>JADMNL010000028.1:222587500-223960000 GCA_016271365.2 Neoceratodus forsteri
ATACTGTTTTTACCAGTGCTCCATGTGCCCTTCCTCCAGGACACCTTTGGAAAGGAGCGGTCTCAGCTCAGCAGGCCCTTCTTGGTAAAACTTTTAAATAAGTAAAATTAAAAATCTCAGAAGCTGGTAGGATCATGATTGGTTTCACTGCTGAAACAAAATATCTACTGGCCTTTTCTTTCTATACAGCTTTCACGGTGACAGACAAAGTACAGCCAGCAGAAGAAGAAGTGGGTGCTTTTACGAAGATAATAGAAGCCATGGGATTCACCGGACCTTTGAAATACAATAAATGGGTAATGTATTATGTAGTGAAAATTACTGGTGCTCCATGTAGCATTCTGATACTCTCAATCAGAATATTCATATTCTGGTTTTAACAGCTGTTCTGTATGTTTAAAGATGTTCCTGGTGTTTCAATTTCCCATTTTGGATGTACCCAAAATGTTTTAAAGGGAACAATCACATAGAACCCCCCACTCAAGTGTGGGGCTGGTCTAATGTGCACATTGGGTGCAAAAACATTTTGGTGTACTTACTGTTGTATATAGTACATTGATCAGAATATTTTCGCTTAGTTTTAGGCTGACTGTGACATTTTCTGTTGTTATTTAATCCCAGAATCCCTGCAGATGACATCAAAGGAATATGCATCAGTAGGAAGATTCAGTAGCCCTCAGTGCATGTTGGAGTTTATATAAGTTCTGATCTTTTGTTTGCTGGCCCTGCTGTTATCCATGAGCTGTGTGCTTGCAGAGGACTGTATTTAATTAGGCCTTGAGAAAAGCAGTCCCAGAAAACATCTGATCAGAGATTAGAAAAGCTGTAACATGCACTGCAGGTTATTAATGCTTCCACTGCTGCCTACTGCTCTGATGTCAGATGCAGGCATTCTGGGAATTATAGTGAAAGAAGATGTCAGCCTACAACTAAGCAGAATTAGTCTGATTATAGTATACTATGCTACCTACAGTAAACGGTAAATAAACCAAAATGTTTTTGCCCAGAAAGTGCATCATTGGGACCAGCCCCACACTTGAGTGTGTGGTCCTTTGTGCTGACTGTTCCTTTAAGGTTGCTTATTGGCACAAATACATTCTTAAACATATAGAAGCATTATTAAAGTAATGGTGTATCCTATTATGTCATGTCCAGCTATGAATACGTATAGGATTGCAGTGAGGAAATTAGCTCCTACAGTTGCAGCCACTGGCATCATTCAGGGCCATTTACGTACATGTCTGTCTATCTTTGGTTATTTTGTTTCTTTTATATTAATGTCCTTGTCATTCTGCCTGTACTTTTGAATTGTTTGAATAGCTTCTGGCAAGTGCTATATTTTATTTTGGTATTTTTCAGTTATTTTGTCCTGAGCTGATCACCACTGAACTGCAACTTTGAAGGCAGATACAACAAAAGAAGCATGGAACCCCACTATTTATTTCTTTTGCTATATTCACAACCATATTCTTCATCTTTTAAAATGTGTTATGAAAATAACATGGGATCTAAATGTTTTATGTGTAAAACATGCAAGTATTTCCTTTATTTTTGGGAATGTTAGCTCAAAAGGGTATCATAATATTGGTAATTTGCTCTTTATTTTGCATTTGTTGGAAAATTGAGGTAAACATCATGACAAATGTGTCCTTGTTTCGCTTTTTTTTCCACTTATGTTGACACCTAAAACATGGATGTTATAACTACATAAAACAATCTGACCCCTTACAGATATTTCCCATAAAGAGGATTATGTCTCACCATGTAACTGAAAAACAAGCATGGCAACCTGTGCTTTTCGTTGTGGATTTTAAATGTTTAGATGACCCTCATGTTCTTGGCAAAAAATATGAATTTGACATGGGGTTGCTGAAACACCAGGGAGCGTCCTTAAATCGATTCAGTATAGAAACAATGGCTAGGAAGCAAGTGTAAGAAAATATACATTTTAATTATCCTCTACTTTAGAAAGAAACAATGGGTCCCTTCTCATAAGTGTCACCTTTTTATACCTGTGGCAGAATAGATGTCCCTAACAAAAATAAAAAATTTCTTTAATTGAGAAAAACACACCCCACCCAAAAAGTGTATGTCAGAGGATTTGTTTCACATTTTAGGGCATTTTTTCATCATCCAAAAAACTATACCCCTCCTCCCACATAAAAAAAAAAATACTGAGTCCATACACAGTTTCTTTTGTGGGGACTTAGGATTTTTTCTATGCCTTGCCCATAACTTCTTTGTATTATTTATTTATTTATTTATTTATTTATTTATTTATTTATTTTTGCACCAGATTTGAGGAGCAGGATACTTGGTACGCTTTCATGACCACTCAAGTGACCACTTCCAGATCTGCCAAAAGCAAGCTGCAAGTTTTGGATCGTGGCCAACAGCCTGCAACTTCAATAAGACCTGTGCAGGGCCATTCACAAAGCGTAATATAGACCAGATAAGATGTAGGAGAGGTCTGGTGCTTTACAGAGTGCAGTTTAAGCCCAACACCATCACAAAGCCTGTTATAACCCGTGAGCTGTATGGAATGGGTCTGCTGCTTTGGGAATGGCCCGCAGTGGCTTATGCAAAGACCCTATACTGTAGGCCTGGTGCCTTATACATAATTTTTTTTGGGGTTATAAAGTAAGAAATTTGTTGCAAAACACTTGATAAATATATCAGTTAGGTTTGGATATTGAAGCCACAAAAGTAAAGGTCTGCTGAGCGATGATGACTGTCTGGCCTGGTGTTCCTTGGAGTTTGAACAATCACGAGATACAGCACTGGCGTTGCTCTGACTTCTGCACTCTATCTTCAAGTATTGCTATGTTAATATTTTTATTGTGTTTTCCTGGATAGACCATGCCAGAGTTAGGGCAACACCAGTGTTGCATTGTGTGGTCGTTCAGACCCTGAGGCACACTAGGCTGCAAATTCCACCAAATATTGCATTTCCTTACTTGTGTGGCTTTAATATTTAACCATAAATGATGCTTTAAGCTAGTTGTTTAGCAAGGATCTTATTTAAAAGGTGAACATATGGTACTGAGGCAGTGTTCTCATTCATTATTTTAGCATAGTGAGTCACCACACTATATTTTTGTACCACCCACTTTAAGTTTTTACCACTCATCTTTTTTTTTTTTTTTTTTTTTTTTAGCAACACCCTATTTTGTTTTACCAACACCCTATATTTTAGCCATCAGTCTAATTTGGTTTTATAAAATTACCCCTAAGTCATCTTTTACCACCATCTTGTATTGCACTACTATCATTGCTCTGATACCAGTGCCCCAAGCATTACCTAGAATCATGTATGCACAGGTACAGTGCATATAGTAGGCCAGGGAATAATATGCCCTCCGCCCAGTCACCTCAGCCACCATCCTGTATTTCCAGGATATGAGTAACCCTGCAGAGGGGCTCAAGGGTTGCCTCCTCATCAGTTATATTAGCTCCCTGTCCGGCCGCTCTGCATAGCTCTTCCCCAACTGCCACACAGAGGAATCCCTCTGACCTGGGGCCCTGTTATATCTACACATAGTGGTAAAAAAAAACACAAAGATTAACAAACATAAAAACACACATCGTGTCACTAGGGCTACACCACAAATTAACACTCACTTAGATATACCAGATATACGGTGCACAAAGTTCATTTTGTTGCTTACAGTATAAACAGTCAGTGCACTTACAAGCAGTAGCAACCCCAAAGTGGCACTTTTCGGTTGCTACATCTTGTGAGTACGTGGATTATGATGCTGTAAGCGATAAAAAGCACTTTGTACACGTGTATGTCTGTGTGGTTGTTAATTTGTGGTGTAGCCTAGTGAGCACAGACTTTGTGGTTGGTTTGCTTGTCCTGTCTGAAGCCCAACTGTACCTGGTAATAACAACAACAGAAAAAATCTTGTTGGTACTAATTAGCTTTTTTTTTTTTTGAAAGGGGTGGGGGCAATGAACGTAGAAGCATCCTCTCCTGTGGCCCCAGATGGCTTATCATTCAAATGTAGGATTTCCTTCTCCAGAAAATATTGAATAACGGCGACTTTTGTTTTAAAATAAATGTCTCTTTAGTGCCGCTTTCTCGATAGACACTTGTAATGCAGCCCTGAAGCTACATATCAATTAAGTCCTTGTGGTTAGGGCAGCTGACTGAACCTGTCCGATTCAGAGAAATCTGCACTAGCAGCAAGGTCACTGTTAATGTTAATAATAACCTCACTGGAGAGTGTTTTTTTTTTTTTGCCTCTATAAGTAAAATCCTTAGAAGCATAGCCTAATTTGCCTTTGTATTCTCACAGCCATGCCCCACCCAGCAGTGGTGTTCGAGATGCATGCACACCATTCTCCTGGTGTTGGTAGTCAGGACTTGTCAGTTTTTTTCTAATGGCTTTATTCTGAATCGTTGCATAGATGAGGTGGTTATCACTTGCTCTGAACTGGTTTGTCACTGCTGTCGACAGTCGCTTTTAAATCTCATAGTATGATTTTCTTTTGTAGAAAATAAAATTGCTGCATTGCGGATGTACACCTGCTGCGAAAGAATAAATTATGATGAGTTTTTGAAAGTAAGTGTATCTTTTCTGTTTGGTGGAGCACTTGTTCTGACCGCACAGGTTGCAGATTATAGAGTATTAGGTGATTCATTAAAGATCATTAGTAAATTTTCCTTTTAATGATATAGCATGCAGTTTACACTGGTTGCAATACAATGTCCATTTGTCTTTGTCCAGTTCATGAAATATACTGATGGCTACAGGCATTGTGCTGCAGTCAAGCAATAGAATTGACATAATGTAAATAATTTAAGGTCAAAAGGACTCTAACTCTATTATGTCACACCCCTCCCCATTTCATAAGCATAGATAAGTAAGTATGCTGTGCATAATTTAAAGGCTCCATCCCACGCTACAACCTCACGGAACCCTTTGATAAGCAGGAGTTTGTCCAGGCTTACCCTGAAGGCCTGTAGGTGTAGTAATGTCGCCTGACTCTGCTTGTGGGCAGTTTCAGAGGTTCACTGCTCTCTGGAGAAGTAGTGCACTACTGTGATTTTTTTTTTTCTTTTCTTTCTTTTCTTTTTTTTTTTTTTTTTTTTGTGTTGGCATTTTGTGGTTGGAGTTATGAATCCATGCGTGATCTAGTCAGAATGTAGTCCATGAAGAGAACTGTTCGTAATGTTGTCCATCATGAGGAAACAATGCAAAGCACAGTTTCTGTAGCTCTTTGCATGGTCAATGGTTAATCATTACAGACTGGTATTATGAACCCCTACTAGGAGAAAGGGCACAGCCCAAGGCTGTTAACAGAACAGAGTGGGCACATGAGGATTCCGGACAGCAGCAACTCTCCAGTCTTAGCTGTGCCATCAGACTTGAAACATCTAGTATGCTTCTGAAGAAAAATCAGCGTGCTAGGCCTTGGGGCTGCAATTCTGCATAGCAGGTAACAGGGAGCACCCCTAAATTAAAATCGTGGCAGTTAAACTGCAACTTTCAAATTAGCTAACCTGCTCTTCCCATTTCCACCATCTGTGCTTGGACTGGAGCCCGTCTGCCGCATCATTCTAGGTGTTTTATTTTATACGGTTTATATTGGGGGAAAACAATGGTGCCTCAGGTAGTACCTATTTTTGGGGTTTGTTTTATTAGGGCTTCCTGGGGTCCCTCCCTTCCCATCTTTGGGTGTTTGTACCCCACCCTCCTAGTCTTTTGATTTTCCCTGGTGCTTTTGTCTTTGTGGTGCTTGTTTTGTCTTACTTTTTTATTAGTTTAGCTGTATACATTACACAGAACCGCCAAAGTAGGAAGGCACACAGTAATATCATATATGTTTACAGCATTGTTACAGACTGGATTTGATGTGGACAGTTCCCTTTTTATTTGGGCTCCTTGTGAAGGGACATTTCCCTTTAACTCCACACCACTTTAAAAAAAAAAAAAAAAAAAAATGCCTGGTGAGGAATTTCTGACTCTTCCCTCCTACCTGTCTGTCACCTCCCTACTAATGGCACCTTTTCACCCCATACCCTCCCCTTACCCTTAGACCTACCGTGCTGACTAATGCAGCTATGACAATCCTGAAGGTATTACAGTTGCCCCTCCCACCCCTCCTAACGTCTCCTCCTCCACTATCCTTGGCACATCCTGCCCTTGCTTTATAGCCTTCTCCTAGGCCACATAATGCTTTGCTGGTCTAGACCTCATCCAATATAATATTGTACTCTACTGTTTATCAGAGACCTGCCTTGCACAGAACTTGCACATAGCAGTATGCTGACTGCCTTTGGTACCACGCCTGTAAATTATGCTGCCTTGTTCTGTTCTCAGTGTCAAGTCTCATGCTATTTGTAAATTATTGTACACCACTGTGCCAAGCCACGCCATTCTCACTTGTAATGACTGTACATAGGCTGCTAATGTTGCGCCTTACGCCAAATTGTTGTATTGTGACTTGTTGTTTAAACTACCAGGTCCATCTTGTAAATAAGCCCTGCTCAATGGTGTTCCACCTGGCTAAATAAAGTGATTGATTGATTGATTGATTGATTGAAGTTCAGAGTCTCCTTTCTGCCGTTTTCGACAGTTTGTTCTGCTCTTCATCAGCTTTGGTAGTTTCTTTTCAACTCCATTGAGCCGTGCAGTTTTCCTGCAGTTTAGCTACTACTGTGGCCATTGGGCACGCGCTTTTCTCTCTTTGCTCTGTTAGTGCTGTCTTTCACGTGCCTCTGTTGTGCTCTGTGTCTCATGCTGATAACTCAGCGCTGCGACGACATGTTTTCAAGGGAGCTTGCATGCATGCACCGCACCCTACAGTGATATATGCGTGATTCTGTGTTTTATCTCCTTTTCAACTGGATGGACTGCTTTCCTGGTAGCAGGCGCGACTGATCGGAGCTTATTCAGCCACTTTAACCCACTTTGGTGCTATGGGTCACAGCAGCAGTCTCTCTAAATTGCCCTATCCACATCAACATCAGCTTTTTATTGTTGAATGTCTGCAGGGCTGTTTTTTCTTGGCACCATGGCATATCGGACTTCTTATTTTAAAGACACATAAGACCTACAAAAGGGTAATGAGACCCTTTTCCATGGGTTCCTATTGCCCCAGTGTGTTTCTCAAGTTAATGTGTCTTACGGTTCCTCCCAGTCGATCTCTGAGCTGGGTGCACCGGGTGCACCTGGTGTACTAGGCAGTGGCAAAGCAGAATTGTGTAAACTTATTATTGCTCTTAGGAGAGTTTTTGGGCCCTGATGTTCCAGAAACATCCCATTAGACACACCCAACCCCAAACCAGGCCCCTTACCTTGGGGTGGGTCATGGGTCCCACACAGGCATGTCCAGGTGTGCCACATCAGGACAGGGTTGCTATTATGGATCTGTAGGCAGATCCCAAACCTGACCATATAGAGGGGTCAGGATGAGGCTATCTGGGATCTTGGTGAAAATCTTGACCCACAGAAGTTACTTGATGAGGAGGACAACCCCGTGAGGAGGAGGAGGAGGAGGGAGGATGAGAGGAAGTGCAATCCATGGAGCCGTGGATGTTAGTCTTATCCTGTCCACGCCCTTTCCACTCCAAAATGTTTTCCAAACTTTAGTCCGTGTGACCAAATTATTGAACATGAATGGGCAGATATGGACCAAAAATATCTGCCAAAACCTAAGGCATGGTGTTTCCTCTTTGGAAGAACATTTAGTAAGTGGGGAACCCCTACTCTGGTGGACAGTGTAGTTCTTAATTCCATCAGACACATCACTATCCCTGATGAAGGGTCCTTGGCATTAACAAATTAATATGACAAGTGAATGAAGCAGCATGCAGAAGAGCCTTAGCCTCCAACGGCGCCAACCTAAGTACCTCCTGTATCTCCTTTATTGTCACAGGCCTTAAACTTTCAGGTTGCACCCTGGGCAGCTTTGTGCCCCCAGATTCGCAGGGGTGAGCATTTTGCAGTTGATATGCATGGCCTCCACCTTCTTAAGGGATGCCATGGTGGAAAACTTAAGCATGTCGCCTTGCTGTGCTTATCACATTCTGTCGACTATGCGGAGGTGTGCGGCTCGCATTGGGTAGTTGATCAGATCAAGACCAAGCTGTTCAGTCTTGGCTTCGAGGGAGGCTTGTTGTTTGGTTCTGGCCTTGATGATGTCTTAAAGGATATCCAGGCTAAAAGGGCCACCTTCCAGTGTTAAAGCAACAGCAAAAGGCTGCATTAACTCCAAAAGGTAAAGAAGCGGTCAAGAGAGGCAATTCTGAGTGGGTTTTCATTCCTGTCAGAACTTTGGCAACCAGAGGAATAAAGGAGCCTATTCTGGTTTCAAGAGCAGTAGTAGCAGAGGAGCCCTTGCCTGAAGATGCAGGGAGGCCCTGGGCAAAAAGTGGACACCTCACAATGAGGGTCACGCGGCCCATCTTTGCCTCCCTTCCCTTGATGGAAGACTACATAATTTTACACAAAATGTGCCCAGATAACATCAGATGCTTGGGTTTTGATAGTCTGGCTTTAGGTTATGCCATAGAATTTTCAAAAATCCCTTCAAAGGGCATTTTCTGCCATCCCTGGTTCCAAAGGACCCTGTGAAGAGACGAGCGGTGTCAGAGACCCTGGACCACCTCACTCTAGTCGGGCAAATGTGCTGGCGCCCCAGTGAGCAAGGCCAGGATTCTACTCTATCTAATTCAGTAGTTCCCAAGAAGTCGGGTTTCATGCCTATTCTGGTTCTTAAACACCTAAACAAGTTTGTGTGCCACCTACATTCAAGATGGAGTCCCTGCATTCAATCATCTGAGCTGTCCAGCCGGGGATTATCTAGCTTCTGTAGGTCTGAGGGATCAATATCTATCTACACATCCCCATTCGACAGTCTCTTCAGAGGTTCCTCAAGTTCACAGTCCTGGGACAGCACTTCCAGCAAGGCCCTTTGGGCTGGCAACAGCCCCAGATTCTTGTCAAAGGTGCTCATAGTCCTGGTGGCACAACTCCAACAGGAGGGACATCATGTCTATCCCTACCTGGACAATCTGCTCTTTCGAGCACCGCCTGCACCACCGCAAGGATGTCAATGACCAGGACTCTGGAGGTGTTGGAATCCCATGACTGTGTGGGGAATTGGGCGACAAGCCTCTAGCCATCACAGACCCTGGAACACCTAGGAGTAGTGTTCAGGACAGACCAGGGAAGGGCTTCCTCTCACCAGCCAGGAAGGAGACCCTGTTGAAAGAGGTTCAGTGGCTGAAGAGCCAATCGTTGGCTTCAGATGTGGCCCCTACAGATGGAGTTACTGTCAACATGGGATCCAACCTCGGAGGATTATCAAGCCAGGATCCCCTCTCACCAAAGTTATGGCATTTTCTGAGTTGGTGGGTGAGTTTGGAGAATCTGAGCAAAGCGCCTCCTTAGAAGTCTCGCCAGAGTTGATTCTGATATCCAATGCCAGCCTATGTTTTTTTTTTTTTTTTTTGGGGGTGGGGGCGCAATCCTGACCATATCCCATTCAGAGGACTTGGTCAGTGCAGGAACAGCATCTGCACATAAATGTTCTGGAGATGAGGCGGTGTGCCTTGTTCTCCTTCATTTTCAAAGTCTGGTGCAGTCAAGAGCCATGTAAGTAAGGTTAGACAACACTGTCACGGTGGCATACATAAACAGTCAAGGGTGCACAAACAGCAGGGAGATGCTGAAAGACAACACCGATCTTCTCTGTCAGCAGTCCACTTGGCCGGGAGTTGAACATTCAGACTGATTTGGCTAAGCCATGAAATTGTTCATCCAGAGGAGTGGATGTTGAACCCGGAGGTGTTCAACCTTCTGTGTCAAAGGTTTGGTCATCCTCACATGGATCTGTTCACCTCCAACCACAGTGCTCGGGTTCAACGATTCTTCCAGCTGCTACCGGTGTCTACAGGCGGGAAGCAGTGGACACACTGTCACAAGAGTGGAATTTTGGCAGAGGCGTATGCAGTCCCTCCTCTGCCTTTCTTCCCTAAGGTCATATGCAAGATAAGGTACTTGAGAAGTTTTTTCTAATAGCTCCAGAGTGGCCCAGAAGACCGTGGTTCTGGGACTTGGTGAACCTAGCTCAACACGCACCATTTCACCTTCAGTTGCATGAGAACATTCTCTCACAGGGCACCATTCTGCATCCAAATCCAGGAGTGGTGCAGCTCCCAGCCTGGCTCCTGAGTGGAGGAGACCTGAAACAAGGTTCCTCTAAGAAGGTGGTGGCCTGATGGCTGCCAGGAAGAATTCTACGTTGGCAGCTTATGCCCATGTATCAACCAACTTTTGGCTCGGGACAGGGAAAATATCCAGCTGTCCAAAGTCACAGTTTCACAGATTTTGGATTTCCTGCTGGAAGGTGTGGAACATGTTTGACTTTTAGCAGCCTGAGAGGTCAGGTGTCAGCCCTTGGAACCTCCTTGGGTTTGTCCCTATGGACTAACTGGGAGGTTATTTATTTCCTGTGGGCTGTCAGCAGGAGTTGACCTCTGTTCAGATCCCTGTTCCCCTGTGGGATCTGAATCTGGTTCTGAATGCTCTCTGTAAGGAGCCTTTGAACCACTTCGTCAACACCGTTGGACATGCTGTCTTACAGGGTGTGTTTTTTGGTTGCTGTTTGCTCAGCCAGAAGGATTGGCAAGCTCCAGGCATTGTCCTCATAAAGAACCATACCTTGTCATGCATAAGACAAGGTGGTGCTCAGAACAGTCCGTCTTTCATTGCAAAGGTTCCCACAGCCTTCCATGTAACCAGGAAATCTGTCTTCTGTCTTTCTGTTCGCAACCTACTCTGCCCAAAGGAGTGGGCGCAAGTTAGATTTGTGATGGGCTGTTAGGACATACCTTAGAAGGACTGCTGAGTTCTGTAATTGATAGGTTGTTCATCCTTTCCGGAGTGGTCAAGCAAGGACAAAATGCCTCCAAGGCCACCCTAGCTACATGGGTGAGGGCCTGCATTGATGAGGCTTATGTCGCAGAAAAGAAGAGGCCACCAGTTCCCATCAAGGCTCACTTCACCAGAGAGAGCTATGGCCACCTCCTGGGTGGAGAGAGGTGCGGTGTCTGCTTTAGAGTTGTGCAAGGCAGCTACGTGGGTCCTTGCCCACACATTCACCAAGCACTGTAGATTAGATGTTCAAAGTCTTCATGATGCAACCTTTTTGGTTGCAGAGTTTTGCAGTTAGCAGGTAAATTCCTTCCTGTACATGGTTGACACATAGGACAGTATTCTCCCACACCTCCCCAACCCATGGGTACTGCTTCAGAACCCATTTGTAATGATTACCCATTGATGATGTGGAGCTTCAGAAAGAAGAAATTTCTTCATACTTACTGGAATTTCATTTTCTGTTAGCTCCTGCATTGTCAGTGGGACCTGCCTCTGAGCCTCACTCCTGCAGAAGAATATTGTGTGGTATGATAGGGTGGGGATATCCATTGTTCTTTTGTACACTCTGGTTGTAACACTGTCTGGACAGCCCTCTATAGTTTACCTGCTGCAGAGCAGTTCCACATTAGAACGTTGGTTGGTAGCACACAGATTTAACAGGTTCAAATTTGATGTTAACCAAGGGTGCCTGCTTTGTTGCAGGTGAGTGCCTATACTGCATACAGTCCTTTGCCTTTTAAAGAGCAGCTGATCGTCCTGGGTAGAGATGTGCAGGTAGTGCCTACCCTGCCTACAGTACCTCCCAGTCAGAGTACTGCAAGCGGAGGTACTGTGAGGCAGTATTTTTACTGTACAGATGTGGCAGGCGTAGTGTGCATCCCTGCAGCAGCCTCAGGTCCCCTTTCCGATCAATCCTGGGATGACTTCAGATCGGGATAAGGATAGGGACCCTGCGAATTCCATTTTCCTGGTGAAAATGCCGTGGAATTGGCATTTTCGCCAGCGAAATTGCAGCAAATGCCAATCTCCACAGCACTTAGCCAGCGAATTGAATTTCGCCAGGTCCCCATCACGACCTGACATCATCCTCAGGATTGGATCAGAAAGGGACCTGAGACTGTGGCATGGAGGGGGGAAACAGTCTCACCAAGATCTGTACAGTAAAATACTGCCTCACAGTACCTCCATTTGCATTACTCTCTGTACCGGGAGGTACTGTAGGCAGGGTAGGGAACTACTGGCACATCTCTACTGGAGACATGTCAGTTGCTCTTCTTAAACCTATTCTCTCCCAGTGGCTATTTTGGGTCGGGCTCAGCAATGGATGGTTCTGATGCCATATGGCGCTATGGGACCGAAGGAGTTAAGTCTGTTTTCTTTCAAGTTGATTCAGTTCTGCAGAACCTTCCTAGTCTTTTGGAAGATGAGACTTGATCACTAGCTTTGTCATCTCATGAGGTAGGCTATTGTTTACTGTATTTTATTCTTGCTAGAGTCTTTTTTTATGTAGACAGCTAATTTGTTTGTTTTTCATGTTAAGTCTACTAATATGGTATTTATTACCATACTTTGAGGCACTGCGTGGACAGTAGTGACTGGAGAGTTTCTGCTGTCAGGAATCCTCATGTGCCCAACATTCTCTCCTGTTAACAGCCTTGCACTGTACCATTTCCCTAGCAGAGGTGCACAATACCATCTGTAAAGACTACCCATTGACAATGTAGGAGCTAATAGAAAAGAAATTATGGTAAGTATGAAGATGGTTCTTTTTACATCAACTTTTATTAAGTTACAGTTAAATATGGATCATTTGGGGTATGTAATGCATTTCTGTATATAGGATCACATTACAGCAGCTCAAAATTCATGCACATTTCCTGTCTCTTTAAGCTGAATATTGTAGAAGCTGATGGTAATAGCAGGGTTTGAAACACAGAATAAAACTCTGCTTTGTTTTAAAATAAGCATGACTGTTCAAGACATTTCAGAACTCGGCTCGCGTACCAGATTGGTGTGGTAACACTAAACTATCCAGCAGCTTAGTTCCAGTTGCCTTGAGTGCACTTTCATAACTCTCTGTCGTACTGCGTTGCTTGTGCGCGGCCTGTAGGCATACATACGACTACCTGTTGATAATGGGGGCCGTGTAGGCCCAGTTGCATTCACCAATCCTCACCATCCCAACTGACCTCGTACTACACCCCGATTACCATCCACATAGTTTTTATACACAATTTTTTTTTTTTTTTTTTTTTTTTTACTACCACCCTATATTTTAGCCATCAACCTAATTTGTTATAAACTTATCCTTTACCACCATAGCTACTCTGATATCTGGGTTGAGGTGTGACAGAGTCGGGGACCTTAGCACATTTCACAGCATTCAGCATTCCACTTAACACAGGTTAGAAAGTGTCTGCATGGGTCCTGCACTTATATCTGGTGAACCCTGTCATAACTGGATACCCACACCATGTGTGGACCCTGCAGAGTGTCAACCCAGCATATAAAAATGCTGCCCAGTACCCTGCTTGCATCCTTTTATGGGAATAGATCAGTCCAGTCTAGGATCACCTGCTGCTGTGGAGCCAGGATCCACTTTACGGCAGTGCCTGGCAAGGCTCTGCCTTCTGGTCATGGATGCCACTGGCATGCGGTCCAGCATCATGGTGTGCAGTTCTCTGGGCTCATAACGTGTTCATCATATATCTTGCAGCCAGGATTGAGCAAAGGGCCCCAGCATGTAAAGAAATACTACACTATATACTGTTTGTTTTTTTTTGTTTGTTTTTTTTGTTGTTTTTTTAAGTAATGTCCTCCCTATACAACAAAATTCAGAGTTTTAGTCTGTGCTTAGGGTACTCTCGACTCCTATTTTTGTTTTAATGGACTGAGTTCAGCTAGTGGGGATTTGAAAGCATTCCTGTAATTCAACTGAGAAGAACTCGCCTTTGTAAAGCCTAGTTTCCCACAGACCTGGTTAGTAGGTTCCTGAGCATGCTGCATTCCTGTATCGTGCTGAGATACGTTTCCTACTATTACCTTCTCATTGTTGTTGCTCCTGAAATGATTTAACACTTTCAGGCAACAATGCTTTTAGCTGTACTGCCGCTGAGATGCACTTATTGGAGGACAAGAGCCTTGGGGTCTTAATAAACAATTGGTTAAAGCATGTCAGGTAGTGTCTGGCCGCTGTCAAACAGTCTGGCAGAAGCTGGCCTAGAGGCGAGAGGGCTGAGGCACTATGCGCCTTACCCTCACCAGGCCGGCGACCTGGGTTGGGAACAAGCTCGGGTTGCCAGGAGAAGGATCGAGCATCTGACAGACTGCTCTCCTCTTCCACGGTGGAGGGGGGATCTGTTGTCTCGCCTCCTTAGCTGCCATCTGGTGGATTCCAGATGGCAGTGCCAGAGCATGAGCAGCAAGATATAGGGGCCGCAGTTATGTGTGCACCTCCACATGCACACGCTTGCCATGGCAAGGGAGAAAAGTGGAGGAAATGGCTGTCACGGGCTACATGAAGCCTCTGCCTGCTTGTCCTCACCCTGCTCTGTCACTGGCTCGTTGATTTCCCCCAATCTGGATGCAGGATCTCCGGGGGAGGGGAGGATGGCCCTCCCATACCAGCCTCACCGAAAGGGGGGCGGATCAATTGGGAAAATGGGGCTCGGCGGACCAGAGAGACAGTAGCTTTGTGGGGAGGGTGAGGGCAAGGCTGAACAGACCAACTACTATGTGGCAGAAGGATATGAACCTGTTGTGTGTGTGTATATATGTGTGTGTGTGTGTGTGTGTATGTGTGTGTGTGTGTATATGTGTGTGTGTGTGTGTGTGTGTGTGTGTGTGTGTGTGTGTGTGTGTGTGTATGTATGTGTATATGTATATATATATATATATATATATATATATATACATACACATATATATACATACATACATATATATATATATATATATATATATATATATATATATATATATATATATATATATATATATATAAAAGGCTGGCAGAATGCTGGGATGCATCAAAAGGGTGACCGTAGGATGGAGAAAGAAACCCTGCCAATTTTTTTTTTTTTTCCTCATCAGGCCCCTCCTGGAGTGCTGTTTGCAACTCTGGGCTTATACCAAAAGGACATTGAGGCAGTCAGAAGATGTAGGCAAGGCCGCCAAATGATATAGGGTGGGGACAGAAGCTATGAGGAAAGCTGGTGACCCTTAAAGGAAGGTCCCTCAGCCTTTTATTCTGTTTACATGTGTAGTTTATAGGCATGAACAATGATTGCCTATATTATACCCTCCTGATTTCATCAGAATTTAAATGTAAATTAAGGTACTTAAGTCTGGTGTGAAAACTTACTTGACTCCATTGTAAAGGTCATAACCGTCTCGTGTAAGGCATCCTAGAATTTTATTATGTTTTGGTGCTAAAGCCTGCAGTAGTTACATTGTATTAGTCAGTGCTGTTGCTGTCCTCTGCAGTCCTTGTGTTCTTGTCTTATGCTGGCCATGGAACTTTTCAAGGCATAGTTAGTGCCCTGCTATTTTCTGTAGTTTTAAGATGTATCTGCGTAGAAATAAAATGCTTTTAGGCAATACAGGGATTTCATAAGGCGTAACAGAACTGAATGAGTGTAACTTCTGCTAGTTTGTGCAGATACGCATCATCAACTCCATGGCGACTTGCATGAGTGGGGTCATGACCTTTGCAATGGAGACAAGCAGGTTTTCACACGAGGCCAAAACAGAGTGAAGCAGCCTCATTTATATTTATATTAAGATGAAATTAGGGGCTGCAAGAGAGGAATCGCCTGTCATGCCTACAAACTGCAGGTATATGGAAAATCAATTGAGGGAACTCGCCTTTTAACATATATTTACCCTGGAGAGAAGGAGGCCAATAGTGGACAATGACATCAGTCTTTCCTGTACTCAAGGGTATGGTGATTTTGTGCCTTCTTATCTCTCAATTATGTAAGCTTACTCACCTTTTCAGTTAATCCATAATTGCTTATCTTCGTTATGTATTTTTTCTCTCATGCTCCCCTGTGGACTTGTAGAAGCTTTTCAATGTTTTTGTTTGTTTTAATGTTTTATATGTTATTTTTTCATTTATACTGTATTCTACACAGACTTGCTGTGCCTAAATTGTATCCTCTTTATTTTATTTCGCATGAAACTAGGCATCTGTTTGCCCAGTCCACAAACCTGATCAACAAAAACTAAATAAAAATAAACAAGCAACATGGCTGAGCATATAGAGACGTTATCTCTGGGGTGTGCTCCAGTAGAAAGTGGGGACACAACTTGAAGTTTGAAGGTGGTAAATTTAAGGGTATTGTTATGAGGCAGTTTTTCTGCCAGAGGGTAGTAAACCTATGGTACTGCCTACCAGTGGATGTGAAGTACAGCATTGTATTAAATAGCTGGTATAGCACAACAAATGCTACTCCAATGGGGGATGCTAACCATTTCCAGAAATGACTAGCAGTAAACTGCTAACGCTTTTGAATCCATGGCACAATAGACAAAAATTAATAGAACTATATATGTTTTTAAATTTTGCTAACCATTCTGTGCCAAAAGCTGTGTTCACAGCTGATTAGCTACTTTATGTGTTAAAGCGATAATCTGCTTTTTTTTCGGCCTATTTAATACCCTACATAGGCCTTCAAAGTTAGCTGAACAAATTCCTCTTTACCGAGAGAATTACAGAGAGAGTGGGAAGGGAACTCCAGTTAGGTAGTACATCTTTATACAACATACTTATTTTTACCTCCTTAAGAAGGGGGCTGTGGGTGGTTTTCTTTGATAGTTCTGCTGAAATACTGATTCACGCTTTATGCCTTTTCATCTTGAGTATTGGAACTTGTTTCTTGTCCAAAATGTCACTGTCTGCCTCCTCAGTCTTACTAGAAAGCTTGAACATATTACTCCCATTCTCAAAGGTTTACACTGGTTACCCTTTTATTTCAGAATTCACTTTAAAATTGCACTCTTAGTATTTGATCTGTTTTCTTGGATGTGCTCCAGACTGCCTTGCTGAACATCTTCATCTCTCCTCTGACTTGATCTCTCTTCTTCTGATGCTCGTCATCTTCCAGTTCCTTCTGTAAACCTCTCCACCGATGGTAGTCAGTCCTTTACTTCTGCTACACCTGTAATGTAGAACATCCTTCCTACATCTGTCCGTATACTTGATTCAAACAACATGAAGTCTTGCTGTATTCTGACTATTTGCAGTGATCTCAACCTTTGAACTGCCCCGGAGAGGAACGAGTTAACTTTCCATGCAAGGCATGGAACACTGAGCTCGAGCTCGGTTGAAGCCTCTTGTCTGCTGTTGTTTGAACCCCAACCACCAGATTCTTTACTCCGCCTCACTGAACAGTCGCTCCGAGATTTCTCCTTCGCTCGGTTCAAAAAAGTCGGTTAAAGTGTCGCTTTTTTCTCTCGGTTTCAACCAAATTTCTGCACTCTAACCTGTCGATTAAGTCTCTGTCTGTGGTACCGTGAGTACTAGATAGGTTTCCATATTAGTTTTCTGTGGAACTTGTAAACATTGATCGGTTCGGTTTGAACTGATCAGGTTTCTGAAAAGTTTTCTATTCTTATTAGAGTGTGGTAACCGGTCCGTATCAGTTCTAAAAAAAAAAAACAGATTTATTACGTTTTTTTTCCAAGACCAATAATACGGTCAGGAACCGATAGGGGTGTCTTGCCTGGTGGATTGCCGTAAAAGGGTAAGTTTTGGTTAGGATTGGCCATGTCTGAGAAACCCAAGAAAAACCGGGCCCACTGGGTTTCAACATTGTAGTGAGTGTGGGAAGCCTTTGCTAAGGCTGATCCCCACACCACCTGTGTTTATTGTCTGGGGTTTGACCACCCCATTCAGACTGCCAAATTTGTAAAAGTTTTCCCAAAGCTACCCTGGATAAGAGAGTAGGTAGACTGAGAGAAAGGGAGGTCGAGAAGTCCGCTGACCCGATGGCTAGCCCGGTTTGGTTCCGACCGAACCAGAAGGAGTGCCCTCTGACCAGGGTGAAACTCGGCAAAAGGAGAACCGATTCTGAGGAGTCGGTTCCGTTAAAAGAAAAGAAGGATAAGTCAGCCGTTCGGATCCACAGGTTCTCGCCCGACCGCTGATGAAATAGCCAAAGCGATAAGGATAGTTCAGTCGCTAACTTTGTTCCGACCGAACCAGCACCATCGGTCAGGGCTCGGTTTGTCGGTTCCCCGGTTCCGGATTATACTTCAGAAGAATTTTATGAACCGGAGGAGGAGGAGGAGGGAGAGTATGAAGATAGTGATAGTGATGGTGATTATGAAAGTCTGATGTGCCCATTGACCCGGACATCTCCCAGACAGACCTTCAGGTGTTTCTCCTCCTAGGCTTTCTGAGTCCTCTTCCCATTTTGTGTTTTACACAAAAGTGGCTGAAACCTCCAGCTTCCTATGGAAGAAGCAGTAGAGGATCAGGAGGAGCCTGATTGCTTGAAATGATGGACATCCCAGAGTCCAGGAGATTGTCTATTCCTCCATAAGTCTTTTGGAAACAGACATTTAAAATTTTAAAACTCCTAATTCCATACCTCCTGTGGACAGAAGAATGGACAAGAGGTATACTCTTTCAGGCTCAGACACGGAGTTCTTTCCCAGCAATGCAGCCATGTTGGGGTAGTGCAGGCTGCTGCCTGTGATAAGGCAAATATACCCTTGGCTTCACACCCCCAGATAAGGACTCCAGGAGGATTGATGCCATGGCAGAAACAGTACATGGCAGCATCCCTGGGACTCAGGCAGGCTAATTATATGGCCTACACAGCTAGATACCAGAAGCCCAGGTGGGACACTGTTATGGCTGTAGCAACAGGCCCCTGACCAGCTTGCCAAGGAGCTGGAGCGGTGGCTGCAGATGGGATTGAGGCATCCAAGGTGCAATTTCATGCTGCTGTGGACTCCAATGATGTTTCATCTAGAGTCATGGCTACATCTGTGGCCCTTTGGAGGATGGCTTGGCTCAGATGTACTAGCCTGTCACAGGATACCCAGGCTAAGGCGATGGATTTTCCGGTCATTGGTAACTCTCTGTTTGGGGAGCAGACAGAGAATTACATGAAAAAAATGGACGAGTACAGGACCACCTACAGGAGTGCTCAGGCCAAAGAAAGGCGCCACTCCTCAGAGGCAGCATTGCAGGGCAGGCCCTTTCATAGGCCTTTTACCAAGCCCAGGCCTCCTTCTGCCTTTGCTCAGAGGGGGTTTCTTTAGAAGGAGAGGCAGATGGGGTATGAGCAGGCCTGCTTCCACCCCGCAGCCTAAAGCCCTGCCAAGCAGACACCCTGATGGGTCTGCCCAGGCCAATTCTCCACCACCTGTAGGGGCAGGCTGGCTTACTTTGTCCAGGACTGGAAGTCTTTAACATCAGACAAGTGGGTCCTGGAAGTAGTAAGCCAGGGACTGGTTCTCAGCTTCAAAAAGTTCCCAAGATGAGAACCAGATCCTTTCCACCTGCAAATCCTTCAGAGGCCCTTGCCCTAGAGGCAGAGGTCTCTTCCTCTTGGCTTTCAGAGCCATAGAAAGGGTTCCAGCCCTACATAGGGAAAAGGTTTGTACTCCAGGTACTTCCTAACCCCAAAAGACAGGAGAATGGCGGCCCATCCTGGATCTGAGATGTCTAAACAAACACCTTTAAAGCCAAAATTCAAAATGGTGACTCTGGGAATAATTCTGCCTCTCTAAGGCCAAGGGACTGGCTAGCCTCCTGACCTCAAGGATGCCTATTTTCACATTCCCATCAGGTGCTCCCACAGAAAGTACCTCAGGTTTGAGTTGCCCTCAGGCCACTATCAATTCAAAGCAGTGCCCTTTGGTCTAACATCAGCCCCAAGGGTGTTCACAAAGTGCCTGGCAGTAGTTGTTGCTTCCTAAGGAGAAAAAGATCTCAATCTTCCCATACCTGGACGACTGGCTCATAGTGGGTCAGTCCCCAGACCAAGTCAAGTCACATTTGCAGATAACTCAGCAACTGCTCACTTCCTTAGGATTCCTCTAAATCTTCCAAAGTCAGTTCTGGAATCAGTGCAGCTCCTCACCTTTATAGGTGGGAGCTCGATACAATAAGAGCAAGGGCCTTCCTTCCTGGACAGGGCAAGGACACTAGTGAAACTGGCCTCTTCTTTCACCCTTCAGGTGTCTCGACCAGCAAGGCACTTTTGCAGCTCCTGGGCCACATGGCAGCCTCTACAGCAGTGGTCCAGGGGCAAGGTTTCAGGTGAGGGACATCCAGTTCCACTTAAGAACCTTCTGGTCCCAGAGAAAGGATCCCTGACCAAACTAGTCCCAGTAACTCGAACCCTGATCCAGGCTCTGCAATGGTGGCAGGATCAGGACACCTAAGGCAAGGAGTTCCTTTGTCACTCAACCTCATTCTCTAACCCTTACCACAGATGCCTCCTCTTGGGCTGGGAGCCCACTTGGGGATCTGACCACCCAAGGGCTGTGGTCACCTCAAGAATCTCTGCTTCACATCAATCTCTTGGAACTCAGAGCAGTGTTTTTGCACTGCAAGTTTTTTCCAAGTCTGTTCAGAACAAAGTAGTCCAGATCAGAACAGACAATACCACCACAATGTGGTACATCAGCAAGCAAGGGGCACTTGGTCTGCGGCCTTGTGCACAGAAGCAATGCAGTTGTGGTCTCTGCCTATTCCTGCAAACTTCTCTGACAGCAGTGCACCTCCCAGGGAAGGACAATGTCCTGGCAGATGCTCTCAGCAGGATATCTCAGGGCCATCACAATGGTCCCTAGATCCCTAGTTTTGAAGGTGATTTTCTCCAGATGGGGCACTCCACAGATAGATCTTTTGCAGCCCCAGACAATCACCAACTCCCTTTTTGCTGCAGACCCCCAGTATTGGGCTCAGTCCCCTGGATGCTCTAGTTCTCAATTGGGAAGGGAAGTTTTTGTATGCTTTTCCCCTTCCTCTCCTGTTCAAGGTACTAGTCAAAATCAGGTCTCAACCCTGCAAAGTGATTCTGATTGCTCCAGACTGGGCCAGACAGCCCTGGTACCCACTGTTGCTATCTTTAGCAGTCCACCTTCCCTGTCTCTTCCCAGGAATTACAACCTGTTGACATCCTCTCAGGGAGAGTTTGGTATCCTAATCTCAAATCTCTCAATCTCAAGGCCTGGCTCTTGAAGAGTTAGAGTTTGCTGATCTGCATCTTTCTCAAGGTGTTTTGGATATTCTAAAGGCTCTCAAAGCCTTCCACCAGAAAGACTTACAAGTCCAAATGGAAAAAGGTTCACTGTTTGGTGCTCTGGTAAGCATATTTCTCCAGAGTCTGCTGGGTTGCCTACAGTCCTGGACTATATGGTTCATCTCAATAGCTTGGGACTCAGACCAGCTACACTCAAAGTACATTTAGCAGCTGTTTCTGCTTTTTGTCAGTAGGTAAGCCCTCTTCTTTCAGCTCATCCTGTATTTTGTAAATTCTTCAAGGGATTGTTGCACACCAATCCTCCTTCAGGGACCCTGCTCCTGCTTGGGACCTAAATGCTTGCATTGCTCAGCTTATGCATCCCCATTTTGAGCCTTTGACCTCTGCAGAACTCAAGTACTTGACTTGGAAAACTGTGTTTTGGTAGCCATTACCTCTGCCAGATGCATCAGTGAGTTACAGGCCCTGTCAGTGGAGCCTGATTTTATCTCTTTTCATAGAGATAAGGTGGTCCTAAGAACTAGTAGGAAGTTTTTGCCTAAGGTGGTCTCAGATTTCCACCTTAACCAGTCTATGTCTCTTCCTGTTTTCTTCACTGACCATTCCTCCTCTGGAGAGGAGGCTGCACAGCCTGGACGTGAAAAGGGCCCTTAGCTACTACATAGAGTGCACCAAGGGTCACAGGTTTGACTCCTCCAATTGTTCCTCACTTATGGTGAGGTAGGTAAGGGAAAACCTACTACTAAAAGATCTATTGCCGGGTAGATTATCTCTTGTATACAAATCTGCTATGAAAAATTGGGTAGGACTCCACCCTCAGGCCTGAGGGCTCACTGTACTAGAGGTATAGCTGCTTCTGGCTGCTGCCAGGATATTCTATCTTAGAGATATGTCAGCAGCCACCTGGAAAACAGTCCATACTTTTGCCAAGCATTACCTCTGGATATCCAGGCTAGGAGTGATGCTCGGTTTGGCACTGCAGTACTTCAGAGCCTATTCCCAAAGTAGGTTCTGTCCCTCCTCCATGGAGGTACTGCTTGGTAGTTCTGTAATAGTCAGAATACAGCAAGACTTCATGTTGTTTGAAGAAAAATTACCTTAGTAAGGTTGTTTCTTCTAATGGAGTCTTGTTAGAGTCTGACCTCCCACCCGCCTCCCTCTCAGAACCTGGTTTTTGGGATGTGGGTGGGCAGGAGCAGTGTTGGCAGCTAGAGGTGCCCCTTTTTCTCACCCTCCTTTATTTTGGGTGTGTGTTAGTGTTTTGTTTTTGGGTTTCCTGACTTGAGTCTTTGCTTTGAAACCCAAAACCCTCTTTATTAAATTTAGTTGCCAGTTGGATAGTGTTAGTTTACAGTTTCCACCCAGAACGCCCAGTGAGTATAGCTCATAAAGATTCATGTGTTGGGGTTCAAACAACAGCAGACAGAGGCTTCAACCGAAAGCTCAGCTCATGCTCCATGCCTTGCATGGAAAGTTGACTCTTTCCTCTCCGGGCAGTTCAAAGGCTGGAGATCACTGCAAATAGTCAGAATACAGCAAGACTCCATTAGAAGAAACAACATTACTAAGGTGAGTAATTTTTTCTTTTCTTCCACTTTTAAATCTCTGCTAAAATTGACCTTTTCTCCGGCATTTGAGACCCAACCTAGCTTCCTAGTTGCTTGCCCGCTTTACTGCCTGACTAGTATCTGTCTCGATACAGTGCTCCCTCACTATAACAAACAGAATGGGAGCCATAGCATGAGTTCATTATACCTCCCTGTTCATTATGTCAAGGGAAGCTGAAATAGTCAATACTGTATTACATCCATGCCTCTTCTGCTCTCACCTGCACCCCAACTGCTTGCAAAGAAATACAGTATGTATCTAGTGTGTGTGTATGTATGTATGTTTCTGTTTATAATTTTATCATTCTGTTATTTTAGATTTTTAGATTGCTCCAGACGCACACTACCACATTCATCCCCGCTCCTTGCTTCACTAAACTCCTCTCCTGTACACAACTCCAGATGTATACTGCCACACTCACCATTAACTGCTTGCCTCTAAACTCTGCATCTCCAGCTATATTTACACGCTTTGGCAGCTGAGGGACCGAGAGAAACCGAGACCGAGAGAGAGAGAGAGAGAGTGTGTGTGTGTGTGTGTGTGTATGTATAAACAGAAGGAAAATGAACTCATGGTGTCTGTGTGGAGAGCAGGTAGTAGAGCTGTGTGGTCAGTTGTGGGACCCAGAAACAACCTACCCACCATGTAATATATAATACATGTAATACAGATCAAAAACACCTACTATAATGCTGGTAAACACTAAAACACTATCTAGAGTGCTGGAGTCTTGCTTGAAGGGACGCCATAAGCAGCGCAAACCAGGAAGCAAGTTATGTGTGCGTGAGTAGTGCAGAATGTAATTCTGCATGCAGAAGTGACACACAACTCTACTCCCAAAGTTTTTATGTATTGTACAGTTTAGACACTTGCAACAACTTCTAGTATTTTGTATAGCACTATATATAGTACTAGAATACAGCTCACGTCTCCTAGGCAATTTGTGTGTTAAATCTTAAGTTGACGAAAGTAACAGCTGATACAGTCTGGAGCCAGGTGGCTCATTTGTAATAAACAAGATTTCATTATACCAAGGTTCAGTATAGTGAGGAAGCACTGTGCTTGTCTGTTATTAATTTATATTGTATTTTCCAAATCTTATCATGGTTTCATTCTGTGAAGTGTTTGTGGTACTTTTGTGTAAAGCACACTATATAAAAGCTTATTCAATAAGAATCGATTGCTATGAACCTGCAAAGCCATGGAGTTCAGTATGGGGAAGCCTTGAAGGGGATTGGGGAACTGCAATGCTAGCTGCTGCCATTCTTGTAGTTTGTATCACCAAATCATTGATTTGAAGGCTACCTAAAGCCCTTTCTTCAGCAGTTGCTAATTCAGATATCTAAAATCATGGAGACGTGGATCCGGTGCTGGCATTTTATAATGATAGCACTCTTACCTTCAGTTTTTGATTTTAATACAAATTTTCATCATGCTTTAAAGTAATAAACAAACTTTCCCCAGGTTAAAAAGTCGACACCACGATCCAGCCATACGATGGTGCCGATGTGACACATGATGACGCCATTGAAGAGAGACGGCTGCTAAAGAGTGATGGAAACCCTGTGTGCTGCCCTGTTTCTGCTCATTTTGTCTAAATTTGCATCAGACTGATGCATGTGTTAAGTGCTGATTATCATGTTGGGTGCTTTAGAATTTAGACAAAGTGAGCAGAAACGGGCCAACACATTTTTAGTAGCTGTCCCTCTTCAGTGATATCAATGTGATTCTCTCGACCTTGCATTTGTGTTGAGGGCTGTAATGTATGTTACTCTGAATACTGTCTATCCTAAATCCCTCCCCAGGACGATCTGGAATCGAGCGTTGCACCGCTCAGTATGCCTTCCTGGTAAAATGCTTAAATAAATAAAATAAAATCATCACATCTCACGCTGGCGCCATCTTATGGTTGGATCGTGGTGATGACTTTGTAACCTGGGGAAGTTTGTTTACAACTTTAAAACATGACAAAAACATTAATTAAAAAAAAGTAAGGTAAGGAGTACCATACTGTAAAATGGCAGCTCTCTAAGTTCCCATGATTTTAGATTTTTAAATAGCAACCCCAAAAAAGGGTTTAGGTATGTTTAAACTACAGTCCAGTTGATGTGTTAATGACACCTTTGAGACCAAAGACTCAATCCTTAATTTGCAGGTTGCAAATTCCGTAATAAATTGCGTTGGGACCACAAGAGATGTCCTTAGTTTTATGATGTTAGGCAGTGTCCTTAATAGGCAAGTTTCAGTGCAATAGAAGTTCTTTACATTCAGAAATATACAAGATATATTTTAATTTAAATAATTCAGCTTTTGCTAGCAATCTGAGTCTCATGTTTTCTTCTTTTGTTTTCTTCTGATATAGGGTGCCAGTTGCCTGATACGTTGAACTCCTGGTTTCTTGTAACTCAGTTGCATGTCTGGTAAGTAGTGGCTTATAGCTAGATTTATTTGAATTTCAAATGTTACGATATGCTTTTCTATATTATTCTAGTTCTGGTTTTCCCTTTATAGCTCCATGGTGGTCTCACCGATTTCCCCAAGCCCTGTCATCTCATTTGTGCTGCAGAGCTCCATCTCACTTGTGCGGGAGGGTCCCCACCTCACTTGCACAGCAGGGCATCTTAACTGCTTCGTTCCTAGCCGACATGGCGCCGGAACCATTCATTGTCGAACCCAACCCAAAATGGCCACCGGGAGGGACTGAGTAATGTCCACCACCATTGTCACCCGTACAGCCTTGTGGCTTTCTACCCAAGAGGACGAGACTGGGAGGGGCATATCAAGCTTACTGATCATAGAGTTGAGCATGATGATGAGACCTCAGTTGCAGTGCAGGGCTGCTTACATGATCCTTGTCCAAGCCTTGCTAATTTTATGAAGGGACAGACAGAGGGGAGAGGCAGCTCTGCTTGCTTTGCTCCTGGTTGCCTGGATCACTAGAGTCCAGCCAAGCAGCAGTAGATGTCACAAACCTCCTGGTGCTATCACACATACCTGGGCCTTCTGTTAGCTCTGACTAGGATCTCAGACTAAGGACACAAACCCTGACCCCATATGGCCTCATCGCTATACTTTAACCAATAAAATAAACTCCTCCTTCACCATCTTCTCAGCTTAAGGAGGCAGAAGCTCCAAAGTGGTCCTGTTTGTCACTGTATAGATATAAAATGTAAACTGCATTTATGTATAATGTTTATTGAGAGGCAGTGTAGTGAGCCATTAGAGCACAGAGCGGTGAACCTGTAGGCCCACGCTTAAATCCCGCCAGTGCCATTTTCCCACTCTGTGACCATGAATAAATCTCCTAACATCTCAGTTTTAACTTCCTCTTGCTCCCTGTCTGTCTACTGAACCTTCCTGAGCTTTCCTTAGCCTCATTCTCTACCTCTTTAGCCTCTGTGCTCACCTAAATGTTAATAGAGCTCTTCTTGACTCATAAAGTATTTTGGGATACAGTGTGAGAAGTTGCCCCTCCTCCCTTCCTTCCCTCCCTCTCTCTCCTCCTCCTCCTTTAGCATATAATAAGGTATGCAATATTACCAGTAATTTTGTCATACTGTGTGTCTGAATAAAAGCAGTCTACTGTTATCAGAGGGTAAATTCAGTGCACTGTCCAAGTGATGCTGTCCCGAACTGTTTTCCGCTGCAGGCAAAAGTAGTGTCTTTTGGTGAAGTTTTGACCCGGGCATTTAAAAAGCAAAAAGGTGTCCCACTTATGCACTTGCTAGATTACACACACTCATTGTCACACCCACTCCCTGTGACAGGCACTTGCATGCACATTTTGTCTTACCACATTCTCACCTGTCTGCTTTTGCACTTGTTCAAATTCTTAATTTTTTGTGTTAGTCTCTTTTACTATCTTTTTCTGTTCTCTCTTTTGATTTATTTATTTTTTTCTCGAGTACTCTTTCATGATTTTCAGGCATCATTCTCAGTCGTTAAGGATGCTGGAGCAAAACAGGAGGCATTCTAGCCGCTAGTTGCACTACCGCCTTTTGGGCTATACAGAAAGCTAGTGTTGAGTCGCAGGTGGAAGGAGTGGACTTCCACCTCCTGGTGACTCTGTCTCCGTGACATTCAGGGTTGCAGACCTGCTGGATGCAGATGGGGCTTCGCCTGCTAACATACTAGTTAGGGTGACCCACTGAGCTGCAGTATGACAAAGTACTAGTTGCACGGTGCTGTGCTGCTAATAGGTCATAGGTATCAGAGGTATATACAGAGCTGAAGGTAATAGACTTATGCCCATGAAGCTTGCCTTAGTAATTACATCTATTATGTCTTACCCAGTAAGTGTTTGTCTAATTTCCTCTTGAACTGGTCTGTGGTGGTACACCCTATAACCTCAGTAGGGAGTTCATTCCATACTGGGACCACCTTCTGATTGAACCACTGATTACTTTTCATCAGTTTACAGTTTGTGTTTTCAACCTCAAGTGGATGAGAACGAGTGGTATAGATCTGTTCTCTAAACTGTAGCCCCAAAATGTCCCATAAATCACTGTCTGACCAAGCCCTATGTAAAAGACACATATCCTTCTGTGATCTCCTATACCTAGGGTAAACATGTCCAACTCTCTGTCTCTCCTGATAGTTTTACCCTAAGGTCTCTGATAGCTCTAGTTGCCTCTTCTGCAACCTCTCTGAATTTCTCCTTCCTGTGTGGTGACCAAACCTGGGCTCTGTACTCAGAACAGGCCTCGCAAATATGCTTAGAGAGGGACCAAGACCTCATGGCTTCTGCCTCAATGTGCCTGAATATACAGTTTAATACTCCATTCCTTTGGGAACTGTGTTTTTGCAATGCAATTTAAAATGAGAGGTCATGTGAGATTATGATGCCCAGATCCTTTTCCTCAAGGTTTTTTTTTTTTTTTTTAATAGGATATCTGTGTTTAATGAATACATGTTTTTCTGATTCTTTTTCCCATGTACATTACAATACATTTATCATGATTTAGGTGTAGTTTATGCCCTGTAGTCCATTTCTGAATATAATCCAAAGCCTGCTGAAGTGCTGCAGCAGCTTCTTGATTTTGTATTATGGCCCCCACCTGCAATTATCAACAAATTTTGTTAGCCAGATTTTATTATGAACATATTGGATGGAAGAAACATAAATATTAAGCGGGCAAGGTCCCAGCACAGAACCCTGGGGCACCCACTAGATACCTCAGCCCAGTTTGAATATACTCCTTTATGCATACACGATGTTTTGTATCAGTGAGCCATGATTGTGTTCAGTTAAATATGTTATTCTGTATCCCTAATTTGTAAAGTGTGTCAACTAATTCTGTATGCCGGATTTTATCAAAAGCTTTGAGAAATCCAAAAGACCACATCAACAGAATCCCTGAATCCAGTGCCCTATTTACCCTGTCATAAAGTGTAACATATTAGTCTGACAGGGTCTGCCCTTTGAGAACCCATGCTGAGACCTATCCCTAAGGCTTTCCTGCTCCAGAAAGTCTGTAATATAATCTATACAATGCCTTCAAGTACCTTGGATGGAATGGCTGTCAAACTAACAGGTCTGTAATTTGTTGGGTCTGTTCTAGTCCCCATTTTATAGAGTGGTACAACTGTAGCTACCTTCCATGATTTCACCACTTCACCCATGTCCAGGGATGTTTGAAAGATATGGGCTAAGGGAGAAGGTGCATGGCACCCAGAAGTGACTCCCAAACCCTCCCTCCATTTGTTTTTTTGAAATTCAAAATTTTATTGTGACAAAATCTCATATCAGATACACTACACATAGGAAGAAAAAAACACATCTTGTTCTATCATAGCTATGACACAATCAAGTCAAGTCACAAATTTTTCCCCACCTCCACATTAACAAAACTACCCTCCCTAGTCTGACCCACCCCCACTACATCATGCCCTTAAGGAAGATCTGCTCACCCATCATCATCCCTCCTCCTGCTTTATTAGGTCTGGCTACACCTAGAGAAGATACAGGGCTTGGAACGCCCCAAATCTTTTCATATATATGAGACCTGTTGTCTCTTCCCGCACCCAATTTCTCCATATTTAAATTGAACAACATCTCCTGTAGCCATTCCGTAATGTAATTGGAGAGTCAGTCATCCAATGTCGCAAGACTACCTTTTAGCTTAGCATGAAATCAGAGCCATGTAAAATCTACGCCCTTAAACCTAATACCAGAGTAATCCCCTATCAAACATATATCAGGGGTGAAGTACTGATCAATACCCAACAGTGGGTCTGCCCTCTGCTTAATCTGCATCCACAACTGCATTATCGGTGGCACTCCCAAAATGTGAAACAAGTCCCCACTGTCTGACGACACCGAAAACAATATTGGTCCGCCTACTACCCACCTTAAATAACTTAGAAGGGTCCAGAATAAATTATTCAAGAAATGAAACTGCATCACCTCAGCCTATCTTGTCTGACATACCTGTGCATCTGCTTCCAGACAACCTCCCAATCCCGCTCTTGCTCCCCCAAACACTTAATCCAATATCTAGGTTTGTGGTCCAAGTCCACAAGAACTAGGTCGAGAAGTTTCTTGTATACTGAAACCGCATGTGGTTCCCACACCACTTGGCGCTTAATGACTCAAACCACTTCCCATCCACACGCCCCTCCCGGAGATTGATCCTCACTTCGCCAACAAATGAACAATTTGGTATAATTTAAAGACCTTCTTGACTTCTATATTGTACTTTGCCAGGATCACCCTAATTGGGAGTACACGATTATCTTTCATTAGATCCTCAATTCGCAATCCTTCCAACTGGGAGATCCATTTACCCAAAATCATTTTCCCCAATCCTCAAATTCGGATTTAGGCATAACGGTTGATGCATGTCCCTATCCGGACATAACCGAGCTTACTACAAATCTGCCTATGTATACTAAAAATTTTACTATTGGATTAGTAACTCAACCTAGGGGCAGCCTCCTGGGAGTGGAATAGAGCAACGCGATCGATCCAATCCTGCTTCCCTGATCACCTCTATCTCTAATCTAACCCACGAGGGACATAGGGCAAAGAGTCAAGTTTGCTGTCTGGAACCACCCATCTTAAATATTTACACAGATTACTTGCCCAGTAGTATAATCCGAAATGTGGAAGTCTCAGACCCGCTCTCCTGGGGGCCGCCAGTACTATAAGCCCTCACGGGGCCTTTTCCTTCCAGATAAAGTCAAAGATTAATGAGTGCAGTTCACTAAACCACTTTAGGGTAGCAAAACATTAAGCATATTGAGGGATAAAAATCCTAGGCAAGATGTTCATTTTAACTATGCTAATCCGCGCCCAGAGCGATAACGGCAGCCCGCCTCCACCTTGCAGATCCTGCTAATGATATTTTAATAGCGTCAAGTTTAGATTGACTAATTTCTGATCCGATCTGGCCAGATAAATACCAGGTACTTCAGCATATGGAGTCCACTGCATACCCATTTCCAACACCTCCGACCTAAGCACTCTCATATTCAGCGGAAAGATTTGGGTTTTCCCACATTAATCCTGTAATTAGACAGTCTGCTGTACTCTCCAATGATTTCCAGCACCGCTCGGATTGAGCTATTTGGCTTAGCAACATGTAACAAGATGTCATCCGGATATGCTGAGACTTTAAACTCCAATGACCCAACTCTAATGCCCATAATCCTGGAATCTAATCTCACTCTGGTGAGGAGAGGCTCCAGATACAAATTGAATAGAAGAGGTGAGGGGCAACCCTGCCTGGTCCCAGAATGAAGCAAAAACTTGCAGAGAATACCCCATTGCAATATATCCTGGCCTTTGGATCCCTGTATAAAGCAAAACATATTTGATAAACTGGGCCGAAAACCAAATTTTTCCATAGTAATAGCTAGAAACTTCCAGTCCACTCTGTCAATGCCTTCTCCGCATCCACTGACATCAACACACATGGGAATTTACAGTCCCTGGATACGGAGAGGACATGAGACAACTTACGAGGTGGTCTGACGCCAGCCTGCCTTTCATAAATCCAACCTGATCCTGATGAACTAGCTTGGGCATGACCTCGGACAACCTAGAGGCTAGAATCTTCGCCAAAATCTTGATGTCGAATTAATCAGGAAATAGGTCTATAACTTGTAACTTTATCTAACTCCTTCCCTTCTTCTGAATAAGCACTATCAAGGCTCAATAAATAACCATCTACTTTATCCAGGGTCAAAATACTCTGAAATAATCTCTTTAACCCGGGGCATAACGAGGTCGCAAAACTTTTATAAAAATTAGGTGGAACCATCCGGCCGGAGCCCTATCATTGGGGAGCTTTAATTGCCTCCAGAATCTCCGCCTCAGAGATGGGAAATGAAAGCTCTCCTTTGATCTTCTGATACCTGGGGAGATTACAGGCAAATAAGAAATCCTCTACTTCTAACTTACTAGGCCTAGGGGTCATTGGGCTGTATAAGACCTTATAGTAGTCTTCAAATTCCTGACAATTTCCATAGGTGATGTTTTAACTGCTCCATCAACACTAAACGTGACACTCTGAATTATTCTAGAAGCCTCCACCGCTTTAACCTCATAGCCAAAAGCCTACCTGATTTCTCTCCCTGGTTCAGATACAGGGCCTTGGTTTTCAGAATCGCATATTCTGCCCTCTCCCAGGATCCTTCATACTCATGACGCAACTTAGTTAGTAGCTCCTTAGTCTTCTTAGCTATTCTTTGACAGATCCTTCTCTATATCCCTAATTCATGTCAACAAAGATCTAACCCTTTCTTCCTCTTCCTCTTCTTTCCTCGCCAGCTTAATAAACTCTCCCTCAACACACACTTTAGAGCACACCACCATAAATCTCCCTAGTGAATAAATGACTATTCTCCATCTCATACTGCTCAATCGACGTCCAACATACTCCTTGTTTCTGTGGAACGTAGTAATTGATTATTCAACTTCCAAGACGCCTGTCTGGGAGGTTAGGTCAAATTGAGGGAGCAACGAATCATGGAATGATCCGAGAAAATCCCAGGCGTAATATTACAGTTCACCAATCCTGACACTAACCCTCTACTCACCAAAAATAATCTATCCGCGATCTAGATTTGTGGACCTCTGATAAGAATGTATATTCCTGCCTGAAGGGTTCAAGACCCTCCATGGGTCACATAATCCCAGATTATCAACCAAGTCCCCAATAGCTCTCTGAGCTGGGATAAGCCTTTAACTCGCTACCGTCCTTATCCAGATCTGGAGTGAATGGCAAATTCCAATCCCCACCTAGCACTATCGGAAGCTGATAAAACGGACTTAAGGTATTTAATAGATCCACAAAGAACCCAGGAGAATCAGCATTGGGTCCATAAATACTTCCCAACACTATTCTTGTTTGGTTTAAAGCCCTACAACAATTATATAGCGGCTGCCGGATCCACGAGTTCCTTCTCACACACAAAGCCACATTCTTATGGAATAAGAGTGCTACCCTCTACCCGTTGTACTAAATCCAGCCCCAAATATTTGATCGACAAATTGACATCTAAGTGTGTTTAACTCTTTATCAAGCAAGTGCTTTCCTGTAAACAAATTATCTGTCCCTTTAATAATTGTAAATGTTTTAATATTTTATATCTCTTTATTTTTGCCTGACTCCTTTAATGTTCCACGGTAAACTCAAAAGGCTACCCATACACCAGGTAATCCTCTACTACCCTCTAATTACCTTCTCGTACACCAGACTTCATTTCGGGACAAACTATTGGGTGAGCAGATCTTCCCAAACCTATCTCTCTAATACCCTACTAATACCCTCCCTCCCTCCCTGCTTAACCCATTGGATAACCCCATAACAATCAAACTACATACATCTATTATTAATACAACCAAGAACCTCCCACCGAACACCCCTACCCAACACCCACCGCCTCTCTCCTCCCAAAAACACTTTGGTACATGACATCCATAGCTCGCTAGCTATCCTTCCCTCCATTCCCCTCGCAATATCATCAACTACTTAACCCCTTCAAACCGAAACTTCCTATAAACCAGTATACTCAAACATCCCCCAAACACGGCATAGACCAAATAATTATTTCCAAAATGCCCATTTCACAATTGAGTCCCCAGCCCACTACCCCCAACCCCAGTACACTCAGTGTATTCCCAAAAGCAAAGTACTATCAATTAGGCGGTAAACAACGTCCGCAAATCTATATTAACTTCACATTATCTATATATAAAAAAAAAAAAGGGAGGGAGGGGAAGAACTGGGGAAAAAAAAAAAAAAGGTTCTTATCTGTAGATGTCCCAACAGAAGTAGTCCAAGGCTCCATTAGGGATATATACTCCACGGGAGCACTACTAGAGTCCAGTTCCAAAAGCGGTATCCATTCAGATAACTCCAAGTCCCAAAGACCGAGAGATCACACACCTTTGCGCTAATCCAAGGAACAGGAACCAAATACAGGCAAGCTCTCACCCCTACAAAGACCCAGGGTTATTTAAAGAGTCGGAGGGCAGAAGCCAAACTCTTACTCGCTGCAGTGGCGTCTTCAAAGTAGACCACTGACCAGCCAGCAGCACCTGTAGTTTCGCGGATAGAGAACCTTGAACCTGATGCCTGCCGGAATCAATTTGGAGACTATGGGGTGATATTCGCCTCCTGTCTCACTGCCACGGGTAGATCTTGAGTGATCCTAATGGGAGACCCTTCCACTTCAGCTCCCTGATCTCCTTGGCCTCATAATTACAAATTGACGCTCCTGGTAGTTCAAGAAGTTAATTATAAATACACGCTGGGGCCCCGATGTTGGAGCTGCGCAGACAGCGCCCATGAGCCCGCTTCAATTATGAACTTTTCACCGAAAGGCCGGGCCTACCAAGTCCTTAAAAACTCTGGGCAATAGAATCGGTTCGGCTCCTCCTCACGCCTGGTAAGCCGATGACTACAGTTATTCCTCCGACTCCGCCTCTAGGTCCTCGATCTTCGCCTCCATCCTAGAGATCTTGTGTCTGAGATTAATTATCTCTGGTTCTTGCTTCAAAATCTTTTCTCCAAGGAGGAGATTTTCACTTCCATTGTCCCCAGTGTGCCGTGACAGATCCCCATGCAAGCGTGGACCGCCTTCAGCTCATCGGTCACAGTACATAACTCTGCACGGAAGGGCTTAAATTCAGCCAAAACTGTGCTAGGGTCAGGGGCTCATTTTCTGGAGCTGGGCTACCGCTTTCAGAGCCTTCCTCCGCTGCGACTCTCGCTTTTCGGCTAGGCCTTAGCCGGAGAAACAGGCAGTGTGTGTCGGGCGTGCTCCTTCTCATTTCAATCTCCATGTACACCCGATTCGCCACTAAACTTGAATCGAATGACTTAAGAAACCAAGGAATCAAAATAAAGTCACTGGTTCCTCCAATATTGAAAAAATTCTATTTTATGCCGATAGGAGGCTGGAGGAGAGGATCAGACTGCTTTCACAGAGCTGGCATCACGTGACATATAGTGCCTCCTCCATTTGTTGTTGATCACAGTGGGCTTGAGGTTTCATGCCTCCATGGTCCAATGGCCAGTTCTGTTCTGGTGGTCCAGTTCCCTCTTGCTCCCCTGAAGCAAATCACTCCCACTTCCTGGTTCCATTCCATGTGAATTACTGCTCATCTAAAAATGCCTTCCCCAAGTGCTGCTTGTGCTGGCTCATATCTTTCAGTCACAGCACTGTGACCCCCCACTCTACCTACCTATGGCGCTTATGGCGGGCGGTGGGGGGGTTGTCAGGTGGATATGATCAGCATTGCAGGAGCTACCACTGTTTTTTGAGTATGGCTTCGCTGGCTATTAAGCTCGCATGATCACAAGCAATTGAACACATCCCAGTTTTCATCAGTGTTGTCAGCTGACTTTGAACACCAATTGTTTCACATTACTTTTCTTGTGACTACATACGAATGTGCCAGCAGAAACAGACCTCCTGGTTTAGCAACATCTGCTCAATTGTGCAGCTAGCTCCCTAGGTTGCAGCTGCCCTTCTCCACCCCCTTGTTCTCCTTGGTTGTCCACCGCCACCCACTCTTACCCACCTCGCTTTCTGTCCCATGCCTTCTTGAAGTCATCCACATTTTGCTTGATGTCACCTTTTCTGTTAGAGCTGCTCCACCTCGACACCACTGTCTCTCTCTGTGAAGTAATGCCACCTTATCTCCTCTTGAATCTACCCTCTACTCTTAGTCCGTGCCCCAGTGTCTCTTCCAATCCTTAGTTTACACGCCTGCCCTTCCACCCTTGTTGATTCCTCAGGTACTTGAAGGTTTCGACATGTGCCTCCTCCTCCTCTCCTCCAGTGTGTACATATTCAGTTCTCCCCAGACTGTTCTCTAGTTCTTTCCCTCCATCCCTTGAATCATCCTCTCGCCCACTGCTGCACTCCTCCAGCAGCTTGATATCCCGCCTCAGGTATGGCCTCCAGAACTGCACAGTACTCCAAGTGCAGCCTTACTAGTGACCTGTAGAGGGGCAAGATTGCCTCTAAGGTGGAACTAGCAACAAACAGAGACTGCTTCCTGATGGCGTGGGACACTTGCTGTTCAGAAACAGCCGTGAATACCAGTGAAAACCTGGTGATATCTAGAGTTAAAGGAGGTCCCTTTAATAATTTTAAACCTTAAAAGAGCCAAGGTAGACTCAAAATGGTGTGGGGTGCATCTTATGAGACAGGAGATAAAGGGTAGTCTGAAATGGAATAAAATGGTATAGGTTAAAAGTTTTCAACTTAACATACACTGCGCTTTAATGTTTGACATTAAAAATGAAAGAAAATTGTACTGTATAAAGAGAGTCTTTACAAAGTACTTTGTGAATGTTCATTGCAAGGCAGAGCCTTCGTTTCTAGCACAGTATATCCAAAGCGGAACCTCAGCAGCATTTTCTTTAAACACTTTTGGCAGAGCCAGCATTCTTTAAAGCCAAAATGTAAGTTGTTTTTACTGCTGTGTTTTGGGAAAGTTCTATGTTTACCCAGCAGTGGTGTGAAGTGAGAAGATTTAGTGATTTCAGCTGACAGATGTCAGAAACTGTTAACAAATTAGTGTTGATTTTTTTTTCTGCTACACTCTGTCAAGGTGTGTCTGCAGTTATGGTAATGATTCCTGTTATTTAGTCTTCCTCATTCTGAAACGCAGTTACATAAGGCTGGGCACTCGGACCTTCTAGTGTTTCATTTCACCTTCTACTCAGCAGTTCTTACTGATCTTTGTTTTGCTGGAGACCTACAACCACTGTAGTGCTGTGATCAGAAACAGGGTTGAGCCAACTGAGCATGTAATGTTCATTTTCACTTGACTTCTTCTGTCACTGCATTTCTACCACCTGTCAGAATCTGTCATTTTACTTATGAAGTGTGAATAAACGCATTGCAAAAGGAAAATTGAAGTGGTCTTGTATGCTTGCTTTTTGCACATACTGTATATATATAGTTTTTATTAACATGTACGTAGACTGTAGCAAGAGGTGTATGTTATCCTTGCAGTGGGTAATCTGAGGGTTGTAGTCTCTAAATGCAGATCATTACTGGAGAAGTGAGGTTCAGTCTCAACCTCTGTAGCCTCCATTCTTGTCACATGGAGGGCTGATATGGGGAGCAAAGGGTCAGTAGCACACTAGTGGTTCCATATTTGCAACTGACTGCTTACAAATGTGTAGGAATATACGCAACATAAAACACGGCAGGGTGGTTGTGGGTTACTATTTCTGAATCGCATGCCCAAGGTACTGTGAGACATGAGGCACTTGCGCTTGCGCCTTCAGCCACCTGGTTCTGTTATAGTAATCCACACCCTGAACTGTTTTATTGCACTTAAAAATATTTATCCTTTAAAAAATGAAGTTAATATAGATATATTTAAAAGGCTTTTTGTTTGATTACATAAAAGTAGTTCATTAGTTGTATACATAGGGTTTATCTATGTGACACTAGATGGCGCCATGTGTAAGTGGTTGTCCTGAACTTTTATAAACTGCTTTTGTTTTATCTTCTTTACTGGTTGTATTGTACAGCAGTTAAATGGTGGTGTGCCCTAACAGTGCCCTCCTCACTTTGTAATATTTAGAACTGATGGTTTAGCACACTTATTTACTTCTTTCTCAGGGATCATGGATTCAGAAATGCTGGCTTTGCAGGGCAGGGATTTACAAATGGGGCTTGCATGGTTGTTCACCTCTCTGCCAGACAGCGTGAATTAGAAATGCCTGCTCGGTGTGGCTGTTCGCCTTTGATAGGGCATGCATTAAGAAATGGGATGTTAGTGAAACTGAAGAGTTCTTGTTTTACAGTGCTGATTACTACAAATCTATGCCATGCTATATTGCCTTGTGTGTCCATGCAACTAATTATAAACAAAGCCCTTTCTCAGTCAACAGTGTGGTCGTGTTTGGCGATTTCATGAGTCCCAGTAAGTAGTGGGGTGGAGCGGGGAGCGTGAATTGTTTTTGTCCTGTTCACTTGATACTTTTGGCAACCGCCTGTGCTGCGCTTCTCTGCACTGTTTTCGGAGGGAGCTGTGGATGCGTTCTGTGCTGTGGGGCTAAGCATTGTAAACTTGCTAGGTGTCTTCAGCTTGTGTAGATTTAAAAGAAATTGTTGAAATTGTTTCAGCACGACTGTGTTATAAGAAGAAGTGTTGATTTGTGAGCGAGAGAGCCGAGGGAGCCTGCAGCTGCGTCACATTAACTTGGCCGCAGGGAGGGTACAAGTGGACTGACTTTTAAGAATGGGAGTGCCAAGTGGAGGAAGAAATTGGTGTCAGATGTTTTGAGGTCCTTTGTGGAGGTACAGAAAGAAAAGAAAGGTGGTGGTAGAATATTAACAGGATGTAATAACTGGGTTTCTTTTTCCGTAGGAAGCCATGGTGTAATTTGCCATAAGAAAGGAGTGTTTATTATGGCAAACACACACAAGCTTTCCCTCATAGCATGCTTCTACTCCCGCAGTTCCTTGCTTCCCGGCTGCTTGCCTTCTCGCTGAACCAAAAGGACACAGTGAACCGCAACTTGGCATTAAGTAAATCTACCACAACCACTAAAAAATTAACTTACACTGGCCACAAAAGGCAAAAAGAAACTGTTTTAAATAAATAAAGTCTACTGTGGTCCACGGACCGCAACTGTAACCTAACAGGACCATAGCCGACAGACACTTTTCATTTTATATAATTGCTAAGGTGAAAAGGAAACCCAGCAATTCTATAAAATAAGTATGGGTCGGTGTGTATAAATTGAAGTTCACACACTCGGCTAGATGCTAAAATAAACCCCTTTTATGTAGCACTAACTCCTTGGGTGTGTGTAAACTTCTGGTACACACACTGACCCATACTTTATTCTATATATAATTAGTTATGTGGTGTAGTGATGTCACAGTAGCACAGTACAACAATATATCATGAAAGTTTCAACTAACTATAATGTGTTGTTTAAAACAAACAAAAACAATCGATAGCCATCAGCTGGGTACACACTTATTGCTGTCTATTGATTCTTCTTGAGTGACTGAGATCTGATTCCCCATCTCCCTCAGTCCCATTTTCAAAATGTCAGTATTTTTCTTAAAATAGTTGCCGAGATTATCGTGATTATCAGTATATTGTGATTTTTTTTTTTTTTTTTATGCAAATATCACAGTAGTCAGCATTTGATATTGTGACATCTCTCGTGGTGTAGGGATTGGTGGGTGGGTGTTTGCCCAAAGGTAGAAATGTCTTTTTATAAGTTAAGGCAGTAAATTAGATTTTTCCTATACCAGCATGGTGCCAGAAATGTATTAAAATAGATTTCTAAGGAACTAGGTCCCTTTTTCTAGAATAATTGAAAAGAGGAATAATTGAATCTTCAGTTTTATTTTGTTGCATATTAAATTGTTCACATTCTCCAAAGAAAAGACTGAATACCGTTGTCTCGACACGTTGAATACAATAATAAGCATAAAAAGAACAGTCCGTTAATAAAATGGACAAGTGAAAATCATCAGAATCCTTCATTTTTTTCTATAAAATAGATTTCTGACGGGATTGAGATGTTTGTGTATTATGTCCAGGTTGCGAAAGAAGTGCGAACCAGCTAGTTCCTATTTTTGAACCACACTGCTTCAAAATCTTCTTGGCCAGTTAGGATGCCCCCTACCTATTTTATTAGTTTCTTTAAGGGGTCACTGTCAGCTTTTTGCTCAGTGCTGACTCCCGTGTCTGAGTTGTCCCTGTAGCCTTCTATAAGGCTATTTGTAGTGTAATATGGTCCTCGATTTTCATATTGTGTGACCTTTTTACAATGTTCCCAAACTCTGACAACGTGTTCCTTGTGTAGCCACCTGATAGTGTGGCGTGTTCACTTTCAGCATAGTGCCAGCTCAGCTAAACTTGTGCATCTGCAAAGTTTAGAAATTTTAAAGCAATATGAGCTAAACTAAACACAGTTTTCTAATACATGCCGTTGAGCTGAGCATGCTAGTAGTGTAGGTATTGTTTAAAATCGAGCGGGTAACCTGGTTAAATTTAAGTTTGACATGTAAAGCTGTGACTCTGGGCGCATGCTGAGTTGATGTTCATGTGCACTGAATCAAAGATGACTGTCTGGAGACCATCTTTGTTTTGTTTTTTGCCATTACTGTTTTTAAATGGCTAAATGGGTTTTACATTACAGTTCTTATTAGTTTGGGGATGATTCAGCTAAGCATTTTTGACTAGTAGCCAGCTCCTGTGTTCTTTTTTTTTCTCTGCAGTTGCTCTAAAACAAATTAATTCCTTCAAATTTTAAGTGAGTGACTCCACATTTGTATAAATATATTCTGTGATTATATTTTGTAAGGACCTAAGTAAAGATGGCACTGTATGCAACTGGGTGGAAAAACACTTGCAGCCAGAGGATGAGACTTCTGTACATGTGCTGAACAGATCCAGAAACAGATGGTTTGACAAAGGAGTGTAAAACTTTTCATCCAAATGCACACCTAACCCAAACAAGACATGACTACTGCAGCAAGAGCCACAGTTAACAGGAACTATTTTCATTCCAAACAATGCTTTTCATAAAAAAAAAAAATTAATAATAATATTAAAAATACTTTATTTTTAAGTGAATAACACATAAGGGTGTGCAGTTATGGGACATATATACACTCCCGATTGTTAGAAGCACATGGTATAACGATCACCCGAAGCTTGCATATATTCCCTAAAGACCACACACCCTGTCGTGTGTAATACCATACTTCTAAAACTAAACAATTGCTTTACTATAGAAAACAAATGAAGGCATCCTGTGTTGAGCATGGCATCCTATCACAACAGACCAGCACATATATACACAGAATTAGTTAGCTGATGTATTGGTCCTTGTAAGAACAGATCCAGAAACAAATAGTTTGATACCTTTTATTGGACCAACATAGATGTAAGAAAAGAAAATGTTGCTTAAGTTTTGGACCAACCAAGTCCTTCCTTGGAAGCTTAAGCCCAACCAGATACCAAATACCTTTGCTTACTGAGCCTGTGACTGTCCACCTAGCATCTTGAGGACTCTACTGCATCACCAGATTGGGCAGTTCAGTGAGCACCTAGTTGCTGAGGCTATCCAGATTGTTCTCTCGTCACAATTATTCCATATTGAAGCACAATTTATATTTCAGTTTCACTGGATTGGCAATTGACAACACTTATTTTTTTATGTATGTATTTTATTTATTTATTTTACAGTTTGTTTACCAGGATAGTCCAACTGAGATGCAGTATCTGGTTTTGATTGGGGTCCTGCTTCTACCCATTTCAGAAGCTGAATGGCTTGGAGCACTGAGAGATTACAAGACTTTCCCAAGGTCACAAAGTGGGTATTTGGCTCTGTCTGGGTTTTAAACAGTGATCCCTTGGAAGAGAGGCCAACCGCTGAGATGGTTACCCCTACATATGAGGACTGTGACCTATCTCTGCCCACAAGTTCTGGACAGATAGCTACAGAGATTTGTTATCCACTTGGGTCCAGACCACATTGAATGGCTGGATACTGGAGATAATTTCACAGGGATTTGTGGTAGTTTTTATTTCAGTGCCCTCAATGTATTTTCCAGTCCACGATTTTTGGAATTCCAGGAAATATCAAGTAGTAGACCTGACCTTAACTTCCTCTGCCCATTACAGGGACAGTGTTCCTGGTCCTGCCCTCTCTTCCTCATTTAAGGAGGAAGTGAGACCACCTGCTCATTGTGAATATACTGTCACCAGTTGTCTTCAAAGTATCTGACAAGTGTTACATTTGAAGGTTGTTATGGCATCAGCTGATCCCCACCTGCTCAGCAGATCAGTTCCAGGTGGCCACTACTCATTTGTGATGCTGTTCTTAACATTTCCTTGCATCTTACTTCTTTGGTGGCTGCATGTATCCTCTTGTTCTTCCTTTCATGCTGAAGAGCTCATTTGGGCTGATAGTGTTGCCACCATTTAGTTATTCAAGACTCTGATCATGTTCTCCCCAGTTCTTCTGTTTTTGTGGAAAACTGGCCAGTATTTTGGTCCTCATAGCCCTGGTTTTCTGTGGAGCAGAGGTCAGATTTTCCAAGGGCCTGATATGGCTCAAGGACCGAGTCCCTGTGTGCAGCTCTGTGGTGTTGGGGGGGTTAATCCTAGGAATTGTGAAAATGTTGTTTCAGCATTTTATGCACACAGGTGGCATAATCCTTTTCCACAGCTGTGGAAAATTGCCACCTGGTAAAACCAGGGTCCATATTTTCAGACTCATTCAAAATTGGTGCATATGTGGAAAAATCTTTGCAGATCTGCAGGTTGTTTCTGTGTGCACTGTATTTTCCATCGTGGAGCTGTTTTGTGACTGGCTGTACAATTTGGGGCAGCTTGCATCCGTTTTTGGGCACAGCCATGCCAAAATGCTATGCCTGGTAGTACTTAGGTGTAGCATCTCCGCAGGATAATGATGTATTCCTGGGTGCTGCAGATCATCACAATTGACCACCCATAAACCAGGTATGACCCCTGCACATCGTGATATGGCTAACTCTAATGTGTTTCACACAGAGAGCCATAGGGATACCGGGACAGCTCGACCTGGGTTAGCAGAAGTCCTGCAGCTGCACCAGCCACCTGTATCAAATTTGAAATTACTGCTGGTGCGGAGAAATTTTTCAGCACTGGCAGTTGTGACATGGGACTTGGCCTCAATGTGCTTTGATAAGCCAGCCCTCCGGTGTCAGCAGCACCCACGGAACACACTGTCATCCTGTGGGGCTGCAGTTCCTGATAATACAAGGCATAATATTTTGGCACAGCTGCGTCGAGAATGGCCATAGCTGCCATAATTTGCAGAGCCAGTTGCAAAATGGCTTTGATGGAAAATATGGCACATGTGGAAATAACCTGTGGGTCCACAAGGTTTTTCTGCGTGTGCACCGATTTTGAAGGTGTTTGAAAATCCAGCCCAAGCATGCTATTTTCTACAGTTACACAAAAAATAATATGCTCAAGCTGCCATAAGTTGTGGAAAGGTTGAAAAGATGCAGCCATTTTGAAAATTGAGCTATGGAACAAATTGCAAATTGTGGTTGCACAAGGAAATCCTTCCTAGTATAAGTTTTTTCCTCGACGCGGCGTAATTTTTCCACTTCTGAGAATCTTGTTGCAGAGCTGCACACTATATCCAAGGCAGGGCCTGATCAAAGGTCTGTATAGGTGCATTATAATCTCTCTTAACCTGCTTACAAACGTAAAATTTGCTGTATCATATGTATGGATTTCCTTTTCCACTAAACTTGGGTAAATGACTGTTAGTTGTGCCTCCTCTCAATCCCACTTCTTATTTGTTGCTTTATTGTCTACCATTATCGATGCTTGAAAAATTGTCTGTGTGCCTAATTCCTCTGATGTATCACAACCTGGACGGTAATGATGTACCTATGTTATTGTTCTTGAACTTTACTCTTGTCATCTATGTATTCTCAATTTTGTACTCTTCTGGGTTGTGCCTGAAAATAGGCAGGATTGTTGCCTAGTGCACTTACCCGTTACCAAAATCTAATAAATAAAATAAAGCCTTAGCAGAGGTCAGAAAGTGTTTAGAAAATGGCTGTATTAATTCCTGCCTACTGATTTGCTGTCATGATTCTATTGCCATTCATTTATCTCACTACCGAGCCCAGCAAAAACGAGTACCAGCTCTAGGTGGCTTTCAGCGCCAGAGCACCCACTGGTATCACTGTGCCACCTGAAATAATCTGACAGTTTCAGAATCTGACAGCCTCAAAATGGTAGCCATTTTTTCTTGTAGCCCTCCCAGAAAATATTTTTGACTACATACCTATATTATTCAACATTCTGGTAGATCAGGACACCAACGTGATGTTTGGACATGAGGAACCAATGGAAGTTCCACCAATGCCAGCCTTACAGAAACGCAGAAAAGGAAAAAAGTGTAAGTACTGGGAATAGACACATTTTCCTCACGCTGAAGAACTCTTACAGACCAAAGCTGATCATGAGGAAGCTAATACAAAAAGAATGCCTTATGGGCAGTTTCAGTAATACATTACTGGGCTTCTACAAAAACATTGAAATGAACTGAAAACTGACTTTTAGAGGTTAATACTGTCCTGTTTAATTCTGAAATGCAATGGCTTCTGGAGAGCAGTACTCTGTCTCGGTACTGTTCATGTTAGAGTGGGTATCAGCTGCCACCTGAATTGCCTGCAGATTGCTAGGAACATTAATGTAATCAGCAATCAGCATTCTAAGCCAGCTAACAATGTTTTACCAACATTGTGAAGCAGTTCTGTAAATAAAGACACTGCCTGCCACCACTGAATCAGGCTTCCAGAAACTTAGAAACTCCACCATGCTTTCCCTGACACTGTGCCTGGTCTAGTGCGCTGAGTCGGGTTTGAAATCTAGATGCATTTGGCCAGGCATGGTCGGGAAGGGCTGCAAGAGCTCACTCGCAGTCTTTCAAAATTAAGATTGACAAAGCAGGTCTAGAATATGTGACGCTGTTGCACAGCCTCAGTACCAAATATTACTCAGATCTCCTAGAAAGAAATAAAGAGCTGCAGCATGGCTGTATGTATTCAAAGCCTAAAAGCACACTGTGTCTCGTGATGGCATTCCAAAATACCTGAGCAAGATCCCTGCAAATGCCTTGGCTACCCTTGCCATCTGCCCACAAAGTTTCCTGGACTCAAGATGTGTGGTACACAAGTGAACTGATAGGAAAGAACTTTCTTGTTCCCTAATAAAGAATTTAAGTAGTGAAGCTTGGCCCAGCAAAATTTACAGAAATCATAGCATTTGTGCTACTTTAGTGTGCGGATACTCTCCACTTCGGTTTGCAGACATGCAACATTGAGTGTGATGGGGCATTCTAGGAGACAGAGGAGGGTTAAGAGATTCAAAACAGTCACATTGTGCACCTTAATAACTGGCATGTGGAAGTACTGAAAATCAAATAGGTCTCACTCAGTGAGAATGGGTCAGCACTAAAATAGAAAACTTCAAACTCTAATAGTTCTAGGAAATATAATTATTAACTCACAGGGTCCCAAAAGTTCACAAAGTGCAGAAAACTAACTGCATCCATAAAAATATTAAAAGCTGAAAACGGCTACCACAGCTATACAGGCATCAAAAGAAGGTTACGGCTCTGACTGCAAGTTTGAAAGAACTACAAAACTATCTTCATTCATCGCTGTTGGAAACTGAGTGCAAGTAGAAAACATGCACTAACAGCTCTGAAGGGTATTGAAATCCTAAAATCCAAACACCCCAGAAAATAACAAACTGAGGTGCCCTCTGACGCATTTAAAGAGCCATTCAGTGCTCTCGACGATCACGCCGCTAACCATTTCAATGTCCAACTGACATCACCTTTAGAGCGGGGCATTGTTATGAGTCTAGTCTTGCTTCCTCCTGGTCTGTACAATCTACCAGCAAGAAAAAGTGGAGCAACCTTCTAGGAAGCAGAAAACCAAAAACGGAAACATCGCATGTGGCAGCTACTGAAGGCAGCACTAGCTGATCTTCAGCAGGAATCTCTGACTCCAGCACTGTCCTGCCACCTACAGGAATCAGTGAAGTAACCACCCAGCAGTCTCCTTTCCACCTGATAAACTGCACATTTCTCTCTCCAGTCAACTTTATCGATTACAGTGATGGGCTACTTTTGTTATTTTGCCCGACACCAATAGTACTGTGCAACTCTAGTTAACAGCGTTTTCTTGTTTTATTCACCTCCCAAAAGGGGACTATTTAATTCCCCACTGCATGAAATTAATTTTAATTATTAATCAATTCCTATTTATCTGTTTGAAATGTAAATCTTTTGTCTCACGTCTTTATTCTCTACATGTTAGCCATTTTCTAAGTGCAGTGATAAGAACAGGGTGGCAGTATTGGGCATATACCAGACCTTTCAGGGACTATAAGGCCCTCTGCCTGCAGCATCGAGCCTCATTACGCCCTCGGAGTGATCCGGTATAGCCTAGTACTGCCCAACCTGTTGGGTATTATTGCTTACTTTATCCTTCATAAATGCAGGTGAATCAGATGATGTAACGCAAAGGGAAGGATTAGTGCTGCGCCTGATGTGCAGTACTGCTGCCCTTTATGGTGCATTTTATGACACGGTGACTTTTTTTGTTTTCCTTTACAAATTCAACATGTGCAAAAAATATTAATTTTCTTGTCCCTGTGTGAGAAACTTAATACTGGAAAACATGAAGAAAATTGTAGGGTCATATACACTTTGTTATATTTTAGAAGAACATTTTTTGAATTATTTCATTGTTGCTGTTGGATTGATGGTATTTTGGCAGCAGTTTTGGAGTCTTGTGTTTTGCCAGTAGAATGCACGTTTAAAAACAGAAGAAGAAGAAGCAGGTATTTATTTATTGTGGAATATAGAGTTTCAGACTACGAAACTGTGATTTTTCTGTTTGATTGACTTGCTCCTTCATTGTTAATTGACGTGCTGTCCAGTAGCTTTCCAGTAAAGTAGGCTCTTGAAAATGTACTGACAGTTTTGCTTTCAGTTATCAGAAACTGCAGCTGTTCTAACATACCTGAGTAAACTTATTTCACAATCTACATTGCGTATGAAAACAGAATGGTGAAAGACTTTCTTGGCATAAACTACCTTTTGCTTTTTAATGTGATGGATGACTGGTCCAGTTGTTAGTGAGAAATATTAGGCCTGCTATGCTAAATCCAGTGGCATTAGTCTCCTGATTTATGAGATCTGTATCGGTCATAATTTCAGCAATAATCAGCTAATATCAGATTTCAGCTCTGAGCAATTCAGAATTGCAGGTATCAGTTACATGCATCTATGTTCCAAAGCCCAGAAGCATGTTTGGCTGCCCCCAAATATTCCACTTTATGCACAAAAGTAAAATGTTAACATACTTACTGTAAAATAAATTAATCTTGTTTATCCTGCTGTCCATCCACATCACTCCCAAAGCTAATGTTTCAAGTAGTTGCCGCTTGATGTTAGCAGTGGTGTTGGTGGGGTGGCACAGGTGATTCAGTTAGCCCAAATGTGATATTGGAGCTGTTTATAGCTCTGATTGGGCAGGCGCTGACCTGCTGCCCGCTGAGATGAACTATAGGTTGCACAATTCAGTTTGTATAATGACTGAGAATAACATGTTGCAATGATTGCAAAACTAAAATTAAAATAAATGCATTTAATTTCATGTATGACATGCCTAAAGTGGAAATAAAAATTTATTTCAATATTAGGCCTGTGGGCCAGCCCACCGCGCAGCTGTAGTACTACTGCTCACGTATGCCAACAACCTGAGGTCGGTAGTGAGTTTGGGAGTTGGAGGCCGACGGGTTGGGGGAGGAGGAGGATCGAGCGCCTGAGGGCTGCTGTCCTCTGGGGAGGGATGGGACCGTGACTGGTGTCATCCTCACCTCTAGCCATGGCTGGGGTCAGCACACTGGGAACACACTGGAGGGGGGCTATGGAGGTTGGGCAGATGCCCAGCATGCTGCATATGAGAGCTTGCACGGTTTGGCCATTGGTGCCATTGCACACCACTTCCTCTACACCAGGGGTCACTGGGGCAGGGGAGAGGCAAGCCCTGGGATACTGTCTGGCAGATAAGTCCTAGTAGACATTGGGGTGACAGGACTGGGGGTCTGAGCTGAGGGAGAGCTGACTGATAGAAGGGGATAAAAAAAAATATATACATATATATATATATATATATATATATATATATGTATGTATGTATACACACACACACACACACACACACACACATAATTATACATCTTACATGGGTCATCAGCATTTATTTCCACTTTAGGTTGGTCACAAAGGAGCTCTTAACCAATGGGAAAACACGTTGAACAGTGCCTGATGAAATCACAATGGCTTCTGCTGCAGTTAAAAACAGAGCAGTGAAATCAAACAGAAACATCTTCATTAAAGAACTAGTCTTGCCAGAGAGGCACTTTCATTGTGTAAATGACATATGCAATGGGCTGAGTAAAACTATCAGATTTATTATCTCGTAGGGATTGACCTCTATAGACCTTACTCATGGCTTTGCCACTGATGAGGTTATAGAGGTCAAACCTGCAGTTGAAAATAAGTGTGATGGTTTTAGTTAGCCTAAGGCATGTCCCATATATATTGCATACCGTGTTTCATTTTCTTTAAGCTTACTGAATACAGTAATATGAAAACGGATAATTTCCCCAGATATGATCTGCTTTGGGTGCTTGTCTATGCCTGACATCACAGTGTCTACATGTGACATCACAATCTAGTGTTGTAGAAATGAGTATGGTGCCATAAAGAGGCTTGTGAAGTCAGGTGGAAAACACCCAGGGCAGATGTTGTCTAAGGCAATAGTTCTCAGACTTGACACAGTGAGCCTCCCAAATCCATGGAAAGATTTTGAGCCTCCTCCCAAAACTGAAATAATCTTGGGCCTCCCAAAGAAAAATAACATACTGTACTTTGCACAGTACACCATGAATTCATTGAAACCCTTTGAGTACTTGACTCACATTCAGTTCTTTGTCTTATACTGACATGGAACCTTTGAAAAGAGCTCATGTGCTCAAAGGTGTTATCTGAAAACAAATAAATAAAATATAAAATAAATATTATTCAGCCTATTGTAATCCCCCAATAGGCCAGCCTACTTGCTCTGCTATTTTCATTCTTGAACCATTGTTACCCTTGTTGCAGTGCCTTCACGGGTCAGAATACTTTCTCTATTTCCTCTCTACCTTCCTACATACTTTGCCTCTCCTCCTCCTCCTTCCCTGCTCCTAAGCAACTTCGGGATTACTTTTCTCCTTCCTGCTATTGTTCTTAGCACTTCTATGCTCAACCCTTGTATTTGGGCTGTTCTGCCATCAGTCTACAAATTAATTAATTACCATCACTCATTATTAGTTTATTGTTCACATTTGTTTACACTGTTGTTCATTGTGTATTTCTTGATTGTTTTGCAGTTACCTTTTGAATTGTATTCACTCCCTCCCTTCCCGGGTACACCTGAAATGAGCCTTGGCTCATTCACCTTCCTTGTCACCTATTTGTAAATAAATACATAAAATTCACTTACTACTATCCTCTTTCAGTTTGCGTCATCTCTTCACACAGACTATATAAAACTCAAAATTTAAATACAGTACTTTTTCAGACTTGCTTGAGCCTCCCTGGAACAGGGTGGGGCCTCCCAGGAAGATGGCCTCACCATTTGAGAACCCCTGGTCTAAGGGATATTGAGCCTGTTTTCATGTTGGTGTGTGTATATAGTTTTAATGAAAATAGGGAAAGTCCGGTACTTAGAAATATATAGGGATATGTACTGGGATGTGGGTGATGCATTGTTTGTCTACACAAGAAAAGTTTGGCCTCCGGTAACTTTATTAGTGGTGTAAGCTCACGAGTGACGTGCTCCGAGGTGAAACTGCTAGAGTGTGGCTATGTAACCGGGTGCCTTGTAACAGCGGTCTACTACCCAGCCTGTTGGGATCCAACCAGGTTGAATGGCCTGGACTCTGTTCTGATGGTGAAAGGGGTTCTTTCCCAAACAGAAATAAATAGCGTGAATTCTTCCACCCGGAGTAATGTAGTGGGCCAGTTGTTTGTAGAGTACACCCCCATGGAATGCTGTACTTACCCACCTCCCTTCTAGTCACCCCTCACGCAAAAATACCATATACCAGCTTAATTCTCTATGGTGCATGCAGTTGATAGCTATCACTAATAATATGCTCACAGGCAGTTTTAAACAGCAAGGGTAAAAGTTTTATTAATAGGGTAGGGTGAGTTGGGAGATGAAAAATAGAACAGTGCCTAGTAATTGGTAAATTGGAGCAGCAAACAAACATAACAATAATGATGCCCATCCCCAACAGCAACACCCATGAAAATGAGCCCACCTCCCGCTGGTACCAGTGTCCCTAAAGAGTCTACCAGGGTACGCAGATTGAGGTGCATGCCTGATCATTACCGTGGGTTGGCCAGCATTGGTGGACTTAACTTTAACAACAATACTTTTTCATTAACTGGATTTGATTGCCCAGCTCAGGACAGGCCCTGTACTTACTCATGGTTCTGACATTCCCAGCACAGGGTCTGAGTAGAATCAGTAGATGCCATGTGTAAGCTGGTGATGCTGGGACCTTGATGGCAATGCTGGCAGTAGTAGTGGCTTTTGGGGAAGTCTGGCAGCTTGTCACCTTCATGCCATTCTCTCTGTAGTTGCTCGATTAGGCTAGTCTTGGGGACCAGGACCACACACTCACCCCACATGTCAAGGCTTCTAGTTCTCTGGGGCAAATGTTCAGTACTGCCTGGCACTGACAATACTGGGCTGACTCCCCTAGACGTCCTGAGTGGCATGCAGTTTTAGGTCACACACACTGAGGTTCAGACCAGTCTCTCACAGTCCGTTGGCAGCAGACACAGTTTGGCGGCAGGTTTGGTGTACTCACAGACAGCAGTGCAGACAGTCTCTTGGAAAGATTCTACACTTCGTTGGCAGCAATCTTTTACACATTCTGGGCTCCCCAAGCGCTAGAAACCCAGCGGGCTTCTCCAGTGCTATTCTGTCACTTGAACACACTTCAAGCTTTGATACTCAGTCCCAACCCCTGTAATGGCTAGGGCTATGATTCAGGGTGCCAAATTATCTTCTTTCAACTGGAGCTGGGATTCTGGCTCTCTCAGGTAGTGGAAGACTTAAACAAGTCTCTCTGCACCACAAATGGAAGCTGGGGCTGACTTCTCAAGAAAGTCTCTTTTCTCACTCACAGCTTCCTCTTTCCTCTTGAGAGCTTCAGCCATGAACTCCTACGAGCAGCTTTTCCCAAACTGCCTCAGGGAAAACGCCACTCACCATTGAGCAGCACAGCTGTCCTTCACAGAAATTAATATGCATTAGGGTTCTCTGATGAATCATTGGTTGTTGGTGCCAAGAACATTTGCACCTCTACCCAGGAGCCATAGCTACAGTCCTTTGCGGCTTTCACACTGATTGCGCAGTAAGGTCAGGGTCGCAAAAGATGGCATCCATGTAAACAGTTAATAAATAGATTCAACTTTTACATCTTACCGCAGGCAAATCAAATGATTTTAACACACTAATGTCCCATTGTGAAATATCTACAACTGATTACTGTTATCCGGTTGTGAAATGGGCACTGTTAAAGTCCTAGACTGCCTGTGGCTTGCGTTGTAGTGCTAAGTCCCCACTGTGACAGGTAGAAACATTCACAGAGTAGTCTGTAACATTTAAAGCAACAGCACATAATATTTACAGTTTACCCATTCAATTGCTTAACACACTTCCCTTCAGTTCCCATTAGATGTGTCAAACCCCTACACTTTTTTGGGGATCCCAGGAGTCTGAACACACTAGAGACATACTCTGTTGGACAACCGCAAAGAATAGCAGGAGCCAGGCAGCATTCCTAGCGCTAGCTGCATAACACCCAGAGGGCAGATCAGTAATTATTTATACAGCTTCCCATGCACTGGAGCAGGCAGGCTCAACAGGCTGGCAAGAGTGTTTCCGACACCATGGGTCCAGGGCTGGCAGGACCAGACACCAAGAGGCTAAACTAGTAAGCCCAACCCACGGTGGGGAGGGGGTTACAGATAAGTAATGTATCACACAGGTCCCCATTGCATGTCTTGTTTATACAGTAGCCTGGTGTTTTCTCGAGGGGGATGACTAAGAGATAGTGTTTATCCAAAATATATGCATGATAAATTCTGTGTTCTGAAATTTGTCACGATATGTGGAGATGACATTTTATGACATTGGTTTTGTATCCACGCATTAAATGAAATTTATGCAGACAAGTATAAAAATTGTGGTTCTCAAGTTTCTCTGGGAGAGGGCTCTTCAAGCACTTATTGTGTGATCCAGATGAACTCTGTGCTCTCATCAGAGCTCACTGTAGCCCTTGCACTTGGAGACATCCTCCATTTCTGTGACGGCCAGACATGGATTGTATAGCATAACATCACAGGCTTATTTATTTATTTGCTTTTGTTTACCAGGTAAGCATGCTAGACATCCAAGGGCCTATTTTCAGGTGTGACCTGGGAGGGTTACAGAGTACACAGTAACATAATACAGAGTCAAGGTAATATACAGGAGCCTATAGGCATAGGCAAGTAGGTGGTACTGCATATGGAACAACAGGCTTTAAAATGGTTAAGTAGGCAGATATCGCAACAAGATACATAACAGTATTAATAGGTAGAATAACATCTAAATAATATCATGAAAGAGAATAACATCAAAATAAACGAAAACACAAGCAGGTACTGATATGACTTAGAAAAGTATGTCATGTTTATGCTGTGTGTGTATTGAGGGTGTCTGTTACTGAATAATGTTCTCTTATACTGTTTGAGTGAGATGACTGTGAATCGAAAATGAGCAGTTCTATCAGCCCCAAACAGCATACAAGAATATTATATAAGCCCATCAATGTATATATTTTTCCCTCTCCGAGAAATTATAAATGCCATCATACATGTCTAATATGTATGGAAAAGGTACATAGTGTAATTTTTTCTGTTTAAAATAATGTTAAAATGGATTGGGGTTGCCACCTTTGGATGAGGCAAAACCGGATCATAAGCTCCGCCCTAGCCCCACCCCTTTTCATGACTCATCATGCATTGTTCCTCCTAGAAGTCTATTTATTATATCAATAAAAACAATGCTTAAAGCAGCAGTTCTACAAAAATGTGAAGATACTATACTGTACCTGTTAAAGTTACTTTCTAGGTTCTTCCTAATTATTTATTTACTTATGTATAAACATACAGTGATTAAAAAAAGTGTCATTTACAGATATGATCTGGGGAGACAAGGAAATACTGTAAATAGCATACAATAGTATACATACCTTATATTTTTCTGGCTCTATTTCCTATTCATGTCCACAGTACTATATAAAAGCCAAAGAAGTGACTATACTTTTTCTTAAGTAAATAAAATAATGTAAAACATTTAAAAATGCCTAAATTCTATTAGAGATGAAAATGTTTACCAGCAAATGAAAGTGGAGGACAACTTGCTCTGTTACTGTTACAAAGGTGGGGGCAGCTGTGCTGCTGTGCCACTTTCAGATGCAGTGGAAAGATTAGGTTAAGTAAGTGCTAATGGTGTTAATGACCATACTTTACACCTCCCAGGTTGACTGCATTCACAAACAAAAGGCTACATTGACAACAGAACTTGTTTGTAACTTGAACATGTAGCTGAAACAATGAGTGATATGACAACATTTATTTCAAAAGTATGTGAGCACTCAAATGGCTCAAAAACCTGACCAGCACAGATCAAAACCGGATTACCTGATAGGGACCCTGAAAACCTGACCACCGGAAAAAACTGACAGGTGGCAACCCTAATGGATTGGTGTGGGTAGTTAAGTTTATTTTCAGTACTTTTTCTGTTTTAAAACATATTTTGACTTGTTTTGCAGACTAGCACTTGTCAAGTTAAAGGGCTGTTTGTTCTGTCATAGTGCTGCACTTCATCTCAACAACTAGCTCTGTAAAACAATAATGTTCGCGCATTTTTTAAGCTTAAATTTTTCCTTTTATTTTTGCTTTCTCCTGAACAATTTTCAGTAGACCTATCGAGATAGGTTGTTGTCACAATTTATTTACCCAGGATAACCCAGCTGAGAGGTGCAATAACTTGTTTTCAGCTAGGTGCTGCTTTTACCCATCCTTAGAGTATGGACGGACTGAAGAACTGAGAAGTTAAGTGGCTTGCTCAGGATCACACACTGAGTATGTGGCAGTGGTGAAAACTGAACCTGGATCACATGGTTCTCATTTCTGTGCTGTACCCACTGTACCCTGCTGGGAGCATAGGAGACTTCAGTACATGTCTGAGTGGCCACCTGGATGCGGGGGCTAGGGATTATATCCAGTTAGACCATTTTTATGGATAAGTTATAGTACCTGACAGCAGATATGTCCAAAGCTGGATGCATGCCGCATTAACTGGTTTTGAAAATAGCTAGGCCAGGCAATTTTATTTATATGGCGTCCTATCCCTAGGACTCGGAGTGCTTCAAGAGAATGTTCAGGATTATAAAGTGGGCTTTTTAATGTCATAGCCCATTACTAGATCCTGTCAAAGTCTTTAGCTATTGCCGCATTTTATAAAGTTTTCTATTCTGAAGGAAGGATTATAAATTCAGCCGAACAGATGGCCAGCCGATCCCTTCTACTTTCCTGGTCTGTTAGCTTCACCCACGCTCAGACGTTTTGTGACCTCTTAACTAGGAAGAGCACAGGGCGCCTCATTAAAGTCTGTGAGGGCCAATTTTGAAAGAGCTTTCTAATTTCTGAGCACGCTTGATATAAATGAAAGCCAGCGCTTAACTCAAGAGGACCTTATTAGTTAAAGAAGACATGAAATCACTTCTAACTGGCAGCTGTTTATAAAGTTCTTATTCTCAGAAATGATATGCATTCACCTAAATTATCCATAAAAGTTGTATTTTGCATTGTCTTGTTTTTATGGGCAACATTCTATTGCAGTTCTCTTTATGGAACCAATAGTTTAGAGTTTAACTATGTCATGGTTTGTGCACAGAATTCTAAACAGGGTTCTGAAAGGTCAGCAGCTCACAATTAGCATGCTGCACACAAATCGTGACATAGTAAAAATTCCGCATGAGTGATTCCATGAAGTGAACTGTAACAGAATGCTGCCCATAAAACGCAACAATGAAAACTACAGTTTTACCTATCACTTTTATTCAGGTACAGTTAAATATGGATACTTCAGGAGAATGCATATAGTTTCTGAGAATAAGAACTTTATAAACAGCTGCCAATTAGCATACATTTCCTGTCCCCTTTAAATGCTGGCTTTCATTTACATCAAGTGTTGCTTTCAAATTGGCTACATAAACCTTAATGGTGCGCCCCCACACTCTCCATAGTTAGACATCACAAAACATCTGAGTGTGGGCGGGTTGAAAACTGGGAAGTGGAAAGGATTGATTGGCGATCTGTTGGGCTGAATCTATGATCCCTTCCCTTCAGAACAGGAAAACTATAAAATGTGAGCAATAGCTAAAAGACTTTCGCCAGGATCTAGTAATGGCTATGACATTAGAAAAGCCCACTGAAAGTGCACTTAGTAATCTTGGACATTCCTTTCACAAAGAACTGGATGTCCTAACAAAAACATTACTCCAGTAGCTCCCTATGGAGTTCAAATCATCCATTGTTTAACCTGATACAAAATGGCCACCCAGGTGAGAAATTAGTTAAAACAGTGATCTTTTGATTATCTGTCATCCTGTTGTCCTCCACCCTCGATTACCTGCCAGATTTTGCTTGTACAGAATTTTTGCTAGTCCACTGCCCCTTATTATCCTCCACCCTCCGTTATCTGCCCGATTTTTCTTGTACAAGAAGTGGGCAGATAATTAAGGGTGCACTGTAACTCATAACACGATTAAGAAAACTAACAACAAATAATTTTCTAAAAGAGTAAGTATCAGAAGATCAGTCAAAGTTTCTGAGTTCCCCAAAATGTCAGATTTTACCAGTTCACTCAGGACCAAATGCTTGTACAAAAAAAAAAATGTAGCCCTTTTTAATTGCCTCCACCAGGATGCTTTCCTTCATTGGTAAATTTAGCTGTTAAATTCTCAGTTCCATTTTGGGCTATATTTTGAGAGCTTATTCAGCTATATTCAACCTTGGTATGGATGGTTCTTGATGTTCTTTCTTGATGTCAGCACCTCAACCACGGTGACATAATTATCGGATGCATACAAAGTAAAAAGCAAAAACTTGGCATTTAGAAATCTGCCAACAGAGTCTTGAAACTGGGCCATTTTGAGGATTTTATGAAAGCAAAGGGTACTTTGTGGAAGGGGAGGTTCAGTAAGGATCCCAAAGGGAAAGAGAGTTGGGGGGGCGAGCAGTTGATGTTAGTGGTTAGAGGAAAGGGGTTAGCTATTTGGAAACAGACCAGACTAGGCTGCATGTGCTTTATTTCCCCACCAGTATTAGCCACTGGGGGGGGATGGGAGGCAGGGGTTAGAGGGCTAATATGAACAGATTAATTGGTAGGGGGGAATTAGATGTTTGGGGCTAGTGGTTGTAGAGGAGGGACTAACTTCACTGGCATAATGCTAGTGTAATTTTGCTGGTATCTTAGAAGAGCCACTGGCACCTCAAGAAGAACTTTGAAAAACATAATATCTCACACAAAGCAGCATTGTATTTTCATTACCTCTGTATTCTTATCCCATTATTTATTACTGAGGTCATATGCATGAAGACAGAGGCCTGATTCTCAAAAGGATACACCTGGCGTGAACTTGACTTGCACCAAAATAAATGGCACAAGTAGCAAGTTACGGCAGCAGTTCATGACATATGGTATTCTGCAAAGCAGCCTGCGACATGCCACAGGCTGTTTCGCCACAGTGGACATATGCCTGCTTGCGCCCCTAAACTCCTGTGGCATGGTGCTAGGGGTTTACGGCAGCAGTTGCACCCTGTTCTGGATGGGCAGCAACCAAGTCCCCCAGGGCACTACTCTCAAACAACCCCCAGAGGATATCCACAGTACAGTTACACCAGCCTTCAGCTGGTGTAACTGCATCTGCCCTCTAGGGGTTGCGCAGATGTACTGCCAGCCCATCCCCGATGACATGGCACTCTCCCCCTACCACTCCACTGACTGCAAAAGGTCATGTACAAGCCCCACAGGGCTATAGCTGTCCCCCTCCCAATGCCTCAACCCCAGAATATGTAGCTTTATGCCCTGCAGGCTATAGCTGTCCCCACCCCCATGCCCCGACCCCAGAATATGCAGCCTTTGTCCTGCAGGGGCTGTACTGTCCCTCTCCATGCCCCTACCGGACTATGCAGAATGCGCCCGCAGGGGCTCATTCATGCCCGCCTCAATCCCGATCCACCACCTCCCCAACCCTTGTAAGGTGTATAGGCGCAACCCCAAATCCGTGGTGAGTCTAGTGGCCCTCCCCACCTGGCTGTGGCGGACCAACCGCTCCCCACCCCTACCCAGCTGGTGACTGGCACAGACCCACCTCTCACCACCAGCGGTCAGCCGCTACGCTAGGATCCACTGGGGCGCGTACTGCTGTACAGGCAGCGTGCAATGAATATTCATTGAGCACGTACTATGTACAGTGGTACAGCAGCTCCTGACAGCAGTGTGCCAGTCTGTGCCAGCCAAGCCAGGAGAGATGGGGAAGGAGTGAGTGGACCACCACAGCTCAGTGGGGGCCACTAGACTACTGAGGATTTGGGGTTGCATATACACCTTAAGAGGTTGCAGGAGGTGGCGGATCAGGATTGGGGCATTGAGAGGCATAGATAGCCCTGCAGGTGTACTTCTGCATATTCTGGAGTTGGGGCATTATGGGGACAGTAGTAGCCTCGAGGACATAACCGTGTCTGGCATGTTGTTGAGGCATGGGTGGGGCTTGCACCCTTCTGGTCCGGGGCTGTGGCTTGCGACCATCCCTTCAAATCGCCCTTTGTTTGGCGTACCTGGGTTGTTGCAGCTCACAGGAGTTGGCACTGGGGACCCTGCCTCTTCCAGAATTGGGTGCAGGGTCCTTGGCATAAACGGGAGAGGTGCAAATCACCTTTGGCGGCAACTTCTGCCATCCTTGTAGAATTGTTTCTTGAGGGTTCAGCTCCTATTGCATCTTCCCAACCTGATGTCATAATACTCTGCTTGTGTCATCACTGTTATTCCCATTGCAACAGACTGTGATGTCACAACAGAGCATTATGATTTCTAGAGGAATAAGCTACAGAGGCAGATGAATTGTAAGGAAAATGTCTTGTTTTTTGTGAATTTTTCAGTAATAAATAATGGAGAGGAGAAATGTATAGAAAATACATGAAATAACAGCTGAATGGTGTCTTTTTTGTTTGTTTTGTTTTGGTAACGGGTAAGGCTCACTAGGCACAAGTGTCTGTTTTCAGGTGCCACCAGCGTACTGAGGTGGTTAAGTGACTTGCTCAGTCACACAGTATGCAAGTGGAGGTTGTGGGAATCAAACTCTGGTCTGCTGGATATACCAAGCTCATTCACAGCTCATTACTCTAACCTCTAGTTTTTTTTGTTTTGTTTTGTTTTTATATATTTTCTATTCTTTATCCTGGTGAGCCCGTCCTGTCAGTTCTTCCAGCCTGGTCCGCGGCCCTGGGACTTCCACCTGCCCATCCACTGCGCTATCATCCATTTTACTCGGCTTACCCCGGACGGGCTGAGGCTCTGACACCGGACCCCATATCTGAGGCAGGCTAGTATCTGTTCGGGAGTGGGGTGATGGTAGACTAATCGAAGCCCCAAGGAGGGCTTCACTGAGACTGCAGGCTTACCCCTTATGTTCCTTTTTTCCACTTTTCTCAGAGGCAGGGATGTGCAATGATGCCAGCGTCCGCCCCCCTCCTGTATGTGAGCACAGGGTAGCGTGGAGTTACTCCTGGCCTCTGCAGTGGTCCTCCTTGCGCGGATGCTATCCAGCCCTCCCCCTGGAGAAGGAGGAGCCGTCCATGGGATGCTCCATCCTTCCTCCCCCCCAGCGACCTCCGATGACCCGAGTCCGTTCCCGAACCGGGTCGTCTGCATCGAGCGGAAATCCAGCCACTGGTATCATGGCCGGCTCTCAACCTCTAGGTTATACTGCCAACCCAGTGTCTAAATATTATGTTTTTTTAATGTTTTCCCAAAAGTTTCAGCTGCTCTTTAAATTATGTATACTCGAGGAATTCCAGTTGAAGTATTTCAAATTCATAACACCTCCACTAATTATATGTGCGTTTAGACTTGTGTTTAGTTTTTACCTTTTCTGCTTGAGATGTATTTGATGTATCTAGTTGTGATGAAGCTTGGTATGGATGCTACCAATGTGTATTGCTTCACATTTGTAGCATTGAATTTCAATTGCCAAATATTAGACCATTTCTCCAGACTCTCAACATCTCTTAATGCTGCTTAGTCTGTCCTCTGTGCCTATTCTTCCTTACAGTTTTGTGTCATCTGCAAACAAACTGCTCTCCCTGCAACCCAACCACTAAAACACTTACGTACATATTAAAGACTAGCGACTCCAGGACAGAACCCTGAGGCACCCCATTAGTTTTCTTCCTGAAATGAAACAAAATTTGACTTGGAACAGATCTCTGAGTCTTATCTAACCAATTTCCTGTCCACCTAGTTAACCCCCATCCTAGTCTCCTTCTGTATGTGGCAATGAATCAAGGCCTTACTTGAATCCAGGTACAGTATGTTGTCTGCTTGGCCTCGATCCACCGTTTGTGTCAATGAACTGAAAAAAATGAATCTAGCTTGTTTGACACGACCTGCCCTTGTGAATCTATATTGATTCCTTTCCATAATCCCAGTGACTTCCAGGAATTTAGCTAGCCTCTCCATGATTAAGACTGTCTCCAGTATCTTGCCAGCCATAGATGTTTGGCTGATTGGCCTGCAAGTTCCTGATTCTCCCTATCCCTGCTCCTATTCAGGGGTACAGTGTTCACCTCCTCCAGCCTCTAGATGCCACCTCGTTGCTAGTGATTCAATAAATAGGTCTGGTGTATACTTTTCTAGTAAGTCTTAAAGCAATCACAGTCATTTTTCAAATTTCATAATTTCAATTTTCAGTGGTTCCTATAGCACTCGTTACAGTGCTCTGAGAAATTATTTATTCCTGAACATTGTATTGCTTTTAGTAAAGAGCTTTAAGCTTTTGAGCTGTTAAACTTTGGAATGCATGCTTACCAACAATTAGAAACCTAGAAATTTAGAACTTGTCGAGATAAGGACCTCTAGGCCCACCTATTGTGCCCCTCTTTTCCTGCCTGTTCTGCCACTGCAGACCCTGCCTGTTCTCTTGCTCTACCCCTGGCTTTGATGCCAGTTTTCCTTTATACCTATCCCATGCATGCTTGAAGCTCACCACTAAAATTAACACAAATGTGATGCTAGAACACTAGTGGAAGTATTATCACACAGCAGCATTTTTATTTTTATTATTGTTTGGCCAGGAAAGACATACTATGCTGAGGCTCATTTCCAGGTGCTCCTGGGAGCACAGGAGTTAAGGTGGCTTGCTCACGGTCACACAGTATGCAAGTGGTGGTTGTGGGATTCAAACACAGTTCTCCAGGTTTGCAACTCAGTGCTGTTAACCACTACACTATACCACCTTCCAAAGGTAGATGTGTATCACACCAGATAAAACTTGTACCCCAACAGCCAGCACCACCAGTTGATTGTTGGCTGTCATAGGGTCATAGTCATTGGGCTCATTTCAGAGTAGTTAGCATTCTCATTTAATGTCAAAATTTGCTTGCATCTGTAAATGTTCTTAAGTGCTGATGTTTTCATTCCTGTTTGTATTAATGTTACTGGTTGTTGTATGCATCTCTGCCCTCATATTGTTTGCTGTATCATTGCTATGTTGTTTTAGGATTAGTCCCAGGCCAGCCTTGAAAATGGCACTCATGCCTTTGGGTTTTATGGTATAATCAAATAAACAAACCAAAACAAAATATTGCCAACAAAGAACCTATAATATCTCATGCTGTTTTTTTTTGTTTTGTTTTGTTTCGAGGGGCTCTGCGTAAGTCTGTCAGTTGCAGTATAACTGTAAAGGTAAAGTGTATTTTCAGTTTGGGTTCAATGCTTGAGCCCACAAAGTGCAGCTTTTTCTGGATAGCATCTGCATTAGTCTGCTCAGAGGCAGTTCTCTATTTTCTGGTTCCCCCATGTACTCATCTCACTCCCCTTGGCCCTGCTGCAGAATCCACCGTTTGGACCTGTGGTTCGGTTTTCTAGGAGTTTGACCAGCCTCTGCTGGTAGAGGTCCTTGGTCATCCTCCTTGGGTGGCTGTCTGTGATGCCTCCCTTTGGCCTGGACCTATGCTGGGCCTTATCTTTCCTGCCTTTGTCATCTGTATCCACTGCAGATGTCACCATGTCTGTAGGTGGTGTTACAGCCAGGATGTTCTGCCAGCATAGCCTCCTTCTCCTGGGTCACGGGGGCATGCAGAATCGGATACATTGATTCTCCAGAGTTTGTGCAGCTGGAAATCCTATCTCCTGTTGCACCATTTGGGATCAAGGATTGGTGTACTCAAACCCAGATTCCTTTGGGCATGGAGGAATGCTGACTATTTGGCTATTGGATGACCTTTGTTCCCATTTATGTAAGTATGCATCTGTATATGCATGTACGTACAGTATGTCTGCTGTACATCAATGGGTTTGTGTGTCAGCATTTGTGATGGTGTGCATGTGTAACATGCTAACTGTACAAGCATGTTGGCTCAAGCTTTTTGTTTTAATGTCAGCAGTTCTTTGTTGATTGATTTTTTTTTTTTTTCCTTTCTCCTGACGTTTACACATGATGGTAGCAAAGATATTCCATTCCTTGCCATGTTAGTGGCCTTGTTTTGCATGTCATGCCTAGTACATGATGCTTGCAAGTAGGATGAGGACCATGTATCGCAGAGAGGCCTCCTACTCGGGAGGGAGGAAAGCGCCAAGCCACACCCGCTGTAGTGCTGTCACCTGGGGCACCGAGAAGGCACATGGGAGGGCAGAGGCCATGTGTGCACTGCTTCATACTATCTACTGAAGCCCTAGTTGGTGGCCTTAAGATAGGGTTCATAAGAAAATGGGAGAGTTACTGGAGGTACACGCACACACACACACAAACTGGGACACTCTTCTGACATTGTGGGGGAGGCCACCCTTCTCTTGCAGGATCCTTGTCCCAGCCAAAGGACATTGATTTAACAAATGGCCAATATCTTATGACCGAGTCTAATTGAGTGTAAATCTGCATATCTGTACAAAATTGTCTTCAGATAGTGGTTTTTTTGGTTTTTTTGCACAAAACTGGCCCCATGTGGAGATTTTTTTTTTGCATACTAATATGGCACACAGATGTTTCCTTGAACGAAAATTGAAACTGAGCAGTCTTCCCCATTCGTTATTTTAGAGTCGAGTTCATTTTAGAGTCCAACCACCCGATGACCTCCTATAGATTATACCATCACCTTATATTTTTGGCCATTCACCTAAATTTATTTTTATAGAATAATGTATGGGCAACCATTAGCAACAAGGCTGTGTGTCCATTGAGGGTTGAGATGACATCACAGGGACCTCGGGAGCCCAGCTCAAGAGGTCGATGGTCATCTCAACCCGAGATGGAACCACAGTCCTTGTTTGTGTATGGTTGTCCAGTATACTATTTTATATAGTATATGGTTCCAAAATACAGGATACAATGGGCTGCCAGCTTGTCTCTTCTCCCCTCGCCTGCTCACGCCTCTCGCTTGTCTTCCTCACCCACTTGCTCGTTCGTTCACCTCTTTCTGCCCACATGTTCATGACCTGTAACTAGAACACATTTTAAAAATATATATATTTCTTACATTCAGTGAAGTGTTTTTTTTCCTGGGAGCTTCAGTGCGGTCTTCATTGGCCCGATCCCTGAGACACGCTAACGCTACAAGAAAAATTCTAGATTCAGTTTTTCGCTACTGCTCTGATGTAAGAGATATGATTTAATGGAAGGTGGTTGTATTACCTAAGTGGTGCACTTGAGCCAACTACAGAATTGTAAATGATGAATGGGTGGTTCTAAGTCAGAAGAAGTTGTTGTACTATCATTGTGACATCAGAATGACAGTACAACAACTTTTGACCTTTGAACTGTTCTATAAGATTTTGAAAGCATCTGAATTCTAGCCACAATAAGCCTTAACCTATACTGTAGTTGTTTTTACCACCATTTATGGCACCGCTTACCCTGTTTCAACTCTAAAGTTTTGTACCTTACCTAAACCCACTTATGCGCATGCATGGTGCATTTACAGGGCATATGCAGTACCTGTATCTAGGCAACCCCTGCCATGTATTTACAGTCAGTAGGGAGTCCTACTTGTGTGTGTGTGTGTGTGTGTGTTTGTATGCATGCATGTTCATGCTATAAATTGGGGAGGGGCAAAGCAGTAATTGAAAAATGCCCCTTCCACACCTAAATGGCCAATTCCATTTTATTTTGTCATTTTGTATGGAAAATTGTATAACCTACAACCTACAGCCACTGGTCAACTAGGATCCATTACAGGGTCATGTCCTGCAGAGGCTTAGAGGAGGCCAGCGGGTTCCCCTGTGGCTTAGGTGTGGTTACCTTGGGGAGGGTCCCCGATGGATGAGGGATAACCTGGATGTGAGAAGAACTTGTGGCTAGGTAGGATCCCCAACTGATTATAAGTTGTTAACCTAGATATGGAGGTGGGGGCCTTGTGGCTGGATGGTGGGGACTCCAGCTGAGTAGAAATGGATAACCTGGATGGGAGAATGACTTATGACTGGGTGTTGGGGTCCCATCCTAATTAGGAGTGGTTATCTGGTGTAGTAGAAGGATTTGTGGCTTGGTGGGGTTACTCAGCTGATTACAGGTGGTCAGCCTGGATGTGAGAATGACTTGTAGTTAGGTGTTTGGTTCCCCAACTGATTAGGTGTGGTTATCGGGGATGGGAGAAGGATTTTGGATGGGTGGGGTCCCCAGCTGATAAGGAGTGGTTAACCTGCATAGGCAAAGGACTTCTAGCTGGATGGAGGAGGTCTCAGACTCCTGGAAATATCGGAAGTTGAAAGATGATTGGGAAAGGAGGCCAAAACATGGTAGTTGTATAGTAACTTCCTTCCCTTCTAATTTCCTAAACCCTTTTGGAATGGAGAATAGTTTATAACATTACAAAATATACATAATATACAGGGTTCTGCAGAGATTTATAAGAATTTCCACAAAAATCAGAGACCCGAGACGGACATGACTTGCTGTCTTATTTGAAAACCTGAGCCGACTCTTGACAGTCTGAATCCTCCAGTGCACTTTATTAATGTGTATATAACTGTAAAGCTGTGACTCATTGCTTTACAGTGATGAAAGCCATGTTATGAGGAGAAAATGGTTCTGAAGAAATTGTGTGTTAAAATGGCATTGGAATCATGAGAGGAAAGAAAAAGCTCTGCCTGTTTCTTTTTGTTTCAAAATCTTGATACAGATTGAACAGACAATATCTTTTAACCAATATATTCCACACACTAACACTCAACATCATTGTAGTGCTGTGATTTCCAGCTTTGCTATCGTCATTCGTTTGGGAGGCGAGGGTAAACCCTTGTCATGTTTACCTCTTGTACCCATTACAATCCCATTCATTGCAGCGTAATGAAAGTTTTAGAAATCACATCAGGATTCCATAAGCGCCATCAGCCTGGACATGCTAAATGTCCCTGGAGAGAACGCTGAATGTAGCATATACAGCTTTGTATAGCGTGCTTCACATTGGCTGTACATTATCTGAAAATGCTTCACAGAAAAACAAGGCCTGCTATTGCAATGCATCATGGTCCTTTTCCATTGATAGGCTAACTTGTCAGAAAGATATACTCCGGTTCTACTCCACCATCAAGGGTTGAAATTAAGTTATGCAGCCATTAATCAGTAGGTCTAGTAACTGGGAAAAAGCCACTGGCCCAACTGGTGTACCTGTATGAAGTGTTATCTTCTCCTATAGAAAATAGCAGGGCTAATTAAGCAAAGGCATCTTGCTGCTCTCTCCTATCCTTGTCAACCCCTCCTGACCGCTCTTCCCTCTCATCTGACCCCTTCCTGCTTAGGGCCCCTTTAATGTAGTCTAGTTGTGACTATGCCTGTAGTCTGCTTCTGCATCCCATTAGCACTGTCACCTTTCCGAACAGGCACTGTGCACTTTACTGTATTATTGCACAATTTTCCATGTGTCATTGTGTTAATCCATGCTGTTTTTATTATACTTGGTCAACAGAATGCTTCTACATCTATGAAGTTGCCTAGGTAACCACAGTTGTGATTATTCTTTCTGTACTCCCCTTCTCCGGGTTGCACTGGAAATGAACCTTGGCCCAGTGTGCCTTTACGGTTACCAATGTTTAGATGAGCAAATCAAAGAAAAATTTTACTAGTCCAATACAAAAAATCTGCCAGCTTTTGGCTAGTGGGTGAGGCTAGTTAACCCCTGACAAAACTGCAAAGCAAAAAGAATTAGCTGAAAGTGACATACACCATTACTTTTGGCATTCCAAGCTGAGTTTGTTGATACAGTTAGCAATTTTAAAGCCTGGCTAAATCTACACCTTTTAAATCCCAGGTGTATGGCGAATCGCAGAAACTGGCTGCAGAATTTTCAAATAAAACGAAGAACTCCATTACCTCATTGTGCCTGTTGATACAGTGGCCTATGACAGCACTATACATTAAACAAACACAACTTTCCCTTCAGAGCAGAGGATTAAAACAAGTGGTATGATTTACTTGATGAAAGCACATGAAAAATGATGGCTAGAAAGTTCACAACCGCCTGAGCTTTTCTTTGTAGTCAAAATAATCGTATGCATCTTAAAACAGAAGATGGGCTGTTATGGTGCGGGAGGTTGGTTGTAGTTAGAAGGTGATGGGACTGATGCTAGAACTTCTTTCTTTCTTTAGTCCCTTGTTTATTACCCCCACCCCTTACAGTCCCTTTTCATCCTATGGGCCACCACAGCTCTACTGCTCATCCTTCTGGCAGGGTTGGGGAGCAGCATCATCCACTGAAAATGCCTTGCTAGGGGTGCACATGCACTGGCCAGTCAGCTCGCTGCTTTTGAAGTCTGAGCTCTGTCCCTCCTAGCCCAGAGCCCAGGAGCCTTAAGCTTGACCTGCGCCTGGACATCCTAGCTTGCAGCATAGAATACTGCCACTTTGCCACATTGCTAGTAGGGTTTTGATTTTTAAAACTTGAAAACTAGCATAGACTGCTCAATGCTAATTTTTTTTTCAATTGTGAAAATTGTTTTTGCTGTTCATATGATTCCAGTATACTACAGTTCCTACTTGTAATCTTCTGGTTAGCAGATCACCATGAAAAAGATGGGCAGTATAGCGCAGTGGTCTAAGGCTCTGAGCTGCAAATCTGGTGACATCCAGCAGACCAGACCTGGGTTTGAATCCCACAGCTTCCACTTGCATACTGTGTGACCCTGAGCAAGTCACTTAACCTCCTTGTGCTCCCAGGTCGCTTCCTGTAAAAAAGCTTTCAGCTTAGTGTGCTATACCTGGTTAAAAAACAACTAAATAAAAAAAAAAAAAAAGGTGATGAAGGAAAGTAGTCATCATTTTGAAACAGCAAAACTATTGGCTAGTGATTTTTCCAGGATTACACTTCTTGTTTGTCTTTCAAAACCTTGAAACCGAAAACAGATTTCTTTTGGGAGTTCTTAATACATTTCTTTGAGATTGTTCAATGTAATGTGTCCTGATGTTCCAGTCATAAGCTGCTTTGGAGGAGCTTGACAAGTTTGTCATTCACTGTCCAGGAAACAAAGTGCTATTTCTAGGATCGTGGATATGTTGTTCATCCACACTTCTTGGCATGTCCCTTTCCTTTAAGGCTCGCGGAAGGTCTTCAAACTGGCTCCTCCCACCCGTGGGTGGTAGATCCCTCTGCTTCACCCCATGATGCCAGATCTTCCTTTCGCTGGAAGATTCAGGTTGTCTCCTTCATGCTTCCGCATTTTATTTTATTTATTTATTTAGCTTTTGTTGACCAGGTAAGTGCACTAGACAAATCCTGCCTATTTTCAGGCACGACCGGGAGGGGATACAGATGAATGCCAACTGATCTTGAACCAGATTAAGCTGTTGGTGGTATTTTTAGTGAATGAGGGAAATTTGGCCAGGACACCGGGAAATTCCCCTACTCTTTTCGATAAGTGCCATGGGATCTTTAACATCCACCTGAACTACCACCAATCAGGCAGATGGGACCTCGGTTTAACGTCTCATCCGAAGGCGGCACCTCAAGTGCAGCACCCTCTCATGCTGCACTACAGTGTCAGTACTGGGATATTAACCCAAGTGCCTTATAGGCCCTGGCTTCAAAACCTTTGGTCATTCCAAAAATTCACCTTGTTTGCATTAGCGATCGATGACTGTTTCTCTTTGACTATGGAAGACAAGTCTTCCCCGGTTCGCTGGTGTTAGATGCGGCCAGAAGATGTTGCACCAATCCCCACACCGCATACATCTATTGCTTGGGTGTCTACCATGACACCTCGAAGTGTGATTTTTGCCTTGCATTTCACCCTAATCTTCTTGACGACCGCTTTTGCACACCTGAAGTTGGGGAGGCCAGAAAAGCGGAATCCTCTGGATGAAATTGAAGAAGGCTTGGTGCGAAGTTTGTGCGGCCATGGGATCCGCTGAGCAATTGGAGTGTATGCAAGCCTTCGAGGAGGAGCGGCTCGCCACGGAATCTTCCTCTCTGAGCTTCTTCGCTCTGCTCAACCTGGGCTCCACTTTCTCGGGTTCTTTCCCAGAGTTGTGCCAGTCTCTCTCGACTAAGGGAGAGTTCATGCAGGCATGCACTCCTCTCGGTCCTGTAAGTGGGAAAGGACCCAGGATTGTCTTAATCTCGGTGAAGACATTCTTGGGATCGGGAGAGATCTCAGTCCCAGGAATTGGTAGTCTTGACCTCTGTCAAAATTACCTGTTTGGCCGCTAGTTTCTTGGCTTTGCCCGTCTGGCCAGTCGACCAAAGAGTCGATTGACGAGGTTGAAATAATCCTCGATCCGATCGACCCCTTGTCGCCGACTCTCTGACCTCGGACTCTGGTCCTTGCTTTTCCTGATGAGGAGACCCAGCCCACTGAGAAATCCCATCGAGGAGATGGTCCCCAACCCTGGGAAATCACCAGTCTCGCCGGTGTCTCCCTAGTGACCGAATTGTCCTGGCCGAACTCTGTCGAGGTCCAGGACCCCCGATTGACAGGCCGAGGAAGAGCCACAAGTGCTTGAAAAGAGGCGACACCATGGGTCATCCTCGTCCCCCTCAGATGAGGAGATGCTCGGTGAAACTCCGGCGGTGCTACGAGGACCTCATGTGGCAACAGCCAATTTTGACCAGGCACAAGCAAACCCCAGCTTCTACCCGGCCTTCACTTGGCTTTTGCCTCCCAGGCGGAAGCCGACTCCTTCAGAGACTATTAGTCTGTTCCCCACCCACGGAGCAGGGAAACCTCTGGTTTGGCCTAAATAGGTCTCTCCACCGATCGTGGTGGAACCACCGCCAAGCAGCCTGTGGGAGGGGCTCCTTCTAAGGAAGCTAGACCAGACGCCAGGCTTCCTGGTGTCTTTGGTCACCATCACCTCTGACCACCTCGCAAATTGAAGGTGACTGGGCGTTGACCATTGTATCCGGATTCCTCGGATTTGGATGAGACCGCCTACATTCTTGTCCGGGATGATGAATCGGCTGGTGGGATAGAGATGGAGGAAGGTCCTTTTGTCCTTTCAGGGCATTCTTCACCTCATTTCTGAGTCTACAGAGATGCACCTGGAGCCTATCCAGAAAAAGGCGGAGTACCCCTCACGGACATCCTCAAGAGGAGGACACCCCAGCGGAGGCCTTTCCTGTGGCCAAGGCCATAGTTGGTCCGGCCTTAGAACTTGGCAGTACCCTGCCTCTTGTCCAACTCTGTCTGCCTGCATGGCCCGCAAGTATCGCGGTGCCCATGGCATCCCTGGCGGGGTTCACACAGCACCCTTCGGTTGAGAGCCTTGTGACTGCCTCTGTGTTCAAGTATTGCTGGCAGTTCTGCTGACACTGATTGAGCTCCGAGAAGGAATCCAAAACTTGGATCACTCGGCTCGTAAGGTCTAGGCGGCCTTCGCTTTTAGGCCTCCTTCAGGCAAGTTCGGCCATCATCATGGTACACTTCTCCCATGCCCTCTTGGGGTCTTTGGATGAAGTTCTCCCACATCTCCCCGTGAACATGCAGACCATGGTCAAGCAAGTCGGGACCTGGGCCGGACTGTTGCCAGACAGCAGCTCCAGACGCTGCCCTGGACATTGGGACTCTTGTGCCTGCTCATTAGCAGCCGCAGTTGCCTCTCACCGCAGTGCTTGGCTGAGACTCTCCTCTTTCCCGGCAGATACTCAGCACAAACTAGCGGATGTGCCTTCCTGGGCACCCGATCTCTTCGGCCCAGGTGTGGCTGGTCACCTTAAGCATACTGGCAGTCCAGTGCCACCTTGGACGCCACTCTGCTAAAGATTTTTCAGTAAGAAGCAGCAGCAGAAAATAAGCCTTTTCGGCACTCTTCCCTACGGCCCAGCAACCCTCCTTTCAAGGAGGGCAGCAACAGCAGGCTGAAGCTTGGCACCCCAGCCCAAGTCCGCGCCTCCCAGGTCTATAAAGGAGGCAGAGGTTCAGGTCCTGGATCCTCCTCCTCCAAGCCTGCTCAGTGACGAGGCAGGGCTGCCACCCCTCTCCCGTCACATCAGCTCTGGGTCCTCCTGGGGCGGCTCTGCTACTTCCTTTCCGCCTGGTCCGCTATCACCACAGACAGGTGGGTCTTGAGGTGGTCAGTCAGGGACTGCCTCTAGAATTCGAGCAGTACCCTCAAGCCGAGCCCATCCTCTGGGAGGAAAGAGTATCCACCATACCAGTCGGCCCTCCAAGACGACATTGCTCAGCTCCTCTTCAAGGAGGCAGTAGCTCCAGTGGCGGATTCTCCAGCTTTGTCTCCAGGTACTTTCTAGTGCCCAAGCGACGGGGTCTGGTGCCTCATTCTAGATTTGCATGACCTGAATCAGTATCTCAGGTCACGCACCTTTGGATGGTCACTCTGTCCTAGATCATACAGTCCTTGGAGTGAAACATGTGGTTCTGTTCACTGGATCTGCAGGATGCCTTCTTTCACATCCCAATCCATCTGTCTCAGTGCCGGTTCCTCCGCTTCAGAGCTGAAGGACCCTATACAAGTTCCCGAGCCGCGCGCTCGCCTGTCATCGGCCCCAGTGGGTCTTCACCAAATGCATCGCAGTGGTGGCAGCCTATGTCAGGCTTGGGGGCAGAATTTACCCTCACCTCAACGATTGGCTCTTATCAGGTCCCACCCAGCAGGAGGTGGAGAGGTCCAGGGACCTGGCCCTCCAGACCTGCTCCCAACTTGGCCTCTTGATCAATGAGGCCAAGTCGGAACTCGTGCTTCCCAGGTGATGTGCTTCATCGGGCAGAGCTTAGCTCCCAGCGGACAGAGCAGAGGTTCTCTTCTCTTGCCTGATCATTTTGGTTGGGCAGTTGCACCTGCCGGGACTTTCTGCACCTTCTGGGTTGTATGGCGGCATGCACCTCCATAGTCCGTTGGGCCCAATGGCACATGGCCCCTTCAGTGGGAGCTGGCTGCCCAGTGGACTCAGCGCCACAGTCATTTCGACTAGCTGATCACTAACCCAGAAGATGTGGGACGCTGTCCAATGGTGGACCCCCAGACCGGTTGCAGGAAGGATCCCATTTGTCCGCCCAGCCGACGGCCGCCCCTCACGACCGATGCCTTTCTCATGTGCTGGGAGCCCACATGGGGACAAAAAGTGCCCACGGGTTCTGGACCACTGAGGAATCCCAATACCACATCAACCTGTTTGAGCTCAGGGCATTTAGACTGGCACTGTCAGCTTTCGCCTCAGCTCCGGGCCAGTTGTTCAAGTCCAGACGGACAATACCACGCACTCATGTACTACCTCAACAAACAAGGCGGCACACATTCCCATCTGCTTTACAGGGAAGCGCCCTCATCTGGACCCTCGCCAGCCGCCTGGAGGCAGATCTCCTAACCATTCATGCGGCAGGAGCCTCAAATCATCTCGGATGCTCTCAGCTGCTTAGGTGAGACATTCCATGAGTGGTCTCTCCATCCAGAGGTAGCTTACAACCTGTTCTCCCACTGGGGCAAACCGATGGTGGACCTGTTTGCCTCAGGGACAACACCAAACTGAGGCTGTTTCATGCCCGCACTCTCAGCAGGGCTCGCTGCAGGGGATGCCTTCGAGGCCGTGAACCCCAGACCTCTTCTACGCCTTCCAACCATTTCCCATGATCCACAGGGTGCTCCTCAATGTGAGGAGTGACAAGGAGAAGGTGATTTTGGTAGCCCCAGACTGGCCACACCAGTTCTGGTATCCAGATCTCCTCAGCTGCAGGTCTGCGGAGTGGCTTCCAGCACACCCGTACCTGATCTCTCAATCAGGGAAGGTATACCATCCAGACCTTCAAACTCGCACCTTACAGTCTGGTACCTGTGTGGTTAGAGCTCCAGGCTTTGGGTCTTTCGAGGATGTCCTCAACGTGGTGGAGCATCCAGAAAGGAATGGACCAGGAAATGTTATGCCTTCAAATAGAAAATGTTTTCAATTTGGTGTCAGGGCAATGGCTAACATTCTCGACTGCCTTTGGTCTCTGTCCAAAGGGTCTTCAATCATTGACCCTTATGGTGCACCTGGCAGCCATCTCTGCTTACCAAGAGCAGGCTGGTCAGCTGACGTTGGCGCAGGAGACAATGGTGGGCACTTTTTCAAAGGCCTGGATCACATATACCCTCCAGTGCGTGACCCTCCACCTCTGTGGGATCTATTGCTGGTACTGGCAAAGCTCATGGGCAAGCCATTCAAACCAATGCACAAGCGCGTGTTGTCGATTTGTCATGGAGAGCTCCAGGTGCTCTCAGTGGACTCCTTTATCTGGTCTTCCATAGGGACAAGGTTGTCCCACGCCCCCACATGAAATTCCTTCTGAAGGTGATGTCAGAGTTTCACCTTAACCAGGTGTTAACTCTGCCAGTATACTACCCTAATTACACTTTGAGGTCCAATACAGGTTCCATACCTTGGACCTGAGACAAACCCTCTGCTATTATAAGGAAGGACGGTGGAAATTTGGGAGCGGTTGACTGCTTTGTCACCTACGCTGAAGCCACTTCTGGCAGACCTGCAACAAAACAGACTATTGCAAGGTGGATTACATCTTTGCATAAGTCTGTGCTATAAGTTGGCTGGCATGGAGCTCCTAGAGGGATAAGAGCTCATTCTATCCACCTTATCGCTGCATTGGTGGCTGCTTCCAGGGACATCTCTATCCAGGAAATCTGTCAGGCTGCTACCTGGAAGTCAGCAAACCCCTTCATTACCCATTACCACATTGACCTTGAGTCACGCCGGGATGCTGGTTTTGGGGCCTCAGTTCTCCAATCTCTTTTCCCCAAGTAAGTATCAGTGTGGGGGTGCACCTAGCCTCCCTCCTCCCAGAGAACTGCTAGGAGTCTGCCAGGAAGTTTGGATGAACAGCATATCCACAATCCTAGAGAAACAGGTTACTCACTTGTAACAGTAGTTCTAGGAGTGGTATATGTTGTTCATCCACACGAACCCACACGAACTCCCCGCTGCAGACACACAAGTACTGGCTTCCAGCTGGCTAAGATCTGGTGTCATGGGGTGGAGCCGAGGATACACCACCCGGGTGGGTGGGAGAAGCCAGCTTGAAGACCTTCCGTCGATCCTGAAAGGAAAGGGCATGCCAAGAAGTGTGAATGAACAACATGTACCACTCCTAGAACTACTGGGGTGAGTAACCAATTTTTTTTTTGTCTCTGAAAAGCCCATAATGGGTGACATATTTGTTGGCAGATAAGGACTGCTTGGCCCATGTAGTCTGCCCTTTTGTTTGGGACCACGCCAGGAGGCATTGGAGTAAATAGCAGCATTAACCCCAGAGGAAGATATAATTCTATTATTACAAACACGCCACCTTTAAGTAATTAACTAATGAAGAACTGAAGTGCAGAAATGGCATAAAGCATTAGGTAGTACACTGGCTTTAAGCAAAACAGCAGGGCTGTTCTGAAACTGCTATGCCTGAGCTAAAAATGAGTGCAGTACTCTAGCAAAAGCCATCACCAGCAATCTCCACTGCTTGGTTCTGTCTAATAATGTGAACACACGATACAGGTGCAGATATACAAAATTCCTGCTGGAGGCACAGTCGAATGGCTCTGTAACCCAACCAGTTTTGCAGATCAGTGCTTTGTCAGGAAGTATGTGTTTGCTTTAATAAACAGAATCAAGCAATTGGGGTGGCTGGTGCTGGTTTTGTTTGTAGTATCTGCAGTAAACTGGCTTTGAATCATTAATAAAATTGTTAACTCTTGCTGAAAGTAGGAAAACATCATTCTGAATAGAAGATTTTAAAATTATGTTTTATCAGTTTATTGCCCTGTATGGAACCCTGGAGCTCTAAATCTCCTCTCTTCCGGCATAACTTTTTGTGCCCCTCCCGGAGTGGGTGGGTTCATATAGATGTGTAATTTCCTTTATTGGGGTGTTGATACAGTTCACTGTCCGTGCGGCTGGTAGTTCCACTGTAAGTGCTAATTAGTTGGAGGTCTTGAAGCTAAGTTGCTTCCATCACCCAGGCGGTATATCCCGACTGCACCTTGTGACGCCAGATCTTTCTTTTGCTGGAGGAACAGGTCACTCTTCTTGTGGCTCTCGCTTAGGATTTAGTGTGCCATTGGCAAACCGTTATTTTTGAAGTTTTGAAATTGCCTTTGTTTCTGTCCCCTTGACTCTCTCTGTGATTGACGATGGAGCAATGGAAGCTGGGCTTCAAATTCTGTGTCCGGTGCTGACAGAAAATGTTGGTCACCAGCCCACATGAAGCGTGCTTGTACTGTCCAGACAGGCAGCACAGCATGGCCGAGTCAGTCTGTGTATCTCGATGCTTCCGGAATCCCTAGAGGAACGGAAGCACTGGCTCACCTTGGCCATCCTCTCAGAGCGGATCTGAAGGACCAGCTTGAAGGCCATAAGGAAGCTCTTCAGCTGCTGCCAGGTCTGCTGCACAGCTTCCGGCCATTGAAGAGGAGGTGGCAACCACTGTGGTGAGCCTCTTTAGTCTTGACACTATTCGGCTAGGTTTTCATGAAATGTGCATGGTCCTGCAGACCTTAGAGGAGATATCTACCCATGGTGGCAAGAAACACAAGCATCGCGGTGCCCGTCATGGGACCAGGAGAGATTGAGGTCTTCCTGATCCTTCAACTCCCTCAACCACTCTATTTTAGTTGAGAACCCTTTGGTAAGGGGAAGGTCGAGCTCCTTGATACTCCGTCAGGCTTGTTGACCTTGACTCTGGTCGAGCAGGCCATGGAAATCTTCCTCAAGCCTGTCGACTGGTTGTCAGAAGAGACTGAGGATTTGATCTTTCAGGTCTTTGTGCTTCTGATCCTCACTCAGCAGGACGTGAACTGCTCGGTGTCCCCAACTGGTTCACTTCAGGAATGGCGTCTGCCATAGGTTGAGCCTTCTACGCCTGTCTTACTTAATGTAGGCAGGCATGTGGTTCATCATGACCAGCCAGAAGGCTGTTCTCGACGCCAAACATCTGGTCATTGATCGAGGTCATGGACAAGGTCTGGATTGAGGTGATCTTGCTTTCAATCCCAATCGCACCAGAATGTGTCGCCGTTGATGCTCCTTTACCACCTCATCCTGGGTGGGAGAGGCACCTTTGCAAGCTGTGCCAGTGCTACATGGGCGTCTTTGCCAAGAGTGGGCCTTTGTGGGATGAGGGTGCGGCTCTACCACCTCCTTTGGTTACCTGGCAGCCGCCAGTGATACCTTGCTGGCCCACAATGCAGGGGCCTCCTGCTACTGCTTCCCCACCCCTGAGGGGAATCCATCACCAATGCAATGGAAGGTGGGTTCTCCGATCATGGAGGCTTTTTCATCAGTCGGCTTGCCAGGCCAGTTGTTGGCGGAGTTCACCCAGTCTGAGGATACTCAGGTGGTCTATGGTGAGAAACGGTCTATGGCTTCATCTGGAAGTCACATCCTTGACTGGGAATTGGTCAAGGAGCTGACTTCTGACCATGGGCTGGTATCTTTCAGAGCTGTCATCCAATTTTGACCGGCACTTATTCTAACCTTATGCTATCCTGACCTTATGCATAACTGTTCTCATCATGTAAATAACTATTCTAAGTTGCTAATTATTCTCCTTCACATTTCCTCTTGATCCCTTCCACTCTTTCCCATCACCCTCCCTCCTGTTATATCTCCTGAGCTCCCTTGCTCACTTTAAAATGCTTTGTCCCATACCTTCTCACCTCTGACGAGACCCTGGCTGATGCCATGCCTTACCTTGTTGATTATTAGATATTAGGCTGAGACTGTTCTCATTTTCCTGTAAAGGGTCATTTCATAAGACCCCTCCCTCTAATATGACCCTTTGAATTCCAGATTTTAATCAAATATGTGCCATGGCATACATTGTACAATGCCACATGTATTGGAACTTCTCTAGTTATAAACTCTTGAATGTCTTGTATAATTCCTTGTTTTGTTTGTTCTCCATCTCATACTTTCCCAATATGTATTGTTCGTCTGACGTGGAACCTATGAAATGAGCTTGTTCTCAAAGGTGTTATCAAAATTTCAATAAATAAAAATAATTAATATCGGAGTCCTTGAATGTCTTGCTAGAGCCTGTCCAGAAAAAGGCCAAGTACCCTTTCACAGACATTTTGGACAGGAGCGAATCCCTGGTGGTTGCCTTTCATATGGCTGAGGACATATTGGGACTGTCTCTGGAGCTTTGGCAGCATCCAGCATCCTGACCGGCACCCTCTGCCCTTATGGTCCACAAGTATATGGTACACTACTTGAGTCGCCTTCTGGGTTCTCAAACCACCCTTGGCTGAAGGTCTGGTTTTCTGACTCTGCCGTCCACAAATCAGTGAGCCAAGGGATGTGGACAAGCCTTTGGATAAGCCTCTAAAAGATCTACGCTGCAGTGTCCATGGGTCTCCATCAGGTGGTTATTCCATCATGATGGCTAACTTTGACACTCCCTGTTGGGAGTGTTTGATGAAATCCTCCTCATCTCCTGCTGACCAGCAGATGGCAGTGAAGATGGTTAAAGACCAAGGTGAATTATTGGCTAAACACCAGCTTCAGACTGTCTTGGACATCAGCGACTTGTGCGTGGCAGCAGGTTGTCTCCATGCGTCACTGGGCCTGGCAGCATCTGTCCACCTTTACAGTGGACACCCATTATAAGCTCGCCAGTGTTCCATTCTTGGGCACCAAGCTCTTTAGCCCTGGGGTGGAAGGACATCTCACCCATATAGAAGTCAGTGTTACCCTTGACTCTGTGGTGTCATCCCAGAAGGACCAGTAAGGCTGCCTCTAAAAAAGGCTTCTCAGTATTGGTCCTTTCAGCTACAGCCTCCTTGGCAGCAGCCGTGCAGGGGCAGTATCATGTCTGGCACCCAAAACCCAAATCCAGTGGCCAGGGCCCCAAAAGAGGTGGGGGCAGGGGTAGTGATGCCCTCTGGCCACAGTGGCTGGTGCACCTGCAAAAGCTGCCCAGTGATGGGATGGGGCTGTTGTCCTCCACCTGCTTTGTCCCTATCTGTGCTCCTGTCTCAGAAGGCTATTTCACTTCTTGCCCTGTTGGTCTGCTATCACGATGGACAAGGGGTTATTAGAAGTGGTAGGCAGAGGGCTGCATCTGGACTTTGAGGCTCTCCTGCCTTACTGACTCCATGCTCTTTGGAAGTCCAGGGTGTTGCAGGACATCACTCAGCTCCTTGTGAAAGGAGCCATAGCTCATGTTCTGGATGCCCTGGCAAGTCAGGGTTACATTTCCAGGTACTTCATGGTTCCGAACAGAGGGGGCTGGTGCTCCATACTGGACGTGCATAATCTGAACCAATTCATGTGGAAGCACGACTTCCATGTGGTCACCCTGAATTGGTTCATTCTGTCTCTGGAGCAGTGTGTGGTTTTGCTCCATCTAGCTCCATGATGCTTTTTTCCACATCTCGTCTGTCCGCCCACCACCAGTACCTCTGGTTCCATGCGGAAGGGGTTCTGTAACAGTTCCAGGTCATGCCTTCAGTCTCTCATACGCACTGGGTCTTCACCAAGAGCATGTAGTGGTGCCAGCCTTCCTGTGGTGCCAAGGCATTAGTGTATCCCTACCTGGATGACTGGCTCCTGGCCAGGTTGTCGAAGGAGAATATTGAGAGGTCAGAGAGCTGGCTGTCTAGACCTGCTGAGACTTGGGCTTGTTGGTCAACCCGAACAAGTCCACACTGGTATCTTTGCAGAAGATCAAGGTAATCTGGGCAGAACTAGACTTCCACGGGCCAAGGTCCGCCTCCATGCAGACCAGGCATCGGATCTTCTCTCTTACCCAGCATTTCAGGTTGAGCCATCATGCCCTGCCCAGGACTTCCTGTGGCTGCTGAGGTACATGGTATTCTGCACCAGCATGTCCATTGGGCCCGCTGGAGGATGCACCACCTGCTGTGGGAGTTGGGTCATGAGTGGTGCCAGCACCTAGGCAACTTGGACTAGCCAGTCACGGTGACCCAGACAATGTGGGATGCCATCCATTGATGACTGGTTCCACAACATCTGGAGGAACCAATCCCATTTGTCCTCCCAGAGCCAACCATCGTACTCACAATGGATGCGTCCTCTAGTGGGTTGGGGAGCACACCTGGGAGACCACAGAGCCCATAGGTTCTGGTCACCCTGGGAGTCCTGAGACCACATAAACCTGCTGGAGCTCCGTGCAATGTGATTTGTGCTGATAGAATTTGCTCCTTTAGTCAGGGGTCAGGTTGTGCAGGTCCAGACAGCCAACATGACCATGTTCTACCTGACCAGGTAGGGCAGAAGATACTCCCTCTCTTATGCTAGGAGGCCCTCCACACCGGGACCCTTGTAGGCAGCTTGGGTGCAGATCTGGTGATTCATGTCACAGGAACGAACACTCATTTGGCAGATGCTCTCAGCCAGGTTGGAGAGATGTACAAGTGGTCCCTGAATCAGAAATGAACCACCTGTTCTCCTTGTGATGCACTCCTCTGGTGGATCTGTTTGCCTCATGGTAGAACACTAAATTGGGGCTGTTTTGAGCCCAACCCCATGGTCTGGGACACTGGGGATGTCTTTGTGGGGTCTTGGACCCCAGGCCTCATGCACACCTTCCTTCTCTTCTCCTGATTCACAAGGTGGTGGTCAAGGCCTGGCAGGACAAGACACAAATGATCCTGATAGCTCCAGACTGGCCAAGGCAGTTATGGTACCGGATCTCCTCGACCTCAGCAGTAAATGTCCGTGGTGGTTGCCTCTTCATCTGAATTTGCTGACCAGACAACGGGGAAAGTCCTGCAGCTGGACTTTTAATCTGTGCAACCTCTTGGCCTTGTTCCTGAGCGACTGGAGTTCCAGGCCTTGAGTCTGTCAGAAGAAGTGGTTCACGTTGGGAGGCCTCCCAAAATTAGTCAACTTGTAGATGCTGTGCATTTAAATGGAAGAGGTTCTCCATTTGGTCCCAGGGTAAGGAGCTTGATCACCTTGCATGCCCTGTGGCAAGCATTCTAGAGTACCTCTGTCCCCCTCTGTGGGGACTCGGTGAATGACCCGTAAGGTGCACTTGCAAGCCATGTCTGCTTATGGGGCATGGGCTGGTAAGCTGACAGTGGCCGGGTGAAGGTGGTTGGTGCTTTTTCAAAGACCTGGATCACCTGTCCCTCCGTGCATGAACCAGCACCACTGTGGGATATACTGCTGCTGTTGTCTGTGCTTATGGGCAAGCATTGGAGTCTATGCACAGGTGAGAGATGTCTCACGTGTCATGGAAGATGGTTTCTTGATGGCCATCATGTCAGCCAGAAGGATCAGTGAGCTCAGGCATCTTCGGTGTAGTCTCCTTATCTGGTCTTCCAGAAGGACAAGGTCATCTTTGCCTCCACCCAAAGTTCCTCCTGAAGGTAGTATCTGAGTTCCACATTAACCAGGGGATGAATCTTCCATTATATTTTACCAACTCCTGTTTGGAGGCCGACCGCAGGCTCCATACTCTGGACCTGCAGAGGGCATTCTCTTATTATAAGAGCGCATGACTGGAGTTCAGGGCAAGGCTTGCCAGCTGTTTGTAACATACACTGAAGCTGCACCTGGCAGACCAGCAGCAAAGTGGATGATTGAAAGGTGGATCACATCCTGCATCGACCTCAACTATAGGTTGACTGTAGGGAGCCTCCTGTAGGGCTTAGGGCTCATTTCACATGAGATACCATTGCCGTGGTGGCTGCTTCAGAGACATCCCAGTACAGGAGATCTGTAGGGCTGCTACTTGGAAGTCGGCACACACCTTCATTTCCCACTACAGCATCAACTTCGAATCATGTCGGGATACTGCTTTTGGGACCTTGGCTCTACAGTCTGTTTGCCAAGTAGGGTGCATGCCTTGCCCTCTTCTCCCAGAGAACTGCTAGAGTCTGCCAGAGTGTGGTTAGTGAACTATGTCCATTCCCTAGAAAAATGGATTACTTGTCTGTAACCATAGTTCTAGGCGTGGTATACAGTTTTATCCACACAACCCACCCGCCTACTCCTGGCAAGTGGCACATGGATCCCTGCTTCCAGTATGCAGAGATCTGACATTACAGGGCAGAGTTGGAGAATATAGCACCAGTGGTGGGAGGAGGGTTCAAGACGTCTGATGAATCAGCACTTGTAAGTGGAACTGCCACAGTGTGGCTGTGAATTGTATACCACTTCTAGAACTACTGTTACAGTTGAGTAACCTATTTTTATCGGCTTCCCCATCTGGCCAGCATTGAAAGATTACTGCTGCATTGGGGTATGAGAAACACCAGGCCCGAGAGTGCTGGTGACCCTCATCCTATGCCTGGTGCTCATACTGGCTTTTTCCCCATCCCAGTGTTGGCCCACCCAAGTCACGCTGTCCCTGCAGTGGAAGACTTGACATCATCGTGATCCCTCAGTGTTGGGCCACTCCTCCCGCCAGCCCAAAGAGGTGCTGTTACCACAGGATGGGGCCTACCTTCTCCCTCCCATCGCCTCCTCAGAGTTCCAGAGTGCTACTTCTGCAGCACCCCGGGGCGTTCCTGTCCTTGGTAGGTAATCAGATGCACAGTGCAAACCCAGGTGTCCCACATGGCAATGTGACCGTCTACCCTTAGCTCTCTTGGGCCAAAGTGCTACCCCTATTTTATCTGTTTTGAGTGTGGCAGCCTCTGTGCAATGCTTATGAAGCCCGTAGCTTTTACCCTGCACTGGGACTTGACCTAGGATGCAGCCCAAAGGGAGGACTCAGGAGAGGAAGAACTCTTAGTGGAATGACAACATTTAGAGGCAGATTCAGGGCCACCTACAATACATAGTCCAACAGCTAACCTACCACTCTGGGAAGAGCTAGGAAGGGAAGGGTCTGTCCTGTTCAACTCCCACCCCTAGGCACTAGGGGCAACTGAGTAGCAGCTGAAGCCATGAACCCACACTGCACGTGTTGTACAGTACACCCCATGAGGCCTGCACAGCTGCTGCCATCACCGCCCGGAATCTGGGCTTGAAGTGCAAACCTGGGTCCCCGACTGTGGAGTGGACATGCTGACTACTAGGCTGTTGGACAGATGGAAGTGTTTTTAATTGTTAAATATCTGTATCATCCATATAATGCACAATAAACCAGATAGGATCTGCAGAGACAGAATAGGTAGGGAACATCTGGGCAGACTAGGGTGGCCAAGTGGTCCTTTCTGCTGTCAAGTTCTGTTTTTTTATATATGCAGGACAAACTCACCGCATTATGTATGTTGTTCAAGAGCGTCAGTTAATGTTTCTTAGACATAACCCATGTTCTATGACATCACCATATAATAGCCTGTGATGGCTTTTCATTACTGTCTTCTGTCAGTAATTACACTATTTGGTGGCGTCATTTTTTTCCTTCTACAAAAAAATCACCTGCCAATGCATAGTGTAAAATAACAGTGAATGTGCCAACATTTCATTACAACATGTTCATTCCATAGCACACAACATGCATGTTTACTGAAACTAGCTGGAAAATCTGACACATTTGCCTTGAAAGTAAGTTTGTTAGCATGCACAGATTCTCTGTAAATGTTTCAGAATATAAGAAGTGACAGTTTAATTGCTTGTTTCAGTTTTACCAGTAAATTCCTTAAGGTTGTTATATTTTTCTTAATTTTACTATTTTTGTAAGGATCATGGGTAAACAATAATGCCTACTTTCTTTGGTAGGAATTGCTCAAGCACCTGTTCCTTTACAATTTGTAAAGCAGAGTTTCTATTTATTTAATTAAGCGTTATGGAACTAGTACACACGCAAACAAATTACCAATTTCGTCTCTGGGACCTTGCTTTGACAAGAAAAGAGAGCCCTGGAAAATGGTACATCACCTACACATCTAGTTTTTATACTGTACACAGTAATTTTCTGTGCATTTGAAGTAGTTCATAGTGCTTAATAAACATTTAAAATAGCAGCAAGGCCATATGTTTCATTTAACATCTTTTATGCAGATTTTCAAAATGATCTTGTGACAGACTTGAATGGTGGATACCTCAGAGGTCAATGTTAATTTTGCAGCCAGTAGCCAGAAGGGCTAGTGCCTGGAGAAAATCCACTGGCCCAGGTGTTGGCACTTCTTGAAATGTTCTTTCTCCAACACCAGCCAGCACGGCTAATTAAAGGAGAATTTTACTTGTCCAGTACAAACTGTACCAGCATTTGACTAGTGGGCAGTGCTAATTTTAGTCCCTGATACATGGTTCTTAAGTATGGCAGCTAGCTGCTAGACAAATTATATAAAGGAGGTTAAGGTTTCCTCAAATGCACTTGGAAGATTAGAGATAGTTGTTTCTTATTTAGCTTAGTCTGGTATGTCACCACAGTAATAATCATGGCCTGATCTGAAAGAGTACATCATCTTGCATTATTTCAGGATGTGTCTGTACTGGATGAAGCAGGAAAGAGAGCAGGGGAAGTATATGTGTCGCTATATAGTCCATTCTATGTGGGAAGATGTTGAACAGCGTGGAAAGGTCATGGGGGTAAGTCATCCTGTCCATTTAAATGTCATATGCTAATATGCAGTAATGTTAATAATCACCTTGGCATGAGGCAGACAAATTCACATTTTCTATCGGAAGTTTAGATTTTGGTGGTTTGTAGCACTAGGAAGCTTTACCTTAAGTTAAAAGACATTTAGATGGGCTAAATGTAATATCGTTCCATGAAAGCAGTAAGATTTACCATTTAATTTGGTAAACTGTGAATCATTAAATCAAGTTTGTGACTGCCCTTTAGTCACAAGCCAAAGCAAAACATTTCAGCCACCACACTCAAAACCCTCTTGTACATGGTAATGCATAAAGGCCATTTGTTGCAAAATGCTAATGTTGCAGAAATTTGCATAACTTTGAAACTGCAAGGAATTTGGGACTCACTGTGATTTCTGGTTGCAGAAAGAAAGCAACTGGAACTTCAACTCTGATTCAACTCGTTGCAGAAATATCACACATGGCAACTATTATTCATCTACTGTTACAGTGGAGATTGTTTTATTTAATTAACAGGTTGTTTAAATCTTTGAGATTTGAGTCTAGGATGAAACGCTTAGAGAAGCTTTTAGTTGGGGCTCCCTTTATTTTACAAGTCTACAAAGTAACAATCCAGCTCGCTCTCTGATGTGTCAGCAGAGTAAGGAACCAAAAATTGACACAGCTGTAAAACAGAACAGATCGTGGTATGGTCTTGACACCTTTACTGGTTCAAGCATTTCTCAGTAATAAATTGTACCCTTATGCCCCCAAATTAAATAATAGTTTTTCTGCTGCTCTGGTAGCCAACGTGTCTTGCTAAAGATACCTGGTCATTAGCCACTGCAAAATCCTTACTTGTATGACTTTTATTTAGTAAAGCCAAGGGCCACTAAATTCAGTGGCAAGTGACTTCTTAATGCTTAGCGATCTCCCAGACTTGTGAAGAGACTGAGTAGTATTGGTTACCGTTGCACTAAAAGATTATAGGCAGGATTTGAGAGGAGGTAGACCGTTTTAGCCTCATCTTGGGCCAACATTTTGTCTTAACCAGCCCTAGTAGCACTTTTCAAGGTCCAAGGATCCCCTTGTTTAAGCTTAATTCAAAACAGTACCTAGGACCCGATGAGTTAAATATCTACTTTATTTTGCTTATGCCTGGTGGATTTTAAAGAATCAAGAAAAATAAAATTGATCGTTGCTCCAGAAAAGTGCCTAGAAAAATCAGAGGATCAATTTATTTATTGTTCACGCTTTATTTATTTTTATAAAATCGGTTGGAAGCGTTCTGCTTCCTGATTGGCTAAACAAGTTCCAAGACCCATATGTTATTCCCAGAAATGCATAGATTGAACCTAGTTCAGGCAGTGGGATTGGAATGTAACACAGTCACATTCAGAAATCATGAGCCCCATTATTGATTTCATCACAGACATGGCTGCCACCTTGACTTTCTTAAAAAAAAAAAAACTTCAACAAGGCCCTAAAAAGTAAATTCCATTAAATTAAAATAAATAAATATGTGTTCCTCTCAATAGCTTCTCCTTACACACACAAACAAATTTAAACAGTGAAGTACTATTCACAGTTTTCATTGCTTGTGTTTTTGATGAACCATGAGAAATCCACCCCCATCAGTCAATACCAGTTTGCCAGGGCAGTCAGTGCTGCTTACCTTGCCACAGATAAAATTGAAACATTGGCTCCATACAAGGCCTTCTGCATTGTGTGAGGTGGTGAACGTTCTGCTAGAGGAATTCTGCAGAAGTTTGAATTCCTGTATTCCATGCTAGAGGAACATTCCATCTGTTGAATGTGTGGAAAGACAGGTGATTGACACGTGATGAGGGATTAATGTTTACTAGGTAGTTTAAAAAAAAAAAGAGAACATATTAACAAAAAATAGCCTATTTTAATTTTGTTTCCCAGTTTGCCATTTATGAGCACAATAAGACACTCCAGGGCATTGGTTGTTTGTGATTAATGTGCTTGTAGGTGCGAGGAAAACTTGTGCTTCGTACAGCATGCATCTTGGTGTGCATTAATCCCAGACAACCAGTGCCCTGTTGTCTTATTGCTTTCAAAATGTGTCATATAGATGGTAGAATGGCCCCATGACGTACAGTATTTTGCTTTTATGAGACTCCTTGGTGAAGCATAGTACATGAAGTGCTTTAGTTTATCTAGCAGTGTACAGCAGGATGCACAAGTGCCAAAAAGTTGTTGTACACAAATGCAAGTTACTTGAAGTTTCTTTTAAGTCCTTTGTGTATCAGAACTGCTTAGCTGCACTTCACAGTTCTTTCACCAAAGAAATCGAGAATGCACTCTTATAACCAGTCCATAAGAGAGACAGTAACTGTCCTTACCATAGCAAATGCCTTTAACTCCTGTTTTCCACACTGCCATCCCTCCTCCCTCCATCTACCATTACTCCCCTTGTATCGCCATCAGCTGCTGCTGCCTGGCCCTTGAGCTGTCATTGGTCATTTGTCTAGAAGTACTGAAGCTACTAAAGTCTATCCCTACTAATGGTAGTGGGGCCTTGATGGTATCCATCCTAGTATTTTAAGGCAGTTTGCCTCTTGTCTTGCTGTACCTGTAACCAGACTTTTCAACCTCTCCATCAGCACTGCCTCCATGCCTCTGGTCTGGAAAGTTGCCAGAACTATACCCATCTTTAAGAAAGGGACACCAGGATCATGTTGAACTACAGGCCCATTTCCTCCTGCCCACACTCAGCAAGCTGCTTGAGAAACTCATTCATTGGCAGGTCACTGCGCACCTTCTCAACTTCAACCCTACAGTCCCCAGTACAACATGGCTTTAGGGCTGAGCACAGCACAACTACCGCTCTTTCTTAGTTTACCAGTGATGTTAAAAGTAACATGGACAAGGGATTACTTACTGGGGCGGTGTTCATCGATCTCTCCAAAGTGTTTGACATGGTTCATCACCCACTACTATGGCTAGCTGAACTCAGTCGGTGCCTCTGATTCTACCCTTTCCTGGTTTGGCAGCTACCTAGAAAATCGGTCTCAAGCTGTCTCTTTCTGCAAGTCTCTCCTCCCTCGTCCCGATCCCCTGTATGCCCACAGGATTGATCCTGGTCCTTACTTTTCTCCCTCTTCATTAATGATATCCCTACTCCCTCTTCTCATTGCAATATTATCATGTATGCAGATGACCTGGTGCTTTATTCTGCTTCCAAGTCTATTGTCGACATCAATTCTATGTCTCTACCCCGCTGTTCAGACCCTCCAATCCTTGTTCTCATCCAACTACCAAGTCCTAAATATATCTAAGACCCAGGCCATGCTCTTTGGGTTTGCTAGAAAGGTGCCACTGAGTCCCCTAAGCTCCTGGTGCACTGCTGTAATGGGACTGCTGTCTCCAACACTTCATCTTTCCGTATCTTGGGGGTAGCGCTTGACCCAGTATTTGACTTCTCTGTGCATGTCAACGAGGTGTGTCGCTCAGTTAATGCCAAAATTAGATGCGGCCTACAGGGTGCATCACTCACTCACTCCAGCTGCTAGGATCTCAGTTACGAGGTGTTTTACTCCCACAGCTGCTATGTGCCCTGCCAGTGCTCTCTCATGCCAGTACTGGTGTTCTTCGCAAATGGGACACATCTTACAACAATATCGGTAGATTTGCCTTATCGACTCCCCGCCTAACCCACTACTGTCTTCTATTCTGCTTTAAAATGGCTGTCTCCTGATGCCCTTTCATTCCTACACCCTAGGATGTTTTGTTGACTCTTTAACCAGATCTCCTCAACCCTCTTCTCTGGGTGAAATGCTCACCCCTGTCTCTCACTCGCACCCTTGGATCCTTTACCTCCCCATTGCTATCTGTTCAGCCATGCTCCATGAAAATGGGAGAGCAAGCCTTCTCCTACTTTTGTACCTAGGTTTTAGAACCCACTCCCATCCATGTCAGGTACTCCTCATCTCACCTTACATTTAAGCATGCCCTATTTTCCACCTCTTTTCTGTTGATAACTGTGATTGCACTTAACTTCTGCTCTGTCTCTCTGCTTAGACTCGGTCTCTGCTTTGACTATCAGCTTGTGACCTGCCCATCCTTTAGGATTTGCCTTTGTAATATCTCTAACTGTCTGCTTCTCCCACTCCTAGTCCTAATGTCTTGTCTACATTACCTTCGTGTATTTATTGTCAGTGTGCCTACCTGCCTGTTTCTCACAGCTAGGCCTGTTAGACTGGTCAATATTGCTTGTTTTTGTATAAGTATATGTTGCAGTAACTTCACTCCTGTTGGTGTTTTCCAGCTGGTGAATTATCTTCAGTGGCTGTCCTCTGTCATGGTATTTGTTGGACAGTTCTCCTGCATTATGTATGATTGTGTATCACTGCTGTCTTGTGATATTGTACTCTACCGGTCGTGCCTGAAAATAGGCAGGATTTTTTGTAAGTGCACTTACCCTGTTACCAAAGCTAATAAATAAATAAATATGTAAAAGTTCATGGCAACAGCAGGGCAGTTACCTGTACAGCAGAGAGGAGAATGTAAGTCACAGATGTTGGTGATTGCACCTTAATACACACAGGCCGGGTACTATGGTAGATGCTGGTATTTAGCACAAATCAGTAGATAGGGACGGTAGTTCCTGTGGCGCCATTCAAGTGGGAGGGTTCTATAGATCTTTGAGCAGTTCAAGCAGCAGCCTCTGGAAAGTAGGAAGGTTAGAGGGTTGTCAAGAGGGCTGATGGGCTGTTCTGTTCTGCTAGGACTGAGAAGAAGGCCCATCTGTTGAAGACTTTTGAATTTGGGCACTGTTCTACTAGTTGCCTCAGTCAATCTTGAGAATTGGTGACAGATAGGTAGAAGAGGATGTGAGGTATACTGGGGTTGGGGAGTGGATACATTTATGGAGGAGTAGGTACCAGTGGTAGTCCCTGTGGGCCACTGGGCTCAACCAGTTGAACTGGCTTTGCAACAACGCATGTTGTACAGTACATCCATTCAGTGCAATCTTAGATTTAGTGGGTGAGTGGTACACCACATTTCCATAGTACAGCAGAGGGGTAGGAATTATCTTGTTTTAACACCACAGATCCTCGCTTATGTTTAGCAATGGCAGTCATTCTCCTGGAATGAGCAGCCCTGAGATTTGGAATGTTATACTAATGACGAACTTCAGAATGAGGTTCAAGTATGTTGTGTGATCATGCTTACCCTCCTTTCCAGCGCCAGATTTATTTATTCACTGAAGAGCAGTCACCCTGAAGTCATGTCCACACTTTTGGTTGGTTTATGGTTTTATTATTTCGTTCTTGTAAGTTTAATTCTCAATACTTAGCATTAGTTAGGGTGCTAGTTATTATAATGTGTGCTTTTTCGGTTATTTCTCCGTTTCCAATCAGTTCCTGAAACCAGAGAAGGCCATTTATTGGTGCAGTTCTTGCTTTTAGTGAGCCATGATCTTGTTAAATAAAACAATTTTTGTGAAACCTCTTTGCAGTTTTAACCTTAATTATGCTTGGTTCCAATTTCTGGAAACGGAGATGATTTTTTGTTAGTTTCACTTCTCTATCTTCCTTTGGGGTAACATTGTACATTGCAGTTCTCAATACTGGAACCCGAACCACATTTTTCCGGAATAAACACTTTTAAACATTATTTGGGCTTATTGTCAAATTGTCTTTTTACCTGGTAACCAGAACCATCTTCCAAGGCCATCAGTGTTTGGCAAGACTGACAGATCTGAAAAGAAGACACGACCTATATGCTTTAAACATTGTACTGTTTGTTTTAGCTCCTGAAAAGGCGAACTGCCACAAGCTTTGTTCAAAGAGTGTGGGTCCACACCACAATTTTTTGAATTGGGAATTCTGTAAAGTGTTGCCTTAAAACACAAAACAAACAGGCACAAAAAAGAGAAGATGCTGTGGCTTCTCAGTGTGCTTTTGCATCACCAAAAGGCTCAAATGAGGGTCCAGCTCCTCAAAGTAGGTAGCATTGCCTGTCAGCGGAACAGAAAAGAGTGATAAAGCTGCTAAAGATGGTACAGAAATCAAGGTGTCTGAAAGGGGAACCCTGAGTCTAGTAAAATAGATCTCTGAACAGACACAGGAAACGGTGCCTGGTTAAAAAAAATGTCTCTACCCTCCTCTTGAAAAAGAAAAGAAGCCGCTAGTTCACTTAAAACAAAAATGCCCTCAGTGGAAGACACGACTAAGTCATGGCAGTTTTTCCAGGCTATGGAAACCTCATTAATATACCTGCCCCTCTTCCCGCTCCAGTTCCATTCCCAGTGCATGTGAAAGAGGTGGTTGAAATGTGTTGTGAAGATGAGGAGGAGGGGAGAACCCTTGGAACCAGATGGTTCTCCTGAGCAAGAATTTGACTCTTCTAAGCCCTAGGCCTTCAGAGGACTCTGGCTTCTCATTGCACCTTTGTAAGGCACATGTTAAACACCCTCAACATCCCTCCAATGAGACTGAGGAGGAGGAGGAAGAGTTTATGGTTGTGATGAGAGGTTGCTATTTCCTATCCACAAATCTCTCAGAAAAGCTACACACAGAGTTGTGTCAGCATCTACATCAGCTGCTGGCATTGACTAGAAAACTGTGAAGAAATATCAGGTGGACAGACAGGGAGACTAGTACCTGCACTTCCGCTCTGACCATGAAGGGGTGGTCCAGACTGCCACCTATGATTAGGCCAAAGTGCCCCTCTCCTCTCAGCCTTCAGAGAAGGATTCCAGGAAACTGCATAGTAGGGCCAAAACAATACATGTCAGCTTCCCTGCTTCTCAGGCAGGCAGCTTACTTGGCTTACACAGCTCATTACGAAAGCGCTATGGAACCCCATCCTGGCTTTGAGCAAAAAGCTGCTAGTGACTTCAAGACAGGACATGGCTGATGCAGCCAGATCGGGCCTGGATGCTACAAGTACCAGTTCCATGGGCAGTAGACACAGATGATACTGCCTCTAGGGTGATGGTCCATACAGTGTCCTTAAGAAGGTCTGCCTGGCTTAGAACTACCAGTTTATCCCAGGACACACAAACAAAAACTATGGACTTTCCTTTTGAAGGAAATTCTATTTGGTGACAGAACAGAGGCTTACATGAAAAAGGTGGATGAGTACAAAACCACCTACAAGAGCAATACTGAAAAGAAAAAGCTCCACTTCCTACAAGCCTTATGGAAGGGGAGGCAGGAGTAAGAGCTGCTACCTCACACTTATGTTCCCTATGAGTACCCACCACAAAGAGGTTATCATAAGGGCAGAGACAGAAGGCACTAGGCATGCAGCTGCAACTCCAGCCTTTAAGCCCCAGCAGAGGCAAAACCCTGACAGCTCTACCCAGATTGCCCATCCATCGCCATAGTGGAAGACTGGCCCACTACTTCCAGAAATGGTCAGAAATCACCACAGGCAAGTGGTCCTGGAATTAGTGGGCCAGGGTTTGTCTCTGCACTTCAGAAAAGTCCCCGTACTGCAGAACCCAAAGGTTTTTCAGCCTCCCACTGAATAGAAAAAATCCAGTTGCAACTGGAAGTAAAGAAATTACTGCAACAAAAGCAGTGGAGAAAATGCCTGCCAGTCAATGAGGCAAGAGTCTTTTCTCCAGATACTTCCTGACCCATAAGAAAATGTAGAGTAGTGACCCGCTTTAGACTTAAGGTAGCTGAACAAAAACTTGAAGACAAATTCAGAATGGTAACACTGGGCACAATCATACCAGCTCTGCAAACGGGAGACTGGCTAGAGTCACTGTATCTGAAAGATGCTTACTTTCTCATACCAGTCAGACCCAGTCACAGGAGCATCTCGCATTAAGCCTATGGAACTGCCAATACCAGTTAACAGACCTTTCCTTTGGCCTAGCCTCCACTCAAGGGTTTTCACAAAGTGCCTAACTGTGGTGGCAGCACATTTGAGAAGGCAATGGGCGGTGATCTTTCTCACCTGGATAACTGGCTGGTCTCTGGAAAGACTCAGCAGGAAGCACAGTTCTTTATATAGCTGACACAGAACACACTAGATGATCTAAGCTTCCTCATAAACCATCAAAAGTCACAGACGGGCCAACTCAGGTTAAGGACTTAATCATTGCAGAGGAAGACCTTCTTCCTCAAGCAAGGGTAGCAAATCTGATTTCAGTTGCAGAGTCCTTCAGAGCAGGTCAGCCAAGTCCTGCAAGGGATTTTCTTCAGTTACTAGGAGGACACATATCCTCATACACTGCAGTGGTACCAGGGGCCAGATTCCAAATGAGACATTCAGTATCAGCTAAGGGATCACTAGTGTGAGAAGTGGGATACTTTGTCCAAACTGGTGCCTGTTACAAAACCTGCTAGAGACACTGGAGTGGTGGAAGGAGAAGACGGCCTCAGAGAGGGATTCCTTCCTCTAACAGTCCCCACAACTATACTTCCAACAGATGCCTTCTTTCTAGAATGGGATGCCCACCTGGAGGAACTCACTGTAAGTGGCATCTGGAGCACACAGGAGACTGATGAACACATCAGCCTCCTGGACCTCGGGCAGTGTACCTGGCAGTACAGGCTTTTTCTTCCCAGTTCCAGGGTCAGTCTGTCCAAATCCAGACAGACAGTACCACAACAATGTAACACATAAGTGTAGAGGAACAAGATCTTCAAAGCTGTGCACAGAAGCCATGAAGATCTGGAACCTAGCTTACTTCCTAGTAGTTCAGGTATCCACAGTACACCCATCAGAGAAAGATAATGTTCTGGTAGACTCTGAGCAGGATCAGTAAGGAAATCATGAATGGACCCTGTAATGGCAGGAGCTAGCATCGGTCTTTAGGCGATGGGATATACCAGAAAAGATCTTTTGCTTCGTGGGAGAATGAACAAATTCCACTCTTTTGTTACAGACCCCTGATTGTGGGCATAGTTTCAGAGGGTACCCTGTTCCTCAACTGGCCTGGGAAGTTTCTGTGTATTCCTCCATTTTCACTCTTGCTGGGAGTGCTCATACAATTGAGAAGGGAGTGGGCAATGGGATTCCCATAACACCAGACTGGGCCAGACAGACCTGGTACCCATACTCCTGTCCCTCTCCAACAAGCCTCCTATCAGTCTGCCACGAGATACAATCTGCTGGCACTGTCTCAGGGCAGGATAACATTCGAGACTTGAGAACTCTACACCTCGGAGCATGGTTCTTGAAAAGCTAGAGTTTTCTGGGCTAAATCTTTCAGAAGTAGTAATTAAAAGTTGCTAGGAAACCGCAACAAGGAAAGCTTGTGCTTCAAAATGGAAAGATTTTCTTCTGATGTGCTCCTAGACAGATTAATCCCATCCGGCAGGTCTGTCTGTCTGTAGTCCTGGATTATCCAGTCCACCTCCAATCACTGGACCTGAGGCCATTGACACTGAAGGTGTATTTCACAGCAGTGCCACCTTACACATCAGCTGACAAAGACAGGTCAATGGCTTCAAATCTATTTTCAGAAAGTTTTTAAAGGCCTTGTTCACATGTATCCTCCAGTGAAGGACCCTGTCCCACTTTGGGACTTGAATGTTTGCATTGTCCAGCTGATGGAGGCTCCCTTGAGACTATGACTACTGCTGCAGTAAAGTATGTCACGTGGAAAACAATTTTCCTAGTGGCAGTATCTACTAGGAGACTGGGTGAGCTGCAAGCCCTCTGCACAAATCCAAACTACATAATATTCCGCTGCCTGGGTGCATACTGTGTGATCCTGAGCAAGTCACTTAACTTCCTTGTGCTCCCAGGTTGCATCTGGAAACAAGCTTCAGCTTAGAGTGCTACTCCTGGTAAACAATGTTCCTTCCTTCCCAATGGGACATGGTAGTCCTGAAGACAAACAGGAAATTTCTCCTAAAATGGTATCTGAATTCCACGTGAATCAGTCAGTTGCCTTTCATGTTTTCTTTACAGAAAATCCAGCTCAGGGGAGCAAAAACTCCACTGCCTGGATGTAAAAGGACACAGAGTTACTATCTGAACCACACAAAGAATGTCAGGTCCACTAGCACTCAGCTGTTAGTCACTTATGGCAAAGTGGGAAAAGGAAAATCAGCATCTAGGAGAACTATTTCTAATTGGATGTTTCCTGCATACAGTTTTGTTATGACAAAGCGGTAAATTGCCACCCAGAGGCTTTAGGGCAAACTCTGCAAGCAGCACCTCTGCCTCTATGGGCATCTAGAGGTATCCCCATGCAAAAGTTTGTAAAGCAACCACCTGGAAAACACTACACACTTTCACAGAGTACTGCTGTCTGGACTTTCAGTCCAGGGAGATGCCAGCTTTGGCACTGCTGTATTTTTTTCTAATTTATTACCCTCTGGTCACGGCCCTGTGGAACCCTCTCTGGGGCATCCTAGTCCATGTCCTCCCACCTGAGGCCCCTGATCTGTACCTCCTCTGCCCCCACAGCCAGCACCCCGGTTTAACCCGCCTGGGGTGGGTCGCCCTCTCCTCTTGGCAGCTCTTGTGAGTCAGACTCTGACTGCAAGGTAGGGCCCATGGTGGAGGAACTGGAAGGCCAGTTGGGGGTTGGCCAGGTGGGGCATGGGGACAGGTGCCGTCGCCTGTCCATGGCCGTGTTTTCCCTGTTCTGTGCGCTACCCCAGCCCCCACCACCCGGCATGGTGCCGTCGACACGCTGGTGCACAGCAACCCTGCCAGCATCGGGTCACGCTTAGTTACGTGGTTTGCCCGGCATGCTGCAGTGCCGCTTGATCTCCACTCAGGGGCCGCTGGCACGCCACACATCCCGCCCCTTCTTCCCTGGGGAGGAGAGCCCCACAAAGGCACTCATCCTCATCCCTCCTCTGCCGATCCCCATTGCCCGAGTTCGCCCCGAACCCGGGTCGCCAGGCGGAGCGAGGTGGCATCAGCGCCTCAACCCTCGGTGCCACCGGCCAGTCAGGCACTGCTGTCTTGAAGAACCTTTCTCTGAGTAGCTTCTGTACCCAACCTCCCTAGGTATTGCAGTGGGAGTCTACTAGTGAGAGATTCCTGGGTTAGAAAACAGCTACTCACCATAGTAATGTTGTTCCTTCCAAGTGATCCTCACTGTGTTTAATAATCCCTAATACCTGCTTCTTCTTCCAGAACCAGGAAAAGGTTCAAATAAGAATTGATCTTTCTTCGAGTGGGAGCTCTTGCAGCAGGCTATAACCTTTAGGACTAACGCTGCAGGCCTTAGGACTCACGGAAAAATCTTAGCTAGCAGTACCCAACAGGGACTGCCTGCCCTCTGATGCTGGCTCCACTCAGACGTCAGTCATGCTACATAAGGAGCAGACCCGGCTCCACCCCAGTTCCTTTCCTGCTGCCACCCGCTCACGTTCGGTGATTTGATGGTGACCTGTGGAGGTTGAAGACTAAGGGATGGAGGTTGGAGCATTGTTGATTGAGGTCCTGCTCAGAAGAGGATAAATTGGCACTGAGGGCTGATTACAGTGAGCAAAAGCAGGCACTGAAATAGTCAGTGTTTCTGTCAAGAGTAATTGTTGCTGGAAAAACGACCAGCTCAGCTTTTCAGTTCTGTGAACATATTATTAAATTCTGTCTGTCTGCAATTCTCTAGAGCCTCTTCCACTGATAATTATAAGCCACTAGTTGTCCTGGCCTTAACGGCAGAAGTGGAGTTAACCTTATCTGTAATCCCTGATTTGAAACCTTTGCCTCTGAACTTTAATTGCTAAATAGAATTGTGATTATGTAACAAATATATCTAGCATTGTATTATCCAATTTATGCCCATACTATGGCACGTACTTTATAGTGTGTCTGAACTGATTTTATTGTATAATTGATTGTTTGCCCTATTTTTTATTACGATTTACTATTTAAGGATGGTATGGTGTGATGTGCAATATTCCTCTTGACAAAGCGCAGTGTGTCTGCACGAAACATTGGGGGTTTCTTGTCTGGGTTAGCGTGAGTTTGTACTTGTGGCAGCTGATGTTTTAAGCATAAAGAAATCAAACACCGCTACTCCTGTAAGTTGGTGTTTTTCTTCAGATGTGAGTGCCACAGTTGTTTGTTTCTCCAGTCATTCTGTTATTGTGAGCACCACACACTGTGCTGTGGCTCTTTTGAGTTCCTTTGGACATTTAAAAGCTGTAAGACCTGCAAGAGGATGATGAGACCCTACGCCTCTGGGGCCATACTGTCCCAACTGTGTAATGCAGTCTAACATGTCTACATTGTTCCTTCCCAGTCGAGCACCTGAGCTGGGGAGGTACCCTGTGGTACCGACTGGCAGTGGTAAGTCGGAGATGCACAAATCCTTCTTACTACTCTTAAATGAGTTGCTGAGTGCTGGTGCCCTGCAAGACATCCCTACTAATGCACCCAATCAAGGCAGGCCCCTCAGGTTGGGGGAGGGGCGGCCATGGGGCATGTCCAAGTGCGCTTGTAGCAGAGTGGTTATGCTCACCCAGAGTTGCAGGTGACCCCAACCTGATGGCATGAAAGGTCAAGATGAGGATGTGGAGGAGGGTTATGAGAAAAATCCTGATCCGATAGAACCAAACTGTCAGATGGAGAAGAAATTCCTTGGAGGAGGAATGAATGGAACCTAAGATGATTCTGATCCCACCCTTGTTTGATGCCCAGTCATTGTCTTATCTTACAGCGAGGCATGTCTGACCTTGCAGCTGAAGGAGGTTCAGGACATAGAGACCTTAGAAATGAACCCTATCCTGTTAGTCTCGGCCTCGGCTCCGCTCCAAGGTGTTTTCCAAACTTTACACATTGCAACTGGATTATTGAACAGGAATGGGCCAGGGTGGATAAGAAGAAGCAACTTCCTAGGCCATGGGTGAGATGATACCCATTCCTGGAGAAGAGCTCCAAGAAGTGGAGGTTTCTCCAGTGGCAGACAAGGCTGTGTGCAGTGCTATCAGGCACACAACCATACCTCTCAAAGACTCCACTGCTGTGTCTGATACTAATGACAAGAGAGTGGATGCTTAATGCAGATGGGCACTTGTCTCAAACAGGGTGAATCTTAGAGCGACGTGCATCTGTTGTTAGTTCCAGAACACTAAACTCATGGGTAACTGCTTGGCCAGCTTCATCTCCTCAGAGTCAGAGGGGCAAACATGTTACAACTGACACCCATTGTTTCCACCTTCCATGGATATACAGTAGTGGACAGTTTGTGGATGTCATCCTGATCCATTTATCATATTGTGGTGACTATTCAGAGCATGTGATTTTGACATTGGGTCAGTGACCAGGCATCTAAGTTGAAGCTGTTTTTTTTTTTTTTTTCTTCTAGCCACTCCCTCCCCAGCCGACCCCTAGCAACCTGCGTTGCCACCAAACATGGATTGCCAGTGTGGCATGTGGTAAGACGCAATGCCTCAGCCCTCCACGCCACTGGGCCAGCCCCGTATTCTCACTTAAGGTGCATCTGACCGCTGTTTCAGCTTTCCATGCCTCTATTGGTGGTGGAACAGTTGTCCAGGTAGAGGTGTCCTGTATTTTTCTGAGAGATATTCTGCACATGAAACCTTTTATCCACAGTCCAGTCTCACCCTGGGACTTTAATTTTGTGTTGACGCTGACGCTGGCTTTGAGCCAGCTGGTCCTATTGTGGAAAACATTATTTTAGTAGCAATCACTTCTGCTGGAAGGATTTCAGAGCTTCAGGCTGTAATGTGTGAGCCTCCTTATTTAATTTTCCACAGACTCCAAGTTTCTTGCATACAAATCCTAAGTTTCTACTGAAGATGGTAACTGAATTTACAGTGAATCAAACCATACACTTTCCTGTTTATTACCCTGAATATGCCAGCCAGGGTGAGGCACTGCTCCATACTTCAGATGTACATAGAATACCGGATATTATGTTTATCGCATCAAGGACTGTATAAAGTCCTCAAGCTTTTTGTTTGTTCCCTGGGAAAGGCTCTCCTCTGCCTAAACAGTGCCTGTTCAAATAGCTGGCACATCATATTATGTTCTATTATAGGAAGTATGATAATGAGGAACAATATAAGTAGCCAGTTAATGGAAATAGTGGTTGAGGAGGTGGAGGTCATGTGGGAGAAACTCGAGAGCAATAAAGACTGCCACAGATCAGTGTGCTAGATTTGTCAGCAAAGCAAAAGAAACAGAAATCCTCTATGGTTTTCCAAGGAAGTGGCTACCACAGTCAAAGAAAAAAAAAAAAGGCATACAGCATATACCAGGAAACCAAAACTGAGAAAGACTGGGAGTCATACAAGGAAAAATGAGAGTCTAACAAACAAATTAGAAAGGCAAAAGCCCAGACAGAGGGAAAGATGGCAGAAGGGGCAAAGAGAGGAGACAAATAATTTTTAGATACATTAGGGAATATAGGAAGGCAAAGGGGGATGGTAAAGATTGCTGCTGAAGAAGGAAATGCACCAAACATGACTCGGAGAAAGCCAAATCCTCAACAAATACTTTTGCTCAGTGTTTACCAAAGAGGAACCAGGGATGGCACAGCCCTGAAAAACACAGCACCCCAGGACCAGGGGTAGACACGAGTCCCTTTACAGAAGCCAAGTATGGGAGGTGTTTAAATAAACTAAAAGCAGACAAAGCCATGGGACCAGACGAGATTCACCCAAGAATCCTTAAGGAACTGGGGCAGAATTAGCAGCCCCATCTGGCACTTCTGTTCATGAAATCCTTGAAGAGTGGTACCGAAGACTGGAAAAACATAGGCAATAGTGGTCCACTTCCCAAATCAGGCAGTTGTAAAGAGGCTAGTAATTACAGACCGTGAGCCTCATGTCTATAATACAGAAACTAATGGAGACACTACTCAAACAGAGGATCATAGCATTCCTTGAAACTAGTGGCCAACAAGACCCTAAACAGCATGGTTTCACAGCAGGTAGTTCATGCCAGACAAATCTGCTCAAGTTTTTGACTATGCTACAAAAATAGTGGATGACAGTGGGGTAGTAGATGTGGTCTTCCTAGACTTTAGTAAGGCCTTTGACTCGGTTCCACACAGAAGGCTGGTAAAGAAGCTTGACCACACATGGGTTGGTCCAGAAGTAGTCAGATGGGTACAAACTGGTTACAAGGCAGAACCCAGAGGGTACAAGTTAATGAAACACAATCGACGGAAGGCAGGGTGACCAGCGGGTGCCTCAGGTCTCAGTGCTGGGGCCTCTGCTCATCAGTGTTTTTATAGCAGACATCGCTGACAGACTGGAAGGGAAAGTGTGTCTGTTCGCAGATGACACCAAGATATGTAACAGGTGGACACTTCAGAAGGATTGAGCAAGATGGAAGCTGACCTCAAGAAACTAGAAGAATGATCTATAGTGTGGCAGCTGAGATTTAATGCCAAAAAGTACAAGGTCATGCACATAGGAAAGAAAAATCCAAGAAAGCAGTATTACGAGGAGCGAAAGACTGACGGCCTCAAACCAGGAGCGAGATCTGGGAATCCTAATCTCAGACAACTTGAAGGTTAGTAGCTTAGTGAGAAGGCAACATTGAAGGCCAACAGAATGCTGGGCTGCATTGGGAGAGGAATCATGAGCAGGAGGAGAGAGGTGGTACTACCACTAATAGATCGCTGGTCAGGCCTCACCTGGAATACGGAGTCCAATTCTGGAGGCTCCCTCAGGAGAGACATTGACCAGATGGAAACAGTACAGAGAAAGGTGACAAAATGATTCAGGGTCTGCAGTACATGTCCTTCAAGAAAGACTTTGGGAACTGAATACGTACTCCTGGAGCAGAGAAGAGAGAGAGGGACATGATTGAAACATTCAAGTACATAAAAGGCATTAACAGGGTACAGGCGCAGGAACTTTTCACTTCAAGAAGGGCTCCAGAACCAGGGACATGACCTCAGGCTGCAAGGAGGGAGGTTCTCTACCAACACCAGGAAATTTTTCTTCACAGAAAGAGGTGGACACCTTGAACAGCCTGCCCCAAGAGGTTGTGAGGGTCAACACTGTGGGAAGATTCAGGATTGCATGGGATAGACACAAGAGAGCCCTGACTACAAAGGGCAACTAGAGTGGCAGAGAGGTCTAAAACAAATGGGCAGACTAGATGGACCTAGCGGTCTCCTTCTGCTGCCAACTTCTGTGTTTCTGTGAGCTTCCTGGTGCAGTTCATGGTCACTCCACCAGGGAATGGCCACTTCTGTTGCTTATTTCAGAAATGTTTCTGCTGCTGACATTTGTGCTGCAGCCATATGGAGCACTGTCCACACCTTCACTAAACATTACAGTCTGGACTTTGTCTCATAGACATGCTGGGTTCGGACTTACTGTACTGCAAGACCTGCTGTCCTGAATATATATCAGACTTTAACCGCCTCACAGTTTTTAATTGGGATTGCTTGGGAGTCGCTATTCCAAAGGTGTAGCTTAATGTTGGAGATATTCTCATAGAAGATAGAGCAGTTACATACTTTCTGTAACAGCAGATTTTCAAGAGAATCTCCTCCATTAAGCCATGCTGTCCCCTTCTGCTTCAGTAAGGGTTACATTAGATATTGTGCCTGAACCTAATACATACATCATATAGTCAGCTTGTATGCCTGGTGCTGGTCTTATTTTCTAGTTCCCCATGGTTGGAGGTCCTTTGAGTCTAATCTCTGGTGGGAAGTGAAGAGTGAATGGCGCCATGCGTTTTGTAGACATAGATGTAGGGCGTTGTTGTGGGTGGCCCCTGGCTAGCAAAAGTTTCCATGTGGTCCTAGTGCCTGAAGGCTATAATTCAAGAGGTGTGGCCTAATGGAGGAGATTCTGGAAGATTTACCTTACAGTAAGTACATAACTGTTCTATCTTTGAGAGAATCTCCATTGAGCCACAGCTCTGCTGCCCTTCACCCCCTTTCAGGTGATGGATGGTTATCCTGGCTGCTGTTGCATGCTGCTGTGCCTCTCATGCCTGAATTTGGCATATTTACTCAGGTTTCATATCCTCTCCTATATGCCTGGTTTGGTCCTGGTTGCTTCGGTCCCTACTGGTCCCATGATCCTCAAGCTTGTCTCCAACGGGAATTGAGACATGATGGGGCTGCCACATTATATAGGTGCCGACAAGGCATGTCGACGGTGGCCCTAACTAGCAAAATGTTCTGGGTGGTCCTGACTATTGTGTGCAGTTCCAGTTCCATGATGTGGCTCAATTGAAGAGATTCTTTGAAGATATACTGTTATGGTAGGTAACTTTTCTTTCTAATATTAAGTGGGATGGTCCAGTGATATCCAGCACCTAATTTATTTGTGTGTGTGTGTGTGTGTGTGTATATGTATGTATTTGTGTTTGGTGGTGAGGGCTCTCCGAGATTTCCTTTTTTCATCCTTTCCTTATGTTTCTATGACAGGCTGGCGGCTGTATCAGCCCATCCCTTTCAGCACCATGTCTGTCCCGAGTCTTCCAACTCCTCTGTCCTCTGAGCTCCTGTAGAGCCATTGGTGCTAGCTAGGGGTGGGGCTTTATTAAGCCCCAACCCCCAGATTTTCCACCGATTTTTCTCCCTTATTTCCCAGTGCCCCAGACAAGATCAGACATGCATGTGGAGGTGCGAGTGTACGACATGGCCTTAGACGACTCTGCTCATTCCATCCTTGGCCTAGCACCTTCCCCCTGTGATGCCTGCACCACCACCAGGCCTCCACACAGTGGCGATCAAAGGCCAGGAAAGCCAACGTCCCCAGTCTGAGAGAGGAGAGCTGCCTGGCAGCCGCTAAATCCTCACCCAGATCTCTTCCCTCCCCCAGGCTATCCCCAGTGACCCATGCTCATCACCAAACATGGTCTGCTGGTGGCAGGAGGTAAGGTGCAACACCTCAGCCTTTCATGCCACTGGGCCGACTCTTCTCGAGGTTTCTTTGTTAAAAATTTACAGTGAAATAACAAAATACTGTATCTTTAAAAAATAATGAAGGATTGATCCTTTCAATATGAATAAAAAGTTAAGGCAGGAATACTTTTAACAGTCACATCAAACTATACAATTAGCGCTCTGTCCATCCAGCAGGAATTGGAAATGTTTCACTTGTATGATAGAGAATGAGTGTTCTCATTGTCCATCCAGCAGGAATTGAAATGTTTCACTTGTACAATGGAGAAAGAGTGTTCTCATTGTATTTGATTTCCACAGTGCCAGTTAAAAGTGAGTTGAGTTTACTGCTCAGTTAAAATCCAAGGATCTTGGCCCCTACAGTATTTAATAAAGAGAAGAAAATAAATTTGAGGTTTTGGTCCTCATGCTCAAAAGGAAGGTTAAAATGTGTAGAATAACTGGCAACTTTTCACAGATGTGTTTAATATATTTATATTTTCTAGACCACATGTTTTACTAAGATCATTTTCTTCATGAACCAGCACATTATTAGTCCTTGCCATTTTGGCAACTATTGAAATGATTCAGTGTTTTCTCCTTTGGAAAGTAACGATTATGTTTGACTCTTTGAATTTGGAAAAAGATACCAGATTTTCTTGAGCTGGAATATTTTAACAGGAACCTTACCCTACACCTGATAAATGAAATGGTTGCATGCCACAGTGTGAGGTCACTAGATTCTCATGATTTACAGCCAGATGTTAAACTAACATCCTTAACGTGATCTGGAACCGATCTTCAATCGCAGACTAATCATGGACTGGGCTTGAAACTTTTCTCTATATTAGTGAAATAAACTGAGGACATAGCAAAACAAAACTGATTTATTTCTAGAGCTTGTCTATGCAGACCCTAATAAATCACTAGTTGGTTTTTAGCAGGCCAGAGAATAAATGCTATATTATATCCTAAAATTGACCTTCTCAGTCAATAATAGCATTGACATTCTGAGGATTTATGAGATTCAAAACAAGTGAAAACACCTTAACCAGTAGCAGAACACAATATCAATAAATGCATCATCTTATATCACCTTTCTTCCTCTTTGATATGGCAGAGCTAAACTTGTGATATAAAAACATGTTAATATTTATCTCAGGAAATCATCTAACTTTCAGCATACTGGCTGCAATCCCGGCGGGGTTAGGGGTACTAGACATTTCATTTTTTAAAGATTTTTTCTTGTATGATGAAAAACAGTGCTTGCACTTGGTTCATATACCATAACAGTAGTGTGGTTCATTGTTCCTAAATACAATGGCAGAAAGACAACAAACAAAGATTAGGACCCACATTCCGAAACAGCAACTTAGATTTCATTGTATAGATCACCAGAATGGTGAATTTTTTCTAATTCAGCCTTACACGGTCAGCAAACAACAAGTCTGTTAAAGTGGGATTAAATAACCATTTTGACAAGTTAGTGACGTGACCTTTTTATGAGTTTTGCATTGCACCATGGTTGACTACCTTGAGAAAAAGTCTAATTTGGCAACAGGTTGGTAGCTGGAACTCTGTCTGTTTCTGCAGTTTGACATATTCAGTTCCAAAATGATATCTTCGAGGAAGGCATGCTCCCACCTGACAAAGTGGCAGCTACTTTGAGGAACTGGCTTCTGGGCTTGTTTCTTGTGTGCCTATTTGGAATGGAATTTATTTTGTAATAAAGAAGGGTATTTGTAGCAGCTTTGAGAGTGGCAGAATTTTGTTCTTTTGTGCATTGTTTGAACATTTTTCGTTGCACCTGACTCCACTCTGAGCGCACATCAAGTAGTGCACATTCTAAAATGATATCTTGCCTTTCACATTCAGAAAAAAAAATCCCATCAAATGTTGCATCCTCCCATCTTACATTTTAGAAACCATGGTCTGTATTCCAGTCCGCTGTTATCCAGGCCATCCTGTTCCCGCCTCACTTGTGTTGCTAACCTTTCCAGCTCAAAACTGATTCATAGTTGCTGTCACCCACCTATCCAGTGTATATAAAAAAAAAAAAAAAAAAAGAACAAAAATAATTCCCTTCAATCTCCTGTCTCCCACAAGATAAGAACATCAGTTCTCTCTGCTAGTGCCTTCTTCCCTTTCACAGAGAGACCACAACAAAAGAGACATTGTGAAAAATGTAAATAAACTAAACGGGTATAATGTTCTTTTAAATGGATTGTGCACTGCTGGTGATAAAACAGACACGTAATAGTAATGTTTCAAAGGGGAAAATCATAGCTCTTAATGGAAGCTTGCAGCTTTACTTCCAGTAGCTTCATTTGAAGTCCAAACTATCCGTTGTTTACTTGACTCAAAATGGCCACCCAGGTAATAATGAGTTAAGAGGAAGAAACAAAATTTCTCCCCGCTTGTTCATTATATCTTATTTTAACTTCTCCCAACTCTACATGCCTTGTTTAAATTCTTGTGTATCCCAAAGAATATTATCCTTTTATTGTTCAGTATCTGTCAGTAGACTTACAATGTGTGTCTGCATTTCCGTCTAATAAGTCTTACTGCCCCACCATTATCCCTGTATAGAGGGATTTTTTTTTTTTTACTTGAGTTTCTTGAAGTCAAGTCAGATGACAGTCATATAACATACAGTATACAATTACATAGTTTGACCATACAAGTCAACATGTACTATAGAAACTTTAGCGTATACACTCCTATATAGACATACTTTTACCCTGTCTCGTAGAGTAAGAAAATTGAAACCCTATGAGCAATAAAACAGAACAGAGAACATTAGTATGGTTTGCCCTCAGATGCTTTATTGTTAATAAACAAAATAAAGGTTGTACTTCTAACCAGTTGTGCTGTGTCTTTTTATTTTGAATGATTCACAGTATCTACCAATGTATCTCTTACCTGTTGCTATTATCTAGTCACCTTTGGGTAAGGTTCTTTTGTTGTTTCTCTGTGAAATGTCAGTTCCTCTATCTCCTCTCTCATTCTTACTCTTGTGCTACATAATTATTACATTACACTTTGTCTATTTCTCCTTCTGATTTTCCCTGGTAAGGTGCAAGTCTTCAGTAATTGGTTTCATCTGGCTCAAATGATTGACCCTATCCTGCCATTCTTGTACAGAGGGCATTGTAGCTGTTAGTCATGGGACATAATTCCCTTAACTGGTAGGATGCAGAAGATATAGAATAGTTCCTTTGGTCAGAGGATCCTATCCTTGGCCCAGAAAACCCACCAGAAAATGTGTATATGCTAGTAGGATAGTCTGGCTCCACATCCGGCTCAGATCAGTATGGATATCTTGCCAGTATCTCCATGTACTGGGGCAATCCTATAGGATATGATAGTGGTTCCCTTGACTCGCATCCCTCCAGAATGCAGCAGAACTATTTGCTGTGAAAATTAGAGGTTATTGTGGTAACCTGTACCAAAATGTTCCAGCAGTACTTTGCCAAGATGGAGAAGATGAGACACACCAACTCCTCTGGAATATCTTTTCGCAGTCTTTCTCAGTTATGGGTGTTCTAGCCTCCTCCTCCCATTTCTGACTTTGTCTAAGTGTCATTCCTCTAACATCCCTCAGCAAAGCATATATCATTGATATGTACCTCCCGTGTTTCAAGTCATATGGTCCAGTCGATAAAGTCCTACCACTTAGTGAGGTCTCTTATTAAATATGCCCCAGTGCTCTCCTGACTTCACATAGAGTTGAACTTGGAGGTATGTAAAAGATCTCCATTTGGGAATACTATATTGCTGCTTCACTCACTGTGCTTTAGAATGGAATCTTGAGTGAGTGCTGTATTTCTGTGTGAAATGGCTGTTTTCCTGAGTAGTTAGAATGTTCGAACTAAAATGGTAACACTCTGACTTGGAGTATAAATAACTAAAAAGTATAGCTCCTATCACAAAACTTACAGCACGAAGTTTGCTCACAATAAAAAAAATCTTTGAAATGAGGGGTCACACATGTTAATAACTTTAACTTTTCTTTTTACAGAGCATGTAACGATGAAAATGTAAATTTTTTCCTTTAAAAAAATACCTCAAAAACACCTTAGAAGTGGTAAATGTCTGTTGTATGGTGGTTTTCCATCTCACCAACATCTGTGCATTACACTGCCACAGTTTAGAGTATTTCTGAGCTGTTTTACATAATAAAACAGACCATAAACTAAGGCATGTGCCAACACGTAACGCCAGTAAACCGACTGAATTCGGAAAATGCTCTGCACAACTGCCCACATGATGTACAAACCATGATAACTGAAAAAGTATGCCTCCTAGCCCCTAGACACCTGCACAGAAAATGTTCACAATAACAAGCTTTAAAATGATGGGGTCACTCATGTTAGTGGCATTTGCAGATATTTTTTGCAGTTCCTGAAATGATAAAAAGAACATTTTTTTTTTTTACATTTTGTTCCCAAATAAAACCTACATCATAAACGTACACCTTCTAGACCCAGACACCAGCTTGATAATTGTCCACATTAAAGAGACCTTTCAAGTGATGGGTCACACACGCTTCTAGCATTTACAGTTTTTTTTTTTACAGTACCTGAAACGGAGGAAAATCACATTTTCACTCTTTTATCCCAAAAAGTACACCTTCTAGCTTCCAGACATCAGCATACCCTTATTCACAATCAAAAGAGCTTTCAAATCAGGGATCACATGTTCCTAGCATTTACAATTTTTTTAATGGTACCTGCAATGGAGAAAAATAGCATTTTCTTCACTTTTTAACCCAAATTAAAACCTAAAGAAAATCTGAAAGATAGCAGATGTGTCCAATATTAAGTTGGTATTCTGGTAGATAGGAATGTTTCCTACCGACCTGCATGTTCCAATAACCTTATCCCTGATTGGTTGATCCAGAAAGTGCATAAGAAGTGCAGGATGCACATATGTGCTCTGGGGATGAGATGAAGTGAATACATGACACACATATGCACTATGGGGACTAGAGGAATTTTCCTGATGTTTCACATACGCTTATGGGACTGAGTGAGTTAAGGGTGTCAAAAGAATGGCAAGTGTCCTTCCCCACCATTTGCTTGAAGGTAGAAAGGTCTGCTTTATTCCAGCATCTGTAGCCCTCATCGGTTCGGGCAGGGGCACAAAGTCGGATCCCCAGTGATAGCTGTCACTGGTCCTATTTGATTCAGAGTATTGGTGAAAGTTTTTAGTTTCTGGACAACTTTCAGGGAGTGTCTAGTCCAGAAGTTTTATATCAGATGTGTTAGAGGTGGGGTGAGCTGTGCATCGGGAAAGACGTATAGTGGCCTGGGTAAGTGTGTACCATCTTCCAAGGTGTACCAGCCTGACTCTTGATATTGTTTGAATATAGTGACCAGTTAGCCACCTGGGCAGCCCAGTAGTATAGTTCAAGGTCTGGCAGCCCCAGTCCTCCTTCTCTCTGGGGAGCACCACTGTGTTCTGTTATTTCTATGCCACTGTCATAGGAACCTATTTACAGTGGTGTTGGTCTCTTTGCAGAAAGTACAGTATCTTAATTGGGAGCACTTGGAAGTAAAGCAAGAGGGCAAACATTCATTTTTAGGGCTACCACGAACACCCAGTGACAAAGGGAGTAGTGCCCAAGTGGTCCAGTGTTATTTCTGCCAGTAATTTAAGATAGTTTAGCCTGAACAGCTGACTTAAATTAGAGTAATTTGGATGCCTAAGTATCAGATGGTATTATGAGGTGCCCATCTGAAAGGCAAGGTTGTTTTAAAACCATTAGGGCAGGTGCCTGATTTGACCAAGGCTTCGATTTTTTGAAATTCAACTTGTATCCTGATAGAGCACCAAACTGCTGTAACTCTTTGATTAGTTCCTGGGTTGAGGTGGCTGGGTCCCTTAAGAAAATTTTAGAATCATCCACATAAAATGTATTTTTCTGTTCTATACCCCAACTTTTCAGCCCTTTGATTCTAACCTTAGATCACACAGCAGTCACCAGGGTTTGATGCATAGGAGAAAAGTAAGGGGAAGGGGCCACCCCTGTCTTGTTCCATGCCCCAGCAGGATTTTAGTGGAGGCCTCCTATTTACCCTAATGCTTGACTCTGTTCAGTTATGTAGAGAGGCTAACAAGTCAAGAAATTAGGACCAAACCCCATCCTTTCCAGGGTCCTTTTAGGAATGCCCAGTCCACTCCAGTCAAATGCTTTCTGAACAAGCATGGAAATTGCAAGATGGAAATATGGGCTTCTCTTCGGAGAGAGAGAGGATATTATGAGGCACCAGATATTGTCATGTAGTTCCTCTTAATGAATCCTGTTTGATTCGGTGGACTAGGTTCCAGCCATTCCCTGTAATCTGGAGGCAACTGTGGAGGTAAAGATTTTCAGATCTACTGAGAGGAGAGAGATGGAGTGGTGTGATCCGCAACTCATGGGGTCTTTCCCAGGCTTATGAAGTACTGAGATTTGGGCTAGACACCAGGCTTAGGGAGCCCCCCAAAAACCTCTTGAAAGATTTGATGTAACTCTGGTTTCAAGATTTCTCAGATGGTCTTATGAAATTCTAAGGCATCTCGATCCACCTAAGGTGATTCCCATTTTTAAGATTTTGGATTGTGGTCTGTATTTCTCCCTGGTTTATGGGGACACCATCCTGCATCTTGTCTTTTGGGAGTGGATGAGTATCTGTAGCTTTCCTAGATATGCCTTTATGCTTTTAGTTGGATTGGGGTGCACTCAACCATATATAATGTCTGATAGTAGGCGGCAAAGGCCTGAGCTATCTGTTCTGGATGTGACACTGGGGTATGGTCCTTAATCTTGAGTAGTTGCACCACTAGCTTCCTACTTCCTTTTTTTTTTTCGTTGTTTTAATTCAACTTTTATTGAGTTTTCACATAAAGGCTCCAACATGAAGAGATCAGTAACATATTACAAGGACTAATCATGAGACAATCAACTCCACGTTAAAGCCTCCCTTCCATCCCCCCAGCTTGACACATCCCTCTATAACCCAGGAAACATGGTATAGGTAACACCTGTATACAAGTTGTAGTCAAACATTATGACAGTATGTGAACAGTCATACCCATCAAAAACTAGATAACTTGTTACTTCGAGGCTCCAGTCTGGGAAGATATAAGTGTGTAGAGTCTCCCATACTTTACTGAAGCAGGAAGGAGAACCACCCAAGCTAGCTTTTATTGTTCAGTATGAAGGTTAAATGACATGTCTTTTAACCATTCCTCATATGTGATGGTATGAACATCTAACCAACGAAACAAAATTTATTTTTGAGAGTAAGTGCTATCATAGCCGTATGATACCTGTGGTTTTAACCCGGATTGTGGAGAAGTCCCCACTAAACATATCTCCGGCTGAATACATCTCCAATACCCAGTAGGGATCAGCTTCTTTTTTAATTTGAATCCATAGGTTCTAATCGAGGGACATTCCAAAATATGTGGAGCATGTCCTTCGGCATTCTTACATCTAAAACATTGGGCTTCCAGTCGCCTGCCTATTCTATGAAGTTTAACTGGGGTCTAGTACATGTCGCTCAATATTCTATACTGTGTAAGCTTCAGTCTGTTTTGGGATACATATCTAAAAGAGTCCAGTCAATTGTTTCCCAATTCTCTAATGATTTTGGGAAACAGGAGTTCCAATATTTGGGGACCTCCTGCCCGTGACAAGCACATTTGTTCAGAAGAGGCATAAATTAGTGAAACTGCATGGGGCTTCCCACAGACTGGACTCAGAGACTCCAACCAGGCACATCCTCTACCAAGTTCCTAATATCTGAAACATCTGAATTAAAAGATGTCGGAGTTGCCACACCTTAAAAATCTGTTTCTGAGCTATGGAGTAAGAAACCATTATGGTGCTAGAATCCTTACATACACCTTCATGATATAGGTCCCAACAGAAGTCTTATTAAGCTGAGGGAGCTAGAGTGGGAAATGATTTCCAATTTGGAGGTTCGGGCTACTAACTATTGGTTGCCTGAAATCCTTGGTATTCTGAGTATTTAAGAAAAGCACATAATTGACTATGTACTTTAAGGAGATTAGTAGAGGAGATTTGCTAATACTAGCAGGGAGGTTTCTAATGGAACATATAAAAGAGCCTCCTTAGCCATATTTAGACTATCAATTAACTTTCTTTCTAAAAGTAACCATTTAGGTATATAGGACACAGAGGCAATCTCTTCTTGAGATGAGAACCAGCGTATATTTGGCTGCTTGGCTTGCCCAATAATACATGCCAAAATGTGGTAATTTAAGGCCCTCCGCTTGTGTAGATGCAGCAAATTTGAGATATGAGCCGAGGGTGTTTCCTCCCATATAGGAAGAAATAAGAGCACGAAAGTCTTAAACCACATTTGGGGTATCCATATATTTAATATATTAAGAGGGTAAAATATTCTAGGCAAGATATTCATCTTGACTATACTGATCTTTCCCCAAAGAGATACTGGAAGAGATTGCCACCTTTAAAGTCCTGCTGAATGGTTTCGATGAGGGTATCAAAGTTCATCTTCTAATGAAACTTTCATTTGTAGAAAGAGTTAAACCCAAATATTTAATACTCTTAGAATTCCATTGTACCTCCATCAAGGAGATATCTTGTTTTAAAAACCTGTAATTTAGGGGAAGACAGTTGTCTTGGTTAAATTGATTTTATAGTTACGGTAGAGACCGTCTCCAAATTGTGAATAATATCCAAAGCTATAGGAAAGGAATGAGCCGGTGTATCAGGTGGAGAAGCACATCATCAGCATAAGCCAATTATTTAAAATGTGGTACCTATAGGATTCCTCAAACACCTTCATCTGCTCCCAATTTGGCCGGCAGTGGTTCCAAAAGATATTGAATAGTAGGGAGAAAGGGACATCCCTGTCTTGTGCCTGAACCCAATAAGACTCTGTCTGAAAGGTATCCATTACAATATATTCTGGCCTGAGGATCCTGGTAAAAGGAAGCAACCCATTCTATAAATTTTGCTGGAAAACCAAATCTACACATGGTTAGAAATAGAAACTGCCAATCTATGGTCAAATGCCTTCTCTGCGTCAGTGACATCAGACCAGCCGGTATATCCGAGTCTCTGCACGCAGAGAAGACGTGTGTCAATTTCCTAAAATGATTGGACAACTGGTGCCCTTGCATAAATCCTACTTGGTCTGAATGAATAATCTCAGGAAGTACACTTTTGAGTCTGTTAGCTAGAAGTTTTGCTAGGATTTTAATATCACAATTTAATAATGAGATTGGACGGTAGCTGCCTGTCAATTCCAGGTCTTTACCCTGTTTATGTAGCACAAAAATAGTAGCCTCTAATAAAGAACTGTCTAAAGGATTCCTACCCAGCATCCAGTCAAAAAGACAGGACAGCCAAGGACAATTTGTTTGCTGAAAGTTTTATAAAAATTAGGGAGAACCCATCTGGGCCCGGAGCTTTGTCAGTTGCTAAGGGGGATATAGCCAATTGAATTTCTAACTCTGAAATGGGGGGTCACCAAGGCTTCTTGTTGAGCCTGAGTGAGGATGGTGGTACAAGTGGTCAAGGTGCTGTTCCACTGCCCTCAGCGGTGGGTGTGTTAGGCATAGGTTGGTACAGATCTCTATAAAAAGTCCACAAATTTCGTAGTAATAGCTTTAGGAGCTAGAAGTTCTCCTGTGTTGGGATCTTATACTTGGAATAATTCTGAAGATTCTACTTGTTTCAGTCTCAATGCCAAAAGATGGCCTGCCTCTCTCTCTCCTGATCAATATATTTCACTCCGTGTTTAGGATAGCATACTCAGCTTTTTCCGGAGTGTTGAACGGTATTGATCCTCAAACCCACCAGTATTTGTCTATCGTCCACTGTGGTCGTGGGAGACAATGATGCCTCTAAGGTACGATTTTGGATAGAAGTGAAAGAGATTTTTGATCTCGCTCCTCTTCCGACGGGAGGCCACCCTAATGAATACTCCTCTTAACACACTTCAAGGCTCCCCACTCTAGATCTAGCCTTGAAGTGGAGTTCTGATTGATTCTGGTATATTCCTCTATTTCCAGGATAATAGTTTCTGTCATTTTGGGATCCTTGAGGAACTGATTATTCAGCTTCCATAGAAAGTCCGCGATACATCCAGAGTTAATAACAGATCACAGTTCATCACTGAGTGGTCTGAAATCACCCCGAGTTACACCTGCTGCCACTATCTCCTGCAAAAGTGGTAGACTAATTAAAAATAATCTATACGGATGATGTCCCGTGAATGTTGGACCGAAATGAATTCCTTGGAGGTGGGATACAAGATTTTCCATAGATCCTCTAATCCCAGGTGATCAACCATCTTCTGAGAGCACGTTCAGCCAGGAGAGACCTTGTCTCCTGAGAGTGGACTTATCTAAATCAGGTGAAAAGGAAGATTCCAGTCTCCCGATAATGCATGGATAGGCAGTATAAGGTGCCAGTAGCTTTAAAAGATTGGTAAAAATAAAGGAGAAGCATTATTAGGACCATACACAGCCCAACACCATCGAAGTTCTTTCTAAGGTGCCCTGCACAAATATATATCTACCTCTATGGATCTCCAATAACCTATTCAGGTTTAAAGGGTATATTCCTAGCTACCAATATAGCCACTCCCCACTCTGGGAACTGTCCCTAAATTAAAAACCTGCCCAATATATTGCTTACAGAGGAGGGCTCCTCTGATTCCAGAAGATGAGTTTCCTGAAAACATGAGCTCCCCTTACAAATTTATATGTTTCAGCACCTGATAACGTTTCAGTTTAGTGCGGAGGCCTTGACATTCCAAGATACAAACTTCTTAATACTTGTCATGATTTCTTAAAAAATACATTGGAACTTTTTTGACAGCCATGTAACCTGTTGCATAAAACACATGTCCCTTTGCCAAGCTGCCCCTGCCCTCCCACTTGAAAAGGTTCCCCATCCCTGATACACAACATCCACTTTATTATCCCTTTTACCCCAGCCCTCCCACAGATTCCGCAGCAAGAATTATCTCATTTCACCTCCACTCCTGGAGTAGGCAATCTACAGTGGATCCCCGTGCTTTATAGTACGCAATACCTGGCACTAGGCAACGTCCTTCCTCCCCTCACCCCCCAAACCTCCTCATTGTGTTCTAATTTAGTTAATCTACTTGCCCTATAACAAAATTAACAGAGAACTGGTGAAGAACTATCAGGTTCTAAATACAATTTCCCATTTAATCCAGCCAGTGCACTTCAGTAAAATATGGGTGTTCATCAGGTCCCTTATCTCAGCCAGTCTGAATTCAATTTAGTAGAAAAAACAGAAACTATGGCCAAGATGACCGAAATTAGCAGATCTCCTTCTCCTGCATATGCTACTGGCTTAACTCGTCCCACAACAAACTAACCGCCATGCTGCGATCCCGGATTATTGAAGCATCAACCTAAATAAAGAAAATGCAGGAGTGATCAGGTCTTTAACTAAGAAATATCTCCAGACCATACAATATTGTTTTCATATTAATGGACTGTGTAGAAAATTCAAATTCTGAAGAAGCAGGACTGCAAAGACCAGTGTCCTGGATAATCAAGTCATTGACTGCATTCAGCTGACTCATAGCTACTTTTACCTTGAAAGAAAATAGGAAGCACACTCTTCTTGTTGAAAATTCCAAGAAATTTAAGAAAACCAAACAGTTCTAACTAACTGTGATGAAAGGGTGCTTCTCTAGAAGGATTAATGATATTAAATTGTCTCTCCTAGCAGTATGTAAACAAATGCTGTACATCCAACTCGCCTCAAAGTTCCAGGACCTAACTTCCACACATTCTCCTTTTTCTATGAAATATGGTAGCTGTAACTCCTGCAATATCAGGTTGGAGACTCGCCCACCTCTGAAAAGATTGGGAAGTAATTTTTCATCTCTAGCTCAGCAGTTTTCGGATCTTCTAGAGGGTCCATGTTCCTCTATGGACACTTGTAAGTTAGTTGGATATAACATCCGAGCGGATGTTTGCTGCTAATAATTTGGTCACCATCTGTGGTATTGTGCCTCTTCTGCTTCACTGATGGGGAGATCCAGAGTGATTCGAATGGGAGAACTCTCCCAAAGTACTTCTTTTAATTCACGAACCTTGATTAAATAAAACAGCATTAGAGCCTTCCTCCCATTCTGGTAGTTCGATAACCACAACGTTATTTCAGCTTACCTCCCTCCAGGTCTTCAGTCTTGGTTTCCAATTTAGAAACTCACTGCCTAACGAGCACCATGGCCGGATCAACTTTCTCCAATCTTTTTTCCACAGAAATAATGCGACTTCACAATCTCCTGCACGCTGAGCTAAGTCTTCTCGCTTCCCATTCACCATTTTCACCTCCTCAGTTAGAGATCTGATTTCGTCCCAAAAGGGATGGAATTCTTCAAGGAACCACTACAGAGATAGAGGAGTAGTCTCCGGGTTGTAATGCCTCTTAGTCACGAGGTAGACTGGGCCTTCACTTTCTTTGCAGTTTTTTCAAGCATAATCGAGCCTTGTGGTGTGTAGAGCAGCTCAGCATTTCAGCCTCCATAATCAACTGGAAAACAGCAAATTCCTTCTAACTTGTGCAGTAGAACAATACAAAAGGTTGATTAAGGTAAAATACGAGTTTAAATGGAGGTTTTAAGGAGGGTAATGGGAACACTCGAGAGCATCTACTCAGTGTGAGGCATCAAGTGATCTTGACCGGCTTCCTGCTTCCCCATCTGTTATGCCAAATGCTGTCTGGCATATCAGAGTTGTCCCACAATTTGTTGTTGAATGACATCAAGTGTTTTCTTACATTGCCACATTTGTGGTAATGTTTTGTGTAATGTAATTTTATGAGTCGCTGCCAGGTTAAAAAGCTCATTTTTGAGGGCAAGTCATTGGGCATCTCTGTTTTACACTTCTGCAAGGCATATTGAATAATTTTGCCTGTTAGTGACTTTGAGGCCATCACATCTAGCTGCCAGATTTTGTTCCTCCCACCTTATTATCCTGGAGATATTGTTTAATTTCTGTTTGGACCATCTCCTGAAATTCAGGACTGTTTAGTAAGGATTTGTCCATTCTCCATGCAGCGCTTTTACGTATGGGTGTGACTGTGAGATCTAAAATTACAGAGGCATGATCAGATAAGGTGATGTTGCCAATCATACATTCCTAAGCTGTGTGTGCCCACTCCAAAGAGACAGAGAAGATGTCAGTTCAAGAGTAAGATTTCTCAGAACAGAAGGTGTAGTCAGACTTTTCGGGTGTAGAAAATGCCATATTTCCTCCAAGATCAGCCCTTTGGTTATCCTACATTAAGGTTCCCCGACCCTGACCTCCCTTCTGTTGGCATAAAAATTTCCTATCTGCCATGGACATTATACTATTAAAGAGATTCACCAACCTGTTTTCAGTTGGATTTGTACCACATATTCTGGTGCCCTATATCAGCAAAATGCCTTCTCTTTATATTTTATCAAATTTTATGCTGTTATTTTAGAAGTGGAAGGATCACATCTTTGCCTTCCCTGATCCCTTCCACTTCTCAGTCTCTGTCAGCCCATAATCCACCCCGTGCTCAGGCATGTAATGACATGTACCCAGATAAAGGGGCATATAAATGCGCCTATGGGGGGTTCAGTTTTAGCAATGTTTTTATATATATAATAAGGGCCATTTGGAGATTAATCAGGGCACCAGTTGACTAAGGAGGCCCTTCTTGGACAAACGGTGCCCTTGATTGATCTCCAAATGGCCGTTATTATATATAAAAAAACATTGTTAAAACTGCCCACCTATAGACTTTAATGGCACACACTCTACTGCTCTACCTGGGTACACATCATTCCGCACTCTGAGTGCGTGGTGGATCATGGTAGATCAAGAGACCAGGAAGTGGAAGGGATTGGGAGGCAAAGATACAACCCCTTCCACTTCTAAAATAAGAGCATAAAATATAAACAGATGGTGTTTCAGTGATATAAGGCAACTACTTGTGTATAAAGCACACCTGTATGATGGCTTAATTTTTTAAAATCCCCCAAGACAGCAAATACAGCCTATCTAGACTTAGTGGAACTGCAAACAAAAATTTCTTAAAAATTCCTCCCAGTCCACTACAAAGTTGGAGCATAGATATTAAGCAAAGAAAAGGGGTGTTTTGATGCTGTCCTTCCAGGTACTGTATATATATATTGACCCTCCACATCAGTCACCACTTTCTACACCTGAAGCAGGAGTCCTTTCTGAATCAGCACATCAACCCATCTACGATGAGGATGTGCTTCATAGGAGGAATTTACTGAGCCCACCAGTACTGCACCAATTTCTTATGCTTCTCCTGAGACAAGTGTGTCTCCTGTAGAAAGGCAAGCAAGGCATGTTGCCAGTTTAAATCTTGCAGTGCCCTGCTTCCCTTTATTAGAGTATCCAATCATTTAACAGTGTAGGAAATTACCTCGAGATCAGTATGTACAGCCATGATTCTGCATACACTTTTCACCTCCCTTAATCAGCAGTGGCATACATAACTGCTAGGCAGTGAACATAACGTGTTAACTAAAACTGCAAACTTTAACAACTAACAGAAAATTAAAGCCTTCAAGGTGTAATATTCCACAAAGAGATTGAGGAAGATGGAAAATGACACTGTGTGTGAACAGGAAGTCTATAGCGCACCACCTGAGTATCTCATGAAGCTGAGCCACCTGTCTTTCACTCCCTCGGTCGTCCACCAAAATCACCATCTCAGCCACAACTCCTGCAGTCGGGTTAGTGGAGGGTCTGTAGCATATATTGAGTATCTGAGTATCTACACCAGTCATTCTGTCCACAGAATAGTCTGCTTTTATGACAAATGAATTCTCCTAACTCCTAAACATGGGGAGAGGGTGTCCCCAGTGCAGTCTGTTTGTGATATCCACATCAGTGGCTGGGCCCACAAGAAATGCAGGATGCTGTATAAAAGAAGATTGGTGAAAGATGGGGAGTTAGGGAAGGCATAACCCCAGCAGGATCTGTTGCGTAAGCCAGAACTTGACTTTCAGCCAGACTGAGTTTGGAATCGAGGAGCATAGCAGGGGAAACCAGTCCCATCGTGTTTCTGGTCTTCTGGAGCATCCGATCCAGAGTCACGGCAGTCAGAATTACTATAGGATGTATTTTGGGGAGGAGGGAAGCACATACCCACTCACTCATTGCCTGGGCACCCACCCAAGCCAAAAGTTGTAGGGGCTTGGTCTGAGGGAGGTGGTGCTTATGTATCTGTGCTGACATTCTCTAGGCCACTGCCCTGTGCATTAAACCATTTGTGGAGCTCTGGGTTCAACTGAGTCTGAACCATAAGGGCCAGTGTGGTAAATGTGCTTTTCCATAACCAACGGTCTATGCCTTCTACCTGCAGCGGAATGCTGATGTGGCCTTTCGGTCAACAATATCTCTGGGTTCAGTTTGCCACTAGATCCAGTGAACCAGGCTCCTACCCCTCCCCCAAACAAAATCTTTAAATTCACTACTGAGTTCTTACAGCTTACTCATGCCAGTCCGGAGACTTCTGAAACAAGAGTAGCGACCCCCGCTGTCCATGCCCTCCACCACCTTCCGCCTACGGGTGGAAGTTTCTTATTTGGATAGCTTCCACTACCTTCCGAAGTTCTAGAGCAGGCCCTTAGGTGAACGTAAGCATTGAGCAGAGGCAGGTAGGTATGGTAAAGTGTATGCGTGTGTGGGCTTGGAGGTAGTTTTCAGTAGGGAATCAGTCGGGGTAGGATTCATAAGACAGGCCCAGGCTTCTGAGAGGCCACAACCAACCCACTCAACAGCTGTGGTCTCTTCTGAAAACTGAACCTGCTATGTATTAAAAACAAACAAACAAAAAATGTATATTAACCACTTCCCCTTTCCTGAACTGCACTGGGTTTACAATGATTGCATACATGCACAATATTGTTAACTTTCATCCATTTACAAATATAAGTTTAGGAGCTGTGAGAAAAAAACACCACTTAGTTCAGCAAATAACTGCAATCTCTTTTGCTTTGGTGCGAGAATAAAAAGAAAGAGGAAGAGAAAAACGAGTTGCAGTCTGAAATGTCTCTTACCTCACATCAGGTGTGTGGAGCCTGAAAAGTCCCACTTAAGTGTCCACAGTGCCTCAAAGTTAGTTCAGCCCTTGGATGAGCCCCTGGCTGTTGTTGCTTGGTTTCCCAGTGGTGGTTATGGAATTCTGATTCCAGGCATTGCTCAGTGTTCCGGCTTGCCTCTTGTGGCCTTTAATGCTTGCAGAGGTCACCAACTGTGTACTGAGCTGCATGTCTCACTCTCTCTGTGTCTGTGATGGGGGATTCTGGCCAAGGATTGACATTCCCAGCTGCTCCAGCAGGCGTCCTGTCTCTTCCAGGTTCCAGAAGAATTTCTGTCCTGCTTCGTAAAAATGTTTATCTGAGTCAGGACGATAAGCTATGCTATGGTACCTTTTGGTTTTAACTCTTTACCACACTCCATATTTTGCACCATTGTCCATAATGCATGGAGTGAAATCATGATCTAAGTAGAGATGAATATCTCTGAAGACTTCTTCTCTTGTCCCAAGCCTTCTGTATCAACATCTTCATCTAAGTCTATGGAGCAAAGCATTACAGAGATGGGTCTACATAGAAACATAGAAGGTGTTGCAGATAAGGCCTCTTGGCCCTCCTAGTCTGCCCTAGTTACTCTGTCCACTCCCTGTCTACTCTTATCACCTTGATCTAATCAGTCACTGGTCCCTCTCCTTTTACTTCTACAATCCCACTGCATCTATCCCATGCTTTCTGGCCCTACTACCTCCACCAGAAGTCTGTTCCACCCATCCACCACTCTTACCGTGAAGTCGTTCTTTCTCCCATTTCCTCTGAACCTCCCCCTTCTAATTTCATAGCGTGTCCCCTCGTTCCTGAGCATCTTTTCCTTTGAAAAATGCTACCTTCACGTACTTATTTTCCTGTGATGTATTTACATGTTTTATCATATCCCCCTTCTATCCTCTAGTGAGTACATGTTTAATTCCTTAAGCTTTTCCTTGTAGGTTTTCAGATGCATGCCCTGCACCATTTTGGTTGCCCTCTTCTGAATCGCCTTCACCCCAAGCTGTGTCCTTTTCAAGATAGGGCCTCCAGAACTGGACACAGTATTCAAGGTGTGGTCTCACCAGTGACCTATACAGGGTATTATCACCTCCCTCCTTCTGCTGGTGATGCCCTGCCTATTCATCCCAGCATCCTGTTAGCCTTCCCACTGCCTTATTACACTGTTTTGCAACCTTTAGATCATCTGCAATAATAACCCCCATTTATATGTTGCCCTCAGGTTTTTGTGCCCCATATGCATTATTTTGCATTTTTAGTGTTGAAACCCAGTTGCCAATTCCTTGACCATTCCTGTAGCTTTTTAGATTGCTCTCATTCTATCTCCCCAAAAAAAATAAAATCCTCAGCTGCAAAGGTCAGGAATGAACCGGGCCTGCCATGTCTAGTCCCTGTGTCGCTTGGTCTTGGGGTAGAGCCTGATGGGCTCGCTCAGTGCCCAAGGGAGGTCTGGGGAAGTTCCAATAGTTCTCTTAAGAGGAGCTGACACACTCCTCCATTTCTTCTGACTCTTCTTCCTCTGGTAATCTGTAGACACGAGGTTATCTCATCAGGAGCAAAACTCCAGATTGTCTAGCTTAGCAAATTCTTTGCAAAAAACTTCATTAATGCACCACTTAGGGTTCAGCTTAACTCCACAGAGGTAACGAAATGGGTTCTTAACTCTAATGCCGACCCTCTTCTCTGAGCTAACAACATCAGATGTGATCTCCTTTTTCATGCAGGGTCCCACTGGGCCTTGTGTGACGTAAGCTACAACAGATTCTGTTGGCAACATGTGTTCAGAAATAGTTCCCTACCCTTGAAGAGTGTGTCACTATGAGGCAGCTGTACCTTTGTGCTTCGACAGGAGGGTACAGGCTGGGGGCGAGGGTGGAGCATTAGGGTTGATGACCCCAAGGAAGACCCCATCACTGATTTGCCAAACCCCTACATTTTTCCTTTTGCTTCTTGGGGTAGGGGTGGGAGTTAGACTTGAAGCCCTAATGCAGCATTTCCTTACTTTTGTGTGCTAAGTTGAACCCTAACTGGTGCATTAACAAAATTTTCCAAAGACAATATGTTATGAGCGGCATGGTCACACCTCTATAGTTAGGGTTGAGCAGCACTTCAATGTTAAATCCTAAATTTTGCACTTTAATAACTTCTCAACTGTTCAATAGATTTGCATGAAAAGTTGCATGCACCGTCACCTAGGGTAGATCTCTGGATGTGGCAGAGATTACGTTGTGGTGGGATGTGCAGTTTCAAGTTCTGGAGAGGTGAAAAACTGTCTTTTCACTCATTTACTTTGCTGGGTTTTTCTTTGAACTTGCCTACAGCCCAGACAGTTTGGAACTGTGCTCTGAAATTTCCAGGGCATAAGGACTAGCCCACAGATGTGCCTTTTGCTAGTTTGGTGAAAAATTAATAATCTGTTCCAAAGTTATTTACATTTCTAATTTTGAGCACAAGGCTACTGAACATACCCAGTAAGGACTTCAGGATAGCTGTATGAAATGAAAAGGAATCCTTGTTCATATGGGAATAATCCTTTTTGTTTGCAGCAATCTTGTTTCATTTTTCCAGCAACAAAACATTTTTAAAAGCCACTAAAATGACACTCTAGAGAGCAACCACACATGGAGCTTGTTTATCGAGACCCCTGAGCTGGATTTTGCAGTTCAATGTTCAAGAAATGCTCTTAAAATGTATTTTTTTTTAAGATTAAAATTTATTTTTAGTATCACCAGTCATGAAAAAGATCCTTTCTCGTATGGGAAATTCATGTATTTTAATGGGGTTTTCAACTTTGGAGCATAACTGTGCATTTGTGCATATTTTTTCACCAGATTTTCAACATGGCCTTTTGGGACACCACCTCATGAACAATATCGTGGAGTTTCACAAATCCCACCGGAAGGCAATTTCAGCAGTCACTTGACAAAATCACCTTTCAGGTGGGATTTAATATTTTCACTGCCTTTGTTTAAATGGTGGGGTCATAAGAAGGATATGTTCCAAATTTGGTATAAAAACAATATGTAAAATTACAAAGTTATGCGATGTGTTTAAATTTAACTACGCTCATTCATAACTTCTGAATGTTAAATATTTTCACCCCAAATTTTCAACATAGCCATTTTTTACATCACCTCATGAATGTGGCCAGGACTCCATATCAGATTTTTGGGATGAGCACTGTACTCTCATTTTGAAAGTGAGATGAGTAAAACCAAATTTGATGTGTACAAATGTCCGACAGTGGAGTGAGGAGTACATTTAAAAAAAAAAATTTTTCTGGATGAGAATTGCTCAAGTGCCAGCAATGTTCCAGATAATGTTGGCAAGTAGTAGGAGTAATTTACTCACCAGTTTTAAAATATAGTGAGTGAAAGACACTTGGGATGCTTAAGAGTACTGTAAATCTGTGTTAAAAAAAATAATTTTGAATCACCAGTTATGTTATGACGCACTATTATTTGGTGTGGAGTATTTATAAATGTTGGGTGAGTATTGGTACTCATTGAAACATTTTTTGAAGAGTATTTCCTAAAATGAGATGAGTAAACAGGTCGGTACTCCCCTTATCTGGAGCCCTGAATGTGACAGCTGTCATTTTTCAAATCCTGGTCAAACCTGTGGTGTGGAATGACGCTATGCGGTTGTGCAATGACGCTTCAGCGGGATTTGAACACTCACAGCACAGCACTGAAAAGGGAGTAGAGAGCACTCACCCTGCTGTAGAGTCAGAAAAGAAACCCTCAACACAGGATAAAGTACATGAATTACATCAAACTTAGATGCAGAAGGCAGGAAGACACATGTGCTTTTAACCAGTCATAGTCCATGTGGTCTTCCTGCCTTCTGCATATAAGTTTGATGTAATTCATTTACTTTCATTCTCTGAGAAGACCACGGGGTGGGTGAAATGTAAGATCTCATTATCTGTAACATCATGCTGTAATAAGATGAAGGATTAAAGAAACGTAATCACACATCCTGTGTTGAGGGTTTCTTTTCTGACTCTACAGCAGGGGTGAGTGCTCTCTACTCCCTTTCAGTACTACGTGCAACCTAGAGAAGCACCACCACCCCAGTGCTTGCCATGATTCTACATACAATTCACAGCACAGCGCTCATGAGGTGGGGTAATAAGGCTATGCTGATATTTTGTTACTGTTTTGGCTGAAATGCTTCCATGCCAACATACATGCACGATCTGTGGAGGGATGGGAGTGCAGGGCCCCAGAGGCAGATGAGGATATGATTATACTATCTTAAAAGTAAGGAAATTCTTTGCAAAAACTCCATTAATGCATCAGTTAGGGTTAAGTGACAAAGTAGGAAATGTGGTGTTAGGTTCCCAACCTAAACTCCACCCCACCTGCAGGCAGCAGACCAGGCGTGGGTATGCCTCGGGGTTCTCCAGCCTAATGCTCACCATCTTCCATCAGTAAAGAAGCTGAGATGTTGATAATGGGTTAGCGTTAGGCTGGAGAACCCCAAGGCACACCACACCTGGTTTGCTGCCTGCAGAGTGGGGTGGGGTTTTAGGTTGGGAAACCTAACACCCCATGTTCCTACTTTGTTGCTTTAACCCTGAGTGATGCATTAACGGAGTTGTTTGCAAAGAATATATAGATATAAGGAAAATACAGGGGACATGTGTGATACATGACTTTATGTACAATAGTGCTGTTTGACCTTTTGTAACCTCACAGAGTGACATCAGCCATGAGTGAGGTGTCCAAGAGCAAACGGCATGAGTTGTGTACATAAATCATAGCTTCATACAAGGTCCCCTCATGATTCCATTTATGCAATAGGAGAGGACCCTTGTGCGACATTTTATTTTTATAGTTTACCATTTTTTATTGTAAAGTTTCTGCAACAGAAATTGCTCGACATCTTGTGAGCACTGTTGCAGTGGCCATTGCCTTGGAGGTGACATCATGACGTCATGCTGAAACTGCAACATTACAGGTGATTGCAGTGGCTGAGCAGAAAATCCACAGCCTATATGGTGGCTGAGTTTAGTGAGCGGAGAGTGCAGATAATTTTTGGTGATGACTAAACTGCTTTTTGCAGTTCTCTTTATAGACAACCAATTGTTTAATTGCATGCTCTTTTATGTGGTGCAGCGGTGTTTAGTGGGAGATGGATGAGTTAAAGGAGTTTCTGATACCACTAGTGGAGCAAACTGTCACCGTAGCCATGGGTGGTGTCTGTGGAGAAGAAAGAATGAATGGTGTTTTGGTTTAGTATGTGTCTTGCCAAAAGGAACATTAAAGTAATCGTGGTGCTGGGGAGCGAGCTGTGGAGAAAGAGTGGGGCAGAAGACGGAGCAGCCATAAGAAGCGACTGACTGAATGAGTGAGCATGTGGACTGGTCAGAGATCAAGGAGAGAAGAATTGGTGTCTAGTTTGGAGGGTTTTGAAAAGAAGCAAACATCTGAGTGCAGCTGCAGGATGGATAGGGAGCAGTGAGGCAAATGGGGTGGGGAGAACTTGCAGCCATGATCTGATTAGGAACATGCTGTTTGGGTTGTTCACCACTCGAGAGATATCAATAGACCAGTCTCCTCTCATGAAAATAAAATATAATCTTAAGTCAGCCCATGTCATGTTTGATTTATGCAACAGATGTTTAGGTGGTTTTATGATAGGAATAGTAAAAGCCACAAAGGAAAAATGTAATCTGCTTAGATTACTGCATGTTCAATCAAAAAACAATAGCATGTCGTATTTTACTTTTTATTGAAAGAGTGATCTTCTTTGAGGATCTCTCTTTCATCAGGTCACACCTATGGAACTATAACCACCAGGCACTAGGACCAGACAGACACTTTTTTTGCTAGCAGTCTTCCAGGGCCACCCACGATGACATCATATGCCAACATCCTTACTCTACATAAATGTGGGTGGCCTATGCCCTCCTTAGTTCTTTTCCCACCATTGACCATCTTCGTCGGACTCCATGGAGACACCGCCATTTCAGTTGACTGCCAGAACTTGTTCACTTTTGTTACTTTTTCTCCCTAGTCATTATCACTTTATTTAAAGTGATTTTCTCGCAGTGTGTGGCCCCACACTGTGAAACTCTAGATATTGCCAGTGTGGTAAGAAGATCCTCAGCAGCTGATGAGCACAATGTCTGTGTCCGCTGTCTTGGTGAGGCCCATGACGCCCAGGCCTGTGAGATCTGCCTGGCTTCAACCAGGCTACCGGTGACAAAGCCTGAAGACCCTGCAGACTTTCCTTCTGAAACAGAAGGTTGCCAGAATGGAAAGATGCAGGAAGTTCCTACACATTGCCATCTCTGTCCACGGGTTCCCACTCCTCAAAGGCCCAGGACAAATCCTCTGGGAAATACAAGCAGTGGAACAGGGAGGCGGCAGAGGGAGAAATCCACCCCCGTGCACTCCCGACTACTGCTCCCTCATGACACTGGCCTCTGTAGCCTCGTTGTCCACTTGGTGGTGACTCCTCCTGCTGGCCACACCCTTGCTTCCACGGGTCGGCTATGGCACAATACCGCCAGACCCTCGGCCAGCCAGCGACGCATAGGGGTCGGATGGTGCCATGGCTTGTCCCGACTCTGGAACTGTTGTTTGGGCTGGCCATGCCCTCTGTGGATTCCACTCACGGTGCTGTAGGGGCACTGGCACTGGCTCGGTATGGTTTCTCGCTTCTGGCACCCCTTGGCAAGAATGGCACCGGCGCCTCCCACGGTCTGGCACAGGGTCTCGCCTCTACCTCTTCGGAGGTGGAGTTGGGCTCTGAGTCAGACAAACAGTCTGACTCTTTGGGGTTGACTGTTGGGGTGGGCAGCCCTGTAATATCCTCGACAAGCCGGAGTCAGACCCCTTCTGAGGTGGGGTCGGTGGCTGCCGAGACTGGGGTCAGGGGTGCTGACCAGCGGGCAGTGGTGCAGGCCACCATTGTTCTGCAGCCGGTCTTGGTGGGTTCACTGACCCCTCAGCAGTGGTATCCCACCTGTGGTGTGCCTGGATCACCCAACTTTGGGGCCGATCAGAGAACCTATGGGGGAAGGTACTGTTCCCTGGATAGCTCCTTTGGGTGCTGGCCAGGGCTGTCAGCTACCTAGGCTGGCCCTCTCGAGGAGGAGGGCTCTTTCAGACTCGAAGGGTCAAAGGGCATGGGGTCTGCACGGCAACCTTTTTCTGGGGCCCACCCGGGTCTGGAAGAAGCCGTAGTGTGGATCTCTGCTCTTCCTCCTCAGTCTCTTTGAGGGAGCCCCATTCTTTTGAGGTAGGGGACCGTCCTTCTGGACCTATACGGCCCCGGCGCCTCACAGGAGGATTCTTCCGGCACAGCCAAGGCAGTACCGAAATGGTTGTTCAGCTGTCGGCTGTGGAGTCTTCCGAGCACCTTCTTCGGGTGCTCTTGGTCCGCTCGTTAGCCCAGGTGGAGGTCAGCCGATATCTCTTCTCGGCTCTGTCCCCATCCCTCTGCCACATTCTCCTGCGCTCCCAGGCATCCTTGGTCCTAGTGGGCCTCTTTCCTGGGAGCAGTTCAGGCTATGGCTGCTCAGTTCCCAGCTTACGTTAGGGCAATGGACAGACAGGTTTTCAACCTCCCCGAGCAGCCGCCCTCTGAGCAGTCAGTGCCCTCCAACTCTTCATCCCCTCTTCTGTCCACATCTCTCCAGCCGCTGATCTCGCTGAGTATCAGCGTTTCCTCGTGAGGATGTTGGAGGACTTGCACCTCACCCCTGCCACTGTAAGCAATCCAGAGCACTGGGCGCCTTTCTAGGAGATTTCAGTGAGGCCACCCTTGTGGTGCCTCCCTGGCCTGCTCCCTTCGGGAGGCGTCGTTGTGCTTCTGGCAGAGACCCTTCTCCGGAGTTCCTGCCCCATGGGACATCTGCCAGTGGTATTGTGCCCCGGAGTCTCAGGTTCCTTGCCTCCTCCATGATCCGGTTGATGCAATTGGACACTCCTGATGGGCTTTATGACCTTCACTGGACCAGCCCCCAGATCAAGATTCCTCGATTTTGACTTCTGGGGTAGGAGGGCTTTCACTTGGCATGGTTGTTGCTTCCATTTCTGCACATCAGGCCCACTATGCAGCCTCTGACAGGTTCTTGTGGTCCAGGCTAGGTGAAGTCCTAGCTTCGCTGCTTGACACTGAGCAAACCAGACAAGTCATTGCACTCTCTGTGTGTGTGGCCTGGAGCTAGCAAGGCACCAAGCGAGGGCATCCTATGATGCCAACAAGGTAGCTACCAGGGTCGTAGGGACAGCAATCTGCACTAGGTGGATGGAATGGCTGCGTCTTTCCCGGTTGTCACCTTGGCCCGGCGTGGGGTGATTAACTCCAGCCACCAGAGAACCTATCTCTTCTCCCATAGAGCGAGATGACGCTTTGTCAGGGCAACTTTATTCCCCTTCCGGGGCTGTCTCACTCTCCCCACTCTCGGACCTCTCCGGCCCTGAAGGTTCTCCCTCTTAGTGAGTCACCCACTGAGAGCTAAGGGACTTTGTCCTTAGGGTGTAAAGAAAACCCCCTTGGGTGGCTCGCACTCACCCAGGTGATGAATGGTGAAGATTGACACAGATAAGATGTGAAAATTACATACCTACCGTAATTATGATCTTTCTGTGCTGCTTCACCATTCATCACAACCCCACCCTCCATCCTCCTGGGGCCTCAGTCTCTGGGTCCACCTCCCTCTCTGTCCAACTTGGCCTCCTCCTTTCTTTGTTAGGAGTGGGGTAAACAGGGACACCACGGGGGACAATGTTCTGAGTAGAGTGGTCAGCATGGGGGCACTCTATCTCTAATCGTTTGCTCCACCCCTGTGGGGTGGGAGTTGGTAGTTGCCCTCCATTCTCTCCTCCTCCTTGTCCCGTCCATCTAATTTTTTCTTTGTCCTTAGGACTATCCTTTATTACTAAAAAAAAAAAAAAAAACTCTTTCCTTTTCACCAAAATCTTTCTTGAGAGGGTGTTAATTCTCTGTGCCCTGTCCTTCTTCCAGAATAGCCAATTCTGCTCAGATGGAGTTTTGCCAGCCATTCAGTGCCTTGAATTCTGGTAAGAAGCCTTTGGCTACTCCTTGCAGTTCCTATACAGTCTGAGACGGACCAGGGTCTGGGATGTGTAACCTTCTCCCTCTTCCTACCTTCTAAATTCTTTGTCCCACCCTACCTCCCTCCTCTATTTCCAGAGATTAGGGACCCTCCCAATCCCTTTAGTTTCCAGACGACTTCTTTCTGTCCTCTCAGTTGTTATTTCTCCTTTTAGTTTTATATCTTTTCCTTTTCCTGTCCTTGGACTTCCTTGTCCACCCTCCACTCCCTTCCTCTTACCTCTCCGCGACTCAGTACTGGCAGGCAGGAGGACTCGACAGCACCTAATGGCCAACCCACGAGCGCCACGCAATGCATCGGCCTCGAGGGCGCCGATGGTGCGTCAGCTCCACCTACCTAAAAAAAAAAAAAAGGTCTGCTGGGTCATGACCTCCGGCCATGTACCCAAAGGTGATGAATGGTGAAGATACACAGAAAGATCATAATTACGTAGGTACTGTAATTTTCATTTTCCATCTTTCCATTACTCAGAGCCCATCAGTGAAGATCAGGAATACAATCCTGACCTCATCCCACAGGAGGAGGAGGAAGATGGGGATAGGAGTCAATCCAGGTCGAATTCCACTGTTTTCTTTGTAAGTGAGGAGCCCACAAGTATACCCGAGGTCACGCCCTCCCCGTGACCCGTCCTTTATTTCCATCATGAGACTGCTCCAGACATCGATGGGGTTTGATGCTGTGGAGCAAGATATTACCAGGAAAAATGTGGTAGACTTTCTGGAACTTCCAGACTCTGCCTCTCTTATTATTCCTCCTCTACCGGCTGCATTAGAGGATGCTACCATGACCACCTGGTACAGGCCAGCCATGATCCCTGCCATGCCTAGGAAGGTAGACAAACTGTAACAGGCTCCCTCTGGAAGCCTTTTTGCAGGGTGACCCAGGCTAATTCAGTAGTGATAAATGCAGTCCATGATAGGTCTAAGAGTCCCCAATACCTCAGTTCCTTTTCCCCAGATAGGAGTCAGAAAGTTTGACCTCGTAGGCAAGAGGACTTTCACCTCTGCCACTCTGGGCCTCAGAATAGCAAACTACCAGGCCCATATGGTCAAGTTTAACACTGGGAAGTGCAGGGTTCTTCACCTGGGGCCAAAACCGGCTCATGAGTACACCCTGGGAGGAGACACTGGAAGTTTCGGGAGAAGGACCTCTGGGTGTGATGGATGCCAAAATGAATAACTCAGAGCAGTGTAGAAGGACTGCAGCCCAATTGAATAAAATGCTGGGGTGCATAGCTGAGGGATAACCTCAAGGAGCAGAGAGGTGCTCCTGCCACTGTATAATTGCCTGGTTAGGCGCACCTTAATTACTGCGTGCAGTTTTAGCATCCTTACTTGAAAAGAATATTGCTCTGCAGGAGTGGGTTCAGAGGAGGGTGAACAGGATGATTCAGGGTCTAGGGAAAAGCCCGATGGGGAGCGACTAGAGGAGCTCAGTCTGTATCCGCTGGAGGAGAGGCGGGACAGAGGGGAATATGATGGAGGTCTTCAGATATCTCAAGGGAATAAACAGGGTTAACCTTGATGGGGTGGTACAGCTGAGGGAGGTAGGGGTCACCAGGGGCACTCAATGAGGCTGGACGGTGGGAGACTAAGGAGGGAAACAGGAGCGTTACTTCACTGAGAGGGTGGTGGAGCCCCTATCGCTGCCCATGGAGCTGGTGGCTGTTACAGCTGTGGAGGGTTCAAGAGAGGATGGGAATAGGTATAGGGGAGGGTGCATCCCAGAGCCTTGCCGTGGGTTGGGGAAACCTTGTGGGAGGGAGGTGGGTCATGACTGTGCCGTGTGCAGGCACTGATCCCTGGGTAAACATGATAGACCATTGGGCCAATTCTGCTGGCTTTTTAGTATGTTAGCATGTTAAGTTTCAGAATACCATCTAGAAAAAGGCAAAGTAGCAAGCCCAAGCCCTTTCTGAGGGCCTCCAGAAGCAGGAGATACTCAAGGCTCTCCAGACTGAGGCAGATGTAGGTAAGCACCTCTTGAGGTCTACCTATGATATTTCAGATGCCTCAGCCGGGCAGCTACAGCTAGCATCTACCTCAGAATTCACTCTTAGCATAGGGTCTCAGGATTTGCTAGTGCTGTCCAGCAGTCCATCCTGAATGCCTCCTTTAGAGGTTATAAGCTCTTGGGGTGGATGTACAGGACATCATTTCTGATCTGCAAGCCTCAGGAAGACCCCAGGTTTTGTCTACTCCCTTTACTACACCCAACCAAAAGTGGGCAGCAGGTACCCTTCGTCGTGTCACCCACAGACCCAGGTTGGGGACAAAACGACACACTGGTAGGCATAAAGCAGGACCAGCCTTTCCTATCCCTATCTCCACCACAGGAAAGCTCCAAGAAGTGGAGGAGTGGTTCCAGCCATTGGTGCCACTTCAGCCTGACTTTGGCTAGACCCTGCCCTCCAGTAACCCAGGAGGTGGTGGTAGGGGGTCAGCTCCATCCACCTGGACAGGTGGAGGGGATTACTACAGATACCTGGGTCCTGCAGCTTATAGAGCAAGGACACACTCTAGAACTTGTGGAGCTGCCTCCAGATCTCCTTCCAGATCATTATTCCTACCCTCCAGACCACATAGTGCTACTGGAGGAGGTCTGCACATTGCTGCAAAGAGGGCTATAGAATCAGTTTCTTGGGACCAGAGGGTTCTACTCCCATTTCTTCCTGATCCCCAAATCACAGGGGACTTGAGGCGCATCCTGGATTTGTGCTATCTGAACTTCTGTGTTTAGTACAAGAAGTTCCGTATGGTGACTCTGCAAGGCCTGCCACCCCTTCTGTTCCCTAGACATGCAGAACACTTACCTGCATATCAAGGTTTGCAATCATCACAGGAAGTACCTCAGGTTCCTGTTCCAGGGGAACACTACCAGTTCAGGTATTGCCCTTTAGCTTGTCTTCTGCACCGTGGTGTTTACTAGATGCGTAGCACTAGTGGCAGCAGCTCTCAGGAGGGAGGGGACTGTATGTTTTCCCTGTCTGGATGACCGGCAGTTCAGAACTCAATCAAGGAAACAACTGTCTCACACCCTAGCACGCACCAGGCAGTTGTTCAATGCACTAAGAGCACGGTCAACTTGTCAAGTCAGTTTTGACCCCATGTCATTGCCTCCAGTACATAGGCGCCATTCTGGACACTGCTCAGGGTGTAGCTTTTCTGCCTCAGGAAAGGACAGAACACCTGACAGCTCAGACCCAGGAACTTTACCACAACAGGTTATGTCACAGACAGGACATTATTTGCACAGTAGATGTGTCTCCAGTGAAAATAACAGCTTTTATTTTCCAAGTGTATTTGTGTTCGATGGCATACATATATACTGTATGCACGTCTATGTATGTATGTATGTAGAAGAAGAGGAAGAAGAAGAGAATCAGCATTTATATAGCTTTTATACATCCAAAGCGCTTTACAAGCAATGCTAGACTGGTAGTGAAGTGACTGAAAGTGTGGTGGCGGCCATATCGCACATCATCACCCACACACAGCCTGGATAATTGCATGAACCGGTTTTATGGGAAGGGAATGTTGGCCAGGACACGGGGAATGTTCTACTTTGCAAAGAGTGCCCTGGGTTCTTTACTTCCACCTGGGCACCCACAGGACAACACCAGGATGGGCAGAAGGGACCTCGGTTTAACGTCTCATCCGAAGAGCAGCACCCCAGCAGTATAGCACCCCAATACTGCACTTCGAATGCCAGCGATTTTAGGTGCAAGTCCAATCCCGTGTGGGACGAGAACCCACAACCTTCTGGTCCAGAGGCGGATGGGCTACCAACTGAGCCACGCTGACACCATGTATATATACCTATAAATATATATCAGGGTTCAAAGCACAAGGGACATCTTCAAGGGATTTATTAGGAAGAAGAGAGGGTAGGAGGCAGGGAGGACACTGGGGCAGAGTAATATAATGTAGGGCATCAGGGCCGACTAGGAGGTCTTTTTCTGTCCTTATTCATCTGTGTATCTATGTAAATGTATAAAACAGGAAGCATGGCTCTGACCCTAAAAGGACATCAATACAGTGGCAGATTTTAATAGGGCAGTACTAAGAACTAAGCCTTTCATGTATTGTATTGTATTTCTCTTCACATTATTAATGTTATTGAAGGCAGTTTGCATTTACACAGTCTTTCTCCCACACAAGCAATATCCATCCAACACATGGACATGTAGAATGCCTGACATTACAGTATAATTGCTGTTGTGACAGTCTGTTGCTGTGGAAACAACTATGATGCCACAAACCTAGAATTTAGGCTTGCACCTGTCCCAGCGGTGGGAGTAGGTAGTTTCATCGGTGAAAGCTTTTGTTTAAAGATAGAGAATTTGTGTGGTTCTCCATACATGGCAAGGCTGTGTCTGAATCGAGAGGTTGCCGTGGTGACCAGAGACCTTGAGAGTGCAGCTCAAGTGGTCCCCTGGCTGCCATGGCAACCTTGAGATTCTGACGCAGCCTTGTTGTATGGCGATCAGTAGTCTTTACAGTGTATGGTGCTCAATTTACATACAAGCCTGGATTTGAATTCATCAGCAGTTAAAACTTTTATTTAAAATATTCTATACTGTGGCGCCAAACAGCCAGCGCCCTTTCTGTCTCGCAGAGAGAACTCTCTTTACATGCAGCAGCCAAACAACCTGTGTTTTTCTGTGTTGTAATGCAAAGCAATCCACAAACAAAATGAACAGTCTTACTTTCTATTGCACATCTCTCTCCAATCTGTGGGCAAGAACATGAAGAAATACAGAATTTGACCAGTAACTTCATCGTGTAATGGGGTCCAGGTTGGACGAAAAGGAAGTGCGACTGGAGCCAGGTTTGGAATTGGCAACTGTGGCACAGCATTCCAAGTTGTTGAGGTGCAGTAGTGACGTTCTCAGTGCAGCAGAGCAGCATCATGACATAGCTACTGTAGTGCAACATGGAAATTCTAGGCATGGATTTCCATCGCAGTAGCGTTCTATCATACACTATTAAAAATATCCTCATTAATTAGCAATAATGGGAAGGGAAGGAAGTACACAAAATACATTAAAGAACCCATGACTTTAATAATTTTTAAAGGCTGCCTTATTATGAGAGCCACACCTTAAATCCAACTGTTTACACTTAGTTACTATTTTTTTGACTGGTGTAGCATTGGGGCGGGGCCCATATCAGCTATGAAACAGAGCTGAAGCAGCTTGTTTGCAGTATGACTTGGCTAGAGTTGTGCTGGCAGAAGCATACTGCATCCCATGACGTGCACTGCAGGTGGGTATAAGGCAAATGATAAATCATGGTGCTTTAGTCACACTTCATTAACATTTGTTATGTGAACTGTGGTACAACCCTAAAACCTGTAAATATTGATATCAGATGCACTAAATTTTAAGGAACCGTCAAAGAGTTGCACACTAGGAAATTTTATTAGCCCTTATGTTTAATTCTTTTTTGTGTGTATGGGGAAAAGTTCCAATAGGATTCAGATATCCCAGTGCGTCATAATAAATAAAAGTGCTTAGACAAACAGAACATTTCTGCCAGTCTGACATCTAAGATGGGCATCTGTCCTAAACATCGTAAGCCTCATGAGACATTTAAAATCACCATAGAACTTAGAAGAAGGATACAGGACCCTTCCTCAAAGAGAACAGTGCTCCTTTCAGAGTCCGGATAGGGCCTCTCATTGACTAAACTTGACTTTTTCTTCTTGTCATTTTGTACGGTTTGCCACATAATTAGTCACAGAGATAGAAATAACTTATATCCCATAGCAAAATGTGAGCTGTACTAGCATAAGAAAACTGAACTTTTCAGGGCAGACTTTGACAAACTCAGGAGATAAAATACTGTAGATATGGACAAGGGGTTGGAGGAGATATGGATCGTTTTCAAGAGAATAGTAAACAAACAGAAACAGAGAAAATGTCGGCAGAAAAGACCATTGAGCCATCCTGTCTGCTCTGTTTTATCCTGTCCTACCCCAGGACTAACTGTCTAGTCAGGTTTGTTGCCTCACCCGTCATCTGTCTTACTAGTAACTGTTAAGGCTTTTCTCAATCCCGGACACATTTGAAACCAGCAGTGGCTCTTGCATCCATCACCTCGGCTAGTAGGCTGTTCCAAATGAAACTTTCTACAGCATGCGTTTGTTGTACTGTGACTGTGCGTGTGTGTGTGTGTGTGTGTTTTGAGCATGTTTTCACTATTATTTTGCCTTTCAAATTTTTTTTTTTTGATACGGTGCTGTGAACCTCGTGAGGGCACCTTATGAATATATAACAACCTACCTACTATACCTAGGTGGTATGTTGCATCAGCTGCCTCCCTTCTTCCAGTTACTTTCTTACTTCCTCAAAAGAGCAACAAGTTAGACTGACATAATCCCACTTTATGGAACCCATACTGATGCTCCTTAAACAGCTGGAATCTGTCCAAATGTTCTGTAATCTGATCTTTGTCCTCCTCCAGTCCCTAGGCAGTTTACCAGTTTCAAGTAACTTCTGAGAAACCACTGCCCGAGTACCCACTATTATATCAAAATTATTGAAACTAATAAACTTCCTGGGGACTGGAGGAGGATAAATGTGACCGTTCTATTTAAAGTAGGAAAGTAGGAGCTACCACTGTAACTATAGGCCAGTGAGACTGACCTTGATTATCGGAGGTGTTCATCAAAGATTAGATTGTAGAGCATCTGGACAGATTCCAGCTGTTTAGAAGCATCAGAATGGATTCCATAAGGTGGAACTACTTTCAGTACTTTTACCACTGTGTATGTACTGTAGGGCAAAATTGACTTGCACTAGTCTGAAAAAGTTGGCTGGTGGGCAGGGATTATGGAAGGAAGGAAGCAGTAAGCGTGGCTGCAAGGAGGCGGAGACTCAAGGTGGAGGTTGCTGTTATCATTTGTGCATGTCACTTCCTGATGCTAGTAGCTGCTCCCTTGGCTAGATCCCAGTGTCATGTCAAATCTGGAATGCACTGACTAGCACAGTTACACAGGCAGCCTGCCATGTAGCCACAGTTAGAAATTAAAGCCACTTAGGGGCCCAGGGCGCTGAGGCACTGGATGCCTTGGCTCACGCTACACCGTGACCCATGTTCAGGAACGACCTCGGGTCACCCGGAGTTGGCACGGGGGATGGAGCGGGGTGAGCTGCCATAGGCAGCTCTCCTCCAGGGGTGGTTATCTGCTCCCCTGTAGTTCCGCTCCACCGGGTGGAGGCCCAGTCAGAAGCATAGGGTAAGGGCAGGTGGCAGCAAATGCCAGGGGTGGGTGAAAGGGGCCGAGCCAGTACCCGCATCCGTGTCCACCTCCACACATGTGCACGAACATGTCTGCCAGGGTCCCGGTCTGGGGCGTAAACGGGAAAAAAACCATTAATTACACATAGAAAAAGAAATTAAAGCTACTTCTGCAGCATCTGTACTTTTGCTGGTGCTCACTACTATCAGTGATATGCCATTCAGCATTAACCACCCACTTCACTCACTTCAGCCAGTCAGTGCCTTTTCATCAGCTCCTGCAGCAGCAACCATTGGCCCATCTGGCTTTAAAGGTCTGGTGCTTGCATTTGCCTCTTGCTGCTTGCCCAGGGAACAGGAAAACTGTGTTAGATTTGACGCCTGGCGGGTTGTGGTGCATGGGACAACATGGAAGTTACCACTGGTTCTCCCTAGGGGTCGAGTTGGAACCCCTATTGTTCAGTATTTTTATTGATGCTCTTCAGGTGACTCTTGTAAGGTAGTACAAAGTCTGCCAAAGCATATCAGCAGATGTCTCCTTGTCTGTGTCCCTCCCCAGTAACCTGTAGACAGGCAGGTAGGCTTTGTTGCATGTAGGTGGGGGCTTAGCCCTGGCACCACACCGGGAGGAACCACTGGGGCTGCCCACAGGGCACCTGGGGTGGAGAATGAGGGCTTAAAAGAGCTGAAGCCAGCAACTCCCCCACCCCACTTTGGCCTCCCTCTTTAGATTGGGGATTTCTTCAAGACCTGGCGTGTGCATTCTTCCAGGGAACAGGTATGGGAACTACTAAGACCATTTAATTTGCAGATAAAAATAGCTAACAATGATAGTAAATTGGTTCTATGTGATAATAGTGTTTCCAGAATGGCAAGTCTGGAATTGCATGGGCAGTTTGTGCGGACACAAACGGCAACTGTTTTATTTGGGGAGGGGCTCTTCAAACCCTCTTACTTAAATGACCAACTCCAAGGTCATAGCACCTCAGGGAGGGGTAAAACTTGTGTTGCCATTTCATCCTCTCCATAATTGCCTTGCCAACTTATAGACTCACTGCTCCGAGTTTCACAAATTACACGCCCACCTAGTAAATTCAGTGGAGGAGAAATACTTTCTGCATATGGACTTAAATGTACTAGGGGAGGGTCGACAATTGGCAATGAAAATTCAGTGTGGCTGAGTGGAAGATCATTTCTTTAAGCAGCAATATACCAAAAACAAGACTTAGTCATCACTAACAGGAAGCTGAAGCTGTCCCAGCAGTTGGCAGTGGCAGTGGGTGACGCAAGTCGAATGCTGGGCGGCAGTAAAGAGCATAACATGCCATGAAAGCGATTCTGCCCCTTACTTGGCACTATTAAGGCCCACTTGTGACCAAAACTGACATCCAAACTTAGTTCACCAACAGAGACAGGCTAGTACCAGAATCCCTAGGCCATCCTCTCCCTTGGAATTTCAGTCCCTAAATTTACTAGTGCATAGATTCCTGATGTACCATACATATTCTGTTGTTATGGTTATGTATTCCAGATCTCTAACTCTGTGATTGAACTATTGGAAAAGCATGAGTTATTTGTCCTTTTAACAGAGGAAGTTAATTTACAGGTTCCAGAAGTCAGCTGAGTATTTGCCCATTACATTTAGAATGCCCCAAATCCAAGACAATGATAGGAGAACAGATTCATTTAGGTGATAGTTATTTCTCATTTAGAATCGGCTTATGGGATTTACTTATGTAAGCTCTCAGTCACTCTTCAGCAAGTGAAGCAGTAACTGTCGTCCAAATATTTGGCTTTATCCCACTTTTACCTTTGACGCTATTAGAAAAGTTTCTTCTCCACTCCGACAAGAGGTTCATTTTATTTAATATGTTAAATAAAGAAAAGCAACCTCGGACTGCTAGAAAATGTTTTGTAAAATTATTCTTATTGCTTCCTAATAAAAATTATTTTTTAATTTTATAAAATGCTACCACATTTCTCTTGAGATTACTGTATTCCAGTCTTCATGCTCTGTTCTTCCCTTTCCCTTTGCTCGAGGGCAGAACCAGGGCAAAGCTATAATTTCACTGCCTTTGAAAGGTTACAGTAATAAAGAAACTCTTGTTAACATCAGAGAACATGGCAGCCAGGAGTTTTCACAGCCCTGTCACTGTTTATTTTACCTGTAATGTGGAGCCTTCTATGCTCTTAAAATGTTGGCATGGAAAATGTTAACTGTTGAACCACTGTCCTTGCATAGTACTCAGCTTATTGTAGCTGGGTTATTCAAAAAGATGCTTCTTTTTTTTTTTTACAGTTTTATAGTGCAGTTGCTAAAGAAAATAGGTAATAGGCGTGGAGGAAAATAGAACATTGTTTTATAAAAAGAGGAGACTACAGTAAATCTAAAGAAAGGTTTTGTGATACAGATCTCTGCTGACTTTGGTAACTCAGAGACCACTTAGCTGCGACTTCCGGTTTTCAAACCCCATTAGTAAGCCAAGCTTAGTCAGCTGAAGGCTCGCCAAAGGCTGAAAGAGAAAGCTCGGCACGGTGACCGCTGGCTAATAGGCTTGTACCTGATCCTCTCAAGGCATCATTGCCTGCGCTGGGTTAATTACAAATCCTATAGTCAAAATGGACCTTTCCATAAGAAACTAACCTGGCACAGCCCAGAAATGTAGACCCCTTTCTGGATTTCAGCACCTTAAATGCAGTAGATGTTTTGGTTTCCAGCAAAAAAAAAAAGAAAGAAAAGCATTAGTGTTGGCATCATCAGAACCCAGATACACATGATTTTCCCCAAATTTTAATTTCAGGACCCTCAATTCTAACCATCTGGATTCAGTTCACAATACATGCCAGAGCTTCCAAGTCAGCACTCCTCAAAAAGCAGGAAGATCTCATGATTTTGGCCACTAAAATCAGGTAGATTTTCACAGGGCCCTATTTTACTTGCCTGAGTGTAAGACGGCAGAATTGCATTGCTCAACCTAATATAAGACTAAAGGGACAGCTTGTTCTTTGATTCAGATTATTTATTGGGGAAATTAGAACTGTGCCCTAAAAGGTGGAAAACTTCAAAAACTAGCAAATTCAGGAAGGTTTGGGAGGTAAGCCACACTATGCCATTTCTGCTGAGCATGCTTCTGTCCCAGAGACATTCTTAAAGCCTGACTCCTCTACTCAATATCATATACTCTGGTCTTTGACCCCACTTCTAATACGCTTCCACTAGAAGAAACTGATTCCCTTGTTCCAATTCCTGCATGTAAAGCTGAGTTTTGCCATTTCTGCTCAGAACTTGTTTTGCATTTTTGTCTGACTCATTCTGTGCTCCATTCAGTGTTGGAATTACAGGTCTTCGAGGATATCTCTTGTATCAGGTCACATCTATGGAACTATAGCTACCAGGCACTAGGACCACACAGAAACGTTTTAACTAGCAGTCTTATCAGGGCCGCCCATGACGACATCCAACACAGACACCCTTCATCACATAAACATGGGTGGCCCCACATCCTCCTCAGTTCTTTTTCCCGCTTGTCGACCATTACACATTAGAATCCATGTGTAACCCCTAGATGGCGCTATCCCAGGGGCTACTACCCCGCCTGATTTGCCACTAACAGGTTGAGGGGCCTGGATCCAATGGCGGTGCCTCCACCCAGAGGTCAGGGTTTGCAATAGTTAAACTAACTTGGTCACAGCCCTCTGGGACACTGCAACCCCCTTTCTTCCCACTAGTGGCCCACACAATATATCAGAATTACCTTCACAGTATACACTTACCCCCAGGTCTGGTTCCGCACTGGGACCTCCTGTGAAATGAGATACAGTGCAACAATCACAGTACAGTACTTTAACATAGACAAATACCTCAGGCAGTATAACTTTGCTGAAACAAGCAGCTCTGATTTATTTAGGGGATATAACAAGGACAGGGGAAATCAGGTTAATTAGCTTATCACTCTAATAATCTACCTATGGCTCTGTGCACAGGCCTATCCCTATCAGTTACTGTCCCTGGGTACCCAAGCCCTAGTGGCTAGTCCAAACCGTGGCAGCTGGTAGGGGCCCTTTCACACAGAGAAAAGGAGAATTAAACAGTCAGCAGTACAGTAATTCCATTTGGATTTAATGTGGCAATTCAACAGGAGCAACCCTGAATTAGTACTCACGACCTCCAAATAAGATAGGGTCCTTCAATGTCAGCAGGGCTCACTTGAGGTACACAAACCTCTTCCACATCCATATAAAAGAAAGTACTATACCAGGCAGGCTGCATCTGTATCCCGATCGCAATTACTGCACAATACCCGGGAGAACACACAGCAGATTCAGTTCCTGACAGACCGAGTGCAATTTTCAGCAATTCTTCCAGTCTTCACAGGGTGAGCCTGGTTTCTACTCTTCAGAGATCCTTTGATTCTTTTCACAGGACGGATTCAGTCCTAACAAGCTGTTACACAAGCTGCAGACCGAACTCTGGGCCTTACACACGTTTTTGACTAAAACTGCACACTGAAAAGCACAGGGCTCCTTCCTTCTTCACTGCCAAAGCTCAACTGAACTCCAACTGACTAAAACCTGGCACTTCCTTTGAGTTCCTCCCAGTTCTTGACTGGATTGGCTGTCACTCACAATAGACTGCTGCTGTTGGTCCAAAAGGCACTGAAGTCTAAACTACATCTCCCAGAGTCACTGCCCATACAATCCTCTTGTGGCTGGCTCAGATTATGAGTCCAAGTTCTGATTCGTCTAAGGCATCATTTTAGAGCTAGCTTACCCCACACTGATTGGTCCAGTTCAGCAGTTCAAAACTAGAATGGGGAACTAGCAGACACAGTTCTGACTGCAAAGAAAGCAGGTTAGACAAACTGTAATTTCATTATTACTCTAAATAATTTCTGGCAAACAGTTACATCTTTCAGATAGGTTCCTTTGCACTCCTAGTGACTGCAAAATGAAGTGAATTGGCAGCAGCTCGAGTGGTACTCAGAGAAGCACACAGTCCCTCATACAACTAATTATGTCTGCAAGCAGACAGCTCTTAAAGAGACAGTACCAGAGGCTCTAAAACACTCACTGATAAATGGCTTAAATGCCAAACACCATTCAGGCTTGGAGCATTCAAGCAAGCTCCTGGAAGTCTTTTGGGAACCCCATTTGCAGGGGGTTACACCTTCCTGGTTTGGGAAAGCTTGACGTCTGCAAGCAAGTACCCCATAAGTTTCAACTGCAACCATATACATTTGCATTAGGCTCGCATATGTAATCATCAGTCAATATATCATTTTACCAAGAACACATTTCTGAAACATTGCAGTACGTCACTCTTTACACAGTATTACATACACATTGTACCATAACTCAAGTTATTACCTCTTGTACATGAAACCTGAAGAGAGGGGCCCTTCCTATCAGTTACCTTGGGGCTGGATGGGGCAAGGGCACCATACTTAGAGGCAACACAAGTAACTTGGAGTTAGCACTGATGCTCAGTTTGGGCAATGAGCTCGGGACACATACACTCCTTTATGGACAACATTGAGAGGCAAGTCCACAGGCCTCCCAAGTGAATCATAACTGAGGTGCACCACAGGCTTTTACAGCTCGACCAGTCTTTCTAGGGGAACTGTTATAGTCTCTGCACTCTGAGCCTCATTTTCAGCATTGTCCTCACTTGTCAGGGGAGTCTCCATGGGGTAGAGAGGCTAGAACCTGGGGCACTTTCAGCTCCAGGAGTTACAGTTTCTGAGTCCACAACATTTGGCCTGCATGGAGAGCTTTCGGACACTGGCAGTGGACTGTCAGGGCACTCAAAATACTCTTCTTGTTCGGGTGTATCACCAGTCTGCCCAATCTATCATTTTCCTCCCTGAAAGCTCAAACAGTTCAACCATGCACAATGATTCCATTTCATCTGATCTGATGCTTTGCACTTCACTTTCTGGGAGCATTGGCTCCAGGGATGAAGCTTGGGGCTTAGACAGTCCAGAAGGCCCAGCTTTGTCTCCAGTATTGACTAGGGATTGCCCGAAACAATTGACTCAGTTCGGAAGAAGGATAGTATTCAAAGTCACTCTCACTTTCTTCCGATATGGACTGACAGTCATGCTCAACTGGGACTTGTGGAGGGAACACTTTAACTTTGCTTCTGTAGGTGCAGACTTTCTTGATCTTTTCTTAGCAGCAGCTCTAGTCACTGGTCCAGAGGGGCATCTTCTAGGGCTCAGACTCAATTAAGATTTGTCCAATGGGCAGTAAATGATTTCTATGCATTGTTTTTACATCTTTTGAATTATTCTCAGGCCTTACTTTGTACACTGGCAGATCATCTAGTTTGCCCACTACAATGTGAGGGAGATGGTGCCATCTGTCAGCAATCTTGTGCTTGCCATGCAGTCCCAGATTTCTTAGCAATACCGATCTCCCTCCTGGAGTTCCTGTGCTTTCACCTTTTATCATACCTTTCTTTGTTGGCCAGATTTCTTTTGGCAGCCATGGTTTGAGCCAGTTGGTACGCATGAGTTAGCTGGGCCTTTAACTTTTGCACATACTGTAAATAGTTGTCAGCTTGAACCCCATCAGGAGACCCCAAAACACACATCTACTGGTAGTCGAGCTTCTCTTCCAAACATCAGGCGGTGAGGGAGAATCCAGTGGCATCACTTTTGGTGCAGTTATAAGCATGTACCAGGGTGCTAATTTGTTGGCTCCATCTAGGCTTGTCCTTTGGGTGCAGGTGCCTAGCATATCTAGCAAAGTGGTTGAAACGTTCAGGCTGTGGGTCCCTCTGGGGTGGTAAGGAGTGGTTCTGGACTTCGTGACTCCCACAGAGAAAGCATCTCTTTGATCAGACGACTCTCAAAGTCTCTCCCTTGATCAGAATGGATTCTTTGTGGAGCCCCATAGTGAACAAAAAGTTTTCTACAAGTACTTTGGCTACAGTGGATGCTTTCTGGTCTTTGGTGGGGAAGCTTGGGCATATCTCGTGAAATGGTCAGTGACCACCAGCACATTACTGATATTTCTTTGATCTGACTCCAAACTTAGAAAATCAATACAGACCAGCTCCATGGGTGCACTGGTGGTTATGTTAACAAGGGGGCAGCCTCTGGGGCAAAGCTTTCCTCTGTAAGCAGCGATCACAAGTTCGAATGTGTTGCTCCACATCAGCCCCCATCTTAGGCCAATAGAATCTGGATCTCACCAAGTCAAGTGTTCTGTCTATACCAAGGTGCCCCATGTGGTTGTGCAAGGACCTCAATACTGAGTCTCGAAGGCAGTGGGCAGCACTAGTTGTTGTTTGTCTACTTGTCCCCTCTGTCTACTGTTTCTCTGTATAACAGTTTATTGATCAGTTTCAACTTAGGACCTTCTTTGTATAACAGTGCAGTTCTCAAATCAGTGGAGCGTAATTTGGACACATCTTTTCCTGCATAGAGGGCTTCTAAAGCTGCTTTGATCATGGGATCGCGGGATTGAGCCACCGAATACTGTCATTGTCCAGCTGAGGCAGTGCACCAATGTCTATTGCAGAAAAGTGGCAATAAGCAGCAGGTATGCAATTCTCAGAGGCTCCCAAGCAATCCCATTGCAGTCCACTGCGTCCGTGGACATTTGTTCCTCCCTGTCAAACTTCCGGCAGAGTGCCCGAATGTCAGGTTCTGCCAGTCGGACCCAATCATTCTGGGGAACAGGCCTCCGGAGAGAGCATCAGCATCTATGTGGTTCAGACCTGCTCGGTATTCGAGAGCATAGTCATATGTAGATAATGCAGAAAGCCACCTATGGCCAGTGGCATCCAACTTAGCTGAGGTCTGCACATAGGTCAAAGGATTATTGTCAGTTTTTACTAGTATTTAGCCCCATAAGTACTCATGGAATTGGTCAACAATAGCCCACTTCAAAGCTAGGAACTCTAACTTATGTACAGGATAGTTCTTTTTCGGATGGGGTCAGGCTTCTACTGGCAAGCCACTGGTCTCAGGCCATTCTCGTGCTCTTGGTACAACACAGCCCCAACCCTGCAAGCTAGCATCAGTGTGCAGGACGTAGGTTTCTTGGATCGGCATAGGCCAGCACTGGAGCATGGGTAAGTTGATATATGATCTCATGAAAAGCAGTCTCACAATCAGGAGTCCAGCGGCCCCAAATACTTCACTCGGATGAAAATACACTCTTTCAGTCTTGAGGATGCTGACTTTTGGTATTTTTGTGGGTTGGGGGATACCCTTGAGTAAGGTTAAGTAAAGGCGGATCACTCTTGAATAGTCCTTGATGAAGCTCCGATAATAACCACAGAATCCCAGGAATCTTTGCAGTTCTTTTAGATTTTGGGCTGTGGCCAGGTGGTCAAGGCCTCAACTTTACTTGGGTCGGTCTCTATTCCCGGTGGATACTATGTGTCCCACATACTTTACTGATGTTTGAAAAATTGACACTTATCAATGGACAGTTTAAGGCCAAAGTCCTCCAGTCGGTCCAATACCTTAAATAATCTGCTCTCATGTTCCTCCAGTGAGCTGCCAAACACAATAACATCATCTAGGTATACCAGGCACTCTAGTAAGTTCATGTCCCCACTGCACGCCTCCATCAATCGTTGAAAAGTGGCTGGGGCACCTGAAATCCTTGAGGCATCCTCATGAATTCAATAGCCGGACAGATAAAGGCTGTTTTTCACGGTCCTCTGGGGCCATCGGGATCTGATAGTACCCACTGCGGAGATCCAGCACAGAGAACCACTTGCTCCCGCTTAGGCAGTCCAAAGCATCCTGAATGCGGGGCATTGTGTACTGATCAGGATAGTCCGCGGTTTAAGGTGCGATAATCCACACACATCCTTACTGTTCCATTCTTTTTCCTCACTACCACAATGGGGGAAGCATAAGGGCTTCTGGATTCTTGTATTACACCAGCAGCTAACATCTCTTGCAGATGCCGTCTCACATCATCTATGTCAGCAGGTGCCAGGCGTCGAGACCTCTCACGAAATGGTCTTTCGTCATGCAGCCGGATATTGTGCTCAGCTCCTTGCACGCATCCTACATCCCATTCCTTTAAAGAAAACACCTGGTCTCTCTGGGCAAGCTTCTCACTGATCTTCACTTTCCATTCAGCTGGCAGCGGGAGTCGCCGAAATCAAACAAGTCAGGCATTACTCTGTCATTCTTCCTTGAACTCTTGCTGCTGGGTAGCACTGCAGTGTCTGCACAATGCACATTAGCCAGGATGCAACCTCTGTTTACTCGAATGTCTCTTTCAGACACATTATGAACTTGGACCATTACCCTTCTGGCATAAGCATGGGCTCTAGCAGGCAAAATACTAGCTTGACCAGCAGTCCCTCTGGCAATTTTCCATCGCCTGGTGCATCCAACATTAATATTTTATTCTTAACATCCTTTCTGATACGGACCTCTCCTGTAAGGTACACTGGGCATTTGGCGCCAGGATCAGAGACTCAGGATCCTTCTTCCATACAATTCCGGCCGGTTCCTCTGGTTCTGTTTTTTCAGCATCTCTCTGTGCCTCATAGGCCTTCTTAATTAAAGCTCGAACTCTTAAAGCTCTACTAGTCTTTGACCCCTGTTTTCATAACACAACTGTGCCAGCCTTCCGAACATATGAGCATTTGTTCCAATCAACAAAGGGACACCATCATACAGTCCAGTGGGGGACACACTAAGGCTAGGGTCTCTACTTGTTCGGCCACTCCAGCCACGGAGGTGGGGAAAGACAGCCAAATTGGATATACCCGGAATAGGGGTAGGCCTTCTCACTTAACCCCCATACATGCAGTCCTTCTAATGGTTGTAAGGGTATGTCTGACAAATGCTTCTGATACCAATCTTGGAACATAATTGTCACTTGGGAGCCACTGTCTAATATAGCTCTTGTAGACACTCGTTCACCTTTACAGTGGTCTCCATGGAGGGACCCACTATTCTGGACCAGTCTGGAGAGCGTAGTGGGGGCCTGGGCAACTGACCTTGCCACAAAAGGACGTGAATTAGCATTTTTGGTGCCCTCACTGGGATCATGTCGCACCTCTTAACCACTGATTTCTTCTCCAAGCTCTCCTTGTAGCCTATATGCAACTTTGTCAGTGTCTTTGGGGACTGGCATTCCTTTCATGTGCCCATCTTTCCCACAATTATAGCAAAACATACTTTCTGGAGTTTGAGCTGGCCGAGGCGCCACACTGGGAGCCAGGGCGGGTATTACTAACTGGAAACCTTGGTGCCATCTCTGTCTGCGGCGTGATAAGCATTTGGAGACATCTCGTCAGTTTCTCCACTTCCATGGTCAAGGAATCGAGTTCGAGCTGTTATCAGCAGGAGATACATGGGTGGGTACCCCACCCCCATAGCAGATGCAGTCGGATATAGGTCAGGGCCCGTACTTGCAGGCGTGGCCTTCATAAAGGACTGTTTTTGAATTCCGGATCTCTCTCAACAGTTCGCCCCATTGTGACATATCTTTTCCTTGTCAGAGCACTCATTGACTGCCAACCTCTGCCCCTGAACTTCACTTGATGGGTCACCCTCAGTCACTCGGGTCGTAGCCGCAGCTATTGGTGCAGGTCCTCTCCGAGGTCGCCTTTTCTCAACTCCTCGAATTTCTCTCATTAACTCATCATAGGAGGGTGGGGATTCCAGTCGATCTGCCAGGTGTAACTGAAGCAACAGCAGTTCTGAGAAGGGGCAGACTTAAGGATCCTGTCCAGCCTGGTTCGGTCCAGTTCAATCGCTGGCAAACTACCTTTCTGAGGCATTCTTGCAACAATTTTTCCAGCCGAGATACATACACAGACAACAACTCCCTTGGTACTGTTGTGCATCTCTTACTCTCCACCATAGGTCCTCATCAGAATCTGGGCTCCCATACACATTCTCCAAGGCCTCAAGATAGGCCTGTGCAGTCGCTTAGGGTTACTGGCCCGTTTAGCACGGATGGTAGCCAGGGCAGGACCTCGGAGGCTCTCACTAACCCTCTTCGCTTTTCACCTTCCGAGCATTGCCATTCTAGCACTTGGGGCAACATAGTCTATCCAGGTCTCCCAGTCATCCTCCCTTGGGGGTGGGAGGGTGCCAGAGAAGATCCTCAACCTTCGTAAGAGTCGTGACTAATGGCAGGTGCAGAAATAGGAGTCTGCATTGGTTCAGCCACCATTACGGGCACTGGAGCAGGAGAGGGTGTTGGGGAGGAACACCCCAGGTGGAAAGAATAGTTTCTTCAAGTCCTCCACAGTTTTCCCTCTCCAGCAACCATTCAGCAAATTTCTCCTCAAAAGTTTCAGATAGTGGTGGGGCTGATTCCCCCGGTCTTTACTGTCCTTAGTTATCACTCCAAGCAGTGAGGGCTCCTCTGGGGTAATGGTCTGTGGCACTTTGGAGCTATCTATGGGATCCTTAAACTCTACTAGGGCCAGGAAAGTGTGGGTGAGCAGATTAGCATGCCGACCCACCACCACAGGGTTTGTAAACCTTCCACCTTGGAAAGTACTCCCTGCACAGTGTCCGTATTGATACCAGGGGATGTCCAGGATAAGCATAGCATTTTGGGGGTCGATCTCCTCCCCAGTACACCACTCCACCAGCCGGTGCACAGCCACTCTGTCGGGTACCCATTTTTTTCTTAACAGTGGTTCGTAGAATATGGCCACTAGAGGACACACAATCCCAGCGGTGAGCCTCCAAGATGTAACCCCAGATGGCGCTATCCCAGGGGCTACTACCCCTGCCTGATTTGCCACTAACAGGTTGAGGGGCCTGGATCCAATAGCGGGTGCCTCCACCCAGAGGTCAGGGTTTGCAATAGTTAAACTAACTTGGTCACAGCCCTCTGGGACACTGCAACCCCTTTCTTCCCACTAGTGGCCCACACAATATATCAGAATTACCTTCAGATACACTTACCCCCAGGTCTGGTTCCGGCACTGGGACCTCCTGTGAAATGAGATACAGTGCAACAATCACAGTACAGTACTTTAACATAGACAAATACCTCAGGCAGTATAACTTTGCTGAAACAAGCAGCTCTGATTTATTTAGGGGATATAACAAGGACAGGGGAAATCAGGTTAATTAGCTTATCACTCTAATAATCTATTTATGGCTCTGTGCACAGGCCTATCCTTATCAGTTACTGTCCCTGGGTACCCAAGCCCTAGTGGCTAGTCCAAACCGTGGCAGCTGGTAGGGGCCCTTTCACACAGAGAAAGGAGAATTAAACAGTCAGCAGTACAGTAATTCCATTTGGATTTAATGTGGCAATTCAACAGGGAGCAACCCTGAATTAGTACTCACGACCTCCAAATAAGATAGGGTCCTTCAATGTCAGCAGGGCTCACTTGAGGTACACAAACCTCTTCACACATCCATATAAAAGAAAGTACTATACCAGGCAGGCTGCATCTGTATCCCGATCGCATTACTGCACAATACCCGAGAACACACAGCAGATTCAGTTCCTGACAGACCGAGTGCAATTTTCAGCAATTCTTCCAGTCTTCTACAGGGTGAGCCTGGTTTCTACTTCAGAGATCCTTTGATTCTTTTCACAGGACGGATTCAGTCCCAAGCTGTTACACAAGCTGCAGACCCGAACTCTGGGCCTTACACACGCTTTTGACTAAAACTGCACACTGAAAAGCACAGGGCTCCTTCCTCTTCACTGCCAAAGCTCAACTGAACTCCAACTGACGAAACCGGCACTTCCTTTGAGTTCCTCCCAGTTCTTGACTGGATTGGCTGTCACTCACAATAGACTGCTGCTGTTGGTCCAAAAGGCACTGAAGTCTAAACTACATCTCCCAGAGTCACTGCCCATACAATCCTCTTGTGGCTGGCTCAGATTATGAGTCCAAGTTCTGATTCGTCCAAGGCATCATTTTAGAGCTAGCTTACCCCACACTGATTGGTCCAGTTCAGCAGTTCAAAACTAGAATGGGGAACTAGCAGACACAGTTCTGACTGCAAAGAAAGCAGGTTAGACAAACTGTAATTTCATTATTACTCTAAATAATTTCTGGCAAACAGTTACATCTTTCAGATAGGTTCCCTTTGCACTCCTAGTGACTGCAAAATGAAGTGAATTGGCAGCAGCTCGAGTGGTACTCAGAGAAGCACACAGTCCCCCATACAAACTAATTATGTCTGCAAGCAGACAGCTCTTAAAGAGACAGTACCAGAGGCTCTAAAACACTCACTGATAAATGGCTTAAATGCCAAACACCATTCAGGCTTGGAGCATTCAAGCAAGCTCCTGAAGTCTTTTGGGAACCCCCATTTGCAGGGGGTTACACATGGAGACACAGCTGCTTTAGTCAATCGCAAAATCTGCTGATTTCTACCTTTATTATTTTCTCACCCTAGTTAACTTGTCAGGTTATTTTTTTAAAAGATTCTGTCATTGTGTCGACCGACCCCAACAAGAAACTCTTCAGATATTGCGGGTGTGATGAGAAGATCTGCGAGAAGGACTACCATGATGCCTGCGCCTGCTGTCTTGGTGAGAACTACAACATTGAGACCTGTGAGGTCTGTCATGGCTTCAACTAGTCTACCCGATGGCACTGTCAGAAAGCCCCTAGAGGCCTTCCTCTTGGAACAGAAGGTAGCCAGAATGGAGAGGGAGCTCCAGGCAAGAAGCTCCTCCGCATCACCGCACCATCCTTGTGCTTCCATTCCTCTAAGGCTAGGGACAAATCTGCTGGAAGGCACAAGCACTGGAACAGGGACAGGAGCAAAGAAAATCCTCTCTAGTATGCTCCTGGTCACTGACTCTCCTGCTGCACACACCGTTGCCTCCACAGGGTTGGCAATAGCAGTGGTTCCCAATGAGCCTTCCATGGCCAGTGATGGCTCATGGACATTGGGTATTTTAACACGCCACGATGCTGCACTCCTACTGCTTAGACCCATGTTCTCTCAAGGGTACCAGGCATCGGCTCAACCGCATCTTCTTGGGCCGGGCGGCCAGTTGACATTGGGGTGCCAGCCTCCCCATCGACACCTCAGGCTATTCCACCAGTGCCAGGAACCCAGTGTCCCCATTGACACTGCAGTGCGTTCTGGCGACACCGACACCCGTCGACGTCCAGACCATGTTTTCCTCCTTACGGAGGTTCTTCAGCACCTTATTCCTCCTCCGGGACCGGCGACACGGGGCCTACTAGGCCAGGCCCGCAGTGACACCTATCATGTCGACACACCTTATCCATTTCAGAGCGTCAGCGTCTTCATGCCTTCTCTCCACAATTGGAGCCCATCGGCGAGGATCAGGAGTATGTCCTGACCTCATCCCGAGAGGAGGAGGAATAGGAGGAGGAGGAAGATGGGGATAGGAGCCCATCTAGATCTTCCTCCACTGTTTCTTCTGGTGGAGAGGACCCTACTAGATACACCCTAAAGTCCCTCCTGATGATGCCTCCTTAATCTCAGTGATGAAGCAACTGCAAATAGCTATGAGCTTTGATGCTGAGGAGCAGGACATTACCAGAAGAAACCTGGTCAAATTTCAGGAACTTTAGATTCTCCTCCTTTAATCATTCCTCCTCTGCTGGCTGCATTGGAGGATGCCACCATGGCTACCTGGTACAGGCCAAGTATGATTCCTGCCATGCCCGGAAAGCAGACAAATTGTACCAGGTTTCTCTGGGAGGCCGTTTTCACTGGGCAACCGCAGGCTGATTCACTGGTGATAAATGCAGCCCATGATGGGTCCAAGAGATCTCAGCACCTCAGTTCTCTCCCTCCAGACAAGGAGTCGAGGAAACTGGACCTTATGGGTAAGAGGACATTTGCCTCTGCCACTCTGGGCCTCAGGATAGCCTATTACCAGGCCCATATGGTAAAAATTCCTGAACACACTCTTGGAAAAAGCCAGAGCAGCAGCCCAGGCCCTTGCAGAGGGTTCGCAGAAGCAGGAGATGCTTAAGGCCCTCCAGACTGGAGCAGATGTAGGTAAGCACCCCTTGAGGTCTGCCTATGAAATTTCAGATGCCTCAGCCAGGGCAGCTGCAGCTGGCATCTGCCTCAGAAGGCACTCTTGGCTTAGGGTGTTTGGCTTGCTAGTGATGACCAGCAATCCATTTTGAATGTCCCCTTCAGAGGCTGTAAATTCTTTGGGCTGATGTGCAGGATATCCTGTCTGACCTAAAGACCTCAGAAAGGACCCGGTGTCAGTCCACTCCATTTACAACACCCAACCAAAAGCGGGCAGTAGGTTCCTCTTTGTCATGCCACCCACAGATCCAAGTCGGGGCCTGCCGGGCAGGGCAAACGCAGACCAGGTACTGCCTTGTCTCACTCCCTGCCTCCACCATGGGAAAACCCTGAGCAGGAGAAGCGCCCCAGCCGCAGGTAATGCCTCAGCATGGTTCTTGTTAGATTCCACTTCCACCCCTAATTTTTCATCAGGTGGTGGTAGTGGGTCACTTAAATCACTTTAGATGCTTGGTTCTGCAGCTCATAGAGCAAGGCCACACTCTGGAAGTTTTGGAGTGGCCTCCAGATCTCCTACCTGTTCATTTAAGCTACCATCTAAACCACATACCAGTTTTACTGGAGGAAGTCTGCACACTGCTGCAGAAGAGGGCCTATAGAGTCAGTTCCCAGAGATCAGAGGAACATAGGGTTCTATTCCCATTTCTTTCTAGTTCCCAAATCTGCAGGGATTGCAGCCCATCCTGGACCTGAGAAACCTGAACTTCTATATTTTGTACAAAGAGTTCTGGATGGTCACTCTGCATAGCCTGCTGCCCCTACTGCAAAGGAGAGTGGATATGCTCCTTGGACATGCAGGATGCATACCTAAACATCAAGAGTGCTCTCCTCACAAGAAGTACCTCAGGTTCCTGTTTCAGGGAGCACTACCAGTTCAGGGGTTTGCCCTTTGGCTTGTCATCTGCGCCACGGTATTTACCAAATGCTTAACAGAGGTGGCAGCAGCCCTCAGGATGGAGGGACTGTACGTTTTCCCTATCTGGATGACTGGTTGCTCAAGGCACAGTCCATAGAGCGTCTGTCTGACACCGTAATGTGTACCAGACAGCTGGGATCAAGGTAAGTCTGCCCAAGTCAGTCTTGGCCTCCATTGTCAGTGGCTCCAGTACATAGGAGATATACTGGACATGGCTCGGAGATCAGCCTTCCTACCCCAGGACAGGGTGGAGTGTCTCATAGAGCAGGCACAGGTTTCACACCCAGGACATTCCTGCATTAATGGGTCTGGTGGTGGCAGCCATTGCCACAGTTCCTCTTGCATGACTACACATGTGCATTTCCCAGTAGACATTAAGGGTTCAATAGGATCAACATACTGACGATCCAGAACAGAGGGTTCTACTGACCTCGCCAGTAAGGAAGGTGCTTCAGTGGTGATGAACCCAGCAATTTGCTCAGAGGGTTCCACTTCTGATCCCTTCCCTCATTAGATCCTCACCACTGACGCTTTGGGGATTGACTGGGGCACATTTGGGGCCTCACCAGACCCAAGATCGTGGACCACAGTGAGAGTTCCTCCACATAAATGTCCTAGAGAGATGAGGGCCATTCTGTATGGCCTGCAAGCCTTCCAGATCTGTTCCTGGGGCCTCTGCTGGTGCAGACAGACAATATCAAAGTAGTGCACTACATAAATAAGCAAGGGGAACACTTTCATACCCTCTGTTCAGGGAAGCGATTGGTTTGGCACTGAGCTCTGGACCATGGTCTAGAACTATTTGCAGTCCATGTTCCAGGCTCCCAGAACATCTTGGCAGACAGACTGAGCAGGTCGCAGTTCAGAATGCACAAGTGGGAGCTGCTGACCTCGGTAGTGGAAGATCTGTTCGACAGGTGGGGTTGTCCAGAATCTGACCTTTGTGTCCCTCTCAACGAACACTGCCACTTTCTACTCACCCAGGGCCTGAGTTTTCTGATGAGACACGTTGACCCTGTCTTGGAAAGGGAGGTTCCTCTATGCCTTTTCTCTTTGCCTCTAATTCAGAGGGTGCTGATCAAGCTTCAGATGGAAGGAGTCACTCTGATACTGCTGTTCCTCTGGCCTTGTCAGATGTGGTTCCTCCTTACTGCAGCAGTTGGTGGAACCTCCAGTACCCCTGTGCCAAGGCTTCTATCACAGGGCAGGGCACCTCGGTCCATCCAGACCTCAAGTCCCTCCATTTCATGCCTGCCTCCTGAAGACATATCCATGGCTTGATTTGGGGTGTCCCAAAAGGTGGCTGATGTCCTGTTGGCTGCTAGGTAGCCCTCTGCCAGGTCCACTTATTCCATGAAGTGGAAGCGCTTTGCCCGTGGGCTACTTCCCATCATTTGGACCCTTTCACTTGTCCAGTGAATCAGATTATGGAATACTTGCTGTCCCTCTCAGACACTGGACTGCAATACTCTTCCATTAAAGAGCACCTGGTTGCCATTTCAGCATTCCATGTACCAATTAATGTCTGTATGGTGGCACAGCTGAGGTGTCCCGTATGTTTTAGAGAGACATTTTCATTTGAAGCTTTCCCACCCACAATGCAGTCCTGCATTGGGACTTAAATTTTGTGTTAGAAAACTTACTTTGGCTCCTTTTGAGCTGGCCACAAGTTGCGGACTACGCTTTCTAGCATGGAAAGCATTACTTTTGGTTGCCATTATTTTCTTCTCGAAGGATTTCTGAGCTTCAGGCTCTGATGTGTGAGCCTCCTTATTTGGTTTTCCACCAAGACAAGGTGTCTTTGCGTGCAGCCCATTATTCTTGCAAGATGGTGTCTGAGTTTACCCTGAATTAAACCATCCACCTGCCTTTTTATTTTCCAGAGCATGCCAATCCAGGGAAGCATGGCTCCATACCTTGGATGTACATACACTACTCGGATATTGTGTTCACCACATGAGACTGCAGGAAGTCCTCTCAGCCTTTTGTTTCCTTTGCCTCTGGGAAAGAGGTTGTACCAGTTTCTAAGCAATCGTGTCCAAATGGTTGACCAACTTTTGTTATAGGAAGTCTGGTAAGGAACTTGTGGGATTGTTCGTGGTCATTCAACCATACATATGGCCACCTCCATTGTCTGTTTCAGGAATGTGTCAGCAGCAGAAATCTGTGCTACTGTAACTTGGAGTACCGTCCACACTTTCACTAAACACTACAGTTTGGACATTGCCTCTAGAAGGGCAGGCTTCAGCCTAGCTGTGCTCCAAGGTCTCCTTTCATGGGCCTATAGCCTCCTGCCACCCAGACTGGTTCTCTGTCAGAACTGCTTGAGACTTGTTCCATAGGTGTGACCTGATGCAAGAGATATCCTCGAAGAAGATGATAGTTACATAAGAACTTACCGCAACAGTAGATCTTCAAGAGAAATTCCTGCATCAGGCCATGCCATCCCACCTCTCTCCTCCTTGACCTCAGGACTTCTTAGTTACTGTCTCTCTCTCTCTCTCTCAGGACGGACTACCTTTGTTTCACCATGCCTAGTGGTGGAACCTTTTGCTCTCTTTGGTTCCCCAAGAGGAGGCCTTCTGTATGGTCCCTCGCGGGGAACTGAGAAAGGGCAGGGCCTCCCACATTTATGTGATGGAGGACATTGACATCTGATGTCGACATGGGTGGCCCCTGATAGACTGCTAGCTAAAAGTTTCCATGTGGTCATAGTACTAGCGACTATAGTTCCATAGGTGTGGCCTGATGCAAGAGATTCTCTTGAAGATCTACTGTTACGATATCTTACGTAACTGTACTTATGAGGTTTGGGAGCTGGGGCTCATAAGTGTCCTATCTGTGCTTGCTCTCTAGCTATCCCTTCTGTTCTACCTCCATTGGACAGGAAGCTTTCTCCTACCATTTCCCAAAGCTTTGGAAGTCCTTGCCACCCCTATCCAGTTCTCCTTGTCCACATACTCTGTCTCCTTGCTGTACATAACTTCTGTTCCCAAACTGCACTTGTCTCTAACCCCCCATTCTCGCCTCCCCAAGCGGACTACTCTTCTACCCTACCAATCTGCAGTCCCTCTCCTAGATCTGTCACATGGTTGCCTGGTTCCTCCTTCCCATTCCCCCAACCCCTTACATATCCCCTACTCCCCAGGGTTCTCTGCATCTTGAAGGGGTGCAGGGCAGGTGACATCTCCCCCACTCCCGTTGTTTCTTTTCTCCCTCTAATCCTGTTCCCCTTGCAGGATTTCATCGCATCCTGAAGATGACTACGTTAAGTACCTATCGCCTCTTTCTACCCATCTCCCTCCCTCACCTCCTAATCCTTTGACCTCCTCCTTTTAATTCCTCTCCTCCCCTGCCCTTTCTTACCCCCCCACCCGATCCTCCCCTGCTGCCTAGTCTGGTTCCCCTGCAGGATTTCTCTGCATCCTGAAGGATTTTGTTTCTAGGCTGCCCCTTCCCTTTTCTTCTCTCCCCACCCCAATTCTTCGTCCTCCATACTCACTACCTGTCTCATTCCTGCCCCCTCCCCAGTCCTCAGGTCCCCACAGGGTCCTGAAGGCTAGTTGTTACTTGGTATCCTCCCTCCCGCCTTCGCCCTCCCAACTCCCCACTGCCTCACTCTTGCCCTCAAATGGGCCTACAAGCACTGGTTTCTCTTACTCAGCCTAATTTCACAGCACTTCATCTGTTGACTTCCCCTGTGGGGTTCACCTGCTCTCAGGCTGCTGCTACACCTGATTTTCTCAATATAGGTGTGAGTCAACTCACTGTTGTGCACTACTCCTGTTTTGTACTGTTCCCGAACTGTTAATTGCTTGCTGCTCTCTGTTTTTATATCCTTGACTGGCTGTCTAAGTCACTGGACTGCACCTGTACACAAGGTTATGTCTTTGTAATTGTGCTGCATTGTACTGCTCATGTACTGAATTGCTAACATTGTACCCCTCCCAGGACACTTCTGGAAGCGAGCTGTTCACAGTTCGTGTTGTCTTTCCTGGTGAAACATTTTTCAAATAAAAAATAAATCTGTAAACTGAGCCCCTTTCCTTTATATAAGGCAATGGTAGTGATGTGTGAGCCACTGCCTGGCCAGAGCTAGGTAGAGTCTCACAAGCCCTTTGTAATTCCAACACTCGAACCATATCTCCTACTCCTGTTGTGTTGACAGCATGGACCAGAAAAGAAAACCATGGCTTTTAAAGGTGGTTTGTGACTGGTCTGTGGCGCAGAGGGGTGAGGTGCTAGCGCCTACTTCTCCCACGCCGGCAGTCTGGGTTCAGAAATTAACTCGGGCTGTAGGGCATTGGCTGGAGGGAGAAGGATCCAGCATCCCAACAGATGCTGTCCTCCTCCAAGGAGGGAGAGCAGCTGTCTCCAGCTACTCTCACTTCTACCTGGGTGGCAGTACAGATGGAGCGGCTAGTGGGAGGGGACATCAGCAGGCGCACTTACTCCTCACGCATGTTTGGGGACACGCTTGGTGCACACTTGATACCGACATCCCAGGGGACTTAGGGAGAGAAAACGAAAACTCTCCATCAGCAGGATGATGCCACCCGTCCGCAGGCCCCACACCTGGCTACTAGGCTGGTCCCTCCCCACAACCAGATCCTGATGTGGCAGCAGGCAGGAATTCTGTCATCCCAGCCAGAAAGGGTAAGCTCTGGAGGAACAAGGGAGGGACCCACGAACGCCCTGGGAGATGCAGGGTGGTGGGGCTGGGACCAGGAGGTGGGCAGAGGAAGGCCAACAAGGAAGCTGGAAGAGAAAGAAAGTAACAAAAAAAAAGGTGCTTTGTTTATGGGTTTACTGTGATAGTGACTAATTGGCATTGAATCATATAATGTGTCATAGAATTTGTCAGCAGAAAAGAACCACCAAATCTGCTCAAGTGTTACCTGCTTATTCTGTCTCCTCAGATCCTATCTGATCTCTGAAAAACTCTCCCTCCCTGTTTCTGCTGATATACCCATTTGTTTATCCCACATGCTTAAATCCTCCACCATGCCAGCCTCCACCACGTCAGCTGGTAGTTGGTTTGTTGTGTGTCCCACCCTTTCAGTGTAGAAATATTTCCTCACATCCCTCCTGAACTCCAGGCTCCCTCCTGTACCCTTGTTCACCCCTGTGAGGTACTTGTAGGTCTCGATTATGTCACCTCTCCTCTCGTCTCTCTAGAGTATACATGTTGGAAGTCCCTTAATTTTTCCTCATAGTGGTTCCTTGCAACTGGCTCCACGAAAAGGTTTTCCCTACTTGCGCTGCTAATAGTGGTATAAAACTTATTCCACTTAAAATAGCAACTGTAGTAATTGTCTTGCAAGCCAAGATGCATGCTTTACTATTTTATTTGCTTCTAGTTTGTAAACTTCTATATGCATTTGTGTAACCGCAACATCTGACAACATAAAGTGATTCTAATTCAAGTTGCTTTCCAACAAAGTGTTAATAAGTTGTGCAAAATTCAAAATGCAAAATACACGTTACCACCAAGAGATCCTGGTTCACTGCCCACTTGAACCCCAGTGCTTTGCTCTCGCAAACTTTCTTCTTTGCAACCCCTGCACCATTTCAGTTGCCCTCCTCTGGACTGCCTGCAGCTTATTTATGTCCTTACTGAGATGCAGTCTCCAGAACGGGAGACAGTGCTGCAGGTGAGGGTGTACTAGAGAGTGACAGCAGCAGCAGCAGCACAACCTCCTTCTTTTGCTGGTGATGCTCCTCCCTATGCACCCCTGCATCCCACTAGCCCTGACTACAACCTTGTCGCAATATGCTGCCAGCTTGAGATCCTCTGATACTATAACCCCAAGGTCCCTTTCATAGAAAGATAGAATTTGACGGTGGATATGGCCGCTTGGCCTACCCAGTCTGCCCATTTTTTTTCCATGCCTATAGGGTCACATCACTGCTGATCCTACTTGCTCTTTGGCTCCCCTCCTCACTTGCATTTCACTAAGATTCCCTTGTGCTTGTCCCATGCATTCTTGAATTCCACCACTGTTTTCACCACCACCCTCCACTGGAAGGTTGATCCAGCCATCTACCATACTTTCCATGAAGAAGTCCTTCCTCGTATCTCTCTGAATTTACCCCTTCCAGCTTATGTCAGCTTGTTTCGTGCATCTTTTGTTTTGAAAAATACCTCATTATACCTTATTTACCCCTTGAGGTATTTATAGGTCTCGATGATATCTCTCCTCCCACCTCACTTCCAGGGTGTACACGTTGAGGTCCTTTAGTCTCTCTTCATGGAGGTTCTATTGCAGACCCTGCATCATTTTAGTTGCCCTTCTCTAGACAGCCTCACTCTGTTTCTTTCTAGAGACATGGTCTCCAGAGGGGACACAGTACTCTAGGTGGGCTGTCAGTAGTGATCTATTCAGTGGCAACACCACCTCCTCCTCCTGTTGGTGATACCACTCCTGTGTACCCCAACATCCCACACCATCCCTACCAACTACTTTGTTGCACTGCCTGCCCACCTTTAGGTCATTAGATATAGTTACCCCCAGATTCCTTTCCTGTTTGGTGATCGTCAGTATCTCTTTCCCATTCTTTTCACTTCCTCTAGGTTTCTGTGCCCTACCTAAGTGCATGATTTGGCACTCTTTTGCATTAAACCCCAGCTGCCATGCCCTTCACCACTCCTTGAGGTTTCTCAGGCCTCTGCTCATTCTGCTCCGAGTCTCCACCGATAGCAGGTTATTTTGTCTTCTGCAAAGAGGTAGACCTTCCTTCCAGCTCATTTGCAATGTCACTTTTATAAGGACATTAAAGAGGACCGGTCCCAGTACTGAGCCATGAGGCACTCCATTGATCACCCTTCCATTTCCAGAGTGTACTCGTTACCACCACCATCTACCACCTATCCATTAACCAGTTTCTTACCCAGTTTACCACCTTTGGACCCATCTCTAAGCTGCCAAGTTTCCTTACCAGTCTCCTTTGTGGAACAGTGTTGAAAGCTTTACTGAAATCCCAGTCACCACCCCTGACCTATTTCCTGGTCACCCAAAGAAATCTATCAGTTTGTTTGATATGACCCCCTCAACCCGTGAATCTGCCCACTGGATTCAAGATACTCCCAGTCCTTTCCTTTAGCACTGGGTCCAGTATTGTCCCATCATGTGCGGGCTCCTGACTAGTTACATAGAAATTGTTAGCAGATGACCGCTAGGCCCATCTAGTGCGCCTGTAAGCCCTAAACTTGTATGCAGTCACTGACCATAAGTGATTATTGACTTTTCATCACTTCCTCCCACCCAGTGTTCCCTTTGTATGTCCCAGGCATGTTGCCTGAGAAATGCTTCCTGCAAGGAGTCCAGAATGTCCTACCTCTAACTGAAGCTGCAGCTGAAAGGTTTCAGTCTACATCTTGCAGATTGAAGTCCCCACCAGCAGCACCTCCCTTTCCCTGCCATTGTGCCAGTGGCTTCCACCAGCACCTTATTTAAATCCTCCCAATGTTGGAGGTCTGTAGATCACGCCAGTATGAATAGGCGATTTCCCATCTCCAGGAATATCCACAATACCTCCACCCCCCAATTCCCTGTACCTCAATTGCTTTATACCCTCCCTTATGTAGAGCACCAGCCCTCATCCCTTTCTTTCCACTCTCTCTTTTCTGATCGGAGTATAGCCTGGTATGGCCATGTCCCAGTTATGATTTCATGTGTACCATGACTCTGAAATGGCCATGATCTCCAGGTCTGCCTTCACCATGATGGCCTCTTGGTCTGGAATTTTATTTCCTAGACTCCTTGCATTTGCACACATGACCTTCCATATTTTGTTGCCACCCTGCCTTTGACCTCCCTTTTTCTCTTTTCACTCTGCCCCCACTATCTTCACTGCACCTGTTTCCATCCCTTTTCTTTCTGCCACTTTGCCTTTTTCTTTATTTTGCACCTTGTGGGATTTACATCCTCTGGATGTTCCATTCTCCCTGCTTCAGTCTGTGAGGGGCAGTTTGTGCCTCCCTGATTTCTTCCACCACCCACCTCGGCTAGTTTAAATGTTTGTCAAAGTATCATTTAAACCCCTACTGAGGACTGCAGTTCACCTCCTAGACTAATACAGGCCATCACTCCTGTATAGGCCCTTATCCCTTAAGGTTGGTCCACAATGTAGCTAAACCCCTCCTTCTAAACCATTCCTTCAATCACAGAGTTAAAGCTCCTGGTGCACAGAACTCTATCTCCCCGGCCTTAGACCGGCAGCACCTCAGCAAAAGCCACCGAGCATTCTACCTGCCTAAGAACCTCCCCAACTCCCAAAATCTCCTGCACAATCCCTGGCCCATCTCAGGCCATTCCTCCTCAGATGGACAGTGACATCCAGCTCCCTCTCCCCCTCTTCACCTTGCAATCCTTAGGATCCGCTGTCCATCCCTCCATGCTGAGGCATGAGGTGGGCACCTCTTCTGCCTCTTTTCCTCCTTTTCACTGCCAAAACTACCCCATTAACTGTCATATTCCCCACAAGAACTTGCTTGCTCCTCTGCTGGGGTCCTCAACTTCCACCTTGGGGCCTCCCCTCACGGAGGACCTCCACATCCTCCTGGCCACCACTACACAGGTGCCTCCTGTCAGTCCCATCCCCTCAGAGTGGCGAATGAGTTACGAACTGCACCAACTGAGGACTGTGCTCCTGACCTGCCGCCCCCACCTCCCAGAGCCCACCATAGTCCAGCCAGCACCCTCTTTGGCATCCTCTGGGGCAGTGGTGGTAGACTTGGTGGCCCCTGGCTGGAGATGAGGTCCTCCCAATCATAGCCAATTTGGCCGAAGTCTAGTGACCTTCTCCCTTAGTCCAGAGAGGCTACTGTCTAGCGACTAGCAATACCCCTCCCATCATATACCATATATACTCTCATATAAGTCTAGGTTTTAGTGCCAGTATAGGTACTAAAGAATGGGACTTAACTTATTTATTTGGTTATTATTTATTTGTAATTTTTGACCAGGAAGGGCACACTAAGCTGTGATAGTATGTTTACAGGGGCATCTGGGGGTTACATGGACCTGTTTTATTGATGGGGATTGTTGGCCATGAGACCAGGAAGCTTCCTACTCTTATGGTTTTGGGGGTTCTGCAGGGTACAGAGACTACCATAGCCAGAATTCAGGTTTCAGGTTGTCATATTGGTATGTTGGGTCCACTACAAAATCCGACTTAATTAATCCGACAATGCGATAATGCTTGACAGAGCAGTTTCTGATACTGTTCGTGTAGCTGTGCCACCTTGCACCCCTATTAAGTGCATGTATAGAACACACTTTGGCTCTACCATAGCATTGAGAATGTTCATTTGAGGTCCACCATACCATCGGGATTGTGGTGTTGAGATTTGGGTGTGTCGATTTGTAGGATCTGTGATATGTTGGTACCACATTCAGTACTGCAGACATAGCGCAGTATAATGGGGAATCCTGCACGAATAAGGCTCTGACCTTTGTTCACAAGTGGAAATCTTGGAAAATGTCTATAAAGAAGTGTGTCTTTCTCCTTAAATCCTTTTGATATCAAGATTTCTTTGAGTGCCTTGTGTTTCTGCTGCCTGTTGTATTGGAGGCAAGCCTGTACAGCATCTTTTTTTTTTGGGGGTCAGTAGGTTGAACTCCATTAAGGGGTGGGTATCTTTTCTACCAATCTCAGAAGGAGGAGGAATTATCAACCCATGCCCCCTTTAATGTGAAGAATGTTTTGTTCAGTGAGGATAGGATATGGGTTCCACTGATGTCAAATGGCTGGATGTTTCCTTCAAAATTGGTAACTTGGAAACATTTGTTTTAGGTCACCATCCATCTTCCTTTTGCACTAGGGTGTATAAAAGTGGTGCTTATTAAGGCAAGGCAGTGGCAGTTCATAGGTTCATAGGATTTATACAAGTTCAGTAGGTATTTCTACCTTTATGAACTTGCCACCCAAATCATGGGTGGAAATCATATTTCGTATGTCCCATATAATTATCTAAATTGGTTTTAAATTATGTTGTTGTATTGCTAAGTACCACGTTAACTGGAAGTTTATTCCATATATTTATTACTCTTTGAGTGTACCAATTGTTTCTTTTTACAGTATTGTTATTTGTTCCTTTAAGTTTGAGTATGTGCGATCTGGTATTTATAGTAGTCATATTTTTCTGTAGTCCTATTGTTTATAACATTATATCACTCTGAAAAGCTTTATATGTCAGGCATAGATCTCCCTAAGCCTCCTATAGTCCATAGAATAAAGGCCTACTTAGTCTCATAATCCAAATTTTGCATGGATATTATTTTCTTTGTTGTTCTTCTTTGGATATTTTCAATTAATTTCTTATTTTTAATTAAATACAGAGCAGTGACTGAAGAGCAATATTCCAAATGAGGTCTAACGAGACCAGTGTATAATGGCAACAGAACTCTGATGTCTCTACTTTTGATGTTCCTTAATATGCAATTTAATATTTCTACCTTTTTAACAGCAGTAATTGTATGTATATTAAATGTAAAGTCATTTGAAAGTGTTACCCTAAATCCTTTTCTTGTTCTGTTATTTCCAGATTTGTTATTAATAGTATATGTAAAACATGGGTTATGTTTACCCAAGTGCATGACCTTACATTTAGATTCATTAAACAGAAGTCCCTTTTCTTAGACCATTCTACTAAGTATGTTAAATTGTTTTGCATTTCCTTAGCAGAATTTATGTTATTAATGATGCTACTCTATTTTACAGTCATCCGCAAATTTAACTAGCCAGAAAGAGCTGTTTAAAGGACACATGGATGAAATAAGTATATTAAAAGGGTTGGGGCCAGTACCGAGCCCTGAGGAACGCCACTGGTAACAGGACCCCATGCTGACAGATGGCCCTTCACTGATACCTGTTGTGACCTATTTGATAAGCAAGCATGTATCCACCTAATAATTGCTGGGTGGATATCCAATTTCTCCAGTTCTGATATAAGTATTTGATGTGATACTGAGTCAAATGCCTTGGAAAAGTCTAAAAAGTATATCCACTGATAGGCCATTGTCCAAGGCTTCGCTAACTGGCTCCAAAAATACAAAAGGTTTGTCTGACAAGATCTGTTCTTAACAAACCATGCTGGTAAACATCAATATAGTTTTATCAACTAAATAGTTGGATATTCTATTCTTTAATATCCTTTCAAGCAATTTACAGATTACATCAGTTAAACTTATGGGCTTATAGTTTTGCTCAACACTTTTACTACCACCTTTGTGTATAGGTATAATTATAGCTCTATTCCATAGTGGAACAGTCTGCCCTGTATTCATTGATAAATTAAAATTAATGTCAGTGGTCCTACCAATAATTCCTTTAAGTTGTCGCTAGGGATGGTAAACCCGTATTAGAAAAGGTATATGTGACCATGTGTTGTTGGCTGTATTTCTGTAGCTCCTGATTTACTCAAGTGTCTGGCAGATAAAAGGAAAGCACTCTGAAACCTTGGTTAGGAAAAGAATATCCCCAAAGTGGGATGTATGCGGTTGTGCACCCATGGGCACTTGAGGTCAAGGGCTTCCTTAAACATAAAAGTCAGGAAGAAAGATTCTGTTTGCATCGAGGATGTCCTCCAGCACCTGAGCTTATCCCATTCCACTCCAGGGATGCGCTGAAGTGCCAGAGGCACAGAGCATCTGTTTTATCTATCTAAGGGCTTTGGGGTCTTTGGGCTGTAAAGTGGCAGTGGCCACCAGTAGCCCATATTCCTTATGATTGTCTGATTTTTAGATTCCCACCTCCTGGAAGGAATAATTTGATCCAAGGCACTATTGAGGTTTTGTTTGCTATCTTTAAATTTTGTGTATGTCACTCAAGATGGGCCTTTTCCTGCAGCAGAAAGGGTGACTTATCTGGAACTGTACTCTTTCATTTAAGCAGCCTTTTAGCAGTTGTGCAAAATGATGAATGTACTTTTTCTGTCTGCTTACTTTGGAAATCTTTTCCAGTTATCACTCTGGCTAGTTAAAGAGTCAGGCTTATGAATTTATAATGAGCAAGAGTGACCATAGGTAGGGTCTGTTTTCTTTTCTGTACACTTTGTTTCCTTCTGCAGCTTGGATTAGTTTTTTTTTTTTTACACTTTTCACTGCTATTTGTTCTGAATTGATGTAAATTGTACTGATTTATTTGTTTTGTTGTTATTAATAAAAACTCCTCTCTCTGTATTGACAAGTGCTTGTATCCTTTAGTTCCACCTGAACTGTGACCAGGGATGGGTAGAAAGGACCTCAGTTTAAATTCCTATCCGAAGGATGGTTTAATATCTCATCCAGAGGAGTGAAGGACAGATTTATACATGAGGTCATCTTATCTGTGGGTTACTTACTGGCCAGCAGAGGGTTCCAGTCTAGCTATCTGTGAGTTTATTTGTGGAAACTATTGTACTAAAACAAACAAAAACAGCTGCAAATACCATACTTAATGGTATTGGGAACATCTCCCACACCACCTGATAATAATTCCCAGTTTACTGAAATCCCCAACCCATCTACCCTCTAAGCACCCAGCCCTCCAACCCTCAAGGTGCCCTTACAACTGTTAGACATTTACTAGAACTATATTTAAAAAGTTACCCCCCACAGTGACAAGTGCTGATGCTTAGAGAGGCTGCCATGCTGAGGACTATTTTCACTTCATGGGTACTGTACCAACTGCTGAGCTGTTCACTTTCGTTTTTTATGGGGAGGGGCTACAGTTTGAACAGGACTGGCTGATCACTGCGCTAGGGACTGTGTTTAATTTCATAGGTGCCATACCAACTGCTGGGCTGTTCACTTTAGTCTTTGTGGGGATGAGGGGATGGAGAGGGTGGCTGGGTACCATTGGGTGTGTGGGGTGGGGAACAATTTGAATGGGACTGGGTGGGGTTAATCATATAGAGTACACCCTACTTACAGGCACTGTTTCAAGTACTAGTAATTATAAGGCCCTAGTGCTCGCAACTCAGCTTACAAGGTGGAGACAGTTACTTTTAGAATACAGTACCAGTAAATGGCTAACAGTTGTGGGACACCCAGGGTTGAAGGAACTGTTTTTCTGAGGGTGGATGGGTGGGTGGGGAGGAAACTACTGCTCTTCAGTTGGTGCTACATGCACAAATGTGCTAAAATCACATAGAAAAGGGGTGGTTGATTTAACATGAGGTCAACCTATATGCTAGTATCATATATATGGTACTCAGCACCAAGGTCAGCCCAGCTGCCATATCCTAAACCACTCCTCAAATTTCCTAGAGCCCTGTGCATTTTCTCCACCCCTTTCCAGTGTTCGCCTTTTGCAGATTTTGTTGTTATCTGCAAAAGGCAAACCTTCTCTTCAGATCCTTTGCAGTATCCCCAATGAAGATATTGAAGAGGACCGGTTCTAGTACTCGCTGGTCACGCCCCATCCTTAGAATGTGTGCCATTTATCTCCAGCCTCAGTCTCCTGTGCATTAACCAGTTTCAGACCCAGTCTACAAACTTTGACTCCACTCTAAGCTGTTCATCTTCCTAATTAGCCTTTTGTGGCATATTGTCAAAGGCTGAAGTTCGGGTAGGTTACATCCACTGCTCCTCCCAGATCTTTCTTTGGTCACCCAGTCAATGAAATCTTATCAGATTTGTTTGATGGACCTTCCCCTCGTGAATCCATGCTGCTTGTGGTCTTGCAACCCATTTGAATTCAGATGCTCAACCAGTCTCTTTCAGTAGGATTTCCATTAACTTCCCCACCACTGAAGGTAGGCTGACTGGTCGGTAATTACAAGCTTCCTCTCTTGCCACTGTTATGTAGAGGGACCACGTTGGCTCTTCACCAGTCCTCCGGAACCACTGCTTTTGATGACATGATGCTCGTGTACTGCTTGGGTATTCCCCATGACATGATTGATTGCCAGTGGTGCCCAATGTTCACTCTAAATGGATCAAATGTTACTGCATTTTGGGACACAGAGGGAAGCTGGGTTTGAGTCATGAGTGCCCATTGGCCACAGTGGGGTCCACAGCTCAACTTGAGGTGCAAATGGTGGCAGCTACCAAAATTGTTGAAAACATTTCCGTGATAAATCCTCTCCTGCTGGGGATATGGATCACCAAGTTGAATAGCCTGACCCACGTGATTTTTACTGCCAGTTTCTGCTGTTGTTGACACTGAACATGAACATAGGAAATTGTCTCCTTTCTTAATTGTCTTAGTGGGATCAAGGTGTCCTGTTAGAGACTCTGGCCTTCCTACATTGGGAACGCCACACAGAGCACAGAAAATGCTCTGTGAGTCAACATCGACCCAGCTGGACTCTCAAAGCTGCAGTTAATATCTTCGGCTTGAGCCGCTTCAGGATTTATTACCACCACAGTGGGTGCAACAGGATAACAAGCCTCGACTTCCTGAGTTGTCAACTGGGCAGTCGGATAACTCTACACCAGCCTATAAGTCAGTGGCACAGAATCCAGTACCACTCTACATTTGAGCTCGAGCCAACCCAGCAGAGCCAAGTGAGTCGACTCCTTGATATCACCCAGGTCATTCCACCCCAACTTGCTCAATACCCAAGAGTCCAGCTCCACTTCCTAGACTGCCACCCACATACCCAACTCCAGTTGAACCAATAAGCCTAGTTGATCTTGGAAAATGGACCAAATTCTTGATTGAGGACTTTGCTCTGATCTTGATCCTGATCCCATCATCAACACAGGCTGTTGAAAGTCGATGCACCACGGATGTCAATTTTGGGAGATCACCACTTGGCTGTGCTGGATAGTGGATTAGTGGCACCCCAGTACCCAGGTTGTCCACTGCTACCCTTATGAGGGTCCATCTGGAGTGCTAACTACCCTGAAGCCAACCAGCATTACCTAACCAACACTTGTTGCTCTGGTATTGATTCAGGCTCTCCTCTCTGCCTCAACCACTGACACAGACTCGGCCAAAACCTCTAATAATTCCAAGGGTCTGCCAGGTCGACAAGTATCCATGATGGTCACTCTGATCAAACCAGTTGTTCAATCCTTGAAGCATACTCCACGCCTAGCTTCGGACAATTATTCTGATGCCACAAGCAGATGGTGATTTCGTTAGGGCAGGAAATGCAACAGGAACTGATGAAGAATAAGAGGCAAGGAGCCAGTTTCAAGCAGATGTCATTAGTAATAAAGAAGGAATGCTTCAGGATTAAATTTTTTTCCAATGTTTTGAGTTTGGAGTTCTGCTGATTGCCCGCTTTAATTTATTTTGCAGAACACTAGAAAATCAGTTTAAGAAAGTGTTAATCAGGTGACACCCAGTGACTGTCTTAAGTACAGAAATATCTAATCTTACTTTGAGGGTTCCGTCAGTAGGTCATCACATATAGGACTGGTGCCACCTGGTGTCGGGCCGCATGGCGAACTTTCTGCTTAATACCTGACGGGGACGCGTCACATGACGACGTCGGTGTAACTGTATATAGTGGGCGATCCCCCACACCACCGTCCAGTTCTTTCCTCATTGCTCATTGTCAGTCGTGACAGCAGACTTCCAGATAGCGATCATTGAGAAAGGTCTTGGGTCGGAATTCTTGCTAATTTTCCTCTAATTTCACGCTTTTATTGATGTCTTCTCCAAAGAAGAAGTGCTTGTCCTGTGGCACGAGATCTCTCACAAAGACGGTCACCTCAAGTGTGTCCTCTGTTTAGGCCCAGACCATCCAGTCGCCTCCTGCCTGAGTGTCAGACCTTCAGTCAGGCCACAAAAAGAGGAGACAGCAGGCTTTGAGGCCCATCTGCTAAAAGCCGCCTAGCTTCTCTTGAGAAGAAAATGGATCGACTTAGACATTCTTAGTCTGAAAAGGCTTCTCCTTCTAAAAACATAAGGAGAAATCCAGGGAGTGGAACGCCTGCAGACAACACCAGGCCCTCGACGAGCAAGGCCCAGCCTTCACCAGCAAGGATGGTAAGTCTGGTAAATCTACGCATGGTCAATCGGCCATCGGCTCCTCCGGCGACCACACGGCCTCGACCGATAAGTCAACCCCAGCTCCTCCGGGGACCGTGTGGCGGCCGACAAGATGACTACCCAGGCAGTGGGTACTGCTTGCTCTGGTCGACAGCTGGCCGGGGCCTCCTGCCCGCCCGACTCCACCCGATAAGTGGCCATCTCTGACAACCGCATGGGTACTGTTCCCCATCAGGGCCTGACGGCGCCTCACCCAATGTCCGGCGGGACCAGAGGGAGAAAGCCTCTCTCCTCCTCCTCCTTCCTCGCCTGTACCCCTCCAATTCTCTGGCGGGAACCTCCGACAACGACAACGGAGAACCCCTTGACTCAGTCGATGCCATGGGTTCTGCTCGCTGTGCCTTCTCGGGTCATGGAGAAGGAGGCCTCTTCAGCCTTCTGGCCTTACTGTAAAGGCCCCTCCTTCACTTTCTGGTGGGCTCTGGCGCCTCTGGCGCCGGTTGTCCCGACGACAGTTCCTCAGCCAGGACCGGTTGTCCGCCTGTGCCTCTGGCCCCAACGCGATCAGGTCCCGCCGCCAGGGTCCCTTCCAGATCCACGCCAGCCCTCTTCCAGCGCGTCCAACGGGTACCCCGACACCAGATTTGATGATGGGGATCTATACCAGACCCTTAACTGTCCCACATACCTGCAAGGGTATCCTGGGGCTACTACCCAGGGGCCCTGCTCCGACTGGAGTACTTTGAGCAGTTCTACCCTGGATCCAATCCCTACTTGCACTTTCAGGGATTCCAGGGTTATTATCCTCCGCCGGTTCCTGCTCCTCCCTCAGCCTCTGCCTACTCCCCCCACCACCCTCCTCCTCCTCCAGTCACCCTGGATTTCAAGGCTTTAATTCAGTCTTGATGGCAGGGGGCACGGTCGGAGTTGGTCTCGGACCTGGAGACTAGGCTCCCACAACTGCGGTCTCCCAGGTCTACTTCCCCAAGCAGCTCTTCCATTACCACCATCCATCTTCGGGAAGACTTGGCAGGACGTTTCCTCCTGGATACCAGACATCGTCTCTGTCGAGGAGGCAGATGACTATAGTTCAGAGGGGCACAAGATTCTTCTTGGAGGAGTTTCCGGAGGACTCCTGAGGACACAAAAGGCAAGGAGTCCTCAGTCCCCACCAGAGGACCCTGCCTTTTCAGATTTGTTGAGGTCCATGAAGGAGTACTTAGACTGGGAGTCGGAGGAACAGGACCCCATGAGACAGAGACTGGCAGAGCATCTTGACCTAGAATCTCTGTCTCCGGTCCCCATTCCTCCCTGGATGGCACCTCAACAAGACCTCACCACTACCATCTGGCAGATGCCTCATTTCCCTCCTGGCTGTCCCCAAATGTGCTGGACAGGCTTTTACCGCGAGGATACCGTTTGAAGGTACATCCAAGGCTGACTCTGTGGTCATGTCTGTGGCTCATGATCGCCTCCTCAACTCCGAGCACATGAGCACCTCCCTTCTGGCAGAGAGTCGAGGCAGATGGACCAGTTAGGTAAGAAGATATACTGCTGGCACATGCGCCCTGGTCCCTCAATTACGTGGCCCACATGGTGTCCCACCAGAAGGCTACCTTGGCCAGGCTTGAAGTGAGAGTCCAGTCCATGGACCCCTCGCTTTGGAAGGAGGAACTTGCCAAGGATCTCCACCTCTCCAAAGTTTCTTGTAGGCATGCCTTGCCGTCCACCTATGATTCTGGCGACTCGGTGGCTCGCACCTCGGCATGGCGTTGCTCTGACGGCATTCTGGCCGCTTTTCTGACTTGCCAACGAAGTCCAGTCGGCGATTCAGGACACCCTTTAAGGGGCTCGTACTTTTGGTGGGGACACAAAGATATTATCATAGACCTACAGGACAAAGGCCTTGCCCTTCTGTCTGTGACGTCAGTGTGCACCGATCGGGCTTCCAACAACAGCAGCAGCAGCCCTTTTGGAAAGGACCTGGTGGCAGAAGAAGAACGCTCAGGCGTGCCACCAAGGGAAGTGTAAGGCCATGGGTACAGCCACCCTCCTGCCCCCAAAAATCAGAGACATTTAGGAGGCTCTCCCTGAACACCCCGCACTTGATTCCGGCCCCACTGCCTCCTCAGTCTCGCTACGAGGAGCAGGTTGGGGAGGTTCGCCTTCCACACGCAGGGAGCAGAGAGCGATCACCTCCAACGAATGGGTCCTGTAACTAGTGTCCGCCAGACACACCATAGAATTTCTGAAATCCTCCGTGACTCCGCCCGAAATCCTCCTATTCTGGACCAGGCCCTCCCAGTTCGCGAGGTAAACTCGCTCTTGCTCAAAGAAGCAATCGGCTGGTGTCCCTCGGGAAAAGGGTTTACTCCCACTTTTCCTGGTTCCAAAAAGATGGGACTTCAGACCCATACTCGACCTAAGTCAACTAAACCAGTTTGTCGAGTACAAGAAATTTCAATGCTGACACTGCAGAGTCTTCTCCTCTCCTCATGGAGAACCACTGGCTCTGCACCCTAGATATGCAGGATGCCTGCCTGCACATCCCCATCTTCCCAGCCACCGCCGATTCCTGCGTTTTCACTTCCATGGGAACACTTCCAGTTTGGCTCCCTTTTGGTCTGTTTTTGGCCACGGGTTTTACTAAGTGCCTGATGGTGGTCACTGCGTTCTTCACCACAGGGTATTGCAGTTTCCTTACCTGGATGATTGGTTGATTTCAGCTTGTCCAGGGATGCTCTTGGAGGCTCTTACCTTTACCCTGGATCTTTAACAGACTGGGGATCTCAGTCAGTGTTCCCAAGTCATCCCTTATCCCTGCCCAGAGACTTCACTTCATTGGGGCAGTCCTGGATCGGTCCAGTGCAGAGCCTTCCTACCTCCAGACAGGGTGGAGACACTTATCTGCCAGGCCTCCAAAGTGGCTTCTCAAAAACCATCCCAGCTCGGGAGGTCCTCGCCTTGGGCCTGATGGCAGCTGCCATCACAACAGTTCCCCTAGCAAAACTTCACATGAGGGTCACTCAGTGGTCATTGCGAGTGCAGTGGGATCAGCTCCTGGATGACCTGGATCATCCGGTTCTGGTCTCCTCTGTGGTTCAGAGAGAATTGCAGTAGTGAGAGTCTCACAGTCTTTCTGTGGGACTTCCCTTTGGAGCCCTGCACCACTAGCTGCCCTCACCATGGATGCTCGAATATGGGGTGGGAGCTCATCTCGGGATCACTAAGCCCAGGGACTGTGGTCCAGCGTGGAGACTCATTTGCAGTGTTCTGGAGTTGAGGCGGTCCTGTACGCCTTACAGGCATTTCAGGCCCTGCTTCCAAAGGATCACTGGTAATCCAAATGGACAATATGTCAGTAGTTTGGTATATCAACAAACAAAGAGGAACCCGTCGATCCCCTGTACAGGGAGGTGTGAGACCTGGGCAGTCCAGCGCCATCTGGTCCTCGTGGCCGTACATGTTCTGGGCATCTTAAATGTCCTGGCAGACAGTCTCAGCAGATCTCGAACCCTAGCTCACAAGTGGGAACTGCTGCAGGAAGTGGCGGAATCCATCTTCCAATGTTAGCATCTGAAATCGACTCTTCGCCTCTGAATCCAATGCAAAGCTTCCCAGGTTTTGCTCTCGCTTGTTCCAGGGCACTGTGCTTTCTGGAATGATGCATTATCTCTGTCCTGGACAGGGAAATTTGTGTACACACTCCTCCGCTTCCCATTCTGCAGAGGGTTCTTCTCAAGTTTCAAGCAGAGAAGGCAAGGATGATTCTCATCACTCCTCATGGCCAAGACAAATCTGGTTCCTGCTACTGCAGCAGCTTTCCAGGAGCCACTGGTTCCACTTCCAGTGACTCAAGACCTCCTGACTCAGGATCAAGGTCGACTGTTGCACCTGGGCTCAGGACCCTGCACCTCCATGTGTGGCCCTGCAGACATAGCCATCTCTTGCTTCGGGTTTCCTCCAGGTTGCTCAAGTTCTCATTGAGGCTAGAAAGCCCTCACCCATTCCACTTATGCCATGAAGTGGAGCGGTTCTCCATTTGGGCGACCGCTAAGGGTTGGAACTCCTTCTCTTCTTGGCCCCACAGGTCATGGAATACCTCCTTCACTTATCGGACTCTGGTCTGTCCTACTCTTCTCTGAAGGTCCATATCTCGGCTATCTTGGCTTACCACAAGCTAGTGGATGGTAAACCCATGTCTCAGTTTGAGGACTCAAAACCTTTCTGAAAGGGATTCTCCACCTGAAACCCCATCCGCAGTCCAACTCCGCCTTGGGACTTGGACTTCATCCTGAAAAAGCTCACCCTTCCTCCTTTTGAGCGGCTATGAGCTGTGATTTGCGCTTCCTGTCTTGGAAGGTGCTTTTTCTGGTGGCTATCATGTCAGCCCGGGATTTCGGAGCTTCACGCCTAGTCTGCAAGGAGCCCTATCTGATTTTCCATAGGGACCGGGCGGTCCTTGGAACACATCCAAGTTTCTTCTCAAGGTGGTGTCAGAAGCCACGTGAATCAATCAGTAGAGGTTCCGTGTATTATCTATCCCCCTCTGACAGAGTAAGGCACTCCTTCATACAATGGGCGTCCATCGATTCTCCGTGTTACACCCACCGGGCCAAAAGAGTTCCGCTTACGTCAGTTGTTTGTTTCCTTTGCCCTAAGATTGAGGGGCAAGCTGATTTCTAAGCAGGGCCTGTCCAAGTGGTTAGCAACTGCATTAGATTCTGTTACCAGAGGTACGAAAAGCCTCTGCCGGGTTCTACCAGAGGTCTACTAGGGGCATGGCTGCCTCGCAGCCTTCCTACGGAACATTTCCACGACTCGACATTTGTGCTGGCGCTACTTGGAGTTACCAAGCATTACAGTCTGGGCATTGCTTCTGTAGGGAGGGCTGACTTTGGCCTAGCCGTCCTGCAGGGCCTTCTGTCCTAGACGGGTTCATTCTGGTTCAGTTTTTCCATTGGAGTTAGTTTTCTCCTCCCTGGTTTCTCTCAGTCTGTGCTTGAGGGACTGCTTAGGACTGTGTCCTATATGTGATGACCTACTGAAGGAACCTCTCGATGTAAGATAGTACAGTTACAGAGGAACTTACCGTAACAGTAGCTTTTCGAGAGAGGTTCCTTCAGTAGGTCATATTTTTCCCTCCCTCCTGACCCTCATTTTCTGTTTTATAGGGACTCTAAATCCTGTTCAATCCTGCTGTCAGGCCTCTTCCTGGCTCCGGCGGAGAACTGAGGGCGGCTTGGGACCGCCACTATATACAGTCATGCTGACATCATAGAAACATAGAAACATAGACTTTGACAACAGATAAGGACCACTTGGCCCACCTAGTCTGCCCATTTCTACCTAGAGGATAAGCTGCAGATCGATTTAACCAACAGCCTATTTCTTCCTACCCCACAAAATTGCCTTATGTCTGTCCCATGCATTCTTGAATTCTCCACAGTTTTAGACCCCACAACCTCCTCAAGAAGGTTGTTCCATGCGCCCACCACCCTATCTGTGGAAAAATACTTCCTCACATAGCCCCTGAGCTGCCCTCTATCTTCAAATTGTGTCCCCTTGTTCTTGCACATCTCTTTTCTGAAAGATGCTGCCTCTTGGACTTTGTTGATTCCACTGAGGTACTTAAACATTTCTGTCATGTCCCCACTCTCCCTCCTTTCCTCAAGGGTATACATATTAAGCTCCTTTAGTCTCACCTCGTATGGCTTCTCTTGCAGACCCTGTACCATTTTAGTTGCCCTCCTCTGAACTGCCTCCATCCTGTCTGTCCTTGCGGAGATGGGGTCTCCAGAACTGGAAGCAGTACTCAGATGGGGTCTCACCAACTGTCTGTACAGAGGGATAACAAATCCTGTTTTCTGCTGGTGATGCCTCTCCTATACATCCCAGTATCCCCAAGCCCTCCCTACCGCCTTCTCACATTGTTTGGCAACCTAAGGTCATCTGATATGATTACCCCAGGTCCCTTTCCATTTTGTTGTTGTTAAAATCTCTCCCCATTGTGTAATCTTCCCTGGGTTTTGTTTCCCAGGTGCATTATTTTGCACTTCTTTGCATTGATTCCAAGCTGCCGTATTTCTGACCATTCCTCCAACCTTGTCAAGTACCTTCTCATCCTTTCTACACCTCCTTGTGTATCAACCCTGTTGCAGATCTTTGTGTCATCTGCAAAGAGGCATACTTTTCCTTACAGTCCCTCTGCAATGTCACTTATAAAGACATTAAAAGGACTGGACCCAGTACTGAACCCTCGGTACCTCACTAGTAACCACTGTTTCTTCAGTGTGGACTCCATTTACAATTACCTTCTGTATCCTGTTGTCCAGCCAATGTTTTATCAGGCTACCACCCTGGGACCCACTCCCAGGCTGGTTAATTTGACTATTAATCTTTTGTGTGGGACTGTGTCAAATGCCTTGCTAAAGTCTAGGTAGGCCATGTCCACAGCCCCTCCCTGGTCTACTACTTTGGTCACCCAGTCAAAGAAATTGATTAAATTCATCTGACATGACCTTCCGCTGTGAACCCATGCTGCCTTGGGTCCTGTGCCCCACTAGTCTCTAGGTACTCACAATTCTTTCCTTCAGAAGTGATTCCATCACTTTCCCTACCACAGAGGTCAAACTGACAGGTCTGTAGTTTCCTGCCTCTGTCTTGGTCCAACTTTTGTGAAGGGAATCACATCTGCCTTCCTCCAGTCCTCAGGTACCACACCATCCTCCCATGATTTGTTAAAAGGGTAGTCAGTGGTTTCACTAGTGCTCTGCTTAATTCTTCTAGAATTCTGGGGTGAATTCCATCTGGCCCCATTGCTTTGTCCACCTTCAGTTTTAGGAGTTCTTTGAGAACCCTTTCTTCTGTGAAAGGACTGGGATCGACCCCCCATCCAGAGTGCTTCTGTTAATTGGATTAGGCACCTCCTCTTTTGTGAATACTGAACAGAAGTATTCAGTCAGTATCCCTGCTTTTCACTGTCCTCTCTGCCCACCCACCGTCCATTCTATTCAGCCTCACTATCCCTCCCTTTGTCTTTCTGTGCTCCTGATATACCTATAAAAGGTTTTATCCCCTTCTTAACCGAGTTGGCTATCTTTTCCTCAGTTTGGGCCTTTGCTATTCTGACTACCCTCCCTGCTTCCTTCTGCCTTAACTGGTACAGTTCTCTGTCCTGCTCCTTCTGTGTTTTCTTATACTTCCTAAATGCTATCTTTTCTCCCTAACCTTCACCGCCACCTCTTTTGAGAACCATAGTGGCTTTTTCTTTCATTTTGATTTGTTTATTTGCTTCACACAAAGGTTTGTTGCCTCTGTGATGACAGTTTTGATATTTCCCATTGTTGCTCCACCCTCCTTCTAGCCTGTTTGCTAGTGCTTTTCTAAGGCACTCTCCCATCTTGCCAAAGTCATCCCTCCTGAAGTCCAGAACCCTCACTTTTTGTATGGCTTGACTTTGTAGCTGAGTTTATCGTGAACCACACTGTTTGGTGGTCACTTGTTCCCAAATGGCTACCACTTCTAGATCCAAGATCCTCTCACTGTCCCCATTTGAGAGTACAAGGTCTAAGATTGCTCCCTCACGAGTAGACTCCAAAACTAGCTGTCTGAGGTGTGCTACCTGAAGGGCATCGAGAATGGCCCTGCTTTTGGATGTGGCTGCAGCAAAGGTGCTTGTCGGGTCCGCTTGACGTCAGGTGGGCGGTCCCCATCAGGTATTGCTAGAAAAGTCTGCCATGCGGTCCGGCGTCCAGTGTGTCGCCTGTCCTATATGTAATGACCTACTGAAGGAACCTCTCTGAAGATATATTGTTACGGTAAGTTCCTACGTAACTGTACTTTTTCTGTTTTAGTCACTGCAGCAAAATAAAATGTATCACCAGAAAGTGATTAAAACAAGTGCCTCCCACTGGTATAAATAAACTGCCATTTATGCTTAACCCGATTGTAGCACTGGGATTGGTAAATAGCAAACCAGAGCCAGTAGTGGCTCGGTTTTGACTTATTATACAGTGCCCCACCTCCCACCAGCATTATGCACTAAGGCGTCTCTTGAGGCACATCAAAAGCTCCTGCGGCTGATGTCAAAGCTGGGAGCAGCCGCAGGAGTTTCTTTGATGTGCCACAAGAGGCGCTTAGTGCAAAATGCTGGGGAGGTGGGGCACGCCTTTAACATACAGGAAGCAGTAACTTGGCAGAACTCCAGTTGTTCTAATCATCTGATCTTGTCATACAAATGAAAATTGTCTCACTGGTTTGATGCAGCAGAGAGATTGGGATTTTACATGGGATACAGCATAGTAATGTTATGTGAGTAAATTCAGCCAGTTACATCAGTAGCATACTCTGCGTGGCTATCAGAGAAGCACACACTTCTTCCCATTATAAACGAGTGAAGTTGTGCCTTGTACATTCATAACACTGATAAAGAAAGTACTTTAATATTGTTCACATTACCATTTACTAACAACATCCTGGAAGCCAAGCCCACTGTTCAAAATGGACATTAAAATGGATGTAATAAGCATTTTCCTGTGGCTCAGCATTCAAAAGCCTGATGTCTGACACTATAATATAAAAGACTGTACTAAGGAGAATGGAGTATACTCTCCAGAATCCAGCTCTGGATCTGTTGTGGTTAAATGTTATAATTTACTACATACGGTGCCTTCCAATGAGGAAGTGAGCTAATGTAAATCAAGATTTCTTGTCCTTAGGTTGACTTTCAAAATTTACTTTTTGGGGATGTTTCCAAGCTCTGTGGATGTAGATTTCATTGAAATGTATCCCAAATAGCATTATAGACATCTTGTATTTCACAGCAAATGACCTGTGGCATTCGTCTGGAGGCTAGGCGTATTTTCTGTCATATATCAACTCTGTGCCATGGGTTAACCCACCTGAACTCTAAAGATAAATTGCACTAAACATATTCTTAAACGAATAGGCAGCAGATCGGGTATAAAAATTACCTGAGGGCCTAAAACTTGCCTTTTAACTGCGTTCCATTAACGGAATGAGTTGAAAAATACTCTTTCAGTTCTGCTTATGGGCCCATAAAGAATTTTTCAAAACAAAATGGGCCCTAATGTGGCTATAGAGGCCTGAGGAGTGGGAAAGGCAGCATTAGACAGGTCACTTCCGACATTGTCAGACAGAATGTACCATAACTTTTCCATGATAAAAAAAAAAAAAAAAATCCAGTCCTGATTGGCTTCCTCAAAGCTGCATGATAAGGCTTCTTTTAAACATGGTTTTATTAGTAAAACATTTCTTAGATCCTGTACATACTGCTAAAATATTTTTTAAACTGTTTTGTAAACCATCTTGTAGCACTGTAACGGAGTATCCAGGCTGTGCGCCAGGTTCCATGCTACCTGTGGAAGCTCCCAGTTATCTTTGTGGCACCCACGCAAGGCATTGTGGGTGACACAGTGCATGCTGGGAGACTTGAGAACGAGGCCAGCCACCGACCAGACAAAAATGAAGAGTACACCATTTAAATCTGTGCTAACTCCTAGAAGGGTTTGTGCAATTTTTTCTGTGCAAGCCTCAAACTTGCGCAAGAAATTCCTTAACCCATTTTACAGCACAGTGCATGTCCATACTATGCAATACAAATCTTAGAGAAGGTGATTTCTTTCTGTAAAATCATAGATAGGAGAAAACTACATGTAATAAAAATTAAGCAAAATTGCACAAAGGAGATGGGGTGGGGAGATTAGTAAACTTGTATGTCCTGTTTTTAAAGGTCACTGTCAGTACTAATGTAGTTTTTTATAGTAATTGTTTTTTTATTGTAGCTTTTATACTCTATTAATCTGCAGACCAATAAACTGATTTTGAATTTGATATCCATGCTACTGTTTATACAAATTAAAGGAACGTGTTGATCTAAAACTGTGCTAAAGCCTTGCTCAAAGCAGGGTTTGAGCATGGTTTTACATGCTGCAATCTGGATTCAACCCTCTTAAAACGTTTTAACAAACTTTTTTTTTAATCACCATTTTATTTTATCGCCTTGCTTCGTGTGTCTGGCGTGGGGCATCCAGCCGCCGGCTCTGCCTGCCTGGAGGCTGGGTGGCACTAACCGCACCCAGGAGGATCCGGGACGGCCATCTTGCCATCCTGCTGGAGGGCCGCCCTATGCCTCTCCCAGCCAGGATAGCCCGGAACCCTCCCCAGCGGGACTCCTCACAAGTCTTCCGGGCAGTGCAGAGCGGCCATCAGGCTGCAGTCATACCCAGCCTATTTTCCTCTAATTTAGTTCCCCATTGGAGCGCAGATGTGCAATGATATCCAGGCTGTGTGCCGATATCCGCGCGCTCCCCACACGCTCATTGATTCTGGTAGTACCTCCGGCGTCCCCAGAGGTCGCTGCTGGCGTGGTGAATGTCCCTAGCCCACCCCTGGACTAGGAGAGCAGTCTATGGACGCTCGATCCTAGTCCTCCCTGAACCCCACTGACCCGGGCTCGTTCTCGAACCCAGGTCTCTGGTGTGGTGCGAGTGTGGCATCAGTGCCTTAATCCTCCGGCCACATTTTAACAAACTTAAATGTTTTAAGAGGCACAGTCTGTACAAAGCCTTAATGTCTAATTTTAAGGGTGTCATAGTGTCATATCTGACCATCAGCAGGTTCAGTGTCTGCGGCCTCCCCTCTAAGGTATTTTATACTAACATGCTAAAAAGCCAGCAGATTAGGCCCTATGGTCTATTGAGTGTGCTCGGGGATCAGTGCCTGCCGTTATAGCCCGCCCCCACCCTCCCACAAGATCCCTCCACCCCAACCCCCAGCGGGTTCTGGGATGTACCTCCCCTATACCAGCCCTTCTGGAACCCTCCACAGTTGTTAACAGCCACCAGCTCCTCGGCAGTGCATTCCAGGGCTCCACCACCCTCTTAGTGAAGTAGCATGTCCTTGTTTCCGCCTTAGTCTCCCCTGACCAGCCTCAGTGAGTGTCCTCTGGTGGCCCCTTCCTCCCTCAGCTGAAGCACCCTCTCTAGGTTACCTTATTCATTCCCTTGAGATGTCTGAAGACCTCCATCATATCCCTCTTTCCTCCTCTCCTCCAGTGAGTACAGGTTGAGTTCCTGAAGTCTCTCCTCATAGGGCTTTTCCCTAGACGTAGTATCATCCTGGTCACCCTCTTCTGGACCCTCTCCAGAAGAGCAATATCCTCTTTAAGTAAGGACACCAAAACTGCACGCAGTATTCAAGGTGTGGTCTAACCGTGCAATTATACAGCAGAAGGGCACCTCTCTGCTCCTTGAGGTTATCCTCTGGCTATGCACTCCGCCATTTTATTTGCTTGAGCCGCAGCTCTTCTGCGCTGCTCGAGTTATTCATTTTGGCATTCACCACCACCCGAGGTCCTTCTCCCTAGAAACCTGCAGTGCCTCCCCTCCTGAGGCATACCTCTCAACTGCTATGAATTTCACATAGCTATGATTTCCACACTCAAATTTACCCTTGCTCCGCACAGGTTTAGTGATGTTTCTCATAATGTTAGAGCTATTTCTGGACACACAAAATATTAAATCATTAAACTAAGTGATAGAAACATTCTTAATCACTAACTATATGGGTCCCACTATTTGCAGACATATTATTGTTTAAAATAAGAAAGTGCTATATTCTGGCCCTTTGCTATGATTTTTTGAAGGCCAGTGCTATGATTTTTAATGCTGAGAGGTTGAGAGATATACTCCCGGGTGTATACATGAGCTGGGTTTTGGCCTCCAGGTGAAGAACCCTGCATTTCCCAGTATTAAACTTTAGTTTCCAGGCACATGACCACCTCCCCAGAGTCTCCAAGTCTTCCTGGAGAGCCAGCTTCCCCTCCTCCCCGTCCACCACTGCCCCACAGCTTCGAGTCATCGGCAAAGAGGCTCATCCCGCTCCTGATGCTGCTTCTGATGTCTGAGATATTGACATTAAACAGGAGTGGGTCCAGTACCCATCCCTGTGTGACCCAGCTAATAACTCTCCTAGGGGAAGAGACCTCCCTCAAACCATTGCCTTCTGTACACCCGTTAGCCAGTTTCCTATCCACATGACCATCTGCTCCACCCCTCCCCATATCCCCCAGCAGCCCGGGATGTGGCACTGAGTCAAACGCCCTGCTGAAGTCTAGAAAGAGGACATCCACTGGCCTGCTCTGATCCAGCACTTTCGTCACCCTTCATAGAACTCCACCAGGTTGATCTGACACAATCTTCCCTTAACAAAGCCATGCTGGCGGTCATCTAGGTGGCCCGTGCCTTCAGAACCCCCTCCAGCCTCTCTTTCAAGATGACCTCCATCACCTTGCCCGCTACTGACATCAGGCTAAGCAGCCTATAGTTTCCCAACTCTTCTCGTGAGCTGCCCTTGTGTATAGGCACGATATGGGCCATCCTCAGTCTTGAGGCACCCACCCTGTTTGAAGGAGGAGTTAAAATGTCCACCAGGGGTGCAGCCAGAGTATCAGCTAGTTCTTTAAGCACCTGGGATGGATCCTGTCTGGGCCCAGTGCTTTTTGCTCTTAGGGCCTTGAGGGCTTCCATACCCTTCCAGTGGGGATTTCAGCATCCATTGTCCTCACTTCATCTGCGGTCCCCTTCCCCTCATTGCCATGCCGTTCTCCCCAGTCCTCCTTGGTGAAGACCTAGGCAAAAAGTAATTTAATACCTTTGCCTGCTCCCTGGCCTCCTCCACCTACCACTCCCTCTCCTCAGTCTACTAATCTGCCCTTCCTTTTCTTATTTCTCTGATATGCCTGAAGAACCGTTCCCCCTTCTAATCCCTGCCAGTCCCAGCTGTGCACCTGCCTTGGCCGACCTCACCACACTGGTGACCCTCCTGGTTATCATATCATACCCTTGGAAATAGCGCCCGAGAACGTTTGTAGTGGCTAAAAGCAGCCTTTTTCTCTCTCACCGCATCCTGGACCTCCTTGTCCACCAGCTCTGCCTCTTAGCTTTTCCCCACTTGCATCTGTCTTTCGTGCAGGCCTTGGTAACCTCCAGGGCCCCTTTTTAATGATTTCCCACTGGGCTTCAGTGCCCATACCTGGCCTGATCTCATCTAGGTAGCACCTAAGGATCCGCTCCATCCCCCAAAGTCCCCCCAGGTCGAGGAGAACCAAACCCGTGGCGTGATCACTTCCTGCCAATGGATCCCCAACAAGTGGGTGCCTGAAGAGCTCACCATCTGACAGGACCACATCCAGGACACGCCCTCCCTCATTGGATCAGTCACCAGCTGGGCAGAAATGCATCGTGGAAGGCGCCCAGCAGACATTGCTTCCTGCCGATGAGGGCGCCATGGTTCCCCAATCTGCTCCTGGCATATTTTGGTTCCCCAGCACCAGAGTTATGCCCCTCCCCTACCACAGTGGTCCCTAAGGTTTCTACCAGGCCTTCCTCCTGTTCCTCACCCTGCTCTGGTGGTCTGTATACTACCCCCATTTTCACCTGCTTCCCCTGGAGCCTGCAGGGTGCGCCTCAGTGTCCACCTGATCCCCTGCTTCCTCAACCTTGCCCATCCTGTGCCTTCCCTAATGATAAACACTACCCCCCTCCTTCCATCCACCCTGTCCCTTCTGCCGTGGTGTATCCTGGTAGGTTTAGGTCCAGTCATGTCTGGAAGTGGCCCAAGTCTCAGTGACAGCCGCCACATCAACACCACCTTCTACTAACAGTGTCTGAACCTCTGGCATCTTGTTCCCCATGCTCTTGGCATTAATCAGGACCACCACACGTGCCCCTAACCCCTCCTTCCCTGCCCTGGGGGCTCGATGTCTCTGCCTACAAGGACTCCCTCATGCGCTGTCGGGTGCTCCTGGCCTGTGCCTCTCCCACCCCATTTGTGAGAGAAGGCCAGGGCCATCCTGACTTGGCCTGCCAGGCACCCCCACCCCAAGTTTAAACCTCACCTGGAGTGGATGAATTCTGCCAGTCTGAGCTGCAGACCTCTTTCCCCTCTGGGCTAAGGCGGAGCCTGTCCCTTACGTACAGTTTCTTGTCCTCCCAGGTTTGCACCCAGTCCCCCACCCACACCCCTGGCCTCGCATCATTCACGAGCCATACATTTACATCCTAATTATTTGCTTTCTCCACACTGGCCCTAGGCACCGTTAGTATCTCCGAGAAGGAGATCAAGCAGCCGTCCTGACAGACCCTGTCTAGCTCCTAAACCTAGCCTGAATTTCCAGCACACTGTTCCCTCTATATCATTTGTACCCAGGTGCACTAATATGTCAGGGGTCCCACCACAGTCTCTCGCCAGAACATAGACCAGCTGTTTGGCCTGGTGCACCATCAAGCCAGATATACTCTTGGTCTTGACACCACAGGAATTCTACCTCTCCCTGCCCCATCTGATCCCCCTAGTCATGGAGTCACCCAAGAGAAGCACTCTTAGCACTTCCTTTCCCTAGGCGTGCTCACTATCCCAGTTGCCCCCCACGTTACCTTGTACATCCCTCGTGCCAATTTCCATCCTGTCCCTTCTGCTCCAGCCCTTATTCCTCACTGGCCTCTTCCCTTCCTGCTATGGCATGCTGGTCCATCCCACATTTCCCCAGGAGCAAAGGCCCCCACCACCCCAGCTCTTCCTCCTCACAGACCTGTTCACCTCAACCACTTTCCTTCCCCATACTGTACCGGGTCCATCCCGTATCTCCCCAGGGACAAGGGCCCCCCTGTCCCCAACTCCTCCTCCTCAGCCTTCTCACCTCAACCACTTTCCTTCCCCCTACTGTACCTGGGTCCACTCCCGTATCTTCCCCTGGGGCAAGGGCCCCCTGCCCCAACTTCTTTCCCTCTCAGACCTGTCACAACCTTCCCTTCCCCTACTGCACCAGACCCATCTCTGTATTTCTGTATTTCCCTGGGACAAGGGACCCCTCCTGCCCTACCAGTTAATGCATTGGCCCCCTCTTCATTTCTCTATCTACCTCCCTCCCTGCATAACCTCATCCCTCGTATTATACCCATGTCGCTACTAGGTCCCCCTCTACCCCCCAGGGCCTCCCACTCCAAGCTTCCCATAACGTCCTGCCTCCCAACACTTCTGCCGGTGCTCGCACATCCTCCATATCCTGCTCTCTCTGAGGCTGTGTCGGGAGTATCCCTCCTCCACCCCTGTCTGCTGAGCCTATTGCCATCCCTGCTTACCTGCCTCAGAGGAGCTCCATCATTCCAGATCCCCCCGCTTGACTGTGCCAGGGTGCTAATCCGTTGCCATGCTCTATGCCCACTGTCCTGACTCCCCTGCTGTCCCACACCCCTTCACAGTTCTATTTTGCCCATACCCTGGCCCTCTTCTCCTAACCTCTTGCCAGACCCCAATCTGCTCCTTGTTTCTCCTAACCTCATTCCAGACCCCCGACCCTTATTCTGTTCAGGGCCACCCCAACCCATGCTCCTAGTGTTCCCCTTTGCCCTAGGGTCCACGCAAATCCCTTTATGGTAGTGCAGTCCCATGCACTCATGCCATCCTTCTCCTGTCTGTTCCTCCCATTTTGGGTGCCTCACCTGAATCCACTACCATTCTACCATTTTTCCTCTACTGCCTCTCCCCAACCCACCCCTACCACAGAGCCACCTCCTTTTCACCCTCCCACCCAACAACCACCTTAGCCACTCTGCCTCCTCCTTGAGATGTGCCAACCATTGGCACACCATACAACCCCACCCTCCAGGCCAGAGCTAGCACCACGGCACGCACCCACACCCTATGCACCCCACTACCCTTCCAAAGATACTGGCCCTCGTGCTCTGTGGACCTTGCCTCTTTTCTCCGGGTCGGCTGCCTCCTCCCATTTGTCCTAGCAGTGCCAGAGCATGTGGACCCCCCCATGCTAGTTGGCCCAGTTGCCAAACAAAGACTGCCCTTACAGACATGTTAGAAAACAGCAAAGCTCAGATTCAGGACCTAAAATAAAATAACTACCCCCAACATGACTACACCAAGGCTTGCAACCCTACCCTCAGAGTTCAGATCCCCGAGTCATAGCCACAATCCCTTTTAGCTAGCTGCTCCCTCTGAGGATTTAATAGAGGTCGGGGCGGTGTGGGAAGGTGGGACACAAACTTCAGTCACTACAGTCCCTCCTGGAGTGAATTCTCCTTGCCGACAGGCCAAAAGGCCACGCGGTGTCTGATTTCTTCTGCTCTGCTCTAGCCAGCCCTGGCCTGCTCCGTGCAGCCGGGAGCGATGCTCTGCTCCCTCCACTCTTGCTGGCCCTGGCCCACTCCCTTGTGGTCGGGAAGGATCCTCCGATGTATCCCTGACCCGCTTCCTAACTGCAGGAGGGTCTCCTTTGCTGCCCAGAGGCCGCTGCTAGATCTGCCACTTGCAGATCGGGGCTGCCAAGCCTGAGCAGCTTTCAGGCTATGTGCCTCTGGCCCTGATTGGAGCGCCATTCCTCTCCACCGATTGGCTCACCACAGCCCCTTTCCTGCGTTGATTGATCTTTGCCAAATTGCACCAGACAAACCCCAGTCACTACAGCTCCTCCTCCTGGAAGTGAGTTCTCCTTACTGGCAGGCCAAAAATCCTGTGCGGTGTCTGATTTCTTCTGCTTTGCTCTAGCCGGCCCTGGCCCACTCCTTGTGGCGGGAAAGATGCTCCACTCGCTCTGCTCTTGCCAGCCCTGGCTCATTCCCTTCTGACCAGGAAGTATTCTCCGATTTGCAGCTCTGGCCTGCTTCCTAGTGGCCAGGAAGGTCACCTTATGCCCCGAGAGCCACTGCTGATCCTCCAACTTGCAGCCCTGACCCACTTCCTAGTGGCCAAGAGGGTCTCCTTTGCTGCCCAGATAGCTGTCACTAGATCCCTTAGATGTCTTATATGACCCTAAGTGTGAGTGTAGTATCATTTGGCCGTACTGCCATGATACCCCTTAGCTAAATATACTTTCCCTGTGAATGTGTTAGCACTTTGTGTGGAATACCAATGGCTTGGTACAGATAGTTTTCATGGCCTTAAAAATAAGTGAGTGTGGAGGATGGAATACCCAATAAGATAACTGAATTTAAAGGTGACACCAAATTGCTGCGAGTGATCAAATGTTATTGAGGGGATGGGGATGGGTTGAGGATTGCAAATGAAATTCACTGTAGATGGGTGCAGAGTATTGCACTTGGTCCCAGGAACATATGTGCAGTGCCAGTAAGCGATGCCAGTTATAAAATGAGTAGGAGAAATCCTGAATGCTGACTGGCTGAAGAAGTGTTGCCCCATGATGATATCCCAGTAAATCATCATGGGTCAGAAATTATTACCAAGATTAGTGGTATCACAACACTTAGGGCCATTTCAAAATCACAGTGTTACACTCCAGGGTGTTGTATAACTTGGGATATTGTCACTTCTTGGTGATTGCAGGCACTCAGCTTCACTTTGTGCCTCACAGCACACTCAAGTATGACAGTGTCTCATGACATGCCACACTGTGTGTGTATTACTGCTTAACTGTATATAGTCCGGATAAAAGGGAATAAGTAGAATAGTCCAGTTGACCAACCTTTTATGTAAGGCTCCAGCACGTTGCATTTGCAGTGTTATGTTCAGCTGTGGTTGCAGTAGTATAAGAAGGCTATTGTGGTGACTAGTGTGCAACATAGGATGACAGCTTAGCTATTAAGAGAGATGGTAACTTTGACAAGTTTACTCTGGAAAAAGAAGGTTAAAAGAGTGCTGTAAAATTTGCAAAACATATGTTGTGCAGAGTGTTCTGATTTGTATGTTTAGTCCTGGTGTGTCCTTCCTTTGTTTGCTATTAGGAGTTTTAAGTAATTTGCCTACTAGTTTTACAGCCTCAGGGATCCCCATATTGCAGCGGTTTATTGCTCTTCTTTTTCCTACAGTGCCTCCTGTCCCATGTGCCGGTGATGTGTCCAGGATCATAGATTCAGCAAGTACTGGTTTACGATCAGTTTAAAAGCAGTACAGCTGTGATTTTAAGTCACTTTCCTTATTCAGTAGGCACTGAAGGCTACGCTTGCAGCTTAGCAACCACCTAAGGTCTAATTGAGTGGGTTTAGTGTAAGAAACAGCTACAGTCTTTTCTAATTATATCATTGATGACCTAGGGTAATTTGTCTGTTTTCTATGGCTGAGTGTAGTTTGATGAAATTAAAAGCAAAACATTTACTCCTGCTGGCCAGACCTAGACAAACATATAGAAAACAAAAACATTAAATTAGAGTTATTTAGTTGAAAACATCAGGCTGCTGTCTTCAGACTACTGCTGCAGTACTTTTCCTAACTGAATCAGTGGTCCAAGATGCATCACTCTTACATGAGCCAGGAGGCACTGTATCACAAAGAAGAGTAGTATACCCGTCTAATGTAGAGATCCCCAGAGGCCATAAAACTAGTAGACAAAGTTAGAAAAAATCCTACTGACAGAGAAAGGAAGGACACACAAGGACTAAGCGCACAAATCAAGGCACTCTGCACAACATAAGTTTTACAAATATTGACTGTAGTACTCCTTTAAGAGTGTTAACCACTAGGCTACCAGAGGGCCCAGCTGGCGCATCCCACTGCCAGACAGGTGACATGGATTCGGAAGGAACTTAAGTCGCCGTGTTGGAGACCAGCCAAACCACGAAGCTGCCACTTGGCTGATGCGCTGTGGTTGGGAGGAAGGCTTCTGGCACCCAGTGCCATAGTAACTTCTGTGGTGGGCTAATGAGCTTAGTGCCTCCACACAGACCTCGCACTGTGCCTCCGAGGCAGCTGGCTGCCGCGCCTGTGACCGGGAGGTGGAATATGGGAGAAAAAAAAAAAATCGACAACTCAGTGTGACGTTGACAGCCAGCTCTGAGTGCTGTATCAATTTTTTATTACATATAAAATATGTGATGGGAAGGTCAGTTTGAGAAAACTACTGTCTTACTGGAACCGACACATCGAGACCCCAAGGGATAAGTTCAAAGGACAGGACATAACTAAACTGCAGATATCTAGGGTACAATTACCTTGTCAATTTGCCTTCATCCCAGGAAATAAGTTTACCATTCATAATTCCCTCATGGAAAATCCTTTAATTTGCAATAGTTGTCAGGAAGAACTTGAGGAGGGTGTCAGAGAGAAGCCAGAATGGACATTGAAGAGAGGTTGATGTCTGGGCCAGGGGAGGACCCAGGCAATTTGGAAGGCTCAACATACATTCCGGGGAACCCTTGAATTACATCAGAGACCTTTGGAGGTATAGATTCCAAGGCCCAGATGGCATTAAAGAGGCAAATACACTTTTGCTTTGAATACAGTTACTTAGATCAAATAAACTTTTGAGATGTATGTGTGGCAGAGCACAAACCAGTTTGGTCTGGTTAACTGTGGAAGAAGAAAGGCAGTGAGGTCACCTATTATGCATTTTTAAATATTTTATTTGGACATCCTGTGAGATAAAATATAGATGTTACAACAAGGTGGAGTTATGTGACCTCAAAGAGGGACTGACTCAGAACTGTGTTTGATTGCTGAGAGAACCTTGGCAAGACAAGACCATATTTCTGACTGAGAGAAGAGACCATCAAAGCACTGAAAGAAAGTAAGTATATAAGATTAGTCTGAATGTATGTATTGTAGGAACTGCACTTTTACCTGTTTGTTTTAAAGCTGTATGTGTTGGGATATATTGGTTCTATAATTATTGTTCTGTTTTGATATTTTAAAGTAAAGATATATTTTACAATGGAAACTTCCTGGAGTGCCTTGATATTTCTTTTGATTTAAGTTGAGCTTTTAAAGGTTATAAGTAACACTGTGTATGAGCTTATTGTATACCAAATGGGAAATGGATAGAGTTCTCTAAAGTCTTGCATAGAGTTCTAAGGGTTCATTTGAAAGACCTGGTTAGGTGCCCATAGGCAAAGATATCTGGCCCCTGAAGACAGAATTGTCTGAGCCTGATAATAGGTGCGCTAACAAGAGGTTATCAATTTGAATCCCTCCAGAGCTTGAGACTAAGGTGACTTGAACCACAAAACAGACAAGAGGGTTACCTTGTTCTGTTCACTGTACACAAATCATACGCTCAGAGGCTGGCACTTGGAGTAGAGGGCTGACCGGGCTGAGCGAGTTTGTGGACACCCAGTGGCTGCAGTTTCTGGCTCTGCGTGGTTCTAGCATCCCAACACTAGATCTTGTCCACCTGGTGGACTTCCTCAGGTGTAAGGAGGATGGCCTTCCTTAGAGTCCCTATCCATGAAGTGGAAGCTGTGGGAGCCATTGGGAGACAGCTGGATCCATGGGCTAGCCTGAATAGGGTATATCTCAGCAACCAGGGTATACCCCTGATGACCTAGACGAGGGCTAAAGCTCTGGAAAAAAGTGTGTTAATCACTGTCTCGATCTCCCTCTTCTAAAATCCCCATCGTTGTTGATTGCAACTACTGAGGTTCATACCTCATTTGCAAAGTCTGGCTACACAAAACTGGGTGCAGAAGGCCTCAAAATCGTGCCACCACACTTTGTGCTTATACAAAACTCGTAGTCACTAGGAGATTAACTCCCTTGGCCTCCAAATCAGGATGCAAATGTTTTACAGATGTTGTTGTGTGCAAAAGGTTTTCACATGCTAATACGAAGTCAAACACCCACAGAGATCTGTGTGGCAGAATGACAATCGTGCGGTGCTGTGCCATGCACAGGGGCCATGGGTAGAGGTGCTGCCACCTTAGTCACTCCCCTCCTAAACTGGCCAAATATAAACCCTCATTGTTAGGCCTGCTTGTGGGTTAGTGCAGTACATCTCTGTCCGTGGTGGTCCAGTGGCTCCACGCCTCTTCCCTTATGTAGTCCCTAGTGTCCAGTGGAACCCTCTCCCTACTCCGTTCCCTTCTCTTTGTGTTTAACAGTCTGGTCTACACTATATTTTTAAGAATTAAATGCACTTATTAACTATGTTTTTATATACTTATATTTATATAGCTGATTTAATGTGTAGTTCCATGTGCCTTCTCTTGGGTCTTAATCTTTTGGGATCTGATTCATTATGGTTACATGCTGCATGTTAAGTGACCTGTAGGCTACAATAAGTGAATCTTCCGTGTAAATGGGGGCCAGAGAGGCACCTGCAGTATTCACCGAACCCCAGCTGATCTATGGAGCCCTCACCTACCTGATCCAGCCATATCGCAGAGCAAGGCGTGTCAGGGGAGTGACTGCTTGAAGTGTTTGTCATTAAGCCATATACACAGGGCTTTAGATGGCCAGGGGTTTGATGCCTTACACCTGGGAGTATCCGCCATAGGACCTATGCAGCCCCAGCCTTTTCACTCTGGGAGCTGTAATAATCCCACCAAGAAATGTTAGCCAGTCCATCTTCTGCCATGAAGCTGTGAGCAATAGCTGGTAAATAGGATAATTTTTTTGGGGGTGGAATTTTCCCAGTCAGAGGAGACTAGACAGTCCCCTCTGTGGTCTGTCAGTATCCCAAGATCCAATGCACAGCCATAGCTAGAAGCATTTTGTCCAGTTTGGCTCCCTGTCATTGAGATCCACACGAGTGTATGAGGCGCTTGGGTACATAAGACCTGCTTCACAACATGAAAGTGCAGAGCACCATGGTCTGAGCAAGCAAGATATCAGACCATTCAATGAATTAGACCCTTCATTGGTACCCCCATACCTCTTAAATTGAGTATATTTTTCTTTTTTTTTTTAAACACAATATGTTTTAGCACAGTACTGAGAATTTTGTTTATTTGGACCAAAGGTCTAGGACTAGTATCCGTGTAGTTGATGTTATTTTATCTGCCCCTGAACACACACACACACACACACACACTCACATGCTTGCTGAACCATTTGTAGTAACGTGTTAAGTAATCCTTAAGGTAGCATTTTTATTGTGTCATAAACGCACATGACAAATGTGTCATAAATCATGGGTTTTGTGTTTATTTTAAAACTGAAGAATAATTTATTGAGTGTGCTACATGAGTCCTGGTCTCTCCTGTTTGAGCACAAGAAATGTTGCTCATTTAAATTACAGTTAAGGGTATTCTGTTGAGAAATAGCATGATCTGTGGCATGTATAGAAAGTATGTGTGCTGTTGGCAAGAGTGACATCATAGTTTATATACTCTATAAAAGTTTAATTAAGTTATTACAGGGTCTTTAGTCATTATTTTAACCCTATCATTCCCCTTGTCCAGTATAAGCCACCAACATGTTTGATTGGACCATACACGTATATACAATTTATGGCTTAAAAATGGGAAGTGAGTCTCTTAAAGCAGCAGTGTTAGCTAGTCATCTTGTCTTTTTTTTTCACTCTTAAAGCAGCAATGTTGGCTAGTCGGCATGTCTTTTTCCTCTTAAAGCAGCAGTATTAGCTAGTCACCATGTCTTTTTTCCCTCTTAAAGCAGCAGTGTTAGCTAGTCACCATGTCTATTATTTAATTTTAACAGTGATGTTTTTCAGATAAAAAATGAATCTACCATTTTTATTTCATTTCTTAAATTCCTGAAATGAATTATGGCTTTTGTACTTTTCAAACAGTCTCACTCTCTTGCCCACAATGAAAATATTAAATATTTGCGTGTGGTTTTAGTCTGTTGACCACCAAAACATATATGGTAGCATCATCTTTCTACATCCACAGTATGAATAGTGTGTGCCTATAAAAATAACCTCAACAGACGAGGTTTGTAAAAATTACGGTGGTGGCCATCTTTGATGTCTTCAGTCATTATTATTTCAAAATTACATTATAACAGCTGTTTTAAAAATATCTGAAAATGTCATATACACAGAGGATGAATCTAAGGATGTAGCCTACATTTTGCTAAAAAAATATATATATGGTGTGTGTGTGTGTGTGTGTGTGTGTGTGTGTGTGTGTGTGTGTGTTGTTGCTGACAAACAAATCCCACTTTAATATCTAAAATTGTTTTTCCCCTTGAGGGTTATTTTTATTTGTTTCTGTTGTGAGCTTCTTCAGAAAAAACAGAGAATCAATTCTGTATTAGCCACTATGGCCAGGCAGACAATATAGTGGAGGAGTACTGAAGGAGTGAATTGTACAGGAAATGTCTTCTATTTATGATGCACTGTAATCACACCAGAATTGTAGACATCTCGTTGTAAACTCAGTGATGCTAATACTGATACACTGCTCTTGGTTAGAAAGTAGTATTTCATCTTGATGTACTGTAAGACATAGGAACAATTTTGAGTAGCTTGCACTTGAGGGAATATTAATTTATACCAACAATGTATGAAATACTGAAATGTGAGTGAGAAAGCCGCCAGCTATTCAACCCAAGGAGAGCAAGGCTTTTTTGGTATAACCAGCCCATGATGTATGTAGCAAAAGGTTTCTGCTTTTCTGCAGTATACAGACAGTGAAGCTATTATCTGACTGGCCCATAACTGCTGTTCATTTGCAATAGAAGCTGTGGTAATAGTAAGGATGACTCAGAAAACAAACAAAAAACAACTTAAAATCTAGCTCTGTAAATTCTGCAAATGGAACTGAACTGAATAGAAAGGGTGGCTCCCACAATCCTTATTGGTCAGATCCATTGGACTGAGCCAAAATACTAGAATACCTCTTTGTGTGGTTTTGTGCTATCTGGAATGAGTCTCAATAGGCCCTCAGAAAAGACATCATAGGTCCTTACAGGGCAGGTTCCCACACCAGTGTGCAAGAATCGACATCAGTATCTGGACCCATGGCAAGTGTTGAGTCCAGGGACTGACTGCTCCAGACCCTACTATACCAGATTCCAACACAGTATGTTGCCACTAGGCCCTAATTTCATCATCCCCATTTCTATATTTTTCCATTTGCATTTTGCACAGAACCCTATTCTTATTCTGTTTTATTTCACTCATTCTCCAAATAAGCATTAAATGAGCCCATCGCTTGTCCTCACAGGGTTCTTCCCTAGAGGATGTTCAGTTTCTTTGTTACCTTTAGTGTTCAAGACTTTCAGTTTCCATGCCCACACCTTACCTTCAAACAAGAGGGCAGGGACATGCCTGTATAGCTGATTGATAGCAGTGTTGCTCATCAGCTGTTTGGTAGGAAACTACTGCTGTGACCAGCAGCCCTTTCCTAAATTGCAGCATTTGATCCTTTATCATCTTTTCACTTCTTCTTCCTTCCATGGCTCCGAATCTCTCTTCCATTCTGTTGTTCTGCTCTTCTCCATCTGTCTGTTCATCTGTCCCTCACTAAATATTTCCAGAGGAAACAGTGGGCCACATTTTCAAAAGGTTAATGCAGGGCTTGTGACAAACCCATAGATTGCTGCAGCTGCTTGGTGAATGCCACAACTGCACCTGATTTTATAATCTAGGGCACAGTAGTGAGTCAACCTGCTTTATGGCAGTTTGCAGCAAAGTTTGGCCACAAGCTATGTGTTAGGGGGCCCCAGAATGGCACAGGCTACACCAAAGAAGGTTGGTCTAGCGAGCATTGATTTGGCGCATTGGATAGAGAATCTGACTAGAGTGCTGTATACCCAGTGCACCATATATTTGACACACTCAGGGTTTGCGACAGTTCTACAGCTTCAAAATCCGGCCCTTGTGGCTTATTGGTTAGACCATTACACTGTGAAAAATGGGATCCCAGCTTCAAATTTCCCTGTTGTCACCTCATTGCGTCCACCATGACTACGACACTTGACTGACTAGTGTTTTATTTTCTCCCAGCTTCAAACAGGGTTGATGCTGGACCCCACTAAAATTTGATACCACATCTTATTTGGCGACTAACCTGATGAAGGGTATAACTCCTGAAAGTTTGTCTCAAAAGCAATTTTGTTAGTGCAGTAAAGGTATCACCTGCATCCTGCAACATAATTATTGTTTTCTTTTGTTTTTTCTTCAGCTATCTTGGGTGAATAAGTTATAAAAGTATTGTGATAAGCGCTGAGTAAGACCCTGTCCATTTGTTATGCAGAGAGAGAGTAAAAAGCAAAGATCTATTTTGTCTTCTCCTATTTTTAAACTTATCTGTCTCTTGCCTGTCTGCACAATAAAGTCTCCTTGTGGCACCTAGGAATTGGCCACTCTGATGGTCCCACAGTTTCTCCTTGTTATCTCCCTTCCTTCACTTGCTATTTCTGTTCTTTTTTCTCCTTGCTTCTCTGTGGTTAAAACATATATATGAATCTTTAGTCCCTTTACACGACATGCTCTGCACTGCAACTAGTGATGCAGAGCAACTGGAATGTTGCCAGTTTTGGCGTGTAGAGGCAAACATCGAATGCATCTGAGGCGACATTCGCTGGACTGGTGTTCCTGCTTTCCCTTGGTTCGCCATTGTGTTTTACTGTTGTGAGCCACCTGTGTAAATGGACAGCAACTTTCACCTCGATCCTGGAGAGAGTCTCATGAGACCCTCAAGATCTTGTGTTGTTTAACATGCTCTTGCGTCCATATGGTGGTTTCTGAGGCTCATGGCATATTCGATCTGAGTTCAGCTACATATATTTCAGATGCACAAAGAAAAGCTGAACTCGGGAAAGTAGTTGCTTTTAAGAATCAAGGGCTAAAAAAGTACTTTAAAAGCACTCGGAAAGTTGATCCATAATACTGGGCATGCGCTAATGCATATTAATATATGAATATGCATAAGCGCATGCCAAGTTATCATGGCTTCACTTTCTGGACACTTTTGAAGTACTTTATAGCCCCTGATTCTAAAAAGTAACTACTTTCCAGTTCAGCTTTTCTTTGTGTATCTGAAAATATATGTAGCTGAACCTCAGGTTGAATATGCCACACGCTGATATCTCAAACTCTCTTGGCTAGCCGGAAACACTAGCTAAAACACCAGAAGTTCCAAGAGAGCGATGCAGTCATCATCATATAAAGGCGGGAGGAGTGCAGCACAAGGAGCGGAGTGAAACGCTACAGTGATCATAGAGTTTTAGGTAGGTGCCATGTAAAAGAGGCTTTTATGTGAAACTGGGATCCCTTGGTTTGCAAATGTATGTAGTTACATGGTTGAAATGATTACAGAAACCCATTTAGGTCTCAAAAAAATCCATAATGCAAGGGGTTGACTTTGAAATGTATTCTGACCTCCACAAACTTGTTTACAGAATTGTCAACAGGAGACCAGCCCTGGGACAAAATGTTCTATTTTGTTGCACCATAAAGTTGATGTGTTCTTCAGGCTGCCCTCAGGAAAGGAACTGACAAAGTTCTGGTACATTTTGTGAGAAACAGGAGATGCAACTTACGACAATCAGGATACAGAGTTTAAACTTCCAGGAAAGATATCTTATAAAAAGAGAGCAATGTTTTGTTAAGCGATAGAGACTGAAATTTAAATTGATTCAGAGACTCTCAGATATTGGACTTTCTTTACTTGTACCACCTATATGAAGCTATCCTGTCCAGTTTAATTTTTTTTATTTTATTGTTATTAATAATAAAATGCTACTTGTGAATTGTAAACTTCTCCTGGTCTGTCTATGCTACATGTCCTATGCCTCTATGACAAGTATATATCACTTTGCTGCTCCCTTTGCATTTTGCAGCAGTTCCATTCTGTTCTTTCTGCACACTCCATCTGCAGCCCTTAATGTATCTCTTCTGACCACTCGTCAAACTTCCAGTACCAGAAAGAGTAGGTGATGTTTTCTTTAGCGTATAACACAGTATTAATAATCTGTTGCAGCTTAATATCTTCATTATTTAAAGTGCAGTTACAAGAGTAGCAGACAGCAGATCTCACACTCTTAGCTGTCTGCTACCATTCTGCTTTTGAAATAATAAAACATTAACCTGCACCAGAGTTGTCTTTGGCATTTTGACTTGGACCCCGTGTTGTTGGTTTTTTTATTGTTTGTTTTTTGCAACAGTTTGGTGCATTGTTTTCCAGAGCCCAGTCCTGTTGTTAGAGCCCCTGTCTTTTGCTTCCTCCTCTAATACAGTATTAGCTTGGGAGTCAGAATCTAACTTTAATGTCATTTTGAGGCACAGTAAAAGCCTTTTATCATGCTTCGATGTGTATTAAGTACTGTCCATGTAATTATGATCCATTTTCCCAATGCTGAACTTGGAGTTACTTTTTACACTAGAAAAAATATTCACCTAGGCTCTGCTTTTTCAGCCCTAACCCAGTTTCTTACTCTTGACATTAGCATTCTGTTAATTTGGTAATAATTTAAAACTGTGACAAGAACAAATATAAAGCATTGTTTTCTCTTGACCCTAAAATCATTTTAAGTTTAAAAGCCTTTTATAAAATTGGTAAGAGAAATTTTGTTCTGTGATTGGTGCAACCAGTCACATGACCATGTAGTTAATATTTATCTGTCTGAAATTTCTCCAGCTGGGATAACCTAATGAAATGCAACATCTCATTTTCATGGGTGTCCCAGAGAGGACAACAGCAGTGAGTGATATAATTTAGTACAGGAGAAAAACAGTTGCATAATAATATAAACATGTAAGATAGAACTACAGTATAAACACAAACAAAATGCAGAACATAATGTATTATAGGCTAACACAGGTGGAATCGCAGCAGTAAGGAAATGTGGACCTTAATTTTTTTGTTTTATTCTTTGGTAACCAGGTAAGGCCCACTAGACACATGTGCCAGTTTTATGGTGACCCAGGAGCACTGGGGTGGTAAGTGACTTGCTCAGAGTCGCACACTATGCAAATGGATGTTGTGGAATCAAACCCAGGTCTGCTGGATGTATCAAGCTTCGTTCACAACTTGTTACTCTAATCTTTAGGCTGTACATGTATTGTGACTGAGTATTATTGCGATAATAGTGTAGAGGTGGGGCTTAAAGGTAAGTAACCACATCTGAGAATCACTTACTCATGTCATAGAAGTATGGAGGCTGTCAGCTATGAGGAGAGACTGGAGGCTGTTGATACGGTCACCCTGGAGAAGAGGAGGAGGTTAAGGAGGCACAATTCAGTATTATGCATATTGAAGGATATCGAAAGGTCAAACCTATGGAAATGTTTGATCTGGTGTGCTCGAGCAGGATGCAGAGACCTGCCCTGAGGCTCAGAGTTGATCAGTTCTGGGGTTATGTTAGGAGGCACTTCTTCTCCCAGAGGGCAGTGAACCTATGGGACAGCCTACCTGCAGAGACAGAGGCATTAAAACAGAATCTGAACCTGGACAAATTTCTGCTTACCAAGGAATCGCAGCATACCCTGGACAGTAGGGTGTGGGAAAGTTCTGTAAATTAGTACATGCTTGTACAGCATACTTGTTGGTTCCTGCTTATGAAGGGAGGGCACTTGATGGACCTAGGTACTTTCTGACCTTAAAACTACTGTGTTACTATGCTTCATATATAACCATATCTATTTGCAGTAAAATATAGATTTTTTTTAGCAAAACAATTTACTTAATGGCCTTATTTCTAACTCCCAGGAATTCAGCAGTATATCTTCACAAAGTGCATTCATTCTGCAGAATAGAGATGCCATCCAGATAGTCCAGGAGAGATGCCAGCTTTGGCACTGTTGTCTTACAGAACCTGTTCCCTAAACAGGTTCTGGACCCAGCCTCACAAGATACTGCTATGGAGTCTGCACTTTATGAAGATATACTGATGGATTCTGTGGTTAGAAGAAAAATTACTCAGTGAAGTAACATTGTTTCTTCGCAATCCCTTACACTGCCACCCCTTCCAGAATCTGGTAATAGATTCAGACAAGAATCGATCTTTTTTTTCTTTTGGCTTGAGCATTACTTGTTACAGTGCATTCACAAAATTGCCAAGTAGTCTAGCTACAAAGTTTTGCATATACATTTTATTGTTCTGCCTTCAATTGACTACTTTAAAAAATTATTTTGGTAAAATTTTTAAAACTTTATTTGTAGCCATTTAGCTAGTTTGTTGATTTCAGTTACCTAGCTTTAGAAACAAATCTGACATTAGGATGTAGGGGCAGTGAGACCACAGGGCAGACTTTGAGCTTCATTCTAATTCTAAAATTCCATAATTAGCGTAAGTTCTATCTCCAGGGTATGTCTGTCCTGCAGAATGAATGCACTTTGTGAAGATTACTGACTAATCCCTTAAGAAGACACAACATTTCTACTGAAAGTAATATTTTCTTTTCAGTAGTAAGAAAATAAATACATAATATAAACAAAATTATGAAGCAATTGAGGTTTCCTTTATTTATATATTTTTTTGTCATAGCTCTAAAGTAGGTTTAATTTGCCTCTTAGAAATACAGCAGTGTTTATAGCCATATATAGTGACATAAACAAGTGCTTCATCTGAGCTCAAGTGGCAGGACGCGGATGGGGAGAGGTCTAATAACTTTCCAGTGAATTATGTTCGAAGGAATTTGCACATGCTCAGTGAGACTGCACTATTGTGAATGTGGAATGAGTACCAGCAGTAGAACTACAGTTTCAAGTCGGTAGCTTAGTCATATTAAGGTTAGTCATTCCTTGATCATGCAGCAATTACATCATTAAATGCCTTCTCTGTGATCAGCTCGAATCCGGTATCAAACATATTCACAATGTTTGATAGAACTGTTTCTAAACTTTCTGTTCCTGGCAAACACCAAATCTGATAACTTAACCTTAATCTTGAAATTGAAATGCTTTTGTAATATCGTATGCGCAGTGAAGTCATGCCATCGTATTTGATCTCGCTCTCACTGAAACCGTTCCATGTGTTACTAATTAGCTGCAGGTGTTGCAGAAAGGCTTCAGGTATGGTCATATTGCAGTAACTGTAATATTCTTTGGAAAACACAAGGTGATGATTAAAGCAGCAGTATGTGTTGTTAGTCACCATGTTTTTTTTTTTTTCTTTTCAGCAGTAGTGTTTTTCTGGCAAAATTATCAAGATACTCGTTTTTGTTTGTTTTCTTTCATTCCTGAACTGTGATATGGGATTTTGATTTTGAAGTTTTGAAAGTTCCCATACTGTGCCTGCCATGAAAAATTAAATATCTTGGTACAGTGCTGTGCTGTTTACCACCAGAAACATGGCAACTCCTCCTAATACATCTATGTTATAAATCTAGCATATATATTCAACAAGTAACCCCAGAGGAAGAGATATTTAAAAACTGCAAGTGGCAGACATCTTTAATGATGAGAGTCAATAATTGCAAAGTACGCTATAAAAGCTATTTTAAAATATCTGAGAAAACTAAAAACACACGAGGATGGATCTAAGGGTGTCAGAACACATTAACTGTGATGAAATTTCTGCCGACTAACAAATACTGCTGCTTTATAAATAATCCAGACTTTCAGAACCCTCGCTTCACTTAGAGCAAGTCTGCTTTGATTACATTTCAGCTTTTGCCCAAGCATTTAATTGCACAGTTAGCCCTGACTTTCTGACCTTACTCAAATTATTACTCTTGTAATTGTGTCAGTGTACATCTTTGCCAAAACCCATCATAATCAAGAGTCAATTTATGCTAGCATTTTGGTTTTAAATTCTTTTGGCATCCAGATTAAACTTGAAGAGGGCTTAAAAACTCTAGCAAGCTGTCTTGATAAAAACTGACTTACGGAAGTAATGGGATCCTTAGTTGATAAATACAGAGCCAGCACTACTGACAAAACAATCACATGATGCTGGCCCAGGATATGAATAGCAAAACATGATTCTTACGCTGTGTGCAACCTCATGTGTGGCTGAAGAAGGTGGCACTTCCTGGCAACAGAAGATGTTTACGCTCAAATAGTCCCAATTAAAAACTTATGTTTGTCGATCCAGTGACATTCAAAGAGCCGCATTAACTCACAATAAAGCAAACAGAGACCCTAATGCAAACTGTATGGGCTAGCTTGTTTCTTTTCGATACATTGTTTTTCTGATATGATTTATTTTACATATGACTGCAGTGAAAAATAAAACGTCTGGCTCTTGGTAACAAATGAATTGTTCTGTGTGCTTGTTTTATAGAACTGTGCTGAATCTATAAGTCATTTTCACAGTGAACACTGCTTTTAAATACTGGTTCAAATTCTGTTTTGCTCTAGCTAGACAGGTTTTTAATTATCCTAGTGGTTGTTTCTGATGTACGTGCTGCTGGTATAAAACATTTTAGAACTGTATGATGTAGTTTATGTCCCTGTTCTACTCTTGTATTGTTGGCGTAATGCACTTATGTTCTATTTTGGAACTCTGTGGTTGTTTGGGACATAAACTACATCATACAGTTCTAAAATGGTGCTTAACTAAAGACTGCAAAGTGGAAACAGCCACTGAGGTTACTAAAGGCCTGTGTAGCTGGAATACTATCAGAATTTGAACCAGTACTTACAAACCAGCCCTACAGGGAAAAATAACACAGGTTCAGCACAGTTCTCCTTTAAAGCAGCAACTAAAGAAAAAGGCTGCATGCCTTGACAAAAACTACTGTATCAAGTGAATATGTCAGAAGGTGGTTTAATGGGTAAGATAAAAACCAGAGCTACAGGCACTGAACACCCAGTGCTTTGAACCTAACTGGTTCTTCCTCAGGGCCTTTTTTTGGTTGTTTGCTTGAATAGCTTTTGGAGATTACAGCATGAATCTGTTTGTCCATCCAAGTTTTTGTTGTTTTAAAATAGTCCTGTTTTTTTTTTATTATTTATGTTTCCTTGTTAGTGCTGACTTTCCCCACCCAAGATTAATTTTTAAATTACTTATGAGCTCCAGAACTCAGTGACATCAGTGGAACTAAAACCTACAATGAAACTTTCTCATAGAACTATACACGCTAGAATGCCAGTCCTGTAATTGTGTGACATGCAAATATACATTGAATCTCTGCCTAAAACATGACGTTTAATCCTGGCAGGCATACTTCTGGTGTATAGGTAAAGTTGCATAATGGAACTCTGCATGCCAGGTAATGTCATCATTAGTTATCAGCATCACAGGCCTTCCTTTGCCATTCTAGCACTTACAGTTCTGTGAGCTTTCTAGCAGGGCTTCCATTCAACTGATGGCACTGACTTCTGAACTGCTAAGTTCTGTAATTACAGAACGAATATTGGTGTGGAAAAGCCGATTAAAAGCAATCCTAAGTAAGAAGAATTAGGACAAATTCAAAACAAACACACAAAACAATACAGTGGCTTATTGGCCAGCCTTCACACATGCTAAAATGTACAATTAAAATAAAAAATGCAACCAGCAGGGTTCGTGTTCTCTTTAAATGTTAGGATCAGCTCAGAAAATGTGGTGGTCTGAAATTTACTGGCATGCCTTTGTACTACAATACCTGATGCATTTTCTGTTAATGATACAGGTGCAACCTTTCAACGTAGACAGGGTCGGTGCTGAAGTGCTGCTTTATTTTTTGTGGTTCAAAAACTTTCAAAACTCCTTTTGGGGACTTCAGTAGGGGATTAGCTCAAGCCCTGAATAGGGTTGCTGTCACAGCGATCTACACCACTGAAACCACTTTGCCACAACTGCCACCTCTGTCTTGTGCCTGAGAGAGTTTGATGACTATTTTCACTGTCACCACTTGGTTCTACCAGTGTGCACTAGTTCCAGTCCAAACAGGGTCACTTCCTCTCAGTGCCCGGCCTTTTCATAAAAAGAACCTTCCCCATAGACCCCAGGAAACACTCAACTGTCCTGTACTCTGGTACAGTTACTTGTAAAGCACTTTGGTAGACACACCATGGAGACAAGTTAAACCATTATATATTGGCCAAGAGAGACAGCTTCCTCATATTAAAAAATCCACTGCCACTGCTTGTACAAAATAGAGATCTTTATTAACATAAATGAAAAAGTACATACAGGATTTACAAAGAACAAAATGGAATATGGTTTACGCTAGAAAATGAAATAAAATCTGTTTAAACAATAGGACAGATTATAGACAGAAAAAATATTGCTAACTGGCTAGACTGAACTCCTACTGACCCCAGTTGAAGCAATTAATGTAATAGGTTGCTTAGACCCCGTAGGTTACAACTACTGTCAACCATAAGAATGTTTATCGATACCAACTCAGAGTCCATTTTTCTTGGTGACTAAGGCCCTGACACACTGGGGAACTTAAAATGGTTTAAGTGCCTTAAAACAGTTTAAATCCTTCTAGCACTGTTTGCAGACAGACTACAAGCCCTTAAAACGTTTTAACAAAAGTGTTTTTAAACCCTGCTAGATACCTAGTCTTAAAACCATTTTAAAAACGTTTTGAGCTAGCATGGTTTTACTCACAGGTCTGTCCAGGAGTAAAAGTGTTTTAAGCTGTAATGGTTTAACTAAAACAGTTCTAACTGCAGTGTGTCCAGGCAAGCACAGTTTTATGTATTGGACAATAGTTACAAGGAGAACAGGTTTAACACTAGCAGTGTGGCCACACTAACCCGCTTCAAAAATGGTTACTGAGTAGTGTCTGCACTGAAATGGTTTAGCTAAACTGGTTTTAAAAACAGTTTTCAAAAACAGTTCTGTAGTGTGTCCAGGGCCTTAATGTAGACTGGTCTAGCCAGAAAGCAAATGCTTTAAAAGAATTGCACAATGAATTGGATCTCCCAGCTTATATCAAAGCCAGCCAGAACCAACTTGAAAAACCCTGCTAGCAGCTGTGTACTGGACATGATACTTACTAACAGACCGCACAAAATGTTGCGCTCAGCTGTATTTCATAACGATCTTGGTGATCACAATATAGTTGTCTGCTCTAAGAAAAGTGGAAAACAATCCTCATGTTCTAAATTTATCACGGAAAGAAGATTCCCAAATTCAAACTGGAAACTACTCAAGCCGATCTTAGGAGCATCAATTGGCATAATTTTTACTTAGCACCCACAGTGGACAAGGCTGTCAGTGTCTTCAATAAAATGCTCCTAAATATTATAAACCAGCATGCACCATTTGTAAAACACTGAGTAAAAAAGGTTTCTTGTCCCTGGTTTACTCCCAAACTGAAAACAGCTCTAACCCAACGGGATAGACTATGGGCTACAGCCAGACATACCAAAGCGCCACAGACTGGATGGCTTTTAGGCCATTGTGTAATAGTTGCACAAAGCTAATCAGAACAGTTAAAGCTAATTACTATGTGACTGCCCTTGAAGGTGCTAAAGGCAACCCAGCAAAATATGGCAAACAATCAAATTGGTTGAAGGTCATAGACCCCTCCCAATCAATTCCTGTAAAAATTACCTCTCAAGGAGTAACAGTTTTGACTGAGATACTATTCTAAAGAAACGAATTCTACTTTTGGTGGCGGGCTTGGAATTTGACTCCTCCCCAGCTGCTGGATTAGCGGATTGCTTCGCACTAAAAGACGACTAACGCCGACTGGCAAGTTCTGGAGCCCTTCAGTCTTTCCCCAGTAACTCATAAGCAAACAGAGGACCTGCTTATTAAACTGGATACAAAAAGTGCCGGTAATCGACAGCTTTGACCCTGTATTTTTAAAGTTGGGGTATTATTTCTAGCCCCTATAACACCTCTATTCAACTTGTCTATCATGTCAGGTACGGTTCCCTCTCCCTGGAAAACAGGCCTTCTGCTGTCCCTCTTCAAATTAGGTGTTCCAAGTGACCTGACCTGAACAACTACAGACCCATATCTATTCTTACCTGTCTTGTCTAAGCTTTTGGAAAAACTAGTTAACAACCAGCTAAAAGATTATCTCAAAACTCAGATCTGTTCAATCCACTGCAATCAGTTTTCTGGCGAAACCATAGCATGCCATCAGTGCTAGTCATAGTAACTAATGATTGTTTTCTGCCCTTGATAACAAACAGTCCACTGGAGCCGTTTTCTGGTTCTGAGTAAAGCATTTGATACTGTGGATCATGATCTTCTGCTTAACAAGCTCAGAGAGCATGGGCTACACAACTGTTTGATAAACTGGTTCTCTAGCTACCTTACAGGCAGATACCAATGTCAAATCTGATGGGCTTCTGTCCTCACCCCACCGCTAACAAGAGGAGTTCCAAGGATCCATCCTTGGACCGCTACTTTTTAAAATTTACATAAATACCCTAAGCAATAGTATTCACAACTCCAATCTCTACTTCTTCTGCAGACGACACTGTTCTTTACACTTCTAAATCCTCATTATTAGACGTTAGTGTCAAGTTACAGGCTGATTTCAGTTACTGCAACATAATCTGATAAACTGCAAACTACTGCTTAATTCCAGGAAAACCAAAGTCATGTTCTTTTTTTACCTCTATCTCTCCAAACTGATTCCATAGACTAGACACTCCTGCTCCTATTACAGCGCTGTTAGGGAACTCAGAGGTGTTGATAAATTCAAATACTTAGGAATTTGGCTCAACATAACCTCTCCTTTGTGGTCATCGAAACTCTAACAAAAAAGGTAAAGGCCAGACTAGTTTTTTTTTTTTTTAAAGGAACAAAGCATCATTTCCCACAGACATTCTTATTAGATTAGTTCAAGCAACCTTCCTCCCACTTCTTGATTATGCCAACATTATTTATAATAGTAGCATAGCCACTAACTTGCAAACTAGATATCCTTTATCACCGGCCCTACACTTTATAACCAATGCAGTTGTTACTCCCTAAGGAAAACACCAACATCCTGTTTGATATGCCCAAGTTCCATACCCATTATGGAAAAGCAGCAATTCAGTATGCTAGTCCATCAGTCTGGAACAAACTCCAGTCTTCACTCAAGCTTGGTCACTTAGTATCCCTTAATCTCTTTAAATCCTCAGCCAAAACAGCTGCCCAGGAATCTTGCCAGTGCTTCACCAACTAGCACTACTTTCCTATGTTTTTCTCTCTTTTTGTGCAAGCTCTTATGTCCCTAGCTGTTCCCCGCCTTAATGCTAGAATGTTTCTCTACCCGTATGTATGTGTAAATACTATGTTACTTGTCTTGTTACTATGTAAATACTATGTCGGCCATGGTCAAATCATCCTTTTTCCATCTAAGGAATATAGCACGGTGAAACACCTGGTTCCATCAGAGGATCTTCCTACCGAGTCCACGCCTTTGTTGCCAGTCGTCTTGATTACTGCAACGCCCTTTATCTAGGGCTGCAAAGTGGATATTCACTACTTGCAGCTGGTGCAAAATCACCGGCGGCTAGGTTGTTGACTGGAAGCCAAAAGGTCCAACCATATAACACCTATGTTTCGCGAGCTGTGCACTGGCTGCTTGCACAGTGGCGGATCACTTTCAAGGTCATGTTGATGACCTACAAAGCCCTACATGGGTTGGGACCCCACAACTTGGAAGAACTGACTTCTTACTGCCCCTCCCGCTCCCTCCGATCCTCTGGCGAGGATTGGTAGAGATTCCAGGGTAACTTAAAACATCTGGTGGAAGAATGTTTGCCTTTATGGTCTTCTACCCTGTGGAATTCCCTACTCCTGGCAGATGCTAAATAGCCTGATTGGTGGAGGTATTTTAAAAAGCCCTAAACCTTTCTTTTAATGAAGCATTTCATTAATGTTAATTATATTGAAGCTATTATATATAAAATGTTATTTATTATTGTGGTTTTAATGTTGCTTATGTATTTTGTAAAGGCGCCCTGAGCTTGGGAAGGGTTTTATAGAAATAAATTTTACTTACTTACTTACTTATATAAGAATTTGTATGGTAAGTTTGCAATCTAAATACTCTGTTGTTTCTGTCCTTTGTATATTATTGTATCATATTGTTCTTGACAGGACCTCCTTGAAAATGAGAGGGCTCAGTGGAGTTTTCCTGCTAATAAACTTGGACTTGAACTCACCTCACGCTGGCCAAGAAAATAAGTTTACAGCAGCTGGTTCCCAAATTTAATCAGTAGAGTTTCTGTATTCCGTAGTGCTCCATTGAACACAAACTCTGGGGACTAGGGTCACAAAATAAAACATTCTCTGCTTCAGCCTCTGCAGTAACATTGTGGCTTTGGCCTGTCTGTCAAAAATTCATTCTTACCCCAGGAGTCCTTTAGCATCAGTAACTTTAGCAGTTAGCTGGCTAGGTGCAACTGCCCCGGAGGTATGCCTTTAAGAGAATTTTTATTTAAATGAGCTTAGGCCACAGCCAGTCAAAAACAAGAAGGGGAGTGAGCTGAGTGAGAGCTGCCTAAAGGCTTCAGAATTTTTCTCCGCTGGACTGAACAACATTGCCCCTGAAATGCCTCTCAACTTTCCTTGTTGACAGCCTCCTAGTGCTTATCTGGGTAAAGTTTTCCTCATATTTAATTTTTTTTAATCTTATTTATCCGCCTCCTGCGGCGACCAACTGTGGGGCATCCAGCCGCGGCCCTGCCCGCGGGGAGGCACCAGGCTCACTCACATGATGGGGATCCGGCATGGCCACGATCGCTGGAGGGTCTCCCCATACTGTATCCAGCCAGACTGCCCGGACCGCAGTTCGATTCCACGCAAGTCTTCCCGGCGAGGCAGGATGCGGCCATCAGGCTGCACGGTCACACCCAGCCATTTCCACTTTTCTCCCATTTGGAGCGCAGAGCGTGCAATGACATCTGCGCGTATGCGTGCCTAGCGTCTGCCGCGCCCTCCCGTCACACCAGCGCCAGCGGCCTCTGGATATCCCAGGGGTTCGCCTGGCGTGGTGTGGATTTCCAACCCTCCCCAGGACTAGGAGAGCTGTCTCCTGACGCTCAATCCTAGTCCTCCTGCCGACTCCTCGATGACCCGGCTTGTTCTCGAACCCGGTGGCCTGTATAGCATGGAGTGTGGCATCCAGCACCACTGGCCGGCGCCTCATATTTAATTTTAAATAGTGTACTGAATGAAAGTTTTACATTTTCATGAGCGCCATGCTAGATTTTATTTATTAGTGCAACCATGCCATTTTGTCTTTATTTTTAGCCGTGGCTGCTCATTTCTTATATTAATTTTACACGAGGTGCTTAATTTCGACGGTTCCTCCACTTTTTACCTAATTCTTGTAGGAACTGTCAATTAGGGACAGTTGCCTTGTTTTTACCGCGAGGCACCCCACTGGAATTCAGACTTCAACAGTGCCTGGGGTTTCTCTCAGGATTGACAATTACGAGAAATCCATGGATATATAAAGAAACTGGACCTTTACAGGCTCAGTCTCGACAAAACGGTCATAATGCCCCTGAATTCCAGAGTTTGATCTACTGATTTTGTACATCTGGGGTTGGTATGGAATCCAAGCTGAAATACCTTGGAATTATCCTTTCACAAAGGTACACTTTAATGAAAAACTTAATTTAGATAATTTGGTTAACACCCTTCAGCAAAGCCTTAGTAGGTGGAACTCTCTTCCCTGTCTTTGCAAGCCCGAATAAGTATTATTAAAATGAATGTGCTTCCAGCGTCTTCTACCCCTTCAACATGCTAAACCTCTTCCTCCCTGTCATTTGGTTTAAAAACTTCACAGTATCATTTCTCACTCTTTATGGAAAAAGAAAACTCCACTAGAGCTTACACTAGACTGGAGGCACAGAAACACCTTGGGCGCTCTTCGATTACCTAATTTTGTTTATATTCTCTGGCAAGCTATGTTTCCATATATGCTAGATGGCCCAGACCACCACATTATGGCTAACTATGAACTACTTTGGTTTCAAATAGAGCAACACCAAATTATACAAGGTAGCTATCCTCGAAAGTCACCTCTTTATGTCCCCTAAAATCTCCCTTTCCAGATTAAAGGTACAGTTATTCATACTCTCAATAAAAGTCCATGCCCAACTGTACAGAGCCATGCACTACAACAATTTGATGGACATTTCCCAACCACTCTGTTATAACCCCAACTTCAAACTCGGAGGCCACATTGTCCCTCAGAGGCTGCCTGGCTAAAGGACAAGTTAGTCTCTGATCTCCTTGTAGAGAGCCGGTTCCTAGTAGCCAGGACCTCCTTATTCATTTTAACTGCCGGCTGCACAAATATTTACAATATAACAACTCCATCATATGCTGACTCACTGGTTGGGATCAGCTATATGGAACGTTGACCAGAAGGAGTTTCTCTCATTACTCCAAATCCACTCCTGGCAGCCCTATTCGGTGTCCCATTTAGTCTCCCTTTGTTTTCCACACTTTTCCTCAGACCAAGGGCTTCTCTGGGTACAGGTCCTGCATTTCCTAATTCAAGTTCAGCTGGGAGTGCTATGGTCAGATGTATACATTTATTTGAGTAATGATAAATTGCACCTTACCCAGTTTTACATTTTGCTATAATATTTATTTTACCCCTGTCCATCCATGGAAGATGGGTAAACTGTCTCATTCTGCATGTTCCGTGTAACCATGCAGAAGGCTCCCTTCTAGTGTAATGTGGGAATGGCAGAAAGCTTACTCCCCTTGGGAAAGGATTAAAGCACAGGTTGACTCTTTACTTGGGTGGAAAATTATTTTTCCCTGAAATTTGTTTGGTGGGAGACTTCAGATATTCCAATCAAAGAAAGAAGATACATCATGTCTCTAATATCCCTTTCAGTGAAGTGGGTGGTACTCACCACTGGAAGGACCAGAATGAGATTACCTACTAGGAGTGGCTCAATGAATTACTTTTTAATCTTGGCTTAGAACAGATGATAGCCAGTCTGGAACAGGATGAATGCATACAATAAAAATGGGGAAGCTGGATGCCCTCTCTTCAATCCAGTCTAACCCTTAGATGAGCATTAAGTGTTTGCCCATGTTTACAATTTTGAGACCCTTTTAGTTCTGCATAGATATAATCTTGTCTTGTTTTATTCAATATTTACTAGCAGAAGACATGGTTGGGTCCCATAATTTTAGAGCAATGTGAGTTAAGTCTATATATTCCCTCCTGATTTGCTGGTGGTATCTCCGGGAGGGGAGGAGAGGGGACTTATACGGGTTGTTTGAGGGTTGATTATTTGTATGTTGTCTGTATTTTGTTGGTTGAAACCTTTAATAAAGTATATTAAATTTAAAAAAAGAAACTGGACCTAAGGTATCATCTGTGTCAGGACTGTTCGTAAGGTCAATGCAACCTGTGTGCAGTTGACCAGTATTACTGGGTTTCTGTTAAGATTGGCACTGGTATAGATCCCAGTACTACAACCAAAAAATGCTCTTACAATAGAATAAATTAACTGGGGCAGAACTGGCGGTGGCATTTCACAGAAATCTGTACTTGGTTCTGAAGGTCCAAGACTGGTTTGCTTTGCTTAAATTGGCTATATAGCAGACAAACCTTTGATTATTATGGCTGAGGATAAATCAAAGGCTTCTGACTAGGGGCCATCTAAAAGTACTAATAATAAAAATTTAAGCAAAGGTGCTGAGGAACCCTCCAGATCCCGGCCAAAAATAAAGCTTCCAAAGATGAAGTTCCTCACAGATTAAAAATAATAAAAGTGATGAAAAGGGAAGCTTGATCAAGCTGCCAACAGAGTGGCTAAAAGAAACTGTCAAGACAAAAATGCTCCCATTGCTTCTGGGAAAGCCAATAGCAAGACAACAGGCAGCTTAACGATACAGAAAAGAAATAACATTCTTACAAAGTCTCGCGCAGGACCTCCATCTGTGCAAGATATGAAAAAAGCATGGCAACTGTTTCAGACCCAACAAAAGATCGGTCCTTTATTTACTGGGGCTAGTGTACTTTTCCACGGTTCTCTTTTCTGTAGACAGTGAAGGTGATACAGTTGATGATAAATATTTTATGATGCCCTGCTTACAGGGCTGTTAACACTCTTCCACAACTCTCACTCCAGAGACTGTGAGGGTGATACAGATAATATGAGTATTTTATGATGCCCCTGACATGACTTTGGAGGGCCTAGAATGTTGTTTATACATTCCCTCTTCCTGGAGCTTCCTTGATTATCCAGGAGGATTCCTCTATACTTTCATTTATAAATCATATTGGACACCATGGATCCCCTTCTCAGGAGTCCATCCAAGGTGAGGATGTGGATAGAAAAGATTTTAGGAGATGAAAGGTCTTCCACCTCCTAAAAGTCTGGTCGTGCTATCTATAATGAAAAATATAAATAAAATACCATGAAACTGCTTCAAACCCCACTTCTGTGGCAGAGGTTTACAAGCAGTCTTGAAATGTTAATAAATAAATACTCAAATATATCAAGTTGTTAGTAACAATTCTGAGTGCCTGTCTGTATATCCCAGTCATGTGAGTATAGTGCAACAGGCAGCATGCAAGAAAGCTTGGGGTCTCCTTGTCCTCCCTACCTCGGATGAGGATGCCAGAAAATAGACTTCATAGCTAACCACAGATGCTTGTCAGAATTCTTTCCTACTTGGTTTTTCGCCAAATATCAAAAAAAAGGCATTGCGGAACTCTGTCCTGGTTCTGTGGTGCAGGAGGCAGTGGATGCAGCAAACCTGCCCCAGAAGCTATGTAGTACCAATTCCACAGGGCAGATGACAACAAGGATGCCGTCTCCAGAGCCATGGCCCATGCCATTCCTCTGAGGCACCTTGTCTGGCTTAGAACTACTGGTCTACCCTCAGACTCCCAGTTTAAGGCCATGGACTTTCCTATGATCAAATCATTCTGTTCGATTCCAGAACATCTGACTGCAACAAGGCCTCCTGCCCCATGGAAATTCCTCCTGAGGGTATTAGGGCAGAGGTTGTTTTTCAAGCTACCCCTTCTCTCCGTGACAGCGGTGCTTTGCAGAGGGAGGGTCAGAAGGACCAAAGGTGGCCACCTCTACCGGCCAGCAGCTTCAAGAGTCTAAGCCCTGACATTAGTGGGTAGACCTCATGTGTACCCAGTTGTCTAAGCCTCTATCCCCAACACAGGTGTTGCTGCTGGAGTGGGAGGTAAAACCTTCTAGCTTTGTGAATGGTGGAGAGTTCCAGCCCACAAAAAGAAGAAAGGGTGTCTACTCCAGGTATTTTCTGACACAAAAGACAACTGGGAATGGTGACCTATCTTGCTGTTAAAATCCCAGTTTCAATATGGTCACTCTGTTACTAATCATGCAGTTCTTACTATAGGAGATTGGCTAGCCTCCCGGTCCGAAAGGGACCCTTTTTCCATTACTCATAATGAGGTGTCACAGAGGGCTTTCTGCAGCTCTTGGCCTTCCTCAGCCCAAGAGTCTTTACAAAGTGCTTGGCAGTGGTGGCAGCACACCTCAGGAGTCTGGGCGTCTATAGCTACACTCAACTTGCCAATTAACTCATAGTACCAAAGCCTCCTTGTCAGGTCAAGGAGTCCTTTTTCCTTACAGGGCTCACTCTGGAGTCTCGGGGTTCCTGATAAATCTAAACAGTCTCACCTGGGACCCTCCCAGCATCCAGGAAGGATATGCCTGTCACAAACTCGCTCAGCCGATCAGCCCTCTGCTCCTAAAGTGGCAACCTCTGAGCGATGATTTGTGTAAGTGTACATGTACGAACAAGGTAACCCTCTTGTCTGTTTTGTGGGTTCAAGTCACCTTAGTCTCAAGCTCTGGAAGGATTCAAACTGATAACCTCTTGTTAGCGTGCCCAATTATCAGGCTCAGATAATTCTGTCTTCGGGACCAGATATCTTTGCCTACGGGCACCCAACCAGGTCTTTCGAATGAACCCTTAGAACTCTATGCAAGACTTTAGAGAACTCTATCCATTTCCCAGTTTGGTATACAATAAGCCCATACACAGTGTACTTTTATAACCTTTAAAAGCTCCACTTAAAATAAAAAGAAATGTCAAGGCACTCCATACAGTTTCGTTTGTTTAAAAAAAAAAAAATCTTTACTTTACAAATATCAAAACAGAACAATAATTATAGAACAAGTATATATCCCAACACATACAGCCTTAAAACAAACAGGTAAAAAATACAGTTCCTACAATTTATAACTTCAGATTAATCGTGTCTAATGCTTACTTTCTTTCAGTGCTTTGAGGGTCTCTCTTCTCTCAGTCAGAAAATATTGTCTTGTGTGTCTTCTAAGGCTTGCTCAGTTGGATAAAAGAGTTCTGAGTCGGCCTCATCTCTGAGATCATTAAACTGCACCTTGGTGTATTAAAAGTTATATGTTACACACAGGATGTCCCAACAAGATTAAAAAAAAAGTGACGACTCAATTTCCCTCCTCAGGGTAACTGGTCAGAACTGGTTTTGTTCTGCCACACACACACACACACACATACAACAGGTTCTGTGATATCCTCCCAAGGCTTCCTGGGTAATGTGTATTTGACCTTCCAAATTCGTGGGATCCTCCCTGGCCCAGACATCAAACCTCTTCAATGTCCATTCTGGCATCTCTCCGACACCCTCCCCAGAAGTCCTTCCTAGCAACTATGCAAGTCAAAGGATCTCCCTGAGGGCATTATGAATGGCTAATCTTATTTCCTGGGATGAAAGCAAATTGACAAGGTAATTGCACCCCAGATCTCTGCAGTTTAAAATACCTCCTCTCCTTTGAATTTATCCTGGGGTTCATGTGTCAGTTCCAGTAAGACAGTAGTTTCCTCAAACTGACCTTCCCATCATCTATTTTATTTGTAATAAAAAAATTAATACAGCACTCGAGCACTCGGAGCTGGCTGTCTACATCACACTCCTCCCACCTAGACTGAGTTTGGGGATCCATCCGCTACATGGGATGAGCTTCCCATTCAGTTCACTCCTCATAGACCCTAGACAGTCCATCTGAGTTCTTGTTTTTGACTCTGGCCCTATGTACGATTTTCAAATCATACCCTTCTAAAAGCAAGACTCCATCTGAGCAGTCTGCCATTGTTTTTCCCCATTTGTGACAACCAAATCAGGGGTTGTGGTCAGTCTGCACCACAAAAGGCTGCTCATACTAGTATGGCTCCATTCTTTAGGGCCCACACTAGGGCAAGATACTCCTTTTCCACCGTGGGAGTATGCTTGTTCCCTGGGAGCAGCTCAGCTCAGGTAGGCTATCGGTGGTCTCTCCTTCGCTGGATGTCTGGCTTAGTACTGCCCCAATACCCACTTCTGAGGCATCCGCCTGAACTACAAAAGTTTTGCTATAGTCCGACTTGTCCAAACAGGAGCACTGCACAGAGCCTCCTTCAGTTTGGTAAAGGCTTCCTCACAGGCTGGACCCCAGGTAATTTTCTTGGGCATCTTTTTTCTTTGTCAGGTCAGATAGGGGAGCAGCCAGGGCACTGTAATTAGGTACAAACTTTCAATAGTACCCTGCTATCCCAGAAAACTCTGACCTGCTTCTGAGTTTCTGGTCTGGGCCATGCCTGTATTACCTCTATTTTTATCTGGTTAGGACGGAGCTGTCCCCGCCTACCACATGCCGAGGTATGCCACTCTCCCATGGCCACCTGGCACTTCTGCTTTGACAGTGAGCCCGACCTCTGTATTCTGCCCAGCACTTCCCTAAGGTGTGACAGGTGTTCCTCCCAGCTGGTACTGAAGATGGCAGTGTTATCCAGGTACGCAACCGCGCACTCCTCAGCAGCATTTAACACCTGGTTCACCAACCTTGAAAGTGGCCAGGACATTCTTCATTCTGAAAGGCATTACTTGAACTCAAATAAGCCTATCAGAGTGATGAAGGCCAACCTCTCCAGCTCTGTCCATCAACTCTACCTGCCAGTACCCCTTTGTCAGGTGAATGGTACGTAGGTGGAAGTGCCCCCAACTTGTCCAGGAATCGTCCGTCGCATTGGGTGGCGTCTGACCTCGTGACTGCATTCAGTCCACGATGGTCTACACAGAAATGAGTCGAGCCTTCTGGCTTGGGTACAAGGACTACAGGTGAGGCCTAGGGACTGTGGGATCTCTGGATTACCCTAAATCCAGCATCTCCTCCACTTCCCTCCTAATGTCCTTTGGACAGCCTACAATAATGGATATGCTGTCCGCCCGTGTGGCGTCTGTGTCCCTGTCTCCCATCGTGTGTTGCCAAGGGGTTAGTCAGGCTTGGCGCTAAACAAGGGGCAAAGTCTGCTAAAACCTCCCTCACTTTCTGGATCTGGTCTGGGGTCAGCTGGGAGACAATTTACTGCCTCCACAGAGAACTCCCACTTACTCTCTTCCAGCAAGTCCAGAAGGGAGGTCTCCTTCGTCTGTCCCCTCCCATGACTACACACTGTGAACACCATGTCAGCCCTATTTGCATATGGCTTCATCATGTTGACATGGTACATCCTTTCTGTCTGTCTCACGGTCAGGTAACTCCACAATGTAGTTTCACGTCATTTACCTTCCTAACCACTTTGTACGGTCCTGCCCACTCAGCTTGCAGGTTGTCTTTCCGGACCGGAATAAGGACCATGACTTCCTGACCCACCATGTAGAGTGAGCTCTGGCTCTGCGGTAGTACCATACCTTTTGCTTCTGTTGGGCAGCTGCCAGGTTGCTCTGGGCTACCACCATAAGCTCCTTCATCATTTCCCTAAACCTTAGGATGTAATCCAATGGAGTTCCCAGGGTGGCATGTTTGCCTTCCCAGTCCTCCCATATCAAGTCTGGGGCCCACGTGCCAGCGTCCCATACAAGAGTTCAAGGGGAAAATCCTGTTGACTTTTGGGGCACCTCCTGTATGCAAACAACAGGTGGGGTAGGTATTTCTCCCAGTCCCTCCATGCTGTTCAGCAAACTCCCAGAGCATTGACTTTAGGGTACCATTAGGCGTTCCACAAGCCCAATGGCTTGTGGATGGTATGGTGTCGTGCATCTCTGCACCACCCACACTTCTTCCATAGACATTTCATTAGATCCGACATGAAGGAACCCCTTGATCGGTGATTACCTCCTGCGGAAACCCAACGGAGAAAAACCAAGCAAGGCATCTGCCACTTTGTCTGTCCTCATTGAGGAAAGTGCGACTGCCTCTGGGTACCGGGTGGCATAATCCACCACAGTTAGGATGAACCTTTTCCCTGAGGAGCTGGGGGTATTTAAAGGCCCCACAATATCCATTCTCACCCTCTGAATGCCTCCTCCACTATGGGCAAGGGATCAGGGCGGTTGGGTTTTCTTGCCTGCCTTCCCTATTTCTTGGCACCAGTGACAAGACCTGTAGTACTCTTTCACCTGCTGGGCGGGTTAGGCCAGTAGAAATTCTGGGCCAACCGCTGCATAGTTCGTGCAATCCCAGATGACCAGATAAGGGAATATCATGGGCAACCTTGAGAAACTGCTCACAGTATCCCTGGGGAACGCTGCCTGCCTAGCATCCCTCCCTCTGTCTGTACTGCCTGTGTACATAAGTCCATTTTCCCAATAACCTTATGTCTGCCGCACCTCCTGTGCACCGTCCGAGTCTGCCCAAGCCCTCAGCTTCTCTAAACTAGGGTCATTTTCTGAGCAACTGCGAACCCTCACACCTTCCCAAGGCATGGAAAGGTCCCTTCAGTCGCTAAACTAGGGTCCCTAGCACTAGCGTCAGGGCCCTCAGGATCACTGTCAGTCCCTACCCTCTGACAAGGGTCACCCTCCTCTTTGGAGTAATCCTCTGTAGCTGGGTGGTTACTTGCTCCTGGGGAAATTTCTACCCCTTTTTATCAGTCTCCCTCTGGAGACACAGGCTGGAACGAACCTTTCAGTATCTTCCCCAATGGCTTTGGGGCTCAGGGAACTACAATTTTCCCTGGTCAGTTTGCCACGGGTAACTGCACATACCACCCCTGCTGAGATTGTTACCCAGGATCACATCCACTGTTAATGTGTTGGCTACAGCCACCTGTTGCACAGTTCCCCTGTTTCACTCCAGTCCAGGAGAGCAATGGCCAATGGCAATGTTTCTCTACAACCGCAAAGTCCTGTACAGTCACGTATTTATTGGGTATAAGCTGACCAGGCTGTACCAGATCCCCTTTACCAATGTCAGGGATGCCTCGTGTCCCTTAACTACTGTGTCTGTCGCCATTTACATGACTGGGTGCATGTGTTTCCTCATGTTCACTGGCGTGCTTCCAGGGACACACAGGCAACCCACTTCCTTTCTGGTACTACTGTGCGTATTATTGTTTGCCCTTCTTGGACACTGTCTGGAATTGTGCCCAGTTTCTTTACATAACCAACAAACATTTCTTACTTCAGAGAAATCTTTTCTTTGAAACCTGGGGCTAACTGGTTTGGTAGAGGCAGTGAGGGGTTTTAGCTGCCCTGAAGGCACGCTGTCCTTTCTGCACTGCCACACTCACCCCATTCGCTGTCAGAGCAGGTCTGCTGGCATAGCGGTCTGAGAGTCTGCAGCCTCTTGCACTGTTTTGGGTCTCGGTCCTCTAGCCAGGTTTTTAACTCTACTGGGCAAGCCCAATAAAACTGTTCTAATAAAATCACGTTTTCAATTTTATCAACACTGTTTGCCTCAATTCCTTCCCACCAACGTTTAAAACTGATGTTGTTTCATGGCTAGCTCCTCATAGCTCGTATCAGGGCTTCTCCTGAGCTTACTGAATTTAGCTCTGTATGATTCAGCAGTTAATTCAAACTTTTTAGTAGTGCAGCTTTTAACTTGCTGTAATCATCACTGTCTTTATTGTCCAGTGTGACTCAATGCATCCCAGCTTCTTTCTGGTAAGTAGGGATAGCTGGAAGTCCGGGACTCTCTAGGAATTTTAGCCTGAATGCAAACTCTTTTCAAAAGAATTTAAAAGGCATCTATGTCCTCCTCATCCTTAAACTCAGCTATTAATTTAGAGTTCAATTTGTAACCCAGTCCTGCAGTGCCAGTTAAACCCAAGCCACTTACCTGCCCTGGTTGGAGTCTTAGCTTCTCCAGTTCATGTTGCCACTGGGCTCTCTCTCCTCCCTCTGTAGCTCTGCATTCTCGCTCTTCTTCTCTGCCTCTCATGTTCCTCACGGTCCGCCTCCCTCTGTTGTCGCTTTCTCCTGCCTCACTGTCCGCCTCCCTCTGTTGTCGCCTGCCTCCAGTTCTATCCTCCGCAACTCAGTTTGCAGCTTGAGTACCTCTGGATTCAGAATACTGGTGACCTTCCCTGCTGCTGTGGCCTTCACTGACAGTGGCCCTGCTGTCCACCTCATCGGCTCGGGAACCTCTCACTGGCCACTAGTTCTGCCACACCGAGGTCTGGTCCCTTTCAATCATGGTTGGTGACTCGCTGCTCTGGGTATCTGCTACCATCAGGGCCTCTATGAGGTTCTGCTTACTGGCTTTCACCCCAAACGGGACCCCTGTCCCGCACAACTGCTTTAAGAAATCTCACAGTATGCTTCTGTAGTCGGAAGCCATTTGTAACTACTACTAATCTGATGGCACTTCAGAAAAAAAATTAAATGGGTAGGAACTTAACTGTAAGTCCAGGGATATAGTTATGTTTCTTTTTGAAATAAAACACTGCCTTTCTTTTTACTGAAGTGAGCTAAACGGTTTCAAGCTAACACACTGAACAATGAAGCTTATACCACCAAACATTTTATGCCAACCAACCTGTCACAAACTCGCTCAGACAGTCAACCCTCTACTCCCAAAGTGCCAACCTCTGAGCGTATGACTTGTGTACAGTGTAACAGACAAGGTAACCCTCTTGTCTGTTTTGTGGGTTCAGGTCCTAGTCTCAAGCTCTGGAAGGATTCAAACTGATAACCTCTTGTTAGCGTGCTCCAATTATCAGGCTCAGATAATTCTGTCTTGCGGGACCAGATATCTTTGCCTGTGGGCACCAACCAGGTCTTCGAATGAACCCGTGAGAACTCATGCAAGACTTTAGAGAACTCTATCCATTTCCCAGTTTGGTATACAAGCCCATACACAGTGTACTTATAACCTTTAAAGCTCCACTTAAAATAAAAAAGAATGTCAAGGTACTTCATGCAGTTTCGCTTGTAAAAAAAAAAAAAAAAAAATCTTTACTTTAAAAATATCAAAACAGAACAATAATTACAGAACAATTATATATCCCAACACATACAGCCTTAAAACAAACAGGTAAAAAGTACAGTTCTACAATTTATAACTTCAGACTAATCTTGTCTAATGCTTACTTTCTTTCAGTGCTTTGAGGGTCTCTCTTCTCTCAGTCAGAAATATTGTCTTGTGTGTCTCTTAGGCCCTGTCACATACACGCTCTGGCCCGGTAGCAGATGCAATCCGTTACAGCCGGGGAGGCGGTGCGAATAAATCACACCTCGGTGATGTCCGTTCCGGGACCGGCACTGCGGTCCACACATCGAGAGCTGGGCGACCATTCAGCGCAGTGCCTGATCCCACAATGCAGCTCGCGTTGCGCTTCTGTCCCTGCAGGGACTGTTAGCCGCCCGTCCACCTGCCGCGTGCGTTACCAAGGCAGGACCAGTTTCATAACCGTTGTTGAAACCACCTCATATGTGGTTTCAACAACGATTCGCATAAACCTCCTATAACGTTACAGGTGTACACGCAAACTGTTGCGGTAACGGTTTGGGCACTCTGTAATGTTACAGAGGCGAGTGTGGACAGGGCCTAAGGCTTGCTCAGTTGGATAAAAGAGTTGTGAGCTGGCCTTCTTTCTGAGATCATTAAATTCGCCTTGGTGTATTAAAAGTTGTATGTTACCACACAGGATGTCCCAACAAGATTAAAAAAATTGACATACTCAATTTCCTCTCTCAGGGTAACTGGTCAGAACTGGTTTTGTTCTGCCACACACACACACGCACACACACACACACACACACACACACAGGTTCTGTGATGTCCTCCCAAGGCTTCCTGGGAATGTGTATTTGACCTTCCAGATTCGTCTGGATCCTGCCTGGCCCAGACATCAAACCTCTTCAATGTCCATTCTGGTGACTCTCCGACACCCCTATCCACAAGTCCTTCCTGACAACTATGCAAGTCAAAGGATCTCCTGAGGGCATTATGAATGGCTAATCTTATTTCCTGGGATGAAAGCAAATTGACAAGGTAATTGTATCCCAGATCTCTGCAGTTTAAAATACTCCTGTCCTTTGAACTTATCCCTGGTGGGTCTTGATGTCAGTTCCATAAGACAGTAGTTTCCTCAAACTGACCTTCCCATCATATATTTTATATGTAATAAAAATATTAATACAGCACTCGAGCACTCAGAGCTGGCGTCTACGCTACAATGCCTTCGCTCCGCAGGTGAGAATTCTAGCTGTCCCTCATTGGCAGATTTCTTCATCCAGGGACAGTGAGACCAGCAGCAGGCGCTTGACTGGGTTTGAATCATTAACCTCACTGGTTCAGTATATGGATCCTGAGCAAATCACATAACTTTGACATCTCCTCAGGCTACTGGGACACATGGCTTCAATGTCTTCAGTGGTTCCAGGGTTCAGATACAGGATGCGACACCCACAAGCTTCCTTATAGCTTGCTGGTCTCAGAAAGCAACAATTTTTCAAAGCTGAGACCTCTGACGGAGTAGTTCCACAGACTCTCCCTCCTGTGGTGGGGAGACATCTGGACAGTGCCTCTATAAGTGGCACCTAGACTCTGCAAGAGTCAGTTACACATAATTCTTTTGGAACTCGGAGCAATCCTTCTTCTCAAACCATTTGCTCCTGCCATAAAAGGACAGAATGTATAATGCTCGACACCACTGCAGTGTTTTTCACAGTCGAGCAGAGTAGACCAGATCAGGAGTTCTCTGTTCACAGGCTCTATAAATCTGGTCTCTCACCTTCTCCATGGGAGTCAGTCTTTCAGCTATTCTCCTGCCAGGCAAACACAATACTCTGACAGATGCTCTAAGTCTTATCCGTCAAGGCCAGAGTGGATGGACTCTAAACAAACAAGTACTAGCCACAGTGTTCAAGCGGTTGTGCACTCCAGAAGTGAATCTATTTGCCTTTTCCCTCAGCTTCCAGTTTCCTCAGTTCTGTTGCAGGCCCCAGTCCTGGGATCGCTTCCCTGGATGCCTTGATCCTGGTCTGGTCAGAGAGGTCCCATATGCATGCCCTCCTTTTACCTTGATTATCATGGTATTTCCAAACTCGGACAACAGCCTGCATCAGTGATCCTGGTGGCTCTGGATTGGCTCAAGCAAGCCTTGTACACTCTCCTTCTCTCAATATCCTGCAGCAGGCCCATTTGCCTGCATCCAGCTCACTCTCTGCTGACCCTTCCTCAAACAGGAGTTAAGTTTATTGCAGGAAAACTCCATTGAGCAAGCTGATTCACAAGGAGGTCCTAGGCATGTACACTGATAATTAAAAAACGAAATTACATAAAATGAAGATACTTGATAGAACAGTGGTATAACATGTATTCATGAGTACACTTAGTACAGCAAGATATTACATAAGAGGAGACAACATCGGATGACAAAGATAGTAAGGAGACATATGGTGCACAGTATGGATCACTTTAGGTAACATACCATCAGTACAAGACATGGTAGCTGGTGTTTGCAATGAGTAATTTTAGTATATTGAACAGAGAACAGGGAATAAGGATAACAAAGTGGCGAGGCTTGGATGAGTGAGAGAAGTAATATATCGTGAGAGAAGCCAGGAATGGGATGGGAAGGGGCAGGTGTGGATGCTTTAAGTAGTGGTTACACTTGAAGTCAGAAGCTAAGAGAGTGTAAGAGTGTCTCGGTTTAATGATAGAGTGAACAAAAATAAGCTGCATACATAAGAGGCTGACGATGATCTTACACTTAGATGTGTAAGGCACACATGAGGATGGAAGGTGCTTAATAACAGTTACAGATATCTTTTATCTTAGCTGCACTTAGCACTTGTAGAAGTTAATTGAAACTATGCTAGTTAGTTTCAGCTTGGTTTGGAGTTGGTTCCAAACAGAGGGAAGGGCATGCATAGCATGTTTACCAAAGGAGGTCCGTGTCCTGGATATGTCCAGCAGAATGAAGTCAGATTTCCTAGAGTATGCACTGTGAGAAATGCAGATGAGAGATGATAGATAACTCAGTAGTTTGTGCAGAGCAACTAGGGTCCAAGAGGCGAGCATGGAGCAAGCGTCTAGTGGTGAGAGAGATCCAGCCAACAGCTGCGTACAGGTCACAGTGGTGCGAAGCGGTAGGGGAGTTGGTAATAAACCGTAGAATGCCAGGTGGTAGAGGATGTCAGTTTGCTTAGGTTAGTAAGAGTAGTGGAAGAGTAAATTACATCGCCATAGTCAAGAAGGGAAGAAAAGTAGCCTGAACAAGCCTATTTCAATCTCGAGGGGAAGAGTAGCCTATTTCTAAAGAAGAAACCTCAACCTGGCTTTGACCTTCCTGGATAAGTCCTCGATATGGTCATTAAAAGAGAGCTTATTGTCAATCCAGATACCCAGATATTTAAATTTGGAAACGACTTCCAATGGTTCACTTAATGTAGTAAAGTACAGTTCGTAAGAACTTACCGTAACAGTACATCTTCAGAACAGCTCTTGCAGCAGGTTACACCATTAGGACTGAAGCCGGCAGGCACCAGGACCCCACGAAAAATTCTAGCTAGCTATCTTCAGCGGGGACCTGCCCCACGCGCCGTCCGCCTCCGGCGTCAGGCGTGGTACATAAGAAGCGGTCCATAGATTCCCAGTTCTCTGCGGAGCTCCCGCCGCAGGATGACATCAGAAGGGGAGACCAGGATCCACCGTCAGAAGACAATAAGGAGGAGATCCCAACAAGAAAGGCAGAGCCCTGCCTCCTCCAAGGGGAAGGTGGCGGAAAGGTATCTGCTGCAAGAGCTGTTCTGAAGATCTACTGTTACGGTAAGTTCTTACGTAACTGTACTATCTTACCGAGATACAGCTCTTGCAGCAGGTTACACCATTAGGACTGATTCCCAAGCAGTAACGCTGCCAGAAATTCCGGAGGAGGTAAATAGAAAGAACATTCCAGGTCCTGAACCTAGGACAGGAGACCCTGTAGCACCGCTTAGGCGAAATCGGCTCTTCACGAGAGGCGATGTCCAGACTATAATGCCTGATAAAGGTATGCACAGAACTCCAAGTGGCTGCAGCACAAATAGCAGAGATGGAAACGTTTTGAGTGCTGCAAAGGATGTGGCCACACCTAGTAGAATGACCCGGATAGGACCCGAGGGGCTTTGTTTTATATCATAACAGTAGGAAATACACTGGACAAGCCAGCGAGACAAAGTCTGTTTGGATACTGATTGGCCCATCATTCTCTCAGAGAAGGAACAAAAAGCTGATCAGAACTACGAGAGGACTTGGTTCTGTTGAGGTAATACCTCAGGCTGCGGAACATCCAGGGTGCGGAGCAAGGCCTCTCCTCTATTAGAATAACTCGGAAATAGACTGGAAGGTCAATATCCTGGTTTAGAGTGAGTGCAGAGACCACCTTAGGTAAAACTTAGGGTTGGTCCTCAGGGATACTCTGTCCCGTGGAAAACTAAATAAGGCTCTTTGCACATGAGAGCGTGAAGCTCAGAAATTCTTCTCGCTGAAGTAACAGCAACTAAAATAACGCCTTCCACGACAGAAAACGTAGCTCACAATCCGCGCAGGTTCGAATGGAGGAAGCATGAGCTGTTCCAGGACAAAGAGCAGATCCCATGGAGGCACAGGGTCCCTAATGGGAGGCCTAAGGTGTAACACTCCCCTAAGAAATTCTGAGAGGCTCCAATTGAGCTTACTGTACGGTGTCCCACCGGAGGTGATAGGCAGAAATGGCACAAAGGTGCACCTTAATAGAGGAGTAGGCTAGGCCTGAATGAAAAAGGTAGAGGAGGTAATCCAAATTACTCCCACAGGACAACCTAAAGGGGAAAGATCACGAGCCGTGACCATAAACAAAAACGGCGCCATTTCATGGCATACGTCATGAGTTGCCGGGTTTCTAGCTGCAGAAAGAACCTCTGCAACCTCTTGCGAGACCCCATGACGCAAGATGGCTATGTCTCTAGGAGCCAAGCATGCAGGTTCAGAGAACGAGATCCGGATGGAGCAATGAACCTTTCTCCTGAGACAGTAGGTGGGAGCTGAGCGGCAACGGAGCGGGGTTCCTGAGATAGTTGCATCAACAAGGGGAACTAGATCTGTCTGGGCCAGAATGGGGCCACCAGAATCATTTGTGCATGCTCCTGCACAGCTTGAGAAGAACTCTCTGGATCAACGGGAAGGAGGGAAACGAGAGGAATCTGTTCACCCAGGAGAGGGATAACGGCCTCACCAGAAAACACCAAGCCCTGGATCTAGCAAGCAAAAATTGGGCAGTTTTATGCTTGATGGGGATGCTAACAGGTCTAGCTCTGGAATTCCCCATCGAAGAAACAGATCTCTGCTACCTCTGAAGAAGTTCCCACTCATGGACTCTGGCCTGGGAGGCGACTCAGGCCGTCTGCTGTCGTGTTGTCCACCCGGAGCGTGCAGAGTGATCGATTTGCACCGTGTCCGATACCCAATCCCACACCCTCATGGCCTCCCTGCAAAGTAAGGTGTGCCTCCTTGTTTGTTGCGGTAATACATCACCGCCATGTTGTCTGTCTGAAGCAGGAGGGTACACGGTGGGATTACTGACTGAAAAGCCTGCTGGGCGAGAGGACCGCCCTCATCTCTAGGACATTGATATGGAGATGAGCCTCCAACGGGGTCCACGAACCCTGGGACTTTACTCGCCCAGGTGTGCCCCCACCCAAGACCTGAGGCGTCTGTGGTGGGATTCCCGGGACGGCGCTACAAATGGGACACCCTTGAAAGCGACCCGGGCTAGCACCACTGCCAGTCGCGGATCACTGAGTTCGTGATCCTGACCGGATGCTGCAAGTGGTCTTGCGTTGGTCCCATTGCACCTTGAGCATCACTGGGTACCCGCATGTGGAGCCTTGCGAAAGGACAGTAGGGATGGCACGCAGCCATGTGTCCGAGCAGGCGAAGGACCGACCTGGCAGGCACGATCTTGTTCGATGACAAATCTCTATGAGGGACCTGATGCGTTCCGCCTGTCGTCCGAAGAAAAGCTCTTCCTGAACGGTGTCCAGTACTGCGCCTATAAATTGCAGTTTCTGCGACAGTACCAAGAGAGACTTCTCGTAATTTATGAGAATGCCCAGAGATTGGAACAAGTCTTGGGTGCTCTGGACCATGAGCAACAACGCCTCTCTGAGGCGGCCATGAGAAGCCAGTCGTCGAGTGCAGGGAACACATAGTGGCCCTGTCTCTAGAGATGCTGCCACGACTGCCATGCACTTGGTAAAGACCCTTGGTGCGGGATGACCGTCCCAACGGAAGAGCCCGGAACTGAAAGTGGTGGGCGAGGAACTCAAGCGCAGGAACCTCTGGTGCGCATGAGCTATGGGGATATGCAGGATCGCTGCCTGCATGTCTAGGGACGCTAAAAGGCGCCTTGTTTCAGCATGGGAATAAGGCCCGAAGAGTCACCATGCGGAATCTTTTGTAGGCGACCGACACGTTGAGGTCGCTGAGGTCCAGAATTGGACGGAGGTCCCTGATTTCTTGGGAACCAGGAAGAAGTGAGAATAATATCCCTGTCCTCTCTGGTTCTCCGGGACATACTCTATCGCTCCTTTCTTAGGAGCGCGAGTACCTCTTGCCAAATCAAGCTTTTGTGCTGACCCGGTACCGGGAGAGCAAAGGAGGCCTCGAGGGTGGCTTTTCTGCGAACTCCATAAAGTGGCCAAGACTGACCAACTGCAGAACCCACCTGTCGGTGGTGATAGCCTGCCATCCCGGCAGGAAGTTCGGGCTCGACCCCGACCATGATTTCCCGTTGATCTTGAGGGCGGGGCGGAAAGGAGTCAGGCTGTGGCGGCAGATGGGCCCGTTGGCTGGGTTGGCCTAGGGGACGCTGACCTCAGCCAGCGGGCTGTTTACCCTGGGTTCTCAGAGCCAGAGCCCCTCTGATGTGAGCGGAGCCGAGGCTGCTGCCTCTGTGTCCGCCTATGAAACGGCTTTGGTTCCCTTAAAGGAACCAAGCCTAGGTCGGTACATGGCCTGGACCGACCTCCACTTTCCCGGTCTCTTGAAGTTTGCAATGATCTTCTCAGAAGGATTACCAAATAAAACTTCTCCTCGAAAGGAGCATCCATAATGTTTTTCTGGACGTCCGGTGAAGCCGGAGACGCGTAGCCAGGAGTGTCTCCGGAGGCAAACGCCAGAAGCTGCTGCTCGGGCCGATGAGTCCGCGGAATCGTGACGTGCCTCGAGCACTTGTCCCCACGCCTGAACCTGCGGCGGAGGAGCTGGAGCATCTCCTCCTTCTGCTCACCTCGGTAGCTTTTCAGCTGCCTCCAGACCCTGTTCCCACAAAGCGCTCTGAAACTGAACCATGTGGGTTAGGTAGTTTAGGATCTGATGGCGAGGTATGAAGCATACACGTGCGCCTGCCCAGAGAGTCCAATTGTTTGGATTCTGGGTCCGGTGGCAGGGTGCTCAGATGTTGTGGCCTCTGTGACCGGGTCATGTGAGGCTGTGATGACCAGAGAGTCGGCCTGAGGCTGCTGCGCCAGGTACTGGTCCTCCTTAGGAGCCTTGTACAGACGGTCAGCTTTCTTCGCACCGCCGGGAGCTTAATGTGATGCCTTCCACGCAGCCTTGGTGACGTCTACTTAAAGGTCCACCAAGGGTGGTACCACCACAGGCTTGGGGTCCTTTTGCAAGATACTTGGCAAGGCGTAACTTCGGGGTCTAATTCTTCCGATCCCACCCATGTTCTCCTGGATATGACGCAATATCCATGAGCGAGGGTCATCCGGAGGAGATCTCGGCGTCTCACGTGGGTCCGGAGAAGGGATGGAGAATGGAGATGGGGATCTAGAGGAGGTGTAAACTGATCCCGTGTCCTCCGTCGATGGCGAACGTCGGTGTCTCCTGGACCTCTTGGGGCTGGGTGAAGAAGATCTTGACGGAGGTCTCCGTTTTCTGACCGTCCCTGGGGAGGATCTGGGCTCCGGGGGAGTTGAGCGGCCTCCGACCCAGGCTAAGGGGGGGGGCCGCGGTGGTGGAGGAGGAGGAAGAGAAGTGGGGACCACATCCCTCTTAATGGTGTCCCACCACTAGCGAAGAGATCCTTCACTTCCGCTAAAGAAAGTCCTGACGATGGCCCAGGCGCGGAGGGCGGTCGCCGGGTCCCGGCGGCAGCTCCACAGGGCCTCTGGCGGAGGTGAGGGACCTGGGAGACTGCATGAGGCCGGGTCGCCCGTCTGGTCCTCGGGCTGCGTCAGATCTTCCTCCATCGGCGACTCCTGCCCGACGCGGTCGGAGGCGCAGGAGCCCTCTTCTCAGGCAGGGCGGGCGTCGGTCCCCAACCGGCGTCCGCTGGGAAGGCTAGCCGGCAGCGGTCTCCCGGCTGCGCGGCTCCAGGGAGGAGTGGCCGGCCGGCGAAGGTCGCAGCCGTGCTGGTTCACCGGCCTCTTCAGGGAGTAAGCTCCAACTCTTCGGGTGGCACAGAGACGCACGGATGTCGGGTGTCAAGGCGGAACCCGACCTATGGTGGTGGTGGTGGCGCCCCGGACTTCGCCGAGGCCTTGGAGGCAGAGGACTACGACGGCCTGGCGGAATGGGCCTGAGAAGAGCGAGGTGCAGAAACCGCAGCCAGGGAGGCAGAGAGCAGGCCCTGGATGGAGGCGGTCGGACTTTGACCGGAGCTGCGGGACTCGGAGGCCCTGGTCGGGGACCTGGAAGGGCCTTCTCCTTTCTTTTCTTTCCGTGTGCTTGTGGGATTTAGCGGACGATTCCCCTGGAGGACATAGGCTCTTAATTTCTCCTCCAACAAGAACACTTGAAGAGCCTTCTGGCGCCGGATCCTGGTTCGCTATTGAACCCTGGCAGAAAGAGCAGGCCCGGTACCGTGGTCTGGGCCCAGGCACCTGGCGCAGGCCGTGTGGGGGTCCTTGAAGGGGATCTGCTTCCCGTAGCACACTTTGATGGATGACCGAGGTCGGAGAGGACATCAGCGGTAATATATTTAGAAGAAAGCGAAATTCCCGTAGGAAAGCTCTGTAACCACGCATCAGCAACTAGACTAAGACCCGGAGGAATCCGGGCATACAAGTCGATGGCGGGAAAGAACTGGGGAATCTGGGACCGGCCTCTTTATGTACCACGCCTGATGTCGGAGGCGGGACCCGGCGTCGAGGCGGTCCCATTGAAGATAGCTAGCTAGAATTTTTCCGTGGGTTCCTGTACCTGCGGCTTCAGTCCTAATGGTGTAACCTGCTGCAAGAGCTGTATCTCAAGTAAGATCAATAAAGTCTTTAGGCGGGTATTGAGGTGCCCATGGAGGAACTACGAGAGAATATCATGGCTTTGGTTTCTTGGCATTAAGCAAAAGCTTTGCCTTTATTGGGGTTAATTTCAAGTTGGGCAAAGTCCGCTTGAAGCACCCCTAACTCGGATAACTTTGCTGCCAGAGGTATACAGCACAGTATCATCCAGCAAAAAATGCAGATTAGACGTAGTTATGTTGGAATCAAGGTCATTAATGTACAATAAAAACAAGATAAGGTCTAGAATGGAGCCTAGGGGACTCCTCTGACAACTTTAGTATCCAGACTCACACCCCTCTTCACCCCAAGGCCTGGCTCATGAGTTAGTTTCCATCCTCCCAGGTCTCTGAACAGGTCCTTAAGGTACTGATGATGGCTAAAAACCGAACACTAAAGACTTCTGCAAACTGGAAAAGGTTTTCCTCTGGTGCAAGAGCAAAGAGGTTGAACCCCTTTCTGCTAGAGACCCTCAGCTACTAGATTACCTGGTACTCTTACAGGCGTCAGGCTTGAAACCATCTCCCTCAAGCTACATCTGGTGGCAATTTCAGTCTAGCTTTCTGTGGGAAAGAAGGAATCAGTTATTTCCCACTCCATATTTAAACAGTTTTTCAAAGGCCTCTTGCACCTCCAGCCTCCAATCAGGGAGCCTTCTCCTTGGAGCCTGAACCTTGCATAGTCAGGCTCATTAAACCACCCTTCGAGCCTGTGTTCACTGCCCACATCAAGTTTGTAACTTAGAAGACAGTCTTCCTGGTAGCCATTTCTCCGCCCAGGAGGATTTCAGAGCTACAGGCCCTGTGCACTGACCTAAATTACATCATCCTCACAACGATAAAGTTGCACTCAGGACAATTGGGAAATTTCTGCTAAAGGTGGTTTCAGAGTTCCACTTAAACCTGTCCATTACTCTGCTGGTCGCCTTTACAGAGAAATCTACTCCTAGCGAGCAAAAGCTCAACAGCGTGGATGTCAAAAGAGCCATCTTTACTACCTAGAGTACTAGACAGTCCAGAGGCTCTTCCACTAAGTTGTTCCTCACCTATGGGAATGTAGGCAGAGGAGGACCAGCTATCAAGAGTACTATTTCCCATTGGTTGGTCTCTTATATTAGATTCTGCTATGAGAAAGCTGGTCACCAACCTCCAGTGGGGCTCAGGGCCCACTCCACCAGGGGCACGGCACCCGCTTGCAGCAACAAGGGACAATCACTCCTGGTTGTCTGCAAAGCAGCTACCTGGAAATCTGTGCATACCTTTGTGAAACACTTCAGTTTGGATGTGCATACCAGATCTGATGCCAAATTTGACAGGGCAGTTCTGCAGAGCCTGTTTCTTAAGTATGTTCTCTGCCCATCTCCCACTTGGTAATGCTCACTAGTCTGCTAAAGTTACTGATGCTAAAGGACTCCTGGGGTAAGAAGAAAAATTACTCACCGCAGTAATCTTCTTTCTTCCAAAGGGTCTTTTAGCATCAGTAAGCTCCCACCATTCCTCCCTGGTTCACCTGTCGGAGAAGGGCTCTTTATCACGTCTCTTACCAAATTTGGAGTTCTTATTGATGAGTTTTACTGGTGGTGGTGTTTCTGTTTCCACTTTGTGGACATTTGCATGTTTTTGAATCCTGTTGATTCTTTTTCAGGGCATGTGCCCTTGTTCATACCTCTCAAGTGTCCCTGATTTTGCCTCAAAATTTTACTCTGTCCCTCCTAAAATTTGTGTTTTGTGGCTAAATAGTGGGGACTGTAAGCACAAAACAATGTCAAGCATTAAAGTTACTGACTTGTTCTTCTTTAGAAAATGCATTTTGCACTAAGCTCCATACTCTACCAGCTTTCTGGATGGATATCTGTAATTTTGAAGATGTGTCCCTGATTTTGGTCCTTTGTCCCTGATTTTTTAAGCCTTGTCCCTGATTTATGAGGCAGGAGGTTGAGAGGTATGCCCTTGTTTTCCTTCAAAAAATTCTGAAGCCTTCAGGCAGCTCTCACTCAGCTCACTCCCCATTGTGTTTTTGATTGGCTATGGCCCCATGCTAATTTAAATAAAAATTCTCTTAAAGACGTCACTTCTGGGCAGTTGCACCTAGCCAGCTAACTGCTAAATTTACTGATGCTAAAGGACCCTAGAAGAAAGAAGATTACTGCGGTGTGAGTAATTTTTTCTTATGTGTTGACGCCTCCTCCTTTTAATATAGGTGGATCAGGCTAGCATCACAAAGTCCCAGGTAAAGACTTCAGTTTGTGTATTACAAGCTGGTGAAAGCTGGAATTGGCCTCTCTATTGTCTTGGGAGAGCTAGGATGTGAATTTGAAGCATCAGTGTCTCTGCCCTTTGTACTGTTTAGCAGGTGTCCTTAATAAACCAGCAGCTTTGTTCTCTTAGTTATTTATTTAAGGATCGAATTACAAACCTTTGGGCTAAGAGCTCAGTTACAGAGGGTCTTTGTCAGTCAAAGGAAGGAAATAATTGTATGAGTTGGGAATAGCAAGTGCTGCTAACAGGAATTGTCATAAACATATTAGTAACACATTAACAAACTAATATAATACAAGAAATGGAGTATTAAAGACAGAGACAAATTATAAAGTACAGTCTTAACACAGAGTATATAAGGAACAAAACACCAGCAGTATTAATAAGGTGCTAACAGTTCAGTTAGGTACTCACAAATAGCAGCTAAGAACCCTTGTCATAGGCAAGAGGATGCTAAGTAGGGCATATTTGTAAGAAGTCACAAAGGGTTACAGCAGCCCTAATGCAGAGATATCTCGGTGTGTGTGTGTGTGTGGGTGGGTGGGTGGGTGGGTGTGTGTGTGTTTGTGTGCAAGTAAGCCAGGACCATCCCTAGGGTGTCCTGGTTTCACACACACACACACACACACACACTGGAGATATCTCTGCATTAGGGCTGATGTAACCCTTTGTGACTTTCTAGAAATATGCCCCAATCATTCCCAGAGTTTATGCAATCCAGATTTTGAACGTAGGCTGTGTCAGAACTGATGCCTTGCAGCAAGTGCCAGTGTGCCAGGCTTCAAGGGGCTTGCGCCATGTCGAGGCTACATCATTCCCTTATTTGGGATTTTAGAAGCCCTGCTGTGGTCTCAAGAGGGAGCTGGTATAGACCAGCCATGAGCTGGTCAAAGGTCCCTATAATACTGCCTCAGAGGTAGGCAAGTGGGGGGCTGCAAGGTGTTGACTGGGGCAGAGGGACCAGTGGGGGTGCCATAGGGGCGGCGGAGGCGGTGCCAGTGGGAGGAGTCAGAGGTGGTACCAAGCGGAGGTACGTGCCCACAGGGACAGAGACGATCAGCCCGGGTACACAAGGCTCGAGCACGGATAAACCTGTCCTGGACCCCAGGTGACAGACACCCTGGCACCTGCTACAGAGGTGACATAGTCCCCGACAGTGTAGTTGGGCATCAGCCTACCTCCATGTGGTGGACTGTGTACCTGGGAAATGCCCGCGGTGCCCGGAGAACGTTCCAGACCACTGACTGCACCCCATAACCTGCAGCTAATGCCACCTGCCGCAATTAGGGCACTGTGGCACCTTTGGGGCAGGTGCCAGGGCTATTGCCACCTGGTGTCTGGGACAGGGTCCATCCAAGCAAACTCCCGTGTACCCAAGCCTTTCATCTCTGTTCCTGTGAGCATGGCAACTCTGCTGGGTGCCACCTTTGACTCCTCCCACTGCCACCGTTCCCTGTCACCCTTGGCATCCCCACTGGTCCCTCTGCCCCAGCCTTGACCTTGCAGGCATATTCCCTTACCCACTTTCAAGGCTCAGTAGGGTTGGGTCGGGGCTTGGGGGTTGTGGGACTGTCCGTCATACCCTTTAGGTGTGCCAGTGGTTTGACACAACTCTGTGGCTGCAGCAGCTCTTGGGACTTTGGTGCAGGGGACGGCCCCCTCCTTTTTTCTAGAATAGGCGGCAGGGTCGCAGATGCACATGAAATTTGCGCGGCTGTAGATCAGTGCACCTTGCGCCAATATAAGGGCTGATAGAAATCGAACCCCTGGGTCCCAATGCATAAACCTGCAGGCTGAGGTTTGGGGGCTTTCCTACAATGAGCACAACTAGTGCTAAGGGAGAACACTTGTCCCCCAGCACCCAACCCAAAGCACCCTCCAAACCCCCAAATAAATTTTATCACTTGCCTGCTGTAATATTTATCTTGGTCTAGGGGCCATAATATAAACATTTCCTGGAGCTGGGAGGCACCTTTTCGCATTCTCAGTGTGGTGCTCAGTGTGTAAAGTGATACAGTGGCGGCCCAGTGCCACACACAGAATGTGAAATAGGGCTGCACAAACTCGGGGTATTACTATGACTGCCAGACCATATTAAATATTTCAGCAGGCAAGGAAGAAAGAAATTATTTGGGGCTTGACTACCAATCCGGGGTACGAGGAGGGGAACAAGTGTTCTCTGTTAAATGTTTAGCATCTCTATGTTAAGGCAGTCTATCAGAAATCTTTTTGTTGCCACAGACACAGAAAAGGTTGGAGCAAAGGTGCAAATTACCCTCCTTCGCTAAACAGAGAACTAGCTTTGAAATGTTTTGTGAGTGCTGGGTGATTTGTTTCTGGCACACAGTCTTTAAATCAGGGTTTCTGATGGCTCTGCTGAATATGAACTTGATTGTGCTTAGGAGGGAGTTTGTGACAGTGATCCCTCACTTGACAATGTACCATCTAAATGGTCTCATGCAAAGACTGCACTAATACTTGAGATTCGCAAAGAGCGATCTGAGAGAAATGTGAAATGTGTTTGAACATTTATAGTGAAACAAAATCACCGCAGCCAGCATAAAACAGAGGTGTGCATCACGGACCGTTATATGATGCAGTGAAATGATAGTGCATGATTTAATGTTTTGGTATCTGATTTTATATTAGAAGGACAAATTAAGAACTGTAAATCTGTTTTACTACAGCTCAGTTATCTGCCTTTTTTGTGCAAAAGCATGAATTATGGAGGGGAGCACTGTATACATGTTCTATTTCAAATAACGTGGGCATGTAAGAACATCACCAAAATAGTCATGCATATGTGATACTTGGGTATTCATTATTTTTGTTTCAAACATGAGAATATTGCATTACGTAAGTCACCTAGATTCAGAAAGCAAGTTTGAGTCCGCATTTCCCTGACTAAATATTAATCTAAAATTTGAATTGGCTGTTGGACAGAGCTCATTAGTCCACCTTTAATAACCTGCAGTTCTCTGTTTCAGATCGATACAGTTGCGCTTGAAGGAAAGTTTGAGAGCTATGACAGAAAATTTCTATGCAGCTATTTTTGATATGATGAGGTAAGATTAAGTTTTATACAATACAGATTAAATCCTTTTTACATTCAGAAGAGCTGAAATTGTATGATGTCTAATAATTCAGAGCTGGGCTATGTATTTCAAGAAACAAAAACAAGGCACTGCATCAGCATGTGGTCTGAAAGCAAAACAAAATGGTTATATTAAATGCATGCTGAAAATAGTTAAAAATCTACATTTCGACCTTGGATCTTCTTCAGGAAATATCTAAAAGACAAAAAACAAATTTAGTGTAGAGGGAGGTAAAATGAGGTGTGTGTGTATATGTATATATATATATATATATATGTGTGGGAGGAAAAAGGAAGCTCAGGGAGAAGAAGTGATAAATGGTAAGATTAAGAGAGAATCTGTGAAACAAAAAGGTGATGATGGAAGATGAAGCATAATAGGAGTGAAAGAGCTGGAGAAGTCCCCATGTGGGGTCTACTTAACAGGGCCTAGAAAGAAGGCTGAAAGGTGACATATGTGTGGAATGAGACAGAGATGGAGACTTATGGAGAAAATGAAAAGAAATCAAATGTATACAGATACAAACAGACTTTAGGGAAAATAAGGGGTGGCTGAAAGATGTTAGTGGAAAATAAATCTTATCATTTAAACCAGAGGGCTGCTGGGAGCCAAAGCAGATGATCAGCTTGGCTTCCATGTTTTTTCTATGGTCAGAATCCCAGAAGCCCTGCTGAAGGACACAGACAGAAAGGTCATCGACACTGTGGTCCCTGGAGATAAAGTGGGATCATGGGTGTAGGCAGGCAATACTCCAAGCACTCCATGGAGTGCAATTTTTTAAGAGGGTAGCAAATAGTTTTCATGCAAAAGGAAGCAGTTCAGAGCCTAACAAAGAAAATACTGAACCTTTCTGTAATTTTATTCATAGGAGTTGAAACTAGAAGGACTGGTCACTAATACTCTTTTTGCATCCCAAGGACAATACAACTTTACAGGCTCTGGGCTGGTATGTGGGTGTCTTGGGGAACAATGCATAGCAGTTGTATTTACTCATGTATTGCAATAACCACTGTCATGAGATACAAAAGTTGTATTTATTGTATCAAATGAGGCAACAAACGCTGTCCTGGTGTACATTTGTATATTGTCTGGCTACACCCGAGAGGGGTAGCAGTGGAGTCCACTTGGTGTGCAGATCTGAAATCCTGGCTACACCCTGAGTGGGATACAATGGGTTTAGCAGTGTCACCATTCCTGACTGCTCTGTAATGTTCCCTGAAACAGTCAGCAAGGCCCTACCAGTCTCTCTGATGTAAATAGCGGTACACTTCCTGCAAAGAATACAATATACCACATTAGTGGAGGTGCATGAGAACTCCTTGGTGATGTGAAAAACACCTGAAGGCCCCCAAATTTCAGTCACATTGAAATAAATTTGCAGGTGTAGCAGCAAGTCCTGTTGCAAGGTTTGGTACCTGGTAGGAGGAACTGTTAGGAGTAGCTAGGCTGCTTTTAACCAGGAGATTACGCAGGTTAGGTGGTCGCGTAGGAGGCAATAGGTGGTTCTGTAAAGGAAGTGGTTCTGTAAAGGAAGCACCAATGTTAGGGTCAGTTTGTATTAGATGTTCATTTGCTCTGCTGCCTTGTCAGCATGTCATGACCCTTCAAGCTGCTGATTTTCAGAAGTGCCGTAGCTTAGGTAGTAACTACTTGGCGATGCCTGTGCATCAGATACAACACTAACGTGCACCAAAAGGACAAATGTTGCAACTTGCCAAGAATGACCCTTACGCTGCCACTGGGTCCAGCGGCATCTGCATTATAAAATATTTGATGGAAGAAGAGAAAATAAAAAACTACTTTTGATCATTTTTGGCTACTGTACTGTGGATATTTATACTTTGATTAGGTTGTGACTCGATAGGTTCATGTTATGCCACACTTTCTTTTTTTTTTTTTTTTTTTACTTCAGAGGGTACAATTTGACCCATGTTTTTTCAAATTTTCCATCTTTTAATTTTCTGTTTGGCATCTGTGCATCTCTCCAAACCACAAACATACACTCTGAAGACTGAAACCCAGTGCAAAGCATCATTGGTTTGCAAATCCTTGTGCAAAGCATCATGGATTACAAATCCTTGTGTGGGCATCGAGGTATCGAATCCTTGTACAGGGCAGGCTAACAAGGCTTCATCAGAACAGAACTCGCCTTCTAGTGAGGCTTTTGCATCTGATAGGATTGATCGAGAATGACAAGCAACAGGTATGTTGCATTCTGTTTATGGCAAGTGTAAGCAGTGTGAACAGTTGAAGTCTAAGGTGGGAAAGATCCTGTTATGGAAGTGCTTTCAGTAATAAAAGAAAAGGAAGGCCCTAAACGCATATTCTGGGGAATTTTGTGTAACTGTGCCCTTCTGATGTCTACTGATTTTTTTTTCTGACACTGAAAAAGCTTGTTAACCAAGCCTCTCTCTGTTTGTATAGCAGTAATAATCCTGATGATTATTTATGCGTATGAATACTGGGTACTGCACTTTAGTGTTGAAAACCATCCTATTCTGAAAGAGTTGTAACTGCTTCCTGTAGAGAGTGGTGTAAATCTCACAGTCTGAAGATACTGATGCCTGCCCTATCAGGATTCCAAAAGCAAGGTGGCAGTCTTTAGTACCTCAGGATCCTAGGAGCTTCAAATTAAGACGGTCTGCTGTTGAGCCATTGTTTTGTCTGAACCAATATTTCTTTCAAATTCCAATGATTAAAAGGTCTGTAATTCATTATGTGTTATTTATTCAAGGAAGAAACTACTCAGGTTTTATGTTTTTGTATCAACCTTTTCAAGTCGTAAGATTTAATTATTTAGTTTATGCAGTCAACCCAAACTGATTAGACCCTGCAGGGCTGGACAGTCTAATCTCTGTTTGTTGGTCTCCTGGACAAGTACAGGTTGTTTCACTTATGATTTAAACCACTGGATACCTAATGTATCAGTTCTTGACTTAACAAATGGATTATGTTATCTAGGTGGATGTAGTGCTGGTGGAATTCCTAATTGGTTTGATTTCAAACCTTATCAGGTTTGCCTTCAGTGCAATCTGTTATTCAGTCTGCTACATTTCCTGCTTGGTTGTAGTGCAGTGAGTAAAAGCTGCAAAAAACATTTTTACTGCTAAAAAAAGGCCATGAAGTGTCAACGAACAGCGGATCTATTTCATGGTTTCCTTGTAATCTGTTGTTCTTGTTGAATTTTGCAAAACAAAATTATGCATGCAGTACATGGTGCTGACCCACACTAGGTCACTAGCATTTTGAAAGCAACTAGGAACATAGGAATGCCAACAGCCAAGGGTCCGTCTATGTGCTTCTGTTGCCATTGCTTTATGGAAAAAAGTACTCCCAGTTACATTTTTATTTATTTTAGTTTTTGTTGACCAGGTAAGTGCACTAGGCAAATCCTGCCTATTTTCAGGCATGACCTGGGGAGGGATACAGATGAATGCCAACTGAGCTTGAACCAGATGAAACTGTTGGTGGTATTTTTAGTGAATGAAGGAAATTTGGCCCGGACACCAGGAAATTCTCCTACTCTTTTCGATAAGTGCCATGGGATCTTAAACATCCACCTGAACTACCACCAATCCAGACAGATGGGACCTCGGTTTAACGTCTTCACCGAAGATGGCACCTCAGAGTGCAGCACCCTCTCATGCTGCACTACAGTGTCGATACTGGGATATTAACCCAAGTGCCAGATGTGGGAACTGAACCCACAGCCCTCTGATCTCCTGGCCTCAGAGGCGAGTGTGCTGTCTGCTGAGCCACTGACACTATAGTCTGCACACAATATATTTTGTTCTTAGTCTTTGTGTAGGCTTGGTGTGCAGGTTAATAGTGCCCTTTAACTGGCCTTCTAGCATGCCGTAGTTAACATTCATACACTTGTAGTCTGACTAAGATCAGATGTGTTCTGTCCTAAAGGCAACTCCAGTATCAGATTTTTGTTACAAGCGCATTACAGGTTCCAGCTTTGAAGATGACTGCATTTGATATTTTACTGAAGAATATGACGTGTCTTGTTACATATGCATTTGGAACCCTGTTAAAATGATTTTTCCCAGACACAGTCTTCTCAGATTTTGAGATGTCAGTGTTCATTTAAGGGTTTCTTGGTGCATGCATATGGCATAACTATGAAATATTCAATGGGACAACATGAAACCTGATAATTGTTTTATCCTACAGGTATTGTAACACAGTCCATGCTAACGAGTTATAAAAGTTGTAAATGAGGAATAAAAATCCAGTGCCACTCGAATAGTCCATCAAATATTTATTTGCACCACATGTGAGAGCATGCATTGTGTTTTTTTATATAATCTTGTATAAAAGTGATATTATGATTCTAGGGCGGATATAGTTCACTATCCACATATAGGCAGTTCCATTGGAAAGTGTTGATTCACTGGAACGCCTTCAGGCTAAACTTCTCCCACCACCCTGGCAGTATATCTCCAGTACTGCCCCTGTTGTCAGATCTTCCTTTCAACATGATGAGTCCATCTCCTTCTCAGCTCAGAACATTGTAGGCTATCAGGTCCGCCACTGGTGATTTCTGATTTTTCCTTTGATATTTCAGAAGTTCTATGATCCTTTCTCTTCATGATCAGTTTAATTCCAGCCTAGTCGATCGTAGATGGAACAAGAGGAAGGAAAGCCAGCTCCTGGCTTCAAATTATGTATCACGTGCCTCCAGAAAATGTCCGATTGACCTCCCACGTGTCTTGCCTCTATTGTTTGGGGCTGCACACGATGTTTCAGGCTGTGGCCTGTGTCAGGCAGTGCTCCCTTCCTCTTTGGAGGATTGTGCATTCTGGTCTTGTCAGTTGGCAGGCCGATAGGGACCCAAAACTTTAGCCAAAATGCTGAAAGAAGACCTCTGCTGCAGTGGGTCTGCTGCCCAACTTGCGCCATGGAAGAAGTGGTGGCTACTTCTGTGGGGGCACCTCTTCAGCCTTGGCATTGCTTCAGGCTGGAGCCAGCATTAAAGCTTCCTTCACTGGAGATTTCCAGGAGATATGTTGGGTCCTGCAGGCCTTGGAGAGCCCTAACCACAACAGTAAGAAACACAAGGCGCTGGCACCAGTTGTGGGACTGGGAGAGATTGCAGTCCTCCCGCCCTGCCCCTGACTGCTTAACTTTGGTCGATCACTAAACTCTGGTTGAGCTTTCTATGGTCAAGAACCAGGTCAGAGCTCCACTGTGCCAATGTCGGGCTTGTTGACCTCAACACTGGCAGTCAGGTGGTCAAGATTTTCTTGACCCTGGCAGCCAGTTGTCGAGGAGGGATAAATTGAGTCGATAAGCCAAAGACCACAATTTTCCCAGTCCTCACTCAGGAGGACGTGGACCAGTTGGTGTCACCAACCAGCTCCACTCAGGAACAGCTTCTATCGCAGTTGTTCCACTGAAACCGATGCTTCCTATGTATCCGGCATGTGGTCTATAATGAACCCCGTGGATTCTTCTAGTGTCGACCTTCGGGCCAATGGTAGAGGTCAAGCTGTTGATGGAGGCACCACTCATGCTGTTACTTAACCAGGAGGTGTCACCGTCGATGTTCCATGACCTCCTTGTCCTCAGGCTAGGAGAGGTACTGCCGCCGTCTGTGGCGGCACTATGAGGACTCCTCTGGCAGCAGTGGACCATTGCAGGGCAGGGTGGGGCTCTACTCATGACACCTGTGGTCATCTGGCAGGTGCCATTCATGCCCATGCTAATCCATCCTCAACAGATGTCCCCAGCATCTGTCTTGCTACCTTTGCAGATGAAGCCACTTTCATCATGGCTCACGGTGGGAGCTCCGACAAAGGACTCCCATGCTTTGTTAGTTGACAACTGGCTGTTGGTGGACATCACCCAGTTGAATGACTCTTGGGTAGTACACAGTACAAACAGTCACATGCCATTTTGAAGAGTACTGTGATGGCTCACCCATGCTGTCGCTGAGGATGCACACCTTCAACTACATGTGTTGGTCGAGGAACGGATGACAAACTGTGGGCCAGTGTCATTCAGGGCTCTATTCAAATTCATTTCAGAGTCCATGACTGTCCATCTGGAGCCTGTTCAGAAAAGGGCCCAGTACCCTTTCACAGACATCCTCGATAGAGTGCGAATCCCCAGGGTTGCCTTTCGTGGCTGAGGCTGTATTGGGACCAGTCCTGGAGCTTGGCAGCATCCTGCCTGGTACCATCTGTCCATGTGGTCCGCTAGTATGCATTTCCTACTGTCTCTTTTGGTTTCTCCCACCATACCTTGGCCAAGGGTCTGGTCACGGACTTGGCTTTCCGTGAGTCCAGAAACCAAGGAGACGTGGATAATCCCTCAGACAAGGTGTTGAAGAAGCTTGGTCAAGTGGCCAAGATCTATACCACCTCCTCTCGGTCTCCATCACATAGGCTACACCATAATAATGGCCAGCTTTGGTTACTCCATGTTGGGAGTGCTGGATGATGTCTTCCTACAGCTGCTAGTAATGTTGGTCAGAAACCAGGGTCAAGTGCTGGCTAAACACCATCTATAGATGGCCTTATACATGGGGACTCCTGCACCTGTGCCATGACAGCTGCCATCACGATGCATTGCAGGGCCTGATTAAGGCTGTCCACCATCACAGCGGATGCTAGGCACAAGCTGGCGGATGTCCCTTTTTGAGCACTAACTTCTTTGGCCCAGGGGTGGGAAGGCCATCTCATCAGGATGGAGAAGTTCATGCCACCCTGGACTCTGTGGCTTCATCACACAAGGATCCTAAGGCCCAGAAACCAAAAAGTAGGCCTTTCAGTTTCAGTCCTTTCAGCCACGGAGCCCCAGCAGAGGCTGCACCAAGCCTGGCACCCCAAGGCCAAGTTTTCCAGTCAGGGCCAAAAGATGTGGGAGTAGGGGAACTGTGGCCCCTCTGGCCCCAGCAGCCGGTGCCCCTGGGGTGTCAGTTCTCCCACCTGTCCTGTCCCTGGCTCCAGCTCCCATGGGGGTCGGCTTCATCACTTCTGGCCACACTGGTCCATCGCTACTATGGACAACTGAGTTCACAAGGTGGTAGGCTGAGGACTGCCTCTAGATTTCGAGGGTGTCCCATCTTACTGATCCCATGCTCCAAGGAGTCCTCACTGTCACAGGAGACGCTGTTCATCCTAAGGGAGGATGTCACTTAATTCCTTGCAAAGGGCAATAGCTCATGTCCCAGATGCCATAGCAAGTCAAAGGTGTGTGTCCAGGTACTTCCTGGTCATGAACGGATGGAGGTCTAGTGCCCCATACTAGATATGCACAGTCTCAGTCAGTATATGGGAAGCACAAATTCTGGATGGTAACCCTTAAAGAGATCGCACCATCCCTAGAGAAGTATGTGGTTCTGCTCACTGGACCTCCAGGACACACTGTTCCACATCCCAGTCTGTATGTCCCACTGGTGGTTGTCACAGACGCACTCAGCAGGTCAGGCCCTCTGCCCTCAGTGCCAACCTCCAAGCACAGTAATGTGAACAGGTAACAGACAGGGTAACCCTCCTGTCTGCTTTTGGGTCCAAATCACCTTTAGTCTCCAGTTCTGGGGATTCAAACTGTGAAACGATGTTAGAGTACAGGCTCAGATACGCACTCTTCAGGAATTATGGTACAATCTTTCGCCAGGGCAACAAGCCAGGCTTCCAAAATGAACCCTTAAAACTTCGGTATATTCTCACCTTTTCCCAGTTTAGTAACACCATCAAGCTGTTGAACTGTTTTTGTCAGACTTAATCTTCTATCGTCACATGCAAAAAGAACTGAGACACACCCAGGCAGTCTTTGTTTTAAAAAAAAAAGATACTTTACTAAAAGATGATAAAAGTATGAAAAATGTAAACACAGAACAATATATCAAAGAGCATACAATCACTTAAAAGAACAATGGCAAAGTACAATCTCCTACCACAGTACAGTTAGACTTTTTCTATCTAATTTATTACCTGTACAAGTGCCTTGTATAATATAAAAAGATCAGACACAGTATTAGTTTAAGCTGTGTCTCTCCACACCGTTCTGCAAGTCATCTAGCTCCTCCTTTTAGAAATATAAAAAAATAAACAGTATGTCCTATCAGGAGGTATATTAAATAAGGTGACATCAGCAAAAACTAATTTCCCAAATTGAGTCTTTTGATCCACCAGTTCCCTTAAAGTTTTACAACCCTGCAGTCCCTCACCTGAGTGTGAGATAGCTGGTGCGAATCAACTTAATGATGTCCTATTTCTGAAGTCATAAAATGTATATTTTTGTTTCCCAGCTTCAGAGCAGCAACAGGTCATAAAATGGCCATAAAATGCAATGTCTCAAGGAAGTTAATTACACTACAGAGGTCTCCTAGTCAATTATACATCCTGTAGTTTTCACTGAAACCTAGGAGGGTGGGACACCGATGGAGCACAGGCTGTCTTATGTGAGATAATCACATACTGTATTTTTATATTACAGATAGCATACAATAATCATAACCAGCTGGCCAAGCATCACAGTGGTACCCTTGTTTCCACACAGAAGGCATTTTATTTCAGTTCCGGGTCATGCCCTTTGGCCTCTCGTCTGCGCCCAGGGTCTTCACCAAGTGCTTGTCAGTGGTGGCAGCTTTCCTGCGGCGCAGGGACATCAGAGTACATCCCTACCTGGATGACTGGCTGATTGCTGGGCCATCAAGGAGGCCGTGGAGCAGTCCAGGAATGTGGTCCTCCAGGCGTGCAGTAACTTGGGCCTGTCAGTCAATCTGGCCAAGTCAGAACTGATCCCCGCAGTTTTCATTGGGGCAGAGCTAGACCTGTGGACCCGCACTTGATCTTACCTTTTGCCCAATTATTTCAGGTTGGTGCTCGCACTGCCAGGGACTTCCTGTGGCTGCTGGGCATGGTGTCCTGCACTAGCATGTTCTGGTGGGCCTTCTGGCAGCTGCACTACCTGCAGTGGGAGTTGTGCTGTCAGTGGTTCCAGTGCCTAGAACACTTTGAGCAGCCGATCACAGTGACCCAGCTGATGTGGGATGCTATACATCGATGGCTTATCCCAGAACATCTGGAGGAAGGAGGCCTGTTTGTCCACCCAGAGTTGACTGTCACTCTCCCAAGGGATGCATCTTTGGTGTGGAGTGCACCTGGGTACCACAGAGTCCATGGATTCTCATCACCTAAGGGTCCGGTCACTACATCAACCTGCTGGAACTCCATGCAGTGCAGCTAAGTCTGATGGAATTCACCCCTTTAGTCAGGTCAGGTCGGCAAGTCCAGATGGATAATAGCACAACCATGTTCTACCTGAACAGACAGGGTGGCACACACTCCCTTCCCTTGTGTCAGGAGGCCCTCCAAACCTGGACCCTTGTGCACAGCCTGGGTGTAGATCTCCTGGTGATTCATGTTGCTGTAGCAGACAGCTGGCAGACATTCTCAGCCGGTGGAAGAAACGTCGAATGAGTGGTCCCTTAATCAGGAGGTGATGGACCACTTGTTCTCCTGTGGGCACACCTCTGGTGGACTCATTTGCCTCCTGAGAGAATGCAAAACTGAGGCTGTTTTGTACCCCCTCCCAGTCCAGGACACTGATGGGGAATGCCTTCTCAAGGCCCTGGACCCCAAGCCTCATGTACACCTTCCCCTTGATCCACAAGATAGTGGCCAAGGCCTGGAGGATCCTGATTGCTCCAGACTGGCTGTGGCAGTTCTGATACCCAGATCTCCTCAGCCTCAACAGCAGGCCTTCATGGCATTGCCTCTTCATCCAGACCTGCTGACCAGATAACAGGGGACTGTCCTGCACCCAGACTTTCAGTCCATGCACCTCATAGCCTGGTTCCTGAGCGTCTAGAGTTCAAGGCTTTGGGTCTTTTGGAGGAAGTGCTCCATGTTGCAGAGGCCTTCTAAGTAGTCAACTCACCAGTGCTAAGCCTTATAATGGAAATGGTTTTCCTTTTGGTATCTGGGCCAGAACTTGATCCCTTCCTGCCCTGTGGCTAGTATCCTCAAGTACCTCTGGGCCTCTCCAGCTGGGGCTATGAGCGACGACCCTCAAGGTGCACATGGCAGCCATCTGTGCATACCAGGCTTGGGATGGTATGCCAAGCGGTGGCTAGATAGGGTGGCCAGTCACTTTTTCAAGGGCCTTGACCACTTTCCTTCCAATGTGTGAGCCACCACCACTTTGGGACCTGTCACTGACACTGGCTGTGCTTATCGGCAAGCCATTTGAGCCTAGGCACAGGTGTTATGTCTCACTTATTTACCTGTTATAATTGCTGAGCTTTTTCTCAGACAGATATAATTTCAGCTAGGTCTCAGGTAGGATACAAATTTCATATTCCATTTTTCAAACATCAGTGGCTCAGAATTCTTTACAATTTCATGCTGTAAAATTGTATAATTTGCCTCAAATGATTACGCTAACATTTCATCTTTTAATGGTGATCTTTAAAACTGTTACTTGAAGCTGAATGTCAATGTTTTCATTGATTTTTGTATTTTGTGCTACACACTTTTGTGATTTTGTATGTATTGTACTAAGTATTTTGTAACTGGTCACCAGTGAAAATGGGCATATTTTGCTCATTGGTTATTCGGTATAAAAATAAACACTTGTCGTGGAAGACCGCATTCTTGGTGACTGTTACATCCACTAGAAGGGTTGGCCAGCTGCAGGTGCTCTTAGTAGAGTCTCCTTACCTAGTGTTCAACGGTCAAGGTCGTCCTTTGCCCATACCCAAAATTCCTCCCAAGGTTTTATCAGAGTTTCACCTTTATCAGGTGATCAGTTTATCGGTATACTTTACAAGCTTATCTTTGGGGGCCGACCGCGGCTCCATACTTGGGACTTGCAGTGGGCAGTCTGTTATAAGGAGCACCGGCTGGAGGCTCGCCAGCTGTTTGTGACAACACTGAAGTCGCGCCTGGTGACTAGCATCAAAGCAGATGATTGCCAGGTGGATTACAACCTGCATTGGCCTTTGCTATAGATCGACTTACTCCTATAGGTAGTGCTCATTCCACCACATATGCCACTGCCTCAGTGGCACTACAGCATGGACCTAGAGTCTCGCCAAGATGCTGCTTTTGAGACCTCTGTTCTCCAGTTTCTGTTCACAAAACAGGGGTACATGCTTTGCTGTCTCCTCCCAGAGAACTGCTGGAAGTCTTACTATGTGTGGATAGAGAACTATATCCATGCCCTAGAAAAATGGTTCTAGGACGTGGATATGTTGTTCAATCCACACTTACTGGCAGGTTCCTTGCTGCTTTAAATCTTGCCAGAAGGTCTTCAACTGGCTCCTCCCACCCACCGGGTGGTAAAACCTCGCTCCGCCCCATGACACCAGATCTTCCTTACCGCTTGGAAACTCAGGTTCCTCCTTTGCTCTGCTTTAGGCCTGGATCCAAACTCTTGGTTACTCCGAAACTTATTTTAAAATTTACAAGACTTCATTCTGTATCTTCCCTCGTGGCTGTGATGGACAAATCGACTCCCAGATTTCATCGGTGCCCTGTAGGCAGAAGATGTCGTGGACCATCCGCACTCCACGTGCGCTATTGCCTTGGACTCTGCCATGACTCACAGGCTTGTGAGCTGTGCAGATCCTTTTCAGCTTCGGTCTTGGAGGACCACGCTGCCCGTACATGTTGGGGTGACCGAGAAGCGTTATCCTCCGGTTAAGTCGAAGGAGGCCCGTTGGATGTCGCCGCGGTGGCATTGAACAGCTGGAGCAGATGATCGCCCCGAGAAGGAGGTGGCCCAGGCTGCATCATCATCATCATCCTCGGTCGCGGCATTCATCCCGCCTCCTTGGAATCCTCCTACAGCTTATTTCAAGGAGCTTTGCCAATCCCTCTCCACCAAGGGAGAAGGGCCTTCAGACATTCCTCTTGGTCCAAAAAGAAGGACCCCAAAAGTAAGTTCCACCATCTACATTCGTGGGAGTGGGAGAGGTCCCTTCCCGGATAGTGACACTCGACTTGGTCAAGGTTCTGGCTAAGGCCACTGGCTTCACGATGTCCCGTCAGGTCAGCCGGCTGAGACACCCGTTGGCGCAGTTGAGATTTTTCTTGACCATCGGATGGGCTGTCGACTGGAGAAGCCGACAACTGTTCTTCACTGGTTCTCCTGACCTCCCCTGCAAGTGGCACATGGGTCCTTGTTTCCAGCGTGCAAGGTCTGACATCACGGAGAGGAGCCAAGGGATATACTGCCCGGTGGTGGGAGCAGCTAGCTTGAAGACATTTCAGTGAATCATCACATTCCAGTGGACCTGCCTATGTGTGGATGTGACCTATATACCACTCCTAGAACTATGGTTACAGGTGAATCACCTATTCTAGGGATGTGGATATGTTGTTCTAGCCACACTTTCTGGTAGATCCCTTTCTCTTTAAGGGTCGCTGAATGTCTTTAGCTGGCTCCTCCCACCTGGGTGGTAAAACCTCGGCTCCACCCCATGATGCCAGATCTTCCTTCCGCTGGAAGGTTCAGGTTCCTCCTTAGCGCTCCGGGTGGTAGGCCCTGGTTCTCGAATCTTTGGATTTGCTTCCAAAACTTGCCTTTAAACTTGTTTGAGTTTCATCTGCTCCTTCTTCTCTCACTTCCGCGATGGAAGAGAAAACCATTCCGGTTTTGCCGGTGCCCTGCAGACACAAGATGCCATGCACTGACCCTCATGCCACATGCATGTACTGTTTGGGACATGACCATGATCCGCAGGTTTGCGATCTCTGTCCTCCTTTCACCGACGATTCTGGAGACTGCGCTGCCCGACTTCAGCTGGGATGACCGAAAGCGCTACTCACAAGTTAAATCCAAGGATGCCTGTTGGGTGGTCTCCAAGGCTGCGGGGTTCGCTGAGCAGCTTGAACAGCTCGAGGCCTTCAGGAGGAAGATAGCTCAGGTCGTGGCTAGTTCCTCTTCAGCTTCAGCCTTCATTCCACCCAGCTGGGCTCCCCTTATTGGCTTCCTTTAAAGAACTGTGCCAGTCTCTCTTGACTAAGGAGAGGGCTCTCTGGGTCGACATTTTGCGCCTCAAGAAGGAGTCAAGAAGAAAAGACTCAATGTTGATACTGTTGTGATGGGGGAGCGGTCCAGCTGTCAGGAGACTCCAGTTTCGACTGGTTTCACGGAGACCACATCAGACCACTTGGCTGAGATGCCTGTCAACGCAGCCAAGATTTTTCTCAAACCGACCAACAGATTGTCACCAGATGAGGCTGACAATTTTTCTTTCGGACTCTGGACTCGGCGAAGCAGGTTTCTCTGTCAATTGTGGTGGAGCCACCCGAACAGCCAAGTCTGGGGCCCCGACCAAGGATTCTCTGTCAGCAAAGGGTTGCCCCATTGGCTGTCGGTCACCCTCACTCCCGATCGCCCATGGCAGGTCGAGGGTGACTCAGGTGGATGCCCGCTTCGTGGACCTCGGAGGCCAAGACTCCTCGTTGCACTCACGTCCCATCGACATAGAGTCCTCGGGTTTGGGGCGCTCCACCTCATTCATGAGCATTCTTCGGCTCATTTCCAGGTCCACAGGGATGGAGCTCGAACTGGTCCAGAAACTGGCCAGGTATCCCCCTAACAGAGATTCTGGACAAAGGGACTCTCCTGTGGAGGCCTTCCCTGTTGCTGCTGAGGCCATTGTTGGCCCGGCTCTGGATCTGTGGCAGCCTTACTGCATCTTGCACTGTGCCCTCAGCCTGGGTGGCCCGCAACACGCAGTCCCAACCAATTCCCTTCAGGGTTTTCGAGCATCCCTCGGCTGAGGGTCTGGTGGCTGACTCAGTCTTCGCCGCCAGGCAATACGGGTGACGTGATAGACTGCCGGACAAAGAATCCAGGAAATTGGATCATTCACAAAGAAGGTACGCTGTTTCCTCACTTGGCCTTCGCCAGGCTAGCTCGGCCGTGCTGATGGCACATTTTCCCATGCCCTTTAGGCTCCCTGAATGAGATAATTCTCACCTCCCAGCGCCCTTCAGACCATGGTCAAGCAGGTCCAGGACCAGGGAAGGACAGTGGTGAAACAGCAACTCCAGACTGCTCTGGATATTGGTGAATCTTACTTGAGATACAGCTCTTGCAGCAGGTTACACCATTAGGACTGAAGCCAGCAGGCATCAGGACCCCACAGAAATCTTCTAGCTAGCAGTCTTCAGCGGGGACCGCCTCCGACGTCGGTCCGCCCCGGCGTCAGATGTGGTAGTACATAAGGAGGCAGTCCCGCCAGAATCCCCAGTTCTTTCCGCCATCGACTTGCATGTCTCGACCCTTGGTCTGTTTCTAGTGTGACGCCTGGAAAAGTTCTTTTCTGAATTGGAAACCTTTTTTCTCAACGAACGTGCTGCCATCTGATGTCCTTCCAACTTCGCGAGGCCATCCATCAAAGTGCGCCTGTGGAAGCAAATTCCCTTTAAAGACCCGCATTTGGCCTGTGTGTGGTGCCTAGACCTGGATCACGACACCCGAGCCTGTTCCTTCTGTCAAGGATTTAATAGCTGGACCTGGATCCGTCGCCAGAAGGCCCTACAAGCTTACCTTCTTGAAGAGAGTGAGAGGCCATGGATTCTGCCTCCAGGGAATCATCCGAGAAAGCCCGCCGGCACCTCGAAAAGCACAAGGAGAAGGTGAGATCAAAATCCTTCTAGGCTTCCGACTCCGTAGCTCCGGCCCCGGTCCGACCGCTCTCCTTCCCGGCCCGCCTCAGCCTCCCCGTCGCGTCAAGTCATCCTCGGGTTCCTCTACTCTACAGCCTGTTAAGACCTCCAGGCCTTCTTCATCCTCTTCCAAGGCCTCACCAAGGTCAGGGACCGCCACCACCACAAGTCCGGCTCCTGCCACTGGCTCCTGACGCCGTCAGTCTCCCCGCCTCCACCCCAGCGGAGACCAAGGAGCTGACATCGCTCAAAAGGACGCTGGACCCAACGCCAGCCCACCCAAGTCGGGCCAAGCATCACTGGTCCCAGGATCCGACGACTCGCCCAACGCCCGGCCACCAGTCAGGCCTCTTCCACCACGGACGCCGGGCCGGGGACCAACGCCCACCCAGTAAAGAGAGGAACACCACGCCACCTCACTGCGTCGGCCAGGAGGCGCCACGGAGGAGGAGTTGACTCAGCCTCAAGACCAGGCGGGCGTAACCTGGTCCTGTCGAACCCCCAGGAACCTCCCTGAACCAGAGACCCCTGGGGAGCCGACGCGAACCCAACAACCGACCACCAGTGCCCGTCCATCGTCGGGCCTCAGTATTTCAGAGGTCAAGGAGTTATTCACCTACTGGGGGATACCATAAAGAAGGACGTGATTCCCACACCTGCTCCTCTTCCTCCTCCTCCTCCACCCGTGACTTCACGGCCTCAGCGCCCCCCCACCCCATCCGGGGCAGCAGGCGAGTACCTCCCCAGGAGCCTCAGGAATCTCCTAGGTGCAGACCAGACAAGAGGAGACCTCCGTCCAGATCTTCTTCAGGGTCACCCAGCCCCAAGAGACCCAGAAGACGCCGCCACCGCTTCGACGGAGGACTCGGGATCGATTTCTCAGACGGATCCAGATCCCTTTTCCCATCAGCGCCCCTCACGGACCCAGTGAGCTCCCAAGATCTCCTCCAGATGACCCATCGTTCTCGGAGATATGAGGCATATTCAAGAGAACATGGGCTGGGAGCATAAGAGGAACTTGACCCGAGGCTACGCCTTGCATGATATTTTCGGCAAAGGACCCAAAGCCTGTGGTGGTGCCACCTTGGTGAACACTGTGGACGTCACCAAGGCAGTGTGGAACGCCCACATTCGCCTCCTGGTGATGCTGAAGAAGGCTGACCGCCTGTACAAGGCCCCTAGGGAGGACCAGTACTTGGCATCTCATCCTCTGGCCGATTCCTGGTCATCACAGCCTCACATGACCCGGTCCCAGAGGCGCAACATCTGAGCACCCTGCCACGGACCCAGAGTCCAAGCAATTGGGAATGCGCAGCGGCGCACATATGCAGCTGCTACCTCGCCATTAGGTCCCTCAACTATCTTACCCACATGGTCCAGTTTCAGAATGCCTTGTGGGAGCAGGGACTAGACCTGGCAGAAAAGATGCCAGAAGGTGAGCAGAAGGAACAGTTTCTTCAGCTCCTCCGCACGGGTTCAGACGTGGGAACCTAGGTGCTGCGAGCTGCGATGATTCCGCGGACTCCCTCGGCCAGGCGGCAGCCTCAGGCGTATGCCTCCCGGAGACACTCATGGCCGTGTCTCGGTTACCCGGACGTCCAGAAAACATTCTGGGCGCCTCGTTCCCACGGAGAAGTTCTTTTGGTGAGTCTTCGGAGGGTTCTCACCAAACTTCAAGCCAGGAAGGCAGTGCGGTCTGTCCAAGCCATGTACAGACCCAAGCTTGGTTCATAGGAACCAGAGCCGTTTTCTGACGGACGCAGAGAAAACAGTCCTGCACTGCCGCAAACAGAGGGGCTTTTCTCCTAAGAGCCCAGGGAAGTCCGTCGCAGGCCGAGGCCAACGCCCTCGCCAAGTCGGCCCAGCCTGCAGGACCCTCAGCCGCCACAGCATGACTCCTTCCCAGCCCCCGCCTCAGGATCAACGGGACACCAAGGTCGGGGTCATATTACTGGACCACCTGCCAGGGTGGCAGTCTATTACCACCGACAGGTGGGTTCTTCAATTAGTCGAACATGGCCACTTTATAGAATTCAGTGGACAAGCCACCCACAAGGCCTCCTCTGCTCTCCCGCTACTCAGGTCAGCACAGATCGTTCATCAGGCAAGAAGTACTCGCGCTTCTACAAAAAGGAGGTGGAGTAGCGTCCCGGAGGAACCAGAGAGGAGCCGGATACTATTCCCACTTCTTTCTGGTTCCAAAGAAACAGGGATCTCCATCCAATATTGGACCTCAGCGACCTCAACTTGTCGGTTTGCCTACAAACGTTTGCATGGTGACCCTCCAAGGCTCATTCCCATGCTGAGGAAGACGCCTTTCTAGCATCTTTGGACATACAGGACACCTACCTGCACATCCCGTAGCTCAAGCGCACAGGAGGTTCCTGCGCCGAGTTCCTCGCCACCATTTTCAGTTCTGGGCTCCTTCCTTCGGACTGTCATCGCCCCAGGATCTTTACCAAGTGTATGGCAGTCGTGGCAGCTGCCTCTAGGGAGACAGGGCCACTATGTGTTCCCGCATCTGGATGACTGGCTTCTCATGGCCTTCTCCAGAGAGGCACTGTTGTTGGCCATCCAGAGCACCCAAATGCTTTTCAGTCACTGGGTATTCTTATCAACTTCGAGAAGTCTCTCTGGTACCGCCCCAGAAGCTGCAGTTCATAGGCGCAGTTCTGGACACCATCCAAGGAAGCTTTTCTTCCCAAGGACAGAGCGGAGTGCATCAGGTTCCTCATCAGGGACCTCTCAGCGAAGAAGACTGTCCCGCCAGACTGGTCCTCGCCTGCTCGGACACATGGCTGCGCCATTCCAACCATCCCTATGACAAGGCTTCACATGCGGGTGACTCAGTGGACGCTAAAAGTGCAGTGGGACCAAAGGCAAGACCACATGCAGCAGCTGGTCAGAATCACGAAGGCCGTGATTGGGACTGGCAATGGTGGCTAGACCCAGGGACACTCTCTGTGGGTGTTCCGCTTTGCAGCGCCTGCCCCGAGGTAATCCTCTCCACAGACGCCTCAGGGCTGGGGTGGGGAGCACACCTGAACGGGTGAGGTCCCAGGGAACGTGGACCCCTCAGGAAGCTCACCTCCATATCAACATTCTGGAGATGAGGGCGGTCCTTTATGCCCTGCAGGCCTTCCAGTCAGAAATCCCGCCAGTACTCTTCTGCTTCAAACAGACAATACAGCGGTGATGTATTACCTCAACAAAGGAGGCACACACACTCTTACCCCTTTGCAGTGAAGCTATGAGAGTGTGGGATTGGGTAATCTGACACGGGCGAGCCTAATTGCAGTTCACGTTCCCGGAGTGGACAACACAATCGCAGACTGCCTGAGTGGTTCCCAGGCCAGAGTCCATGAGTGGGAACTTCTTCAGGAGGTAGCAGAGAATCTCTTTCTTGATGGGGCACTCCAGAATTGGACGTGTTCGCTTCCCCATCCAACGAAAACTGCCCAATTTTGCTCACTAGATCCAGGGCCTGGTATTTTTGGCGAGACGCGTTGTCCCTCTCCTCATGGACAGATTCCTCTACGCTTTCCCTCCCTTCCGTTGATCCAGAGAGTTCTTCTCAAACTTCGCAGGGAGCACGCAACAATGATCCTGGTAGTGCCTTTCTGGCCCAGACAGATCTGGTTCCCGTGCTGACCCAATTGTCCCAGGAACCTCCACTCCCGTTGCCTTCAGCTCCCACCTGCTGTCTCAAGAGGGGTTCGTTAGTCCATCCGGACTTACGCTCACTGAACTTGCATGCTTGGCTCCTCGAGACATAGCCATTATGCGACACGGGTCTCCGTAAGATGTGGCGGAAGTTCTTTCTGCCGCCAGAAAGCCAGCAACGAGTGCTACATACGCCATGAAATGGCGCGGTTTTGCCTGTGGTCTCAGGCACACGGCCTCTCCCTTAGATTGCCCAGAGAAATCAGTTCTGGAATACCTGCTTTCCCTCTTCCACTCAGGCATTGCCCTACTCCTCGATTAAAGTTCACCTCTGTGCAATTTCGGCCTACCATTACCCAATAGGTCAACGCACAGTGGCACAACCTCGATGCCTCTCGTGATTTCATGAGGGGTGTACTACCTTAGGCCACCCATCAAGGATCCGGTCCTCCTTGGGACCTACTCTTCATCCTGAGCAGCTCACGCTGCCCCTTTGAACCTGCCGAGATTATTCAGCCGCGCTTTCTGTCGTGGAAAACGTTATTCTTGGTTGCTGTCACGCCAGCAAGGAGAATTTCTGAGCTACACGCCTATGTGTAAAGAACCTTATTTAATTTTCCACCAGGACAGAGTGTCTCTGAGGACAAATCCTAAATTCCTGCCTAAGGTGGTCTCAGCCTTACCCTTAACCAGGACATCGATCTGCCGTGTACTTCCCAAGTACACCAATAGAGGAGAGGCATTGCTTCACACCCTAGATGTTCACCGCTCCTTAAGATACTACTTGACCAGGACCAAACAGCATCGCAGCTCCGAGCAGCTGTTTATTTCCTTCGCTGAGAGGATGTTGGGCCAACCAGTCTCAAAACAGACACTTTCCCGCTGGCTTGTCCAGTGCATTTTGTTTTGTTACAACAACAAACAGAATACCCTTCCGGGCACAGTTGGGCCACTCAACTAGGGGTGACTACTTCCTTCGCAGCACTAGGAACATCTCCATCTCGGCCATTTGTGCTGCAGCTACTTGGAGCTCAGTGCACACCTTCATCAGGCATTACAGCCTGGACACTGCCTCACGGCGGAGAGCAGGTTTCAGCCTCGCCGTTCTACAGGGTCTACTGTCCTAGAGTCAGATTTTCAAGATCTCTCCGTTATGCCTCCTCCCAGAGTGCCTAGGCGCTATTGCTTGGGAATCCATCCTAATGGTGTAACCTGCTGCAAGAGCTGTATCTCGGTAAGATAGTACAGTTACGTAGAACTTCCGTAACAGTAGATCTTCGAGAACAGTTCTTGCAGCAGGTACCTTCCCGCCCACCATTCGCCTTTTTGAGGAGGTAAGGCTCAACCCAGACTTCGCAGGAGCTTGTGCTCTTTCTTCTTCTGATGGTGGATCCTGGTCTCCACTTCTGATGTCATCCAGCGGCCGGAAGTCTCCGATGGGAGAACTGGGGATTCTGGCAGGACCGCCTCCTTATGTACTACGTCCTGACGTCGGGGCGGGAGCGATGTCGGAGGTGGTCCCCGCTGAAGACCGCTAGCTAGAAGATTTCGTGGGGTCCTGATGCCTGCTGGCTTCAGTCCTAATGGTATAACCTGCTGCAAGAGCTGTTCTCAAGATCTACTGTTATGGTAAGTTCTTACGTAACTGTACTTTCTTGTGCCCACTTAGTAGCGCCCGCAGTAGCCATGTGCCACTGGACTTGGTTGAGGATCTGACCTTCACGGCTGACCATCAACACAAGCTGGCAGATGTCCCTTTGGGCACCGACCTGTTTGGGCCCAGAGTGGAGGGTCACCTCCAATGTACTGAGAAGTCCAGTGCCACCCTGGACTCTGTGACATCTGCCCAGAAGGAAAGGGCTCCAAGCACTAGACACGTAAGCCTTCGCTCTTCTACTCCTGTTGCCAGACCAGCCCAGCAGCAGGGCCAGCAGTCTCAAAGAGGGAAGGGACCTGGCGGCCCCTCAGCCCGGATCTGCCTGCTCAGTGACAGGTTGAGGGTGCCACCTCAACTCCATCACACCTCCCTGGCCCGGCTCTGCCACTTCCTTTCTGCCTAGTCCATTATCACCACAACCAATGGGTGCTGGAAGTGGTCGGCCAGGGCCTGCCTCTGGATTCGAGCAGGTCCCCCAAGCCGAGCTTGCACCCCACGGAGAATCTGGTCTCCGCTGTCACTCTGTTGACTCTCTGAGATGACATCACCCAGCTCCTCTGCAAGGAAGTCGTGCGCAGAGTTGCGGAACCTCCTTCAGACCCAGGGTTCGTTTCCAGGTATTTTCTGGTGCAAACGGACAGGGGGCTGGCACCATTTTGATCTGCATGACCTGAACAGGTTCCTCAGGTCCTGCACCTTCTGAATGGTAACTCGCTAAGATCATACCATCCATGGGGCATGGCAGGTGGTTTTGCTCCTCAATCTTCAGGACGCTTGTTTCACGCCCATCCGCCCTGGCCCCACTGACAGTTCCTCTTGCTTCTGAGCCAAGAAAACCATCTGCTAGTCTCCAGGCCATGCCCTTCGGCTCTCATTGGCCCCAGGGTCTTCACCAAATGCATGGCAGTGGTGACAGCTTTCCTGAGGTGCCGAGGTCTGGGTCTCTCCTTCCTGGATGACTGGCCCATAGCAGGTCCCTCCAGGCAGGAGGTGAAGTGGTCCAGGGATCTGGCCTCCAGACTTGCTTTGTGACTTGGCCTCCTGATCAACGAGGCCAAGTCGGAACTCATGCCCTCACAGGTGATACAGTTCACTGGGGCAGAGCTCGACTCCTGGGCGGACAGAGCGGTGGTTCTCTCCTCCTTTGTCCAATCATTTCTGATTGGGCAGTCGCGCATGCCCGGGATTTCCTTTGCCTTCTGGGCTACATGGCAGCCTGCACCAGTTGTCCATGTGCCCACTGGCATATGCGCTCCTTCAGTGGGAACTGACCAGCCAGTGGTCTCAGTGCTCAGGTCACCTCAACCAGCTGGTCACTATGACTCAGAGGATGTGGGCGGCCTCCAGTGGTGGCTTGTCCCAGCTCACCCTGAACCGACGGTCATCCTGGCGACCCGACGCCATGCTGATGGGTTGGGGTGCCCATCTGGGGATCAGAGCCCATGGGCTCTGGTCCCCCAGGAGTCCCGATGTCACATCAACCTGCTGGAGCTCCATGCAGTTCGGTTAGCCCTGACCGCTTCACTCCGCTCATTCGGGGTCAAGTGGTCCAGGTCCAGATGACAACACCACAACCATGTAGTATCTCAACAAACAGGGTGGGATGCACCTTGCCTCTGTGCAAGGAAGCTCTCCACACATGGGCCCTGTGCTCAGCCTGGTGGCGGATCTCCTAGCTATTCATGTGGCAGGAGCCTTGAATCAGCTGGCTGATGCTCTCAGCCAGATGGGCGCGCATCTCACGAGTGGTCACTCCACCAGGAGGTAGTATAAGACCTGTTCTCCCACTGGAGCACCTCTCAGGTGGACCTGTTCACCTCCAGGAGAACGCAAGCTGAGGCTGTTTCTTGCCCGCCTCCCTCAGCATGGCTCACTGCAGGAGATGCCTTCTCAAGGCCGGGACGCCAGGCTCTTCTATGCCTTCCTCCACTTCCCTTGATCCACAGGTGCTCCTCAAGGCCAGGAGAGACAAGGCGAGGTGATCCTGGTAGCCCCAGACTAGCCACGCCAGTTCTGGTACCCAGATCTCCTCAGCCCAGCTCCAGGCTCCCGAGGCATCTTCCAGCACACCCAACCTGCTCTCCATCAATCGGGGAAGGTACTCCATCCGGACCTTCAATCCATGCACCTGACAGCCTGGTTCCTGAGTGGCTAGTGTTCCAGGCTTTAGGTCTTCCGGACGAGGTCCTCACGATTTTTGAGGCATCCCTAAAGAATCAACCAGAAAATGCTATGCCTTCAAATGGAAGAGATTTTCCATTTGGGTCAGGATTCAGGGGTTGGACCCCCGTCCTGTCCAGTGGCTAGCATTTGACTACCTAGGTCCCTTTCCCAGCTGGGGCTTTGCTGACGACCCTTAAGGTGTACCTGGCAGCCATCTCGCCTACTGGGCACAGGAGAAGGTGGTCTGGTGCTTTTTCAAGGGCTTAGATCACATATCCTCCAGTGCATGAACCTCCACCTGCGTGATTTACTGCTTGTTTTGGCAAAGCTCATGGGCAGGGCCCGAAGTTTTCCATGATTCATGGATGCGGCAAACCGCGGAAATATCCCAGAATTTGCCATCACTCATGGAATTCGCGGGCCTGCGGAACAAACGTCCGCTTCATTTGCCGACGGGGTGCCTAGTCCCTCATCGGCTGAACGCCCCTGTTGTCCTTGTGCCACGCTGGGAGCCCACCCCAGCATGGCAAACGCAAGCAGTTTTTTTTTTTGCCGACGGGTGCCCAATCCCCGCCGCTGAACGCTTAAGTGGTCAGTAGCCACGCTGGGAGCCCACCCCAGTGGCAAGCGGTCCTGGCTGACGCCTTTTTTTTTTTCCTGTAAACAAAAACTGTCCCACGGCGCTGCCTCCGAGCCCCTCCCACATCCCGCACCCACCCACTGCGCACTCAGCCTCCCCACACCCCCTACCCCATACTTACTCCGGACTCCGGCCGACGATCTTCGTGGACCGGAACACGCCTGCACTCTTCAAAGGCTACCGTGAACTGAGGAAATGCCGGTAAGCTGTATAATGGGCTAGATAGGAGGGGTTCAACTTTATTGCATATCTCAGGTATGTTTGAGTGAGATTACCAATATGAGTTTTGGAGACTCTTTCATGAATGATGTCATTGCATGCGCGTTATTCGGGCTCGAAGGGTGATTTCGCAGTGACCGCGCAGTACTCACCCTTCGGGACTGAATACCGCCATGACAGTGACATCATTCATGAGAAGGGGGCCCAAACCCCATGTTGAAAAATTTGGTGCCAAAATTCCAAAAATGACTGTTTAACGAGCGCATGCTATGCAGCGTTCCCACGCAGGCTCGTAAGTTCGCGAAATTTCAATATTTTCACCCAGAGTTTCAACATTGCCATTTCACCACACTGTCTTATGAGTAGTACAGCTATCATTTTTCACATCTCACCCAAATGTGTTTCCACCCTTGTAGCACAGAATGGCGCAGTCGGTGTGCTGAAATCAACGTATCGGACAAATTAAGAAAATCACAGTGACACTGTTCATGAGCAGAGGTCTTGAAATGGCTATGTTGAAAATTTGGTAAAAATTCCAAAAATGACTGTTTAACGAGCTGCATGCTACAGTTCCTACGCAGGCTCGTAAGTTCGCGAAATTTCAATATTTTCACTCCAGAGTTTCAACATTGCCATTTCACCACACTGTCTTATGAGTAGTACAGCTGTCATTTTTCACATCTCACCCAAAATGTGTTTCCACCCTTGTAGCGCAGAATGGCGAGTCAAAGCGGAAATCAATGTTCCAGACAGATTAATAAAATCACAGTGATACTGTTCATGAGCAGAGGTCTTAAACTGGCTGTGTTGAAAATTTGGTGACAAACACCCATAAAATGACCGCGGTTACGAAGCGTGCATTGTGTCAGATATGGCAAAAACAAAAAAAGGAAAAAATTAAGGGTAAAATGTGCCGAGAATTGCCGCAGAAATTGGTGTTGAGTGCCGCAGAAGTTCTGTGGCAAATGAGAACCTTGCAGAATCCTTGTCTGTGCCGCAGAAAAATCACTGGGCCCTGCTCATGGGCAAGCTTTATTCGAACCTATGCACAAGTGTGACATGTCACATTTGTCATGGAAGACCATCTTCTTGGTGGCTATCGTCAGTCATAAGGACTGGGGAGTACCAGGCACTCTTGGTGGAGTTTCTAACTTGGTTTTCCACAGGGCAAGGTTGTCCTCGCCCCCCCACCTGCAATTCCTTCCGAAGGTGGTGTCGGAGTTTCTGCAATCCAGGTGTTGACTCTGCCAGTGTTCTACCCAGTTACACCTCGGAAGCCGAGTACAGGCTCCATACTTTGGACCTGAGATGAGCGCTTGCCTACTACAAAGAGCGTGGTGGCAGAAGTTTCGGGGAGGTTTGCCAGCTGTTTGTTACCTTCGCTGAAGCTGCACCTGGCAGGCCTGCAGCCAAGCAGACGATTGGCAGGTGGATCACCCTGCATTGATCTCTACTGCAGGTTGGTGGGTAGGGAGCTCTTGTGGGCTAAGGGCTCATTACACCGCCTATACCACTGCGCCAGTAGCTGCTTCTAGGGACATACCTATCCAGGAAATCTGCAGGGCTGCTACCTGGAAGTCAGCACACACCTTCATTTCCCATTACCACATCAACCTGTAGTCATGCTGGGAATCTGGTTTTGGGGTCTCAGTTCTCCAGTCCCTGTTCCCTAAGTAGGGGTGTGCGCCTTGCCTCCCTCCTCCCGGAAAACTACTAGGAATCTGCCAGAAGATGGATAGAACAACATATCCACATCCTTAGAAAACCGTTACTCACCTGTAACAGTAGTTCTAGGAGTGGCATATGTTGTTCATGCACACTGACCCAGCCGACCTCCTGTGGCTGAGTAAAGAATCTGACGGTTGGGGTTCAAACAACAGCAGACAGAGGCTTCAACCGAGCTCGAGCCAGCTGCTCCATGCCTTGCATGGAAAGTTAACTCTTTGTTCTCCGGGCAGTTCAAAGGTTGGAGATCACTGCAATAGAATACAGCAAGACTTCATGTTGTTTGAAAAACAGGCTACTTACCTGTAACAGTAGTTCTAGGAGTGGTATATGTTGTTCATCCACACTTTCTGGCAGACTGCCTTTCCTTTAAGGGTCGCCAGAACGCCTTCAAGTTGGTTCTCCCACCCATCCGGGTGGTAAAACCCTTGGCTCTTCCCCATGACGCCAGATCTAGCTCCTTGACCTTAGCCTGGGTATCCTGTGACAGGCTGAAACCCTCCAGCTTCCTATGGAAGAAGCATTAGAGGATCAGGAGGAGCCTGACTTTGTTGAGATGATGGACATTCCAGAGTCCAGGAGATTGTCTATTCCTCCATAAGTCTTTTGGGAAACAGACATTTAAAATTTCAAAACTCCTAATTCCATACCTCCTGTGGACAGAAGAATGGACAAGAGGTATACTCTTTCGGCTCAGATACAGAGTTCCTTTCCCAGCAATGCAGCCATGTTAGTAGTGCAGGCTGCTGCCTGTGATAAGGCAAATATTCCCTTGGCTTCACACCCCCAATAAGGACTCCAGGAGGATTGATGCCATGGCAAAGAAACAGTACATGGCAGCATCTTTTGGACTCAGGCAGGCTAACTATATGGCCTACACAGCTAGATACCAGAAGTCCAGGTGGGACACTGTGATGGCTCTAGCTAAACAGGCCCTGACCAGCTTGCCAAGGAGCTGGAGCGGGTGGCTGCAGATGGGATTGAGGCATCCAAGTGCAATTTCATGCTGCTGTGGATGCCAGTGATGTTTCATCTAGAGTCATGGCTACATCTGTGGCCCTTCAAGGATGGCTTGGCTCAGATGTGCTAGCCTGTCACAGGATACCCAGGCTAAGGTCAAGGATTTTCCTGTCATTGGTAATTCTCTGTTTGGGAGCAGACAGAGAACTACATGAAGAAGATGGACAGTACAGGACCACCTACAGGAGTGCTCAGGCCAAAGAAAGGCAAGCCACTCCTCAGAGGCAGCATTCCAGGGCAGGCCCTTTCATAGGCCTTTTACCAAGCTCCAGGCCTCCTTCTGCTTTGCTCAGAGGGGTTCTTTAGAGGGAGAGGCAGGCGGGGCATGAGCAGGCCTGCTTCCACCCTCAGCCTTAAAGCCCTGCCAAGCAGACACCCTGATGGGTCTGCCCTGGCCGACTCTGCACTACCTGTAGGGGGCAGGCTGGCTTACTTCAGACAAATGGGTCCTGGAAGTAGTAGCTGGGGACTGGTTCTCAGCTTCAAAAAATTTCCCAAGATGAGAACCAGATCCTTTCCACCTGCAAATCCTTCAGAGGCCCTTGCCCTAGAGGCAGAGGTTTCTTCCTCTTGGCTCTCAGAGCCATAGAAAGGGTTCCTACCTACACAGGGCAAAGGATTGTACTCCAGGTACTTTCTAACCCCAAAAAGACAGGAGAATGGCAGCCCATCCTGGATCTGAGATATCTAAACAAGCACCTTTTAAAGCCAAAATTCAAAATGGTGACTCTGGGAATAATTCTGCCCTTCTAAGGCCAGGGACTGGCTAGCCTCCCTGGACCTCAAGGATGCCTATTTCACATTCCCATCAGGTGCTCCCACAGAAAGTACCTCAGGTTCGAGTTGCCCTCAGGCCACTATCAATTCAGAGCAATGCCCTTTGGTCTAACATCAGCCCCAAGGTGTACTTCAGAGCCTATTCCCAAAGTAGTTTCTGTCCTCCTCCATGGAGGTACTGCTTGGTAGTCTGCAATAGTCAGAATACAGCAAGACTTCATGTTGTTTGAAGAAAAATTACTCACCTTAGTAATGTTGTTTCTTCTAATGGAGTCTTGCTGTATTCTGATTCTCCCCTGCCTCCACTCTCAGAATCTGGTTTTGGGATGTGGGTGGGCAGGACCAGTGTTGGCACCTAGAGGTGCCCTTTTCTCACCCTCTTTATTTTGGGTGTGTGTTGTTTTATTTTTGGGTTTCCTGACTTGAGTCTTTGCTTGAAACTGAAAAACCTTTTATCAAATTTAGTTGCCAGTTGGCTAGTGTGAGTTTACAGTTTCCACACAGAACGCCCAGTGAGTATAGCTCGTGAAGATCTGACGGTTGAGGTTCAAACAACAGCAGACAGAGGCTTCAACCGAGCTCGAGCTCAGCGTTCCATGCCTTGCATGGAAAGTTAACTTTGTTCTCCGGGCAGTTCAAAGGTTGGAGATCACTGCAATAGTCAGAGTACAGCAAGACTCCATTAGAAGAAACAACATTACTAAGGTGAGTAATTTTTCTTCTAGGGACATGGGTATGTTGTTCATCCACAATTCATGGCAGGTTCCTTGCCGCTTTAAATCTTGCGAAGGTCTTCAGCTGGCTCCTCCCACCCACCCGGTGGTAAAACTCTTGGCTCCGCCCATGACATCAGATCTTCCTTACCGCTTGGAAACTCAGGTTCCCTCCTTAGCTCCTGCGTTTGAGGCCTGGATCCAAACTCATTGGTTAAACCAAACTTATTCTTAAATTTTCTAGACTTTGGTCTGTTTCTTCCTTCGCGCTGTGATGGATAAGTCGACTCCGGTTTCAGCGGTGCGCATGCTGGCAGAAAATGTCTCTGACCAATCAGCACTCCACGTGCGGTTATTGCCTTGACTCAATCACGATCCGCAGGCTGCGGATTTGTAAGTCCTTCTCGGTCAACGCCCCTGAAGACCATGCTGTGAGACTCCAACTTGGGTGCCTCGAGGCGTGTTCCTCCTGTGAAGTCAAAGGAGGCCCGTTGGGTGGTGTCCGCAGCGGCGGGCTCGGCTGAGCAACTTGAGCAGATGATCGCCTTGAGGAGGTGCCCAGGCCACATCTGCCTTCCTCGGTCGTGGCATTTATACCGCTTCCTTGGGCTGGCCCTACACGGCTTCTTTTTATGAGCTTTGTCAGTCCCTCTCTACAAAGGTGAGAGTCCATTGGGACATTCTCTCGGTCCAAGAAGAAGGACTAGAAGGGTAAGTCCCACCGTCAGCCGTTCGTGGGGCGAGAATGTCCCTTCCCGGACAGTCGACACTCTACTTCAGTCGAGGTTGCAGCTAAGGCTGCTGGCTTCCAGAGTGTCCCGTCAGGTGAGCCGGGAGACACCCATCGACGGGTCGAGATTTTTCTCGACCTGTCAGACGGGCTGTCGACTGGAGAAGCTGACAGCCTTTCTTCACCAGTTCCCCGGTGGAAACCGAGGACTTGCCTCGCCCCTGTGCTGGAGTCCCGGTTAAGGTTCCCGGGCCGAGGAGGAAGCGGTTTTCCCCGCTCCTCTCAGACCCACCCTTGGAAACACCGACGGTCTCGGTCTCGGACCTCTTCTCGGTCCAGCCGATCCCGCCGACACCAGCGGTCTCAGTCTCGGCACTGAGGAAAGCAGCGGCGCTGCTCATCCTCGCCGCCTTCCTCCTCGGAGGAAAGGCTGCACAGAGATTGCGCCGACGCTTCACGAGGACTTGATGTGGCAGCAGCTCCTTCTGACAGGGAACAAGCCGACCCGTTGCCTTCCCTGGCCATTAATGGCTGTCACCTGAGCGGCCAAACAACCCCTCATGGTCATTGAGGAGCCAAAGCCGGCACCGGATGTTCGGTCGAAACTAGCTGCGCCACCCATCGTGGTGGAACCCCGCCTCCACAACCAAAAGGGGCTCTGACCAAGGATTCTCAGTCGGGTCATGGGTTGCCCCATCGGTTGTTGGTCACCCTCACTCCCGATTGCCCTCGGCAGGTGGAGGTGGCTCAGGCCCTCGGCAGCTGTTTGCAGACTCCTCAGAGTCTGATGATGACTCTTCCCTGTTCTCCAGGCCTTCGACCTGGAGTCCTCTGGGGACAGTCGGTGGGCGAGCCCGTCCTCGTTCATGGGGTTTCTTCTGCTCATCTCAGAATCTACTGGGATGAAGCCCGAACCGTGTCAAAGTGGGCCAAGTATCCCTCACGGAGATACTGGACCGAGGGATCTCATCGGAGGCCTTTCCTGTGGCGAAGCCATTGTTAGCCCGGCTCTGGAGTTATTGCAGCGGCTGGCTTCTTGTCCAGCTCCTCGGCCAGGATGGCTAGAAGTGTGCGGTGCCCCACCGGCTCACTCTCTGGATTCTTGAGCACCCCTCTGTGGAGGGTTGGTGACCGACAGTTTTCCAGCGCTCTGGAAGCGCTTGGGGACGTGGACAAGCCACCGGATAAGGAGTCCAAGAACTGGACTACTCTGGGCGTAAAGTTTACGCTGCATCCTCCTTAGGCCTTCATCAGGCCAGTTCAGCCGTACTGATGGCACACTTTTCCCCGCCTTTGGGCTCCCTGGATGAGGTGATTCCTCATCTCCGGCTGACCTTCAGACTACAGTCAAGCAGGTACGGGATCAGGAAGGGCGGTGGCAAAGCAACAGCTCCAAACTGCGCTCGACATTGGAGACTCTTGTGCCCGGTCAGTAGTGGCTGCAGTGGCCATGAGCACAGAGCTTGGCTGTGGATCTCCACCTTCACGGCGGATACCCAGCACAAGCTGGCAGATGTTCCCTTCCTGGGTACCGACTTGTCTCGGTCCCGGAGTGGAGGGTCACTGCAGAGGATCGAGAAGTCCAATGCCACCTCGGACTCGGTCATGTCTGCCCAAAGGACAAAGGCCGCCAGCAGCAGCATAAGCCCTTTCAGCCTTCTGCCCTTGCAGCACGTCCGCCCAGCAACACCAGCATAAGGGCCAGCAGGCACGCATTTCAGGCACCCCAAAGCCAAGCCTGCAGCTTCCTCCTGCAGGAAGCTAGGAGGAGAAGGCCCAGGAGGTGCCTCAGCTGGTCCTTCCTCCAAGCCTGCCCAGTGACGGGTTGAGGGTGTTGCCCCCAGCCTCGTCCACTCCCTGGGTTCCCCGGTGGAGGCGGCTCCACCACTTCCTTTCCGCCTGGTCCGCTATCACGAGGACCGCTGGGTGTTGGAAGTGGTGGGGAAAATCTGCCTCTGGAATTCGAGCAGGCCCCACCCTTCGGGCCGATACTGCCCCGCAGGGGCTTTGGGGTCCACAGCCTCTGTGTCGGCTCATCGAGGACGACATTGCTCTCTCCTCCAGAAGGAGGTGATCAGGGAGGTAACGGATCCTCCACCAGACCCAGGATTTGTGTCCAGGTATTTCCTGGTCTCAAAACAGACGGGGGCTGGCGCCCATTCTAGACCTACACAACCTAAACAAGTTCCTACGGTCTCGAACCTTCATAATGGTCACTCTGGCACAGATCATTCCATCCTTGGAACAAGGCGTGTGGTTCTGTTCTCTGGACTTCCAGGATGCGTTCTTTCACGTCCCAATCCGTCCATCCCACCAGCGATTCCTTCACTTCAGAGCGGAGGGTCCCTTTCTGAGTTCTGGGCCATGCCCTTGGCCTTTCTCCAGCTCCCAGGGTCTTCACTAAGTGCAAGGCAGTGGTGACAGCATTCCTGCGGTGCGAAGGGTCGGGTGTACCCTTAGCTGGATGACTGGCTAATTGCAGCCCCTCCAGGCTGAAGGTGGTGCAGTCCAGGGATCTGGCCCTCCAGGTCTGCTCTCAGATTGGCCTCCTCATCAGCGAGGCCAAACCGGAACTCATGCCAACGCAGGTGATTCAATTCATCGGGCAGAGCTCGACTATCTTTGAGCCAGAGCACGGCTCCCAGCAGACAGGGTCGAGGTTCTCTCCTCGTTTGCCCAGTCATTTCTGGTTGAGCAATTCGCCCTGCCGGGACTTTCTCGCCTCCTGGGCCTCATGGCCGCCTGCACCAGCGTGGTCCACTGGGCCCGCCAATGGTCCAGCGCCTGGTCCTCTGGACCAGCCAGTGGCGGTGACCCAGGAGATATGGAACGCCTCCAGTGGTGGATCGTTCCAGCTCATCTGCAGGAGGGCATCCCGTTTGTCCGCCCTGAGCCGACGGGTCATTCTAATGACCGATGCCTCTCTGGGTTGGGGTGCCCATCTGGGGAGCACAGAGCGCATGGCCTCTGGTCCCCAGGAGTCTCGATGCCACATCAACCTACTGGAGCTTGAGCGGTCCGACTAGCCTTCGCCCGTTTGTACTGGGTCAAGTGGTCCAGGTCCAGATGGACAATACCCTGACCACGTACTACCTAAACTGCCAGGGCGGGACACACTCCTTGCCCCTTTGCAAGGAAGCTCTCCACACTTGGTCCCTCGTGAGCAGACTGGAGGCAGATCTCCTAGCCATCCATGTGGCGGGAGCCTCCAACACTCTGGCCGATGCCATAAGTCGGATAGGTGCTGCATCTTCTCTCCTGCCGGAGGTAGTACATGATCTATTCTCCCAGTGGGGCACTCCTCAGGTGAAACTGTTTGCCTCCAGGGAGAATGCGAAGCTGAGGCTGTTTCATGCCTGCCCCCTCAGCAGGGTTCACTGCAGGATGCCTTCTCGAGGCCGTGGACCCCGGCCTCTTCTGCCTTTCCCCCATTTCCCTTGATCCACAAGGTGCTTCTCAAGGTGAGGAGGGACAAGGCGAGGTGATTCTGGTAGCCCCAGACTGGCCCCAATTCTGGTATCCAGATCTCCTCAGCCTCAGCTCCAGGCTCCCAGGCGGCTTCCAGCCCACCCGGACCTGATCTCAATCAACCAGGGAAGGTACTCCACCTGGACCTTCAATCCCTGCATCTGATGGTCTGGTTCCTGGCGGCTAGAGTTCCAGGCCTTGGGTCTTTCCGACAGGGTCTTCAACGTTGTTGAGGCATCCCGTAGGAGTCAACCAGAAAATGCTATGCCTTCAAATGGAAGAGATTCTCCATTTGGTGTCAGGATAAGGGGTTGGACCCTTCTTCCTGCTCCTTGGCCAGCATTCTGGACTACCTATGGTCCCTTTCTCAGCAAGGGCTTCGGTCGGCGACCTTAAGGTGCACCTGGCAGCCATCTCTGCTTACCAGGCGCTGGCGGAGAAGCAGTCGGTGGCACAGGAGAAGGTGGTCGGACACTTTTTCAAAGGCGTTAATCACATATCCTCCGGTGCGAGAACCTCCACCCCGTGGGAACTACTGCTGGTATTGGCTAAGCTTATCGGCAAGCCATTCGAATTGATGCACAGGTGTGACATCTCTCACCTGTCGTGGAAGACCGCCTTCTTGGTGGCTATCACATCAGCCAGAAGGATGGGAGAACCCAGGCGCTTTCCATCGAGTCTTCTTATCTGGTCTTCCACAGGGACAAGGTTGTCCTGTGCCCCACCCCTTCGAAGGTGGTGTCTGGTTTCACCTTAACCAGGTGTTGACTCTCCCGTGTTCTACCCCAGTCACACTGCAGAGGCCGAATATAGGCTCCATGCTTTGGACCCTAGAAGAGTGCTCTCTTGTTATAAGGAGCGGACGGCTGAAGTTCGGGGAGGTTCGCCAGCTGTTTGTCACCTCACGCTGAGCCGCACCTGGCAGATCTGTAGCCAAGTGGGCATAGGCAGGTGGGACACCTCCTGCATAGATCTCTGCTATGGGTTGGCGGGCATGGAGCCTCCCAGAGGGATAGCTATTCTCACCCGCCATACCGCTGTCGGGTGGCTGCTTCCAGGGACTGCAGTGCTGCTACCTGGAAGTCAGCACACACCTTCATTACCCATTACCACATCGACCTTGAGTCAGCTGGGATGCTGGTTTTGGGACCCTGTTCTCCAGTCCTTGTTTCCTAAATAGGAGGTGTGTGCCTTACCTCCCTCCTCCCGGAGAACTGCTAGGAGTCTGCCATGAAGTGTGGATTGAACAACATATTCATGTCCCTAGAAATACAGGTTACTCACCTGTAACAGGAGTTCTATGAATGGTATATTGTTCATCCACACAACCCACCAACCTCCCGGCTCGACGCACAACCAGGCTTCCAGTGCATTAGAGCTGCCGTCCATGGGGAAGAGCCAAGAGTTTTACCACCCGGTGGGTGGGAGGAGCCAGCTTGAAGACCTTCCGGCATGATTTAAAGCGGCAAGGAACCTGCCATGAACTGTGGATGAACAACATATACCATTCCTAGAACTCCTGTTACAGGTGAGTAACCTGTATTTTTTCATGTTAAACTATTTCTGTCTGGAGCTAACGACCAGCAGTTGACAACTTTAGTATTCCTATCAAACTCTTAGGAGGCACATCAGCATTTTTGGCCACTAGGCCCAGTACGTCATTGCCATTAGAAATAATTGGAGACCAGTGGCAATTAACCTGACATGCCTTGACCTGTTCATTCTAGTGTTCTCATTCAAGTCTCTATTTTGGTCCTTTCTCGGAAAGTTGTGGGTTCTAGTCCCACACCAGGAACTTGGGCTAATAACCAGTACTAACCCTGCAGAGCAGCACTAGGGGATGCTGCATTGCTGAGGTGCCATCCATCAGAGGAGTTGTTAAACGAGGTCCCTTCTGCCACCTAGTGGCCGTCCCATGGCACTTATGATAAGAGTAAGGAATGTTTTATTAAAGGAAATCTAAATAATACATAGTCAAAACAACAGAAACATGAGACTGATACAAAGAAAACAAAAAAGTATTACAAACATATGCTAACTCCCCAAATTCAGTATGTCAAAAAGAAAGGATGAAACCAAAAATAAAATGCAAGGAAAGAAGCATTTCAGATTCTGCACTCCAAAGAATAATTATGCAGATAATTCTGTTTAAGGACACAGTGCAGAAAGTAGTGGGCTAGGCAGTCTCCAGCTCCAAACTTCTAATGTTCTTTACTTCATTTTCCATACAAACCAGCAGACCCAGCAATGGAATATCTTTTTCCTGGAGCATGTACTGGCAGCAAAACTGCCACAGCAACCAGTTAATGCATGCAAATAAAACAACGCGCAAGTACTGGCATGTCAGGTGGGCCAAGGGCACTCTTGCTCCTTAAAATTAAGAGCATCATAGGTGACAGAACATAATTCATGCAGATTCCAGTTAGCTGCCAAAAGCTCCCAAAAGGATGGAACATAACTGCATGTAAAAATAAATGTTCTGTGCTTTCCTCCCGAACCACATACCCAGGTCTGACATACATATTAACATACTAGACGCCAGCAGAGTAGGCCTATTGGTCTATCAAGTCTGCTCATGCTTCAGCACCCTGATTAAGTACCGTAGCCCTCGTCTTCTCCTTCCACTGTTACTCCATCCCCAGTCCTCCCACAGGCAAACCAGCCTCTGCTTCACCCTTGCCTATACCTCCCCACCCTCTCATGAACCCCTCCACCATAGCTGCTTGTACCAGCTCCCCGGCAGAGCATTCCACGGTTCCATCACCCTCTCTGTGAAGTACCTCCTCCTCCTTTGCCCCCTAATCCTACCACCCTCAGTCTTCCAACTGTGTCCTCTGGTGATTCCACCCTCCTTCAGTTGAAACATCCTATCTTGGCTTACCTTATTTACTCCCTGAGGTACTTGAAGACCTCAATCATGTCCCACGGTCCCTTCTCTCCTCCAGCGAGAACAGGTTGAGCTCCCCAGTCTTTCCTCATATGTCGTATCCCCAGGCCATGGATCATTCTGGTTGCTCTCTCCTCTGAACCCTCTCCAGGAGTCGGATGTCCCTCCCTAGGTGCGACCTCCAGGACTGCACACAGTACTCAAGAAGTGGGCTAACCAGGCTGTTGAACAGTGGCAACATCACCTCCCTGTTCCTTGAGGTAATCCCTCTAGCGATGCATCCCAGCATCCTATTTGCCCTGACCGCAGCTCTCCTGCACTGCTCTGAATTATTCATGTTAACATCCACCAAGACTCCTAGGTCTCTTTCCCTGCTATGGCCTGCTACTCTTCCCACCCCCACCCCCAAGGGTGTACACATAGTTGGGGTTTTCCCGCCTAGGTGTAGCACCTTGCTCTTGGAGGAGTAATTTCAATTTCCAGGTGCAGGACCTCCTATTCAGAGTATCCAGGTCCTCTTGCAGGGCCAGATTCCCCTCCTCCCGTCCATCACCACCCCAGCTTAGAGTCGTCCCTAAAGAGACTCATTTCACACCTGATACCTTCCCTGATATCGGAGATATAGGCGTTAAACAGGAGTGGCCCCAGGACTGATCCTGTGGGACCCCACTTATGACTTCCCTAGAGGTGAGTCCTCCTTCCGACCACTACCCACTGAGTGCACCTGAAAGCCATTTTCCAATCCACCTAACCGCCAGTGGGCCTACCCCATCTCCCCTCCCCCCAGCTTCTCCCTTAGGCCAATGTGAGGGACCGAATCAAATGCCTTGCTGAAGTCCAGCAACAGTACATCCACTGGTCTCTCCCTGTCGAAGTGCTGATGTCACCCACTCATAGAACTCTACAAGGTTTGTTTGACACGATCTACCTGGCACAAACCCATGCTGCTGGTCATCCAGGTAACCTGTCGCCTCCAAGAAACCTCCCAGCCGCCCTTAAGTATGCTCTCCATTACCTTCCCCACCACCGATGTCAAACTGATGGGTCTGTAGTTTCCGGCTCTTCTCTCGATCCCCTTATGGATGGGCACAACATGCGCTGCTTACAATCCTTTTGGCACCCTCCCTTTCTGGAGTGACAAGTTAAAGAGATCCGCCAATGGCGCAGCCAAAGCATCTGCCAACTCCCTCAGTACTCTGGGATGAATAGCATCAGGCCCTGGAGATTTATTCTTTTTAGGGACTGGAGGGCTTCCACACCCGACCGATAGGAATATCAGCATCTGTTCCACCCCCCACCCCATTCAGCAGAACCAACCTGATATCTCACCCTGGCCTACCTCCCCCAGCAGCTTGTTCTTCAGCAGGTACCCCAGTAGTCAGGTCTGCTGCACCTTCTGTGTCCTTCAGCACCTTTTTGGAAGTTCCCCAGCCTCCTCCCTAGTGAACACTGAGGCAAAGTACTCATTCAGTACCTCCGCCTGCTCACCAGCCCCTTCCACCCACCCCCTAGCTGTCCTCAACCTACTGAGCTGGCCTTTGACTTTCCTCCGCCACCAGTATACCTAAAAAAAGTTTGCTCCACCCATATCCCCTGCCAGCCTCTGCTCTTTCCAGGCCTTTGCCCCTCACCACTCTGGTGACTTTCCTGGTTGCAAGGCGATAGTTCTCTCTATCCCTCTGTCCTGTCATTTTTTGTACCTACTATAGGCAGCCTTCTTCTCCTTTACCACCTCCTGGACCTCCTTGGTCCACCAGCATGGTTTATGAGACCTACCGCCTTACACTTCATTCTTGCACAGGTCCTGGTTGCCTCCTGTAACCTCCCAATTTATGATCTCCCACCTACCTTCCACATCCAAACCTGGTTTTATCTCCACAAATGCCCCTTGAGAATTTCCCCATGTTCTGAAAGTCCTGCCCCTAAAATCAACTATCATTGTCCTTGAATGATTCCCTTCCCCAGTTTAAGCCAAAACCAGACTGTGTTGTGGTCGCTCCCAGCCAGGGTTCTTGCACAACCAGATCTCGCATAAGATCCCCATCCGCTAAAACCACATCCAGGTTATGACCTCCCTTGTTGGGTCCATCACCTGCTGATTGAGGAACGCATCCAGGAAGCCATCCAGCAGCTTCTACCCTGGTTACAGTAGGCCATAGTATCCCAGTCAGTAGCTGGCATATTAAGGTCCTCCATCAACACCACTCCTTCCCCTTCCAGTCCACAATGCCCTTTATGTTAGCCAACAGGTCTGGCACAGTGTCTCTGCAGACTGTTTAAACATGGCATTTCCCTTTACATTTAAATGCCTGTGGGCACAAATCCCACATTTTCTATGGTATTCTGTCATCAGTCAATCGTAGAGTAGATCCCCTCCCAGGTGTCCTGAGCAACATTCCTATCAGTTAACTGGGTCCATTAAACCCATCTGCCGGATGCACCTGAAAATGAGCTGACACAGCTCTGTGGAACATGGTACAAACTATTAAGCACAATACATTTATGTGTTAAGCACTTCAGGAATGATTATAAAGCAAGTGATTTGATTTGCCCTAGGGTATAATGTCAGATGATCGGTTGTTGGCAGCTGCCTCTGGCGGAACCTCTTTAACAAGCAGTGTGAAGATCCAAGACCCTTGGAACTCACGGTGGAATATATGCGAAACAGGTTTGTGTTTTAAAATGCATTATAATCTTCTTCTTATGTAGATGCTTAGATCCAGTTTCTTTTTGTTTGTCTCTCTTTATACCCCCATCTTGGCTGGCCCCACTCTCAACGACCCCCAAATCACCTGACTTCTCCTGAATTGCCTTAATCCGATTCCCCCATGGCTTGCCCCCGTAGCATGGAGTCCTCTTTGAACCACCAGTCCAGGGTCCCACATTGGGCGATGCCTGGGTCACTGGTACGGCGCCGGTGGTCATTCTGCCAGTCAGGATGATTTCCATTTTCTTCCTCCCTGAAGAAGCGTCGTCCATTGACGTCAAACACAGCTGTGCACACTTTCACATAAAGCGTACCGATAACTGCAGCTCCTCCGCCCACACATTGCGGCTCCAGCATACTGCCCTCCCCAGCCATTGCTAGGGGCTAGACATACGTTGGCTCTGTGCCACCCCTTCCCAGTGGAGGAGAGCAGTCCCTGGATGCTTAATCCTCCACCGACTGTCCAACACTCCAGGTTCATTTCTGAGCTCAGGTTGTCGGTGCCACAAGCAGGTGCGCTAGTTGTAGTTTTATTTAGCAACATTTCTATGCAAAGTATCTCTAAGTTTAGTTACTGTCATGTGTCAACTATCATGTGCTCTTCACCCGTTCAGAGTCATGGACAAATACATTTAAACCCATTCTTAATAAATAAACCCGCCTTTTGTTGTGAAAGGGAAAAAGCTGGTAAGGATAAATAGACAAATCTGGTTTATGTGCCTTTCTGAAACCAAGGCAGTATGAAAAGAAAAATATGGTAAAATCATTACAGTACAAAATGCAAAATAAAATAGATTTACACAAATAGCTAATTAAAACACAAACTACTAACTCAAAACTCCTACAGAAAGATGTACGTTAGAATAGCAATCTATTCGAGTACCTGGAAAAGCTTAAACAGCCATGTTTTTATTTTGTTTCTAAAGATGAGAAAAGGGCAGTCCTAACTTCCGAGGGAGGCTGTTCCACAAATACGGAGCAGCAACAGACAGAGCCATCACCAGCAGATTATACCCAGGATTTGGAAACCGCAGACAAGTAAAACTATGGGGTCTTAAAACTCGGAAATCAGTGTTAGCAAGAAGCCTCCTAAGGTAATGGGGTACCAGTCCATAGAGAGCCTTATAGGTTGATAGTGTGGTTTTGAAATTGATCCGCTGTCTGACCAGTAAACAGTGCAGTGAATGCAGTGCCAGAGTATTGTGTTCATAGAGTAGAGGTGATGAGTCTAGCATCAGTGTTTTGCACCAGTAGAAGACGCACAGATCTGACCAGCTGGCAGGCCCCAGTAATCAAGGTGTGAAATGAGGAAAGCCTGTACTAGTATAATGAGATCAACAGGATCAAATTAGGGCCACAACCCAGCAATATTTTTGATATGATAAAGTACTTCTGGCCACAGCCAATGCCTACAAAGCAAATGACAGCTGTGAATCAGAGGTGACCCCTAGGATGTGGACAACCTGCCTAGTTTTGAGTCTATCATCATCGATTGTCGTAGATCCAGTCTATCCAAGATGGTTAATCTTAGGCAATGAGACCCCACTAGTAATAAGTCAGTTTTACTGGCTTCAGATTCAACCCACTGCAAGTCATCTACAAACTGATCTCCGAGCACTCTCAAGCATAAGTATCGGGAAGCCATGTCTGGGATTAAACCAAAGATACACCTGGAAATCATCAGAATAGTGGTGAAAACCCAACCATACTTTTAAACCTCATCTCCAATTGGTAAGAGAAACACTGATAACAGCAGAGACAGAATGGGGCCCTAGGGACACTGCATTCAGTGTCTTGGGGAAGATTAAAAGTCCCCAGAATTGCTGACTGCCAAGATTTTGAGGAAAGACCGAACTAACTAAGCACTGCCCTGTCACCCCAACAATACTCCTCATATGCTCCAGTAGTTCTGCATGTTCAGGTGTGTCAGAGAAACAGAAATTTCAGAGGCAGCAGACGACTTTGGAGTCCATTGAGTATGCACTGTTCTACCTATACCCATTGGAATCTGTCGCTGAGTGTCTTAATCTGAGCCCCCAGGTGCACTGTCCCTCACCTGGAGGAAATAATGCAAACCCCTGACAAAGGCTGTCTTGGTGCTGTGCCAAGGGCAAAAGCCAGATTGGAAAGACTCAGAAATATTAAATTCCTCTAGATATTCTTTTAGCCATGCCACCACGAATTTCTCAGTAACTTTGTTCAAAAAGGCAGGTTAGAGATGGATTTTAATGTTGAGAAATCTTATGGATCTAAAGATGCTTTTTGATGAGGGGTCATGTCACCACCTCCTTCAAAGCAGACAGAAGAAACCCTCCTCACAGAGGCAGTGATGATTTCTATTAAAATGGCAACAAATTACATTAAACAGGTGGATCCTAGATATTATTTCGGATGGTCATGTGTTGAATTAATGTTGCACCCTCTGTGCCTCCTCCCAGCCTTGTCATTACCCTGTGGTGCACTTATAAGTCTTTTGACAGAAGTCTGTACCCTGTTGGACAAACCATTCTGGGTGTGCCTTTATTGAACTGAGATCTTCCTGAACTTTAAGTCTTCACCATTTATTCATACTGCTGGGTATCAACCTGAGGTGCTGGGACCCTGCAGGGGTCAAAATCTTCAGGAGGGACGGCACAGAGATAGACTGCGCAAGCATGGCACCACGAGACTGGCTTGCGCCTGTAGGCTATCTCAGTGTCGACCCTCCAACTGTCTCAGTTCCTTTTTCCTAACCATCGAGTGCACTTCAGTGACTATGTTGCTCGCCCGCCGAATCAGATCCTCATGTCTATACAACAGCATTTACTTTTGTTCAGTTTTATGTGATGTATTGTTTTCTGTAGTTAAAAACAAAAGTGTTATTTTTCTTTTTCAGCCCTGCCAATTGGAGGAGTCGACCAGGACGGGACTGTGACAGTATGGACTCTCCTTGAAGGCTTGCTCTGGAAGCTGGGCTGTGCCCAGTCCGCAGTCCTCTGGACGAGGGGTCAGACCACAGGCAGTCTGGTGTTCAGGAGGAAGGGCAGTCTTCCAGAAACACAAAAGAAGTTGGCCCATTCCCTATTCAGGTCGGGATCCAGCACTGTTTGCCTTGAGTTCTTCCTCTTCCCATTGGAAGGGAAGAAACTGTACCACTTGAGGGCGCTGGCTAGTATGTCTGCCAAGAAGTTTTTGTGGTTTGAGAGTGGCAGGCCTTCACCAACTCTCTCACTGACGGCCTCCGCCTTTGATCACTTTGAATCTCAACACCGAGACCCACTCTGTCCTCTTGTGTGATTTCTGTTGTGCAGTTTCATCACTGGGCTGCTTTTATGAAGCAGTGGGTACAGCATCTGTCTTGGTTGCCCTTCCTGTGGATCTGGTGCCAGGTGCCTCTGAGCTGCATTTGGAACCTGCAGACCAGGTTGAGCTTTTGGTGCTGACAATGGATTCTCCTCCATTGTAGGTGCCAGCGCCCATGATGCAGGTTAGACATGCCTGCCTCCCTCATTTTGTCTCTTCACAGAGACTGGCACAGATACCATCCCTAACCCTTCTTTTTCTTCCGGTCTGGATTGGTCTTCGGTTGCACTGGTTTCCTCGAAATCTCATCGTTAGCGAAGAGACTTTGCCCAAATGCTGCATCATTTAGCAAAGTCTGTAAAATAACGATGGGCATCTGAGATATGGAGATTATTATATTTCCATACATAAGGGCACCAATAAGGAAGGGCAGTGGCGCTCATCCTCTCGATTATTACCAGCGTGATCACGACAGGTGAGGAGCACCATGTTTAAAAATGCCGCTGCACTGGGGCTTCACTGCTTTTTACAAGTAAGCAAAGAAAAAGGAAACCGCACTCAGGAGTAAACTGTTTATAATAAACATTTAATTTGCAAAAAAAATCTGATTTACAGGCCACAATTGTCCCCAACACACTACTAGACTTCAACGCTTTGCGCCTGCATGCTTTAACAAGAAGCTACGTGCTAGTATACATTAGGTATATTTATACTCATTATATCCATCAGTTAATCAATGAATCAATTTAAAAGACCCGTAAAAGCACGCATTCAGTAATTACCACCAATGTGCAAAGTGCATTCAATTTAATTTTAGAAAACATTAAAGACATAAACACAATCCACATAGTTATTATACATAACATGAAGTACTTTGTACTGGCACTAAGTTACTATAGCAACCATTTATTAATTCACAAATATGGAATTATTTCATATTTATCATTTAATCTTTTTTGTTTCAAGACTAAAAATCCAAAATCCTTCCCTTGTGAAAGTTTATTTGGCAAATTGCCCTCTAGGTCCTAGAGATACATGCTCGATGCCGGTGAATGACCAGATATGTGCACTCTTATTATTGCTCATTGCAACATGAGCTGCTGTGCTGTCGCGATGCCATGTCCTCATTTGCTATGGCTCAACATGTTCTCCAGCTCGCTCCTTCAGTTTATGCTTTGTTTTTCCCACATATTTTGCCCCACATAAACAAATTGCCAAATAAATAACATTAGTAGTGTCACAATTAATGAATCTCGCTATTCTGAAATTTTGTTCACCATTACTGAAAGTTTTTGTAACCACAATATTAGAACAAAATTTAAGCAATTACATCTAAAACATCCTGATGGCAAAGAGGGCAACTGTGTGACAACATCAGCAATATTTCTCTCTTTGTAAACAAAACGTGGAAAGCATTTGTCCACTCATTTAATTTGCTTTCATTATACAGTATGTGCTAGTTATCTCTAACAATATTTTCTATAGCCAAGATCTAATATTATACATTGTCACAAAATTGCATCTATTATTCACACACATTGATACATTATGGGTTGTAAAAGAACTTTCTATCTCTATCACTTGCTCTTTGCTGTGCAGCTCTAATAGTTTCCTGTCTATAGCCCCTGTTTTGAAAACGCATAGCCATTTCATTTGAATGCGAATTAAAAGCTGTCTCTGTACTGCAAATTCTCCTCTCCCATAAAAATTGACTAGTGGGAATGTTATCCACAGTATGTCGTGGATGGCATGAAGATGCCAGTAACAATGCATTTCGATCTATGTGTTTTCGAAACAGGCAAGTATCAATGCCATTAGCTAAATTTTGTCAATTTTACATCTAAAAAGAAACACTCTCTGTGCTAAACATCAGGGTAAAACGTAAGTTCTCATCAGTTTCATGTAAATAACAAAAGCCTGCAACTGTTCCTCGCTACCATGGCAAATCATGAATAGTTTATGTATCTACTATATAGAGAAATATGCTCAAAAAACATGTTAGAGTCCTGATTATAATAAATAAATAAATGTACATAATTATAAATATAAATGTACATTTCCTCCCATTTACCCAACTATAAATTTGCATAATTTGGTGCGAAGGTGGCACCCATGGCTGTGCCACTGATCTGCTGGTAAAACACCCAAGACAGAAAAACACTAAATTCAAGTACAAACAAGCAAGCTGAACAAGAAATTCAGTCGGGGACCAGGGGCATTCTCTTCTAATGTCATTCACGATCTAAAAAGATTTTTAAGGCTTCCAAACCTTCAGAATGTGGAATTACCATATATAAAGACTAAACCTCTAATGTAACAGATATCGCAGACTTCACATACTGGTCATCTATTAATGCCAAAAATTCAGTAGTATCCTTGGTATAAGACCTCAAATCTTTGACAAAAGGCTGAATAAATGCATCAATGTATATGGACAACGGTTCTGTTACAGAATCCATGCTCGATATAATCAGGCCCAGGCGGTGCCTTTAAGCTCTTATGGACCTTGGCAGTAAATAAATCGTTGGTCATACTGGATAATCTTTAATTAAAAATGTTTTTATTTTTCCATCAATCCAACCCTTTGAGTGTGCCTCAATAACATATGCATCTATTACTTTTTATTATACCTAGTAGGATCAGAACCCAATTTCCTATAAAACTGGAAATTTCCTAACTGCCTATTAACTTCCTGATTATAATCAGATGTATTCATGACGACAACACTGCCGCCTTTATCTGCTTGTGTAATCATAATGGCAGTATTTTCTCCCAGTTTTTCAAAGCCTCACTATCGCCTCTGGTCAGATTGGTATATCTATGACGAAATTGACTATCCAGCAGTTGAGCAAAATCACGCCCACATGCTTGCTGGAAAGTGTAGATCACTGGGTTCATCGGGGCAAAAGGTTGATCTTGCATGAAACTTTGCAGTCCAGCCCTTCTATTCACACCTCAGCCTCACTAGGGGAACATTCTTTTTTTAAATTTAATCTATTTTATTGTTTTAAATAAACAGCAAAAACCTTACACAAGCAATGGTGATACAAACAGTCAGAATGAAATCTGGAGAAACAAGGTACAATAAATTCAAAACCACGTCCAGGAGTGTATCTAGAAGCTTAACAGTAGCTAAGTTTTAACAGATAAATTAATTCATAGAGATGTTAACGAACTTTGAATAAGGGATACTAGGGGAACATCCAACCTCATTCTCCCCACCCCGATGTCTCAGACCATTAAAAAACATTTCAGGTTCAAGTTCCTAATACATTTTTGCAAATCAGTGAACAGATCAAAAGACTGTATGTCATTTGTAGGTACAAATTTAAGGCCTTTACTAAGTACAGATAGTTCATTCTGTGTTAATACCACGGAAGACAAGTTAATAACTGAGTTTAAATCTTCATTCTGTACCGTGTCTGATGAAATCCTCCTTGCATTGCTGCTGATTCTGCATCTGCTGTGACTGATGTTGGAGAGTCTGCTGATTCTGTCCCAGGCTGTATGATCCCCTGTGTCAGCCACAACCTCTTTCCCTCTCCCTCTGTTGGTATTGCTTTTCCTCTGCTTACATTGTTTACCACGTCTTGTTGTGGAGTGTTGAAAGTAGCTCTGGGGCTCCAACGTAATTGTATGTTGCTGGAATGGGAAGGACTCTCGCCTGATGTCATTGAGTCTTCCAATAAAATTGATGAAGCTGTATCAGAATCATTAGTAGAGTTATCAGTACTTACATAACAAATTTCATGTGTTACTGATACATTTTTCAAAATAGACCGTAACTGATTATTGTTCACAGCTTGTTGCTCTTTTCATATTTTTCCAGCTAAAAACACAATTATTTTCATAGTCCCTTGGCCTCACATCCATTTCAGGTTTTTTTTGTATTTTAACTTATTGTCAGTTCTAATAATTGTCTCAGTCAGAAGGTTCTTAAATTCTTCAAACTTTGCATGTTGATTAAATTTATTTAATTCTACTTCCTTCATTTTAACACATCCATTAACTTTTTCTTTGGTTAACAGAATATTTTACAATAAGCTTAATCAGTCTCAAAGAGGCATCATGTAATTCTTCCTTCCAGGTTAGAACAAAATCATCATCTTCCTCACCAAACGCTGTAATTTTAGGATACAGAGGCCACCAGGCCACGCCCTGTTGATAGATATCTTTCCATTGTCACTTCCTGCCAAACAAGACGCTCTTAGTTTTAAAGCCAGCTTTTTGTACTACATGAAAGCATCCCTTATAGTTACGGGTGAATGTTAACTTCTACCATCACTGTTTTTTTGTGGTTTTTTTTCAATGAAGCACTTGCTCCTTCTTCTGCCACCTCCAGCATAGGTTTTAAACAGATGGTGTTCAGTAAACCGAAAGGAGGAGTACCCACAGCCATAACATTACCGACACCTCCTGAGAGGACATAATTTGCTAAGATCCTCGCTTGATAATAACGGAAAAACTCCACAGCTGCGAGCACACTTAATGGCAAGAATTTAAAAATAAAGAAAAATGGCTCAGCAGCCTCAGTTGTTGCTCGGCATTGTTCCTACTACTGAAATATGTAAAGAAAAAAGAAAACGCTCAGGAGTAAACTGTTTATAATAAACATTTAATGTGCAAAAATCCGATTTACAGGCCACAGTCGCTCCCAACACACTAGACTTCAACATTTCACACCTGCACACTTTAACAAGAAGCTAAGGTGCTAGTATACATTAGGTATATTTGTACTCATTATATCCATCTGTTAATCAATTTAAAAGACCCATGTAAAAGCACACAATTCAGTAATTACCACCAAGGTGCAAAGTGCATTCAATTTGATTTTAGAAAACATTAAAGACTTAAACACAATCCACATAGTTGTTATACATAACATGAAGTACTTTGTACTGGCACTAAGTTAATATAGCAACCATTTAATTCGCAAATATGGATTTATTTCAAACTTATCATTTAATCCATTTTTGTTTCAAGACGAAAAATCCAAAATCCTTCTCTTTTTTACTTTTTACAAGAGTTCAGGTAACTAAACTCTTAATTTTATAGGTGTCTGCAGGGGGGATTCGTAGAGTGAAACCCCGGTCTGTGCAGCAGTCAGGGATTCAAAGATGCCTAGTACCTCCTTAAGGGTAGTCAGAGGAGGGAACTGAATAGTGAAGTGCTTAAAGGAGAAGTAGAAAAGGAGAAATTGGGATTGAATGGGGCAATAGCTGCAACATCATGACCTATACTAGGAGCTGGAACCAGATTGGGAGACTTCAGTGAGAGAACGGTAGCATAAGGGAATATCAAGTCTTTGTGAAGCAAATAACATAAATTGCATGATAGAGGATAATGCCTTAAATCAGGAATTTGCCATTGGTGGAGCATCTACTAAGATGGGCAAATCATTAAGCTGGGCAGAGGTTTGGGAGCCCAGACAGGGATGATGATGATGATGGTGACGACATTAGGGGATCCATGGGGAAGATGGACAGTGACTTCAGTATCTGATGAGCCTGAGCAAGGGCACTGGGTGTAGTAGGGGAATCTATAAGGCACAGGAGTAGAGAATTACTGGGAAGGAAGGTGAGAGGTTGAAAGTTCAGACAGGTAGCCAGCAAAAAGGCAGAGAAAGCGGAGGGGGGCTTGTGATGTATAGTAGGGAGATAGAGCAGTGCTCATCAGTGGGAGAAGGATGTGAAGTGGTGTGGAGAGCCACAGCAACAGAAACAAGGGGTGTGGGGTCAGAGAGAGAGAGTGAGAGCTATAGCTAGTGGGGTAGGAAGAAGGGGTTTGGAAAGTCAAGCTGTGATGCTGGGTTTTAAACCTTTTTTTTTCCTCCAAATGTACATCTTCTGTAAAACAACCCTCAGACAGCAGACGTTATACGCTGTTGCACCTTCTTTTAGTTAATATTCCAGCTCCTTTATTATAGCTACACTAGAGGCCCCTGCTTTTTGAAATGTATACAGCAGTAGCTAGTCCACTCACAGATGAACCACTGTTTTGCAAAATTTATATCACGACTCCCTGGACTATAATGCTGGCATCACACTGGATCATTACTCATTCTAATTACCTTCCTTATAAAATTACTTCCATGACCTAAACTCATTTGTTTTGTTACTTCTGTAGTTTTCTTAGGGCTGAAGGGCGAAACTGTGGTGTACTGTATATACCGTATACAAATGTTCATACAAAAGATGAGAGTTCTTAATGTTTGAAAGAACAGACTGTATGAATGGACTGCGCTGGGCTGTACAAATTCCTCCTGACCTCCACCTTGTGCTGGCAGAAATCGCATCGCAAAAGTGGCAGATGTCTGGTTGGGAGGCCCCACAATACCATATGCTGGCTGAACCAGGAGCAGTTGTGATGCTACCTATGGTGGCAGAAGTTGTCTGTCATCCTAGTTTAGAAGTAAATGTTTAGCCATGGAGACATATTCATTGGGGGCAGAAGCTGTGAATAAAATTAATTTTGTTTGTGGTTGATTTGACTATTTTACCCATGTACTGCATCAATTGGAATGGAAGGTAATCCGATCTTGGACTGACTTTAGGGTTCTTGTCCTAAAGTACCTCCAAAGCCACTTGTGGGCTGGATCACCTAGATCTTTCCTACGTGTAACTCCTTGGCATTTCTTTATCTCTGACAGACCTTTATTTTGCACATACCAGTTTGTTGGTTGTCCCAGATGCCCAAAAGATTGGCAGATGGCCATCCTTGGCCCTATTTTATTCTCCATCTTTCTGAGTGACCGCTCTGTACCTGCTCCTGTGTTTCCGCTCATATGTATGCAGATGACACAGTGCTCTATGTCTCTGGTTCTGGTGCCTCTGACCTCATGGCCTGGCTCAACTGGACTTCAGCAACACCACCACTGGTTCTGGGCAATCAACTGTCCCAAATCCCAAGAAAACTGCCTCCGTGACTTTTGGTACAAGGCAGAGGCTTGCTAGACTCACCCCTCCTTCTTCCATACCCTTGATGGTTTTGCAATTGAGGATGTCTCCTCCTTTAAATACCTCAGGGTCTGGTTAGACTGCAACCTTGATTTCTCAGCACATATGGATGCCATCTACCAAAGCTCCACCCGCACTTGGTGTACTTTTCATGAAATAAAGTGAGTATCCTGCTTTCTGCCAGAAGAGAGATTGCCTTGAAAATGATTCTGTCCATCTTCGTTATGGTGACATTATCTACAGCACTGCTCCCAAGTCATACTGCACCCCTCTTTCACATCTTCTGCAGCATTGCCAATGTGGCCCCTCGGACCCACCACTGGTCACTGTATTCTTCCCCTCCTTTCTCTCTCTTGCTGTCAGGTGCCTCACTCATTGTGCTTCCTTCGTCTCCAAATTCTGGTGTGACTCGCTTCTCTCTTACCTTTACTCCTTCTCACTTCCCTCTGGCTTGCATCTACTCCCTTTGCAACAATGGCCTTCACTCTCTCGCCTCCACCCAATAAAATTCTCTGTTGGCCAGGTTGCTTTCTCCTTCCACTTCCCCAAACTTTGGGTCTCCCCCAACTTCCATTTGTTGTGCTCTCTCTTCCTTCCACTTAAATCTCTTCTCTGTGAGTTTACTACTCACCCCTTCAGTTGCCTTTGATCCTGGTCCTTGGGCTGTTAATCTGCCATCCTCCAGTCCCACACATGTGCCAAATCTTCAACCACCACTGCCATTCCTGCTGTTCCCAGCATTTGCGCGTTCACCCTACTAATTAGAGCATTCTGCACTTCATTGCATTGTTACTCTGTATATGCTTATTCTTGCACAATTTGTTCATTTTGATGCTGCTTATTTGTTTAACTTTGTGTTTTTGTATTTTGTAATCAGTTTTGTTGGTGTTTCGAAGGCGCTTATGTGAAATAAAGTTATTACTGTATTATTATTATTATTATTACTATTATTCTCACCCAGGGGATGACAGATAGGCCAGTGGGATTGAGACCGAAGAAGGACCTTCGCTTTTCAGGGCATTCTTCACCTCATCTCTGAGTCTACAGGGATGCCCTGAGCCCATCCAGAAAAGGGCAGAATACCTCTCACAGACATCGTCAAGAGAAGGGGATACCACGAAGAGGCCTTTCCTGTGGCTGAGGCCATAGTTGGCCCGCCTTAGAACTTTGGTAGCACCCTGCCTTTTTCCAGCTCCGCCTGCCCGCATGTATGTTGTGCCCATGGGGTCCCTGCGGGGTTCACAGAGCACCCTTCAGCTGAGAGCCTGGTGACAGCCTCTGTGTTCAGGCTTACTGGCAGTTCTGCCGACACTGATGACCTCCTGAGAAGGAATCCAAAATCTTGGCTCATTCGGCTCGGAAGGTCTAAACTGCACGTCTTTAGGCCTCTGTCAGGCAATTCAGCTGTCACGTGGCACACTTCTCCCATGCCCTCTTGGGATCTTTGGATGAAGTCCTCCACATCTCCCCATGGGTATGCAGACCACGGTCAAGCAAGTCCGGGACCAGGGCGGACTGTTGCCAAACAGCAGCTCCACATGGCCGTGGACATTGGGGACTCTTGTGCCGGCTCGTTGCCAGCTGCAGTAGCCTCCTGCCGCGGGCTTGGCTGAGCCTCTCCTCTTCCTGGCAGATACTCCGCACAAATTAGCTGATGTGCCTTCCTGGGCACTGATCTCTTTGGCCCAGGTGTGGCTGGTCACCTTCAGTGTATTGAGCAGTCCAGTGCCACCTTGGACGCCACTTCTGCTAGAGGTTCTTCGAGTAAGAAGCAGCAAAAGAAGAAGAAGCCGCTTTGCACTCCTCCCCCACGGCCCAGCAACCCTCCTTTCAAGGAGGGCAGCAGCAGCAGGCTCAAGCTTGGCACCCCAGCCCAGAGGTTCAGGTCCTGGATCCTCCTCCTCCTCCAAGCCTGCTCAATGATGGGGTGAGGCTGCCATCCCCTCCCGTCCACACCAGCTCTGATTCCTCCCGGGGGCCAGCTCCGCCCTTCCTTTCCTCCTGGTCCACTATCACCATGGACAGGTGGGTCTTGGAGGTGGTCAGTCAGGGACTGCCTCTAGGATTCGAGCAGTACCCTCCAAGCTGAGCCCACGCCCACGGAGGAAAGAGTATCCCACCATACTCATTCGGCTCTCCAAGACGAGATCGCTCGCTCCTCCCTCAAGGAGACGGTAGTTCCAGTGGTGGATTCTCAGCAGACCCAGGCTTTGTCTCCAAGTACTTCCTGGTGCCCAGCAAATGGGGCTGGCGCCATTCTAGATCTGCACGACCTGAACCAGTATCTCAGCTCACGCACCTTTTGGATGGTCACTCTGTCCCAGATCATACCATCCTTGGAGCGAAATATGTGGTTCTATTCACTGGATCTGCAGGACGCGTTCTTTCCCATCCCAATCTCTCCATCTCATTGGCGGTTCCTCTGCTTCAGAGCCGAGGGACCCTATACAAGTTCCGAGCCATGCCATTCAGTCTGTCATCGCCCCACAGGTCTTCACCAAATGCATCGCAGTGGTGGCAGCCCATCGTCGGGGGCAGAATTTACCTGCACTCATGATTGGCTCTTAGCAGGTCCCACCCAGCAGGAGGTGGAGAGTTCCAGGGACCAGACCCTCCAGACTGCTCCAACTTGGCCTCCTGATCAACGAGGCCAAGTCGAACTCATGCCTCCCAGGTGATGTGTTTCATCGGGCAGAGCTTGACTTTTGTCAAGTCAGAGCTCGCTCTTGGTGGACAGGGCAGAGGTTCTCCTCCTTGCCCAGTCATTTCTGGTTGGGCAAGCCTCTTCCTGGGACTTTCTGTGCCTTCTGGGCTACATGGCGGTGTGCACCTCTGTGGTCCGTTGGGTCCAGTGGCACATGCGCCCTCTTTAGTGGGAGCTGGCTGCCTAGTGGACATTTTGACCAGCTGATCACTGTAACCCAGAAGACGTGGATGCTCTCCAATGGTGGACCGCCCAAGACCGGTTGCAGGAAGGATCCTGTTTGTCCGCCCTGAGCCGACGGCCGTCCTCACGGCTGATGCCTCTCATGGACTGGGGAGCCCACATGGGGACAAAAGGGCACATGGGTTCTGGACCCCTGAGGGTTTGATACCACATCAACCTGTTGAAGCTCAGAGCAGTCAGACTGGCATGGTCAGCTTTCACTCCTCAGCTCGGGGTCAAGTGGTTTAAGTCCAGACCAAACAATGCCACGACCATGTACTACCTCAACAAACAGGGCGGCATGCATTCCGTCTGCTTTGCAGGGGCTCCGCATCTGGACCCTCGTCCCCGCCATCTGAGGCAGATCTCTAGCCATTCATGTGGCAGGAGTCTCAAACCATCTGGCGGATGCTCTTAATTGCTTAGGTGAGACATCTTATGAGTGGTCTCTCCATCCAGAGGTAGCTACGGCCTGTTCTCCCACTGGGGAAAATCGATGGTGGACCTGTTTGCTCAGGGACAACACCAAGCTGAGGCTATTTCATGCCTGCCCCTCAGCAGGGCTTGCTGCAGGAGGATGCCTTCTCAAGGCCGTGGACCCCAGGTCTCCTACGCCTTCCTCCATTTCTCTTGATCCACAGGGTGTTCATCAAGGTGGAGGGACAAGACGAAGGTGATTCTGGTAGCCCCAGACTGGCCACACCAGTTTTGGTATCCAGATCTCCTCAGCCTCTGCTGCAGGCCCCGGAGCGGCTTCCAGTACACCCGGACCTGATTTCTCTGTCAGGGAAGGTATACCATCTGGACCTTCAATCCCTGCACCTCACAGCCTGGTACCTGAGCAGCTAGAGTTCCAGGCTTTGGTCTCCGAGGATATCCTCACCATGGTAGAGGCATCCAGGGAGGAATCAACCAGGAATGAATATGCCTTCAAATGGAAAAGGTTTTCCATTTGGTGTCAGGGCAAGGGCCTGGACCCTCTGTCCTGTCCAGTGGCTAGCATTCTTGACTACCTTGGTCTGTGTCCAAAGGGGTCTTCAGTCTTCGACCCTTAGGGTACACCTGGCAGCCATCTCTGCTTACCAGGTGCGGGCTGGTCAGCCAACGTTGGCACAGGAGACAGTGGTCAGGCGCTTTTCAAGGCCTGGATCACATATCCCCTCTGGTGCATGAACCTCCACCTCCGTGGGATCTACTGCTGGTACTGGCAAAGCTCATGGGCAAGACCATTCAAACCAGTGCACAAGTGTGCATTGCTACACTTGTGGAAGATGGGTGGCTATTACGCTCGTTGCCAGAAGGACGGGAGCTCTAGGGCGCTTTCAGAGGACTCCCTTTATTCTGATCTTCCATGGACAAGGTTGTCCCACGCCCCACCCGAATTCCTTCCAAAGGTGGTGTCACAGTTTCACCTTAACTAGGTGTTAACTCTGCCAGTATACCACCCTAATTACACCTTGGAGGCCGAATAAAGGCTACATACCCTGGACGGAGACAAGCCCTCTCCTGTTGTAAGGAGAGGGACGGTGGAAATTCAGGAGCCGGTTCGCCAGCTGTTTGTCACCTACATAGAAGCCGTTTCTGGCAGACCTGCAGCAAAACTGACTATTGCAAGGTGGATTACATCTTACATAAGTCTGTGCTACGAGTTGGCAGGCATGGAGCCTCCCAGAGGGATAAGTGCTCATTCTACCTGCCATACGCTGCATCGGTGGCTGCTTCCAGGGACATCCCTATCCAGGAAATCTGTCATGCTGCTACCTGGAAGTCAGTAAATACCATCATTAGCCATTACCACATTGACCTTGAGTCACCCGAATGCTGGTTTGGGGCCTCAGTTCTCCAATCTCTTTTCCCCAAGTGAGTATCAGTGGGGGTGCACCTTGCCTCCCTCCTCCTGGAGAACTGCTAGGAGTCTGCTAAGAAATGTGGATGAACAACATATCCACGCCCTGAAAAACAGGTTACTCACCTGTAACAGTAGTTCTAGGAGTGGTATATGTTGTTCAACCACACAGACTACCTGACCTCCCCGCTGCAGACGACAAAACCATTGCTTCCAGCTGGCTAAGATCTGGTGTCATGGGGCAGAGCTGAGGGATATACCACCTGGGTGGGTGGGAGGAGCCAGCTTGAAGACCTTCCGGCGATCCTTAAAGGGAAAGGGACATGCCAAGAAGTGTGGATGAACAACATATACCACTCCTAGAACTGCTGTTACAGGTGAGTAACTTATTTTTCTGGTTGCTGGTGAGGGAGGAGGGTTGTGTGGACCTGGGAGATTGGGTAGGGCATCTTATGAAGACTTAACCTAGTGGTGGGACTTGGGTGGGGAAAGGCAAGGAAGTGTGTTTGGCATGCAGGTGGGAGTAAGGGTATATTATTTGAACTTTTATGTAGTAGTTGACTTTAAATTCACCAGGACAGGGGTTGGAGGGAGAGAGGTGAGTGCCAGGTGGGGATGCGGAGGAGGGTTGTATGATGAAACTTTTTTTTTTTTTTTTTTTGAGGTGGGAGGGCTGATACTACAGCACAATGGTTTGAGGAAGATTTTATTACAGGTTAGTTTTGTATTTTTTTTAAGAAAGAAATTTTTGGTACAAAGTTGGTGTATCCACTGGGAAAGTCACAAAAGTCAGGAAGTGAGAATTACCATGAATTCATGGCAACTCGCCAGTGAATTAAAATTTCATATCTGCTTCTTATACTGTAGTTGTAATCCTTGTACTGCTGTATTAGCAATTAGTATTTCATTCTTACAAAACACATTATTTAACTCATGTTTTGGGCCACTTTTTGAAATTGTATCCACATTTTCTTGTTTTTATCTGTACTTTCAGTTACTCTTCAAAATGTATTTCCAAGTTTATTTGTAACCATGTATCTATTATCTCCACCCTTTCTTTGCCACCTAGACCTGGGTCATTCATTTAAAAAAAAAGAATGAACCCTGTCTGTATTCATACTTTCTATCTTAACCTGCGTAGAAATATAGAAATGGACAGCAGATGAGGGGCTGTAGCCTATCCAGTCTGCCCTTTTCATTGTGATTCTTTGGCTGCAGACCCTTCTAAGTCTGCAGCACTTTCTCTTCCACCCTTTCCTATCCTTTATGATTCCCTTGTGCTTATCCCAGACTTTTGAATCCCACCACTGTTTTTGCCTCCAACTACTTCCACTGGAAGGCTGTTCCAGGCATCCACCACTCTTTAATGAAGAAGTATGTCCTCATATCTCTGCTGAACCTACACCCTCCTATAGCTTCATATCTTGACCCCTTGTTCTAGAGTATCCTTTCCTGTAAAAATATCTCCCACTTGTATCTTATTCACTCTCATGATGTATTTAAGATCTCGATCATATCTCCCCTCTCCTTCAGGGAGTCATGCTTAGTTCCTTTAGCCTCTCCTCAGATAGCTTTTGATGCAGACCCTCTACCTTGCAGTTTTTGTCAGTATGATAATATTAAGCAAGGTTTAACTATGTTGTAGGTATTAAATAGACAGATACTATAAAGCACTGATTGTTATTTTGACTGCAGTAAATAAGTAATGTCTATAGAAAAATAGATTCCGTGTTAATACAGCATTGTAACAAAGGAGGAGCTCTCAACTTTTTTTATGCAGTCAGACTCTTCCCTGTCTTCCATCTGAGGATGCTTTGAGCATGACCTGATAGTTTTAAACCATTTCTGTTATGCATCTTCCTTGCATCCTAGTCGGGGTAAGATAAGTAGGCTGTTGGTTAACTAGGATCTGCAGCTTATCCGTAGGTAGGGAAATGGGCAGACTAGGTGGGCCAAGCGGTCCTTATGTGCCATCAAAGTCTATGTTTCTATCCCTTGGCATCTCACTCCTTTGGGCCTGCTCAGCTGATACCCACTGCCAGGCAGACTCACCCTCTGCTGCCGAACACCACCTCCTGGGCCTCAGCATCTTTTGGCGGTTCTGTCTAGTTCTTTGTAGGAATCCCACCTCCCTTGTGAGTGGATAAGAAGGGAAAGGAGAAAATGCTTTGTGTTAACCAGGGACATTGGCTGTGGGTGTGGTGGGTTTGCTTCACTAGGTGGACAGATGGTGTGGGCGGGTGGAGGGGTGTGACAACTTTCATCCCATGTACCAAGTCAGCCGTGATTTCTCCTGTTCTGGGTTGTCTTTAATGTTCTGGGAGGCAGAGCTGGCTGGCAACTGGTCACCCACACCAGCCAAGTCTCCTTTCCGCCACCAAATGTCGCCTCCGAGTAGTGCACTTACTGCACCCTTCACTGTGAAGAGAGTGTATGCTGATGCTACATCATCCTGCCTGCCAGACTCCACTCCTGTAATCCCAGGCTCAAGTTGTAAACCGGGTCCCCAGCTTGCCAAGCAGATGCCTCATCGCTCTGTGCCATGGAGCTGACCATTAAACCACTTTTAATTTTGTTTGTTAAAAAAAAAATATGGTGGCTGGGCGACAGTGGCGCAGGAGGCTGGAGACACTGACACCTCATCTGCAGCCACGCCAGAAAACTGGGTCCAGGATTGGACTGATTGCTAGTGGCCAGTGGGGACAGAGTGACCGGAGGACAGCTGTCCTTTACTAGGTAGGGGTAGTTCACATTCTGCTGTCGACTGCCACTGATTGCAGGCTTGGTGGCAGTGCAGGTGACACAGTAACAAGGTTACCACAGGTTTGATGCAGGACATGTGTGCCTCACACTGTACATCCTGTCATCCATGCCACTGCAGGAATCGGGTAGAAAAGGGAAAAGTAGCACAGTGCTCTGTGAATCCCTGCCTTCCTGCCCTGACCCACCACCACCAAGATGGGCCCGTCCATTCTGGATGTGTTCACGGGCAGGAGGGGCATGGCCTCCTCATCTGACCCCGACTCATGGAGGCATTCCGAGGAGGTATTTCAGGCATAGTAAGTCCCAGGTAGGGGGTTGTCGGTTGGGAAGGCAGAGGCATGGCTGATAAGCTGCCCACACCACACCAAGAGAAAAAGCTCTTTGGAAAAGAAAATGGTAGCTGTCTGCCAACTTACTATTGTTCCCAGAAAAAAGTTAATAGTTTAAACTTCATTAAGGGCTCTGGGTTGTTTGAGAGTAGCCAGAGATGGAATGTGGTGGGTGGGCCAGTCCAAGCTCAGCAAAGAAGGATCCCTTTGTAGCAGTGCTGCCTTTACAAACTAAAAATAAATGTTTGACATTTGTAATAAAGAATGTTAAAACAATTAGAACAAGAGTTTAATGGTGTTAATGTAGAGGGTGATTTGTCTATATTCTTTGAACTTTCAGATGCAATACCTAGATTCTCTAAATGGTGAAGATTTGCTGCTTACCGGTGAAGTGAAATGGCGCCCTCTTCTGGAGAGTAATCCCCAAAGCATCCTGAAACCAACCTCGCCAACCTACAATGATGAAGGACTCTGAGGAGCTCAAACTTTATTTAAAGAAGCTTTAATCTTTCTTACATCCACAGTATTGAATAAAAGGAGAGAATATAAAGCATTGATGAGAAAAAAACATGCAAAGGGGAGAAACGGTTGTATAAGATAGTAACCCAGTGTTAGATTTGGTGTTTGTGTTTTACAAAAATACCTATTGAGACAGTTGGAATGGGTTTTATTAAAGGAAGTAGGGTCATCTTCAAACATTTATGCGAACTGTTTAAGTCAAATATGCATGAGTAAAATAGCTTAAAAAGTAGTTTATATTTATTTATAAAGTATGCTGCTAATAAGTAGCATCTTACATTTTATAAAGAAACCCAAGCTATTTTTCAGTGTTGAAAGAAAAATTTAAGCATCAAGGCATATTTTTCAACAGGACCAGTTTTCAACAAAGGGAAATAATTTGCTTTATCATGAGACAGAGCACTTTGCTGGGATCCAGGACACGATCTGTCTCGTACAGCATTTCACGAGAGACTTGTTGCAAGTCGATGTGAAATACATTTTTTCTATGTTTCATTAAAAGTATTTGCCAGCTTTCTACAGAAAAGTTACAGTTCGTGAGGCAGGACTCAAATCCGTAATATTAAAAAATAAATTTGAATTTCAGGACATTTCATTCTTTCTTTCTTAAATAGTAAGATGAAAACAGACATTCTGATGCTCAGACTTTATATGCACCTGCAGCTTTTCCAACCTTCAGGTCCTTATTCTGTGCTTCTGACATCAGAATCATTTCTGTGGGCCACTCTGATGCCTCAGCAGCAGCGCGCCACACTCCTTTGTGGAGACACGGGTTTGGGAGTGATTTCAGTCGCCGCAACAGGAGGCAGGACAGGCTGGGGCAGTTGCTGCATGGCGTGTGCCTCTGTCTTGGAGGGTTGATGTCAGGCCCAGGTGACACAGCGTCCCCTGTGGCTAGACCAAGGAGCTCACCCTGGTGCATAAATGCTGTGTGCGGTGTGCAAACCCACCCAAAAGCTGCGCTGATGTCTGGGGAGGTGGGAGGCAACCAAAGGGAAGAAAATCCCATGTCCATCTGGATGACTTCTTGGCCCCTGCATTTCCCTGGGTCCTAGTGCCATACAGCACCAGATCATTGTTCACACAGTGGGCTGCCTCTGGTGGAATGAGGAGATCCATCCCCCAGAGCCCCTGCTGAGGAGGGGATCCTGTGGGGGTAGTCAGTGGGCCACTGAACTGGAGGAGATGGGGTCGTCTGGCCTAAACAGAGTGCATCCCCAGGAACAAGGTATATCCCTGGAAGACCAGCATGACAGGGAGTAAAAAAAAAAGGATAAAAAGAATTATTTCTGTGCCAACAGGTTGTGGTGTCGCAAGCAAAATATTATGACTTTACAGCAGGAATAAACAAAGTAAACAGATGAGGCCTAAGGAGAATAGATCCATTTTAATGAAAATGTCTTCAGTAATAAAAAAATAAATAAATGTTCAGAAATCCACGTTCTTGGAGAATGTTGTGTGACTCAGTCCTGCTTATGTCTGCTGTGAATTCTGTTTCTGGAAACCAGGAAATCTTTACTAATGGTATATTTTTGTTGCCTTTTTCTGTAAGAGGGAAATATTCAGGTTACTTATGAAAAGAATAAAAGGGCTGGGAGTCATGGCTATGGATGTGTCGCAGATTTCTTGCTGCATGCTGTATATGTGTTTTCCTTGGCCTGTGATAATACAAGTCATCTCAGTTAAGATCATTGCCGTGTGTCCATGCTTATTTGTTCTTTATGGTTCCAGAATCATTTTGCCTCCTTTGTAATGTAACAGACTTTTGTATTAACGTTTAAAGAAGTAAACAATACAAGAGGCATAGCAGTGCGAACATTTTTAGCAGTAGTTTAAGCTTAAACATTTGGTTCATATTTTACAGTAGTCTTTTCAGTCTTATAAGTAAAGCAGTAATCCACAACAGGGTGTGGGCTGTGATGGAAATTATCCATATCTGGTGTGGTTTGATCACGAGGCCACAGGCGTGAGTAATAATCACACCAGAAGTGGATAAACCCCAGTTTAGCCCACATCCTGGAGTGGATTACAATTGAAATAAGTGAATAATTTAGAAAAAATTATTAAAATGTTCAATTTCTTTTTTTTTTTACTTTAAGTAAAATATCCTTCCTCCTTTCTAAAATAATTTGATGTTGCTGGTTAGATATGGTATAAGAGACTTCTCCCCCATCTTTTTTGTGATCTTTTCTTACACTCTTTTCTTGTTTTTAGTGGCAGAGCTCAGACCAAGTGCTTGTCAGTTGCTACATAGCAAGTTGTGGCCAGGATTGAGTGGCACTGAGAAGGTAACTGTTGGTGAGAGCTGGGAGCAACTTGCTTTGAGAGTATAGGGCTGGGCATAGCGTGTACAGAATGGCTTTCCTGATTGATCGTGCCACTAGTGGTGAGTGGTTTTTGTACAAGCTGGAGACAGTCAGTAGAACTCCAAATTGGGAACAGATTTCAGTTTGATTTTATGTTGAAGTGCCCGCGAGCTGCCTTTCTGTTTGGTGGTCCGGGAGCCAGCTGACAAGCAGTTCAAGGAGAGAGAGCATATGCAATGTAAGTACCAGAATTGAGCCAGGAGTGAGAGAGGTGCCAGTGGTCATGTAATTCAAGGAAACAGTTTAAGAACTACTGTTATAATAACTCATTTTATTTTGGTAATAGAAAATGGGTTTGGGGAGGGATTTTGAAAAGTAACTCTTCTCGGGAGGTTGGTGCCTTTTTATGGGCAGGTTTTTACAGATCTAGGAGGGTGGCTAGATGGAGTTTTCAAAAACAAAAAAATGTAGTGATTGTTGTTTTACATTGGTCAGCTGGGAAGGCTGGAACTTTACCTGTGAGTTATACTGGGATTTACCAGGGTAGAGACTCCAGCTGATTGGTGAGGTTACTGAATCTTTAGACCCTATTCTATAATTACAGTTATACAATGGGGTAAATCCAAAGTTGGTAACCCATAATCTGATTGGCTGGCTGGCATCTTTGCCAGCATGATAAATCCTCCAGTATACCCACTGGAAAGTTGCCAGTCGCCAGTCAGACGCAGCATGAACCCTCACAAAATCACTCCAGAGTGCCACAAACCAAACACTGGTAAATGCAGTATATGCTCAGTTCCATAACCGATCACAGTACCAGCGCTTTCCAGCTCTTAACCCACTACAAAATTCAAAGTATATTTTTAGAATAGCTCCTCAGTGCGGTCGCAAGCAACTGCCTTATCTAATGTGCCTGACATTTCCATATGGGCTCGCTCCATCACATAAATACAGCAACCTTGAATAAAATGCATCCTAGCAATTTTTGTTCACCTCTCAGCCCTCCGGAGTTTTCAAATGCCAAGCCTCCAAACTCATTTTACACATGCGGTACCCTGCCGCTTCAATATATTTTCTCTGGACCAAACAGTGAACCAGAACCACAAGTTCATACACGGTAGCCGTTTACAGTTCGCACCATGCAAACAAACATGGAAACAAAACACCAAGTGTAAATCCTGCCTATCACATTTTTAAAAGAAACATAACTCACTTCCGACAAGACACAGTGGGATTAAAACGGAAGTTGGCTGAGGGGTGACATAACTGTTACCTACCAACAAGGAACTGAAGTCTCACCTTTAAGGTGGGGGGCATAACTACCTAGCAACAAGGAACTATTTTGTCAGGCAGAGCAATAAAATTAACAAAATAAATTATTAAAACAAACACAAAACCATTTCTATATTTTTCTCACCAAAAAAAACAGAACCATTGTATAATAGCAATATACCACAACAGGGTGTGGGATATGGCAGGATTTATCACTTCTGGTGTGGAGCATCCCTCTGCCTGCGGCCCGCGGACCAAACCACACCGTGGGCTAAATCCTGCCATATACCCACACCTGTTGTGTATTGCTTAAATAATTTTGCTTTAGAACAAGGGAAGGGTGTTGAAGAACTTGAGAGAGAACCAGGGCCAGTGGCTCAGATCCTGAATGAATACTTCACTTTGGTATTCACCAAATGGCCCGGAAGAGGGAGTGGAGCTCATTGGGAGGGTTTTGACATCGACAGGAACCATAATGCAGCCTCAAGACATCACACTCATGCTGGTAGCTGACTACATGGCAGAGACCAAGCCAGGTAAATCACAATGGTGGGTGGAATGCACCCCAGGTTTATAGCGGAGCTGAAGGATCAGTTAGCAACGCCTGCTACAGTAATCTTTCATGAGTCTGTCCAGACAGGTCTGGAGCTGGAGGATTGGAAAGTGGCCAGTAAGGTCCTCTTCAAGAAGGAGGAAGTTCATACCCAGGTAACTACAGGTCATTTAGCTTGTTGTCAGTTGGGCAAGGCCCTGGAAGACAATATGAAGGACAGAATAAAGGAGCATTTGGTTGAGGCCAGGGTTCTCACTCTCTTTCAGCATAGTTATATGAGGGTTAGATCTTACGCTTGTCAGTCTTCATCATTCATTACTGCTGGGTGTAAGCCAGAGACACGCACCTGCCAGGGAGCTTTTTGGGGGTTGGGTCTGCACCAATGGCGCTGCTCATGAGGCTGACTCACTGCATGGCACTCAAGGGTTGGCCATTAGGCACCGAGACTCCTCCTTCACCCCAGTTCTGTTCTCTCCTGCCGTCAAGGTAACACCTGCTGTGAGTGTCCAGTTACTGCTTCAAAAGGCCTTTTCATCAGTTCGACGCCATTTTCCTGCTGTGCTGTTTTCCTCCATCCCATTCTGAAGTCTCACCCAACACCATTACATCCCAGTAAGCTTGTTCCTGTCTTAAATTTCTTACTGACGCCAGGTCTATTGCTGTAGTTTTTGTAGTTGTTTTCGGCATCTTGTTTGGTTTGGGGGCTAGGAAGAAATCCAGAGCAGGTTGTGCCCCCATGCATTGGTGCCCCTGTGGCAGGCATTATTCTGTTACAGACCGATGACGTCTGCCTTTTGTTGCCTGGGTCCCAACCATGATATAGATAATTGTGACACCTGTTTTCTATGGACCGTCACATTCTTGAGATCCATGTATTTAAAGTTGGCAGGGCTCCGCTGACTTTTGGAAGATGGCATCGTTCTAGGGATGCCATGGCATGAACTCTTGACCCTGCCTCTGGGTCCCTCCTGGGTGTATATGGCCGGCAGGAGGAAACCTCCTTTTCTGATTCTAGCCTTGCAGGAAAGGAGGTTTATTCCGTGGTGCTGGAGGAACAGCTCAGTTCCCTTGGAGTTGGGTCAGCAGCATTGCCACGGCAGTCACCTCCTCGGAGGTGCAGGCTGCCAGGTGTTGCGTGAGGCCCGGCACCAGCAGACCCTTGGCAACACCCGCTGATGCTGTCTCGGATCCCAGTGTCATTTGGCGGAGCAGGTGATCGGGGCAGCGCCATGGGTGGTATGTCCAGCGGCAGCGCTGTTGACAGGGGGCTCCCAGGGTTGCTAGTCTGGTGGTGTGCATGGTCTCCCCCTCTTCAAAGGGGATGACTCACTGGCCAATCCGGATTGGTGTCCCAACTCCTTGGAGTCAGGGGCCCTTGGATGTGACAACAGGCGCCCCAGTGCTCATCTCCCAGGGACCCCGGATTCTGCAGTCTCTGTAGGCCCCCACGTCAACCCGATGTCAAGGCCCCAGCAGCGGCTAGCAATTCTGGGTGCCTGGGGTGATGGTCCTGACCTCAGGGGGCCAGGGCAGCTGCCATCTCTGGTGCTGTCCTGGCTACTGCAGTTGAACAGGCGGGGACCCTCTTCTGCGGCCTCCCTTGAGGGGCCTGCAGGATTGGGGACTCCTTAGCACTGGGCTTAAGGAAGAGGGCAGCCTTGGAGTCTGAGGGTTGAGAGGCTTGGGTGAAGCACAGGGTTGCCTTCCACTGCCCTGCGGGCGGTGGGGAGGTCACAGTGTTGAACCCTGCTTCTTCTCATCTGATACTGCGTGAGGTGCCCTTCGTGGGTGGCGATGGGGTTTGCCCTTCTGGAACCACGCAACCCCAGTCACACCACATGGAAAAATCCTCCTCAGGGCTCAGCCAAGATTTGTCTCAAATTTGCAGTGTCCACTGACTGGGTCAACCACCAGACCCCCCATGTGGGAGGATCTACTGCGAGGTCTCAGAGCCCTGGCAGAGGCTGGGCACTGTCTGTCAAGTGCCCTTCCTCAATCCCTCTGCAGACACTACCCCTCTCCCCGCCATGTGGGCCCTTAACCTGGGGAGCGTTCAGGGCTACTGCAGCGACCTTCCCTAGGTATGTTAGAGCCATGGATGAGCAGGTCTTCGCCTGTCTCCACCGCCGCCAGGAGGATTCTGAACATCTGAGCTCCTCTACTTCCTTGGCTTCCTCATCTGAGAAAAGGAACGTTCCATCCGCCCGATGCTGATTTCACTGAATATCAGTGATTCCTTACGAGGTTAGTTCAGGAGCTCCATATTTCTCATGTATTAAGATGCAATACCGAGCAGGAGATGTGCTCCTTTTGAGTGAATTCAGTGCAGACTACCTTGTGGTACCTTCCTGGCCTATCCTTCCATGGAGCTGCCAGTCTCACACCAGGCAGTCACCAGCCACCTCATCCCCGCCCCAGCAGACTGCAGGAGGAGATATTGCGCACCCAGGAGTCTGTTGGTGCTCTGCCTCACCCACCCTCAGGGCTGATTGCTCTAGATACTTCTTCCATGTTACAACACCTGGCACATGACCGACCACCAGATCCGTGCTCCTCTGAGTTCGACCGGTGGGAAGAAGAGTTTCTTTCATCTCATGTGCTGCTCTGCATCATAGCACATCAGGCTCACCACGCTGCCAACAACAGGCATCTGTAACCCATGCTAGCATAAGTGCTAGCATCATTGCCTAATTCGGAGGAATCTAGGCAAGCCATTGCCCTCTCTGCACAGGGTCTGGAGCTTGCAAAGCACATCGTATGATGCCACTGAGGTGGCCCCCATCGTAAGTTTTATTGATTTTCAAAATACATCCATCAAACAAACATACATATTATTAATAATTTCTGAACTTGTAGTCACTTCTATGAATACAGCAATTTAAAAATACTGACATAGATTAATTAGATATGTAAAGTCATGCACCAATTAATATGAATTTAAAAGACTTTCATAGTCAAGCATGTTTAGGACATTCATACTAGCTAAACTTTAAAATGGGAATTCTGTCAAAATTCATGGAGTCGTTAAGGAAAGGTGACCATATTCTATAGAACATATCTAGTTTATCATTAATACTATAGCTAATGCACTCATTGTTAGCTAATAGTGCCATGCTTTCATACCAGTCTCCATATGAGGTACTTTAACGGATTTCCAGTTCCTTAGTAACATTCTTTAATTGAAAGAGAAGCAAGACAAAACCAAACAAATTCCTGTGAATTTAAACCTCAGTGTTCTGGTAAAATGTCTAATATATAAAGTTCAGGGAAAATGGGATGGGAGACTTTAATATCTCACTGACAATCTTGTGAGTTTCCACCAGAGTCCTTTAATAGCTGGACAGTACTAAAGGACATGAGCAATACCCGAGTCAGACTTACCACTGTGCCAACAATTAGAATGTAATGCTAAATTCATATTAAATAACTTGAGAGGTGAATAATAAAATCCATGCAATATTTTGAATTGAATTAACCTACCTTGTATCTCTTTATAACTCAGACATGCCTGTTTCCAGGTGTCTTCCACTCCTGTAGGCTGATAGAAATGCCAAGTTCATCCTCCCAGAATTATTTTGCTTTTCAGATAGAGGCCAGAGAAGGCAGGGAAATTAAAACTTTGTACAAAATGCCCACGCTTCTCCTCAGAGTCCTGAGCTTAAAGATCTGTGCCCATTCTGCATCCCCCAAAAAAAAAAAAAGAAACAATAATCGTGTTGGAATTAGTCTAGTTAATAAATCTCAGAGCTGAAGGTATTGATAAAATTGTGATTTATGAATCTTAAATTTGTTTTGCATCTCAGTGAAGGAGAGTATCAGACCAGTAGTTTGGTCTGTAATACCCTCTACTCTAAGAATGCCCACTATTCTCCATATATACTATTAAAGATGGTTTTCCCACCAAAGGCCAAAAGAGGTTGGACCATAAAGGCATAAAATCTAGGGAGCATTACCAGGATTAATAATAGTATTAACTTTTTGAGAACCTGAATGGAAAATGTTAGGCAAGGGTTACCATTCCATGTAGCTGACTTTTAAGAAATAGAAAATCCACCAATGCATGTGGGTTAACTGAGATCCTTCTAACTGAAGCCGCATTGGCTCAGCAGCAGCATGTGCTGGATTTCTGGACAAGTGAAGTAGGGTTTGTTTTTTAAGTCAAAAGCAAGGTAATACCTTTCCCACCAGGGCAGAGCAAAATGCCCCAACTTCTTAGGGGCCCTTAGTTTATTGATTCCTACCATGGAGGAAGTCTGTTCCATAAAATTCTCTTAAAAGTTTATCAAATTTCTGAAATAACACCTGCTAATCTATATAGGAATGGTTTGAAAAAGTAGAAGAGTTTGGGAGCTATAATCATTTTGATCACATTTATTTTCCCCACAGAGAAAGATTTAACCTCGATCATCTTGCCAAGTCAATACTAACTTCTTTCATGGAAGGAATATAGTTTAGCTCAAAATGCATCAGGAAAAATTGTAACCAGCAATGCTGACATTAGCAAAGAATTCCTTGATTTTTATAAAAATATATATACTAAGTCAGATGGTGATAACTCTGAGCAGATCAATAACTTCTTAAAGAAATTAGATCTACTTGCCCTTTCTGAATCAAGAGAAAACAGACTTGACAGGGACATAACACTATGAAAATCGTTTGGACTTTTAACTCATTTCCCAGTGGTAAGAGTCCTGGTTTACCTGATGGTTTACTAGAGAATTTTACAAAATATTAGCCCCTACTCTGACACCCTTTACCTATACGGTAATACAAAATTTGTAAAATGATGAAGTACTACAACTTCAATGCAAGAAGCATTTATAACCTTATCTTCAAAAAGGTAAAGACCCGCTTGACTGCTCCAGCTACAGACCCATCTCATTGCTTAATTCAGATTATAAAATTCTAACAAAAATTCTAGCACAGAGGGTGCAGGGTATTGTCACTGGGTTAATTGACAAAGAGCAAGTGGGTTTTGTGAGAGGAGATCAGAGTCAGACAGTCTAAGAAGGTTATTTAACTTAATATGGTGGGCTAATAAAAAAAAAGATCCTATGCAATACTTTCTTTGGACATTTTAAAGCTTTTGACTCCTTGCAATGGAAATACTTACTTCAGACCCTAAAAGAATTTGGCTTTGCCCACAATGTCTTACTTAGATTTACATGATTTATAAAACCCTAAGGCACAATTAATCACAAATGGAATTTTATCTAGCCCATTCAAGCTACACTGTGGCTCAGCAGGGATGCCCTCTCTTACCTATATCTGTTTATTTTGGCTTTCAACCCTTAATATGTGCCATAAATAAGGACTCATCCATGTTGGGTATTAGTGTGGTAAGATGAACACAGATCTCTTGCTTTTGCTGATGATCTGCTTGTGACTATAAGAAGACCTGTTGAATCTTGTAAGACACTCTGTAATCTCTTGGATAAATTTGTGCACTTGTCAGGGTTAGTAGTAAATTTGGATAAAACATAATTACTAGTCAATTGTCTCTCTCCTATGAACAAAAACAAAATTGGATGAGATACTGGACACTAAATTGATTAAGAAATCCATCTTATATTTGGGCATCAATGTCTTTTCAACCTCACCTCAGTTACTGAGGTGGCTTCCAGACTTGTAGGGACAGTGATCTGTATTAGGCAGACAGCATGGCTTCGCCTGTCTAGATTGTCACCCATTGCCTGGCGTGAGGTGATTTCCTCTGTGTTCCGGGGACCTGTCTTTTCTCCGCAGGGCAGAAGGAATTTACAGGGGTGTCTTCCGCTCCTCCCACCCCCAGCCATGGGAGACAACTCCTCGACCTGACCAGCCTTAAACCATGTATGACCTAGTATGGCAATAGGTTTTCTCACTGCATCTCCCTGCATGAGGCTGAGGGAAACTGTTCTCTCAGGGCAGTGCCAGGTTCCCTCTGGGGAGCTTGGTATTCCTCAGCAGTAATGAATGGTGAAGAATGACAAGGTAAGATATGAAAATTCATGCACTCATCGTAATTCTTGATCTTCTCTTTATCTTCACCATTCATTACTGATTCTAGGAACCGTGGATATGTTGTTTATCCACACTTCTGGCATGTCCCTTCCACTTTAAATCTTGCCGGAAGTCTTAAAGCTGGCTCCTCCTACTCACCTGGGTGGTATATACCTCGGCTCCGCCCCATGGCCAGATCTTCCTTTCCGCTGGAAGATACAGGTTCCCTTATGCTCTCAGCATGTCGTAGGCCCTGGATGCTAACCTTTGTTTTACCGAAAATTAAACTAGTTTGTGTTCTGATCGTGCTTCGTCTAAATCTACCATGGAAAAATTCCCGGCTTTTGCCGTACCCTGCAGCCAGAAGATGTCACGCACCAATCCTCACCTCACGTGAGTCTACTGCCTAGGTGTCAGCCATGTCACCTCATCGCAGTTTTGCCTGGCTTTCCATCCCAACGCCCTGGACGACTCACAAGGCACACTTGAAGCTGGGAGACCAGAGAAAAAGAACCCACCGGTGAAATCGAAGGAGGCGAGGTGGGTGGTTTTCTCGGCTGCAGGATCCACCGAACAGCTGAACAGGCGAAGGCATTCGAGGAAGAAACAGCTCATGCTTCGCCACTCAAAGCTTCTTTGATCCTCTGAATCTTGGCTCCACCTTTTCGGCTCCTTCAAGGAGTTGTGCCAGTCTCTCCCCACTGGGATGAGGCACCCTCAGGCTCACGTTCCTCCCACTCTTGGAAGAGAGAGAAGGACCCCATGTCTTAATCTTGGCAAAGATGTTCCTGGGACCGAGAGAGGTCGAGTCCCAGGAACACGTGGTCTCGACTTTGAGTCGAGATTGCATCCTCGACGCCCGGCTTTATGGATCTTCCGTCTGGCCAGGGGACCGAGGAAATGGCCGGACAGTCGAAATTATCCTCGACCGATAGACCCTTTGTCGCTTGCCGTGGCCGATAACTCATTGGAAAGGACTCCGGTCCTTGTATTTCCTGAGAGGAGACCCAGCCTGCTGCTGTCCCATCAAGGATCGGTTCTGGACCTCTGTTTTCACTGACCCGTGTCTTCTGATCGACCAAGTCTGCTTCCCGATCTCGGTCGGGTCCAGAACCCCTCGGCCGAATGACCGAGAAAGAGCCATAAGCACTCTAAGAAGAGTAGAAGAGGCGTCGCCACAGATCCTTATCCTTCTGGGGACGAGGAGGCTCCGACAGAAGCTCCGTCGGTGCTATGAAGACTTCATGTGGCAGCAGCTGATACTGACTGGGCAGAAGCCGGCTCCGCCGCCCACCCCTGCCATAACTTGGCTTCCACCTCCCAGGCCGACTCCGACCCCTCCGGAACCGGGCCACTGGTCCCTCCACCCATGGGGCGGCCCGTCTCCCGGATCAGCCTATTCCGGCTCTCCACCGATTCTGGTGGAACCACTGCCTAAACAGCCTGAGGAGGCGCCTTGAAAGAGGACTGACAAGACACGGGGCTTCCCCAACATCTGTCAATAAGTCACCCGGACCGCCCTTGGCACATTGAGGGGTGACATAGGCGATAGACTGCTTACCATGACTCCTCGGACTCGGACGTACCCGACTTGCGCACATCCGGGGATGATGGGTCGGTCGGCACAGGGTTGGAGGAAGGCCTTCCTCCTTCAGGGCATTCTCCGCCTCATCTCCGACACTACCAGAATGCCCTGGAGCCCATCCAGAAAAGGCGGTGTACCTCTCACTGACATCCTCAAGAGAGGATACCCCGATGGAGGCTTTCAGTGGCTGAGGCCATTGTTGGTCCGGCCCTTGAACTTTAGCCGCGCCTTCCTCCTGCCAGCACAATCTGCCCGCATGGCCCCACAATTCACCTCGGTGCCCATGGGGTCCCATGCAGGGTTTACTGAGCAGCCTTCGGCCGAGAGCCTAGGGACCGCCTCGGTGTTCAGGCATATCGTGGTTTGGCCGACACTGACTGACCCCTGGACAAGGAGTCCAAACATATGAACCACTTTGCCCACGAGATGTGCGCTGCCTCTTCTCTAGGCCTTCGTCAGGCCAGCTTGGCTGGTATTATGGCACACTTCTCTCATGCCCTTCTGGGGTCATTGGACAAGGTCTTCCCTCATCTCCACTGGATATGCAGACTACGGTCAAGCAGGTCTGTGACCAGGGTTGTGCTGCCATAAAATAGCAGCTCCAAACAGCCTTGGATATAGCAGATTCTTGTGCCCGCTCATTAGCAGCCACAGTGGCCTCTAGCCACAGGGCTTGGCTGAGGCTTTCCCTCCTTCCGGCAGATACTCAGTATAAGCTTGCTGACGTGCCTTCCTGGGACTGACTTGTTTGGTCCAGGGTGGCCGGTCACCTTCAGCGTATAGAGCAGTCCAATGCCACCTTGGATGCTACTTCTGCCAAAGGTTCTTCAGGCAAGAACCAGCAGAAGAGAAAGAAGAAGCCATTTGGCACTCTTCCCATGCTGTCAGGCAGCCTCCTATTGAGGTCAGCAGCAGCAGGCTCAAGCTTGGCACCCGTGGCCCAAGCAGGGTCCTCAACAACCCACGTAAGGAGGCCGAGGCACAGGTCCTGGAGCGCTCCTCCTCTAAGCCTGCTCAGTGACAGGTTGGGGTCACCACCCATATACCCATCCGCCAGCTCTGGGTCCTCCCGTGAAGTCGGCTCCGCCCACTTCCTTTCCGCCTGGTCCGCTGTCACTTTGGACAGGTGGGTTCTCAAAGTGGTTGGTCAGGACTGCCTCTGGAATTCGAGCAGTACCCTCCCAGCAGGCCAGCGCCCTCTGGAAGAGCGGATCTCCGCATGTGCCAGTCAGCTCTTGAGGCGATGTGGCTCAGCTCCTCCATAGGGAGACAGTAGCTCCAGTGCCGGTTCCTCCGACAGACCCAGACTTTGTTTCCAGGTACTTCCTGGTGCCCAAGCGGACGGAGGTTGGCGCCCCATCCTAGATCTCCACAACCTGAATCAATATCTGGGTCCTGTACCTTCCGGATGGTCACTCTGAACCAGATCATACCATCCCTGGAGCGAAACATGTGGTTCTGTTCACTGGAGCTACAGGCGCGTTCTTTCATGTCCCAATCCGTCCGTCCATCAGCAGTTCCTCTGCTTCAGAGTCGAAGAGACCCTGTCTGAGTTAAACCATGTTATTCGGCTGTCATGAGCCCTCGGTCTTCAATAAATGCAATGCAGTGGGCGGCCCACTTTTGGCGTCTAGGAGTCAGAATCTACCCTTATCTCGACGACTGGCTCTTGGCAGGTTCCTCCCTTCAGGAGGTGGAGTGGTCCAGGACCTGGCCCTCCAAACTTGCTCCCAACTCAGCCTCCTGATCAAGCGAGGCCAAGTCGGAACTTGTGCCCTCTCAGGTGATGGGCTTCATTGGGGCAGAGCTCGACTCTTGTCAAGCCAGAGCTTGGCTCCCAGAAGACAGGGCAGAGGTTCTCTCCTCCTTTGCCCAGTCATTTCTGGTTGGGCACTTGCACCCTGCCGGGACTTTCTGCACCTTCTGGGTTTCATGGGCGTGCACCTCAGTGGTCTGGGCCTGGTGGCACATGCGCCCTCTAATGGAGCTGGCGCTCAGTGGACTCAGCGATATGGTCACTTCGACCAGCTGATCACTGTAACCCAGAAGATGTGGGACGCTTTCCAATGGTGTAACGCCCCAGACCGGTTGCAGGAAGGGATCCCATTTGTCCACCCTGAGCCGACAGTTGTCCTTCGACCGATGCCTCTATCATGGGCTGGAGAGCCCATATGGGGACAACAGGGCCCACGGGTTCTGGACCCCTGAGGAGTCCCGATGCCACATCAACCTGTTGGAGCTCAGAGCAGTCAGACTGGCGCTGTCAGCCTTCACTCCTCAGCTCTGGGGTCAAGTGGTTCAAATCCAGATGGACAATACCATGACCATGTACTTCCTCAGCAAGCGGCAGCATGCACTCCTGTCTGCTGTGCAGGAAGGCGCTCGCATCTGGACCCTCATAAGCCAGTTGGAGGCGGATCTCATAGCCATCCATGTGGCAGGAGCCTCGAACCAGCTGGCGGATGCTGTCGGCTGCTTAGGCTAGACATCCCACAGTGGTCTTCCATCCAGAGGTAGCTTACAGCCTGTTCTCCCGCTGTGGCAAACCGATGGTGGACCTGTTTGCCTCAGGGAAAACACCAAGCTGAGGCTGTTTCCTTACCCGCCCCCTCAGGAGGGCTTGCTGCAGGGGTATGGCTTCTCAAGGCCGTGGACCCCAGGCCTCCTCTGTGCCATCCCTCCATTTCCATTGATCCACAAGGTGTTACTCAAGGTGAGGAGGGACAAGGCAAAGGTGATCCTGGTAGCCCCAGATTGGCCGTGCCAGTTCTGGTACCCAGATCTCCTCAGCCTCAGCTGCAGGCCCTTAGAGCGGCTTTGTACACACCCGACCTGATATCTCTGAACCAGGGGACGGTATTCCATCCGGACCTTCAATCCCTGCACCACAGCCTGGTACCTGAGTGGCTAGAGTTCCAGGCTCTGGGTCTTTCTGAAGATATCTACACCATGGTGGAGGCATCTAGAAAGGAATTGACCAGGAAATGTTATGCCTTCAAATGGAAAAATTTTTCCATTTGGTGTCAGGGTAAGGTCTGGACCCCTTATCCTGTTCTGTGGCTAACATTCTCAACTACCTTTGGTCTCTCTGCAAGGGGGTCTATGGTCATCAACCCTTAGGGTGCGCCTGGCAGCCATTTCTGCTTACGGGATGCGGGCGGTCAGCCCGACATTGGCAGGGAGACAGTGGTTGGGCCTGATCACATATCCCTCCTGTGCATGAACCTCACTCTGTGGGATCTGTTGCTGGTTTTGGCAGCTCTTGGGCAAGCCATTCAACCCATGCACAAATGTGAGCTTTCACACTTGTCATGGAAGACGGCCTTCCTCGTGGCCATCACATCTGCCAGAAGGACAGTGGAGCTCCAGGCGCTATCTGGTCTTTCACAGGGACAAAGTTGTCCTGCCCCCACCGAAATTCCTTCCGAAGGTGGTGTCAGAGTTTCACCTTAACCAGGTGTTGACTCTTCTGGTTTACTACCCTATTACACCTCGGACGCAGTACAGGCTCCATACCTTAGACCTGAGACATGCTCTCCTACTACAAGGAGAGGAGCGCGAAATTGTGAGAGGTTTGCCAGCTGTTTGTCACCAACTCTGAAGCCACTTCTGGCAGACCTGCAGCCAAATGGATCATAGCAAGATGGATTACATCATGCATAGGTCTGTGCTATGAGTTGGCGGGCAAGGATCCTCCCAGAGGATAAGAGCTCATTCTACCCGCCATACTGCTGCTTCAGTGGCTGCTTCAGGGGCATCCCTATCCAGGAAATCTGTCGGGCTGCTACCTGGAGTCAGCAAACACCTTCATTACCCTACCACATCAACCTTGAGTCACGCCGAGATGCTGGTTTTGGGGTCTTGGTTCTCCAGTCTGTTTCCTAAGTGGGGTGTGCCTTGCCTCCCTCCTCCCGGAGAACTGCTTGGAGTCTGCCAAAGTGTGGATGAACAACATATCCACGCTCCTAGAAGAACAGGTTACTCACCTGTAACAGTAGTTCTAGGAGTGGTATATGTTGTTCATCCACCTACCCGACCTCCCCAGCTTTGGGCGCACAACCTTGCTTTCAGCGGGCTAAGATCTGGCATCATGGGGCGAAGCAAAGGTATATACCACCCAGGTGGGTGGGTGGAGCCAACTGAAGACTTCCGGCAAGATTTAAAGTGGAAGGGACATGCCAAGAGTGTGGATGAACAACATATACCACTCCTAGAACTACCGTTATAGGTGAGTAACCTGTTCTTCCGCCCACCTTCCCTCTTGGGCCTCAGCTCCTGGGTGCTGCCTCCACCCTGCTCACCCTCCCCTCTTTAAGGCTAATTGTGGGCAGAGTCCCCTGGTGCCTCTGGGCCCTCTGTTTCCTTCTCTAAAGTCACAGGTTGCCCAACCTGAGGAGGGCAGCAAGTAGGGTCTTCGCCCTGGCCCTGGAGGGAACTCCCTGGGTTCTCAGTGCGTACACTGTGGGGTCCATTTCATGACTTGGCACGGACCTTGTCTAGTCCGTTGTCAACTCGATTAAGGTGTGGACTTTCTCAGTGCATCCCGTGGGAGGACCCATAGGGACCCCTTTTCCTTTCTCTGTCCCCTACTTTATAAGGGTTGTTTCTGGACAGGGTCCTCTCCTGTTTAGGGTTCCCCTTTGCTAAACCCTCAGGGGTAAGCTTGGGAGGGCCATGCTCCGGACTTTCATCCGATTGCAGAATTAGGGGCAGGGAGGGTCAGACCCACTATGCTTTATATTCTCCAAGACCATCTCAAATTCTCTTGTTCTGGACCTGTGTGCAGTGGTCCCTGAAGTTGATGGGATCCTTGCACCTGTGTCTTCATACCTCCCTGGTTTTGGGGCTAAAAATAAGCCAGTGGTCTTACGGCTGAGAATGGTGGAGGTCTTTCCTCCTCCTCCTTCTAGATCTTCTATCTTTCTCTTCTCATTCCTTTCTCTCTCTCCCCCTCTCTCTCTCTCCCCTGTGCTGCCACCCAGGGACTGGAGCCCCTAAGGCCAGTTAGCAAAATTCTATTTCCCTGTATCCTCTGGTCGGCTTATCCCTTTTTCAGTTTGTATCCTCTCCTTCCTATCCCTTGGCTCTCTTTCCTCATCTTTAAATTTTCTATCCCACTTTTTCTTTTCTCCGGCAGAACAGAACTGGAGTGGAGAAGAGGAGTCTCAGGTGCTGACAGCCAACCTCGGCGTCCACGCACGCCGTCCTGCGGGTGTCAGGCCAGGCAGAGGACCCAGGCATAACAGCCACAACACCAACTCTCCATAAAAAGCTTCCGGGCAGGTGCACACTCTAGCTTACACCCAGCAGTAATGAATGGTGAAGATACAAGAGAAAATCAAAATTACAGTAGGTACGTAATTTTCATATCATGCCACACCAACCTGACCATATTCTTGAGGGTCTGACCATGGAGGTGGACGGACAGGGCCACTGACTTAGTCATTCTTGACTTCAGCAAGATAGGTATTACAGGCAGACAAGATGGACCAATGATTATTTTCTGTGTCAACTTCTATGTGTCTAACAAATCTTTCAGTGGTGCTTTACAGTAAGCATCAGTCTTCCTGGTAGAGTGTGATGTCCTGGAGATGGAACTTATGCACTGTGCTCATGCTCCCCTAGTGTTTTAACATTAGATTTGTTTCTCTGCCTAAAGATAGCAGTCGAGGCAAAGTACAGCTCCAGCCTTCTGATCAACAAAAACTTTTATAGTGTATGGGGAGTGCTGTTACCATGGAATTCAATGAATTCCTAGCATTGTTGTACTGTTGTAGCGGTGTCAGAATGTTGTACCATCTTGAGTATGTCACTACGATGGTACAATAACTTGGAATGTCCTCACACTCCTGTTACCCTGACAGCCACGCCAATTGCTCTTTTTTCCCCAGTTTCTTTTGACAGTTTGGATGAGTTACAAGGACAAAAATGAGTGATACGTCGATTTCGCTGTATTTTCTTCAAACCATGCAGTGAAAACAGATGCTAGTTTTAGTAAACATTTTAAAGAGTTTACAACAGGATACTGTTAAAAACCCTGAAAGCATTCTGGCACAGCAGATGGGAGTGCATGCCGCCCTGTTTGTTGAGGTAGTACACGGTCATGGTATTGTCCGTCTGGACTTGAACCACTTGACCCTGGAGCTGAGGGTGAAAATATACTTGCCACAGTCACAGTATATGTACAGTAGCACACTGCCTCCTCTGGTCCTGTCCATTCCTTTCTTCCAAGATAAGTAATTTGCAAGTCAGAATTTTGGCACATACTTTGGTGACATCAAATATCTGATCCTAGTAACTTTATACGTTAGTGGGGTGGGTGGTGTGTATCAGATGGGCTTGCATCACAACACAAGGTCTGGCTGTATCATGGACACCACTCTGGAAGTTTCTGTAATCCTGTGTTGCATTGTTTGGTGACGGCTCAGATTAACTCTGAGAGGATGGAGAGGGTAGGCTACTCTGGAAGAAGTTGAGTGATTGGAGGGAGAGCACTGCTGCAGCAAGTCATACAGTTTGAAGCTGTTTTTGTTCCACGTGCATATACAGTACAAGAGAACCTTGGATTCAAGCGCGCGGAACTGTCATTATCTGTGCTGATGGACGTAAAGAGCTACTGTGTGGCTAGTCGAGCATGGACTGAAAGTGTATGCAGGTACAGTAGTGTCTGAGGTCATGGATACATGTATACATCATGAAGCTCAAGATATGATTCGTTGTTGCACTGTTGTCCATGCACTATAAAAGACAATGGATGGGCAACAGCGAACAACAACACTGCATTCACTTCTCAAGGTTGTCATTGTAGGAGGCAGTGAGTGACAGATAGACCTTTACACCAGGTAACCCACTGACGGTATGGTTTTATTTACAGTCTTTACGAAAACAACAAAACAAAAATTAGAAAATAAGTCTGGACATGAAGGCATGTCCTCCCTCTCTTCAGGCCAGTCTCACACTGAGTTACAGATCAATTCAGTACATCAAGGCAGCATGATATCACAATTAGTATGACATCACAGATCCGCATGATATCACAACCAGCATTATTACAGATACAGCTGCACAACAGCAGCTTTGTCCACGACTGTTTCATATTGTCTGGTATTTTAGTCACTCTCATCTCAATGTGGCATTTTATACATTTCCTTTCTTGTACCCCTGGAAGAACGTGGAGAGGGACAATAGAAACAATAGTGGATTTAGAGAATAAGAGATAATTGGGGGAGCTCACAGGTGGCCTACCTGACTGAGCTAGGGTGAAAACATAGGATAGAAAAAGGACATAAAAGGATTTTCTGTGCTGTTGCAGCAGACTTGGAAAAAAGGATGATAGTGCAGAGTCCTTCCAGGACTGATAGGGTCCTATCCTATCATACCCCCTGATTAAGAGTGAAATAGTCTGAATGGACTAATTTTCCTACTAAATGAAAGGAATGGGTTTCTACCACCCACCGTTCATTCTTATCAAGTCTAAATATGACATCCCAAACTACTGTCACTGACTCACATGTCCTAGGGTATAAAACTTAATGTAGCACTCTCCAACATAGGCTGTATAGTTCAAAACATTTCAAAGTTACAACAGTTCATTACACATTCCATATTCATCATGAGCCAGTGATGTCTAATGTGGTACATTTACTTTATGATTTACCATCTGGTGCTATGTAACCTGGGCAGGAGGTTTTCCTTTTCCAAGGGGCACCATCTTTGTTCTTCTGTGGTCCCTTCTTTGGTACCCCTTGCCACTCTAACATACCAACCCTTTTGCTGTACAGAGGCCTTCTGTTCCCAGCAGAAACCTCTACCCTTTGCACACCGAATCATAGGCCACCATCTGTCTATATCACTCTGCCAGTAGTAATACGGTGTGAACCAAACCAACATCTTGCAGTGGCTTAGATGTCCACAGGTGCTGGAGTGCAGCCTCTATCAACTTGCTGCCAGTAGGTCTGTGGCACTATTACCTGGGCATATACCCTCTGGGTACAAGGATTGGGCCTTATATGGTAAAGAACACTCTTTTCGCTCATACCATGAGGACTGTCCCAAACACAACCCACCATTAACTTGTATACCTTCTTCAGCTTTGCATATTGCCTTAATTTCCCAATAGTAGCATCCCCAACTTGAAGCCTACCCAGTCAGTACTATCTTGTATAACATTACTGTGACTAGATGCAGATGGCATACAACAAGCAAATGTCCTTCAACATCTATATAGGCCTCTCCTTTTCCTGTCTGTGGATTGGCACATACCCTCTTTAAGATGCCATTTTCAATCACAAACTTGGGACCATCTCTTAACAGACTGCTGGTCCACCTGTGGGGAAAAAAGGGGTTAAAGGCTTGTCATTCATTTGTTCTTTGGCAATATCACAGATTTTAAAAGTGTCTACTATAAAATTATCTTCCTGATGTGGTCATTTCTGTGTACATTGCTTTTTAGTCCTTTCCATTTTTTTTTGTTTTGTTCTTTCCTGGAGAACCTATAATTTCATTTTCAGAAGGGAAGATGTCTGGCAGATGTCCCTTTTTGCTTACCTGGTTGTACTTTTAAGCAAAGTTTCAAAATCTGGGTGGTCATGACCAATGACTACAGCACTGGTAGCTGAAGTGCAAGTCCCACAGGTAGTTGCTTAGTCTTTCCCTGTATAATCATGGATATTACCACAGTGGGGTAATAATGAGTGTCTCCATGAGCATGAATTACCCCAGTCCTGGCCCTTGTTGGTGTATATCTTTCACCAAATCAGCCTTCACCAAAGTCTGCCTGCTTCCAGAATCTGTCAGTCCCAAAACTGGCTTATCTACCACAAAAACATCAGTTACATGTTGGTCCCTAATTGGCAGGAGCCAAGTGGGCAGGAGTCTCTTCTTGGGACAGTATCGCTATATGGCCTTCTCTTGGCAGTAGTGACACACAATGTATGCTGGGTAGGTTTTACCACCTTTATTACTCTTCCCTTCAGGCTTAGATGGTGTTCCAGAGGAAGTAGGAAGTTCTACCAGAGTAGAAGATGTGATAGGGGTCCCTCTAAAGTTTCTTCGAACTGATGTGCAGTCAAGTAGTCCTCAGCCAGTGAGATGTTCTTTTCAGACTCTGGACGGTGTTCCTGGACGCACAGTTACACATCCTGGGTAAAATCTGCACAAACTGTTGTGCTATGATCATCTCTATAAGCTGGTCCACTGTCTTGTCCTCTGGTTGTAGCCACTTGTGATAAAGTTCCTTCAGCCGGACATACAGTACGTCTCTCTGAGGATGTCCATGAACTGCATTCGGAGGATCGGAACCTCTGTCTGTAGGTTTCAGTGTTAATATCATACCTCCATAGAACTTCCTGCTTGACCATATCATAGTTGTCTGCATGGCGGCTGTCTATATGGGTGTATGCTAGCTGGACATGGCCACTGATGTATGGAGCCAGCTGAACCACCCATTGGTCTCTTGGCCAGGTACAGGCCCTTGTAGCCCTCAAAGTGGTCAAGAAGGCCTCACGTCGTGCAGACTGTCATCCTTGTGAGTTTAAAGTCTTTTGGGTGTTCTCTGGCTTGCTGGCTGATCCCCAATGTATGTAGGCATCAGCCTATCTTGCATCTTTGCGTTGTAGGTCACTTTCCTGCTGTCTCACATCTCAAGCTGTTTCACACACAGCCATCTCAGCAGTTCAGCAATCTTCCTGGGAGGCAGTTGCTTCGCTTTTGAGGTCTACTTGGTTGTCATGACAACCTCTCTGAACACAGCATCATTGTTCACCGTTGCCCATCCATTATCCTCTGTGTTTAATTACTTATTATTTTTTAAAGTTGTATTGTAGTCAGTTTATCTATCAATACTAAATGTTAGATGTATTTTTTCCATATTTTAGTGAACTTTGAACAGGTTAAGTGAAGATTTTTTCCTTTTATTTGTTTGGGAGGAAATTTCTTGCACTCCTTTATACATAACCACAGCACTCCTTGCTGCATGACTTTGCAGCTTCTGCGGTCTCACTTCAGTGACTTCATCACACTGCATGTCAGCAGCTATTTCATGGTTGGATGGAGAGGGAACTGTGAATTAGGAAAAGCTGATGTTTACCTTTTAAATATGAAACTGCATTTACTGTAATAAAATAAATGTAGTTCTAGGAGCGTGATATGTTGTTCCTACACACTCATTGGCATTGTCCCTTCCTCTTTAAATCTGCCAGAAGTCTTCAAGCTGGCTCCTCCCACCCCGGGTGGTTACCTCAGTTCCACCCCATGACATCAGATCTTCCTTGCCACTGGAAGATACAGGTTGCCTCCTTCGTGCTGTCGCAATTCATAGGCCCTGGTTTTCAAAACTTCAGTTTTACCTAAATTAAAACTTGTTTGTTAGTGATCACACATTTACATCTTCGATCATGGAAGAGAGATCTTCCCAGGATTTCGCTGTGTCCTTGCAGCCAAAGATGTTGCGCACCGATCCCCATCTCACATGCATCTACTGCCTGGGTGTTGGCCATGACACCTCGTCCTGCAGTTACTGCTTGGCCTTCCATCCCAATGTCCTGGATGACTGCATGGCATGCCTGATACTGAGAGACCGAGAAAGGAACCCTCCGTGAAGTCCAAGGAGGCTAGGTGGGTGGTTTCCATGGCTGCAGGCTCACGTGAGCAGCTGGAGCATGCAGGCGTTCGGAAGAAGCGCTCACGCTTCAGCTAATTGAAGCTTCTTCATCCCACTGAACTAGAGCTCCACCTTTACAGGTTCATTTAAGGAGTTGTGCCAGTACCTCCCACCCAGGGTGAGGCGCCCATGGGCTCGCACTTCTCCTCCTCGGAAGAGGGAAAAAACCTTCTTCTCTCGTCTCGACGAAGGTGATCTTGGGACTGAGAGGGTCTCAGTCCCAGGAGCATGTGGTCTCGACCTCAGTCGAGATCGCCTCCTCGGCGCGCAGGCTTTCTACGGACCTGTCTGGCTAGATGACCGAGGAAGTGGCCGATGAGGTTGAGATGGTTCTCACCTGATCGACCCTTTGTCGCCGGCCGTGGTCGACGACTCCTTAGAAAGGACTCTGGTCCTAGTGTTTCCTGATGAGGAGACCCAGCCCACTGGCGTCCCAATTAAGGATCCGTTCCAGACCTCGGATTCAACAATTCCCCGGTGTCTCCTCGATCGACCGAGTCGGCCTGCCCGATCTCGGTCGAGGTTCAGAACCCCTTGGCTGAATGACCAAGAAAGAGCCATAAGCGCCTAAGAGACAACACCACAGGTCGTCCTCATCCTCCTTGGATGAGGAGAGACTCTGCAGAAACTCAGGCGCTATGAGGACCTTATGTGGCAACAGCTGATTCTGACTGGGCAGAAGCCGGCTTCTGCTGCCCGCCCTGTCCATTACATGGCTTGTCACCTCCCAGGTCGAAGCCGACCCTCCAGAACTGAAACCTCGGTTCCTTCTGTCCATGGGGTTGCCCTGCCCCTGGTTCGGCCTATTCCGGTCTCTCCACCTATGCAGTTCCTAAGCACCTGTTTAGGAACCGCTTCTAAACAGCCTGTGGGAGGGGCTCCTCGAAGAGGACCGACAGAACACCAGACTTCGCTGGACGCCTGTCGGTTACAGTCACCCTGGACTGCCCTCGGCAGATCGAGGGTGATCTAGTGACGAGGCCATTGTACCCTGATTCCTCGGACTCGGATGTCACGGGCTTCACTCTCATCCTGGGGATGATGAGTCGTCCATTAGCACAGAGATGGAGGAAGGCCCTTCATTCTTCCAAGGGATTCTCCATCTCATTTCCGACTCCACCAGAATGCCCCTGAATCTATCCAAAAAAGGCAGAGTACCCTCTCACAGATATCCTAAAGAGGGAGGATACTCCCACGGAGGCCATTCCTGTGGCCAAAGCCATTGTTGGCCCTGCCTCAAACTTTGGCAGTGCCCTGCCTCATGCCCAGCACTGTCTGCCTGTATGGCTCCATAAGCACGCTGTGCTGATGGGGTCCCTTGCGGGGTTCACAGAGCACCCTTCAGACGAGAGCCGTGACCACCCTGTGTTCAAGTGTACTGGCAGTTCGGCCGACACTGACTGACCTCCGACAAAGAGTCCAAAAATATGGACCACTCCACTCCAGAAGGTCTATGTGACTTCCTTCTTGGGCCTTTGTCAGGCCAGCTCGCCGCCATGGCACACCCCTCTCATCCTTCTCTGGTCATTAGATGAAGTCCTCCCTCATCTCCCCACAGACATGCAGACCACGGTCAAACAGGTCCATGAACAGAGCCATGCTGTTGCCAAACAGCAGCTCCAGACGGCCCTGGACATCAGAGATTCTTGTGCCCATTCGATGGCCACCGCAGTGGCCTTCTTGCCGCAAGACTTGGCCGAGGCTTTCCTCCTTCCCATGGATACCAGCATAAGCTTGCTGACGTGCCTTCCTTGGGACCAACTTGTTTGGTCCAGGAGTGGCTGGCCACCTAGAGCGCATAGAGCAGTCCAGTGCCACCCTTGGATGCCAATCCTGCCAAGGGTCTTCGGGCAAGAACCAGCAGAAGAAGAAGAAGCCTTTTGGCACTCATCCTCTGCGGTCTGGCAGCCTTCCTATCAAGGAGGACAGCAGCATCTGCAGCAGGCTCAAGCTTGGCACCCCAGCCCAAGCCTGGACCCCAACAGGCCCGAAAAGGGGCCAAGGCTCAGGTCCTGAGCCTCTTCATCCTCCTCTGAGCCTGCCCAGTGACAGGATGGCGGTTGCCACCCTATCTCCATCATGCCAGCTCTGAGGTCCTCCCATGGGGAGTCGGGCTCCGCCACTTTCTTTCCACCTGGTCTTCTATCACTCGGACAGGTGGGTTCTCGAAGTGGTCAGTCGGGGACTGCCTCTAGAGTTCAAGCAGTACCTCCCAGCCGAGCCCGCTCCTCTGGAGGATCGTGATTTCACATGCACCAGTCGGCTCTTCGAGACGACATAGCTCATGCCTCCACAAGGAGGCAGTGGCTCCCATGGTGGATCCTCCAGTAGTCCCAGGCTTTGTCTCCAGGTATTTCCTGGTGCCCAAGCGGACGGGCGCTAATCCCATTCTAGATCTCCACGACCTGAATCAGTTTCTCAGGTCTCACACCTTTCGGATGGTCACCTGTCACAGATCATGCCATCCTTGGAGCAAAACATGTGGTTCTGTTGTCTGGATCTGCAGGATGCATTCTTTCACATCCCAATCTGTCCATCCCATCAGCGGTTCCTCCGCTTCAGGTCAAGGGACCCAGTACGAGTTCTGAGCCATGCCATTCAGTTCGTCATCGGCCCCATGGGCCTTTACCAAATACATTGCAGCGATGGCAGCCCATCTCTGGCATCGGGGAGTCAGAATATACCTCTACCATGATGATTGGCTCCTGGCAGGTTCCACCCAACAGGAGGTGGAGCGGTCCAGGATCTGGCCTCCAGACTTCCTCCCAACTTGGCCTCCTGATCAATGAGGCCAAGTTGGAACTCATGCATTCCCAGGTGATGGGCTTCATCGGGCAGAGCTCGACTCTTGTCAAGCCAGAGCTCAGCTCCACGGCGGACAGAGGCGGAGGTTCTCTCTCTTTGCCCAATCATTTCTGGTTGGGCATTTGCACCCTGCCCAGGACTTTCAGCGCCTTCTGGGTTACATGGCGGCATGCACCTCACTGGTCCATTGGGCCTGGTGTTGCACATTGCGCCTCCAATGGGAGCTCGTCGCCCAGTGGACTCAAGCGCCATGGTCATTTCGACCAGCTGATCATTGTAACCCAGGAGATGTGGGACGCCTCCAATGGTGGACCACCCCAGACCAGTTGCAGGAAGGGATCCTGCTTTGCCCGCCCTGAGCCGTGCGACGCCTACAACCGATGCCTCTCTCATGGGCTGGGGAACCCACATGGGCTGGGAGCCACATGGGGACAACAGGGCCCACGGGTTCTGGAACCCTGAGGAGTCCTGATGCCACATCACCCTGTTGTAGCTCAGAGCAGTCAGACTGGCACTGTCAGCTTTCGCTCCTCAACTCCGGGTCAAGTGATTCAAGTCCAGACTGACAATACCATGACCATGTACTACCTCAACAAACAGGGCAGCACACACTTCCATCTGCTGTACAAGGAGATGCTCCACATCTGACCCTCAGAAGCCGGTTGGAGGCGGATCTCCTTGCCATCCATGTGGCAGGAGCCTCGAACCAGCTGGCGGATGCTCTCAGCCACATAGGCCAGACATCCCATGAGTGGTCTGTCCATCCAGAGGTAGCTTACAGCCAGTTCTCCCATTGGGGCAAGCCGATGGACCTGTTTGCCTCCAGGGAAAGCACCAAGCTGAGGCTGTATCATGCCCACCCCAGCAGGGGTTCGCTGCAAGGATGCCTTCTCAAGGCCGTGGACCCCAGGCCTCCTCTACACCTTCCTTCCATTTCCTTTGATCTACAAGATGTTATGGCAAGGAGGGACAAGGCGAAGGTGATTCTGGTAGCCCCAGACTGGCCGGCCAGTTCTGGTATCCAGATCTCCTCAGCCTCAGCTGCATGCCCCTGGAGTGGCTTTCCACATGCCCGACCTGATATCTCTCAACCAGGGAAGGTCTTTCATCTGGACCTTCAGTCCCGGCACCTCACAGCCTGGTACCTGAGCTGCTAGAGTTCCAGGCTTTGTCTTTCTCAAGATGTCTTCACTGTGGTGGAAGCATCTAGAAAGTAATCAACCAGGAATGTTATGCCTTCAAATGGAAAAGATTTTCCATTTGGTGCAAAGGTAAGGTCTGGACCCCTTATCCTGTTCTGTGGCTAAAATTCTTGACTACCCTTGGTCTTTCTCCAAGAGGGTCTACAGTCATCGACCCTTAGTGTACACCTGGCAGCCATTTCTGCTTACCGGGCACATGCTGGGCAGCCAACATTGGTGCAGGAGATAGTGGTCAGGCGTTTCAAATGCCTGGATCACATATCCCTCCGTGCATGAACCTCCACCTCTGTGGGATCTGCTGGTTTTGGCAAAGCTCATGGGCAAGTCATTCAGACCATGCACAAGTGTGAGCTGTCACACTTGTCTTGAAAGATGGCCTTCCTGGTGGCTATCACATCAGCCAGAAGGACAGGGGAGCTCCAGGCACTTTCAGTGAACTTCCTTATCTGGTCTTTCACAGGGAAAAGTTGTCCTGCACCCCACCAAATTCCTTCTGAAGGTGGTGTCAGAGAGTCACCTAACCAGGTGTTGACTCTGCCGTATACTACCCTAATTACACCTTGGATGCCGAATACAAGCTCCATACCTTGGACCTGAGACATGCTCTTTCCTATTGTAAGGAGAGGATGGCGAAATTCTCAGAGAAGTTCTCCAGCTGTTTGTCACCTACGCTGAAGCCGCTTCTGGCAGACCCTGCAGCCAAATGGACCATTGCAAGGTGGATCACATCATGCATAGATCTGTGTTAGGAGTTGGCAGGCAAGGAGCCTGCCAGAGGGATAAGAGCTCATTCTACCCGCCATACTGCTGCATCAGTGGCTGCTTCCTGGGACATCCCTATCCAGGAAATCTGTCGGGCTGCTACCCTGGAAGTCAGCAAACACCTTCATTACCCACTACCACATCGACCTTGAGTCATGCTGGGATGCTGGTTTTGGGACCTCAGTTCTCCAATCTCTGTTCCCAAGTAGGGTGTGTGCCTGCCTCTCTTCTCCGGAGAACTGCTAGGAGTCTGCCAATGAGTGTGGATGAACAACATATCCACACTCCTAGAAGAACAAGTTACTCACCTATAACAGTAGTTCTAGGAGGTATGTGTTGTTCATCCACACGGACCCACCTGACCTCCCTGGCTGCGGATGCACACAACCTGGCTTCCAGCAGGCTAAGATCTAGCGCCATGGGGCGGAGCTGAGGTATATACCACCCGGTGGGTGGGAGGAGCCAACTTATAGACTTCCAGCAGATTTAAAGAGGAAAGGACCATGCCAATGAGTGTGGATGAACAACATATACCACTCCTAGAACTACTGTTACTTACAGGTGAGTAACCTGTTCTTGTAGCATAGATGTAAACAGCCTTTCCTTTAAAAATCTATAAAACCATTTTTTAATCCAGTAGGTTAAATGAGTGTGTTTAGGTATTCTGTAAAAAAATTTAGAAAAAAATATCTAAAATATTTGGTAGCCATTTAGCTAGATTTAGTGGTCAGAGCTCCCTAACTATAGAAACAAATCTGACATTAGAACACTCGGGAGTGTAACCACACTGCAGAGTTTGAACTTTGTTCTATTTCCTGATTAGCATAAGTTCTATCTCTGGGGTATCACACTCTACCAGGAAGAATGATGCTGATTGTAAATTGCAACGATAGATCCCTCAGAAGAAACAACATTACTGCAGTGAGTGATTTTTTTCTTTGACACTGTGGCACATGACAGCCTTCTAAGCAAAGTCCACCTATATGGTATACATCAGCTCGCTAGGTTAGGGGCAGGAAGCAGAAGTTTGTAATAGACAGGCACTACAAGTAGGAAGGGATACTCGGAGGTGTAACTCATGGATCACTGTATGGGCCACTTTTGATTAACATTTTTTAATCAGTACATTTTCCTCCATCACCCTTGTCCAACCAACAGCACCCCCAAGCCCCATCACTGACCTTATCACGGACTTACCAGTTATCCACTACTTACATAGGACCCTATTTGGTGCATGGCTGGAGCCTATGGGAGAAACTGGCATGTAGCAGCTCACCATTTCCTCCAGGTTTTCTCCCTGATCCGATACATAGGGACACGTGCACCGGCATGTCACCTTCAGCTCTGCCCCTGCTACTTGCACTCCCACTGTGCTGCTGCCCAGCAGTTGCCAGGTGGCAGTCCCTGCAGCAGGAACAGTTGTCTCCCCTCACCGAGGAAGCAGAGCAACCATCGGCTACTTGATCCTATCTCACCCTACTGGCCCACTGAATGGCCCTGTCCATTCCCAAACCTTGTTGTCAACATGGGAAGCAGAAGTGCACCTGTTCCCCACTGTACCTACTTTTATGTTCAACATTTTATCACCTATATGAAAGCTGGGGTCTCCAACAGGCTGTTAAGTTAACCGATGGCACATAATAGTGGTGAATTACCTTTATGGGGACAAATGTCAGGAAGCCCTGACCAAGCTGGGTTATTTATCAAGCTCCTGAGTCCTGAAGTCTCAGATTTAAAGTAGGCAAATGCAAGGTGCTGCACTTGTGGAGAAAAATTAAAGAATAGGACCAACACGTGTGTGGGCTGGTCTGCTGCAGTGGATGAGGAAAAGGACCTAATAGACAAGCAGCTAAAGTACAAGCAAAACTGCTGTCAGAAGGGCAGCTGAATATTGGAGTGTATCAAAAGGGCTGAACAGCAGGGCAGAGGAGCAATCCTGCCATGTCACAAGGCCCTAACAGGCTCCACCTGAGTACTGCATGTGTGTAGCTCTGAGTTCCTCATACAAAATTACATGGAGGCAGTTGAAAGGAGAGAGTGCAACACAGTCATCAGAATGATAATAGGTATGGGGACAAAGCTGTTAGAAAAGGTGGATGGCGCTTAACATATTCACCTTGGAGAAAAGGTAATTGAGAGGGACATAATCAGGGTTTCTACATAATCAAGTGTATTGACATGGTCCAGCAGGCAGATGGATAATCTGCTGTACCCCAGTAGCATACAGGGACCTGCCCTGAAGCTTGGTGGTTGTTAATTCAGGGGACTGTTGGGCTGTTGCTCTCCCCTAGTGTGGATAACCTCTGGAACAGCCTACCAGCAGAGACAGTACAGGCCTTCATAGTAAACTGGAACAAATTTCTGTTTACACAGGAAATCACGGGAACCTGGGTAGGAGAGTGGGTAGTGAAACCCTGTTGTAGGGGCATAGGTCAGGAAGCATAGGCACACCAGGAGAAGTTATGAAATTCACAAGTAGCGTTTTATCAATAATAAAAGTGCAGGATAGCTCTTCCTAAAGGCAGAATAAACAAACATCCTTTATCCGAGTCTCTGTCTCTCAATGTAAACCTCAGTCGCTCTGTAAATCTCTCTAAACAAAACATTGTCCTCTTTATATAAGATGTCTTTTCCTGGCAGTTTAAACTCTGCATACTGCTCTTATAAGTTATGTCTCCTGTTTCTCAAAAATGTACCAACACTTTGCCAGTTTCCTTCCTGAAGCCAGTCTGAAGAGCACATCTAGTCTTAACAGGTGCAACCAAAGAGAACATTTTGTCCCAGAGCTGGTCTCTTCTTGACAACTCTGTAAACAAGCTTGTGGGTCAAAATACATCTCAGGATCAACCCCTTATTACAGTTTGTTATTCTTTTAGAAAACCCAAATAGCCTTCTGCAACCATTCCAACAATACAAGTTTATACATTTGCAAACCAAGGGAATCCCAGTTTCAGTTAAAGATTCACAGATTATTTTTAACCACAGAGAAGCAACAGGAGGGAGAAAGAAAGACTAGAAACAGCAAGTGAAGGAAGGAAATAACGGCAAAATTGTGAGACCATCACAGTGGTTAGTTCCTAGGTACCACAAGGAAAAGTTGTTTGTGCAATCAGACAGGCAAGAGGCAGACAAGTGGCATAATAGAGGACAAAATAGATCATTTCTTTTAACTCTGTGCATAACTAATGGGAAAGGGTCTTAGTGCATAACTAATGGGAAAGGGTCTTACCAACCTCTTCACATGCACTCTTTTTAAGAAAGAACCTGTTTTTTCCTAAAAAAAAACAGGTTTCTAAAACCTTCTTTTATTTCTGTCTTAATATTACCTTATAACATTTACAGTTTTAACATTTGCAATATCCTTTTTTCTGACACTCTTTACGGCAAACATTTCAGTTAAGTACACATATTTTTTCTACCTTCTAAATTCTCAACTCCTGAATCATGCCTTGACAGAAAATCAGCATTGACATTGTCTTTTCCAGATTTGTGCATCACTTTGAATTTAAAATGGATGAAGTGCCAGGTACCACCTGGTGATTCTGGGCTTTTGTCCTTCATTTGATTAAGCCAGCAGAGAAGATTGTGATCTAAGTATAAAGTCAGCTCCTAGAAGATAAAATTATGGACTTCTATTGCCCATCTCATAACAAGACATTCTTTTCAGTAGTGGAGTACTTTTCTCTCTGTAGAGCAGTTTCCTACTGATATACAGAATTGGATGTTCCTTCCATCTATATTCTGTTTCAGGATTACTAAGCCTACCTCTGATGCATCTGTCTACAAAATAAATTATTTAAAGTTTGATTGCTTAAAGGAAAGTCCCTCAACCTATTTTCTGTGTACCTCTGTAGTTTGTAGGCATGAATATTTTTAAAGAAGTTGCTTTTCTCTGTTCTAGCATGCTTTGAAAACCTGTTTGATGCCATTGCAAAGGTCATGACCCCACTCATACAAGACATCAAGGAGCTGATGCATACATGCACAAGCCAGCAGTCAGTTCTACTGTATGTCTTCTGAAGTCCCTGTATTCTTGTCTTGTGCTGGCCATCAAACTTTTCAAGGTAAGTTCCTTAATGTTTTCTTTGTTTAATGTGTGTCTAAGTTGGAAAAATGCAGTTGGAAGGATGCTGGTGCTTTTGATGTTCTTCAAGGTGCTCTGCACAATCACTGAGCATGAAGTCCCTTTGATGGCAGATATGCATTCTCAATTTCGTGCTTCCTTTTATGAGTGGGATCATGACCTTTGCAATGTAGTCAACAGGTTTTCATGCCAGGGCATAACAGAGTGAAGCAACTTCATTTATATTTAAATCTGGATGAAATTAGCGAGTGTATGACAGGAATCATTGTTCATGCTTACAGACTACTCAGGCATACAGAAAAAAGGTTGAAGGACTTCTTCTTTAAAATGGGCTGAACATAATGCAGCATTGATGGCCAGAAAAGCCTTATCACACTCTGGGGACCATTTTACATTATTTGGGTACCATTTGTTTCATGAGCTCAGTGAGGAGAGTAGCTAACTGCATAAAGTTGGGAACAAATCTCCAGTAGTACGCAGCGAGACCTACACATGAACTGATATGTTTCTTTGTTTCAGGACATGACCGCTGACTACCACTTCCGCTTTGGAAATCTCTGGCTTTTACTCCATTTCCCAAAATATAACCCAAATATCTGATTTTCTGCATGCCTAATGCACAGTTGGTAGGATTAATGGTGAAACCTGCATGTCAGATTGGATAACTGCTTCTAGGTATTCCAGGTGGCTTTTCCAGTCTGGACTGTACACCATGACATCATCCAGGTAAGCAGCACAATAACCAGTGTGTGGAGCTAGAATTACATCTATGAACTGCTGCAATGTAGTGGGTGTGCCATGTAAACCAAGCGGCATGGTGGTGAACTGATAGAATCCAGCTGGAATGGAAAATGCAGTTTTGTCTCTGATTCTTTTTGTTAGGGAATTTGCCAGTAATCCTTGTTGAGATCGAGGGTACTAATAAACTTGGTATTTCCCAATCTGGTCCACCAAATCTCCTATCCTGGGAAAAGTTAGCTGTCAGGTATGGATCCTTGATTAAAAGTTTCCTAAAATCAGAGCAGATTATTACACCCTTTTATGTACTGTTGCTATTGATGAGAACCAAGCACTTCTCGATTCTTCAATAATGCCCAACTCATTAATTTTTTTGTATTTCTTAACCATGTCTACTCTTAACCACTTTGGTAAGTAATCTGCATGTCTTTTGTCTGATAGGGCAAGCATTCTCTTGTCACTTTACATGCTTAACCCTTTGCTCAGCTTGGCATTGTGATAAAAGTGTTTCAAATGTCTTTACCAAGTTACACATTTCTGTGGTGTGTTCTGTGGATAAGGAAACATTCACCTTTACAGCATCAGACATTACAGCTTGTTCCAGTCTATCACAAGCTATATCAATATCTTCTTCAGCAGTTTCTGGTAACAGTAACAAAGCAACCTTTGGTGTTTTTTCAACCCATTTCTTCAAAGGTTAGCATGGCATATCTTGGTAGCATTTTTCCTATCGGGTCTCTATGTCATAGTTAACTGTACCAGTATGTCTAATCACTTTGTAAGGCACTTGCCACTTTATTAAGTTTGTTTTCTTCATTGGGTAACAATAACAAAACATTTTCACCTGAATCAAAAACTTTTTCTTTATGCCATATTTATAATACATCTGCTGTTTTAAGCTTTTTCCTGATTACTGTGGACAATTTCACATATTTTGCCTAATTATTTCGTGCACACATATGAGATGTAATAGATTATTTCTGAGGGGTTATCTTCTTGTGTTTCTTTTATTACATCTAATGTCCCTCTAGTTTTTTTTTACTACAAAGTGTTAAAACCTGTTGATGCTTGTGGCACTTCTCTATACACAAAAAGCAGATAGGTAAGTATTGGACCCAGTCTTTCCTTTCACCTTTCACAAACTTTTAAATATGCATGTACCCCCAGTAAACCCACTCACCTGAGCTGCCCTGGCAGGATCAGGGGCTCAGCAGTACCTCCCGAGGGGCCGGGCCTGAGTCTTTACCAGTAGTTTCTGTGGTGCCTTAGTGCCTCCACCTGGGGCCCCTGCTGCTCCTCCGTGGGTAGAACAGGTTAGAACATTTCCCAGGATAAATAATGGTCTTCCCTCTAATAACTGCCCATGATGACCCCCAGACCCACAATCACTCCCCACAATGGCTTTACACAAAGCAGGTGAAACAGATGAACAATAAATATTCAGGGCCGGATATTCAAAGGTTGCGCCATGCGCAATAGGGTTGTGCCTGCACAAGTCCGAACTTGCTCCATTCTGCCATATTCAGCAGGAGGCAGTTGCCACAGAAAACATGCTGAGCAACAGTGCAATGCAAATGAATGTATGCTGAACTGGTGGGGAGGAACTATGATAAACTGCACAGCCCGATATTCAGCAGGGGTTGTGTAGAGTTGTGCAGGCGCAACTCCCAACCTGCGCCTGCACAACTTTGAGCCAAAAAAAGTTGTTGAGGGCTACCACAGGTGAGCTGCTGCATTGCAGGGTGCAACACAGCAGCTGCCACCTGTGGCTGGCCCTCAACCCAGTCCCTCTGCCCCCCCGCAGCCCGATCGTGGGCAGCTGACTGTAAATCCCCACCACCCCCACTGGCCCGATCGCGAGGCATAGTTTAATTCCCCACCAGCCTGATCACGGGCAGCAATGTGGCTCCCCGAGCGTATCCCTTGTGGTCCAGTGACTGGGATGCCCGATCGCGGGCAGTAGTTGTTAAATCCCCGATCATTCACAAAACTGGACTGTCATGTATGGTATGGGGCTGTACACCCATTGGCTCTTTCTCTGCACCACTGGGCGGAGCCCTACCGGCTGTCAGTCAGCGGGCAGCAGGCGGGAGGGATGCCGCCCGCCGGGTGGGGGAGCGGGTGGTGGGCTTCGTGGGTGGTGGGAGGGGGGGACAGTAGCCACCAGGGCAATGTTGGGGATTTGTGTAGCATTTACATCCCGCGATCGATGTGCCACTAGACCACCAGGGCTGAATTCGGGATTCTACACTACTGCCCGCGATCGGGCTTTTCAGTCCACTGACCACCAGGGTACGCTCAGGCTGGGGAGCATACTGCTGCCCGCGATCGGGCTGTTGGGGGAATAAACCATGCCCGATCGGGCCAGTGAGGGGGGGGGGGATTCTACACTGTTTGCCCACAATCGGGCTGCAGGGGGGCGCCGGTCCCTGACGGGCTGCTGCCTGGCAGGGCACCAGGCGCAGTCATCGGGATCGGAGCACCTGCATGCTAATGGCATGCAAATGGGCCATAATCAGATGCAAATTGCCCCTCCGCGCCTTGCATGAATTATAGCTCATTTGCATGTCACCTTTGAATATCGGGATTTTGTGCATGGTGCAATGGTACTTGTGCCACCACAGGTTGAATGCTCCACTCTGTCAACTTACGGTGGCGAGAGTTCCACTCGCCATGCACAATGTTTTAAGTCTGGGGGTGATATTCATAGGAGTTGCTCAATAGCACAACCCTTGAATATCACCCAGACACACCCCTGCGCAACTATTTTGTGCAGCGCAAGGGCTTGCGCCATGAATGGCGCAGTTTGAATATCCAGCCCTCAGTTTATTACTACAAGCTAATACAAAGGAGGTAGCTACTCCTCCAAAACCTCCTGGTTACCAAACATTCACTTATCCCTACTTCCCCTTTCTCCTGGGTGCACCCAGACTGTCACAGTTAGTGGGTACCTCACGGTCCCTTAGTCTGCAGGCCTGCTGTTTACTGTTGGGGCCCTTACACACTGCAGACAAGTTCCAAGAAAACAAAGATAAACTGGTGAAGAGGACGGTTCCTCCTGACCCTCCTGGCAAGAAAACAGTGGTCTCCCAGAGCTGCAGCCTGGGTACTCACAGTGCTCGGAGAGGGCAATGACCTTGCAGTCCATAGCACGTCATCTCCCACGAAATGGGTGGCATAGTTCTTCACCTGCCTAGCCTTCCAGCTTTACCCACAGGCCTTTGTATGTGGCTTTCACCAGGCAGGCCTGTTCATCCTTCTCCATGATTCCTCTGATCTTTGCAATGGGGGTCACTGCAGTTCAACTCCCTGGTGCCTTTTAGTTTCCCCAGCTTCTCCCTGGCAGGAAGATCTATCCCTGATGCAGCAGCTTTCCAGACACCCCAGGCTGGAGGTGCAGTACGCTCAGGTCAAACAGTCTGCCTCAGTATTTTGAGCCACCAACTTGAGGGGACCTCCTGCACAGCTCCAGTAGCTGTCTGGCTCCTTCCTGTTCCTTATGATTGAAAGGGGAGAGAGGGGTGGAGAGGATGCAGCCCCAGTGCCTTTGCCAGGCAAAACCACCAAAATAGCCCTCTGGTTTCCTTTGGGGACTTCTATTCCCTTTCTCCTGCTCCTCCACCCTGCTCTCTCTCTCTCTCTCTCTCTCTTTCCTGTCTCTCTCACCAGCCCTGCCTTTCTCCTCCTTTCTCCTTCCTGCTGCGGAGAGGGTAGCCAGAGCCTCCCATGCCTACAGGCAGTCTTTCTCCTGTCTTGCTTTTTGGAGGTGGGGGAGGGGTATAGCTGCCTTTCTCTTGTAGGAACCCAAACAAGTACCATGCACTTTTCTAGCTAGACACCTGGTTCCTAACTAGCACCAACAATAATCACAGTCACAGCTAGGCTTGCATCAGGTCCAGCCACATCAATGGACCAGGTGCAAGTACCCCAGGACAGCGGAAGCCCCTGCCCACCTTACGTAAGTGCCGGGCTGGAGGGGCTTACACACCCCTGGCAGAAAACTTGGCATCCTGACAAACCCTCTGGGAAACCCATGACCAACAATATCCACGTTATCGACTCAACCCATGGCCCCTAACTAGTACCAGCAAACATCAGATCCCCAAATGAGCTCAGATAGGTCAGATTGTGGTAGCATACTATATGCGGGTAGGAGGGGTGGGCACCTACATGCCTCCACTACCCTCCAGAGCAACACACTGGAGGATGGAGAACTGGCACCACAGGCTGGAGGAGAACATCAGAGGCAATTTGTGGGCTCATCCAGGGATTCGTCATGAGCTTTCTGGTGGGCTGGGGGCTGGCCATATCTGCAGTGCAAGGCATTGGCTGGCACCTGGGCAGGGGCGGGTCAGTCCAGTAAGGCCATGGTCCATCATTCCCCATCCGGGCAATCCTGTACTTCTACACTGTCGGGATTTGGTCTGGAACCTGGGCAGAGTCCAGAACGGCAGGCAACTCTGTATCTCGTGGAGGCAGGCACGCCCGGCAGGCCTCTTGCCCCCAAACCCACTCCAGGTGTGGCCTGCTGCCGGGGCTGAGGGCCAGGCCTCAGGGACAAAGAGTGGGGCCTCGGGTCCAGGTAGGTCAGGGGTTCCAAGTGGCTGGAGCTGGTGGAGGGTGGGGTCTCTAGGACCCTTCCAGCAGGGAGGAGCCGCCGGCCCTGCCCCACTGCAGATAAAGAGTCCCTCCTCCCCTCGCCGCCTCACTGGAGGAGTCCTGGGCCCACAGAGGGCTGTCGGGCATCCGAGCAGGGCCCACGGTGGAGTGTCCCCGGTGGGGGAAAACATCCATCCCCACCACTTACGCATCCCTCGGTAACGGGCACCTTGCCACTGGTGCTGGACTCCGAGGCTGGGGTAGGCACAATCTCCCATGGGGAGCAGGTGATTTCGATGTACTGTTTTCTCGAGCCCCGGCCATGCTCCTGCTTAATACGGCATACCGCAGGTCAGTCAGTCTCCACCACTAGATAACCATCTGGGGCCCACTGATCCTGGATCTTGTGCTTACCCTGGAACCCCAGGTTTCAGAGCAGACCCTGTCCCCACCTCCAAGTCCTGGCTGCGCACTCTGGCATCATACCTCCTCTTATTCCCTGAGAGCTCCAAGCCGCTGTCTCTGAGGCGAGTTTGTATGCCACGGAGCTGTTGCTCGAGGTCAGTGGTGTACTCCAGGTACGATTTATGGGAGGTCCCATCAGCAGATACCTCGAAACAGAGGTCCACCAGCAGCCGAGCCTCACGACCAAACATGAGGTAGAAGGGGAGTGCTGGGTGTCATCGTTCATGCAGTTGTAGGCGTGCACCAGTTGTCCCACCCACTGACTCCAATTAGCCTCGCCGGCAGGTCCAAGGTGCCCAACATCTTTAGCAGCCGCTCGGTTGAACCGCTTGCTTGGGGTCCCCTTGGGGTGGTAAGGGTGGTGTGGAACTTCGTATGCCATAACATGCCAGAAACTCCTCACCAAATGGCTCTTGAAATCCTGGCCCTGGTCAGAATGGACCCGTTAGGGAGACCGTAGTGTTGGACATACTGCTGCAGGACCTTAACCATGGTGCTCGCTTTTGGTCCCTGGTGGGGAAAGCCTGAGCATATCGGATGTAGTGGTCCGTGATGACCAGTATGTTGGCCGTGTTCTTCCGGTCCAGCTCCAAGGACAGGAAGTCCATGCACACCAACTCCAGGGCCCACTAGTTTGGATGTTGACCAGAGGCGCTGCTCGCTGGGGCAAGGTCTTCCGTTGATGCACCGCAAGCAGCGCTGCAGTAGCCCTCCACGTCCGCCTTCATCCACGGTCAGTACAACCTGGCCTGGCAGGCATCCAAGGTGCGCTCATAGCCTAGGTGCTCCATATCATCATGCAGTGACTTGAGGACCACTTTCGAACTGCCCAAGGAATCTCAATCCTGCACAGTCCGTATAGCCAACCCATCCTGCAGCACCAACTTGTCCCACTCCTTAACCAGCCCCAAGCCTCGGGTGGATGCTTGAACTGCCGGGTGACCCCTCAGAGAGTGCCCAAAGCAGGTCTCAGATACCAGGGTCTGCCCTTGCTCCCGCTACAAATCGGCCTTACTTAGGCTGTGGCAAGGCCGAAGGTCCAGGCCAGCAAATTCAGATGAGCTGGAGGGATTGCTTTGGGGAGCTCCCAACACCTCTATGCTCCAGGTGGGACAGTCAGTGGTGTTGCCAGGGGCCTGGCCTGGGAACAGAGCACTTGCACCGGACCGGGGGTCTGGGGTGTCAGGGTGTGGATGGCGAGACAGGGTGTCCGTGTCCACATTGGCCCACCCACTCCGATATTCTAGGCTGAAGTTATACATGGAGAGGGCCGACAACCACTGATGCCCCACAGCATCCAACTTAGCTGTTGTGGTGACATAGGTCAGAGGGTTGTCCGTGCACACAGTGAACTGTACCCATGCAGGTATATATGGAATTTCTCCATGACTGCCCACTTTAGCTCAAGAACTCCAGTTTATGCACTGGGTGTTCTTCTCGGAGGAGGTCAGGCCCCGCTAGTGAATGCCACAGGGCAGAACCCCTCGGGATACCCTGGTACAGGGACCGCCCAGCCCGGTAAGGCTGGCATCAGTATGCAGGACGTGAGCTTACGTGGGTCCGCAGAAAGCAAGGACTGGCGCCCCAATCACTGGACAATCTCCCAGAAAGTCTCCTCACACTCGGGCGTCCAGTGGGACCCAAAAGGTTCCCAATGCACAGGTAGTCCTAGCGGGGCCTGGCCCTTCCCACGGTTCATCGGCAGATAACCCTGCATCAGGTCGCTCAGGGATGCACCAGGGAGTAATCCTTCACAAATTGCCAATAATACCCACAGAACCCCAAGAAAGACTGCAGGGCATGCAAGGAGGGCAGTGGCCATGATTTGATGGCCTCTACTTTAGCCGGGTCAGTCTGTACCCCTTTTCTGAGACTATGTGCCCAACATACTTAACGGTGGCAGGCAGAACTGGCATTTGTCGATGGAGACCTTCAGGCCGAACTCCTCCAGTCAGTCCAGGACCTTCATCAACCGGGCCTCATGTTCTTTCAGGGTCCACCAGAAAATGATAAGGTCATCCAGATAGACTGTGACCTCAGCAGGTTCAAGTCTCCCACAGCCCTTTCCATCAAATGTTGGGAGGTGGCTGGGGCCCCAATATGCCTTGGGGCATATGCTCGAACTGGTAGAATCCCAGTGGGCATATGAAAGCGGTCTTTCCTTGTCCTCCTCGGCCATGGGTATCTGGTAGTACCCATCCAAGGTCCAACACGAAAACCACTTGCTCCCAGACAGGCTGTCCAGCGATCCTCCACTCTGGGCACTGTGTACTGGTCTGGGATAGTTCATTTGTTTAGCGAGTGGTAGTTGATGCACATTTTCACCGCTTCTGCTCTTTTTCTAGCCACCACAATGGGGAAGCATACAGGCTGTGGGACTCTGTGATGACTCCGCACCCAGCAACTCCATTAGGTGTTTCTCACATCCTCAGGGGCTAACCTCCGTGACCGCCTTCTGAACGGGTGGTCATCCTCAGCCGGATGTGGTGTTTTCCCGTGACACATCCCATGTCTCACTCATGCAAAGAGAATACCCGCCGCACTTCACCAACTTTGCTCGGGCTCTGTTTATAGGCATCAGAGATTGGTGAGCTTCCAAAATCAAACAAGGATGGGTCTATCTCTTCCCTGGGATCTTCGCCAGGGCGTCAGACATGGGCCCGCTACACCGAAAGATGGACACCAACACACACCCTCTGGATGATCACCAGTTTTCTTGACTCATTCCAGACCCCAACCATAACACACGGGCCTGGGGACTGGCTTGGGTGGGCAGCACCCCCTCTGGACTAAGAGCCCAGGTGGCAGGCTGCCCGGGGCATCGAGCATGAGCATCTCCCAAGGGGATCAGTCAAACTGGGTGATTCCTACCACCCAGCACTCAGCCCCTGGGAGGGTCACTCCTCCTTCCAATCGCCGAACCACCCAACCCCACCTCCGCCGACCCCTGTGGGATTGCCAGTCACTTCAAGCACCAACTGCTTCATGGCAGTAGTAACCAATGGGCTTGCGAGTCACCCATGCCACCCCGGGTCATGACACATCTGGGCCAAATGCTCAAACATGTTGGCATTGGTCCCATAAGCACCGGGTGTCCAACATGCTCTTTGGCTCTGGACAGACCAATGCTAGGGCTCTATGGAGGGTGGGCTCTCCTCCCTTGGTTGGGAAGGAGATACTAACCACACAATACCCATCGTAAGGGTAATCCGTGCTGCCAGTACCCCACAGGGACAATCCAGACAAAAGTCAGAGGGAGGTGAGTGAGATGCTGGTTATAAAATGGCTGGTGGATGATGGTGACCTGGGATCCACTGTCCAGCAGTGCTGAGCAGGCCACCCTTCCACCAGAACCTCGGTGTCAGCCGAGGGTCAATTAGGCCCTTGGCACGTCCCAGTTGGTAGGTATATGGGGGTCGGTCCAGATGGTGGAGCAAGGCCATCTTGGAGATGAGGGTTGCTCTCTTACCAGCCCTGTTGGAGTTTTGCCTGGTCCAGGTGCCTCTCAGCTACCAGCTGGGGTTTACCTCCCTGCGGCATATCCACCTGGTATGACCATCCTGCCCACACCTGAGGCAAATCCACCCACCCTGGGGCCTTAGGGACCCTCAAGGCTGGACTGGGAGCTGTATAGCTCAGGGGCGGCCACCGAGTGTCAGATGCCTCCTGGCTGGGAGAGAGAGGACTCATGGCCAGCTTTGTTGCCCATACTAGGTCCTTCATGCCCTGGATGTCCTGCAACACCGCCCCAGGTCTGGCGACCCAACCAATTCAGTCTGGGCTGACTCCTTGGGCTGTAGTGCGTTGCTGGTGGTGGTGAGTGCCCCTGCAGGCCCCCACTTCCTGCTGTACCTCCTTCTCCTTGACCTCATCAGTAGCTGCTGAAGGGGGTCACTCTTACGAGCCTGCAGCCCAAGGGCAACCACAGTCAAGGGGGAATGCACTGCCCCTCAGTATCTGCTCCAACAGCATCTGCGCCACCCCAGCAGGAGGGTCGTCCCGCTTCTGCCAGTTTGCACACCACAGTCTCAACTCTGGTGATGTACTGGGACAGTTTCTTACCCTGTTTCTGAGTGGTGCCCCACAGCTGGCTCAGCACTGCCTCTCTTCTTCGACCACCCCAAAGGTGCTCTGCAGAATGTACAAATAGTCCTGGGGGTGCAGTGGGGCTGACTGGCCCTGGGGACTGGATCACATCTAGCACCAGACCCTGAGGCTCTCCAAGACCCACTTGCGCTTTCTCCTCCAGGCACCCCCAGACCTGGACCATCTGGGCCTCCTGGCTGCTCCGGGAGTGGAAATCATCTTCCTCCTGGGTGTGGGAGGCACCAGAGAAAGTTTGCAACCTCTTATACTGCTCATGGGCTACCCCAGGTAGGGATTGAGCCACCCAGCAGCCCAATTGGAGGCAACCCATGCGGGAGCAGAGACTGGATATCATGCGGGTTTTCCTCTCCTCCTGAGCCACTTCCCCAGACAAGTTACAAACCCTCCTGTTCCCTTGGGTGGGGGCCTGAGGGGTCTGGCCTCCTGAGGGGCAGGTCGCTGACTGAGCCTTTCTTTAATAGGGTCCAGGTCTCTCTGCACCCCCCCTGGGGGTGACCTCTCGGGGCACCTCCACAGCCCCAAATCCTGCCCAGCCTCCAGGTTGATATCCCTCCACCCCGGACTCGGTCGGTCGTCACCCTCTGGACCTTCAACCCCGCAGTCATGTAAGACCCTCAAAAAGTCTAATATGTCCTCCTCCTTCCATCACCCCATGGCCACATTATGGATGAGTAGCATCTATGGGAGTCTAGCCCTCAAAGTCGCACCAGTCCTCTACATCCTGGAAAGCCATTTCCTGGTCCCAATGCAAACTATCACCCAACTACAGAAGTCAAGGAATACTAAAAGGGTACAGCTGAATGTGGGTAGGGAAGTCAACCACAGTCACGTTTGGGCAGTCACAGGGTGATCAAGTCAGTGAATGAGTCTCAGCGGTGCCTCCACTTGTAACACCCCCGGTGATCCCACTCACCTGAGCTGCCCCAGTTGGACCATGGTCTCAGCAGTACCTCCCGAGGGGCCAGCCTGAGTCCTTACTAGTAGTTTCTGTGGTGCCTTAGTGCCTCCACCTGGGGCCCTGTATTGCCTCCTCTGTGTAGAACAGGTTAGAACATTTCCCAGGATAAATAATGGTCTTCCTCTAATGACTGCCCCTGATGACCCCCAGACCCACAATCACTCCCCATAATGGCTTTACACACACAGCAGGTGAAACAGATGAACAATAAATATTCAGTTTATTACTACAAGCTAATACAAAGGAGGTGGGGGTTATGCCTCCAAAGCCTCCCTGGTTACCAAACAATTCACTTATCGCCCTTCCTTCCCTCCCTGGGTGCACCCAGACCAGTCACAGTTAGTGGGTACCTCACAGTCCCTTAGTCTGCAGGCCTGCTGTTTCATCATGGGCCCTTACACACTGCATAAGTTCCAACCAAAGATAAACTGGTGTAGAAGACAGTTCCTCCTGACCTCCTGGCAAAGAAAACAATGGTCTCCCTTGAGCTGCAGCTCAGGGTACTCACAGTGCCCGGAGAGGGCGATGACCCCTGCAGTCCACAGCACATCGCCTCTACTAAATGGGTGGCGAGTTCTTCGCCTGCCTGGTCTGCAATGGGGGCCACAGCAGTTCAACCTCCCTGGTACCTTTTAGTCTCCGGCTTCCCCTGGCAGGAAGATCTGTCCCTGATGCACCAGCCTCCCAGACACCCCAGGCTGGAGGTTGCAGTACCTTTAGGCCAAACAGTCTGCCCCAGTACATTTGAGCAACCAACCTGAGGGGACCTCCTGCACAGCCCCAGTGGCTGTCTGGCTCCTTCCTGTTCCTTATGATTGAAAGGGAGAGAGGGATGCAGCCCCAGTGTCTTGCCAGGCAACACCACCAAAATAGCCTTCTGGTTTCCTTTGGGGACCTCTATTCCTTCCTCCTGCTCCTCCACCCTGCTCCTCTCTCCTCTCCACTCTCTCCTGTCTTTCTCACCAGCCCTGCCTTTCTCCTCCCTTTCTCCTTCCTACTGCGGGGAGGGGTAGCCAGAGCCTCCCATGCCTGCAGGCAGTCTTTCTCCCTGCTTCTTGGAGGTGGGGGAGGGGTAGATGCCTTTTCTCTTGTAGGAACCCAAACAAGCAGCATGCACTTTTCTAGCTAGACACCTGATTCCTAACTAGCACCAACAATAATCACAGTCACAGCTAGGCTTGCATCAGGTCCAGCCACATCAATGGACCAGGCACGTATCATTCTATAGGACAGCGGAAGCCCACTGCCCACTCCTACATAAGCACCAGGCTGGGGGCTTACGCATTTTAGGGTTTGATTAAAACACTCTACAAGATCATCTGTCTGAGGGTGATGAGGGAAGATTCTTATGACAGTGATACCTAGTAGTTGGTACAGCTGCTTCAATCTTTTAGGTATGCCCACCCTGCTGAACATTTTGACAAGTTTGCTGCCACTTTTAGGGCTGTCAGTATGCATTGGAATTGTCTCTGGGTGTCAAGTAGTATAGTCACATACTACCAAAATGAATCGATTCCCTTTTGCATTTGTATAAGGGACCAACTATACCTATTGCAATTCTCTCAAAAGGCACATCTATCAAGGGTCAGGGCAGCCTGTCATTTTAAGTCACTGAGGCTACTTTCTGACATTCAGCATAAGAACTGCAGTAGGGAGCAACTTCTTTATGAATCCTAGGCTAATAAAACTGTACAACAATCTGGCAAGGTGTGGTTCTCCAAGGACCAGCCATAGGACTATCATGTGCTATCTGTAACTCAGTTCTATTCCTGCATCTGAGGATTAAACCCAACTCTGTGCAGTAACCCATTATATTTTTAAAAATTGGTTCACACTGTTTTGTTTCCAGCTGCTTAAAATAACCTTGAGAGAAACATTGTTAGTTTACTCAGAAAAATTACAATCAGTTAGTTTAGTTTCAGCATTTTCTTATGTCAACCCCTTATGTCCATCAGTCTTATCAGTCTTTTATTGCCACTGTTTTTTTTTCTCCAGGCTTCTTTCTTTCTTTCCTGGACATCTGGCTCTTCAATCTGGGTTCAGATATGTCTGAATCAAAGTCACCAAAAGGAAGAGAGTACCCAACATGGTTTACTCCATCTGTGATTAACTTTGCAAATTCTGGAAAGCCATTTACATTAATCACAAGTACACTGGTACTACCCCACTTTCATTTGGTGCAACACCCTTTAATGTTCAGAGTTACTTGGCTGATGGGATAGTATCGAGTCTCCTGTAAATGCAGGTGACCCCAGTACATGGCCCATTTGCCTTGTCTTTTCCCAGAACATCATCATGGAAGCAGGGTCTGTTTGCTTCCCAAACCTATAATTCCTTTACAGTCTTAATCTCCCACCATGACATCTGTTATGATTATTCAGGTGAAGCTACCTCTGGCTGGAAGCTACAACACTGGACTTAGGATTTGCAAGAAAGTGAGTTGTGCTCTCAACAGAGGAGGTGAACTTACAATTTACAATTGCCTTTGGTTTCAAGCCGATTCCTTAGGAAAGTTAATATTCTTCAGGTGGAGGATACTTTAACTGAAGGGTGAAATAAGGAGCTTAGAATTATCAGAAAAGGCAGTCTTTCAATCAACAGAGGGAGGTGGACCTTGCTTTACTTTTGTTACAATTGTTAAGATTTTCAGTGCAGAAAGAGTTTAAACCCACAGGACTGAATACTGTTTACTGTGTCTGTCCTCAGCACAGCTGATGTGTTTTGGGGCTGACTGCTTTCAGAGCACAAGTCACCAGGCTGTTTTGGGGCTGGGAGGTTTACCTGTGTCTGACTTGGGTTTGGATTTTTCTCTGTTTGATTAGCGGGTATTTTCTCTGTCAAATTGTCGTAGGGCATCTTGCTGACAGGAAGGCACTCATCGCAGTGGTAGGTCAGGAGCTTTTAGCTGATTGTTTTGTGAGGGCACAGTTTAGGCCCAAACCCTTCCCACCCTCACCCTACCCACCCCTGAAATAGTTCCTTTATACCTGGGGTTCTGACATCATTTCAAGAGGGCAAGGTGCATATCACTGTCATGTCCTCTCTAGCACACTGCACTGACAATATAAGCATACACATTATATAATATACATATTTCTATATAACAAACCATCACACACACACAAAAATAAAACAAAGCAAACAAACAAAAAAAAACAAGGTAGACATGTGGAGAGTAGTGCAATGTAATGGCTGTGGGGCAGCTGTCTTCCTGAAGTCTTTCTGGAGGCTGAGATGCTGCCCTGTTTGTAGACAACTCTCTGCCCTGAGGGAGGAAGTTTCCCATCTTCCGGCCGCAGCTGGTTAGTAGTAAGGGAACCTCCCCATCCAGGGAGCACCAGGAGCCACCACCACTACCCCAGAGGTTGCGAGAAAGCACAGCAGTTGGACCACAGTGGGCCCAGGGAGGGTAAGGTGGTGGGAACAGAGGCACACCCAGTCACTTGTTCCACTCCACAATCCATACACCATTCTGGGGAGCATAGTTCCGCTATGGATGCACCTGCAGAGGAGACTAAGGAGGTTGCAGACGACTGTCACAAGGGAGGCCCTCAGGAAGGAGGCAGAGGACACCACAGGAAAGGAAGCAGCTCCTGGTGGGGACCCAGTTATTAGGGGATAGAACTGGGGAGCAGGAAAACTGAAGCAAGGTGCCTGCCTGGTGCCATGGCTTGGAGGGACAGGAAGCGATCCTTAGGATCATGAGAACAGTTGCACAGGAGTCTGAGCTGGATGTCATTGTCCACCTAGGGACAAATTACTTGGCTCATCATGAGATTAGAGCAGTGCAGAAGGACTTTGTAGAGTTGGGAGGGGCTAAGACAAGCAGTACATACAGTATCCTTCTCAGAGGTGCTGCCTGTCAGTGGCATGGGTGAGGTGAGGGTACTTTGCACCATGCAATTCTAACGAATGGTTGAAAAATGGTGTGAGCACAGGGGTTTGGCTTCACTCGAGGACTGGGGTTCTACCTGAGGACACCAGCCTATACTGGCAGGATGGTCTGCATCTGTCCAGAAAGGGATCAAGTCTTTGGGCAATCTGTTTAAATGCTTCATTGGCAAGCTTTTAACTAGTCAAGGGGAGGCATGATAAGCAGCAGGAAAATCCCAGCCCCCCCTACAAAACAGGGTACTAAATGAGAAAAAGACCAAAGTAGAAAGGTCAGTGGGGATGATGCTACAGAATGTAAAGCCATCAAACAGTGGAGAGCAGTGAGTACCAGTGCCCATAGTCTGGGTAACAAGCTTCTGAATTAATGGCCTTGATGGAGGAGGAACATCTGGATATTGTGGCAGTCACAGAAACATGGTACACACAGAACCATGACTGGGAGGTAAACATACCAGGATACACTATCTACAGGAGGGACAGGAGGGTAAAAGAGGGTGAGGAGGAGCTTCACATAAGGGAAGGAATCAAAGCAACAGAACAAAAGGGTAAACAGGAGGAGAAGAAGCACTGTGGGTCAATTTGGAGACAGGCAATGGCACCACAATCCGCACAGGGTTAGACAGACTTCTTTCAGGGGGAGGAAATGGACAAGGAAATGATAGAAAGTATACTTAGAATGGCAGAAAAAGGGAGATATTGCTGATGGGTGATCTGAATATGCCAGATGTTAACTGGAGTGCAGTTGCAGCAGCCACTTCTAAGTGGGTTATTCTAGATGCCCTACAGGGGCATGCCTTAGACAACTGGTATTGGAACCCACTGAGAGGGAGCAATCTTAGACCTGGTTCTCTCAAATGGAGATGGAGAGAGGATCACAGATGTAGAAGTGGGTAGCCATCTGGGAACTAGCGACCACTCGAACAGTATGGTTACAATAAACACAGCAATAGAGTCAAACACTTACAAAGGCAAAAAGTACTGGACTTCAGGAGGGTTGACTTTGTCAAATGGGTGAGTGCCTAAGGAATGCACTAGCAAATGGGCAGGAAGGAGGGGTGGAAGAACAATGGGGAATAATAAAACTGCCATCACAGAGGTAACAAGCCTTTGTGTGAAGCAAAAACAAAACAAAATGATGTAAGAAACCACTATGGTTCTCAAAGGAGGTGGCAGTGAAGGTTCAAGAGAAAAGAAAGCATTCAGAAAGTACAAGGAATCACAGAAGGAGCAGGACAGAGAATTGTATCAGTTAAAGCAAAAGGAAGCTGGGAAGGCAGTCAGAACAGCAAAGGCCCAAACTGAGGAAAAGATAGCCAACTCAGTTAAGAAGGAGATGAAACCTTTTAGGTACATCAGGGAGCAAAGGAAGACCAAGGGAGGGATAGTGAGGCTTAATAAAGGGGTGGGGTGGGCAGAGGTGACAGTGAAAGGCAGAGATACTAAAACATATTTTTGCTCAGTATTTACAAATGAAGAGGGGGAGGTACCAAAACAAACAATAGAAACACTCTGGATACAAGTGGTTGATACCAGCCCATTTACAGAAGAAAGGGTTCTGAAAGAACTCTTAAAACTGAAGATGGACAAAGCAATGGGGATGATGGGATTCATCCCAGAATTCTATAGAACAAAGGGTAGAACTAGTGACACCACTGACTACCCTCTTTAACAAATCATGGGAGGATGGGGTGGTACCTGAGGACTGATGGAGGGCAGATGTGATTCCCCTTCACAAAAGTGGGAGCAGGGCAGAAGCAGGAAACTACAGACCTGTTAGTTTAACCTCAGTGATAGGGAAATGATGGAATCACTCTGAAGGAAAGAATTGTCGAGTACCTAGAGGCCAGAGGGGCGAGGACCCAAAGCAACATGGATTCACAGTGGAAGGTCATGCCAGATGAATCTAATAGATTTCTTTGACTGGGTGACCAAAATAGTAGATCAGGGAGGGGCTGTCGACATGGCCTACCTAGACTTTAGCAAGGCATTTGACACAGTACCACACAAAAGATTAATATACAAGTTAGCCAGCCTGGGAGTGGGTCCCAAGATGATAGCCTGGGTAAAGAATTGGCTGGAGAATAGGACACAGAGGGTAATAGTAAATAAAGTCCACTCTGAAGAAGGAGGGTTTACTAGTGGGGTACTGCAGGGTTCAGATAGGACCAGTCCTCTTCAGTGTCTTTATAAGTGACATTGCAGAGGGACTGAAGGAAAGTATGTCTCTTTGCAGATGACACAAAGATCTGCAACAGAGTTGATGCACAAGGTGGGGTGGAAAGGATGAGAAGGGTCTTGTCAAGGTTAGAGGAATGGTCAAATGTATGGCAGCTTAGATTCAATGCTAAGAAGTGCAAGGTAATGCACCTGGGAAACAAAACCCAGGGAAGAGTACACAATGGGAGGTGAGATACTAACAACAGAAATAGAAAGGGACCTGGGGGTAGTCATATCAGATGACTTAAAGGTGGGCGAAATGAGAGGGCAATAAGGAGGGTTGGGGATACTGGGATGCATAGGGAGAGGCATCACCAGTAGAAAACAGGAAGTTGTTATCCTCTGTACAGACAGCTGGTGAGACCCCATCTGGAGTACTGTGTGCAGTTCTGGAGACCCAGTCTCCAAAGGACATAGACAGGATGGAAGCTGTCCAGAGGAGGGCACTAATATGGTGCAGGGTCTGCACCAGAAGACATATGAAGACTAAAGGAGCTTAATATGTATAGTCTCGAGGAAAGGAGGGAGAGGGGGACATGATAGAAACTTTCAAGTACCTCAAGGGAATCAACAAAGTCCAAGAGGGTAGCATCTTTCAAAAAGAGGTGCAAGAACAAGGGGCACAATTTGAAGATGGGGGGGCAGCTTAGAGGTAATATAAGGAAGTATTTTTCACAGAGAGGGTTGTGGATGCATGGAACGGCCTTCCGGAGGAGGTTGTGGAGTCAAAACAGTGGCTGAATTCAAGCATGCATGGGACAGTCATAAGGCAATTCTAGCGGTGGGTAGAAAGAAGTAGGCTGCTGGTTAACTAGGATCTGCAGCTTATCCATTAGGTAGGGAAATGGGCAGACTGGGTGGGCCAAGCGTCCTTATCTGCCATCAAATTCTATGTTTCTATGTTAAATACTTCTCATTCAATTTGCTAAGGCCAAATTTGATCAGGTGTTAACCTCCTTATTTTATGGAAGTTTCTTGCAATGTAGCCTGGCTTATTACAGTTATAGCAAATAAAGTCTTTGAGTGGAGATTTGTAAACCCCCATTATCAGAGTTCTTACCCGATCTGGAGTTAAACGGGAAAGAAGGTCTTTAAATTGCTTTATTGTTGTCACTGCTGCATTGTCTGTCTGGCCATCTGATAGTCCTCAGGCAGAAAACAACCTTTTTCCCACTTTTGGGTCAGTGTTCTTTTACCCAAAGCTGCACATCTGTAGGAAGGATGTTGATGAATCGCTCCATTGTAAATATGTTGATAATCTGTGGGACCATTTTGCCCTCTGGTTGGAGCCACTTAATGAGAAGTTGTCTGAGTCGAGTGAAGGCTTCTCAAGATTGCTGAGTGGTACTTCAGCCACCAGAATCTTCTGCCTGTAGGTCTCTCCTCAGATGTTGTGATTTTATGGATTTTTCTTTTATAAGGTCATAGTTTTCTGACTGTGCAGTGTCCACATTGCTGTATGTAAATTGGGCTTTACATTTTTATTTATTTATTTAAGGTCGAGGAATTACAACCCTTGAGTCAGGGACTCATTTGCAAAGGCTCCACGTCATACAAAAATAGATTAGAACAAAGTACAATAGATTAGAACAAAGTACAATATGTGATTTACAATTGAGACATCAACTTTGTGAAACAAAGAAAGACAGTTACAAACAGAGATGCGTAGGGAAAAAAATAAATATATAATGTACAGTCATGGTACAACAGCAGTTTGAGAAATACTAGTGCAATGGAGATTTAATGGGACTCATCTGTTGTCACAGTGGGAGTTAGACATAATGTGGTTTCGTAATTCAAGTTTGAAGGGACCAAGCTTGGGAATCGATAAAATGCAGTCAGGGATTGTATTCATCCAGAGGGGCCGGAAACAAAAAGACCTTTGGCCAGCAGTGGTCTTTATAAAGGGATACTGAATGTGGCAGTGTCAGAGTGTCTAGTGGGACTGAGGCAGGAAGGTTCCTTCGGAGGAGTTTTTGACAGCCAGGAGGGGTTAGGCCCAACTGGATTTTTGCCAATAGACAGGTCTGGTAAACTAGTCGCCCCTGAAAATTGAGCCAGGAAGAGCGTAGATAGAGGTCACAGGTGTGCGTCAGACAATCACCACCAATGGCCAGTCGGCAGGCTTTGTTTAGGGAACTTTAGTACTGGACAGTGCGGTCGGAGGTGGCCCCATAAATGATTATGCCGTGAATCTACCAGAGAAAGGATGGAGCTGGAGATAGCTGTAGAGCCTCGGAGGTAGACATGCCCTAAGTCTGTAGAGGAGACTGATTCTTTTGTTGACTTCAGTGCTAGGTGACGCAATGTGTTCACGATAGGTAAGGGCAGAGTCTAGTGTAACCACAAGATATTTGAAGTTGGAAACCGATTCCAGCGTGGTGCCTGTCACATTAAGTATGGATAATTTTGTAGTGCTGTGCTTATGCTGAGGATGGGCAAATAACATGACTTTCGCTTTTTGTGTTGAGAACAAGCTTGTGAGAGGAAACCAGGCTTCAATATGAGAGAAGGAGCCCTGCAAGGATTTTTGAAGCATCATGGGGTCAGGGTGACGACTGAAATCACAGCGCCATCTGCATAGAGGAGAAGACGCCCAGAGGAGGCCGGAGGTAACGAAGTTCAGGAAAAGTGAGAAGAGGAGCGGACTGGGATAGACCTTGCGGGACACTTCATCGAACAGGAAGGTTTGCAGAGAGGGTGTTTCTTATCATGACCTGTTGCGGCAGCCAGAGAGATAACTAGAGAACCAGCTAGTAGTTTCATAGGAGACGCCACAGAGAGGAGGGAGTTAATGAGCATGATGTGATTGACGGTATCGAATGCCTTGGAGAGATCTATGAAGACTGAGCCAGCCAGGTCTCCCTGGTCCAGAGCATCATGTACAAAGGAGGTGAGTTCTAGTAGGGCAGTGGTGGTACTGTGACCTTTCCTAAAACCGTGTTGTTGGCAGATTATGTGTCAGTATCTAGATAGCTGGAAAGTTGATCAGCCACAATTTTCTCCAAAGCTTTAGAGAGTGGGGGGAGTATGGATATGGGCCTGTAATTACTAGTGGAAGTACGTGCACCACTTTTGTGTACTGGTGTGATCCTAGCCTTTTCCACAGAGCTGGGAATTGTCCCAGGCAGAGGGACATGTTGAAGATTTTAGTGAGTGGTACTAGAATGGCATCAAGGGTTAAGGACAGTAGTTTAGCATCTAGTGAGTCACCACTATGTCTGGACTCTTCCAAGGAACCTGGCAATGTAAGCACGGCATCACCAGTGGAGATAGTTTTTAGCTGAAAGGGTGGCCCAGTGGGGTGGGAGGAAAAGATCCCGCTGCAGCACTGAAAAATCAGGGGAGGATCGAGCTTAGATCTGAGAATGATATATTGAAGGCATCAGCTATTTTTTAGGTTCTTGGTTAGAGTACCATCCAGGAAAAGAATGGAGGAGGGAGGAGACTTTCCACTGAGTTCCTTAATATTTTCCCAGAACCTCTTTCCATCTCCCCAGGTGACAGTGAGTTTTGTTTGGTAGTAAGCAGCCTTCACTAGTCGAATGGCCCAGGTGCAGGTGCTTCTGGTGGCACGATAGTGTTGTCGGTCAGCTGGTTGACCTGACTGAAGAGCTCTGCACCACAGGTCATCACAGGCCTTCATTTGATCAAGCAACGTCCGTGTGACCTAGGGGGATGATTTAGACCTTCAAACTGTTTGACATGGGGAAGTAAAATGTCACAGGCGGATTGGAAAGAACTAACGAAGAAGGACAGTGCAGCATCAACTAACGCCAGGTGATCAAGAGGGGACCAGTCAGTATTTCAAAGTAGGTTTCGGAGATGTTTTAGAGCCCCCTCTTGAGCTGGCAACATATGGTGATCCTAGGTGGGGTGGTTTGCAGCAATTTGACCAGAGACATGTTACCGGGAGTGATCACTGATTGAGTCCAATTGCACTGAACATCCTGAATGTGTTCAGGGTGGTTGGTGAATATGAGGTCAAGGAGGGAGCGCGTCTGTATTTTGTTCACTCTAGTTGGGGGTGAGGACCATCTGGGACAAATTTGGCAGCAACTGCATCCCTGAGGGGATGTCAGAGCAAACCAGTTAGAGTTAAAATCTCCAAGGGCTATGACTTGAATTTTAGGGTTGGCTGATTATGTTTAGGACGGTTATGAATGCATTCCTTTGATGACGAGGGGTATGTACACAGACATTAAGTAAAGTGACTTTTCGATTTCCCAAGATCAACCCCTGACAGTGAGAGACTGTGCACCATCCGAGGGGCTTATGGTTGTAGTGTGTATTCCATACAGGTGGTCTCGGAGATATAGAGCACATCTCCCACCCCGTCATTTTGCCTATCTGACCTGTATAATGTGTAGCCAGGTAAGCTTTACAGCTGAATCAGGGATATGCTGGGACAGCCAAGTTTCTGCAACAGCTATGACATCAGGGAGGTGGAGGCAGACCCAGGCTTGAATGGGGCAAATTTTTTTGAAGACTACAAACATTAATGGTGGCCTAGCCGCAGCCCCTTTTGCTACTTGGTTGCCGTGGGGTGGGAGAGAGGGACCAGGATTTGGGTGAATGTTGCCCACTAATAGCAGAAGGATGATAACTGTCCTGGTTAGGAAAGTTTTGTGGTCCTTCTTGGGGGTGCGTCGAGATGAGACCATATGGTGAAGGGTTTATTAGAAATATGGGTGCACAGAAAACGTAGCATTTCCTGCCCATAAAGTAATGGGGCAGACATGGTGTCAGAGGTGGGGAGACATGGGAAGAGAGGAAGGAAAGGGATATGGGACATAGTGATAGACGAGGGTGTTATGATTGGGGCAGAGGGAGGGGTATTAGGACTAGCATGAAGAGGGTAGGAGGGTAGTGGCTTGTAGGGGAAGGCTAGAACGAGGAGTGTAATCCAGGATGCAGCAATGTGGACCGATAAGGATGACATAGGGATTGTTTTAGACATACTTGGGGAGGGGTTAAATAGAACTTAACGAGTTTTCAAGCGGTTGTAATAATACAGAGATTATATATATTTTTGTTGTTGTTAATTTAAATTGCCTGGGCTCACACAGAAAGGACTTGCAGTGGAAAAAAGAGAGCTGAGAGGAGTTTAGCAAAGAGAGAGATAGCTACCTAATTGGGCCAATGAGGAAAAGCCCGTGAGGAAGTCAGTGGCAGAAGTTCTCAGTGGCAGGTCCAGATAACCTGCTAATGGAGAAACTGCCTGATAGGTTATTTCACCTCACCAATCAGAAAAGGGCCTCCGCAGTATATAGGGAGAGCACGACGGGTGGTGGTGGGGGCGAGGAGTTGGACGCCAGAGGCCAGCGATAGTGCTACAGCAGAGTGTAGCTTTGCAGAGTCTCCCACTGTACCTGCTGCTCAAATGTGGACAAAGGCATTGAAACGGCGCCCTTCCAGTCTCCAGAGGGAGTTCTGATTCCCCACCACACAAGCACCCACCAGGAGCCTCAAGAGGGATTCTGCTGCTCAAACATGGACAAAGGCATTGAAAATGACGGCCCTTCCAGTCTCCAGGAAGGGAGTTCGATTTCCTCATGACCACAAGCACCCACGAGGGAGCTCAGAAGCGATTCTGTCACATGTCAGATAAGATACCAGTCTGATTGCCCATTGCTGTTTTGGCCATTGCAGGCTACAGTGACCCTTTCAAAAGTTGTTAGGTATGCTTCAATATTATCCCAGGGACATGGCTTTGTAAGTTTAATATATTTTAGGTTGTTTCCATTTTGTTGATCTGCTGGACCTGTACCAGATCCTCCAGCTTTGATAGCATGTGAGGCATCCTGCCTTCACTGCTCCTGTAACTGCATCTCTTCTATCCTCTGTGCCTTTAGATGTTGAATCACCTTTCTCTGCTATCAGTCTCTCTTTGTTGAACAGCCTACCATTTGAAGAAGGCAGACATGCTTTTAGGTTCTGTCCCTGCCTGTCCTTCTTCATCACTGGTGCCAGCTGTACATTCTCAGTTTGTTTCTGCTTCTTGTTTGGCTGTCATTCTTTGGTAATCACTCCTGGGCTTGCTGTTGCAGCATCCATACCTTTTTTCTATGCTTCCTGGTACCTGGTCTAGTACCACGACAAATCTCCTGGCTGAGTATGCATGGTGTAAATCCTACTTCTAAAACCATCTGTCACAGAGGCATGGATCAGGAAACATCAGCAGACAAAGAGAAGTTACAAAATTTGCAACTAGCATTTTATGATTATAACAATAAAATATATAAAAAATTGTGCAAGATAGTTCTTCCTACAGGCAGAACAAACAAAAATTCTTCATCTCAATCTCTCTCTAAATCTCGTGAAACAAAACATAGCTTTGTTAATATAGCATGGCTTTTCCTGACAATTTAAACTCTGCATACTGCTCTTGTAAGTTACAAGTTACTTCTGTTTCTCACAAATGTACCAAAATTGTTGAGCACATCTAGTCATAAGAGGTGCAATAAAATAGAACATTCTGTCCCTGAGCTGGTCTCCTGTTGACAGTTCTGTAAACAAGCTTGTGAAGGTCAAATACATCACAGGGTCAAGCCCCTTATTACAGATTTATTTTTTTTTAAGAAACCCAAATAGCTTCTGCAATTGTTCCAGCAATATAATTTTGTAAATTTGCAAACCAAGGGATCCTGGTTTCATATAAAGATTCAGAGATGTTTTAACCACAGAGAAGTAAGGGAGAAAGAAAGAATAGAAACAGCAAGTGAAGGGAGATAATGGGAAATTTGGCCAATTCTAGGTGCCATAAGGAAAATTGGACTGTGCAGTCAGACAGGCAAGAGACAGACAAGTGGCAGGATAGAAGAGGACAAACTATATCCTTACTTATAACTCTCTACATAACAAATGGGAAGTGGTCTTACCCAACCATGTCAAAACCCTTATAAATTAGTAAATTTGTATAGCTGTTGGAATAGATTACAGAATGTTTGCATCTTGCTTGTTCATTTTCTGTTTTAAAAATAATTTTAATTGTTCTTGCTCAATCAAGGTACCTGTAAATGTTTTTGATAGTACATTTTAATGAGGACATATTTATTGTATTTGCATGTAATGTTTTAATTTGTACTGTATTCCAGGTTGAGCCTGAAAAGGACCCTCAGTCCAATGCTGTAACATGGTTAAAAAAGATCAATAAATACAAAATACTTTTATCCTGCTTATAAAGCAGAGATGGATAGATCTAGAGTCTTTCCAACCTTAAATTACTATGATTTCTGTATATTTCTTCTTGACTGAACAGTCATACTGATATCAAGAGATCTGTAACATAGCGGGTACTTTGCTCTTTAGTACCTCTTCCGTACTGCTGATCATGGTGCTAATTTTGGTGTCAATTAGTTCTGAAGAGGGTTGTGACAACTGTTGGGTGTTGCTGTCACCACTCTTGTCACTCATGCCAGTACTTGCCAAGCCTACCAGAAGGAGTTAGCTTGAATGTCCATTCATCCTCCTATTCTTGCACCTTTGGGGACCCTGGAATCTTGTTACCCTTGAATGCTTCTGAACCAATTACTGTAGGAGGCCTGTCTGATTGTCAGTTTACTGCCTGGATGATTTTTTGTTATTTACATTTATTTGGTGTTTTGTGCCCCTGATTTTTGCCCATCCCCTTACTCAGGTGCATGCACAGGCACGGGCACACCGTAGTCCAAGTTGCTCCTGGAGAGATGATGGGACAGATAGTTATTATTTGGGTGCTTCACAGTGCTGCCACAAACTTTTCAAAGAATGCTTTCTCCTTTGGGATTTGAGCCTTTTGGATTCTCTGCAGGTTTTACACTCTGCCTCTGCTTTACTGATGACAGCAAGGTAGGGTCTGCATCATGAAGCTTCCATTGGGGTTATGATAAGTGTTTCTCTTCGCTGACATCAAAGAAACTATTATAAGCCAAAAAGTCCAGAGATTCATCCAGTCTACTCTGAACTACTCTAATTCTGCCCCAGTCTATCACTGGGTGGGCTTAGTTTGAGCACCCTATATCAACTCAGTCTGTTTAGTAGCTTCACCCACTGCACCTCGCCTGCCCCACTGATGTCAATCCTTATACAGTATCTTTCCCACCCCAGCTTTGATCCCTTTACCATCTTGCACGTTTTTCAGGTTATTTGTACTTGAAGCATAGGGATACATGGTGTCAGTTGGTGCTGTAACAGCACGTTCTCACTGCTAAGGCAGATCTGGGGAACAAATGAGATCCTTTAACAATCTGAAAATTGAGACACTCAGGATAGTTTACAGGGGACTACTATACTCTACTATACTACTATTAAAAGTATACTAAAAACAGTTTGTATCCCAAACAGAACATTTCTCTTCCTCCCCAGGACACCACTTTCTCCTTTGTTCCTGATTTCACCCTTCCCCTATTCTTTCTTTTTAGATGGAATACTGGCTTCCTACAATGCCTCACACAAGTCCCAGAACACCCGGTAAATAAGGCACCCATGCCCACAGAAACCAATGCGGACAAAGTGCCGAAGCAGCCTTTGGACTTGGCTTCCTTCAAGGCAGCAAGTTCAGTTGAATCCACCACCGCAGAAATTGTCTTGAGGACTTTTTCAATTTAACAGGAGGGTCCCCTTAGTTCGAGTGACCCAAAAAGGAGATGGGCTTAACAGTCCTCCAAGGTTGAGGGTTGGAGAATCTGGGACAGGCCGCAGGCCTACAGGTCGTGCTAAGTTACGAGGCAGTGTACACATGTGAACTGTGGATCAGTATGCAACATTTTGTCATACAGGTTGCACACTGCTTAAAGCTGGGACCAGTTTTAGGGTTCATTTGTTCCATATTGGGAATGAAAAGTTTTTGAAATGCTTAAAAGCTTGAAGACCAAGAATGAAGCATTGGGCTTCACCTAGCACAGAGCTCCAATGGAGGGAACCTGATGCTTCCAGCAGAAAGGAAGATCTGACGTCACAGGGCAGTGCCAAGGAGGATACCACCCAGGTGGATGGGAGGAGCCAGCTTGAAGACCTTCCAGCTAGGGATTTAGAGGAAAGGAATCTGCCAGAAGTGTGAATGTGCACCATATACCACTCCAAGAACTACGGTTACAAGTGAGTAACCTCATGTTTGTTTTTTTTGGGGTTGCATCGAATTTGAGTTGCCAGACCTTGGGCCATTTTTATAGCCTCTGCAGGTACCTTCTCATTGCCCTAATCCCATCCTCTGCGTCTCTTCTGCCACATAATTTTAGCCATCTGCAAATAAGCTGTTTTTCCCTGTGTAGTCTCTCTCTTACATTGTGTATGAATGCATTGAAGATCACAGGTCCCAGATCCCTGTGGCACACTGCTTGTCTCCTTCCTGACCCCTGAATCTGACCCATTTACCACCATCTTCTGTTCCCTTGCCCTGAATCAGTTGCTATACCCAATTTGATAAACTCGTCCTCATTCCCTGGTCCCTCAAAATCTTTACAAGCCTTCTGTGTGGCACCGAGTTAAAGGTATTTCTGAAGTCCAAGTAGAGAAGTCCACAGCCTGTGACACCAAGTTGAAGAAATCTGTGAGGTTCGTCTGATGCCATCTGACAACATAAAAATATTTCTATGTCATCCTTCATCAGTGAGGTTGCTTTCCTATCCATTATTTGGATATGAGTATTGTGTTTCTATTTCAGTTACATATTATGGAGGACTCGTCTAAGGACTTACTGGGCAACTTCAGTGTCCATTCTCTGCAGTCTATTGTGTTGTTTCCCATCTTGCCTGCTTTTAAGGAGTCTGTTCTGGCTATTATGATATCTAGGGCCTGATTTTCAAATGTGGGCACAGGCCTTGCAATCATGCCCTGCATTCCTGCAAAGTTTGCCACACTCTGCCAAGGGTTTTCCTCAACTTGCACCAGATTTTATAACTTTGACACAAGTTGCAACAGTGCCTCATTTTATGGCAGCTTGAGCCAAAGTTGTGGTGCAAGCCCTGTAAACCAGCTCCCCACAGATACATAGTTGCACTGGAGGGAGTTGGTGCAACTTTTCTGCGTTGTCACAAGGCACTTATGGCGGGGGTTGCAGCAAGTTTATTTTAAAACTGCACTTGCAGCACAGTTTGACGCAAGTTGCTACTTGCATCAAATTCTTTGCCACAGTTCCCTTGCTGCGAATGCAACTCTTTTGAAAATCGGACCTCTGGTCTCTTCCTCTGCAATCTCTAAATGTCTAAGAAATACAAAATTAAAGTTACTCCAGTAATGCAAATTTGCCCTTGCTGTGGTTCTTTGTCTTTTAAATTGCTCTCTAATGTCTGAGGCAGCAAACTGCCTATACATGATGCAAGATGCTGAAAAGTTATACATGTCTCTGCCCAGAATTTCCAGCCCCCAGCAGGGTTGAAAGGACAGTTCCTAAGTCAACCCATTTTCCTCATAAAGAGTTTGAAAAATTGTACAGCTGGGGCAGGAAGACCTTGTAGCAGTGGTGTTCAGCCCTGCCAGAGTCAGTTACACAACAGGAGTTAAGGACTGAGACAAACAAGACACTGGTTATAGGTAGCATCCAGTATGACACTTCTACTACTGAGGCATGTACTTTCATCATGTCACTTTTTAATAATTACGTATTTCTGTCAAAAACATCATTATTTCAGTTTTTATTTTATTTTTCTTTATTTCTGAACTGAGGATACACATTGTGTCCATTTTTAAACGTGTTCCTGCGCTTTGCAGTTTTCACTATGAAAGAATTAAACATTTTGATGTGGTATAGTGTTATTTACCATAAAAACATGCTCACACCACCATAATACAGCCACAGTATTAATGCATGTTTTTACTCTCAAAAGTTACCCTCAATGGAATAGATTTTTAAATATTGCAAATGTTGGATATCTTTTATGGTTTTGTGTCACTAATTACAAGTCAGAAATTTTGTTAAACTGTGTGATAACAATTTCTGTTAACTAACAAATGCTGCTGCTCAAAGCCAGGGCAGTCATTTGATTTATGGGCAAACAGTATGCAGTGAAGTGAATGAAACCTGAAAGGGCAACACCCGAATTGAGACGGGAAAAGGGTGAAACTGAAACGACAATAAAAATTTTCTCTCTTCCCGAGGTGCTACGACTCGTGTTTGTTATATTAGTAGGAGGTGCAGGGGCAAAGGCCCCCACAAGAAAAAGTCGCCATTTCTGGTTTTGCCCAACTGGTTTCAGGATTCTGGGTTTGCTCTTATAATTTCGCCTTATCACATAAAACCAGGCAAACCATGGCAGCCAGGTTGGCTGGCACTTTTTCTTACCTGTGATGATGTGCTGAGAATTAAATGTAGAATAAAGGATCGGGAAGTGTGTGTTACTCAAATTTAATGCATACCCGATGTGTGAGATGCTACATAAACCCGAGGGTTTATTAAAGCATCCCACACTGATGTGTGCATTAAATTCAAGTAATACACACGCCCATTCTTTTTATTTTTTGTAGTATACTGAGCAGCTATTTTTCTACAGTCTGTCTTTAGTGTATACACACACACACACACACACACACACACTGGCTCTGACTCCTCTCTGCTGCCATTCTTCTTCATTGTTCTTTTCTTTAATTTTGGTGCCTGATGCTTGCTTTTTTTTTTTTTTTATTTTACTTATAGTTTTCATCCTCCACGATCACATCTAAGGCACTCCCAGGCATGTGACGGCAGGATCAACCAGATATTTAGAAGGGTAAAAGGCTGGATCAACCAAATACATTTAAAAACAAAACAAAGGATGATTGTGTCTTCCTTTGTGGCAGCTCTTGGGTCAGTAGAGACGGAGTGGTTTGGGAAGCAAGAGACAGAGCTGCCATGTTTGAAACACTGTTCAGCCTGCCCACATCCATTCCGTAAGCCAGTTCAGGAGTGGCACCATTTGAGAGGCACAGCATGTGAATGCTATAACAACCAGCCAGTTGTTATGGCAAATATCAACTGGTTCAGCCTATAGGGAAAAATTGCTGACCAGTTATTATTCACAGATAAGAAAAGGTCTGAGCCAATCAGGTTTCAGGATTATTTACCATCCATTGCATGATATGTAAGTAATACAGTGAGTATTTCAGAGAAACTATGTAGTGTAGCACATTAGTAAGCTAGCTAGTTATAACAAGTTTAGAAATTAGTTGTAGTCATGGCTGGCCTTATGATTGGCAAACCAGGCGGTTGCCTAGGGTGCTATTTAGCAGGGGCACCAAATTCCACCAATGACCGAACGCTTAAGTGTATTTTGTTATTTACCACCCCAAAGTACAGCCTGCCAGCAGCAAGCTCAGCATGGCATCAGTCAATGAAGGACCCAGCACAGCAGCAGCCAATTGTTGCAGAGGCAGACTGGGTGGTAGTGTGCATGCAAGCACCCTGCCCACCGCACCAGACTATCTGGTTTGTTGATGACCCCATTGCCATCGCCCCTCCCTAGAGTGCACCAGCCACTTACAATAAATCCAGTTGTTGTGCGTGGTGTACTCTGAATCCACACAGCACATTGCTGCTTTGCGCCATATTGATGAGTGAATCTCTCACGTGTCATTGTCGGTGGTCCAGTCTGAAGAATCAATCGGCTGGCTTCAGCGGGTTGGATTCCATCATCTGTGTGTGTTGGGGAATTGATAAGGGCAATACCAGCAACAGCCAGGAAGGCTCATCCTCATCATTGACGAAAGGAGGACTAGTCCACTGCATAGTAACTTGAGCAGTTAGGCTTTTACTGTTTGTTTGTTTTTCCTGTGTGGGCCTTTTTGCCTATTATATAACTCATTGTGGTGGTCTGAGTCTCACTGGTCTGGTTCCATCCCACACCACATCCCAGCCACCTCAGTCACAGGGAGAGTGAGAGAGGGTAAGGTAAGGGGGTCTCTTCTGTCCTGTGCAGACAGTGCTCCTGACTGCACCACTACCACCAGTAAACAGATGGAATTGTGTTGGTTGGAGGAACTGCTTCTGTTAATTAGTTGGTATATTAGAATCAGTGCTAGTGTCAGCTGCCTGGGAAGGGGGCAGAGTAGCAACAGCCTAGGTACCAGGAGATGCACCACTGCCACCAGTAAACAGATGGAAATGTGCTGGTTGGAGGAACTGCTCTGTTAACTGGTTGACTCAAGGCAGCCACAACTCAGGACCCAGTAGATGTTGAAGTAATGGGCACCCTGGCAGGTTAGTTGTAGATTTAGTTAGATTGTGTTCATAATAACTGTTACTGTACCTGCCATACTCATCTGTGATCAACTTCCCAGCCGAACTGATCCAGAATCAGTTTCCCGTCCGAGAAAGTTTTTCAGTCCACAGATCCAGAATCTTTTTTTTTTAAACCAGGAGAGAGAGAGATAGACACTAAGTTGAAGCTTGTTTACAGCTGCAGCCTGGGAGCACAAGGAAGTTTAGTGACTTACTCAGGGTCACACAGTATGCAAGTGGGGCTGTAGGATTCAAACACAGGTCTCCAGGTTTGCAGCTCGGAGCCTTAAATCACTGTGCTATACTGCATCCTCCAGTTTATCAGCTGAACTGATCTGTGATACGTTTGTGTCAGAGGTGTTTAACCCCAAACTTACAAAACAGCAAATGTAGTACAGTGATTGGAGCACATGGCTGTGAGCAATAGAAAGTCAGAATTTGAAACCCAGCAAAATGTAGTTCTGCTCAAATTGTGTCCAGTGGAATAAGATACCATCAAGTACTCACTAATTTTCTCAGATACCGATGGCATCAGAGAAAACACTTAAGATCTGACTTCTGGATCATATCACCTAGGATCCAGTAGAATACCAAGTATGTGATGCGACTGTCCAAGGGATCTGAGGCAGACATCTGACCTCATATCTCACAATCTGGCCTTGGATTCCACCATCCTACCTTGGATCTGAGGCAGACAGATGACCTTGGCTCTGCCTACCCAAACTTGGATCCCATATCTGACCTTCATTGCAAAATCTGAATGGAGTCAGGTACGATCTTGATCTGGAGTCAGATAGATGGATTATCCATCAGATCCAGTTAGGACAGTCAGAACTACTATTCAGGTGGGAACCACTTGTCATGGTTTGTGTTGGAGTGAGATGAAGACTGAAAAGGAAAATGGGGGTGCCACTGGCAAGTTCGCTTAGGATGCCATATACCCTAAGGCTGGCCCTGGTTGTAGTGTATGAATTGCAAATTCTGATACTTTTGCTTATCTGTTGTGAAGTATAGAAGGCATAACAGAACAGTCTATGCAAACTGTGCAGTGGTGCTCCAAATATACCTGAATTAGATGACACACCCTAGCCAGCCCTAGCATAGTGGGAAATGTGCAGCAGTAAAGAGAACTCAGAACAAAGGGGAAGCTACAGATGTTCAGGTTTTGCTTTCTGGTTTTTTGTTTGTTTCTCTGTCCAGTTGTTCGTAGACTTTGCTGATAATTTTTGTATTTCTTTGTCCATAACTAAGACATTCTAATTCATAAATTGTGCAGGGAGACATGAGACAACTGCAGGAATGTAGGTGTCTTTTGGGATCTTCACCTTTATACCTTTATTACAGGGCCTCCAACAAGAAGGTTTGTGCTGGGACCTTGGGACTGAGGGACACGCCAAAATCAGCTGTGTTTGATTTTGTGAATGTCTTTTGAAAAATTGTATGTTTTTATTTAACAGAATCTTATTCAGCCATTTGATAGCATGCTCAAGCTTTTTGTTAGCAACTTTTATTTTGTACACCAGAGGGCAGTCTTAAACATTTTATTGAGGATATGGAACATGTGCTTGTTGGCTTTGCATCATAGTTATTTTGATTTGTATCAGTCTGGTTTATATTATAAAGTGCTCTAAACTGATATGTGACTACTCTTAGTACTACTACATTTCTTTATTTGCCAGTTGTATATTTGGCTAGGTCATACTGTAATTCATTCCTAATATGCATGCTTTTCCCTCTTCACAATTTATAATGGCATATATTTTTGTTTATGCCTTTAGCACAAACTGGAGGAGGCATTATGTCTTCATAATATTGTACATTCATCAAAGTAATATAACTGAATGCTGGAAGGGATTCTAGGTCCATTTGTCTGCCTCCCCAACCCCCATCACAAGATGAGATTAAATTAGTAATCTGTGCAAACACTTACCAGATGATGGAAATTCTCACCCACTCTACTACCCAGGGTATGCACTGATTAACTTGATAAGCAGAAATCTGTCCAGGCTTACTTTAAAGGCCTGTACTGTCTCCATGCCCACTATCTCCACTGGTGGCTGTTCCTTGGGTTCACCACTTTGTGGCAGAAAAACATCCAAATGTTACCCTTGGATTTGTCACCCATGAGATACAGGGCATGTCTCCACATCCTTCTGCTGGGCACTAGATAATTATCTCTGGCTGTTCAATCTTGGTAATACCATTGAGCATGCAAAAGTGAGATTATGTCCCCTGTCAGCCAGTTTTTCTCCAGAGTGAACCTTTTAAGAGTCTCCAGCCTTGTGCATGGCATTTTTATCCATACTGCTGACTATTTTGGTGGCCTCTATTTCACTCTCTCAACAGCTTCAATTTGCTTTTTGTATTGAGGAGAAAAAAACTGTGCATAGTTCTCCAGTTAGTGCCTGACCAGGACATTGTGAAGTGGCAGGATTACTTCCCAGATCTGTTGGTCACCCACTTATGATATCCCCAGTGTTCTGTTGACCCCTGACAGCAGTTGTGCACTGCTTGTCCTGCTTCAGCCCCATGTCTGTCATCATCACCTTAGATCCTTTTCCCCTTCGCTGTAGTAAGAGGAGCCGCAGATAGTGTGTAGGTCGTACCTCTGTCAGAACTTGAGTTGGTTAAAAGTGCCACTTTTCTTAGCTTCTGTTAATGATACAAACACATATCTTCCTTGTGAGAACCAAGAGCAAAATGTCAATGTTCAGATTTATATTTCTTTCATTTTCTTGAACATTGTACATCATACTCCTTATAAACATCTTTACTTGGTCTACTTACTATATTTATTTTATAATTTTGACCAGAAAGGCATGCTGAGCTATGATCGCTCATTTACAGATGTGTCCTTGGGGTGGCTAACATGGAGCTGTTTTATTGACAGAAATGTTGGCAGTGATGCTCCCTGTTTATTTTTCTGTTTTTTTTTTTTAATTTATTGACCAGTTAGGCACTAAACAATCAAACTTTATCTGCCATCAATTTCTGTGTAAATAACTATTTTAAAGCATGGCCTGTGAGATTAAACATGGAATAAATGTACAGTAACAATAAATACATACATGACAATGCAATAAATGCAGGCAAGATATCTGTTATGACATAATAAATTACAATTCAATTTATATAGGAAACAAATCCATACAAACACTATATACAGTATTAAAGAGATGACAAAGGACTTGTAATGCATCATAATGCAAGGTGGGCAGTACTAGCTATTCTTATGATAAGTGTTTTGTGATCTTATGATAGTGTCTTGAGGTGTCATTGTGGCTCAGTTGGTAGCACATTAAGCCTCTAGACCAGAAGGTCCTAGGTTCTCGTCCCATTGGACTCGTACTTAAAAAGAATAAAATGCTGGCACCTCAGTGCAGTATTAAGGGGGTGCTGTACTGTTGTGGTGTGCCATTCTTTGGATGAGACGTTATACCAAGGTCCCTTCTACTCATCCTGGTGGGTGTCTAGGTGGAAGTAAAAGAACCCAATGCATTCTTCACAAAGAGTAGGGGACATTCCTGTGTCTTGGCCAATATTCCCTTCCCATAAAACCGGTTCATGCAATTGTCCAGGCTGTGTGTGTATTAGATGCTACATGGGCCTCTACACAGTGTCACTTCACTACCAGTCTAACATTGCTTGTAAAGCACTTTGGGACTACATTGTGTATGAAAAGTGCTATATAAATGCTGATTATTATTCTTCCTCATATTTCCACCAGAGATGGGTAGAAGGAACCTTGGCCTAACATCTCATATGAAGGATGGTACTTCAGCAATACAGTGCCCAACTAGTGCTACACTACAGTGTCAGTATCAGGCTGTCAGCTAGGGAGATTGGATTTGGTGGAATCTATTCTGTTTTTCTCCTTCAAATTGTGAGAAATTCTGAGTCTGAGTTCAGTTCCATTCTTATGCTAGTTAAAGCATCAGAATCGGAGTCAGAATTTCTGACTCTGTATACAGTTAAACCTTTCTCCACCCAGTTCACATGACCAGTAAAGAGGGTTCAGTGAGAAGAACAAAGAGCCCACCCTTCTAGCACCCTTGTTTCTCCCCTCCTTAACTTAAGAGTGACTTCTGCGTACTGCGTTGGTGAACTGGAAGCATGAGGTCTAGTTCCGGCTCAGCAGGACAGAGTTAGTCCAGGGCAGGTTCCAGGACATTCAACAATAATTTTCCCATGTCCATGCCATCTGAAGAAACTTGTGAGTTCACTCTTCCCAGCAACTAAACCCACCAGTGTCTCCAACCATGCATATTCTGCCACCAAGTTGCCCCCTCCTACCAAGTTGCCCCTCTCCTACTTTCCAGCCTGGTCCTGATTCAGTTCCATCTCTAAAAGTTCTTTTTCCCAATCCAATGTGTAGTATGGCTGAATAATGAGTTAAAGTTCTACAACCCAGCTCAGCCATCAGAGTCCTCCCGCCTGACCAGGGTAAAACAAATAAGGTGGCCAACCTGAACAAAACCTTGGATTACCACTAGATGCTTAACTCGGTACAGTGCAGAGCACTATGGCTGTAACCCAGGACTTTCTTTTGCCAGCTACCTTTTAGTACTTGTTTGAAAGTCTATAACTTCCAGAATCCTTCTGTTCATTATTTCCTCCTCCCTTGTTTTCTAGTATTACTTGCCAGCACACATCAAGTGGCTAGGTCACACCAACTCCAGTCTCAAAGATGTCCCATCAGAGTTCAGTTTGTTGTGGATACAGTGCTCTGCCACTAAAATGTTAAGAAATTATTCTCTGGTCTTGCTACTACACTTTCCTTGGTGCTTTTTCAAATTTGTGTAGGTTAGAAGCCTTATCTTGCTTAAAAGACGTGTACTATGTCACTCACTCAATGCTTCACAGCATCCCTCCCCAGTTTTTTTAACCAGAATTGCTCTGCCTCAGATTATGTCACTGATGTTACCACATCATGCACCCCTCTCAATGTACTGTCTACTAGCCTTTCATTTTTCTGTCAGTAGAACCTTTTTCCTCCCTACCTTTGTCTAATGACCTTGCCCTCACATTTTAAATTGCACCTAAAACCTTTCTCCTTTGCCTCTCATTCCAAATTACTGTACCTCTCCCCTAAATTAAATGTCATCATATCTGCTTTTGTCTTCACATAGATTTTTGCTCCATAGACCACCTTGTATCCAGGCTTATTCAGCAATCTCCCAACCCCATCTCACCACTTCTCCCCACTGTCTGACAAGTTGGGATCCACATGAAGTGGGGCCCAAGAGAACTAGCAGCTATTATACAAGTAGATAATAGACTTGAAGATATTCAGGTGGGGAGGGGTTGCCCCATCCCCAAATCCTCCACACCTTCCATTGACACTGGGCTGTGCCCCATCATGCCTCACATGCATCCAGTAATGTCCTTGAAGAGGAGCCAAGTTCCCTGGTCTACCATAGGGGTCACTATGATGGTAGAAACTAGCACAGTTCTCCCCAGTTGGGAGTGCTGCCACACGGCATTGCTACCTAAGCACCCTTGGCTACCCTACCCAGCTCCCCCATCTGCTTCTGAACCCAGATCTGTGGCACAGGAGCACAGTATGCTACCCACTGGGCCATTCGGTTCCCCATTCTTATCTATTTAATTGACTATCCAACTGCCATCAAACCCCATGCTGCTGACATTACCCTGTGTCTAATATTGTGTGTACAATGCAAACATGTCAATGTATTATAAACTACATTTACAGTCAATTTTGTGTCTGATTCCCTTGAGTTCTTTTCATTCTATTTCCTGTTTTGTTTGCACTGTGAAGCATTAATAGATATAACTTTATGAAAGACGCTATACAAAATATTTGTACTGCAGTATATTGTACTGCATTGTGATAAACCGTAGTAAAGGACAGTCCTCCTGGCTTCAAATGATCAATGAAAATACCATTAAGCAGCATCACAGACATGTTTTATGACTTGCAATGTCTAGCCAAATATGACAAAATCTAGGAAGATATTATGATCCATGACATCCCCTCCTTGAGCGACTTCACAAACATTAGATTTTGTGTAGTGACACGCGGGCATATTATAAAAACGTATGATACTGTATCAATAAACTAATCATGGCATAGAACTTCCTGATACTGCCATCAGTACATATACTTCTGTTTTCAATACAAATAACAGAGCTTAGCTGTAATCACACACCAAAGACTGTGAAATATTTGTCCATTACTAATAGGATTGTGTGCCAGTTAATATTTAAAATGGAAATATAACTTGGCTGCCATTGAGACCTAATGAAATTAAAAAGACCATACATTTCAAAAGCATGCACATATCAATGGAAACAGATGGTAGCCTGGGGACATGAAAATCTGTACAGGTGGAACTGTTTCACCATCATGAAAACAGGTGAAGGATGTAATTTGCATGAGACTGCAAAGTAAAGAAGGAATAGAATTTTTCTGAAGTTAGAGTAAATGCAGAGGTATTTCAATTCAAGAATACTCAGTAGCTGAGCATGCAGTTGCTAGGGTTAAAATATTAGAGTGTGGGAGAACTTCCATAGGCATAGGAGGGGTGTAGCACCATACCGCCGAATGGAAAGAACACCCCTCCCTTCAGCTAGTGGTCAAACAGGGATTCAGCATGTTTGCAGTTCATTTGCATCACCAGGTAAGAATAAAGGTCCATCTCCCCATACAACACTCAGGGAAATGCCAAACCTCACCCAACAACTAACACACAATAATTTGGCTAATTGAAAATCATGTACACAAATGCTCACAGCCTGGGAAATAAGATCCCAGACCTGCAGACAATAATGACAGAGGCTAAACTGGACATAGTAGTAATTAATGAGACGTGGTTCACCAGTAACCACACTTGGAGACTTCAGTACCTGGCTATGTACTGTTCAGAAGAGACCGAGGTGCAAAAAGGGGTGGAGTGGCCCTGTATGTCAATGAAAATATCAAAGCTACAGAAGTTTAGAATACACATAAGGAGCCAGAAGAACTGTGGGTCACTCTGGAAACAGGAAATGGGACAGCCATAAGAACTGGGTTGTCTACAGGCCCTCAGACCAGGGGAGGACATAGACACATTACTGTTAGAAGATATACAAAACATGACAGCTAAAGGGAGGTTCTGATAATGGGAGACTCGACAGGCCGGATACAGATTGGTCAATACCAGCAGGAGCATCTGCCAGAACTAGACACATGGTGGATTCCTGCATGGGAGGGCCTCAAACAACCGCACAGCAACCCACAAGAGACAGGGCTATCCTAGATCTAGTACTGACAGGGAAGGGATCACAGATCTCCAGGTCGAGGGTCACCTGGGGCCAGTGATCATCACATGGTATGATTCAGTTTGGCCACTACATCTAAATCATCCCATTCCAAGGCAAAAATATTGGACTTCAGAGGAGCTGACTTTGATAAGATGGCCAACAGAGTTAAGCTAGCCCTGGCAAAAAGAAACACAGGTGAGGGGGTACAGGCAAAGTGGGCAAGCATTATGGATGCAATACTTGAAGCAAAATCCCATTGTGTTAGACAGAAAAGAAGTGCAAAAGAAGAAGGAAACCACTTTGGTTCTCAACTACAGTAGCAGAAAAGGTCAGAGCCAAAAGGCTGGCCTTCAGGAAATATAAGGGAACACAGCACGATGAAGATAGGTAGGCATGCATACCAAACTGCCCTAAGGGAAGCAGAGAAGGCAGTAAGGCAGACAATGTCCCAAACTGAGGAAACACTAGCAAGAACAGTAAAAGAAGGTGACAAGACTTTCTATAGATACATTAGTGAAAGGAGAAAGTCCAGAGGGGGCCTTGCTAAGCTCAAAGGAGAAAAGGGGACATATGAGGAGGAGGATGACCCTGTAAAAGCATATATCCTAAATAGATACTTTTGCTCAGTATTTACTGAAGAGAAGGTAGGCAGGCCCACAGCTCAGCACCATGGACACAGGGGAGGGAGGTGAACACTACTCCCTTCACAAAAGAAAGGGTCCCACAAGAGCTCACTAAGCTCAGGGTGGACAAGGCAATGGGACCTGAGGGCATACATCCCAGGGTACTTAAGGAGCTAAGGTGGAACTAGCAGAGCCATTAGCAGAACTGTTTAATGAGTCTCTGAGCACAGGAGAGGTCCCAGAAGACTGGAGAAGGGTTATGTGATCCCCGCCCACAAGAGTGGTAGCAGGAGGAGAGGAACTACAGACCAGTCAGTCTTACCTCAGTAGTGGGCAAGATTATGGAGGCACTCCTTTAAGGAAAGGATACTGCAACACCTGGAATCCATAGGGGCACAGGATCCAAGACAGCATGGTTTACAAAAGAAAGGTCCTGTCAAACTAATCTCATAGATTTCTTTGACTGCAACCAGAGTGGTGGACCAAGGGGAGCAGTTGATGTCACCTACCTTGACTTCAGCAAAGCTTTCACACTGTTCCACATAGAAGATTGATAAATAAGCTGGGTAGGCTTGGGGTGGGTCAGAAGTTGGTCAACTAGGGTGGCAAACTGGTTGATGGACAGAAAACAGAGAGTGGTGGTAAATGGTATACAGTCAGAAGAGATGCAGGTCACAAGTGGGGTACCTCAGGGATCAGTCTGGAGCCAGTCCTCTTCAATATCTTCATTAGTGACATTGCAGATGGACTAGAGGGTAAGGGTTTGTCTGTTTGCAGATGACACCAAGATCTGCAACAGAGTAGATGATCCAGATGGGGTGGCAGAATGAGAAGAGATCTGATAAACTAGCAAAATGGTCAGAAGAGTGGCAACTGGGATTTAATGCAAAGAAGTGCAAGATCATGCACATACAGAAGAGAAACCTGAAGCCACCTATAGGCTGGGAGAGGAGTTGCTGGCAGTCACAAAGGAAGAAAGAGACTTGGGCATCATCATCACAGATGACCAAATCATCCAAGCAGACCTCTAAAGCAGTAAGTAAGGCTAGGGGATGTTAGGGTGTATTAGTAGGGTATCACAAGTCTTAAGAGGGAGTAATAATCCCTCTTTACAAGACACTGGTTAGGCCTCATCTGAGTACTGCATGCAGTACTGGAGGCCACACCTTCACAAGGACATTAACCAAATTGAGGCAGTCCAGAGAAGGGCAACCAAAATGGTGCAGGGACTGCATCAGAAGACATATGAGGGCAGATTAACGGAGCTCAATATGTATACCCTTGAGCAAAGGAGGAGAGAGGTGATATGATTGAAACATTCAAACACCTTAAGGGCATTAACAATGTGAAAGAGTCTAACGCTTAAATATAAGAAAAATAGCAGGACAAGAGGACACAGCATGAGAATAGAGGGAGGCCAATTAAGGGGGAATGTGAGGAAATTATTTTTCACAGAAAGAGTGGTGGATGCATGGAAAAGCCTACCTCAGGAAGTGGTGGCTATGAATACAGTGCAGGGCTTCAAACAGGCATGCGATAGGCATAAGGGAGCAATACAGATGAATATGGATAGATAGGTCATTGACAGTGTAAAGGTGTGTGGCACATTCATAAGGTAGAAAAGTGGGCAGACTGGATGGGCCTTATGGTCCTTATCTGCCGCAGCCTCTATGTTTCAATAACCTATGGAAGGGTATGCACTTCTACAGCATGAATGAGCATGCCACAAGTGAATTGAAAAGCCAAAGGCCAATGATCAAGTGCCTTCCAGTACACCAGTTCTCATGAAAACCATACCCTGAAGTGGGCTGTTGCACGATAAAATGGAAAAGAGCTTTTTTATAGGAAAATAAAAAGGTTAAATTTTATGCATTTAGACTGTTGCTAGGTCGACACGTGAGTTTGGTAATGAAAGCACCGAGTGCCTTTAAGTACACCTGAGGTATGCAATTGCAATAATTTTGAAAAACATTATGCCCTTATGTTAGTGCAAGCAATAACACAGATCTAGATAGGTTATGTCCTGATAAGAGTATGCCCAGGTGTGTTATGGAGGCATGAGGTACTTGCACAGAGTCCCTATGCACCTGGGCATGCTTTATCAGGGACATAACCCACACCTTGGAGTGTGGTATTGCACTTATAAAATGAGCCCTCAGTAAAAGTTAATCTTAAAACAAATGGAAATGCAAATGGAAGAAAAGAGCACCAACTACTGACTCATAGCTATACTATCAGTACTGAGTAGAATACTTGAAAAGCTAGTAGCTGCCCAAGTCAGCAACTTCTTAACCAAGCATAATCTCCTGTCACCAAATCAACATAATTTTCATAAAGGGCACAGTACCTAGACTGCTCTTCTCTACTTTTACGAATGATACCCTATGTGCCATGGACTCTGGCCTTCGTACTGGTGCAACCTTCATTGACCTTACCAAGGCATTTGACCTTGTGGACCATCCCTTCTTCTTGATAATCTTTAGCCCTCAGTTTCTCTCACCACTGGTGGCTTGGTTTAATAGCCATCTATCTAATGGAGTTCAGGTTGTGAAATTTAACTCTGCCTTGTCTGATCAAACATCTGTTAATCTAGGTGTCCCTCAGGGGTCCATACTAGGCTCACTTCTCTATTCAAGTATTAACAGAATCACAATAAATATTCCTGACTGCTCATCTACCCCATATGCTGATGACTTTGTTCTGTACTATAGCGCCAAGGATATACTCCAGATTAACCAAACTCTCTCGTCCACCTTTATCTCCATTCAATCCTGGCTGTCTAGTCATAAGCTAAAACTCAATGTCCGAAAAACTCAGTCTATGCTATTTGGCTCCACTACCAAATTAAAATCTACCTGTGCCCTGTTTAAAATATCCTGTGGGGATGCCTCCGTTCTGTACCAATGAGCTCTTTCAAATACCTTGGGGTCCTACTTGATGAAAACCTTAATTTTGATCAGCACATCTTGGCTACCTGTAAGGCTGTCGGTAGCAAAATTGGTGTGGCATATAAAACCAGTCATGTTCTCATGCCCTCTGCTAGACTTGCTATCACCCATGGCATATTACTTCTGGCACTTCCAATGGAGCCATCACTACCTAAATGCATCAAGACCTTACTTAACAAGTGGAACATGACCTACAACAGTATCTGTAGATATGCCTGTGCCTCCCTGTGTTTGAAACACCATTGTCAGCTCTATGCAGACCTTAGCTGGTCATCCCTCTTCCTTCCAGCTCCTTGCTCTTGGCTTCCTGACTGACTGTATCATTAGAGCTGGCATCCCCTCTAGCCTCCCTATTATTCCCTCAGCCTCCTCACATGCCCTTTGATCAGCTGATAGTCTCTACTGCATGCTCCTAGGTGTAAACCTCAAGGAAAGTGCCGCTTCTCATGCTGCGCTAAATCTTTGGAGCCCAGCCTTCCTCATTAGTCAGGCCTCCTGCTCATGTTTTAAACCTCCTTGATTGCTATTTCCTTCTTTACTTTTGTAACCCTAAGGCTCCATTTTCACACCTATATAACTTCCCTATAGTTATTTGCATTTGTGTTTTTGCTTATTCTGTCATGGCACTTTATTTCCAGAATGGATGTTACTACTTGAATTATATGATCACTGCTTGAATTTTGCCCTTGTCTTGCCTGTATATGCACATACTTGTTCTCATGATGTTTACTCTGTACATATTATAACCTTGTTTTGTTGTTTACTCAGAATCTCTGTAATTTACCTGTATTCCTTGTAATCCTTGTAACCTCCCGGTCATGCCTGAAAATAGTCATTTTTGGCTATGGCACCCACCAGTTGACAAAAACTAAAAAATGAATAAAAATGTACATAAAATCTGTAAAAACATGATTACATCTGTAGAAAAGAGAAGAAGTAGTCCTTCTGTTGGATTGCAGCTCTTAAAGGTCACTACACAAGGTCAATGTCTCTTTCTGTCTTTTGTACCAACCCAGCGACTGTGTCTGCACTACCCAACCACACAAATGTTCAAAATCATGTATTTTTTTTTTTATATTTCTTACTTTTCCCACACAGTTTGATTTTCATCCCAGGACTGAGCGTGTAACCAGTTGGGCTGACATATTTAGTCTGGTGTTTGTTGCCCACCTCCTAAGATGCAGAAAGCATTTTTGTGTCTGCTTTTCTTTATGTAGTTAAAGCTTTGCTTTCCAAAATTGTTTTTGTTTGAGATTAAATGGCTGGCTGACTGGGAGCGAGTGTGTCCCATAACAGCTGCTGTAAATGGACATTTCCTGGTTCCCATTTGAGAAACTATAAAATTATTTATTTAAGAAAGGAAACTCCATTTAGTTTTAGTTTGGCAATAATGTGGTGACCTTTTGTCCAGATTTACACTCTGTGTCGGGAGGGGGGTCAGTTTGTGATTTTTAAGCTGCATTCTGGCAGAACGCGGATGGTCGCTTATCGGTAATCATGGTCAGTTTCTTACCCTCAACACAGTTAGCGGAGTCAGTTTTTGATTGGAAAGCCACATTGATAGGACGGTGGCTGTTTTCCCTGTTTTCTGTCATTGGATCAGATCATAGGAGGCCAAGGAACGGCGTGATGAGACTGTAAGGAGGGAGTGAAGGAAGGACCACAGTGGGGAACAAAGCTGCAGCAGCGACATTCCACGGAAGAGTCGTGGATCCGCAACATGCCACAAAGTTGTCAACGCAAATGTAAATTAAGGTCAGAAGGTTTTAAGATTTTGCATTTCCTGAGTTGGAAGGATTCACTAATCAGCGAACAGGTTGCTCCGCATGGGGAGGGGCCTGGCAGGCAGTGGACTATAGACCAGGGGACAGCTGCTGTAAACTTTGTTAAAACCTTTCTTGTAGATATGGATTTCAAATGTGCTGCATCCTCACTGGCTGAAGAGGTGCCGGTTAGCATAATTTGCCTGATAAGGACATGGCCACTGGTACCTCTCTAGCCAATCTGAACATAGAAGAGTAGCAACCTATTTTATAATTAGGTTTAAAAATGTAATAAGGTTTTATTTTTATGGAAACCAGTTTTATTTTCAGTTATGCTTTTTCTAGGTACTGTAGGTTATGTTAGTTGGTGGCAAACTGTCCTGGGGAACAATGAATGATCAGGTGATGCACTTAGACCAATAAATATGCTAACATTTTGAAGGCTTATAAAGCCCATTTTATAGATCTGTATAAGCCATCACATTGTTTGAATGGTGTTTCCAATACTGTTATAGTTTTTGTTAGAAAGGTACACTGAGGTGGCATGCTTGTTGCAGTTTGTGCTCTGATTTATGAGGAAGAGGTGAAGGGACAATGACGCACGTCAAAATATAAAACTTCATGGAGACCCAGCAGCCCACATCTACTAAGTGCATTCTGTGTGACTCTCAGCAAGTCATTTATCCTCCCTGTGCTCCTGTGTCACACCTGGAAATGAGCTTTGGTTTACTGTGCTTTCTCAGCCAAACATTCCAAATAACTACTTAAATAAAATAAAATATCTAAGGGCAGCAAACAAGTGCAACATGCCAACAGTGTGTCATGTAGCAAGGGCAGTAAGGATCATCAGCACATTGTACCAGCGAGCATAACAGTAGATTGGTTAAAAGTGCTAGGCAAACAGCAGTAGAGAGCAGAACAGTTCAAAATGCTGACTACAGTCTTTTGCTAACGTAGTAATGTAAGGTCTGAAGGGACTCTAGATCCATCAACATACATTACTCTACAGGCAGCTTTCAAAGGGTGTCATATGGAGCTGGTCACTTTAGGGATGAGGAATCTGTTTCAATGTAAATGAATGAGGCACTGAGGAATGAAACATAATGGAAATGGAGAAACTCGATTATTTATAAACTGAATTGTATCTAAATATTATGTGTGCTAAAGTTTTCCATAAAATGAGTAACTCATTATGACTTGGTAGCCGTTCAGGATATGTTCACCCACAAAAAGCTTTCTACAAGAGAGTCAAGTGAATGCAGCAAAAGCTGAACTGTAGCCTTTATCACAGAGCCAAGTTTCTGTCATACCTGCTGAAATGATTGCTTAACATCCTGAAGCATTACAGGTAACCGCTGATTTTTTTTTGTTTGTTCCCACCTCTTTTCAGAAACATTTGTCTTTAAAACAAAGTTTGCAGGTCTTCGGGTCATGAGGCTGTGCCGGCCCTCCGAGCTGTTGGAAAGAAATTCCCCAGTAGAGCTGCAGGTCTGCGGGTTGTGAGGGTTGTACTGAACTCCTCCCTGAGCTGTTGGAAAGAAATTCCCCAGTAAAGCTGCAGGTCTGCAGGTCGTGAGGGCTGTACTGAAGCCCTCCCAAGCTGTTGGAAGAAATTCCCCAGTAAAGCTGCAGGTCTGTGGGTCGTGAGGGCTATACCAAGCCCTCCCTGAGCTGTTGGAAGAAATTCCCCAGTAAAGCTGCAGGTCTGCAGGTCAGCGAGGCTGTAGTGAAGCCCACCCCGAGCTGCTGGAAGAAATTCCCCAGTAAAGCTGCAGGTCTGCAGGTTGTGAGGGTTGTACCGAGCTCTCCTTGAGCTGTTGGAAAGAAATTTCCCCAGTAAAGGTAATGAGGAAGGCGGGCATTTTTGCTCTGTCCCAGTGTGTACATTTGAAAATTTTTGCCAAGAGCAGACTCAGTCATTCCGAGCCCTGAAACCAACAGCAACTTGATCAAATACGGACTCTTTTACTGACTCTGTCTGCCTGGAACTGTCTGTCTGCCTGGGATTTATCGTTTTTTTTTATTTTATTTTTGTTTCTCTGTGTTTAATGCAACATAGCCCAATTGAATTTATTTAGAAATAGGAAACCAAACCAGAGTGAAATGCAGACTTTCTTGATGTTAAAATAGCCCAACTGAATTTATTTACACAAACTGGAGTGAAATGCAGACTTTCTTGATGTTCTAGGCAGGCTGAGCAGCATCTAATTCGTAGCAGTCCCTCCCCAGTACCTCCCCTTACATACCTGATCTGGCTCCTATTTAACTTGCATTCTGTCTTCTCCTTTCTCCCAGCTGCAGGTCTGCGGTCGCGAGGGCTGTGCCAAGCCCTCCCGAGCTGTTGGAAAGAAATTCCACCAGTAAAGGTGACGAGGAAGGTGGGCTTTTTGCGCTGTCCCAGTGGTGTACATTTGAATAACCCCACTGCCGCTTAAGGGCAGCTCCTCACCACCACCCTTGGTGAGCTCTCAGATTTATAGGGCTGGCTGATCACATGGTGTGTTTTTCTCTAACAGACAACATTCCCACTAGCAGGTTATCTCCTTTCGCCACCAGAGGTCCCCCTGTCACTCCTGCATAGGAATCACAGTGTCTAGCTGATCTCAATGCTAAAACACATTAAAGCACACTAGTTATGGGAACACTCTTTTAACTTAATGTCAGAACACACTTTGGGGAAAATAAAGGACCGTTCCTGATTGATTCTAATCCCCATAGAAATATCCCAGATTAGTGCTTGCAGATCAGCAGTCCTTTCTATTAACTCTTTAAAGTGTATTTATATAAGTCAGCTAGAGCAAAGCAGAATTTAAAAGTCATAAAATGAAGCAGGGAATAACATATACGTCTCTATATATCCTGATTGTCCTTGGCTCTGATCCAGTATTTAATCAGATAAGCCATGACCTTGGGCATGAAAAAGAAAGGCTGCGCCTAAAAGGCCTTTGAAACTCCCTTGGATACACTCTTGTTACCCCTTAATATATCTCCAAGGTCTCGGGAGACATGGTAACCTGTATAAACTAATGGCATATATCAATGCCCTGATTGCAGAAAACACCCCACAATGCCTCAAGCTCTACCCAGTTTGTTCCACTTGCTAAAGCTACTGCTAGCAGGAGACATTGAGGAAAACCCTGGCCCAACAGTAGCCAGTATCCAGGTAACCACCTCTAATGCACATGTATGGGGTAGCGATAAAGGGTTAAAGCTGACACATATAAATATTAATAGTATAAGGTCCAAAATACACAAGCTGCAGGCCTGGGTGAGCCTCTATGCACCTGATGTCATTGCTATTACAGAGACATGGCTTAAACCCCACATAACTGACCATGAGGTTGATCTAACTGGGTATTGGTCCTTTAGAATAGATAGAATAAAAAGAAAGGAGGAGGGTCTTGACCTATGTAAAATACATCCTTAATGCCTCATCTGTTCTGATAGTCTCTACCTAATCAGATTGCGAAGCTCTATTTATAAAATTACTACTAGGAGGTACCAAGCCACTAATAGTTGGGGCCATATATAACCCTCCCAAATTGCTCACTGAATCACTGAAATCTCTATTAAACACTATCCCCGCCTACCCAGGGGGAAAAGTAATTCTGGGGATTTCATTATTCACTGGGGACCCATATCAGGGATGAAATAAAAAGCCATTACAAGATGTGAACTCACCCAATTAATTCAGGAAACCAACTAGACTAAATGCAAAACTGACAAACATATCACTCTGGACTGATCCTGGCCACAAACCCAGATAGATTCATCAAATGGTCGGCACCTTCACAGACTCTCTGAGGATCAATCACCCATGTTTGGGGTATGGAATAATGGCTTCCCTATCCCCCATCCCATATCTTCTGGACTAGGGACTACTCTAATTTTGATCCAAGTTCCTTTCTCAAAACCCTTACTGATGTCAATTGGCAGCAAATAAAACTAGCACCTAACTCTGACACTGCTGTTGAGTTATTCAACAACAACTTTGTCTGTCACAACAAACATGCCCCCAAGAAAAAGATTAGAGTCAAAGGACAGGAAGCCAGGTGGCTCACATGGGCCTGAGGAAACTCATGAGATACAGAGACAGGGCTTAGGGAACATTTAAATCCTCAGATCAAATCACCGACTGGCAGAAGTATAGAGAACTCAGGAATAGATGCAAAGCAGAGTTAAAAAAAAGCCAAAAGGAAACACTTCAGACACATCCAAGATAAGAATCTATCAAACCCTAAAAATTCTGGGTGCAAATTAATGCCCTTATCAAGGGGAACAATAAACTAGAAGGGGTGATATTATAGCAAATGGTACCCAATACACAACCCCAGTCAGCGGCCAAAGTGTTCAGCAAGTTCTTTACAGAACTAGATACTTTCAAGACCCCTGCCCTGGCCCAACCATACCACAAGTTCCCAATAAAAGCAGTACCAGCATTCCAGACTTCCACTTCAAATTAGTTTCCAGTTTAGAAGTCCAGAAACTATTACAGGGGATTAAAACCCATGGAACAGCAGGTTACAGATGAAATGGAACCCAAACTAATAACATTGCAGCCTCAGTTATTGTTACCTCAATCTCATGGCTAATCAACCAATCACTCATTGAAGGGAAGTCCACTTCTTTGAAAGTGGCCCTGGTTACACCAATCCATAAAGGTGGAGCCAGAGAGTCAGTGGAAAACTACCACCCAATATCCTTACTCTCACACTAAGTAAAGTGCTGGAGAGGTGGTGTATTCCCAGGTCATGGATTATGTGAGAGACATAATATCCTCACCGTGGCCCAACATGGCTTCAGAAAGAACCATGGTATGGACACTTCCCTGCTTAACCTTACCACTGAAATATTTTCTGCCCTTGATAAGGGACTGCTCACCGGTGCGATTTTATTGATCTCACCAAAGCATTCGATCTGGTAGATCACCAACTACCCTGACCAAACTGAGACAGATCGGTCTTGACTCTCTGGCAGTACAATGGTTTAGCAATTATCTCCTGGATAGGTCCCAATTAGTTAGATGGCAGGGTACCATATCTGACAAGATCAGAATAAGAGATGGTGTCCTCAGGGATCTATCCTGGGACCATTGCTGTTCTCTCTGTTTATTAACAATCTGTCAACTTTCTGCAAAGATGCAAAGGTCATCCTCTATGCAGATGACATAGTTATCTACAGGTCAACAGAGGATCCTGATGAACTAAACAGAATGCTATCCAAGGACCTACGGAACCTAGAGGAATGGCTGTCCAGAAATAAACATTACTTAACAGCAGAAAAACCAAAGAGATGCTGTTCGGGCCTAAAAGCCTTGGACCTAATAGATCGAATACACTAAACCTCTCTCATTGTCCGGGGCAAGGGTGAGGTAGCAGATTCACTAACATACCTAGGTCTCACCATAGACCAAACACTCACCTTCAAGACCCATATAGATCAGCCATCTAAAACACTGAACCAAAAGATTGGTCTCCTGTACCGACTCAGCCCTCACCTTACCCTGGGGTCATGTGCCAAGACTGCCCATGGTACCCTGCTACCCAAGCTACTCTATGGCTCCCCGTGCTCCTCTCTGTTAAAAATTGAGATGAGTAAACTTAGGACCCTGTATAACAGGATCGGCAAATTTGCTGTAGGAGCACCCCAAAGAGAACACCACTGTCATGTCCTCAAGCTCTAAACTGGCCCACCTTGGAAGGTAGACTACAATATCCATCATTATGCCTAGCCTATAAACTCAGACTGACTACTGCCTCACCTAGTCTGGCAGAGTTACTACAATCTAAAATGAATAGCAGGACATTAAGGTCATCAGTAGACAGCTCCTCAAGATTCCCTGAACAGAAGTCCTCCTCAAGGGTCCAGGGCCTCTGCCCTCATTTCTTCCATATGGATCATGCTTCCACCTAAACTCCAAGAATGTGAATCACCTGGGGCTTCAAAAGGGACTTAAAGCACACTTGCTGGAATTAAACCAATGCACTTGTAATCGTTGAATTTCAACTTTGATCCTGTTGTTTGCATGATTTGTGAATATGACAGTTGACCTTACCTAATGTGTATAAGTGAGTCACTTTATGTAGTTTGTTCATAAAATGTGCACATTCTCTCATGAAAAAGACACAGGCAGAAGGGGATAAGGAGAAGTACCAGGAGAAACAAAGGAGGCAGGGAAGTCAGTAGGGGAAGCCAAAGCTCAGACAGAAGAACACATTGCAAAATCAGTGGTTAAAGGGGACAAAACCTTTTACAGGTACATAAGGAAAAAAGAAGGTCAAAGGGAGGATAGTTAGACTGAAGGGGAGGATGGGAGCAGCGTGGAGGATGACAACAGTAAAGCCTGACATATTGAACAGGTATTTCTGCTCAGTCTTTACTAAGGAAGAGGGTAATGGGTCTGAAGGAGTACAAGGGGTGAGAATGGTGCAGAAATGGACACAAGTCCCTTTACACGAGAAAGGGTCCTGAAGGAACTGGAAGTAATAAGAGTTGACAAAGCAATGGGGCCAGATGGGGTGCACCCCAGGGTCCTTAAAGAACTAAGAGAGGTGGTGGCTGAACCTCTGGCTATCCTGTTCAGCCAATCACTGGAAACAGGGAGGTACCCAAAGACTGGAGGACAGCAGATGTAGTCCCTTATACAAAAGTTGGAACAAAGAGGAAGCAGGGAACTACAGACCAGTCAGCCTCACCCGGTAGTGGGAAAGATCATGGAAGCACTACTGAAGGAGAGATTGGAGGAACATCTGGTTGTCAATGGACTACAGGACCCAAGGCAGCATGGTTTCACCAGGGGAGGTCATGTCAGACCAACCTCATTGAATTTTTGACTGGGTGACTAGGGAGGTGGATCAGGAGGGCAGTGGACATGGCCTATCTGGACTTCAGCAAGGCCTTTGACACTGTGCCACATAGAGACTATTACACAAACTGGGGAATATGGGTGTGGGCAGGACAGTAGTGTGGTGGGTAGGTAACTGGCTGGTGGCAGGACACAGAGGGTGGTGGTAAATGGCTGTCACTCCACAGAGGGAAGAGTGACCAGTGGGGTACCACAGGGATCAGTGCTGGACGGTCCTATTCAACATCTTCATCAGTGACATTGCACAGGATATAGAAGGCAGAATTTCACTGTTGCTGATGACACAAAGCTCTGTAACAGAGTAGACACACCAGAGGGTGTAGACAGAATGAGAAGGGACCTGCAGAAACTTGAAGAATGGTCAAGGGTTTGGCAGTTGAAATTCAATGCAAAGAAGTGCAAGATAATGCATATGGGGCACAAACACCCTGGCACAATATATCAGTTGGGGGGTGAGGATATAGCATGCACCAAGCAGGAAAGGGATCTTGGGGTTGTCATCTCTGATGACCTCAAGGTAGGGAAACAGTGTGACAAGGCATCAGGTAAAGCAAATAGGATGCTGGGATGTATAGGCAGGGGCATCACCAGCAGGAAAGGAGGTCATAATTCCGCTATACAAGACACTAGTGAGGCCCACCTGGAGTACAGTGTACAGTTCTGGAGACCATACCTATGTAAGGACATAGACAGGGTAGAGAAGGTTCAGAGGAGGGCAACAAAAGATGGTGCATGGGTTGCATCACAAATCCTATGAAGACAGGTTGAAGGAACTGAACATGTACTCCTGGAGGAGAGGAGGGAGAGGGATATGATAGAGACATACAAGTATCTTACAGGGAGGAACAGGGTGCAGGAAAACACTATTTTTAAGCGAAAAAGATGTTTCAGGACTAGAGGCATGGGATGAAGTTGGAGGAGGACGATTCAGAGGAAACATGAGAAAGAATTTCTTCACAGAAGGGTGGTGGATAAGTGGAACACCCTGCCAGAGGAAGTGGTGGGGCTGAAACAATCACGGATTTAAGAATGCATGGATAGACATAAAGGAATTTAGAGGTCAGGGTAAGGGAAATTGACTTCTAGGAAAACAAACTGAACTTAAGAGCTCAAATCGGCAGACTAGGTGGGCCATAGGCCTCATCTCACCGACACTGTCTATGTATCTATGTATGTAAATGTAAATAACTGTATGTTGATGGATCTAATGTAAATGTTATATCTTGTTGTACTATGTGTAATTAATCCCGGTCGCCCCTGATCTCAGTGGGCCTACCTGGTTACCAAAATTAAGTAAATAAATAATGTTGCAGGGCACTGTTGTGTATTCCATTTCATTTAATGCAATTTGTTAGAATTATGAGAGAATAGCACTGTTGATGATCTCAGAACTCTTACTAGTAAAATTAACACCACTATATTCTAATGAAAATATTTTCTAGGATCAGCTGTTGAGGAACTTTCACATGACGGACAACGCCCACTGTAAGTCTCACAGTCCAGCAGAGCTCAGCCCCTGCTTCAGGACCTGGTTTTGAAGAATGCGACTATTATATATGAATGACATAATGTGAGAACTTCTTCTGTACTAAGCATTCTCCCACCCCACGCCACACACACACACACACTTTGTCCTTACACACCTACAAGGTTACTCTATAAGTGCAAGGCTGCTGGTAACATCATTAACATGCTTTGTAATGCAGCTTCACACAGGTAGTCATATACCCTGATGGACAGGCATAAAGCTAGCTTCAATATGTGACATGCAATCGTTATGATGCAGTATTCCATACAGCTCTATTGTCCACGATACCCCACCACTATAAGGAAGACAGACACAAATGACAGTCACCATTGATTTTATTGGCCCTGCTGCACATACAGCACAGGTAGTAAAACAATGCCTGGGCACAAATATTGCACAGTCTCTGCTGCTTGCAAGGCAACTGGGCATGCACCTGGTCCTCTAGCCTGAACCTGGTGGAACTGGGGACCATACTCTTCTTTTCCTGGAAATGTTCGGTCTTCAGCCTTAATGAAATGCAACTCCTCCTCCTTTCAAACATCATCCCAGGCATGCACTGTGCTGTCCAGTCCACCATTAGGACCTTCTTTGGATTTCTGCACAGTAGTGCTGGAAGTACAGAGGGAGAAAAAAAGTGACATGCAGTAAGAGCACATTGCAAAAACACAATGACACCAGAGTTAGCTGGCACCACCAAATGCTGGTCAGATGATACAATTATAGATGTGTGAGATGTTTTTGTGCCTGTTTCTAGGTTGGGGGTGGGCACACAGTGTCAAGTGCACACACAGTAATACAGTTCACAGAAGGCTTGTGGCAAAAAAAAAACAGTCTGTGTGAACAAAAGAATCTCTCACTCACCCTGCTATTCTCCACTTATTCCTGATAGCTAATGGGCACCTGAAGCACTGGTGGCTCTAAACCAGGGCATGTGCCTTGGTAAATATAATTCTGTGCCCTGGTTATTGCCTCCATGTGCGCAGAGGTATCATCATAGCAACAATATATAAGTGCCCTATTAGCCAGCTGTTGTGCCACCTGTGCCTGGGAACCAGCAGAGACTGAAGCCACCACTGACTTGAACTGCTAGGGATTTTTTCACTGTGTCATGCAAAGTTAGAAGAGTGTTTACTGCTACATGCATTTAAAACATAGATGTATGCACATCACTAAATGTACAGACACTTGTACATGGACAGAGGTACATACCCATGAACATAAAGATGTAGTGACACTCACTACACAGATGCATGCATACACAAATACACACTCACACACACTACATACAGATACACCATTTTGCTAGTTCATTAGTGTAGCAGTAGTGCTACCATCATGACACCAGTGCCCAGGTTCAGAAGCAAGCCTGGGTCATTGGAGGCTGGATGGGGAGGAGGTTAGAGCATCCCAGAGGATGCTTGCCTCCACCTGGGAGGGAGGGTAGCTGACTTCACTGCAGTACTGCTACCTAGGTGACCATAGGTGGCAGAGCAGCAGGAGGCAGGCAGGTTAGGGTCTGGGTGATGTCTGACTCACACACCAATGCACTACTATGCGCACGTACACTTGGGCCCTTGTGTACTGTCACCCAGTGGGACATACCTAGAAAACCAGGAAAAAGCCACGGTGTTTGTAGGCAATGGTATCCCAGTACTCATGGGTCCTAAAAAGCAGTTACCATGCCACATATTGCCTGATGAATTCAGGAGACTCAGGGGGCTTGGCTGCCTCTGAACCTGCCATAGGGGGTAAAACAGCCTGTGGAGGGGACAAAGCATGACGCACTGCATGGACCCATATAGGTGCCTTTGGGATCCCTGAGGAGTTGGACACCGGAGATGAAGGGGGCAAGAAGAAAAAGACACTGTTTCTCCTTTTACATAGAATCAGTGCCATACCATTGAGACCCCTGAATTTCTGTCCAGCATTGACAAGTCTTCAGTGTCGTACAAGCAAGTGATCTAACCACTGTCCCATGCTGACAGGTGTCTGATCCCCAGTGCCATATCAACTTCTGTTACACACCAAAGGCTGTTGCATCCATGTTGACAAAAACAAAATCAAGGATGCAATATCTACTGCTAGGCTGAGCTTGGTGGATAATTGAGCTCTGCAATAAATCAATTGCATTATTATAGAAACATAGACTGTGACAGCAGAGAAAAGGTCATTCAGCCCATCTAGTCTTCCCAACCATGTCCAGTACTTGAGTAATGGAACTATTGACCGTATGCCTTTTCAAATAGCAACATTATCCTTTACTAACCTTATTATGTTTTTACAGTCAGAGTGAATTCTGAAACAAATTCAGCATTGATGCAGGGGGCGTGCCACACTGTTAATAACATTTAAATGCTAATCTTGCCATGTGTGTTTTTGTTTCTGATTTGGTGGTCATGTTTGGGGTCAGCAGGATAGGTAATCAACCTCTGGATTTTACCAGATTGGGGATTTCTAGTGACCCCTTTCTGTGTGAAGTTTGTGTTATATGCAGAGCATGGTATGGAAGGACAAGGATCGGATGTAGTGTCAAAAGAAAAGACTGGCGGTGAACATTAAACACTGCTTTTCATTAAGGTAGGAAACACAGACTAAACACTTTTAATTTCTTTCAGAAAAGGCTTAGGTTGCTGGCCCGGTGGCATAAAGGGCTGAGGCACTGGATGCTCTTACTCGCCACGCCACTGATCCATGTTCTGAATGAACACAGGCCATCAGCGGTTGGCACGGGGAGTGTGCAGGATTGATCTCCAGGAGGGATCTGTGCTTCCCTCAGCTCTTGAATGATTCACGATGGAGGTCAGGAGGCAGCACAATCTATGGGAGTCAGGGCACTAGGCCAATGGGGTTGGAGGAAGGGGCTATCACTACAGCAAGAGGGTGCATGTGTCTCCATGCACATGCACCTCTCTGTCTGGGGCACCAGGTAATGGGAAAAAAGTGGAAATTGGGGTTGCAGCAGTATGAAGCCTCTGGGCTGGATCCAGGGTCTGCTGGGACACGCACAGTATTCAAGATCCTGAATGATCCTGGAATCTAGTAGCTGGCAGATGAGCAGCTGTGGCCCACTGAAGGAGTGATAAATACCTATATGGAAAAAAAAAGGCTTATGTTCTTCCTGCATAGTCTATTGTTTAAAAGGGCCAAATAATTTATAAATGAAAATTGGATGTGGCACCAAGAAGAGATAAGAATAGACATTTAATTTGCATACAAAACACTGAACATTGCTAAAATGATTGTGCATTAGGAAATACATCAGTATATTTGTGATGTACAGCAAATACATACAAAACAGAGAAAAGACCATAAAATGCAATCCACACCAGCTAATTTTGCTATTAAAAAAGAGCAATTAATCAATCAATCAAAAGTTAAAACATTAGAACATTTAAATATTGTTTTGTACACCCATATATCTCTGAAGAAAAAGATCCCCTAAATACTACCCTTGTTTTAATACCTAATACTGCACTTAAAATAAAATGAAATAAGGTATCATTAATGTAGTAAGGATAATTAGAATTGTTTGATATTGATGCTCAGGGCATGGTAATCTTCTTTCACAAAATGATAGAGAATATCCCCGGAACCAGCTTTCTTCTTTTATATAAAAAATCTTTTTCAGTAGATCTTAGGCTTCAAAAACCGAGCAAAACAATAAAGCTTCTTTCCTCCTCCTCCATTTGACAATGATCTATAAGAGAGGATGCACCAAAGTCCTTTGTTGTTTTTTTCCGATTGAGTTATCAAAACTGGCATGGAGTTTACAGCAGCTGGACTGGGCAAATTCTAAGGTTTCAAGTAACCTCCCAGCTAGTTTATACCAATAATAATGTCACTAATTGTTGCATCTCAATTCACAAATTCAGTGATACAGGCCAGTCTGAATCAGTGGGAGTAGCATAGCAAGCCCCAATTTAGATCACATCCAAAGAAGTTTGTCCTTTTCTTCAGGAAGCTATCAAGCCTATTTTTGATCAAAATGCTACTGTATATAGTTTCATAACTTTTGATAGCATAGTCTAAGAGGAAAAATAAACACATGCAAAATAAGCACAGTTCTGTAATAGTTATAATTAGAGGACCAGTTTGGAGTATCTTTGATTACTATAGAATTTACCATTACAGAAAAATAAACTTCCTTTGGTAACCTATTTTCTAAATGTCTTACATTTCTGAAAAACAAACATCAGGCTGTTCAGAATTATTCTTCTACAAGCAGGTATAAATAACGTTACTATAGAGTTCTACAGCTTGTCTGCAAATGAAGAAAAGCACATCCTCACAGGATTTTAACAAAGCAAGCTCAGTTCTTTCTTTAAGTCTTGATATGCAGCAGTCTGGTATTTAATAGACCATCATAAAACCTTTGTTAAAGCCTTTTATCTGAAACACAGCAAGCTGTTTGTCTTCCAAATGTCAGTAAGTCCACACAGCAACATTGTTTCTTCATATAAGTTAGACTTTTAGAAATGTCAATAATGGGTCATTTGAAACATATACTTGATGGTGGATCTCTTAAAAGTTTATGAGATTATTCTTTCTCATAACTATAGATTTGAATGTCACTCAGCTTTAAAACAATTAGAAAGTCTGAAAGTTCTTTAAATACAAATCTGTGTAAGGACATGTAGTTGCATATATAGAATCAAGAAATAGACATTTTCTTTGTCTAGGGATAAGGACCATTGAGCCTCCAGAATGTGAGAAACAAGCATTGTTTAGATCACCACCCAGTCTCATGGCAGCACTGAACCATTTGGATCAAAAATGTTTCTTTCTCCCTTTAAGACACCATATCCCTTACTCTGGCTGTTTAGAGGATCAGTATTTATTTCATTTATTTAAAGTTTAACCAGGAAATACATACTGGGCTTATAACAGCTCATTTCCAGATGTGTCCTGGTGAAGGGAGAAGGAGCTAGCTAAACAATATAATTACTTAAAATACAAGAAGTCAATAACAATGATATAGAATTACAAGCAAAACCATAAATATCAGAGACAATTTAGTAATGAAATGCAAACAGTAAAATATAATTACATATGTAAGAAGGAGAAAAGAAGCAAAATTGTGTGTACAGGGCAGAACTAGAGAAGAGGGGTAGAATTGAACAACCAGTAGCAAGTAATGAGAGTGGAAAAGAGGAAAGGGTCAAAGACAATTGCAGGAAGAAGAAGAACAAAAGTCATAAAGAAGATTCTTTAAGGAGGAAGGAGAAGAGGCAGAATGAATAGAAAGGAGAAGGAAGGACCAGTTTAGGAACATGGTAAGAAAAATCAGATTGACCAACAGTAGATTTTTAGATGGAAGACAGAGAGAGAGCGAGAGAGAGAGAGATTTGAAGTAGTGTTGTGGAGAGGGTAGGAGGAAGAAGGAGGAGGGGTTAGGAGGGATGTGAACTAGGAGGGAAGGAGCTGAACCAGAATTTAGAAAAAATGAGACACAATGGGAAAAAAGGCGCAGCATCCAGAGAGAGGAGAGACAGGGCTAAGTAAAGGGAACAGTGGTGAGTACAGGATGAGCGATCTAAAGCAAAATGTCAGAAAAGAATGAAAAGGGGTCAAGTCTGGCAAAGGAGGATTTAGGGTACTACTGTAGACTGAGTCACTGTATTCAAAGGCAGGAAGGATAATTTTAATATGATTTCTCAGTGTCTAGGGTATAATACTTGCTTTAGTCCTGTACAAAGAACCTAGCTTAGGGTGAAGCTTACACAGTGGATTGCATCAATATGTACTGAGAAATCTAGATGCTGATCAAGGCAGACCTGAGGTACTTAAGGGGAGGCATCTTCAATCTTAGCACCATCAAGCGTATTAGATAGTGGGAGAGAAGTAAGTTTGGTAAGCCTCTGATGGGTGCCAAAAGTCATTGAGACTGTTTTTTGGCATTAAGGGACAATTGATTAAACTTGAACCAGTGTTGAATGTCCAACTGTAGACAGGTGGTAAGGTCATGGAGAGAGGAGCCAGATGCAAAAAGAAGTGTCATCAGCATACATTTGAATGGACAAGGATAAACAGACAGTGGGTAGGTCATTAAGGAAATAGGAAAAAGACTAGGACCCAGAAAAGACCATTGAGGGACACCTGGAAGTGAAGGTGAGATGAAATTTCCTATCCAGACTGAGACCGCCCTCAAGGTAAGAACAAAACCAGATTACTGAAGATTTAAGAGAGGCCTGCAACTTTTAGTTTGTCTGAATGGGATGGGCCACAGTGTCAAAAGCTTTGGCAAGATTGATAAAATGGCAGAAGTAGTCAGACCTTGATCCACACCTGTAAGTATGGAGTCAGTGAGCCAAAGGAGGGAGGTGGAAGTGGAGTGGATTTCCTAAAACCAGACTGAAAAGGAGTGAAAAGGAGGAGTTATCAAGAATGGAAGTGAGCTGAGATAAAACCATGTGTTCCTGTAACTTAGCCAGGGTAGGAAGGAGAGTTGTTGGATGAAAATTACCAGGAGAAGTGGGATCACCACATTTGTGTATAGGTATTACAATAGCCTATTTTCAGACATCAGGAACAGTAGCAGAAGAGAAGGAAAGATTTAGAGTAAAGTAATGGGCAGAGCAATGGCTGGTGCCAAGGGAAGAAGTTTAGGGTCAAGGCCTTCAGGACTACTTCCCTTAAGTGGATTAAGGGCAAGTAGAGTCTTTAATGAAACAGGGGTAATAGGAGAAAAGAAAATGAAAGTTGAAAGGAAGGCAGAGAAGGGTGGAAGGGGTTGGGGATTAGGGATTACAGAAAGGGCATAGGTAGTAAAGTAGGAGTTAAAAGACTTGTAACAGCAGAAGGGTCAGAGAGAAGGAGTCACCAACCTTAAGAGTGGTGGGAACTGGGTCAGAGGGTAAATAGTGAGTGGATAACCTTCTAAAACTTGAAGGGTTATTAATGTTGTTTTGGAATGTGGAACCAAAATACTCAGGCTTCAAAAGTCTGATGGCTTTGGTACAGGCATTGCTTGAGGAGGGTCTATAGTTGGCCAAAGAAGAATAGGAGCAAGAGATTTTAAAATTACACCAGGCAAGGTCTGGGAGCAGAGACAAGTAAGTAACTCAGCAGATATCCAGGGAAGTTGTGAACCCAAGACTCTGTTTTTCTCAGGGTGCATGATCACCTATACAGCCAAGAATTTAGACTAAAAGTATTGTAGGGTAGTATGTATATTACTGGCTGTAGAGATGGGGTACCAATCAATTGACCAAAGATCATCTTGAAAGGAGGTCAAGTGACTTAAAGACCTGAAAAATATGAATTCGGGGTGCTTTAGGGTGATGTAGCTTGCACACACAGTAAACCATATGGTGATCACTGGGTGCATCAGGAAGAATACCTGCATCCACTTCACAGTAGGGATGGGAGGCAGGACCCAGTCTAGCAAAGAGTGGTTTGGGGATTTGAAATTTAAACAAGTGGGTTCTTAAATCATTTGGGTCAGTTGCAGTGACTTAACGTTTTGTGAAAATGTATTTGCATTACGGGAGAGTGAATTTAAAGTTAGCAAGTATAAGTAGATTACCACTCAAGGAGTTCGAACAGATTGAGGAAAGAAGCTCAGTAACTGAAGCAGAGGGTACACCAGTGCAGCAGTAAACACCAGCAATAAAGATGGTAATAGAAAAAGGAAGAGAGAGAGTTTAAGGAGGATCATCTTATGTAAAGAGAGGGAGGAGGCAGATAGAACAGTCATACGTTGGAGCCTAGTGGATATGTGAACTGCAGCTCTGCCATCCCTTGTAGAGCAATCTTGCCTGACTAGGGTGTAGCCAGGTGAGTTACCTCGAATTCTGGACCTTAGAGGAGAGCCAGGTTTCAGACAAAACTAGAACATCCAGCTAAAGATTAAGCATGATAGGTGGTAACTGGTCAAGTTTTGGGAGGAGACTACAGATATTTGAGACCACCCTCAATCCTTTAGGAAGTAACAAAGGAGAAGGTGTAATGGGACCAGGATTAAATCAATCTCACCTGTTAACAAGAGTAGTAAACTAATAAGATTAAAAACACAATTATTCTGCTTGGATTGGGGGATGAAGAAAATAGGACTAGAAAGCACCAAAGAGTTTCAAGGTGAAGCCAAGGAGCAAGAAGAATTTTACACAAGGATCGCCAGGAGAGTGGAAGAGAGAGGAATAGAGGAGGAGGGAGACTAGGTGAAGAGAATACGGAAAATGTGAAAGAGTAGAAAGAGGAAAAACAGCAGGTTGTGGAAGGAGAAGGAAGGAAGTTATGGAAAAGAAAAACAGAAATAAGCGGTATAGTGAAGATGAAATGGAGGCAAATCAGAGAAATAAGTATAGTAACAAGAAAGTAAGTGTAGTATGAAGTTATCAGGCCCAGACAGGAAGGCAGTGGGGATGCAGTAAGTCTGATATATAGCACAGGGAATATAAACACAGAGCACTCTAAAACTCTAATAGAAACAAGCTATCAAAATAATATAAATACCCTCTTCCCAAATGAAGCTACACATGGGTAAAACAGCAGTTAACAGTAGAACAGCGAATACATGCAATTGACAGATACAGTAAACTGAGCTGTTTGATAAACAGGGACTCTGACATACAACAGCTTGTGATACACAGCAGAAACTTGCAGAAAATGCCCATAAGCTTACAAGTAGTTCATCAAACAGGTAAGTGCAGGAAATTATAATGCACGTAACATAGTGAGGCAGACCCAAGGGCAAGTTGCAGCTGCAGAATACTAGCATCTTACTGGTGCAGAGTTAGGGCTGGCAACAGGCCAGGCACATCTTGGTGGTGAGGTGGTCAGCTCTGTAGAGGTGGAAGCAGCCACCTGGCATGAAGGACCAGTCATCAGGGAAGGGGGCTCACCCATCCTCCAGAAGTGGGGACAGGAAGAACCAAAGAAACACAAAATGGACAAAAAGAATATAAACACCTTTTAGACCATCTTAATGTTCAGTGTTTTCAACTGTGGTTTACAGTGATTGGCAGAAAACATTTCTCACTGAAACTGCCCTTGTAATGTCCTTCAGGGTAATGAAACTGGCCCTACTCACCTAGTTGTTTTGTCAGGTCCTGCACTCTCTCTGCTTTGCCATCTCCCTTCCCAGATGTCCCTATGATGCTTGGTACTGGCCCTGGACATGAGATACCTGTGCCAAACTGGAAGCATCAGTAACTTCACCAGCAGCAGATATAGGCACCTGGCTGCTACACTTCTGCATTTGAGCCATTGAGCAGCTTCATAGGGTGTGGGGTAGGGGTGGTGGGGGGTAGACAGCAAGCATATTTATGGGTTTAGACCCTAACAGCTGTGGGTAGGTAATTCCTTACAATACTGTATTTATTTACACTATGGAATGCAAATTTTAAGATGCAAATTTTATGTTGCAAATACTCAGCAGTTTACCAGTAATTCCACAGCAGTTATGGATATATTTGTTTACCAGCTACATACTTCTCAGAACAGCAACTATTGAATAAAATGGTGTGCGTACAGTATACTAGCGAGACCTAGTGATGGAACTCTTTTACATTCTTGTGCTTCCCAGGTTTGTTGACTTTGGTTTTTCCTGGTTCATTAGGTTACGTAACAAGAATCAGAAAAAATGTCACCTCTTATGAAGTGAGCGTAACTGAAATATGGCATGCATGGTTCAGTGTTTGTAAGTTTTCATTTCAGTTTTCTGCTGCCAAAACTGCAGTTCTCCAGAAACATCACAGATGGAGTACTGAAGAGAGGAGAAATTGGAACAGTAAACTTGTAAAAGCTAAAAAATACCAGGAGTGAGAGGCCAGCTGACACAGTGATACACAACTAGTGTATTCATTTTATTGACACTTGCAAAACTTTAAATGGAAATGTCTGAAAAGCGGGAAAAAGTACAGTCAATCCATACCATTTTAAATGTGGGTACCATGACTTAATGCCATATGAAAAGACCTCTGCAAAATAGCTTGACTCTACCAGAATGTAATTTATTTGTACATAAAGATGGAGTGATTTCGAAACACGGTTATAAATGTACTGAATAAAGTGAAAAGTAGTGTTCTAAAGTTTATGCAGCTACACAGGAGCAAATGAGCTGAACATAAGGGAGCCAAGCATATGGTACCCAAAATGGCAGCCAAAGTCTCACAAAACCAGTCGGTCAGAGTCAGAGGTATGTATGCATAAGATGGGTAGTGTGCTACAATTATGGTGAGAAGATATTCTGAATCTTTAGAATACTGTATATAGCACCATGAAGCTAGGAATTAAAGAACTTATAACTGAAACTGCCAGCTTGAGTTGTAAGCTATATTAGCTATTGTAATGCTATAAGAGAGTATTATATAATACAGGAAGCTTTAGCATGCAGCAATATGTAGAAAATACAAAATCACACAAACCCGCATAATGCAAAGCATCATTGCATGTATATGCAAATTATCATGTAGTAAAACCAGCTGTCCATTTGGTTAGCTCCACTGGTCCCATTTTTTGCAATAAATGTGATTTGGACTGAAATTATTCTGTCTGAGAGTTCATTGAATTTGTACCTTTCTTCATTTTCTCAGTGTTGTCTGATCAACTCAGTAGGACCATTTCTGAGTGTGGCCACATAAACAGAAAATCCAGTTCTCTATGAAACTTCCAGGTTCAGTACCTGCAGGTCAGGTACTTGTCACAAAGGTATATGCGTCCTATGTTTGTGTAGCACATTCACTGTAAGGCATATAGTAAAGTGTTTTACCAAGACTCTTGCAAGACAGACCCACCTCCATATAGTGGTCACTTCTTTTTTAATTTTTAATTGGACAGCTGCCCATTTACTCATGTTCTTTTCCTGCAGTTGGAGTGTCACACTCTTCTGCAACTAAGTCACCAAGTGTGCTTCCATCACTTTTGTAGTTCACCTCAGGTGGAATTTGGAGGCACAAAACTCTTGTGAGAGGAGAGTAATTTTGTTTTCATGCTTGCTATCAATCTTTGGGCTTGTTCTGCATGCAATCCCATCTCCAGACCTCACCAGGTCAACCTCTGCCACCAGGTCCACCTACCCTATTAGATTTGACCATTCCACTAAACAGGTCCACCCCATCACAGAAATTGTCACATCAGGCTCATCCATTGCTGGGTCCAGTTCTGCCTGCACTGTTATCAGGACAGGCCCTGCCTGCCCCATTAAATTTACCTGTTCTACCAAACTTATCTATGTCATTGAACTTTCATGCCCCTTGGCAGGAACTGTCAGCCCCATTATTGACTCTCCTGTTCCATTGCTTCAGACTACTTGCTTCATGGGCTTTATATACCCCATTATGCCCAGTGATTGAGGAACTGGACCCAGAGGTCAAGGGTATAGTGACCAGAGGGATTGCTGCTGACATTCTACCCAGCAGGCGCTAACAATATAACCAAGCCAGCAAGGCTCGGGCATCTGTTTTTTTCAATTAATAATCAGTAATGGATTTTGGTGTGCATAATTCTGTACTGATCAATCAATAACTTGTAACCTGATTCTAGTGTGCTCAATTCTGTACTGATCGATTAACAAGTTATAATGTGATAAATTGTTTCTACAAGCTTAAAACTTATGTACTAAGTTTTTATTTTCTTCTCATAACTTTAAGTAGAGTTAAGTACTGAGGGTAAACTAGTAACTTTCCAGACAAAACTGTATCCTCATGAATTCTAAGTAAGATCTCCTCAATTTTAGGCACCTGTGAGTTATGTTCGACTGACAAACTCAGGCAGCCTATTTTACCTACCAGACTGGCAGTGACAGGTCAGCAAGCAGTCAACCGTGACTGTACTAAGGAGAACCTGCTGTACTCGGGAATGCCTGACCACATGAACAATCATGATCAGCGCTTTGTCCACTAGGTGAGTAACTGACCACATGGGTGTTCAACCTTGTCTAGCCAAAGTAAACAACAACCACAGCTAGTGTTTATCTGTTCAATCTCTGTCTAAAAATGATTCTTCTCACAGCAATGTACCCCACCCTGTGCACAACCTGGTCTTCAGCTAATAAAGAATATTTTAAAAATACTAAACAGTTTTCTTTTTTTTTCTGCTCTGCATCAAATGTATTTGAGAATTGATTTTGCCTTGCTTTCATAATGGATTGAATATTAAGTTAGGAAATTCAGTATAAGAACATAATATCTGATCATGCTCCTTAATGCTTAATTTAGAGGTTTTAGTCATCCTAGAATTATAAGCTTTAGGATTGACCCAGTATTGTATAAGGATGGTGTTTTCTAAAATTTTAGGTAGAAAAGTTGAGCTCTTCTTTGAACAAAATAAGTCAGCTGAATCTTCAGTATCTTGGGTATGGGATGCGTTCAAGGCTTATCTTAGGGGTCATAACATCTTTTAGTATAAAATGTAGATGCACCAAGCAACAGAAGCTATTAAATCTGGAACAGAAAATCTCAGTGTTGGAGAGGGGCATATGTTGTCAGATGACATGAAACAGATTCCAGAATTAGTGTCACTTAGGAACAATACAATACAACAGTGGCAGAACAAGCAGAAAGGCAGCTCTATTATACCTGCAGTAATATTATTTTAAGGGTGAGAGGATTGATAAATTAATGGCTTGGCAATTAAAGGCAGCACAGCAAAAAAACTGATTACACAAATAATAGATCCTGAGGGCAATATGAAAAATTCTGGAAAATCAAGCCTTTCAGAATTTTTCCAATGATTGTACACTTCAGATATATCAGAGGCACTGGAAAATCAAGAACAGTTTTAAAGGATATGGTAATCCCCACAATTTCCCAGAATTATGTATACAGCTGGACTGAAGGTCACTTGTGAGCAATAATAAAGGCTGTTCAGGCATTACCATCTGAAAGGCTGCTGGTCCAGATGGCCTCCCTATTGATCTCTATAAATTTATGTTACATAAAATTATAATTCCCTTAAAAAAGTATTTGATCATATATTTCATTCCCAAAAATTAATCCCTCTTTTTGCAAAGCCACTATAATGCTGATCCCTAAAGCGATAAAGATTGTCAGCAATTGGAATCATATCGTCCTATATCACTTATGAATTCTGAAGCAAAATACTATCAAAATCCTGGCCATCAGACTGGAGAAGATCCTACCTTTGGTAATTCATCAGGACCAAAATGGCTTTATTACGGGCAGATGTTGAAGTCCAATATATGACGTATGGTTAATATATTGGATTTTTGTAAAGATAAAGATCTCTCATGCTGATAGACACTCAAAAGGCCTTTGATCATGTGGAATGGCCATATATAAAATATGTAATGACCAATACAGCTTTGGTCTAATTTTTGTAAATGGGTGGAAATTTTGTATTTCAGTCTGGTGGCCAGGATAAAAACAAATCAGGAACTTTCATCCCTTATAATTCTGCAAGAGGCACCGTCAGAACTGTCCTCTTTCTCTATTAATTTTGCCCTCATTATTGAGCTACTGGCCATAGCTGTTAGAGCTTCAAAATTAATTGGTCCCATTATCAATAGTTATCCACGCAAGATTAGCTTATATGCAGATAATATGTTGCTGTATGTAAATAATCTTAATCATAGTTTCCAACATAGAGTGGATTTATTAACCTGTTTGGCTGCTTTACAAGTTACAAAGTAAATTGGGCTAAACGGAGGTTATGGAAACAGATAATCATTTGGGCCCATTTGTTTCCCACCAAATTATCAGATTCGCAAAGTATCTCAGGTCAGCTATTGGGGTAAAATTGATAGTTGTCTGAGAGAGTTATTTCAGTTAAATCATATGAAATTAATTGAAGAAATCAAATCTGTCTTATTACACTGGGAGCATTACCAGTGACACTTATGAGTCATGTTAACGTCATTAAATGACTATACTTCCAAAAATTATGTTTGTGTTTCAAACATTACCTGTAATAATCAAAGACAAATTTTTTAAGGGCTTGATAGTATCATCAGGAAATTTTTGTGGAAAGGTCAGAAGCCTGCCTTAAACTAGAAAAATTATATTCTTACTATACCGTGGCAGGTCTAGCTTTACCCCACTTTAAGTATTATTACTATGCTGCAGTTTTAGCAGCCAACTCTGGTTAGTGTAGCAGATTCCAAAGATTCTTCCTGGATCATGGAAACTAGTAGTACTGTATATTTATATGTTACACATGTTTTGTATGTAGGCATGAACAAACATAAAATTAGCAAAATGTTAATGTGCACACAAACAATGCTCTATGTTTGGAGCAAAGTGTTCTATAATCAACTATATAAAAAATACATGTTGTTTCATGCACCAATTTATCAAAATAATATGTTCCCCATCTTTGACTAATTCAATATTCAAACAATTGTATGATAAATGCCTGAAGGAATTTAATCAATGTTGGCAAAAGGTTATATATGTGATTATACCTTAAAGAACAGATATAATCTATCAAATGAACATTTTTCTCCAAGTCAGAAATTACATCAATAAAATCTTAAACAATGTTCCCATTGTACAATGAATCAGGTAGAGGATATTTTATCAAAGGGATCTAAAGCAAAATTAATATCACAAATTTATCAAATAATTTTTCCTGAGACAGAAGATTTGTTGCTACTACTTAAAGCTAAATGGAACAGAAACTGAAGTGTGCCATTCCAAGTGTGATGTGGAAAACAACTGAAAACATGAAAAGTGGTGGCTGAAATCTATTTGATTACAGCAGATAATGTTAATGTTCTGCATAGTACATATTATACCCTGGATCGATTACATAAAATGAATCCAGCTATATTTTTAGGGTGCCCTAGATGTGAAAATAATGTTGGCACTTTAGAACTTATGCTCATTACTTCTAGCGTACTTTATGGTGGGATCAGATTTTAGGGTATTGTCCAAAACCTTAAAAGTGAAACTGGTTAAGAACCCAGATTGGATGCTTATTAGGATTGGTAACACTTATAAACATCTTCGACCTTCACAACAATATTTGATTAATATTAGTATGGCAATGGCGTTTAAGCAAATTTTGCTTAAATGGAAGGATAGTACACCCCCACTTTTGATGTATAGTTGAATTCAATGAGTGTGATTCATGCTCTTGAACAGATACATTATTGTACTGTTAAGCAGATGGTGAAATTTAATAACATTTGGCTTCCTTCCATAAGATCTGATGGCCAATAGGTAGAGGCTTTTTGCCTCTGAATCAGCAATGTTGTACATTTTATATTGTACTAATATGTGGATGTATACGTTTGTGACCCTTGATGTTAAATTACTTTGTAATTTTGCTATTATTATTATTAATTAATAGAAAAAAAGGAAAAATAATATTTTTAAAACATATATCACTGACATAAATTTAATGATGTCAGGCCCAGGTTACAGCCCAAATATTTTCCTATATTAGTCAGATGCTCCTTGTTTACTAACAGCTCTCAGCATCTGCTCATCATTCAGTAACTACCTGACTCACAGAAACTGCTAAGCTCTGGCAAGGGTATCTCCTATCCTCTGCCTGGCCAACAGATAAAATTATCTGGGTCTTTATCCTCTCCTTGGAAAAAGTATTTAAACCCTCAACAATGCAAGTGAGGTAAGGAATCTCAGAGGGAGAACCACAGGCCACACCATCACCCAGGATCTAATGGGACATCAGCTTGTATTGGTCTGGTGAGTTTTTACCTTCACCTTAGGCATAGGACCTAAGGCTGACAAGGCTGGCATTTGTTTTATTTATTTTACTCGACGTATTTTTACTTGTGATGAAGAAATTATTTTCTGCTTGCACTGTTGTTCAGAAAATTGTAACTGTATTTTTAAGAGTTTTGAGATTTAAGAACTGCATTTACCTGCTTACATTTAATGCCCCAAACTGCCTTATAGACACTTTCCTTGTAGACAATTCAGAACTGTAACTGCAGTTTTAAAATTGTAACTGTTCATTCATTTTACTGTAAAAATCTGCCTTGTAAACTTTAAACGTTTATATCAAAAGTAAACATTTTTATCATGAATCCTGACTTTGATTTTCCTTCTCAATATAATATTATAAAACTTAGAGCAATGAGTTTTGAACAAAATAACCTTAAAAGTAAATCAGGTCTGGATTTCTGTTTTCTAGGTCATGCTGGTACACTTAAAGTAATAGTCCCAGGTTGCAGTCATATGATTAGATGTACAGATTTCTTATGCCCAAAATTGCTACACAAATATTTGGGTTAGTGTGTCAAAGATTCTAATAAAAGGCACTAGTGCAAAATATATGACTGTCATGGGCACTGACAGACAGCTGGTTTTAAAGTAAATATAAGAATATTTGAAGAACTAGAAAGGACACATTGTCCACTGACAAATAAACATACCCATAAGGGCACATTAGACTTTAATAAACACAGCACCTTCCTGGACTGAGATCAAATAGCCTTGGTCAGTCAGGTGTCAGATGAGATAATTGTGGCAGGTGGTCTAGACCATAACACAGGGGTTGCTCTGCCAACCTCTATGTTGTCATTCCTAACCTAGCCCAATTAGTGAACAACTTGGAAAGAATCTACCAGTCTCCAATGGTCTCGGTGAAGCTGTGTACACAGTTGAGCAAAAAGTTATATTGGAGAGCCGGAAGACTCTCTACCTAACTCAAGCTCCTTGCAACAAAGTCTGCTGAGCCATGCAAAAATGTAGAACATTCTCAGGTGGTGTGGCACAGCCTTCCAGGAAGTCATTCATCTGAGACCACTAACATTATTCCATACTTGAGTTAAAAGGACCATTCATACCCACTCATCATCATAATTTGAAAGTCCAGGAAAAGCTCTTTCAAATGAGGATTAGTGCTAATCTGTAGCTGAAAGCACTCCAGAGATATAGACAACTGAGTCTGCTCAACATTAAAGAACAACTGACACATCTCAGTAGAGACGAGCCAGTAGTGCCCTATCCTGCCTAAAGTACCTCCCGGAACAGATGGTATCACAAATGTCCTACAGTACATCCCGGAACAGATGGTATCACAAATGTCAGTACTGTAGGCAATATTTTACTGTAAAGATGAGCGGTGCAATACACCCCACCACAGCATCAGGTCCCTTCCGATCCAAACCTGAGTATGGCGTCAGGTCAGTATGAGGACAGCAAATTCCATTTAGCTGGTGAAAGTGCTGCAGAATTAGCATTTCACCAGGTCTCCATCCTGACCTGACATCATCCTCAGGCTTGATCCGGAAAGATCTGATGCTAAGTAGTGTGCATTGCGCCCGCCCAATCTTTACAGTAAAATATTGATTTACAGTACTCCATTTGCAGTACCCTCTGTAGCGGTAGGTACTGTAGGCAGAATAGGGCACTACTGGCACATCTCTACCAAGACATGTCAGTTGGTCTTTAATTCACATTGCAGCCATTGTTGGAATATTGTGATGTCATTGAGCAACAAGCTGCACCTAACTGCATTGAGTCAAGCACAGATTGTTCTTGATGACATCACAGAGTTCTACAAATGGCTGTGATATAATATTAATATTAATATTGAAAAGACTTGGTCATCTATATATCTGGAGTACTTGTGAGTTCACTACTTCATTTGAAAAGGCTTTCATGGGTTTTCAAACTATGCCAACTACTGTACATGAATGTTTCCCTTTAAGTCAGGTAAGCCAGACCACCAAAGCTGAGTTACAGAACATTCCTTGATTTCACAAGTCAGTTGCCTATACTATGTATATTTGAACATAAAGAGACAGTAAACTCTTAATGGCAAAAAATAAATAAATGTTCATGATTTGAAAACAGATGCTACATTAATACTGTTTTATCCATTTAATTTTGGCAGCCTGCAGAGGAACCAAAACAATGAGAGGAACAGGTATTTATTACAATACAGATAATGTTTTAATTAAAAGGCGTGTTGTGGAGGAGGTGAACCCTTGTAGGGCCATGAATGTAAGCAAATGGAAGAGTTGCATTATTAAATTAATGCTGTTTCTAGGGCAGACAGTGTGGAATGCTTTTGGGATTGCATATATGGTCCATTTCTGAAAAACATCACCTATGCAGTTTTAAAGGCAAGCAATCCTTTTCAAACTTGAACACAGAATAAAGTATATGATTTGAAAATATCTTAACTTGGATCATGTTCTGATCAAATAATTCCAGCATGGCAAAAACTGTAAAACAGGAAATACTGAGGCATCATGTCTTACCTCCTGACACACAGCGAACCATGTTCATGGTGTGAGCAGGTCACCAGGAGGTCGGCTGGGATGGAGAGGATCGAGCATGCAGAGGACTGCTCCTCTCCCAGGGAGGGAGGGACATGGAGCAGCACACCTCTGACACCTAGCGATGGCTGAATGTTGGAGCACTTGGGTCCGTACATGAGGGATGGGGGCAGAGCAGTCAGCTGGCGTACTATGGTGGAAGTGCACACAGCTTGGCCATTGCCGATGCTACATTGCTCTGCCTCTGGGAGGGAGGCCAGGAAAAACAGGAGGAGAAAAGCCTGGGTGGTTGACTGCTGACCTTGCAGGTGCCACCCCATAACTTTCATCCACCTCAGAACCAAATACATGTCGTGGGCTGAGGTCCCACCACCCTGCCACAGGGGGTATGCCATGGAGGAAGGCAGGAGGTGGCACTGTGAATGGGTGGATGGGGCTGGGGGTCGGCACAATCGTGGGCCACCAGGAGAGGATAAATCAAGTAACAAAAAAAAACAGGAAATACTATTCACAGTATAACAAAACACTGAAGCTGGCCCTGGTGGGGCTGAGGGTTGAGGCATTGGACGCCACACCCGTGCCATGCCAGCGACCTGTGTTTGGGAATGAGCCAGGTCATCAGGGGTTGGCATGGAAGGACTAGATTTAAGCATCTGCAGACTGCTCTCCTAGTACTAGGGAGGGATGGGAAATCCACTGCACTGTAGCAGCCTCTGGGGGCACCTGGTGGCACTACCAGTGCTTGTGCATGCAGGGGGAGTGCAGCAGATGTAGGAACTCTGGATGGAGAGGTGAGGGAGACCCTTCATCAGGCTGGACTGACCGTACCAGAGCCCTCACATTTTGAGTGAGCCTGCTGTTCTCTGGGTCAGTGGGGGCCAGATGCTGGATGCCCCACTGGTGCGCTCAGAAGGCACAAAAATAGATGGAATAAAATAAAAGAACACTGTCAAAAGAAGCACATGTAACCCTACCCCCAGACTGATTCATTTACTATGAGGTCTTTCATATCTAGAGGGGCAGCATGGGCTGTTACCTGGGTTTTGATGGAAACACCAATGTTGAGCATCAGACAACTTGCAACTTCATGAAACAAACTTAACTCTCCACACAAAATCTTCAGTCAAGCAGAGCAGGGAGATTTCAACAAGTGACAGGCAATTACTTTGATGTTTTGTGTTGGAACTAGTGGACCATACTGCCATATTCATATAACAATCAAAATTGTGCTGGATGTGAAACGTAAACAAAGCCCTCAATCAGCATTATGAGAAAATCTGGTCAACCTTTTGAAATAGAAAGAAAATGGGCCTACCCTTTACCCTCACTCTGAACTCTCTCTACCAAGCTCTCTTAAGGTTCATTTGCATGAGGGACTGTGAGCCATTGTCAGTGGCTCACAGGGTAATATCAGTGCCCCTGCCCTGTGTGAACCTTACAATTTCAGCGATTTTCTTTTGCATGGTGTTGCCACCACGATCCTTCTTTCCTTGAGTTTGCAGAGTGGTGGTGGTGGTGGTTTCCTTTCTGGTGTGAACATCAAAACCACATGCAACACCAAAATTCCCCACCCAAAGTAGGGACAACACCAGAATCACCAGAAGCGGAAAGGGCACGCAGCACCAATGCAATGTGAATGCAGCTCTCCTAAGAATGATTAAACAGTAGGGGCTGCGGCAAGGCACAGTGTGAGCGAGCCTTTAGACTTTCTCCCTCCCTGCACTATTTAAAATGCTACCTCTACCAAACCTCTCCTCCCCTTGCTCCTGTCCCTCCTCCTCTCTGTAACCAAGGAATTGCTGCTTATAACTCCACCCGTCTGTGTTTTTGTAGCTTTTGTATACCTCTATCTACGTTTTCATAATTTGTATTACTGTAATAGCAATTTCAATGCACATTATGATCTCATTATAATTCTGTTTTGATTCCTGTATGTCATATTTGAAATGTTATCCTATTAACTTATGTAATGTCCTTCGGCCCTGGGTTACACCTGGAAATAAGCCTTGGCTTAGTGTGCCTGTCCCAGTTATCGACTTTAAATAAATAAATAAAATAAATATTTTGTAGCAAAGTCTGAATCTCAAAATCTTTTTGTTCTTTTATTTTTAAACTTTTTATTTATAATTAGTTTAGTAATTACAAGTATTTCAAAAGTGTTCAGTACTGTTAAAATAAGTGACCAATACATAAAAAGACATAAAAGAAAATTATTCTATAGTAAAGAAATATGCTTGAAAGATCATAGAGGCAGACCCCACGGCACAGCGGTTGGATTTCGCTTGTGACGCCATTGACCCAGGTTCGGAATGAGCCCAGGAGCTGGAGAGCCCAGCCGGGAAGGGAGGACTGAGCGCTCCAAGGACTGCTCGTTCTCTCCGGGGAGAGGGACAGAGCTCGGCTCTTGTCTGGCCCTGGGTGGAGATCTGAAGTACAGCAAGCCCGGCGCGCTCAACAGAGGCGGCAGTGCAGATGTCGGCGCTGGCGCCCATATCGAGGACTTAGCACGCCCGAGAGAACATCGGGAAAAACAACGCACAGCCTCCCAGTAGACGGAGCACCAGGCCCCAACCTTCAATACCCCTACCTGCCCGAGACAGTGTTCTGACAAAATACAGAGATGCATCGGGGTGTAAGGCTCCCACCCCATACCCACCTGGGGGTATAACGACTCCATGGGGACCGGACTGCAGTCATCAGGTAGGTGGCCCGAGAGCTGATAAGGCTGTAGGTGTCTCCTGAAGAGGGAGGCTGCGAGGAGGGGAGAATAAAGAGAAAGTAAAAAAAAGATCATAGAGCTCAGAAGGATCAAGAACATGGGACATGAGTGGAAACTGGTGGGAGAGGTTCAGGATATATGAGAAAGTTTTATTTACAGAGAGGGTAGCTGAGCTGTTGAACAGTCTGCCAGCTGAGGTGGTGGGTGTCAAAACCATTAACTGTTTCAAGCACAGTTGGGACACCGTAAATGGTGTAACAGTTATTCAGGGTGCTAGCTATAAGACAGGGAGCATGGGGTAAATAGTGTGGGCTGAAGCCCTATATAGAAAAGGTCTTGGATATTTATTTATTTATTTCATTTTGTTGACGGGTAAGTGCACTAGACAAATTCTGCCTATTTTAGAGCACAACCAGGGAGGGGATACAGATGAATGCCAACTGACTTTGAACCAGATTAAGCTGTTGGTGGCATTTTTAGTGAATGGGGAAATTTGGCCAGGGAACGGGAAATTTCTGCTCTTTTCGAGAAGTGCCATGGGATCTTTAACATCCACCTGACTACCACCAGGACAGGCAGATGGGACCTCGGCAACATCTCATCTGAAAGACAGCATCTCAGGAGTGCAGCACCCCCTCATGCTGCACTACAGTGTCAGTATTGGGATATGATAGGGTGTTATTATGAGCAGACTGGATGGACCAACAGTCTTTTGCTACCATCATTGTTTATGTTTGTGATCCATTTCATTCTTTTCCAATGTACTAGTAGATAATATATTAAATTAATGATAGCAGCTGTGAAATGGAAAGCTATAATTCCACTGATGGTCTAGTGACATTCATATTTTGGGTCTGTGAATCTCACTGACACCCGACATGGAATAATAGCCTTTTAACTTACAGTTGGACTACATTTTGTAATATATAAGGTGAAACATAGGTTTAGAACTATCACAGATGAATAAATGTGTTTGCTTGTCAACAGACTGTGAATTATGCAGGCATCATTTACCTGAGAATGCTGTAAAGTAAGTGGGACATTCAGACATTTTGTGTGGCACTGACATTCTGAAACAAGCCATTATTCACAGTTCTGACATCACAACTGTGAATTTCAAGACTGACCATATACTATAATATTAAAATGGTATACTTTAGAAGTACTTGTTCAGTTAACAGAAACCATGAACAAGTGTAATTAAATCTCATTTTAAACTATTTCTTACTGTTTTAGCACAGTGTACTGTTAACTATGTGTTCAATTCTAAAGTATACTACTGAACAGAAACTGTGTCAGTATTTACTGAACATGGTCCTTAGTCAACATACATGTTTGAGTACAAGGATTTTCCCAGTAAGGGTGTTTTACAATTGAAGAATTCCTCAAGTCTTTGTTTTGATGACAACAGAGTTTCAAGATCTGACAGTTGCTCATGGGATTTTGAAACGACCAGCTCCTCCCTACAAATGTGTTTGTGGATTATAAATGCACGTTACAACAAGTAAAACATGCATTATAATAGGATTGCCATCTATTCTCATTGGATTGATGGATGTATTTAAAAATGCAGTTTTTAAGCAGCCACACATCGGTGTTTCTGATTTGCATTTCTCTATTTAGTTATAACACTGTTCAAGTAGCCAAACTGCTTGTGTAGCTACAAGTTACAGATCAGAAGCTGATGATTTTGTTAATGTTTGGCTAAGAATTTTTTCACTTGGCTGACATTTTCAGATGACAATTACTGTAGCCAAACTGCTACTGGGTTTTATGTGTCTGGTTTAAAACACTGAAAACATTACTGGATTCAGTAACTTCCAATAGCTTCAAAACTTCTCTTGTGCATGTTGAGTACCTGAAAATCAAGAAACAGTATAAAGCAGATACCAGTGTTTTACATTTTAATGTTCAATTTGCTTCTTTTTTCTACTTTAGTATGCTTTTCCCACTTTGTCACCCAACTGGCCCATCATTGCTACTAATCTGTTCACCTAGACCATCACCTGCCCTCCCAGGACTTAACTCTTTCCACCTTCCCTCTGGCTTGCCCCTAGGGCAAGGCCACTGAGTGAACCCTTGCCCCAGTGGAGACTCAGATAATGGTGCTTGGAGAGAGCACTGTGGTTGAGTGGTATGGGGTTTGCAGAGCAGATGTCCTCCTCTTGCAGTCGTGGTTTTAATGCTTTTACAGTGCCGGCCTCCTAGGACACCAAGAAGAGCTGTCTAACATGTAATATGGAAACAGGTACATGGCATGCTGCAGCACATCAGTGTCCTCCCACCCTGATTCTCAGCTCCTACTACAGTGCCACCTGTGGTCACCCAGGTGGCAGTATTGCAGTGGAGACTGAACTCCCTCTCTGAGATGGAGAACTTCCTTTGGCATGCTCATCACACCTCCCTGGCTGTCTGATAACTCAGGCTTATTCCCATACCTGGCAAGTAGTAGCGCTACCACTGCATCGATGGTCTGGCTCCTAATTTACTATTTTAAAACAACATATATTATAATCTAACTCAATGATATCATATACTGGCTAAGAGAGAGTTGTTTCTCTTTCTAGTGCTAGAGTTATATAATGGGTGTTAGTGCTCATTCACCAGAGAGGTACTTGTTGTATAAGGAAAAATAGGGACAACCCACAACATTATGTGAAGGTGATCCTGAGGTCTAGATTTTGTCTGACATCCTGACACTGGTAAAATGTTAAACCTGTGTAGTGGAGAAGGGACAAAGCATTAAGAATCTGATTCTAGGACACAGGAGAAATATAAATAATATTATTGAATAAAGAAATTTGGAGCAAGGGGTTAGTGAAACCTGAAAGAGAAGAAAGCAGTGTGTTAGTGGGGATGGGCGTGGTTGGAGAAGGAGGAAGGGTAATGAGGAATGTTGTTCCAGTTTAAGGTGGGCAGCACCTGCTGTATCATTGCCAACAGCATCAGTGAGAAAGTAACATTTTTTCAAGTGGCCCATGGCTGGTGGCTGGAGTAACAAAATATGATGAGATTCAAGTAACGAGTTACTGTCAGAGTTCAGTTCAGCAGTGAATGAAGGCTACTGGTAAGGAGCTAGGAAGTAGTAACAGTGTGAGGATCTTTCTGCTGGGCCTGCAAGAAGGGAGGTGAAGTGCAGCTTGGGTGTGTCAAAGTTGCCTACCCCTCAACAGAGCTCAGTCATAAATTTCTATATATGGAGGAGGAGAGATCTAAGGTAGGATTTTCAATGGCAGTGCATTGCACCCAGGCCTCATAATTCCATTATTGAAACCCTGGGAAGTGTTATGTCTAGGCCTAGGGAACTGAAGGGCATGTTTAAAAGCTGGTGAAAAAGACAGAAGCTTCAAATCAAATATGAATGAAGATGTTCTTTAACTATAAAGTGTTACATGTACTAAGCCTCAGGATTAGCATGAAAACAATGACTAACATGTTGGAGCATTGGACAGCTCTGGATGAGCTGCATCACTGTAGTGGCAGCTACTAATTTCCTGCTGCTACTCATTATGCTAACTTGTCACAAAAAGTGAAGAAACATATTTGCCATAGCTTCCTCCCCAGTGCATCCAAAACAGACCAAAACACCCTCCCCAATGTGTGCACACACACACACACACACACACATACTAATATGGAAAACCTAAGCAACCATAAACACTAAATCACGCCCCACACACACACACACACAATCTGAACCTAGCAGCAGACTCTGTGACAAACTGGCAAATGTATTGTTTGTACATATAACCTGGGCACAACTTTCTATGTGTATCTTGTATGCCTTTATTAAGCTCTAATGATTTAACCATTTACAGACTTCAATCCCTTTGGGCAGCTGCCAATAAACAAACTCTGATTCTAATTCATATTTATTGGATAAATGTATAATCGAAAATAATGCCTGTATTGCTATAGAAATTGCTTTACATTTTATTTCTCTTATTTCTATATTAATTATGTGGCCAGAGGTGTAATTTAGGATGGAATATAAATACCCCTTTATTTTCAAAAGGGTTCTCCCATTCTGGTCTATGGCAAAACATTTTGAAAATACAAATGCTGATGCCGGCTATATAAATTTTTCCAGGGCCACAGTGCTTAGTAAAATCTGTGTAGTAATAAAGGCACCATTATCCCAATTGTTAGGATAATGGGCTGATTTTATAGCAGTCATAGGCATTCGATGCTGTGATTTGGAACAAATGAACAAACCAGAACACAATACTGTAGAACCTATGATTTATTCTCATATTTTGCCATTTTCCCTTGTTTTGTTTCTCATTTTATTAAAATAAAACAGTATTTATGGGGCCATGGACAAACGTAGTAACTTTAAGACCTTTGGTGTCTTTTATTTATTTCTTTTATTTAAAATTTGGTAACTGGAAAGGCACACTGAGCCAAGGCTCATTTCAGGTGTGACCCAAAAGTGAGAGTGTACAGTCAAATAATAAAAGAACTGAGCAATAAAAATCAAAGTGCAAAGCAAAAATAGTGCAAACATGACAAGAAACAGCATATGCAGCAGATGTCTGGAACATGACACATTAAACATCCATAGATACAATAAATAAATGGTTTGAAACAATCAGTGCAAAAGAAAATTATGAGCAGTAAATCTGACCCCAAGGAGGGGCTTGAACTGCGGGGAAAAGGAAAAGGCAGGTCAGGTGGGGAGTTGACAGACGAAGGAGGTGTAGGGCATGAGTTTAGCTGGTACTTAAGGAAGTTGGGAAGGCTGAGAGCTGGATAGAAGAGGGTAGGAGGTTCCAGAGTAAGGGAAGGTGATAGGAGAAGGCAGATTGTCCAGTAGAGGAGTGAGGATGAGGGAGTGAGAAGGGCAGGGATCCCTAGAAAGAAGGGAGTATGAGGTGGCTGGAGTGGGGAGATGAGATCGGAAAGATACATGGGCATTGCCTCAAACCTGTATTTAGAGATGAAGGAAGCACAGTGGTACAAGTGATGGAGGGAAAGAGGGAATATGGAGAAGGAGGAATAGAGGTGCAATGATGAGTACAAGGGGTGACTTTGTGCAGAATGACAGAGGGCGACAAGTCTGGCAAAGGAAGAGGAGGAGGAGGAGGCAGAACCATAAATCACATCCATGGCCAAAGACTGGGAGCACCATCTTTGTAAATAACTCCTGGCAGGCATGTGGAGTCAAGCAGTCTTTGTTGCAGTACAGGGCACCAAGCTTGGGGTGGAGCTTAGCAAGGATGGCATTGATGTGGGCAGAGAATAAAGCTTGCTGTCAAGCCACACACCAAAATACTTGAAGAAATAAACCACTTCAAGGAGGAACCATCTAGGGTGGTAAAGGAAGGAGGAAGCAAGCCTAGCCAGTTTCTGGCTAGAACCGATGGTCATGGAAACTTTTTTTGTATTGGCCTGGAATCAATGCAGGACATTATGGAAGTCTTACTGGAGTGAGACTTCCACAGCTCTGTCGATGGGCCTGAGAATATAGAATTGTGTCATCTGCATACATATGGTATAAATATGTGAGTTGATACAGATGGTGGGGAGGTTGTTGAGGAAAATGGAAAGAGGATGAGACCCAGCCTGGACTGGGACTGGAGAGCACAGGACACCATTAACTTGAACTAACTGCAGTCAGCTGAAGAGGTAGGCACTACACAACACAACAGCAGAGGCTGAGAGGCTAGCAAAACTCAATTTGTCCAAGAGGAGCAGATGGGCCACTGAATCAAAGGTTTTAGCCTGACTGATGAAAATGAGAGCCATGATGTGCCCCTCACCCATCCCAGACAGAACAGAGCCAGTAACATGTAGTAGGGATGAGACAGTGGAATGGTGCTTCTGAAAACCAGGCTGGAAAGGGAGGGAAGTCAAATGAGTATAGGAAGTCAGAGATCCAGGTGTAGACCAGATGAGGAAAATAGGATGAAAGTTGCCAGGGAGAAGGGATCATCCCTTTGTGGAGGAGGAGAACATTAGCCAACTTCCAAGCCTGAGGACAGTGTAGATTGTGAAAGAGAGGTTTAGGAAGTGAGGAGTGGGGAGGCAATAGCAGGAGCAGAGAGACAGAGGAGTCTAGGATCTGGCCATGCAGGGCTAGCTTTGGACTGAGTAAAAGAAGAGAGGACCAGCAGGTTTCCTGTTCAGAGACAGGAGGAAATGAAACCCCAGAGTGAGGGTGGATGGAGAGGAGTGAGTGGATAAAGGGAGGGGAGAAGGGCTAGTTGAGGGCAGAGAGGGAGAGCACAAGTGGTAAAAAACTCAATGAAGAAAGCGGCATCAGAGGATGGGTCAGATGCTGAGAGCCATTAACCATAAGGACTGTAGGAGTAGAATGGATAGGGGGATCAGACAGGGAGTGGATCACCTTCAAAACTTGGCGGGCAGTTGAGATTGTTCTAGAGGTTTGTGTTGAAATAAAGAGACTTAGTGTTACTGATGGTCTTAGCACAGGAGTTTCTGAGCACTCTGTATGAGTGGAAGTCAGACAAAGAGTAGGAGAGTTTGAATTGAATTCAAGCTTGATCACGCCTTGCACAAATCAATGGAATCAGGGTGGTGGAAGATTTAACCCTGAACTTTCTGATAGGGGCATGTTTGTACCAGACAGAATTAAAGATAGAGTGGAAGTGGGAGAGGGCAATATCTATATTGGGGCAATGAGAATAGGGGATCAATCCATTGCAAACGGGTCGCCCAGTAGAGCAGCTTTGTTTAGTGACTATAGGGACCTAGATCAGATGTACTTGGAGTGAGTGAGAGGGAGGGAGGATGTTGACCTTTTCTGACACAATAGGCCATACATTGGTTAACGAAGTGTCCAATAATATTCCTGAAGGAACTATCAGGTGTGGGTGTGAAGAGAGAACCCAGTCCAGAAGGGTGTGGGTTGAGTCGAGTGTGATAGATTTAGGGAGTCGATCTTGAGGAGGTAGACCTGGAGGCAAGGAAAGCCAATTGATATTAAAGTCCCCAGGAGGATTAATTCACCAGAGGAGGAATGGGAAGAGTTGACAGAGAGGAGTCTACCAGAGAGGAGAGAGTGATTTGGGAGATGACGAAACCCCCAAAATATGGGAGAGGGAGAGGAAGGAGAGCTTGAAAGAAGCTACTCATAGGAGGAGGAGGTATAACCTCCCTAAGAGCAATGGTGGAGAAAGTTCTAGTGAACATAGAGGGCAACAACACCACCACGCTTGCCCTGTCCTGCCTGAAAAGGTGGTAGTTACGTGATACCCATGCTAGAATCTAGAATTCTGTGGAGAGCAAAGATCAGTGATACAAATGATGTCAGGAGAGTTGTGGGAAATCCATGCTGTGAGAAACTAGTTTTGGGAAGAGGCTTCTAGCACTGAGGTGAAAGAGGCTAAAGCCTTTAGTGATAGAGGAAAGTGAAGAAGGAGATGGACCAGGGTTGACTTCATGTCACCTGCAAGAATGAGTAGCAGAATGAAGAGGTGGGTTATTGAAGGACTTATGTCCCCTAGACTTGGTGGGGGGAGGAAAGGAGGACAAGGATGGGACAGGATAGAATGGAGAAGGACTCTAGATTTAGGAGGAGCTGGCAGGAGACCACCAGAGTGGACAGGGGAGGAGTGGAGGATGAAGAAGAGAGGAAATGGGAGGGAATGGGAAGAAGAGATAAGGGAGTAGGGTGGAGGGGAGTGGAGGATGATGTAATGCAGGACAGAGAATAAAGAACTTAAACTAATTTTAGTTAGTAAACCAAAATGCTTTGGCACATGAAGTGCGTTGGACCACGCCCACATAAGCTTGGGGCCCTTGGTGCTGACTGTTCCTCTGTTGTTACGCAGCCACCGCCAACTCCAACAGTGAAGTTCAACCCAGGTGGTTAATGTTACTTACCCTGCTGCCACTATCAACAAAAGTAGAACAGCTTTAAAAAAAAAAAAAAAAAAGGCCATGATAGCTCTCTGTCTCCTTCCCTAGCACCTGACCACTCACCATGCTGCCTTCACCCCTGGCCATCACTCTTGATGTCATAAGACACTTCCTCTCTGTTGGAAGCAGGAGGCCACCAGGCAGGAATATACTGGAACTGAAGGGGTGGCAGGAGACCTCAGGATCCAGGAGTGAGGGAGGAGTGGGGCTTGAGAAAGGCACTGAGAGGGGAAGGGAAGGGGAAGGAAGAAGGTGTTTTCTAGGGTTTGTGCCCATGCGCAATATTCAAGGGAGCTTTTGCATGCACTAACAGGGTTAGTGCACACAAACAAAAATAATGTATGCAGTGGGCAAAGGGAGAGGCAGGGACAGGGATACTGGCACAGTGTGATATTCAGCACATTTGCACTGTGCAAAAGGGTTAGTGCAGGCCACTTTCACAGCATAAACACTACCGATCAAAGCCAGACTTACTCTGGGCAACCCTAACAGCCGGCAGAGAAACTGCAGCCCATGCCTGTTGGCAGTAGTGGAGTGCACCTGTCCCCTGGCATCAAGTGTGCCCTCCATCACCTGCTCCTCATATCTGTGAAATGAAAATATGTTTCTGGTGTCCAGTGGCTCTCCCATCCTCTGAGTCCCATTCCATGTCTAAATATATATGTTCCTGGTGTCCAGTTGTCCCCCCTCTGAATGCCATCCCTGTGTTTCTAAAGTTAATCCCTGGTGCCTAGTGGTCCCCCACCCTCTGATCGCCATCCCCATATATGTAATAATAATAATTATAATCTTTATTTGTAGAGCACCTTTCAAATTGCCAAGGCTCTTAACATACAAAAATAGATACAGGTAAAATAGTAAAACAATATACAGATATAACTAAAAATCAATTTGGAGTACGCTTGGTGCCACAAATGGGTCAGAGGGCCTTCTTGAAACCCCCACGGTCGCCTCCCGTACCTGATGGGGTAGGTTCCCCTGGGGCTGGGCTGCATACATAATACGGGCCCCGATGACTTTAGAGATATACTGGAATCTCTATCAACCCCTCATCAGCCAAGTGAAGCAGTCGCCAGGTCAGTAGGGGACAGGAGCTCTTTCAGATAGTCCGGGCCCAGTCCGTGGGGATTTATTGGTCAGAAGCCTGACCTTGAAGGTGATCCACCACTGAATAGGCAGCCAGTGCAGTTTGTGCAGCACCGTGTGATGTGACACACCCGAGGGTCCCCGTCAACAACTGGGCTGCAGCGTTTCTGCATTAGCTGCAAGCGTGGATAACAACACCCGCAGCCCTAGGTAAAGGGAGTTGCAGTAATCAAGGCTCGAGGTCACAAAGGCGTGGATCAGCAGAAAGGTCACCAGACGGAACTAGATGCTTGACCCTGGCAATCTTCCTTGGTGATAAAGGAAGACTTGATGACGCCGATGCCTGAGATTGCAGTGTCAGCCCATCGTCAAGAATCACCCCCAGGTCCAGCACTCATTCAGAGGTAAGAAGCTGGGAGCCTCCAACAAAACCCAGAAGGCTGACCAGCACCCAACCCTCTATCTGGTGACCCAGATCCACAGCCATCACCTCAGTCTTTCCCCGAGTTCAACTTCCGCCAGGTGGAATTCATCCAATCCTGGATTTCAGTGAGGCAGTTGTTAAATACCTAAAGCACACTATCCTGGTCGGGTGTGAAAGACAGGTAAAGTTGGGTATCATCAACATAGCAGTGAAACCTCAGCCCATAATTGCCTTACAACATCTCAGAGGGGCATGTACACCGCGAACAACATGGGGACAACACCGAGCCCTGAGGGACCCACATGGTAGAGAGAATGAGTCAGAGGAAAAACTTGACCCCACCCTCTGTGTTCTGACAGTGAAAAGGACTTAAACCACCTGAGAACTGTACCAGACAGGCCACAGAGGAACCTCAGGTGCTTGAGTAGCACTCGTGATCCATGGTGTCAAAAGCTGAGGAAAGATTGAGAAGTACCAAGATGGAGCAGCACTTGATCTCTCACCATCAAGAGATCATTGAGCACCCGAACCAGCGGTCTCGGTACTATGCCTCTTATGAAAACCGGATTGGAGAGGTTCATAGATGTCATGGATGGTCAAATGATTCTCCAGCGTGTGTCACAACTATTTCAGTCACCTTCCCCACAAAGGGAAGGTTAGAGAGCGGTCTGTAGTTTGCAAGGCAGCCTGGGTCCAGAGAAACTTTCTTCAGGAGAGGTGTCACCACCACCTCTTTCAGGGAGCTAGGAAAATCACCCGACTAAAGGAGCACCAGACTATCCCATAAAGGACCGAGCCAACGATGTCACAACAACCCATAATCAGGGAAGTTGGGTCCAGAGCCAAACCACAGTACGAGGCGCATACCCTGGACAATCTGCACAACATCCCTGGACTTCAGCCAGTCAAAAGTACTCAGGCAAAGCAAGGAGAAGTGACCGAACACTGATCACTAGCAGCCCCATAGAGTGTGCTGGTTGGATCTCCGCCTGATGCTGGCCACCTTTTCTGCAAAGAACTGAGCGAGCTTGTTACACTCGGACTGTGAAAGGGTCTTCGGACTGAAGACAGGCTGGGTTGCACAGCCTATCCACAGTTCGAAAGAACTGAGCCGGTCAGTTCTGAGCAGCAGCAATCTTCCCAGACAGGAATTCTGCCTTCCTACAGATGATTGTTGATTGATAGACTTGATAATGTTCCATCAGTCTAAGATGGTCAGCCTCTAGGGTGGATTTCCATCAGCAATGCTCTAACTTTCGTCCAGTCGCTACAACTCCCTCAAAGTCCCATCAAACCAAGGGGACCAAGGGTGAATGGAGAGAGGATGAACACGGACAGGAGTGATAGAGTCCAGGGGCATAGTAATGGCCTTATTATAGGCCAGAACCAGGCCCTCTGGACCCTGCTGCCTCAAGAATTACCGAGCAGGTCAAGTACCACTGCAAGGCTGTCAGGGCTCATATCCCGTAAAGGGCGGTATCTGACCATCTCCACAGGGGCCAACCTATGAAGGGGGGCACAAAAACAACCTCACAGAGTAGTGATCAGACCATCCGACCGTTCCACCCCAAATCAGAGGTTTCAATTCCCAGGAGGAAAACCAAATCAACGGAGTGACTATGTGTATGAGTAGCAGAGGTAACAATCTGTGTGAGTCCCAGTGATGTCATCAACTGGAGGAAGTCCTGTCCAAATTACGTAGAGTTTGTCGTTGACCCAGGCATTGAAGTCACCCAGGACCATCAGGCTGGGCAACTCAATGCCATGACGACCATGAAGTCTGCTACTCCTAAAGGAATCGCCGTCCCCAGGTGGACGGCAGATGAGTGTGATTCTACAGCCTACACTTGCTACTACGGTACACTCAAATGACTTGGTCTCCTCAACTAGTACACTTGTGAGGCCCAGTTCAGTCTTGAAACAGACCGCTACCCCCTGCTGTCCAATCTCGAGGTGTATCACCGAGTACCCAACCAGAATCGCAGCCTCCAAAGTGGGGCCTGCATTCTCATCCAGCCAGGTGTTGGTGATGCCAGCCAGCTCAGCTGTCCCAACAAGATCTGCAATAATGTAACGTTAATCCTTGTTGATTAGTGGTCCCCACCCACCCTCTGAGCACCAGCCCCATATATGTGCAACCTCTCCTGGTGTCTGGTGGTTCCCCCACTGATCACTGGCCCAGTACATGTAAACCTTTCCTGGAGGACAGTGGTCCCACCGATCACCATCCCTATGAAAGGAAAACACAGTCCCTGGCATCTAGTGGTCCCCCACCTTCTGTGCACCAGCCTTGGTATAAAATAACTCCTGGCATCTAGTGGCACTCCCCCACCCACCAATCCCTATCCCTGTACTCACAGAGTTCCTGGTGTCTAGTGGCCCCCCTTCTCACCACAGGCACTGATCACCCACCTTGACAACCTCCCTTACCTGGAGTCTCAGTGCTGTGAGGGCTCATATGGTGACCAGCTCAGCCTTCCTTTGCCACCTTGGCTGGCCACTGTATGGACACATAGTGACTGTGCATCCTATATATTGTACAGGGCATGTGTCCTCTGTACTGTACAGGGCACATGTCACTTGCACTGAACAGAGTGCATAGCCTGTGTGCTGTAAAAGGAGTCGATGCTCCTTATACAGTACACAGGCCATGCACTCTGTACATTAGAGAGGACGCATCTCTGTATTGTACAATAGGATGTGCACTTACTGTCCATATGGTGGCTGACTGAGTGGTGAGAGAAGGGCTGTGCAGGTCACTGTATGGGCTCCTTGGCACTGATGCATCAGGTAAGGTGGGGCTGGCAGGATGGGTGGTTGCGCCAATGGTGAGGGGGGGCTGCTGGATGCCAGAGACTTTGTGATAGTATATGGGATGGGGATTGGGTGGTGTGCCTACTAGATGCTAAGGGAGTTATTATTTTATACCAGGACCAGCATTTGAGTTTGGGGGCTACTAGGCACCAAGGACAATGTTTTCCTTTACAAGGATGGTGGTCTTGGGGGATCACTAGTCACCAGGAAAACTTTTAAATGTACTGGGCCAGTGATCAGTGGGCAGGGTGGGACAACTAAACACCAGGAAACATTTGTACATTTACTGAGCCAGTAAACAGCATGGGGGTACAACTAAACACCAGAGAAGGTGGCACATGTACCAGGCTCGTGCTCAGAGGGTGGAGGACCACTGGACACAAGGAAAGTTTAACAGCTCTATGGGCCAGTTATTGGAGGGTGGGGGTACCACTAGACACCACGAATACTTGTTTTGTATAGATGTAGGCAGTCAGGGTGGGATGGATCACTGCAAGAACACAAACCTGCCACCGCTCCCATACAAATGTGCCCATAATGGGTGTGCCTTAGTGCCTTGTATGTTGACTGGCTCCTTTGCATGGGGTTGTCTGAATATTGTGCAGGAAGCTACTGACGCTATTTAGCCTGGTGGCACTGTTCCCTGCACTGGCGAGATCCATGTCAGGGAAGCGCTACTTGGCTTAGCACTATGCTGACATGCCTCTGATTCAGTCAGATAGTGTCTGTGCACTATCTGACTGAATATAGTATCCTCAGAGTCATGGGCCATGGGCAATGCTAACTGAAAACTCTGTGCTCCGCTTACAATTTTGAATAACGGGCCCTGAAGTTCTAAGTTGAGTTAGCAAAGTCCATTTTCCACAAAGAATATTCTCTGGTATTCTGCAAAGTAAAACATTTTGATTTAAAATTTCATTTTATACAAAGATCTTCAACATGTTGTATAATATGTTTATATTATATGTGCAGTTATTGTGTCTCTTGGGGTTATAAGAGTTTCTTCTCAAGTCCTTTGTGAGCCTGAGTGGCTCAACTGCTTGCAGTTTTCTCACCCAAAGAATTTGAGAATACACTCTTCCAACCATAAGAGACACAGTAACTGTACATACAAACATAGAGACATAGAATTTGATGGCAGATAAGGACCGCTTTGGCCCACCTAGTCTGCCCATTTTCCTACCTAACAGATAAGCTGCAGATCCTAGTTAACCAACAGCTTACTTCCTCATGTAGATAAAGGCTGCATGTGCCATAATGGCATGCACAAACGAGCAAAACAAGAAGGACGCTGTACCCAGACATGCAGGTCAACCTGATGATGCATTCAAAGAGAAATACAGGGCTAGACCTTAGAAGATTCTAACCCTGTATTTTCCTTCTTTATACATGCCTACAGTGGTGCTGAGGACAACTAAGTTCTGTCATGTTATGACATGTCAATCAGTAGCTCTCAGTAACTCCAGTTAACAAAAGCTAATCCTATCAACTTGACACGTTTTTAGTAGTGATGTCTAGTAATATAGTTGGTTTTAGCTAAGGATATAATGCTATAGTATCAGGATAGCTAAGTTTCAGCTATAAAAGAATCTATCACTGTGCACCACTACAAAAGTAACCCTGGGTCAAGAGAATTTATCAAATGGGTAGGACAAATACTGTATCCTAATTGACTAAGAGGGTTTCTTTTATTTCGTTTTTGTTGACCGGTAAGTGCACTAGACAAATCCTGCCTATTTTCAGGCACAACCTGGGAGAGGGATACAGACTGAATGCCAACTGACCTTGAACCAGGTTAAGTTGTTTGTGGTATTTTTTAGTGAATGAGGGAAATTTGGCCAGGATACCGTGGAAATTCCCCTACTCTTTTCGATAAGTGCCATGGGATCTTTAACATCCACCTGAACTACCACCAATCCAGGCAGATGGGACCTCGGTTTAACGTCTCATCCGAAGACGGCACTTCTCAGAAGTGCAGCACCCTCTCATGCTGCACTACAGTGTCAGTACTGGATATTAACCCAAGTGCCAGATGTGAACTGAACCCACAGCTCTCTGATCTCCCGCCTCAGAGGTGAGTGTGCTACCTACGAGCCACTGACACTGCAACCTGACCTGTGTTCTTACAAGGTGAAAACTAATACACCAGACATTTTACTGCTAATATTATGGTACACACCCAGATGTCCATACCCCCAAGAAACTTGTTTTATTATACATATACCTGAAGTACGAACAAGGAACATTGGTATATTACATAGCACAGATATTAGGTACACATAGAGTGAAACCACACATGAAAGTAACAGACAATTTAACTGAGAAATTCATACGATTCTTTTAGGTCCAAGAAACTTTTCAAGAAAAAATCTGACAGCTAATGTTAGTATTATAAAAAAGATACTACTCCTCACTTAAATTACTTTGAAGATACAATCGTAACACATTCTAATAACCTAACCCCCACCCAACTCACACACACACCTAATACTAACAATAAATCATTAAATCCTCTTATAGAGTATTTCTTTTTTGTTCTTATCTGGTAATATGGCATCTTCTTTAGTGCCAGATTTATTTTCTATCTCCACTACAGGATACCTGTACAGCACTGGTCATTGCCCATACCTCCATATTTTAATCAAACAGTTTATCCTTCAAACAATCCAGCTCTCAATAATAGAAAGGCTTAATCTGAACAACAGTTTATTTTTAATTGGTCCTGTTGCCTGGACAGCATTGCAAACTGAAACCAGAAGTTGCAAACACTGCTCCCTTTGTTCCATAGATTGGAAGAACACACGCATAGTGTTGCGCCTAGGTTATGCCCTTATTACCCCATATATGTCTTACACTATATCTCTGGTCTGTTATACTGTGATATTGCTATTTTGCAGTAACATTACAGATTTAGCACACATCGTATAAGCATGAGTGCTAGGAATGTACTTGCTGCTAATATATGCTAATATACTATGCGTGATTCATTTATACTTCATTATATTACATTTATCTAGATTATGTTTGTTTTTCATATATAGTTGACCTATTCAGTGCTTAGATGTCTTTGAAGGATCATCAGTGATTATTATGTACTTATACTCTCATATAATTATATGTATGTACACTCAGGCACATATGCCATGTGTAATATAGCTTTGTAAGCAATTCTCTATTTCTACTAACAAGAGACAGATTCCTTGTTTAGTCTGTCATCTAAGCACATGTAGATTGGAAGTGTCAGCATTTCTCTTTGTCTAAGGTTTATGCTTTAGAAGCATTATTTCTTATACTCATTAGTATTCTGTCTCCTAAGTAATTATCCAATAGAGAACGTATTGTGTAACACTGTTTATAGTTCAGAACCAATGTATATGGTTTTGGGTATCAGTAAGCTAGTTCTTATCTTAGTATATAAAACACTGTCTTGCCAGTTTCTCGCTCTCTAGAAGCTTAGTATGTACAAAATAGACTGGCAAATCACTCTTATCAGTGATTTATCCTGCTTGGCTGTGAGTATAATAAAATACTTTATTTACGACTACTTGTGAGTGTTATCTCTGACTAACATTGCAGACATAGAACGAATCTGATTTATTACTTTAGCAGTTAGTCTTCTAACTTTACAATAGGTCCCTTGCACTGCACTCTGTAACCTGCACCTGGAAGGGTAAAAATCTCTTGCACCAAGTAAAGCTTGTTAAAACTACATATCTGAGACTGTGGTCTTTTTCTAATAAGGAGCGTGTGGTGAGTGCTGTGACTGACCTTTTTCTCATAGAATCATAGAAGCTTGATGACAGAAAAGGACCATACCGACCCATCTAGTCTGCCCTTTGTTTCCCTCACACCTCCCTCCCTACCAGCCCGCCCCTCCCTGATAATGGAGCCCCATATGCTTGTCCCATGACCTCTTAAATTCTTCCACCAATTTGGCTCCCCACCATCCATCTGGTAGTCTGTTCCAGGGCTCCACCACCTCTCTGTGAAGAAACACCTCTCACATTACCCCTGTATCTTTTCCTTGCAGTCTGAGGCTGTGCCTCTAGTTTGACACCCTCCTTCCTCTTAAGTAAACACTCTTCTCCCACTTTATTGTGTCCTTTACATATTCAAAAGTTTCAATCATGTCTCCCTTCCCTCCTTGTCTCCAGCATGTACAGATCCAGCTTCTACACCTCTACTTGTATGACTTTCCCTGCATACCCTGCACCATCTTGGCTGCCCTTCTCTGAACCCTCTCCAGTGCATCTATGTCCTTCGGTGATGAGGCCTCCAGAACTAAACCCCATACTTCAGGTGTGGCCTCACCATGCTTTGTAAAGAGGCATTATTACCTCCTTCTTTCTGTGGTAATGCCCCTGCCTATGCATGCCAACATTCCGTTGGCCTTTCCTGCTGCCCTGCTACATCAGATTCCTATCTTAAGGTTTGAGGAGATGATGGTCCCCAGATCCACTCCTGTTCTGTTACTTTAATTTCCTCCCCACCTAGGGTGTACTTGCTCTTCTGTTCCTACTCCCCAAGAGCATCACAGCACTTCTTGGCATTAAATTTCAGCTGTCACATCCCAGACCATTTTCAAATGTCTTTAAGTCCTCCCTCATGTCCTCCACCCTCCTGTGGTGTCCACCCTATTGCATATTTTCGTATCATCATCAAATAGGTACACCCTTCCCTCAACCCCGTAGTAATATCGCTGATGTAGATGTTGAGGAGAAGCAGACTCAAAACTGACCCTGTGGCACTCCACCTTCACCTCCACCATCCTGGAGTACACCCGCTAGCATCACCCTCTGAGTTCTTCCTGACAGCCAGGCCTCCACCCAGCTCATTTTCCCATCCAACCCCAGGCTTTCCATCTTGCTCCCCAGCCTCCTATGGGAGATGTGTCAAAGACTATACTGCAGTCCAGATAGGCCATGCCCACCACCCACCTGTCAATCACCTGAGTTACCCAATCAAAGAACTGGATTAGGTTTGTCTGGCAAGACTTCCCTTCGTGAAGCCATGCTCTCTGATGTCCTTCAGCCACTCTCCTCCAGGTAATCCTCCACCTCTCCTTGATTAACGCCACCATTACCTTCCCCACCACTGACATAAGGCTGACAGGTTGGTAGCTCCCTTCACCTCCTTACTCACCGCCCTTGTGTAAAGGCACTACGCCTGCCATCTTCCAGTCATCCGCCTCTCCTATATCCAGGGACATGTTGAAGAGCCTCACAAGGGTGTGGCCAACCTCCTTCAATTCCTTGATCACCCGGGTAACCCACCAGGCCCCATTGCCTTTGTCCACCCTCAATCTATCTAGCTCTGCCCTAACTCTATACACAGTGAACGGCTCAGATCCACCCATTTGCCCTCCTTCCCTTCAACTTTAGCTCAAGTCCCCTACCATCCTTCTGACCTGTAGTGTTTTTGATTATGGTTAAATGCACTTCCCAGGTGCTAAAGACACTTGGAACAAGCACCTCATGCCTTTCTATGCACCTGAGGCATGCATTTTGGCTTAACCATGACAACCACCACACAGACGTGCCTTATTGCCTACTTCAGCAGGGAACAGTTTTGCTTTATTTTTACCATGGAATGTTTAAAATATAGGTGGAAACGTTTTCAACTTACTAACAAAAAGGTTTCAATTTAGAAAGGTTTTGCAGATTAGTAATCCATGGTTTATTAAATTATGGATTCCTGTCTCACAATCTGCAGAAAATTATTCTGTTGTTTACATAATCTGTGGAAAGTTATTCCATGATTTACAGGAAATGACATTTGGAATTCCATGGAATTCAAAAGAAATTCAAAAAGCATTTGGAAGCTGAATGACCATTCTGCATGAACTCCACCAGCAAAATTCCATATTCTGCACAGCTTTACTATCCTTATAGAGCCTTCCTACTAAACCTATGCTTATCTATAGTAGCCTTCTTGCAGTTTTTCAAACTTTGTGATTTTTGTCCTAAGCAGTACAAACCATGCATTCATCACCTGTTTCTCTACTGTAACCTGTGAACATAAACTGAAGGATTTTGAAAACCTGGAAAAGGGTCTCTCATGGAACATCTGGCACACAGGTTATATGATGCAGAACAGGGTGGTGCACTACAGAAATACTGTTGATTCTTATGGTGCCGTGGAGACACTGTGGGCACAGCAGTCATGATGTGGAAACTCCCTAGTGTGCATCACACTAATGTTGTGTGGAAATGCACTATTGTGCCCTGCACACCATTGAAGCACTTTCTCATATTCAGACTAAAAGTGTATGGCCTTCCTTCCCACGCTAGCATGCTGCAATGAAGCAGTCAATATATCATTTGCAAACACTGCCTCCCTCCATTAAGCTGCTTGACACCTGCTTGTTTTATTTTAAGGTGTAGTGACTTACTGACTGACTCTATGCTATATTAGAAAAGTGTATTGTGGCATCTTAAAATGCACTGATTTATGATATAAAAGCACTATGTTTGAAATTCCTGGACGTTGAATTTGCACAGTTTGTGAATTATGTGTAAACATCTCCATGTCTTTCTAATAGTCTTTCTGCAATACAACTTATGCAGCTTCATATTTAAGTGTGGGATACAAATGTTTGCAGAGAGATCTGGCTGAGCTCTATATACAAGGGGTACATATCGATGCATAAGTCAGCTGTTTTGGCATGCCACAATCCTAAGCAGTGTCAGTGGCTCAGTAGGTAGCACACTCACCTCTGAGGCCAGGAGATCAGAGGGCTGTAGGTTCAGTTCCCACATCTGCCACTTGGGTTAATATCCCAGTACTGACACTGTAGTGTAGCATGAGAGGGTGCTGCACTTGAGGTGCCATCTTCGGATGAGACGTTAAATCGAGGTCCCACCTGAACTGGTGGTAGTTCAGGTGGATGTTAAAGATCCCATGGCACTTCTCGAAAAGAGTAGGGACTTTCCCGTGTCCTGGCCAAATTTCCTCATTCACTAAAAAATACCACCAACAGCTTAATCTGGTTCAAGGTCAGTTGTCATTCATCTGTATCCTCCCCAGGTCGTGCCTGAAAATAGGCAGGATTTGTCTAGTGCATTTACCTGGTTAACAAAACTAAATAAAATAAATAAATGTCAGCTTGACTCAAGTCCCAAGCTTACTTTTAAAAAAAATACAAACCACGATTTCAAAGTCAACTAGTTCTAAAGATAATATGAACATATGAAGAAGCCAGCAGAAGAAGGCCATTTAGTCTATCTAGTCTGCTCATGTTGTAGGGTCCTCAGCTTATACTACTGACCTTGCCCTCCCTGGTCCTCCATTCTTTCTCCATGTGCCCCACCAGCCTATATTTTCCCCTTATGCATAAATAATTTAATGAAAAGGGGTATCTTTGGAACTGTTGGAGTAAGAGATTTATTTTTGTCTTTTCAATGGAAGCTTAGATTTAGCACAATGTGGTTGAGGCATAATAATACAGTTTCCATCCTTTGCTATATATCAATACATATTGATATAGCATAAGTATGTGACAAGCAGTATATCAATATAGTCTGACACACAGAGATGCATGAAAGGTGCACTGACATTACAGAAGCATATCTGGCTCGATTTACAAACGTGGGGACTAAGTCATACACGCAACATCAGCTGCAGACCAAAATCCCTGCAGCTATGAAACTGAAATTCACAACCGCAGCAGCTTGTGCCAGAAGTTATGGCTGGTCTCATCAGCCATAACAGTTTTCTGGGCAACAAACCCACAGGCTGCCATAAATTACTGAGCTGGTAGTAATCCAGTGCCACCTTTGTAAATACAGTACCTGCAGCAGCGGAAACCTGCAGATCTACAAGTGGCAACTGACTTGTGCGGGTTTTTCCAGTAGCAGCTGCCGGTATTTCAGGACAGCTGTGAATCTAGCCCATCATGTGACTATATGACAATATAACCAAACTAACTGAAGTCAGTGGGCCTGATTGTCAAAGGCTGATGCAGGTTTTCCATCAAGCCCTGCATCAGCCCTGAGGTTTGGTGTACTGCACCAAACTCCTTTGATGCAAAGGCACCCACCTAGTACATTGCGCAGCAACAGTTTCCACAATTTTGTGGCAGCTTGCACCTAATATTTGGCACAAGCCCCATAAAAAGGGTCCCCAAATGGCACCAGTTAGACCAAAGGGTAGCTGATCTAACCACAGCATCTAATTGCACCTGATGGGCGCAGTTATAAGTTGCTGCAGGAATGCCACAAGCCTCTGTGCCATATGTTTGGTGCACCAGGGACACGCAGAATCTACAAGTCTTTTTAAAATCGTCCCAGTCTGTCAGTACAGTTTGACACAACTGACACATAGAAACATAGAATTTGATGGCAGACAAGGACTGCCTGGCCTACCCAGTTCTGCCCATTTCCTACCTAATGGATAAGCTGCAGATTCTAGTTAATCAACAGCTTACTTCCTCCTGCCTCCACTAGAATTGCCTTATGCCTGTCCCATGCATTCTTGAATTCTCCCACTGTTCCTGACTCCACAACCTCCTCAGTAAGGCTGTTCCATGCATCCACAACTGTCTCTGTAAACATACTTTAACATTACTTCTGAGCGTCCCCTCTATCTTCAAATTGTGCCCCTTGTTCTTGCATCTCTTCTTCTGAAAGATACTACCCTCTCGTACCTTTGTTAATTCCCTTGAGATACTTGAAAGTTTCTATCATGTCCCCCTTTCCTCCTTTCCTCAAGGGTATACATATTAAGCTTGCTTTAGTCTCTCCTCGTATGTCTTCTGGTGCAGACCTTGCACCATTTTGGTTGCCCTCCTCTGAACAGCCTCCACTCTGTCTATGTCTTTGCAGAGATGGGGTCTCCAGAATTGCATGCAGTACTCCAGATGGGGTCTCACTAACTGTCTGTGAGAGGGATAACAACTTCCTGTTTTCTACTGTTGATGCCTCTCCTATGCATCCCAGTATCCCCCAGCCTCCTTACTGCCTTCTCACATTGCTTGCCCACTTTTAGGTCATCTAATATAATTACTCCTAGGTCTCTTTCGATTTTTGTTGTTGTTATTAACTCACCCCCCATGTGTACTCTTCCCTGGGTTTTGTTTCCCAGATGCATTACCTTGCACTTCTTTGTATTGAATCTGAGCTGCCACGTATTTGACCATTCCTCCAACCTTCCCAAGTCCCTTTTCATTCTTTCCACCCCACCTTGTGTATCAACCCTGTTGCAGATCTTTGTGTCATCTGCAAAGAGGCATACATTTCCTTCCAGGTGCTCTCCAATGTCACTTATAAAGATATTAAAGAGGAGCAGTCCCAGTACCGAACCCTACGGTACCCGCTAGTTACCCTCCTTTCTTCACTGTGGGCTCTGTTTACTATTACCTTTTGCGTCCTGTTGTCCAGCCAGTTTTCATCCAGGCTACCACCTGGGGACCCACTCAAGGCTGGCTAACTTGTATATTAATCTTTGTGTGAGATCTGTCAAATGCCTTGCTGAAATCTAGATAGGCCATATCCACAGCCCTCCCTGGTCTACTACTTGGTCACCCAGTCAAAGAAATCTATTAGGTCTGTCCTGACATGACCTTCCTGCTGTGAAACCATGCTGCCTTGGGTCCTGTGCCCCACTGGCCTCTAGGTACTCAACAGTTCTTTCCTTCAGAAGTGATTCCATCATTTTCCTACCACTGAAGTCAAACTAACTGGTCTGTAGTTTCTGCCTCTGCCCTGCTCCCACTTTTGTGAAGTGGAATCACATTTGCCCTCCTCCAGTCCTCAGGTACCACTCCATCCTCCCATGATTTGTTAAAGAGAGTAGTGGTGTTACTAGTTCTACCCTTTAGTTCGTTTAGTGTTCTTGGGTGAATCCCATCAGGCCCCATTGCTTTGTCCACCCTCAGTTTCAAGAGTTCTTTCAAAACCCTTTCTTCTGTGAATGGACTGGTATCGACCCCCAGCCAGAGTTTCTCCTTGTTTGGTTTAGGCACCTCCTCCTCATCTGTTGTGAATACTGAGCAGAAATATTCATTCAGTATCCCTGCTTTTTCACTGTCACCCTCTGCCCACATTCCTCCCCTTATTAAGTCTCTGTATCCCTCCCTTGGTCTTTCTTCACTCCTAATGTACCTATAAAAGTTGTATCCTCCTTCTTAACAGAGTTGGCTATCTTTTCCTCAGTTTGTGCCTTTGCTATTCTGACTGCCTTCCCTGCCTCCATCTGCTTTAACTGATTAAGTTATCTGTCCTGCTCCTTCTGTGTTTCCTTATATTTCCTGAATGCCATCCTTTTCTCCTTAACTGCCCCTGCCACCTCTTTTGAGAACCATAGTGGTGTTTTCCTTCATTTTGTTTTATTGATTTGCTTCACACAAAGGCTTGTTGCCTCTGTGATGGCTGTTTGATTATTCCCATTGTTCCTCCACCTCCTTCTTGCCCATTTTGCTAGTGCTTTTCTAGAGCACTCTCTCATTTTCCCAAATCAGCCTTCCTAAAGTCCAATACTTTGTTTTGTATGGCTTGACTCTATGGCTGTGTTTATTGTGAACCACACTGTTTGGTGGTCACTTATTCCCAGATGGCTACCCACTTCTAAATCTGAGATCCTTTCTCCTTCCCCATTTGAGAGTACCAGGTCTAAGACTGCTCCCTCCCGAGTGGGTTCCAGCACTAGCTGTCTGAGGCATGCCCTGTAGGTCATCAAGAATGACCCTACTCTTGGAATGCCTGCAGCAAAGGTACTTCAGTTAACATCTGGCATATTCAGGTTCCCCACCAACAATATCTCCCTTTTTCTGCCATTTTAAGGATGCCTTCTATCATTTCCTTGTCCATTTCTCCCCTGAGATGGGGTCTGTCACAACCCCATGGATTGCGTGCCATTTCCTGTCTCTAGGTGACCCATAGTGACTCATCAACTTCCTGTTTACTCTTTAGATCTGTTGTTTTAATCCTTCCCTTATATGAGAGCTACTCCTCTTTACCTACCCTGTCCCTCCTGTAGACTGTGTATCCTGGTATGTTGACTTCCCACTCATGGTTCTTTGTGTACCATGTTTCAGTGACTGCCACAATATCCAGGCATCCCTCTTCCATTAAGGCCACAAGTTCAGGGAGCTTGTTGCACAGACTACAGGCATTGGTACTCATCACCTTCCATTTATTTTTATGGCCTTACCCTTTTCACCCCATCCCTGTCCTTAACACCTTTTCTGCATTTATCCCTGTCCTGCTCCCTACTGACTTCTCTGCCTTGGTGTTTACCTCTCTAACTCACTGCACTTTGTGGGGAGAGGCTGGGATTTCCTGCCCTTTCAGTGCCCCTGGCTGTTTAAATGCTTGCCAATGAAGCATTTAACCTGTCACCTAGGATCCTGATTCCCTGGACAGATGCAGAACATCGCACCAGTATAAGCCTGCATCCTCCAGGTGGCCTCAGTCCCCAATGAAGCTAAGCCTTGAGCTCCACACCAGTTTTCAACCATTCATTGAATCCCATGGTGTGGAATACCCTAGCATCATCCTTGCCATAGACAGGCAGCACCTCCAGAAGGTTACCATACATGCTACTTGTCTAAGGCCCTCCCCAACTCCACAAACTCCTCTTACACTGCTCTGATCCCATTTACAGCCAGGTCATTTGTCCCTAGGTGGACAATGACATCCAGCTTCCTTCCACATGCAGCTGCTCCCGTGATCCTGAGGATTCGCCTCCTGTCCCTCCAAGCCGTGGCACCAGGCAGGCACCTTACCTCCCTATCCCCTTCCTCCCGCCATATCTACCCCTAATGATTGAGTCCCCCACCAGGAGTTGTTTCTCCTTGGGTCCTGGCTACCTCTGGTGGGGTCTCTTGTGGAGGTTCCAAGCATCCTCCTTGTTCACCACTGCAGGTGCCTCCATAGAGGAAACACTCTTTGCAAGAACAGCATATGAATTTTGAGAGCTACAACTGGAGGGATGCACCTCTGTTCCACCACCCTCTCCCTCCCTCCCTGATCCCACCTTGGTCCAACTGCTCCTCTTCTTGGCAACCTCTGAGGTAACGGTGGTGGCCCTGGTGGTCCCTGGGGAAGAGGTTTCACTAATCCTAGCCATGTCAGCCTGGAGACAGGCAACCTCCTCCTTCACACCAGAGAGGTGCCTGCAAACAGGGCAGCATCGCAGCCTCCAGAATATCTCCCAGAACACTGCTGCTCCACAGCCATTGCACTGCACCACTCCCATCTTGACTTATTTTGTGTCCCTCTCCTGTTGCTTTGTATGCTTATTGTCTCCTCCTCTATGCATTTTACACTTACTTTATACTGCCTATGTGCCCTTACGACTCTCACTCTTCCTGTTCTGGGACAGGAACTTCCTGTAGTCCTCAGTAGTCTCCTTCCTCCATGCTTGGATTCAGACGTCCAGCAGCCAGGGGGATAAAGAGTTTTTTTTTAGGTTCCTTCAAGGTTGCTGAAACTAATGTGTCTCAGTGATCCTTCCCTTCCTACTGCCGAACAGGAAGTTCCTGTTGTCAGTCAAATTCAGTGGCTATAAAACTGGAACTGGCTTTGGGTGGGAGAGTGGAGGTGGGAAGGAGGGCAATTAGTAAAGAATATGTAGTTCTGGACTTCTGTTTCTTGCTCTGCAACCAGTTCTCTTCTGCCAGAAACAGTCGGAAGCTGTAATTGGAGACAGTTGCTTTTGTACACTTAGCTGCTAAGCCACACCCCAATTAGATTCACTCTCTGCTCTCAGTAAATTAAGGTGATACTGCCCTTCCTCAGAAAACACTTTTTAATTAAATGAGCCTCCTTCTTCTATTAAAGTATATGTTTGCTTAATCCAATGGGTACTACTCCTGCTGAGACAGAAGTGATTAATTAGTAAAAATCTGTAGCTCTGGACTTCTGTTTCTTGCTCTGCACCCAGTCCTCTTCTGCCAGAAACAGTCGGAAGCTGTAATTGGAGACAGCTGCTTTGTACACCTAAGTTACTAAGCCACACCCCAATTAGATTCACTCTCTGCTCTCAGTAAATTAATTTGATACTGCCCCTTCCTCAGTAAAAAACACTTTTTTTTGTTTTACTTAAATGAGACCCTTCTTCTAATAAAGTATCTGTTTGCTTAATCCAAACAGGTACTACACCTGCTGAGACAGAAGTGATTCATTAGTAAAAATCTGTAGTTCTGGACTTGTGTTTTTGCTCTGCAACCAGTTCTCTTCTGCCAGAAACAGCCGGAAGCTGTAATTGGAGACAGCTGCTTTTGTACACCTAAGCTGCTGCTTCACACCCCCAATTAGATTCACTCTGCTCCTCAGTAAATTAACTTGATACTGCCCTTCCTCAGTAAAACACTTTTTTTTGTTTTACTTAAATGAGACCCCTTCTTCTAATAAAGTATATGTTTGCTTAATCCAAACAGGTACTACTCCTGCCGAGACAAGTGATTCATTAGTAAACAATCTGTAGTTCTGGACTTCTGTTTCTTGCTTGCAACCAGTTCTCTTCTGCCAGAAACAGCCATATGTGACAGCTGTATTTATGTGACATATATTATATCAAACAGACTCAGGCATTCATTTAAACATCTTAAGTTCCTAGCCTAAAGTTTCCAATGTTAGCCATTTCTAATGACAATTCTTTGAAAAGGGATACTTTTGAGACTGTTAGGTCATAAACATAATTTTCCATTAAATCAAAACATGTGATCAGCTTGATATGGTCAAGCCAAATCCATACAGTTTGTTTGCATCGCTTTGTTATATGTCAGTATAGCAAAATATGTGACATCAGTCTATGGATACAGTGTGGTTCAGATCAATACATGAAAGTATATCAGCATGACAGTACAGTGTTGACCTAACTTCAGGCTTTCGTCAAGGTAAAAGTAAGTGTTTTGTCCTAACAGTTCCAAGTTTAAGACTTTCTAAATATAATTTCTAAAAGTGATAACTCTGAAATGAATGTTTGGAATCAGCTTGACATGGAAGAAGTCACATCAATATAGTTTCCATGCATAGTTGTAATTTGATATACTCTAATAGATATTGATTTACTTTAAATCAGTGTGTTCTTTAAAACATTTTTTGAAATAATCTTCAAAAGTCTTCCAGAATTTTGGTTCACAATCATTGCAAAAATAAGAATGGCACAGTTTATCAGATGTTTTCACATTTCTAAGGTAGTATACTTCAGCACAATAAATCTGCACTTTTTAAATTTAAAACATTTAGTTGTATTGTGCACATAAATACAATGTAGATGCATGCCATATTAACATCAACATAGGTTAATAAAGCAGTCATTACATACAGATTCTCCAGGTGGTAATCCACATATTTCTGATGACAAACAGCACAGCACTACACTACACCAGGATGTGCATTTTATCATGATTATGACTAGGAGAAGAAACTTTTAAACAATTGAAGACCACATATCACAGTTAAAACTTATATATACTGAATGGAATTTTGATGATTTTTTTTTTGCATTAGAAGTATAGAAATGTAAAATCATTCAGACAAAAAAAAAAACAAACTAAGTCTGGCAAGTCTGTTTTGTTTCTACCTAACCTGTGTTGCTTCCATTGGATATAGATATATAGTAGATTGTCTCAAGCTTATAAGGACTTTTATTTTCATGCACATACCCTCAGCAATAAAGAATATAGGCATTTATGCAACAAATCTATATGTTTATGTGTACAGTTACTGTGTCTCTTATAGTTGAAAGAGTACATTTTCACATTCATTGTATGAGAGAACACTGAAGCAAAGCTGGGCTTTTCTGTGCACAAAGGACTTGAGAAGAAACTCTTACAACCATAAGAGAAACAAGAACTGAATATATAAACATAGAATAAATTATGTTGCAAATTTCGTTATTACAAAATGGAACTTGAATTTAAAGTAAAAATGTTTTACTTTGCACAAAATTAGAGAAACCCCATGCAAGAAATGGACTATGTGAAATGAACATAGAACTTCAGACTTTTAGAACTGTTGGCAATGCATTAGACACCCTCTTATAGATGATAACCACTGCCAGACCATAACAAATGAGATGGTAGTTTTCCATGTTCTTTCTGTAACATCCATAATCTGCAGAAGAAAAGGATCTGTGAATAATAGTAACAGACAAACTAACTTTTGATACACACTCAATTACAACTGCTAAGAAATGCCAAAAATACTGGGTTGCATATTGGGAAACATCAAAAGCAGAGATGAAAGAGTTATAGTTCCCTTAAACTGCACTGGTGAGACAACATCTGAGTACAGTGCACAGTTTTGTGCTCCACAAAAAAAAGAACATAAACTCTATTTGAAAAGATACAAAAGAAATGACTAAAACAATACAAACAATAAAAATATGAGTTATAGAGATAGGCTTCTCAAATTAAATTTATGCTCAACTCAATATAGGAGTGAAAGGGTGACCTCTGTCTGGTTTACAAAACTATTAACGATCCATATATGAAGGAGACCTTGGGATTCAGGTGTAACATTGGAATTTCAGGAACAAGATCACAAAAGCAGAAACTGCAGGAGAGAATAATAACAGTAAAAGAAACAAATTCTACACACAGAGGGTAATATCCAAGTGGAACAAGTTACCAAGAGAAATTATAGAAAGTTCTAATATGACAAATTTTAAAAAGAACTTGGATAAGTATATGGAGATAAAATATATATTCCACCAATGAGCTGGTGGCAAGTTCATTAAAGGGCTGATGCTCACTGAACTTGTATTCTAACTATGAAACTATGAATTATTATGGTGTCATACAAAGGGAGAGGAAGATTAGCACCATCCGTTGTTATAATTAGGTAGTGGTTGTTATGTATAATGTATTTTTATATAAAATACAATCAGGTGGTTAGCACTGCCTACTCTACTGCCACCTGTGAGGGCAAAACAAATCCTTCGCTGTTTTGCCCCCAATGTGCATGCCTGCATGATGTGCCCAGGAGGGCAGAAAACAGAATGGTATGCCCAGGTAAGCAGAATAGCCTGGTGATGCATTCAAAAGTGCAAGTACAGGGCTGAAATCCTAGCAATTTTAACCTCTGTTTACATCCTTAATACATGATAAGGTTTATTGAAAGGGTTGGTTGAATAGAGCCCGGATTGGTTATAAAGATTCTGTTAGGTCTAAGTTAATCTTAAACAGCTACTGGATCCAAAACAGACAGGCAGGCAGGGAAATTATAAAATTTTAAGAAGTAGTCAGTTGTAACTTTTTATTTCTGATGTACTTTTCTTTCTCCTTTGCCTATTAGAAAGTTTTTATGTGATAATATTGTGTTGGCTGTGTGGAATAGCTCTCAGCCTGGCAGCTAACACATCTCTATCCCCACCATCATCAGCATTGTGATCTCATTGACAGTGACACTACAGACGATTGAGTGGTTGTTCCTAAGCAGCAGTGATGTCACTGTTAGTGAGGTCACAATGCTGGTGTTGTCGTGGGGGCAGAGCTAGTTATGTCAGCTGCTAGGCAGAGTGCTGTTCCACACAGCACAGCTACTAACATCAGGTAAACAATCATCTAACCAACCAAAGAGAAAAGAAAATGTACCTCAGATATAAAAGGTAATTGTTTACTGATTTTAAAAACTAGTATTAGTTGTAAGCAGCACACTAGCTCTTTAAGTAAACAGAGCTAGAGACCTTAATCAAATCCTGAACAGGGTACAACTATATTTTAAAATACAATTACTACCCTTTAGAGGCATGTAGCACTGGGCTATGCCTCTTTTCAGAATACAAAATGCTGATCTTGCCTTGTATCTGGAACTTATAAAAATAATCAATTATGACTAAGAATGATGTTATGATATAAAATGAACTATAAGTTGAACTGTGACTGAATATTATAGTTTACCACATGTTCCTGGATAATGGACAAAAATGCTTTAACTAGGTGGGGATCTTAATTTTAGTGGATTTATGGAAGCATTGCCATCTCTGAAGAAATGTACCTCCACCCAGGGGTTCAGTTAATTTATTTCTATTAGTCGAAATCTGAAGTCATTCCAATTTTTGGAAGTCAAAATACTTCCTGGATCCCACATTTTGAAGTCATTATTCTAGGAAGGCCTAATTTATGGATGTTAACATAAATATTAGAGGTAAATACAATTTACTTCAGAACAAAAAATCATCCTTTCTTGACTTTCACGCCTGCAATTTTGGAACCATCTAATTTTTTGTTTTATATTTAGAAGTCAATGACTTCCTGCCCATTTATTTTGGAAGTTTTTTTGTGTGTGTGTATTATTATTGAAGTCAAATACTCCCAAAATGGAGCTAAATGAATCTCTGCTGGCACCACGAATATTATGCCACAGTTTATATCATATTTAATATATTTTCTGACTCTATATTCTCTTTGTTGTTCTTACTGTGAACAGAACTATATTAGATGCATACTTAGCTTACAGTGTGTCTACCAAGAAGACATAGGTGACTAAAAACTAAACACGGAAACCATGTGTAGAACAATAACAGGAAAGAGCCCCAGTAAAAACAGGTTACACAAAATAAAGTCTTCCTAAGATGCCCGTAGGCTAAAGTGGAATATTCTCTTTATTCAACCAAGAACTTTGGCTTCCACTCATGGGTGTAGCCAGGCATACTCAAGTACTCCATGGTGTGCAATTTTATTTAAGGTAGCAAATAGGCTCTGAACTGCTTCCTTTTTCCATGAAAACTAACAAATAAAATGCTGAACCTTTCTGTAATTTTATTCATAGGAATTGAAACTAGAAGGACTGGTCACTAATACTGTCTTTGCATCCCAATGACAATACAGCTTTACAGGCTCTGGGCTGATATGGGTGTCTTAGGAGCAATGCATGGCATTTGTATTTTACCATGCATGGCACCAGCCATTGTCATGAAATACAAAAGTTGTATTTATTGTGCCAAATGAGGCAACAAACACGGTCCTGGTGTACATTGGTATATTTTCTGGCTTCACGGGGGTAGCAGTGAGTCCACTTGGTGTGCAGATCTGAAATTCCTGGCTCTACCCCTGCTTCCACCATATGACCATCTGCCTATACATGTTTCTAATTGTGCTACAGTACAGGCTTTCTGTTTGAGTTAGCGCTCCACTCATCTGCCTAAAATTTAAATATTTTACTGTATAAAATTATTTATTACCTAAGCAGACAATGTCAGCAGCAGCATACCTCTCAACTGTTACGAATTTGCCACAAGCTATGAATTTTATACTCAAATGTACCCTTGCTTTGCGAAAGTTTACTGATTTCCTTCCATACAAACTATTAAAACATTGAACTAATTTGATAAAAACAAAAACAACAAACAAAAAAAAACATTCATTAGCACTGAACTTGTGGGGCCCACTATTCTTTGACATATAATTTTCTAAAATAAGAAAGTGCTACACATTCTGGCAATTTGCTCTGAGTTTTGAAGGTCGGTGCTATGCATTTCAATGCCGAGAGATTGAGAAGTGCTGCAGCAGATAGACGAGCAGGTGGGGCCAACCCCGTAATTTCAGGCAAAACTGCCAGGGCATATTTCATTAAGGAGAAGCTATGCAAGTGAGGGCAGGGCCACCGTAATATATATAACATGTTTAACAGGAGGGGAGGAAAGCTATAGCTGGGGCCAGGGCAGGTTGCGTCAACCGGACAGAAGACATTTAATCAGAGTATGAGTACTAAGAGACGGACAGGTGAGAGGCCATATGCAACTGTAGTACACGGTTCACGGGGCGGGGAAAATACAGGAAAGGCAAAGTGGGGTGGGGTACAAACTTATAAAACAGTGTTCATGGAGGCAGGCAGGCTGAGGGATGGGATCATGCAGAAATGAAGGACTGAACAAGTTTCATGGTAGGGGCAGACAGGTTGAGAGGGTGCCTAAGAGATAGCACATGTAATTGGGGATTGGAGAAACAAATATTAAAGGGGCGGGCCCTGATGAAGGTGACGGCAAGTGTTACCTGTAGGCTGCTGCAGACCAGCAACCCAACCAGGTGACAGCGGGCGGGGCCCATCACTTGCAGCAAAACAGTCGCATCTTGGGGAAACAGACAAAGCTTGACAGGTAGCAAGCCACCAGCATTTCAAAAGAAGGACTTCCGTTCGCCAACTGCGAAAGGGACGTTTCAGAATAGGGTTTACTTCAGGGTTCAGAGAAAAATGGAGACAGTGCACACAGTACCGGGGGCATGGTAGGGCAAAGCTCAAAGAATACCGGTGACATCGAGCAATAAACTAGTCAGTTTCAAAGCAGACTAGCTAACAAGGACTTGTCAGTTACCAAGAGGAAACTGGTATATGTAAACAACTCTAAGGAAATAATTCAGCGGTGCGAAAAATATCGTGCAATACAGCAAACCCACCGGACGGCAGAACTGGAAAACTTTTAGAGTCGTTTACACTAAACATAATTGTTTCGGTGGAAGCACCACATAATGATAACTTCAGAAGCTTTAAGACCTTCCACGAATCAGAGCCGAAAGGCCCATGGGAAGATGTGGAGCCGGCTAGAGGACTTGAAAAACCCTTGGAGATCGGGCTACACGATGGAGTTCAGCCACAACGAATCGGTCCGGCTGGCTACAGATGCCTTACTTCAGTCTGGGGAACAAGGATACCAGCGAACTAAAGAGGAGAAAGAACTGCCTTTCTATCGAGCACAGAAATTAAATATATAACTGAGAATGCGACTGGTAACTGCAGCCTCTCCAGCGCGGAGCTCCGCAACAAGCGCTACAGTCTGAACGGAAGCATAGATGGGGACACCTTCTCGGAGCAAACCTCCGGGACTTACTTCCCACTGATGTCGGATATGGAGCCCGCTGCTTTGGAGTTGGGTTGGCCTGAAACATATACTGCCAGATACTCCCCTACAGAAGCACAAGTTTATTTCCAGACAGATAAGTCGCACAACCTTAAAGACATGATTCGTTCCTTCATAAGTACGGCAAAACGGTGAGTAGTCCTGATCTGCTTTCCCAACAGCTGGCTCGTGTTTTTATTTTAGAAGGGGTAAGGTACTATTTGCTGTTCATGGACTGGAAATGGCCCCATAGCCTCCTATCAGTTTTACAGTACACTGTCATTCCAGGACTGGGTTGCTCAGTGGTAATATTTAAACAGTAAAAATAAGTGTGTTTTTTTTGGGGCATGCATTTGTGGGGAATAATCTGAATCTGAGTGCAGCTGCAGCAGGCTGAAATTCCACAAGCCACTAGTTGAGGGCGTTGTTGCACAATTGGGTGACAGATTAATGTAGAACAGTACTTTTCCATTTTTCAAATTCCTCTGCTTGAATTTTGTCATCAAGCAGATGGCTGGATGGCCACATGAGATGTATCTTATTCTTGGGCTCTTGCAGAGTACACAGTGTTTGGGAGGCAGTATAGCACTGGTTAAGAGTACCCAGCTGCAGACCTGGAGAACTGGGTTTGAATCCCACAACCACCTTGTTGCATACTGTGTGACTATTAGCAAGTATCTTAACTCCTCTGTGCTCCCAAGATGTACCTGAAACAGGCATTGGCTTGGTGTGCCTTTCTGGACAAAAAAATAATAAAATAAACCGTGTAGTTTATAGTGCAGCACTATAGAATATACAAGGACTCATAAAAGGATACAGAGATTCATGTTAATAGGTATGTAGTACAGAATCTTTCGTGGCAATGGTGAAGGGCACTTACTTATACAGTGGGTAAGAAACTGATAGTCGTATGTGTTGAGTTGTCCCTTGTACATGCAGGTTGTTAGTATCCAAACCAGTCAGTATTGGGAAGTGCATAAAAGGTGGAAGGGTGATTAGGTGAGGCAGATGTGGGAAGTAGGGTTTGGGGCTCAATAAAGCACTGAATCAGAGACACCTGCAGGAGTGAGTAGTGAATTCCTGGAGGAAAGATTTGGGAGTGGAGGGAAATTGTAATTGTGCAGGGACAGTGGTGCATGATAGGGATGGAGGGCAGCTAAATACAGCGCTGGATCAGAGACAACTACAGGAGTGAGTAGTGAATTCATGAAGGAGAGATCTGAGTGAGAGGGAGGGAGGAAGGAGAGTATGAATGGCAGGGAAAGAGAGACCCATAGTTTGAGGAAGCACAGGAAAGGCAGTTTGGAAGCAGAAGATTTTATGGAGGAGAGTACAAGAGAGCATGGGCCATAGCTATGAAGAGGGAGTAGGAGGTATATGGGGGAGTTGAGGATGGAAGAATGTTAAGGAGGAAAGGACACAGGCCAGAATTTGGAGATGAAGGTGGCACAGTAAGAGAGGTGCCTGGCATCAGGGAAGGGGAACTCAGAGGAGTATAGGGAGCAGTGAAGGGTTCTGGGGGCAATTGAGCACAAAGCTCAGAAGGAGTGAAAGAGGGGTCCAGTCTTGCTAGGGTGGATTTAGGGCAGCACTATAAACAATGTCACCATTGTCAAAGATAGGTAGAATTATCTTCAAGACAATCTCTACAGGCATGAAGCAGGATACTTGCTTTATTCTTGTAAAGCACACCCAGTTTGGGGTGAAGCTTTTGGTGGATGGCATCCACATGAACTGACAAGTCAAGCTGACAATCCAACCAGAACCCAAGGTATTTAAGGAGTAAACATCCTTGATCACAACACCAACAAGGGAATGGAAGGGGTGAGCGTAGCTAGTATCTGTCTAGTGCCAAAAGTCATGCAGATGATTTTCTGGCACTAAGGGACAGCTGATTTGCCTGAAACCAGTACTGGATGTTGATGAAATCCAGCTGGAGCTGGGCCATGAGGTCAGAGGCAGAGGATCTAGAAGCATAAAGGACTTTCTGTAGCAGGTAATGTCCTTTTGAGGTGTGGGCACCAGAACTGAACTTATACTCTAGATGTGGCCTCACCATGACCTGTACAAGGGCAGTATAACCTCCTTTCTCTTACTGCTGATCCCCTAGCTATGCACCCCAGCATCTTGTTTGCCTTTGCTGCTGCTTTCTTGCACTGCATGGAGTGTTTCAGGTCACTAGTGATCATCACCCAGGTCTTTCTCCTCTGATGCAGATACCTGGACTCCACCCAGGTAGTACTCTGTACTCAGCACAAATTATCTGGGCACACAAATTTAGCTAGCAACTCAGACAAAAATTTGTAATTTCAGTCCTTAATATCTCCAAAAGTACAACAATGGATCCTCCTGAAATTTGAGAGTTAAGAGACCCTAGGACTGAGAAGATGCACATCAAATCACAGTCCCAGAGTCCAAAATAGCTAAGATACAACTCTCTAAAATTGCCATTTTTAAGGAAATACCAGTGCAAGCATAATATACAGGTGCTGTCATGCCTGTATAATATAAATGTAGATATACATATATTTATACCATACATGTGTAACCTTCCTGTTACCTGGGGTTACTAGAACCCAGTAAGACCTAGTGGTAGGCAGGGAGGCAGCTTGTGAAACTCCAGTTAAATGGATTTCAAACTCTCACTCTGTTCTCAGTCTCAGCTGAAACTGAGGGATGACATCATAATAGAACTTCTGAGCTGCATAAGCCACACTGGAATGCTGCAGTTGGAAGTTAGGATAGAATGTTGAGGATTTTTGAACAGAGTCTGTGTGCAGTCTTGAAGAGAGGAGCAGCACAGCAGTCTGTTGCAGGCTCTCAGAGCCTTAAGCTCTGTTTTAGAGCTACTGTAAGGGAGGTGTGTATTTCCACCGAAAGAGGAACACAGTAAGCTGATTGTGAAGTGGTGGAGACCGCTGTTACTGGTCATGTGCCCCATCCCTGAGGGATGGGGTGTGAAAGGTTTGCCTGTCTTTCAGGGGCAACCCTCCTGGTTCCGAGTTAAGGAAGAGCTGCCTTATTTCAAGTTGTGCTGTGGCACCAGAAGCTGTGAGAGAGAAATTCCTGTGGAGGAATCGCCTGTGGAGTACCTGCAACCAAAGGGTGAGTTCACTCTACAGAGGGCCTATGTTTTCTCCTGAACTGTTGGAGCGTGGGGATTGGACTACTTAATTTGTAGGCGGTCTAGTGTAATAGACATTGTCGGTTAATTCAAGTAGGTTCAAGTCCAGCACAAAGAGTAAAAGTAAAGTGGGGAATGAACTGCTTAATAAGTGGGAGGCCTAGAGCAATGGGCTAAGCCAAGTAAAAGTTTGTTCAAGTCCAGCACAGTGGGAAAGCAAGACAAGTAGAGGAAATGTGACATACATTTAGCCTTAATCTACATTGCCAAGCTTTACAGAATGAGATGTTTAATGTCCAGAGAAATGGCCGTGTATGAATTGTGGAAGTGAGGGTGGGGAGACCCCCATCCCAGTAGTAACCAAATCACCTCACAGATTTGCTCTGTGGCAACCTGTACTTTCTCTCAGGTACTTGGCCAGTGCCTGAGGAAAGTACCAGACATGGGATTAAAAGGAGAACTCTGATGAGAGCTGAGGTGCCCTTAGGTGGTTTAGAGAGCCACCAGAAAGGTTTCCATGACATATGGAAGGTATCCAGTACAGACAAGGGAGCCGAGCCAGGAAATCCCAGATAGTACAAGTTCGCTGTACCAAATCAGCAGCCGCGGAAGTCCAGGCTGTGTGCCCGGTGGGTTCAGAGCCTGAGGGCTGGAGTGTTGGAGAAGTGTTCTTGATTCTTTAATCTGCATTACCAGAAGTGTAGCCCGTGGGGTCCGTCTATACTTTGTTTGTTCTGTTTGGATGTGAATAAAGCCACACTTTAGAATCCCACTCTGGTATTGGACATTACAGTTATTGCTTCCTGTGTTCGAATTACTTGGGTGCCCTGTGCAGAGTAACCAAACCTAGCCTTTGTGCCGAGTGACCTATTCCTCCTCAACCCAGTCCCCACCTGGTATGGCTGTCAGATTCAAACAGCATACCACCTGTCATTTGCAAAATGATGGGGTGGGGTTACACATGCAATGATAAAAACAATAAATATCTGTGATATTTCTGCTACATTATGGATGTAGAGTGAGAATAACAGCATTATTCTCACCTAGATCTATTTATCCCATAGTGGCAATGGAGGAGAGCCATTGAACATTATCACCTAGATACAGTAAGCTTTGCTACAATAACATCACTGTTGAAGATGGCCACTGAACAATTGGGAAACAGGATTTTTCTCGCATTGTATTAAAAGGCATGGCATAAATTAAATATGCAATGGCCTCAATGAAGATATCACTAGTATTTCCCTCATGCAGTTTGACATTTTGACATCACACATGGCTTTGCACTTATGATGACATAAAACAAATGGCACTCAGGAAAAATACCAGTGCTGTTTTCATTAGGACATGGCATATCATACTACATATGTACATTCGTGTGTATATATATATATATATATATATATATATTATATGTTATATACATACTATAGGAATATGACATGGCCTGACTGAAGATATCATATTTATGTTCATGAGAAATCAGTAATATTATGATAGCTAGTGAGTGACAAAGCCATAAGTGAGATATCTTTATAGCATTGGCCTCAAATGAAGGTAACTATGATATAAATCAGTCAGGTCATGTAGGTGTTCTGTCAGTATGCACATATGCTTTGGGATATACATGATCGGGAATGAGTAACAAAAGAGTGCTTCTGATGGCAATGTGTGACTCACTTTCTAGCTTCTTGTACAGTTGCTGTAAGACTTGGCACTGGGGAGCAGAATTGTGAAGCTAGACAGTTGCAGTATTCTATTTGTGCTTGTTTGGGATTGGCTACTTCTGAGATATACTTCTACTTCTAGTTAAGAATGCATTATGACATAGTGTTTCTAGGAAAATTATTACTAAAGGAATAATGCCTGACAGGAAGTGGGTGTTGTAAGCATGGGATAACATCCACCTCGATGAAGTTGGGTCGGAAGGCCACTGGCACAGGGCATCCAACACCTGAGAAGGGATGTTATCCCAGCATAACACCCACCCTGGAGGGCCTTATTCCTATTATACAATGGCTTGTGGTTTTATACAAGAATAAAAAATATTTTAAAGAATGTTTTGTTTGTGTGTAAAATGTTTTTGTTTCTAAACAGAGAGAAAACAATCATCCAACAAATGAATACAAACAATTAGCAGCGATGTTATGCCAGGATAACATCCCTGCTGTGATGACCAACTGACCAATCAGAAGCCAGGATGCTTTCTTGCCATTTTATAATAGGACATAATGCATCATGAAATTATATTAATATTTTTTTTCATTTTCGGAGAGTTTCACTTTTATCTCCTCAGTTATCTCAAAACATATGTTGTATTATGCACCCTATAGTTAGGGTTAAGTAGAGTGTTTAATGTTAAACCCCTAACTTTGCAGTTTAATAGTTTCATCCCCATTCAGTGGAATTCCACAAAATTGTGTATGCATGGTCAGGGAGGCAAGATACCTCAATTTGACAGGATTGTGTGGATTCTGAGATCCAGATAGGCAAAAGAGGAAAAGTCAGTTGCTGTAGTTTTTTTTTTTGTTGTTGTTGTTTTTTTGCTGTTTTGTTTTAGTCCAGATGGTTAGGAATTTTGTCCTGAAATGTTCAGGGTAAGCGCTTCTCTAGAATGATGCCTTTCATTGGTTTGGTGAAAAATATTAATCCATTCCAGAGTTATAAGGATCTGACATTTCAGTTCTGAGCATGGTCAGTGTGGTCCTCTCAACAGGGGTGAGCAGGAAATTATTCTTTCATGGTGAAAACATTTTCTTTCATGTGGCAAGCATCTTGTTTCTGTTTTCTTAAAAAACAAAAACATTTGAAAAGTCATAAAAGGATGCCCTGGAGAAAACAAATGCATGAATCTAGCTAAATGGGCTGCAGTTTGTTTTTGAAAAAAGTCCCAAAATATGTTTTTTGACATTCAAAAATCCTTACCAAGGCTTCTTATGTGAGCCTAATTCTTTCCTTTGTGAGTCTCATGAAGGAAGACTCTCAGCTTATAGAAAGAACTGAAAAAAAAAATTACACCATCTTCTTTCATGAGCCAGCTTCTTCTTTTGTGAGCTGTTTCTTGATCACAAAGATGATTAACTCATGAAGAAAAAACTATGGAAAAAAAATGAGTCCACAATCTTCTTTTGTAAGTCAAGATTCTTCTTCGTGAGTTCTTTTCTGACTCATGAAAGAAGGTGGTTAGTTACAAAAGAACATGATGGTACTTTAGTTTTCTCACAGTTGTTTTGTGAGGTTAAACAAAATAACTATTGTTCTTTTATGTGATCTCACAAAGAAGTTTGACCACAAATGAAGTCTGACTAGGACTGACTGTCTGTCTATCTATCTATCTATCTATCCAACTATGTCATTTTTATTTTTCTGTTAAGCACTGGGGTGCCACCCTCATTACTGCTTCTCTTGCTGCCCTCCTGTCCAAGATGGGCGCCCCATTAAATATGGTGGTGGCACAAAGTACCCATCCCCAGTGCGCTGAAATTCATGCTGACACTGGGGTGCCTAATCCCCAGTGTCAGCTCCTGTCTCCATTCAATAAAGAAACCCTTCCTCATTGACCTTTGTAGTTTTTTAACTGTAAAAAAAAAAAAAAATGGTCCTTTGATGATCTTCCTCCAGTACTGCCACCTGTCAGTCTGTCTCTATCTGTATATTGCAAAGTGGAAAACCATCCCTTGTTGAGCTTTATTTAAATAACCCGTAAAAATGAAAACCGCCCTCACTGATCTGATGTTCACCCACATCAACATCCCATTCAGCACCCACCACCCCACACCCCAACAGCAAAGATCATGACAGCCATGAGCCCAAAGGGCAAGTGACTTTATTGACTCGTTAGCCCTCAATGGGTATATTCCATATAAACATAGAAATGTGCTGGCAGAGAAAGGCCTTGTGGTCTTTCCAGTCTTCCCTGTGTGGCTGTACATGTCCTTGGAGGATCATGTCCAAGTACTCCCCTCCTGCTCTCAGCAGTCCTTTATAACTGTCCCACCACCTTTTAAAACTCATGACAGTCTTCTAACTTAGTGTCTCAGGAAGCTTATTTTACTGCTGCTCCACCACCCTTTCAAAAAATATGTCCTAACATCCTTCCAGCGTTTACCCTTTAGTTTGTGCATCTATTACACATGTATTCTTATTGATGGTGAATAGCAAACTTAAGTTCACCTTATTAATACCCTTCATGTCTTTAAATGTTGCAGTCAAATTCCTCTCCCTCCTTCAAACTTTAAACTTCAAGTTTTTATTGGATATCAAATTGAGATAATATTTTTCTTTGCAATTGAATCCAGCATATAACATCACAAAACAAAACAGACTTACATACAAAATTTCAGTTTCAGTACAAAGTTAATTTTACATTATAATATAAGCATTAAAGAACATAATTTATCCATAACAATTACAGTGTTTATTGTACAAAATCATCAAAAAAGACCTAAAACGTTTGAATGGTAACAATACTGTACTGTCTATCTGTTTAGACAGTCGTTCCCATGTTTTGGGCACTACATTTTATATGGTTTTATCACTGAATTTTGTCCTAGATCTTGACATATAAAACTTATTTGAGTAAAGACCTTAGGGAATATTGTTTTGTGTCCTTATTTGTAATAAGTTTAATAAAAAGACTGGTAATAATTGCAGCACAAACTTATACACCAATAAATTCCAGTGGATATCTCTCCTATCAAACAATGAGAAAAAACTGAGTTTTGATATAGAACACAGCAGTGAGTTCTAAATGGAAGATTTGTTACAAATCTTAGTGCACTATTGAATAGAGCATCCAGAGTATGGTAGTGTGTCTCAGAAAGTACATATTTAAGCAATAAGCCACGAGGGGTGTGGGTTATCAGAGATTACCACAGCTGGTGTGGTTTGCCCACGAGGCACAGCCGAGTGGGTAAATCCTCAACAGCCGTGGTGTAAATCCCCTGATAACCCATACACCTCAAGTGGTTATTATGATTATACCATGACATCTTGCATAGATGTAAGCTGAAAATTATTTTATTTTATGTTTTCCTTGTATAAAAAAAAAAGAAAAAGCATTTTATTAAGAAATATTGTTGCACAAAAGAAAATAGTCCCTAGCTGATTCAGTCCCTAGCTGATTAATATGAGCTGTTGAGAGCATTGAATTCAAACTGCTTGCTGCAGAGCCTGGAGCTGATGAGCCCACCTGCGAGAATGACTATGTGATTGCCGCCTCATGGTAGTCGCACAGCACAGCGTATGTTCGGGTTGGGTTCTGGTGCAAGCAGGAAGTGACCACGGTCACACAGCACAGCGGGCTTGGGTGGTTTCTGGTGCGAGCAGGAAGTGACCAAGTTGCATGTTTTTGTTTTTTAAATATGTTTTTTTAATATGGAGGAGTGAGGTAGCCTGGTAAACTAATGAGGGCAGAGACTGAGTGGACCGGAGACAGTGATGAGGGAACCGAGATATGCAGTGGGAGTCTTATGGCAGGATGGAGGCAGATAGTGCGAAGCAGACACTGAGGTGAGAGTGGGTGCAGTTTCAGCTGTTCGGGAAATATATACTCAAGCGGTGTTTTTTTTTCCCTAAGGTGCAGATCCACTTTACAGGGGAGTTGTGTTATCGATGTGCTTTGCTGAATAGGATGTCATGGGAATCGAACCGCCGTTAGCCAGCATTTCAACATGGCAGATCTCGTTTGAATTTCCCGTCGGATGATTTTTAAGAGATGTGGCTGGCTGGCACCTTTTGCGGTGATTATTAGAGGATTTACAATGGAGGTAAGGTGTGGGCCTACTGTTCTCATTGGTCGGTGTCCGAGGTCCATGGTATATGAGGTTTTCAGCCACTATTCACATGTCAACCCCTGTATCATCTTGGTCACCCTCTTCTGCATTGGCTCTAATCCATTTAAACCCTTCGTTAAATTAGGGTTCCAAAATTGTGCACAGTGCTCCAGATGTAGCCTCACTAGAGTTATGTATAGGGCAAAATTACCTCTCGTCTGCTACTGGACCTCTCTGAGTACATTAGAATATGTGAATTTAATCTGCCAGGTGTAGACTGGAACATTTAGGCCACAATTTCAACTAGGAGCAGAGTCATCCTAGACTCCCCACAAGGGCATTTCTCAGGCAGCTGGTTACAGATCCCATGAGAGATGGGGCAGTGTTGGATCTGGTACTTACAGACAGGGACAGCATTTCAGATGTCACAGTGGGTAGCCCTTTGAGTACAAGTCATCATCATACAGTGTAATTTGGCATATGGATTGGACAGAGAAAACCACACTATGGCAAGGGTTCTGGACTTCAAAGAGACAGATTTCAAAGAAATGGGAGACTACCTTATTTATTTATTTATTTAATGGCATTGGACTTAAAACCTTTGAGTCAGAGACTTTTACAAAGGCTCCATGTCAGAGTATAACACAAGTAAATGAGATACAGCTGAGGAACAGACATAAAGCAAGAATTAAAATTACCTATACAAGATAGTAGCTAAGGTAGTCATGACAATTTTATACACAAGTTAACAGCTATGGTAGAACATAACAATACAAACAAGGAATAGTGTGATTTATATGCAGGCTGTTGCAGGGAGGAGGCAAACACTGCAGGGCAAGTGTCCCTTGTCAAGGGTGGACAACAACCACACCAATAACAGAGTGACCTGAAGAAGAGAGAGGAGGAACAGCAGCTATGGACAATTATAGCTGCGGAGTTGTAGAGATGGTGCGGAGTGTGAGCTTGAAAGGCCTAGTCCTGATTTCAGAGGAGATGGATGCAAGGAGGGAGCTAAACCAGTTGGGGCCCTGTAGAGGAAGGATCTTTAGGCCAGGGCTGTTCTGACTCTGGGTACGTGGAGGAAGGTTTGGAGGAGCTGTGGGTGGAGAGGTGAGGGGGTAGGACAGATAAGCATGGATAGGCCCTGGGGGCAGGCCAGATATCATTTTCTCAGCAAAGAGGCAGGTCTGGTACAGTAGCCCTCCTCAAAATTGAGCAGGTTTGCCAAAGAATAGAGGTGCAAGTGTGGGTAAGCCTGGAGCTGCCTGTGAGAAGGAGGCAGGCTTTGTTAGGGACATTTTAATTCTATGGAGGCAGTGCTGTCAGCAGCCTCTAGACAAGAACCCATAGTTGACAAGGGTAGAATAGATGTGTGATGGCAAGTCCAAGGGCTTCAGGGTGAGGCAGTCCTGTGGGGTAGAGTAGGCCAATTCAAGAACTGACAGCAGAGCAAATGGTATGGATATGGCCGTGGAAGGAAAGAGCTGGGTCGAAAGTTATACCCAGGTACTTGAAGGCATTGCCTGTTTGATGGGAGGAGACTATTGGTCAGGAGAAGCAGAGGGTATTTTGTATCTGCTCTGGTTGTGGGAGAAGAGCATGACCTTCGTCTTTTGTGATTGAGCATGAGCCTGTGGTCAATAAAAAGTTTCAGCCTGGCTGAAGGAGTTTTGGAGGGCATTTTGAAGAGAGTTAGGGGTCAGGGTGGGTGGAGAATAGGACCACGTCATTGGCATAAGGGAGGACTCTCTGGGCAGACTTTGGGAGAGAGGCATTAAGGTATATACTAAAGAGTATTGGGGCCAGGATAGAGCCCTGGGGACCCCAGAGGAGAGGACAGGGCAGCAGCCAGAGAGGATGTGATTAATTTTAACACACTGAGAGCGGGATCAGAGGCAGTCTCCAAACCAGGCATTGACACCCTGGGAGAGGCCTAGTTGGGAGAGTGCAGACAGGAGATGGGGATGATTGACGGTGTTGAAGGCTTTCCATAGATCTAGGTAAACCACACCTGGCCAGGTGCCCTCTGTTGAGAGCTGAGCGTATGAAGCTGGGGAATTCAAGTGGGGCAGTGGTGGTGCTGTGCCTTGGCGGAACCCATGCTGCTCCCTGCAGAGGAGGTTGTAAGTGGCGAGGTAGTAGAGCTGGTCAGAACTATTTTCTAATGCTTTCAAGGGGAGAGGATAGAGATAGAGCTGTAGTTCCCAGGGAGGTATGATTGCCACTCTTGTGAATGGGGGTATTACCATAGTTTTCCAGATGGAGGGAACTGGCTGAGGCAGAGGAAGTGGATAAGGAGGTTAGTGAGAGGGAGAGTGCTGCATCCAGAACCAGTCAAAGCAGTTTGAGGTCCAACAAATCATTACTGTGTCTGGAGCCATTTAGGGTTTGAGGAGGTAGGGCTTGGCTTCTTGCATTGAGAGGCATGGAAGTAGAAGGGTGGGTGAGGAGGGAGGGGATGGTGGGATAAGAACAGGGTCAAAAAGTTAGGGGGTACCAAGCTGAGATCCAAAAGGTGGAGCTGAGGTGTCAGCAGTGCATTGGGACAATGAAAATGGAGCCACTGATGGTGAGCTGGGACAGAGGAGGGATAAGGGTTTTCCATTGAGTTCCTTGATGTTGTCCCAGAATTTTGGAGTAGAACCCCAGGAGGAGGCAAGGGTAGACCTTTGGTAGTCATCTTTAGCTTTGCGGATAGCCCAGATGCATCTATTATGAGCAGCCTGGTAGGCCTGCCTATCAGAGGTCTTGCCCAGTCAAGGGCTCTCTGCCAGAGGTTGTCCCTGTGGCTTGATTGAATAAGGTTTGGGTGACCCAGGGGATGTCAGGATCTTTGATAACATGTTTGGAGAGGAGCAATTATGTCACAGGTCAAATTGAAGGAGCGGATAAAATAACTGAGGGCAGAGCCGATGTCAGGAGCTAGATTAATTGGTGTCCAGTCCCAGTGAGCAAGGTGGTCGTTAGCTGACCCAGCTTGCCGGGTCTGAGGCGCCACTGGGAGATGATTCTGGGGTGGCTTCATGTCTTGCAGGACCAGGAGAATATTACTGGGAACTGGTCACTTAGTGCATTGGGTAGTACTGTGGCTTTAGTAATTTTGTGGGGTGGTTAGATAGGACAATATCCAGTAGGTGGTGCAGCCTCTAGAGTGGTTGGTCTGGGTGGGGTGGGTGACCAATTGGGTAAGATTGAGTGCAGCAATTGCATCTTTGGACTGAGCAACAGAGCTAAGAGCCAGTTGATGTTAAGGTCACCCAGTGTTATTTGTTCAGCTTTAGGTGGGAGATGGGAGGTGATCGGAAGTGAGTTGGATGGCAGATTTCTGGTGGCATGGGGGAATGTAGGCCACAGTGATAATCACTGGGGCCTGGGAGGTGCCCTGGATGACTTTGAGTAGAGGGCTTGTGCATAATGTTCCAGTTGGGAGGCATACCTTGAAGTGATTCTTGGAGGTAAATCACTTCTAGGAAATACTTGAAGGGGGATAGCCAGGGGGTGGGCACAATAGATTAGAATTAGGGAGGAATACCAAGGCAACAGCAATCGGTTTAAAGGTAATAAAAAGGATAAGAGGACAAAGAGGCCACTGTGGTTCTCATATGAGGTGGCTAAGGCAGTAGTAGAGAAAAAACAGCTTCAGGAAGTACAAGAGTACCCAAATTGAAGCAGATGGGGAGGCATATCTAGAGAAACAGATGGAGGCAGGAAAGAGGATAAGGACAGCAAAGTCTCTAACTGAGGAAAGGATCACCAAGAAGTCAAAAATGAGGTAAAGACTTTCTTCAGGTACACAGTGAAAAGAGAAAGGCACGGTGGTGTAATGAAGATCAGGAGGCCAAGAGGGGGACTATGCAGAGGTAGACCAAGAAGAAGCTAGGCTGTTAAATGAATACTTCTGCTCTTTCTTACAGTGAAAGGTCGGATGGGCCATCTTGCATGAACAGGCATGGTGGGATTGGACAGAAGTCCAGTTACAGAAGAGCCAGGAGGTTGGAAGCCCTTAAGGAAAACAAGATGATGGGACTGGACAGGATTCACCCAAGAGTACTTGAGGAACTGAGCACAGTGTTAGCCACCCATTTGGTGGCACTATTTAGCACCTCATTGGAGATGAGGGTGGCTCCAGAGGAATGAAGGAGGGCCAGTGTGGTCCCTGTGCACAAAAGCAGCAGCAGCAGGAGGAGGCCAGCAATTATATGTCAGTCAGTCTCACATCAGTGGTGCAGAAGTTAATGTATTCCCTGCTGAAGAAGAGGCTGGTAGAGAACCTGGAACACATGGGCTGCAGGACCATCGATCAGCGCACCTTCATGGGGGAGGGTCATGTCAACAGACTCTCATAATTACTTAGACTGGGAACAGGGAGGTGGATTACAGGAGGGCAGTGGATGTGGCCTATCTGGACTTCAGTAAGGCCTTTGACACTGTCCACACAGGAGGCTGATAAAGAAACTTAGCAGCCTGGGGATGGGGGTGGGGATCCAGGGGAGAGGTGGTGAGCTGGAACCTAACTGGTTGAAACATAGGAGGCAGTGGGTGATGGTAGCGTCAGTCACTTGGAGGATGGAAGAATGACAAGTGGAGTACCACAGGGATTGGTACTGGGCGCTGTCCTCCTCAGTGTCTTCATAAGTTGTATTGCTGAGTAACTGGAGGGAAGTATGTCTCCTTGTGGATGACACAAAATCTACAACAGGGAGGACATCCAGGAGTGTGTGTAGCTAATGCAAAGGGCTCTGGGGAAACTAGAAGAGTGGTCTAGGGAGTGGCAGCTTGGTTTCAGTGCCAAAGGCACAAAGTCCTGCAACTAGGGAGAGAAGATCCAGGGGATGTTTATATGATGGGGGAGATACTTACAGTTACCAAGCAAGAGAGCGACCATGGAGTGATCATATCTGATGATCTCAAGGTGTCAGGGCAGTGTGAAAGTGCAGTAGGCAAGGCGAGCTGGATGCTGGTGTACATAGGAAGGGGCTCTGGCAGGAGAAGGGAGGTGGTGTTGCCTTTGTATCTTTCTTTGTTTGAGACACCCCTGGAGTACTGTGTCCAGTTCTGGAGACCACACTTTCAGAACGACACTGACAGAGTGGAAGCAGTCCATAGAAGGGCTGCTAAAATGGTGCAGGGGTTGCATGTGAAACTATATGAGGAGAAGTTACAGGAGCTCAACATGTACCACCTACAGGAGAGGGAGTGATAGGGGACATGATTAAAATCTATAAGTACCTCACAGGGTGTGGACAAGGTGCAGAAGGAGTCTCTTTCACAGGAGGAAGAGCAATAGAGCACAGGGCATCTTGTGAAGCTTAAGGAGGAAGTTAAGAGGATATGAAGAAATACGTCTTCACAGAAAGGGTAGTGGACACCTGTAACAGTCTGCAAGAAGAGGTAGTGAGGCTAAGACTGTGGGAAGCTTCAAACATGTGTGGGATAGGCACGTGGGTATAATAAATGGAGGTAATGGAAAGAGCGGCACCTGTGACCAAATGGTGCCCAAGATGCATTTGGCATGGAAAATAGGCAGACTAAATGGGCCTACTGGTCCTTTTCTGCAGATGCATTCTATGTCTCTATCTTGTTCTCCATCCCTGCTGCATTACTGCACTGTGCCTGTTTTTAGGGTGTTTGAAATCATTACCCCAGAGCTTTCTTCTCATCAGTCACTGTGACTGCTACATCCACCAGTTTATTTTCAGCTCTTGGATTCTTCTTTCTTACCGCATGACTTGGCACTATTTGGTGTCTGCACAGTTTCTGGGTACTGAGTCATCTCTCAAGTCTTTGCAGGGCATCCTCGTTTGCCTATTCCTTTCTCACAGTCCACGCTACCACAGAGCTCAGTGCTGTCTGCAAAACACATACTGTATTTTACCCTTATGTCTGTTCCTATACCACTAATGAAGACATTAAAATGCTGATGCATGCCGGATTCCATTGGTTACTTCTGTCATGCCCAAGGATTCTCCAGTGATGGAAATTTGGTGTCTTCCCTTCTAGCATTAGCCACCCACCATGTAAAATTGTCTCCAACTCTGTGATCCCTAACTTCTTTTTGTCTTTCTTTGGTTCCCCATTCTCTTTTGTGCCATGTATCCCCATGCCACTGTAGGACACCAGCATTTAGGACACAGTTCTTGATGTGAGCATGTGTCGGCATGCTCATATGATATGCAGTTCATCCCTCACACCCTCCCTCCTGAACACTCTGCCACCCATGTATCAACAGGTGGCAACAGTTCTACTAGATATGGCACCCTTCCTCCAGGAAGAGGAGAGTGCCCTCTGGGATGCTCGATCATTCTCTCCCCCAAAGGCTGGCCCCAGTGACCCAGGCTCATTCCCAAACCTGGGTCACCAGCCTCACATGCGCTGTACTGACGGCCGGCCACAATCCCCCAACTTTTAATCTTTTATGGAACAGTGTTGACATTTTGGAAATTTCACCCATACAGGATTTACTGACTGTTTATTTTATCATGTTATGTGAGGATATACTTTTTGTGTAATTATTTCCAGGTTTTTTAATTTTTAATAGGTTTAGTGTGGTATGCATGTGTACTGTTAAATATTTTTCCATAGTATAGTTGGGTGTGGACATCATCTTTTCATTTGCATGTTTTTGCTGTGGTATAAAAGGGGCATGGCTGAGTGGTCCTCCTATACATTTTCAGAGCGGTGCCAGGGAATGACATGGTGGATGCAGTTAGTGTTGGTAGTCTGGAGTGGTGTGCAGTCGGGTGTGGCGGTCTTGACCAAGGTGCTGTGTGTAGTCAGGAGAGGTAGTCTGGAGTAGCATGAGTAGAATCACAGGTAAGGAGCCGGAATTGGTGCCAAGAGCAGTATGAAGGCAGAAGCAGCACGGAGAGCATTGCAAGTGATGTGAGTGCTGAAGTGTTGAGGGACATGGCTGTTTGGTGAGTGTGACAGTTTTGAAGGGTTTTAGGTTGATTGCTCCATGTGATTATTTATTTATTTATTAGCTTTTGGTAACCAAGTAAGTGCACTAGGCAACAGTCCTGCCTATTTTCAGGCATGACCCAGGAGAGTACAACACAAGTAATACAGTCAAGACAGCACTTACATTTACAGATTCCAAGTGCATAGAGATGTGAGAACAGCGATCACTTAAGGAATGGTGGGAGAGAGGTTTAAACTGGGGTGGAAGCGAGTTCCAGAAGTTAGGACAAAATAAGCAAAGGACTGTTCTCCCATTTTAGTTGCACATGGCGGACTGATAGCATGGGGACAGATGAGGACCTGAGAGAGCAGACATGTGAGATAGGGTAAGCAAATCCATCAGGAGGACGGGATGGAGGGTCTAGTAAGTGAATCTATAAAGCAACCTAGGGAGTAAGAACGGAGGTCTTTGGGAGATAGCCAGTGTAAGCCAGAGTAGAGCTGGCAGTGATGCGCCAGTCAAGGGGCAGATAAGGCAAACCTACATATATTGTTGTAGAAGTGTCCCATTTGCTGAGCACACTGGTATTGATATTGAAGAGAACAGGAGGGCATAAAGAAGTTATGGAGTAACACGCCCCCTTTAGCTACTGCTAACCTGAATTGAGGGGTGAGTGAGTGTGCCTGCATACCTATAGGCTGTGCCTATTCTGGTATTAACAGCCCAGCACACCCTCACTGATGCAAGGAAAATCGAGGCAGGGTCAAGCATGACCCCGAGGTATTTGATAGCCACGATTAGTAACAGGTGTCCCCACCTGACAGAGGACAAGGAGTTAGATTCTAAGTGCACTTTTTAGAAGATCCGAACAGCATGGCCTGAGTTTTACCTATATTAAGGATTTGTTGGTTAGCAGTAAGCCAAGATTAGAGAGCTTAAAAGTCCTGTGTGAGATTATGGTTAATATCAGCAACAGTTTTGCAGATTGGTAGAACACTGTATCATCTGCATACATGAGAGTTTGCTGTGAGGGACGTACACTGAATGTCATTTAGGAAAGGGAAAAGAGAAGAGGACCAAGTATCAAACCCTGAGGAACCCCATGGGTAATAGGGATGGGGATGAAAGAGTTTTGTGGTAGGAAACAGTCTGGGAGCGGTTGTCCAGGTAGCTACTAAACCAGGATAGGGTAGATTCAGAAGCACCGATGTTACTTAGTTTGGACAGCAGGAGCGGGTGGTGAACCATATCAAAAGCTTTGGACAGGTCAGTGAACACTGCACCAGTGAGCAGGCCCTTATCCATATTGCTTTTGATATCACTCGTGAGGAGGGTCAGTGCTGTGGTAGTACTATGCCCCACCCTAAACCCGTGTTGGGAGGGGACTGAAGATTATGGTGACAGAGGTGCTCAGAGACCTGTCGATGAACAAGTTTCTCAGAAGCTTACTAAGAGTGGGGAGTAGAGAGATGGGGTGGTGGTTGGTCAGGAGTTTAGCATGACCCTTCTTGTAGATAGGGATCGTTATGGCTGATTTCCAGATGAGGGGGACAGTGGCGTGCTAATCGAAGGTTGAAAAGCCTTGTTATGGACCAGGCAAGCCAGGCCGCAAACAGTCTGATAATCCGGGTGTAATCCATCAGGGCCAGGGCTGCCGCTAGTAGGAACTGTTTTGAGTAGGTCCAGAACTTGCTGGGAGGTGACCTGAGCCAGAACCAGAGAAGGTTGAGTAGGGGAGCAAGTAGAAGGGACCAATCCAGGATTGGCGAGCATAGGAGAGGCTAAAGTAGGTAGGAGGAGAAGAGGGAGTTGAAGGCATTGGCAATGGTGAGTGGCTGGTTGTAGTGGACATCATTGATGTGCATATTAGTAGGAGTAGAGGGCTTGTTGTTCCCAAGAATTTCCTTGATTTGGGACCAGTATGTTTTAGGACATGAGGTGGAGGCACTTAGGAGGTTCCTGAAGTAGTAGCTTTTGGCAAGACAGAATCTCCTTTTTGCATTTGTTACGCAGTGTTCTGTAGGCATCAAAATCTGCGGGAAGATGAGAAGACTTCCAGGCAGACCACATTTTATCCCTGAGTTTCAGAAGGTGAAGCAGGGGGTTTAAGCCATTTGGTGGCTTTTGCCTTTAACCCTCTTGTGGCAGCAGGATATGTTTATTTTGAAGCAAGAGTAGGAGCTGTTAAAGTAATTTGTGCGATGTTTATGTCATTAGGGTGTAAAGAGGGACCAGTCAATAGAGTTAAGATCATGAACAAAGTTATCTAAGTTTAGGTTGGAGAAGTTGGAAAAAGTTGACACTTTGGCAGGGGAAAGAGGGGCGGAGTTATCCCAAATACAGTACACAAGGTAGTGATCACTAATGGTGTCTGGGAGAACACTAACAGAGAAAAAGGCATCCTTTCTGTTAGTAAGGATCCAGTTCAGTAGGGTAGCACTAGCACCCCAAGGGAGATTCTGGTAGGTTCCTGTACAAGTTGAGAGAGATTAGCCTTGCTAGTCAGAGAGGATAGGAACCCAGAGGAAGGTCCGAGCCAGTCCAGATTGAAATCCCCAAGACAGATAATGTCATTATTCCTAGTAACGGATAGTAGATAATCCATGAACCCAAGCCTGGCTTTTCTTGGGGGTGGGGAGGTATATAAGTACAGAAAATGTGTAGTTTCTTTATACCCCTAAGCAGTAGTAGAGAATGGAGTAACATGGCTGTTACATGTGTTATTAAGTGTGCCTGCTACATGTTATAATGCAATAAGGTGGTTCACAGTGTGCTCATCAGGTATTAATGGTGTTGTTAAGGTGTTAATACACATAAATAAAGAGGTAGTGGTTAATTGATTACTTATCTGCGTTTGGGTACCATGAGACATCGAGAATATATGCTAGCTTTTTTTTTAGGGATAGGGGCCCAACCATGGTTCTGTAGCACCAGTATGTTAGGGTTGAATTAGTGTTTGTCAAAACCCTTATTTTGACAGCTTACATTTCAGTTGTCTTAGGACCTTGGGTTTTGACAATTGGCACATACACTATCAATCTAAGAGGCTAAGCACATGCCAATTTTCAAAACACTCAGAAGTGTTTTTTGTTTTAATCACAGATTGTACAAATTACATAAACTCTTCATGTTAAGATGCATTTTGCACACATAATGAAAAAATACAATTTAAAACCTGAAATTTTCAGATTCATTACATATGGGTCCAGATTAAGGGACTTTATTTGTTTCACATTGAAAAAGTCCAAATTTAAAAGTCCTAAGTGTTTAAAACCGTTGAACCCGCACATGCACAAATACTAAAACAAATGGCTGAAAAACACAACTATTTTGTCATGAATGGGGGACCTTGCCTTTTCTTATTTTCCACACTGGGTGCCCAATCCAACTGTTGGATCACCCTTCAAACCCATTCTCAACACCAGATTCCTAAAATATAAATTTTATTTTGGTGGCAGCTGGTGCCCAAGCCTGGTAGCTTGATTTCTCTGCCTCAGCAACCCTATAGCACCCATGCCAATCTTCTTCACCCACAGGCACCACAGCACATACTGTACCTTTATTGGTCCCATGGTGGGCTACAGACACAGCCCTCCCTGCACTTTTAGTCCGTCACTGTCTCATTCTCCATGGTCCACTGCCGACTGTTGATAAACCAGCACACTTAAAACTATAACTAGTGATCTGGTATTGTATAAATCAAATATGTAGCTGGCCCATCGGGCTCAGTGATAGGCTACTGCTCATGACACCAGCAACCCAGCCTCAGGAATAAGCCAGGGTCACTGAGGGATCAGAGGGGCAGCAGGAGGATTGAGCATCCTAGTGGACACTCTTCTACTCAGGGGAGAGCTGTATCCTGCAACACTGCCACCTGTAAAACATATGGCACACAGGAAGGAGGGCAGTCATTGCATGTGTGACTGCATGCATATGCACTCATCACGTCAGAATCTAGTCCCAAATGCTGGTGTCCCTCCAGGTCAGGGGACACAGAACTGAAAGGAGGAAATTAAATAGAGTAAATACCACCTCCACCCATAGCTCCATGAAGTCTGGTGTATTCAGCCAGACATAGTATATCCACCGTTACTGAAAGGAGGGTGCAAAAAATTAATGTGTAATCTAAATAACAATATGCAGCTTATCATCTCTTGGTGGGGGCATATTCATAACTCACTTGTGGCTCTGCCACATTGCATATTTTGAATTAAACTATTGCAAAGCCCATCTCTTGTTATCTGTCATATCTATCTATCTATAGGTGTGTGTGTGTGTGTGTGTGTGTGTGTGTGTGTGTGTATGTATATATTCCTCTTCTTCACAGAGTAGCCTCTTTTGCTTGTTTCATTTAGATACTGAGGTATACAGCATTGTATCTCAACCAGATTACTATTAAAGGAAATAAAACATTAGCCCATGAATGAAGAGTCATATAATACTTCATAATTGTCACTGAATGACCCTATAAGCATATAAAATGCAATAATGTATGCAAATATTTAACTCCTAAATAGTGCAGTGAAAATGTTAAATTCTGTTAGCAGAATGTGGGTGAATTATCAATTCTGCATCTAAAAATGTAGTGAAATATTTACAGACATGTCACAAAACTTTGCCATAATTTTATTATGTTGCTTTGCGCATGCACAAGAAACATGTTACGACAACTTGCTGCAGAAGCAGGTTGTGGAGATGAGGCACTGTTGGCCAATGACCCCCCGCCTTTTGAGGCTTGGCCCGCGTTCCCCAATGGGTCCCACACTGCTGCTGACACTAGCTCAGCCAGTGTGCCACCACCTTGAAACGTTTAGCTGCTGCAATCAGGGGCTGCCTGTCATTGCAGTCTCAGACATTCTGCTGCAATGAGGGAGTGACCCGTCATTGCATTCTGGTTCCTTGCATGCCCCCAATTCAGTTTTCTGACGGGGAGCCCAGTCCCCATCGGCATAATGTCCCCACACACGAAATTTATGCTATATGCAGGGTGCCCAATCCCCTCAGCATCATGCCCCGGCTTTCTTTGCCGACAGGGCAGCTAATTCCATTGGCTTCAGTTCCCCCCTTCAAGTTGAATTTGCCAATGGGGGAGCCACGCCCTCACAGCATAATGCCCCCCTCAGTGAATTGTGTGCGAGGGAAATGCCCAATCCCCTCTGCTCTTCCCCCTCCATGTGCCGAGCAGGGTGCCCAATCCCCCGTTAGCTACAGTCCCCCAAAAAAACACTCAGGTGGCACACTGGAGCCTACCCCAGCGTGCCAAATGTCCCTAGCAAAGAAAAACCATCCTGCGATGTTTTTCTTTTTTAACCCTGTAAAACAGAAAATGGTCCCTCGTTGAGTCCGTGGCCCCACCCCAACCCGCACCCGCCCTCTGTCACCCTGCCTCCCCACACCCCACACACCATTCTTACTTGAGGCCCATCATGATGATCTTGATGGACCGGAACACATCTGCGCTCTTCAAAGCCGACGCGAACTGAAAAAATGCCAGTAAGCTGTATAATGGCATAAATAGGGTTTTTCAACTTTGGTGCATATCTCAGGCAGATTTGAATTTTGGCACCAAATTTTTAACAAAGGGTTATTGGGACGCCTCCTCGTGAATTCAGCCACTGTCATGCGTTATTCAGTCCCGAAAGGTGATTTCCACGTTCACTGCGGAATCACGCTTCGGGGTTGATGTGAAATGGCTTAGTGCCAGTGTTCATGAGATGGGCTCTCAAAAAGCCTATGTTGCAAATTTGGTGGAAACAATCCAAAAATGACTGTTTTTATCAGCGGGGTTGTGCAGTTGCAACGCATGCTCATAACTTCACAAATCTGCAATATTTTCATGCCAGATTTTCAACATTGGCATTTTTCACACCTCCTTATGAATAGTACAGCTATCATTTTCACATCCTAGCCAAAATGTGTTTTGCACTTCCGCGCAGAATAGCATAGTCGCTGTGGGAAATCGGTGTTGAGGACAGATTCAGAAAATGACAGTGACACTGTTCATGAGCAAGAGATCCTAAAAGCGCCTATGTTGAAAATTTGGTAGCGATAGTCCATCAAATGACTATATTACAAGTGTGCATTGCGCGGTTTCCACACCCTTGTAACCCGCGGATCTGTAATATTTTCACGCCAGATTTTCAACAAAATATGTTTTTGCACTGTGGTTGCTGTGGGAAATCAGTGTTTGGGACGGGTCTCACGTCATTTCACTCCTGTCAGTTCACTCCCGCATAATTTCATCCCCATGCACATTCACTCCCAAGCATTTCACTCCCACTTTTCAAACTGTAGCATCCTTGACAGCCCATTTAATGAGCAGTACATTTGTAGCGAAGGCTGTTAAGTAATTTACTACTTCATAACACCTTATGGATTAAACAGTCAGTTGAATTTAATGTTAAAAGACTTTTTTCTTTTATGAGTCCAACCTTATGTGATGGAGAATTTATTTAATTACAGCTTATCTCTGTCAAGCTTCTAAATACATCCACACAGTTTTCCCGTATCACCTTTTCTCATCCAAAGTATACTGTATGCACTGACTGCCATGACTTCAAGGACACTCTTCACTAGGAAGACTACCCAAATGTGAGTATGAGTATTTAGCAGATATAATAAAAAAAATGAATGGGACAGTTTAATCAAGAGAGATGAGAGATATACAACACAGCACAGTTCAGAAATACAGAGGCACAGGAATCCTTTCAACTTTTCCCGCTCCATGCCCCTTTCACGCTTGCTCTCAGTTGTATTTTTGACTCTCCATCTCTCTAGTGAAGTAACAGTGGGGAAGAGAGACAGAATGAGAGAAAGGGAGATTAGTTGCTTTGGCTTCTCAGAAGGAACTAGAAGAGGACAGGATCAGATGTGTTTCAGTACAGTAGCTGCTTCTTGTTGTTTTTACACGGTTTCTCGTGGATTTTACTTGGCAGAAGGTTATTTCTTTTCTTTCTTACTACCTCTAAGGGGCTAGCAGGGTATTGTTTTTGGGGCTGTTGGAAGTTTGAAAACTGGTTTGGTGGCTGTAAGTGGGCTCATTTGTTGGATGTTTCACTGTGTAACAGGCTGAGCTGGTGGAGCCTATTTCTTCTGATTTAAAACCTATTTGGTGGGATTTGTTTGGGGCTGTTTCTTTGGTTACAGGCCCTGGAGGGATAGACACAGGGCTTATACACTCTCTCTAGAGTCGGGTATAGGCCCTAATCCCACCCTCCCCACCCCTCCCTTCCCAGAGCTCTGTTATTTATAGGGGAACACCTGCCCTGCAATTAGAGGAAAGGCTGCAGGTGAAACTCATGTAGTTCTAGCCACTGGGGTTAGATTTAAAGGCTGGGAGAGGAGCTTGGGAGTTGTTCACTTCCTTATAAGTTTACTGTGTTTACTGCACCCAGTAACAGGGTTACCAGTTTACTGTGGGACTATAGGTAGGATTAGTGGGTGACCTGATTAGTCAGTAGGGGTGTATCTTGGACTGGTGGGGAATGGTGGCTCACCCAAGGAAACCTATTTGAAGGGGATGGGACCACACATCATTAGGGCTGTCATCTTTGGAGGATGGTGGGATGCACAGGTGTGGAGCAGCCATGATACTGGACTGGGCTTGGAAGTTCTGTGGTTGCCCAGTGTGCCACCAGCTGGTACAGCTTGGGGAGGAGGTTGCGGGGATTAGGAGACAGCTGGGGGAAGGGGAGGTATGGTTGGGAAGAGGGCAGGGGATCTCCCAGGGTTGCACCAAGCACTAGGGGTGGGGGCATAGGAAAGGAGTGCAGGAGAATACCCTGGGGTCACATAGGACCCTGGCAGAGGGGCCCAAAAGGAGGACACTACCAAGGAAGCAGGCAGGTAACTGGGGATCCTCACAAAGAGGCACCAGAGGGACAACATTCTCAGGGAAGTAGGCAGATGGCTGGGGCTGGACAGAAGGAAACAAGGTGGGGAGGTGGATCAGACCTTCATGCACAGTAACCACTTCAATTCTCTTCTTCTGCTAGAGGATGAGGGGGTGATGTAGCCATGACAGGGTGGTTAGAGATGGAAATGGAGAGTGGGACAGGAGGTGGGTGCCGGATAGCAGGAGGAATGGGAGGAACCTGGAATGCAGGAAAATGGGGAGCAGTGGATCAGAGCAGGAGGGGCAGGGGAAGAGGGAGGAAAGCGCAGGAAAAGGACCAGTTGGGAGGAAAGGGCAAGGAGAAGGACCAGAAGTACAAGGTGGATACAGTAAAGTGAGCTGAGGGTTTAGGCCAGGGAGCACGACAAGCAAGAAGGGACTGAACAGAGACGGAAGGAAGGGAGGTTGAGCCAGGCTAGTTTAGCAGATGAGGGAGAAAGACCAGTCACGAGCAGTGAGGGGGGAGTTAGCGAGCACAGAAGGATACCGGAGAGCAAAGGCATAGGATCGGAGAGGAGGGGTGGCCAGGGTAAATGAGGGGTGGCATGTGGCACCCAGATAGGGGAGGAACAAGGAGCCAGCTGGGTGGAGGGGCTGGTAGAAAGGATGAGGGACATGGAAGGGGGAATGGAGGAAAAGGAGTGGTCAGAGTGCTCCTGTTGGGGGATTCTATGGTCAGGGGTATCAAATGGGATAGGGAGGGGAAGCCTGGCCAGTTCAAACAAAATGCTTCCCTGGACTAACAGTGCACAGGGCCAAAGCGTACATCAGCTGGCAAAGGATTGTGGGGTTCCCTGGACATACTAGTCCACCTGGGTACAAATGACATTGAGGGAAATAGTGAGCTAGAGATACAGGCAAGGTTCAGGGAGCTTGCTAGGGTCTGTCATGATATAGGGTGCATGATTTCCTTCTCGGAACAGACTAAGATCAAGCAAGTGAGAGGGGAGTGAGTGAGCTCAACGGAACTCTGTCAAAACTGCTGCAGATTTCTTTGTGGGCAGAAAAAGGAACAAACACAGGCAGGAGTCCAGTACAAAAGGGCAGCCTGCAGTGCTGGGAGAAATAGGAGTGAGTGAGAGAGGAGGAGTGAGCGAGCTCAATGGAGCTCTATTGGGACAGCTGTGAATCCTTTGTGGGCAGAAAAAGGTGCCAGGGCAGGCAGAAGCCCAGTACAAAAGAGCAGCCTGCAGCTCCAGGGAAACAGAACAAGTGAGAGAGGGGGGTAGGCATCTCAACAGAGCTCTGTCAGGACTGCTGTGGATTTCTTTGTGAGCAGACAAAGGCGCCAACGCAAGCAGGAGCCCAGTACAAAGGACAGCCTGCAGCGTCGGGAGAAATAGAATGAGTGAGTGAGGAGAGGGGAGTGCAAGCTCAACAATGGAGCTCTGCTGGGACTTTAGAGTTGTCCACCCTCCCACTCGGGGTCCTTTGTGGTCTTCTTCGGCATGGTGCTTTCACTTCCAAGTACCTCAACAGCACATATAAGCAAGCAACATTCAGCATTGACAAATGCTTGTTTTCAGTGTTTTCCATCTGATCTTAAAACTACAGTACTTGACAACAATACCAATACACAGATGATTGTAGGAGATGAGGTTAATGAGTATGCCTGCCATGTTTTAGATCTTTAGCTTTGAGGGTGTCTGAGTTATAAGCCATCAAATGTTTCACTCATTTTCACAAAATGTTGCAAATAAGTAAAACTGCATCATTGTGAGTCCCTGTACTTTCAGAATAACTAACCAAATTTTATGACATTTAGAAGACTCTTTATCCCTAGCCTAATGTGTGTGCATATCAATAATTAGGTAATTAGCTGTAAGGGTGGCTGTGTTATATCCAAACATTTTGAATGATTGGATGTTAGAAATTGCAGGATTATCTTGAGAAGGGTGGGCATTGTGATGCCCTTCAGTCCAGACTCAGAAACAGGCACAGTACCATCTCCTCTGTACTGAAGGTCTTGGATAAGGTCAACAAAGTTACGGATTCCGGAAGTATACAGGGACCATCTCCAAGGCCTTTGACATGATGAACCACATGGTCCTGTTAAGTAAATTAGAGAGCCTGGGGTCTGGAGCTAAAGCATTAAGGTGGTTTATGTCTTGAGAACTGTAAGCAGTATAATATAGTAAAAGGGAGAACATCTCAAGAGTTAGCAATTTCAAGAGGTGTGTGCCACAGGGTTTGGTTCTTGGACCCCTTTTGTTTACAATTTGTCTTAGGAACTGGGGGCTTGCATTTGAGACATACATTACTGTTTCAGGGATTTATTTAACTCCAAAATTGATTAATGCTTTTGTTTATAAAGTGCTAAAGCATTGTGAAAATGCATAGCACTCACCTCACTGTGTTTAACAAACATAACACTTCTAGAAAACCTATATGAATACTTTCTGTACAGTTAGCATTGTCCCAAGAAAAACTGCTAATCAATTATTTAAAACCCTGCTGTTTATACCCAATTGATATGGTGATCTGTGCCTAAGATTCATTCTTCATGGTGGTGTGAAGCTGCAAAATGGTTTTAATGGGTTCCAAAATTTCTTTACATGCTCCAAATTAAAGTTAAATGTGAGAAACCCAAACTTTGATCTTTGATCTCCTCCAAGTTGAAATATCCCACAGACCCACTATTAAAGATTACTGCAGATGCCATCCCACTGGCACAATGGTAGTGCTACTGCTTGCAATGCCGGTGATCTGGTTCGGAATGAGCCTGGATCACTGGAGGGCTGTCCGGGGAGGAGATTGAGCATCCTAGGGACACTCATCCTCTGTGGAGGGAGGGTTGCAGCTCCTGCTGCAACACCATCACCTGGGTGCACGGGTGGGTGCAGCTGGGGGTGCCATGTTGGAGTGCAGGACATCGGCAGGGTCCGGAGGGGAGGAAAAATGAAATGGCCCTGCCCCTCATCTGGCGCTAGTGCCCAAATTGAGCAGCCCAACACCAGGTTGATTGGTAGGGAGGAGGAATGAGCCTCCCCGCTTCCCTGCCTGAGGCCAAACAGCAGGCAGGATGGGGTAGCTCATCCGGGGATGCTGGAGGCAGCGGTGGGGAGTAGAGAAGGAACGGGCATCAAAAGCATTAATTAAAAAAAAAAAGATTGCTGCAGATGATAGAACCTACTGAGAGCAGATAAAATCTACAAATATCTGGGTTTTGGCTAGAGTGTAGCTGCTCTAGTATTGTTCATGTTGACAAACTGTCAAAGTAGATTGGAGATAGTGTGAGATTACGCCACAGATATCGAAACCATCTCAATCCTGAACTTCATATGAAGATTGATGTGGCACAAATGTTCCCATTATTTGATTATGAGGATATGCTATATGATTACTCTTGTAAAGACAGGTTATACCATCTAGATGTTCTATGCAATTGCTTAGCCCAGTTACATAGAAACATAGACTTTGACGGCAGATAAGGATCACTTGGCCCACCTAGTCTGCCCATTTCCTATCTACAGGATAAGCTGCAGATCCTAGTTAACCAACAGCCTATTTCTTCCTACCCCCACAATAATTGCCTTATGTCTGTCCCATGCATTCTTGAATTCTCCCACAGTTTTAGGCCCCACAACCTCCTCAGGAAGGCTGTTCCATGCATCCACCATCCTCTCTGTGAAAAATACTCCTCACATTGTCGGAGTTGTCCCCCCTATCTTCAAATTGTGTCCCTTGTTCTTGAACATCTCTTTTTTCTGAAAGATGCTACCCTCTTGGTTTTACTTATGTCAATTGCTGCACGGGATCAGAAATTCCAATTGCTGGCCAGTAGAATGCCATGCCCTGTGCACCATATGTTTGGTGTACCTGGGGCTTGCAGAATTCTCAGTCCTTCAAAATCTGGCCACAAATGTTTAAGACCCATTGATGTTTGGAAAGCAGGCAAATGTCAGTTTTGTTTTTCTAAGGGCAACAGAGTTGTAGGCCCTGATTTGGGGAAATGTATACAAAGTCTTGAGAAGACAAACTGTGAAATTGTGAGCCCTTATTACTTAGAAACAACTTGTCCAAATGTTGTTACATTTAGCAATTTTTAAGACCCTTAAACCAGCACTGTAACATATGGATTTTCAGGTATCTTTTGTGAAGTGTTCCAAACCAGTACAATGCCACATGTTGAGCCTCTATCAGTTCAAAACGCTCAGTTCTCCAGCTTAAAGGATGGTCGAGTTGTCCTTATTAATACTAGCAACATTTTGCAGATAACTAAACAACCAGATTTTTAGCCCATTTATGTTCAACACTGCATGACCAAATGTTTGTAAATTTGTCTGGTGCATAGAGTTCTGCTTCATGGGTGAGCATGGCAATCTTTTGGTCTCCAGCTCAGGTCCATTCCTTCAGCACTAGCCTTCATTAGCTTATGTTGGACAAAATGCACTGTAACTGTACAGAATTGTTATTCCTTTGAATTCTATCATGCACTACCTACTTGTCCTTGTAATACATTTCCTATATCACTAATGTCCTCCTCAACTGGTTGCTTGTGACAGCAGGCTATCTTAGCTCATCAAACTATCAGTGTAATAAAAATGAAATTACGTGAAATAAATGATAGCCGAGTTATAAATAGCTGAATAGCCTGCAAATATTGAGCCTCTGTAAATTCACAACTACATATCCAAACGTCATGAACATTTACGTACTTAGAACTATAATCTGTTTGTTAGGTTCCGACTTTCAGGTCCCTAGGAAAATAATGGTTTTATTATAAGCAGCTGAAAGCATTGACAAAATTTCATGAAATTTGTCCAGCTGTAGTCTGTTTCACACAGCTGGATATTAAAAAGGGTTGGACATGGATGCAAATGTACAGTATATTATGTTTGTATCTGCCTGATTGTGCCAACTAGCCTTGCTGCTAGTTTTAAAAGATGTGCCCATTTGTGACAAGTCATGATTTGCATTAAAACAAAAATTGATGCAGATTTGATTTGTGTATTTTTTTCCGCAATGATCTTTTTTTATGTAAACTTTGGACACAGTTTGGATGAATTTCTTTTGAACATAGCACCAGGTGGATCTCAGCTAGATCATTTTGAAAATCCTGCTCACAGGTAGTCATTTTGTTTGCCTGTTGTACTGATTCATGTTTTCAACCTTTACAGCTAATAGCAGTCGTGATGGACCTTTTCACTGATGTAGATCTATTACTTGATCTGATGGAGGCTCAATCAAACGGAAAGTCCCAGTTTACATTCTACTGGATGAAAAAATCTACAGTATTTTATAGACATGTGCAATAACTTGGATATTAAATATTCAAATTTCTCTGTAAGTCTTACTTTCCTTTTTTCTGTTTTAATTAAAGGCACATTCTGTTAGTAAATTTGAAACCATTCTGTTTATATTTAAAATTATATTTTGCAGTCATTTATTTTGTTTTTGATCTTTTTTCCCATAAACTAGTACTAGTCTTCTATGTTTTTCAAACATCATCAAACTGTAAACTGGCAACATAGTGGCTTTGTCTGTGACATTATCATCTGCTGTCTTGGAAAGGACCGTGGATCTCATAACTTCAGTCTGCAGCCAGGCAATCCTCATTACAGCTTTTGTACAAATGTTCCAGATATTTGGACAAATACATATTTGAATTCCCAAGAAAGATGATGCACAGACAATGAAACTGTAGAAATTTGTTCCATAGTTGCTTTATATTTTGCTAAGAAAAAGTCAAATTGTAGAGACAGACCTCAAAAGTAACTGATGGTTCTGGAAACCTTTAAAAAATCATAATACTTCCCACACAGCTATATATTTCACATATGTTTTGTATATCCATCTTTTTAAGCTATTACTATATTTACATGAATACCTAATTGTTGTCCCATAGAGTGTATCTGCAGGTGCTGTTTATGTTTCACCTGAGGTCATAATCCTTTACTTCTGACATCACCATAATTTCTTTGGCAGCAGATTTAGGATAAGAAGCAAAATAAATGACCTTGAGGGATAAAGATTTTATTTTCACACTGGTAATATTATTAATAAGAATGGGAGAAGAGAAATGCACGCCATGCTAAGTTACACAGAATGTAAAGTTATTTTCCAGATAAATGTACCTTTTAAAATGGTGCTTCTAACCATAATTTTATATTATGTGCCCAGGAGCAAAATTGAAACTAAAATATAATTGACTGTCTCCTCCCACCAAGACCATATGACCTGTAAGCACCTTGTCAAAATATTATTGGGGCACCAAGATATCTGCAGTAAGCTGTTACTTAATAGTGAATACGTGCTGTATATAATACCACACCTATTAAAAGCTACTGTATATACCATGGAAAACAAGTATGTACCAAACCCATTAAAAGTCTACACACAATATGTAAAACCAGTGTGCCACCACACTAAATACAAGTATTTACTAAATGGGTTACACATCTATTAACATACTGCACAAACCAATTAAAATATTTACCATACACGCATTATGATTACCAGAATTAAGAACTCTTTTCAAAATCAGCCTACAACAAACCTATCAATTTCCCTCCCTGTGTCCTACCAAATAGTTATGTCCTCAACACAACAGCTCTCTATTTACATGCTAGACCCTCATTGCTTCTGGTCCTTGAAATCACATGTTCCCAGTGGAAGAAACTATGCAGGACATACCACTCCTGACTACAGACTACAGCCACTTGACCACACAAAGCATGCCACGACATATGCTCCTGACTGGACTCCAACCTGTCTAGACTGCAGAACCATGCTGACCACTGCTATTCCTTTGAAAACTAAAGGATGGATGCCATAGCCACACCATTTATGGGAGGACCCTACACTATGGATCGGAAATACTAAGTTGGAGGGTGCACAGACACAACAAAAAAATGCCAATACATTACACTACAGAAAAGCACTAGGACAAAAATGCAAATGCAAAACTCTGAAATAATCATAAATGTGATAAAACATTGAAAAATGCAACCCAATTTATTCTGTAGAACAAAGATGAGTAAGTGGGATGCTCAGTGTGTATACCCATCTATGGGCCTAATGAGGTCATAATGCCACATGCTTTCTGAGCTCATGGCTTGCTGACCTCATTAGGCCCCTCAATAGGTTTATTTCCTGTGCACCCACTTACTTACCTAACATTTATTTTATTTATATATTTATATAGTTGTGTGTATCTACAGTATATCTAAATATATCAATAGATACATATATCTACAGAATATATATATATTACATGACTGGACCCTTGTAACCATAGAAAAATCCATCATATGTTTCCCTATGTTTGATGGTAGCCAGTTAGCATATTATGATATCAGTTAGCAAATTACAGTGTGTTAGTGTTATAACACCTTAATAGAACATAAATAACTAACATATCTCTCTCTCTATATATATATATATATATATATATATATATATATATATATATATACTGCCTATATATTATATATATACTGCCTATATATTAATGTGTTATTAACACATTAATAACATATTGTTACCCAACATGATACAGACAACCCCAGCAATGCATGTACCAGCCACCCTACCACCCAACACTATGGAAAAACATAGGACACTGCAAAAAGTGTCCAACCTAAAGCATTATATAAAATAACAAATGTCAAAGTCCAGCATACTCATGAAATAATGCCATCTTGGGGTTGATCATCTCATAAAGGCCACTCACCCTTCAGGCTTGTGGCTTTATGGCTTGTTCGACCCTTCAGTATTATTTCCTTGTATACCACACATTGCCATAATTTATTCTCATTCCCTCCCTCCTCTCTCTCTCTATATATATATATATATAATAGATCTGTGTGTGTGTGTGTGTGTGTGTGTGTGTGGTACGAATAGATAACCCACTCTAAGGTGTGCAGTTGCACTCTGATATATGTATGTCTTGGTGTGCTTGTTACGCACAAGGTCGGAGGCCGAAAGTGCAGCAACCACCCAAGGCATGCATATATTGGAGCGTACACACACCCTAGAGTGGGTCATCTGTCTTATAAATGGCACCATTTTTTGAGGGAGTAAAAGTGCAGGTGTGTGGTCGCTCTGATATAATGCACGGTCATGTGATGTGTTTTATATAATCAGAACATTGCATTTATACTGTAGTTTCTTACACCTCCCTACAGTAGTTGCTACACCACATTATTACTCTCATTTCAATTTACTAAAGAGCAGTACACCCTGATCTTTTAACTGCTTAGTTTCTGTGCTGTTTGCCTTCATGCCCCTTTTCTGTAAATGCCATAACTGCTTGGTTTCTGTGCTGTTTGCCTTCACGCCTCCTTTTCCATAAATGCCATAACTGCTTGGGTTCTGTGCTGTTTGCCTCATGCCCCTTTTCTGTAAATGCCATAACTGCTTGGTTTCTGTGCTGTTTGCCTTCATGCCCCTTTCTATAAATGCCTCACCATGCACTTACTGGGACAGTCCAAACCTTCTGCATTTCATGTATCTTCTGTTGTGTTACAACTATCATTCCCATCTTGATGTCATCAGAAACTTTAGCATTCGGTGTTTGTGCACACCTCCAGGTTATTTAGAAATACACTGAATGATCTTAGCCCCAAGACTCTACCCTTGTAGGACCCCACTGACCACTTGTTTCAATGCTGATAGTTTACCATTCTTTATAACCCTTTGTTTTATATCTTGCAAACAGTTTTGAACATAACTTCCCCTATTTTGCTTGAATAGCCACCTGTGTGTTACAGTGTTATATGTAGTATGGAAGTCCATATGTATGACCTTCACAGACATTCTTCCATATACAGTAGGTCCTTATTGCCATTTGAAGAAAAAAAAGCCATGAGATGGGTATGGTTTTCCCATATTCTGTACTGACACCCAAGTCCAAGTTAGTTTTTTTTTTTTTTTTAAATGTTCCAGCAATTCTGTTTATTGTGGCTGTCTCTAGCAGTTTCTAGGTATTAATGTAAAGTTTACTGACCTATAGTTACCGGTTCCACATTGGAGCCTATTCTGAATACTGTCACAATGTGACCTACTCCTGTTTACTTAATGTGTTGCTTTCAACTCCTTGCAGAATGTCAAAATCCGAAGTGTTTGTGGGAGACATACTGCACCTAAATCTGGCAAAATTTACTGGCCAAGTGTTGGAAAAGTTTCTAATAGTTGACTGTGAACAAGTTATTACTGGTTCATATAGGTAAGTAACTCAGTTGGTCAATATAATCTGTGTAGACATATTAGACACATACTGTACTTTGACTTCCAGTAATACAGATATGAGGCATTTATTTTGTAATGCTACAGATGCAAGGACTGCATATGATTAATTGTTCAAGTATCAACCTGCAATTGAAAAGCTGTTTGAGAGTACATTTTTTTAATTCTTTGTATGTTAGGGATACAATGCAACAAAGATTTGACTTTTAACTGTGATGGTGGAAAGGTGGTAACATTATCAAAATATTGATAATGTTCGTGGTCATACTATTACTAAACAAAATCTAATTTTATTGATAATGCTAGTGCCATACTATTGTTAAACTAGATCTCATTAGTAAAATAAAAGTACCAAATTCAGTTTTGTGTTTTGAATGCTATCAAGTAGTGTATTTCTTAGAAAAGGGCCACACTCTTGGGTAAAGGAAAACTGTGCTAAACATGCAAGTCATTTTTACCAGTTGAAGCTGATTTTTAAATACTGGATCAAATTTTGTTCAATCTGTACAGGCATCTTTTGTAACCCTAGTGAGTGTTTCTGGTTTGCACACTGTTCATAAGGACCATTTTATAATGTTATGATGTAGGTTTTAGACTTGCTAAACATTTTTGATGTTGTCACAATGCAGTGTTGTACTGCAGAACTCTGTGGCTGAGACATAAACTACATCATACACTTCTAAAATGGTACTAAACAGTGATTCTGCTGACATGCACTAGTCGCAAGTAGAGGCGCCTACTGGAATGACGACCCACATGTGGTGCATGTCCGATAGGGCGAGGGAGTAGGGAAGGCAACCAGATTGGGGGTTGTGAATAGCGGCAGGATGTCACTATATGTACATGCGCGTGGCGTGAGCATGCTGATCGAGGAGTGGGAGTGTTTGTGAGGGGCGGTACATGTGGTGAGCTGCCGGGCTGGCTCCGTGGCATGGTGGGTGGGTGCTGTGCTGGGGTGGGTGGGATGACTGGGATGCTGGGTTTGGGTCTGGGCGCAGGTATGTTTTGTTGCATCTGGCCTGGAGTAGTTTTTTTTTTTTTTTTTTTTTGTTTTTTACAATGTTTTACCCCTTCACATACACCCCTCCCTGGAGTTGAAAATCAATCTTATAGTAGGGATGCGGAGGTCAAAGCCCCTGCAGGGGTGGGGTACAGGGGTGGACCCTGCATAATATTAAAGTAGAGTCCTTTGTGCTTGTTTTATTTGTTGTTAGTGTACATCACCAAAATTGAATTTCTCAAGGATGTACACCGCTTATAATGACTATCGCTTCGCAATCACTGCTATGACATGGAACAGTACTAAACAGAGTGTGAGTCAGGAAAACTCATTCAGTTAACAAAAGTCTGTACTGGTAGAACAATTGCAGACTAGAACTAGTCCTTAAAAATAACTTCTGTTGGGAAAATGAGTTACAGGTTCAACGCAGTTTTCTTTAAATGAGCAGTGAATGAAATAGGGCAAACAATTTGACCTAACTTTTAAACTGTAAACGACTGCAGGCATCTTCAATTTTATTTGATGGTAGCATTTTATAATTACACCAGAATTTGAGTATTTTATAAATGTTTAATTGATTTTTTTTCCTCAAGAAAATGACTGACACAATTGACTTACAAATACCATTGTAAACCTGGTAAATATTTGCATCAAGAAAATATAAAATAAAGCATGAGAGGTACCTAGAAATTTGCTGGGTATGCTAATATTTGTATTGGCTGTAGTTGAAACTAGCTGTTTGGAAAAACATTTTTCTTTGTACTGCTGCTTTAGCATTACCTGTTTCTGGGGCCAGCACCTACTAATGAATTTGAAAAATGTCAACTCTTTATGAGGCTAGAAAACAAAGCTTCCCTTTTTGGGGAGGGGTCTCTTTTCAATCATTATTTTTATTACAGTTTAAAAGTAAAAGTACAATAAAGTAAGGGTAATCTGAACAAAAATCTGAAACTATAACTAATAATGGATGTAAAATAAAGAAAAATCAAATATCTGTATTTTGCTATACCTTAACTGTATATAGATTTATGCAACAGGGGTCAGGATAAAAACTGTAGAATAAAACCATTTATCTTCGCTACTATGGTAATAAATTTATTTATCCACATAGTAACTACATCATCACCCATTTATTCACACAGTAACTACATCACTAGCTCATTTATCTACACAGTTCTCTTCAGAATTCATTTAGAATGTTCGCCCTCAGAAGCAGTACTAACCATATTTAAATGTCAATAACTTAAAACGAAAAAAGATAACATGGTACTGTGAGCATGAAAATTGTTCAGCACAAAATTATCTACAAAATGAATACTGTTTCATTTATATAAACCCTGTATATTGTATATGATTAGCAAGAAAACAGAAGAAAATGTAATTTTTGTTCACTTTTGACAAACAAATATAAATAACTTTAAAACAAAAATGATAGCATGGTACTGTGAGCACGAAAATGTTCAGCTCAAAAATATCTACAAAATGAGTGGTGTTTCATTTATAGATACCATTTTGTTTTTTATAATTAGCAAAAACAGCATAAAATTCAATTTTCTTTTCCTTTTTGACAAATTATTTACACCTACCAAAATCAAAATGTTCACACAACATCTAAACCTGTTATAATGGAATGAGTGGAATCAGTGTGTGATAATCGTTTATTTTTGTTAGTTTAGTGACTTCTGACTCTACTTCGCTCTTCGGCACCTGTGAGGTTACTTGAGGTCACTGGAACTGTACAAGATAAATGCATTATCACACACTGAACCGCTGCATATCCCTTATTTATTTTATGTACGTATTTGTTTTGGTAATTTTTTTTATCCAGGTAAGGCACACTAAGCTGAGGCTTGATTCCATGTGTGTTCTGAGAACACAGGGAAGTTAAATGGCTTGCTCTTGATCATGCAGTACTGTACTGTATATAATGAAAATGTGAAATTTCACTGTAAAATAATTTTGCTATTTTTACTGCAGTACTAATTCATGAAAATAAATTTGTATTAATTTGGGCTATTAGAACATTTTCCATTATATGGACTGCAGTAGTAATAACTTAGTGTTGAATTAAGCAATTATGGTTACATTTGTGTTTGTACTAAAATTACTTGCATGAAAATGAGTTCTACAGTATATAGATGTATAAATAGATACATATACAGATAGTATATAGATGGCATAAGTCAGTAGATAAAAGAAAATTACAACTACATGTTCTAATTTATCGGTTATAGAGGTTAGATTAAACAATAGTATAACAAATGTGTCTCTCCAGATCATATGTCTTTATTTAAAAAGCAGACCATAGTTTTTCAAAGATCTCAAGTTAATCTATGACCAGAAAAGCAATCCTCTCAATAGTTGTAAATAGAATCATATTGGCCTACCATTCAGGTGCATGGGGAATTACAACCCCAGCAAGGTCCACCTAGTAATAGACCCATTGACTCTAATTTTGAGGGGGTAGAATAACTAAGTATAAAATCTTGTATTGGGTAAGTCTTCCTTGTATACCTTTGTGAGATTTATAAACATTAATTCAAAGTTGCTCACATGTCTCATCAGCCATAGTTACATTAAGCACTTTTCCCATTTGCTTTTGCTCAAGAATTTGAAGAGAATCACTGTCTGAAATCAATTTATAAATTAGGTTTGCATCTTTTAGAATTATGAGTTTCAAAATTGTTCCTAGTCCTTCCTTCCTTACAAATAATCCTTTAGACAGGGTGCCTATTTTCAAAGGGTTCTGATCAATAACAACACTTGTACGTAAAATCACTGAATATACATTACAATTCTTGTTTTAGGAACCCTGAATCCAGATGTTGGCATTTCTTTACATAGAATCTTGTGTAATAACTTGTAATGCCACATATTCTCTCAGTAAAGAGCTTAAAAATTGATCTTATCTGTAAATAGTTGAAAATTGAAATTTATGTAGTCCACACTATTTTTAATACTTTCAAAGGAAAGAAGAGTGCCTGTGAAAGGGTCAGTTACATTCATAATGTTTGAGAGTTTGACTTCTTGCCCAGTTTGAGTCTATAATATGTAGCTCCAGTTGCAGTTTCTGGTTGCTCCACAAAGGGGTGAGATGCATTAGGACAGGATGACCATCTATGGTGTTTTAAATGTAAGCACCTTCAATGTAGCAGAGATACAAGGATGCATAGATATAGATCTTGAAGTATTAATAAACTTAAAATCAAATAGTTTGTTAGGTAAGGCAATACTAGAGTCCACTCTAAGTCACAACAATGTCAATTTGGATTTCATAGGGAGGGACTAAAATCTTCCCTGTTTCAACAGGAAGGCTTTTGATAGTTATACCACCATGGATAATTAAAAAAACATGTTTAAAAGGAGCTCTTAGTTTGTTTTTTTGTTTTTTAAGAGTAAACAAGACAGTTTCCCATTCCACAAGAAGTTTCTGAAAATATTGTCTACTTTATTAAACCAGGTTTTCACTATATGGATAGGGAGATTTATGTAATATGTAGAAGATGTTTGGGGTTATCACTATTCTAACAGAATTAATTTTCTCTGAAAGTGACAAACTGAGTTTCTCCCATTTGCTCAGGCTAATTCTGATTTCTTGTAATAAAGGATCAATGTTTAGGAAGCCAGTTTCTTTAGGTCAGGCAAAATTTTGATTCCTGAATACTTAATATATCCTGAGACTCATTTAACCAGAATGCTCTTGTGGGGTCTATATAGGCTTGTGTCAGTGAATGTAGCAGTATGGCCTCAGACTTCGCTCAATTGACAGTGAGGCCTGACATCAAACTTTGTTAGAGTGTGTTATAGGGATAAAAGGAAGAAACTGGAGTTTCAATTGTTAATAGGTTATCTACATATACAAATATTTATCATTAATGTTGCCAACCTTAACACCCTTAATTTTCTTGTTAAAGAGCAACTGACACATCTTAAGAGCGTGCCAGTGAGTGCCCTACCCTGCCTACAGTACCTCCGGTACAGAAAGTACGCAAACAGAGGTACTGTAAAGCAATGTTAACAGTAAAGATTCGGCCTCAGGTCCCCTTCCCAATCCAATCCTAAGAATGATGTCTGATTGGGATAGGGACTTGGCAAAATTCTATTTTGCTGGCAAAAGTGCTGTGAAATTGGCATTTCACAGCAATTTCACTGGCAAATGCCACTTTCGCCAGCAAATGCCAATTCGCAGCACTTATCCCACTAAAATGGAATTTTGCCAAGTCCCTATCCTGACCTGACATCATCCTCAGGATTGGATCGGAAGGGACCTGAGGCTGTGGCAGGGGCATGCATTGCACTCTGCTGCATCTTTATTGTAAAATACTGCCTTACAGTACCTCTGTTTGTGGTACTTTCTGTACTGGGAGACTGTAGGCAGGGTAGAGCACTACTGACATGTCTCTACAGAGGCGTGTCAGTTGCTCTTTAAGCATGATGGACTTAAGAGGCTGTGTAGCTAATAAAAATAATGAAGGGAAAGAGGGCATCCTTGTCTAGTGCCTCTTTGAAGGCAGAAGTGAGGTGAAATAATGACATTACATAGAAACCTAGATATTGACGGCAGATAAGGACAGCTTGCCCACCTAATCTGCCAATTTTCCCTACCTACTGCAATACCACAAAGCCTACTTTATCTCCAGATCTGACCTCTTTCCTGTTGCTAGGGTTCCTTGTGCATATCCCATGCATTCTTGAATTCCCTGCCATTTTATTGCCATTACCTTCACTGAGAGGCTGTTCCATGCATCCAACACCCTTTCTGTGTGAAAACATGCTTCCTCACGTTACCCGAGTCTACCTGCCTCTAGCATCATATCATGACCCTTGTTCTTGAACATCTCTTTTTCTGAAAGATGCTACTCTTTTGTACCTTATTTATGCCCTTGAGGTATTTGAAGGTCTCTATCATATCCCTCTATCGCTCCTCTCTTCCAGGGTATATGTACTGTTTGAGGTCTTCTAGTCTCTCCTTATATGACTTTTAGTGCAGAACCTGCACCATTTTTTATTGCCCTTCTCTGGACTGCCTGTACTCTCTTGTGTTCTTCTGGAGATGCAGCCTCCAGAACTGGACATAGTATTCCAGATAGGGTCTGCCAATGATTTGTACAGGGATTTCACCACCTTTTTTGCTGCTGGTGATACCTCTCCTTTGTACCCCAGCATCCCACTGGCTTCTCCACAGCTTTTCACAATGCTTGGTCACCTTACAGTCATCAGATATGATTACCCCCTGGTCCCTTTCCTGTTTGGAGCCTCAGTACCTCCCCATCATGTACACCTTCCTGGGTTTCTGTGCCCCAAATGCATGATTTTATATTTCTTTGCATTGAATCTTAGCTGCCACACTCATGACCACTCAAGCCTGCTTGGGTCCCTCTTCATATTCCCTCCCCGAGTGTCAACCCTGTTGCAGATCTTAGTATCATCTGCAAAGAGGCATACCTTCCCTTCGCGCCCTCTGCAATGTCACTTATGAAAACATTAAAGAGAACTGACCCCAGAACTGATCCTTGTGGCACCCCATTGGTCACCCTCCTCTCCTCAGAGTTAACTCCATTTACCACCACCTTCTGAGTTCTATCCCTAGTCAATTTCGAAATAGTTGACCATCTTGGGACCCACTTTCAGGCTGCCCAGCTTGTTTATAAGCCTCCTGTGAAACGGTAGTCCACCACTCTGATCTAATTCCCTGGTCACCCAGTCAAAGAAATCTATCAGATTTGTTTGATGTGACCTTCCCTGTGAATCCATGCTGCCTAGGATCTTGTGATCCACTGGATTCAAGATATACCACAATCTTTCCTTTAGCAGTGATTCCATTAATTTCCCCACCACCGAGGTCAGTCTCACTGGCCTGTAATTGCCAGCCTCCTCCCTGCTCCACACTTTTGTGGAGAGAGACTACATCTTCCTTCCTCCAGAACCACTCCTGTTTCCAGCGATTTGTTGAACAGGGCTGTCAAAAGATGCTGCAAGCACCTCTCTAAGTTCCTTTAATATTCTTGGACGTATTCCATCTGGCCCCATTGCCTTGTCCACTCTTGATTTTGTGATTTCTTAAGGGTGTTCTCCTCCATAAATCGACTGGTGTCCATCTCCCTTCCATTGATGCTACTGTCCCTTAACTGAGGTCCCATACCTTCCCCTCTTCTGTGAATACTGAACATAAAATATTGCCACTTTCTCCAGGTCCCTCTGCACACTCCCTCCTTTCCCTTTTAGCACAGCAATCTCACCCCTGTCTTTCTTCTTTCAATATATACCTGAAGGTTGTCTTGTCCCTTTCATTACTACTGGGCTATTTTTTCCTCTATTTGTGCCTTTGCACTCTTGACTACTTTCCCTACATCCCTTTGTTTTTTCTAAATACACTTCTCTGTCCCACTGCCTCTGTGTTTCCTTGTACCTCCTAAATGCCAGCCTTTTCTCTTACTTTCCTGGCCACTTGCTTTGAGAACCATAGTGTGTTTTTTTTTTCTTTTGTTCTCTTGTTTTTCCTTAACTGCCAAATGCTAAGGTTTGTTGCATCCTCTGGATCCTTTTGATTCACCCACTGTTCCTCTACACCCCTCATTCTCCACATCCTGCCAGGGCTTTCCTGAGATATTTCCCCATCATTACAAAATCAGCCCTTCTGAAGTCCAGGACACTCACTATCATGTGGTTTGACTGCCACTGTTTTTCATTGAACCACACCATACGATGATCACTAAACCCCAGGTGGCTAAGCACCATGACATCTGCAACTCTGTCCCTTTGGTGAGTACTAGAGCCCTCCCTGGTGGGCTCTACCACTAGCTGCCTGAGGCACGCCCTGCAGGCATCTAGGATCTCCCTGCTCCTGGTTGAGGGCTGCAGCTGGGATACTCCAGTCAACATCTGGCAACTGAAGTCTCCTCACCAGCAGCACCTCCTTTAGTTACCATCTTATGGAGGGCTTCCACTAGAACCCTGTCCAGCTCTTCCCCTTGTGGTGGAGGACTGTATATCACTCCAGTGTGAATAACTGTGTTATTAACCATCTCTGGGGTGACCCACAGTGCCTCCATCCCTCCCTGAATAACAACTGAAGCTTAGGCATTGACATAGAGGACCGTGACCCAGGAACAAAATGTTGGACCAATCCCATATGCCTTCAGGGTTTCTTTCAGATAATCCCATTTGACTGATATGAGTGTTTTGCAGTTATCTAGTGATATTGCCATTACTTGTGAATTTGTTTTCCTGGTCATCAAAATGGTTCATAACTGGTATCAGATGTTATCTTCCCCCACCTGTTTGACAGAAAGCCCACTTGCTCCTTTCCAATTAGTCTATGTAGTAAATTGGTTATTATGTTAGATAAAAACTATGGCTAGGATTTTATAGTCACAGTTCAAAAGTGATATGGGTGGTAACACCCACAAAATAAGGGGTCCTTATCTTTTCATGAATCAAGGTAATGACTGTTTCTTTCAGAGAATTAGGAAGAGCATTATTAGAGTATGCTTTCTAAAAAGTAGAGGAAAGGTATTCACTGACAAGGGCTTCAAAGCTTTGTAGAATATTGGATTCTGTCTCGACCAGGAGTACACCCTGACTGTACCGGAATCAACCCAATCTTTTAGTAGTGAGGGTATATTGATCTTCTTAAGGTATTGTTGGAGGATCAAAGTTGGACTGGTTGAATTGGCTATGTACAATGTTTCAGAAGAGGATTTCAGTTGGGCACTAATGTGACTTTTCTTGACATTTACAGTGTTCATCTCATCTATAATGCCAAGGATGATGTTTAGTTTTGTCTTCATTTAAGACAACAGACAAGCAGCTTTCTGGCTTTTTCAGCAGACTCCAATATTTTTGTTGTATGTGAAACAAGGCACACTCAGTTTGTTCACTATAGTACACATTAATGTCACATTTTAGTGAGGTGATTTTTTTTTAATGTGGTTCTCCACAAAGTTGAGTTTGACTTGTGCGCTGTCTCCAGCTTAGTCAACATTTCTTTGTCTTTATTTTTGATTGTCTCTTGCAGCCAAAAGTCCTGTTATTAGCCCTCTGATAGCTGCTGTGATGAAGGCATCCCAGACCCCCCAAGAGAGATATCTCCATTTAAGTTTAATTAAAACAGCTCTTGGTTGCTTTTCATAGGCATTCCACGAATTCTTAATTTTCCAATAGAGACGCATTATATCTTCAATGTGTCTTCTGGGATATGTTTCTGGTGTAGGTTCACCTAACTTTATATAAAGCATGGTCAGAGATTAAAATATTGTCAGTATGAGTTGATGTTTATTTTTACACAATGAAGAGGTAAAGAAAAATAATCATGACTATAGGAGTTATGCAAAGGAGAACAGAAGGTATTTTCTCTTTCCTTGGGTTTACCAATTTCCATCAATCTGCTAAGTTTTTATTATGAGATTTAGATTTAGCTGGGCTGTATTACAAACAGATTTATTTTGACAGTCAGATCTCTTTGTTTTGGTGTCTTGATTTGTGATATTTGATAGTGGTTCTCAGTTCAGTAGGAATAAATGTCAGAAGTCATGCTGTTTCTCTTTAAGTGGTTTATATTAGAAACATAAAAGTTGGCGCAGATAAGGATCACAAAGGCCCATCCAGTCTGCCCATTTTTCTACCTTATGAGTGTGCCATACGCCTTTACTTTACTTACTTTAGAGATTCAGGTTTAGGGCTGAGCAAACTTTGTTCTGCAATATGGAGTATGGTTTCAGTATCTATTGGAGCAGTGGAGTTTGTGATGTCATCTGCCTCCTGGGAGAAGCCAGTTGAATCAAAAGATTTCCTGCTCCTAGTTCTGTGGCTTCAGTTGCACCATGTGGGAGCAGGATGATTTTGCTCAAGAGGGTTTAAGGTGCTTCTCCTTGATTGATGTACTCATTTTTCTGGAAACTGTATGCCATTTCAATTTCTGGTAAGATCTTTGGAAACTTGTCTGAGGTTCACTCACAACTTTGGGTTTTGTGGATGGCAGGGCTCTGGAGTGTGGTTGAATAGGTTCTGAGTTATGCAAAGCAGTGTCTTGATCTGTGCTATGCACATTGATGGGATCGGGTTTGTGGTCATGAGAGCAATAGGTAGATGATTTTGAATGTCCCAATGTCTATCCAGTGATTCATGGTGAATTCCCAGGTTTTGTTATGGTCTTTAAAACAGTATGACCTCTCATTATGAGGGATATTAAAAATAGCTGAGGATCTGAAGTTATACACAATGCCTTTTTTCTATAGACACATTCTCATTTCATTGAAAGCCATATGTTTTCTCATGACTTCTGCTGGGAAGTGTTGAAAATGAAATGTTATATGTCCATCCCATTCAAGCTGTTTCTTTTGCCTGGCCAATTTCAATAAGAATTCCTTAGTAGAACATTTTAAGAAATTCATGATGATGGGTCCCTGGCAGCATTTGCATTAGGCTCTAGGGCCAGGGATCTGTGAGCTCTCTATATCTGTGGACGAGCTGTCCAGTGATAATTTAATAAGTTAGGAAGGAGGTCTTGTAGGAATGGGATCATGCCTTTTCTTTCACTATTTTCAGGGCCCCTCCACCCATTTTGAGATTGTTATGATGACACTGATTTTCAAGGTCATTAAGGCAAGACAGAATAGTTAGCTACTGTATGGTGTGAAGACCAGTTGACTACAATTACAATAAACTGTTACCACTAGGGTTTGTCATTCATTCATTCATTCAAGTGAGCCAGTGATGAACAGAGAGGCTGGCTACCATTGTGGTGGATGGTTATTTTGTTTTACAGTAGATAATTAAACTTAAAGCATATCCTCTGTAAAGGTGGTGGGGTGTCAGAGGGTGGTAGTGGGGTGCTCATGTTTTGACTTGCCTGGGTGAGTATGGGGTTGTGATGGTGAACTGTGATAAAGTTCAGAATGCCATAGGTGGGTTATAACATATTTCCTAAGAGAACTTCATTGGGACACAGGGGAGGAAGGGTGGTGCTACTAAAGGTGGAGGAGGTGGGGTGTAACTTTTAATATTTTTAATAGGAATGGTGAGGGAGGGGTGAGATACATGACCTACATAGGTGAGTTTTTTTCATTTTTAAACAAAACAAACGTGAAAAAACTATAAAAGTGGCACTTCAGTGGAGCAGGCGCACTACAGGTAGTTCATGTGTTCTTCACCTGGTGAAGTGCTCACTTCACAAGGCAAAAGCAAGAACTATGCACAGTGGCATGTTATATGCAGTATTACTGTTATTTCTTCTGATCTTGACTCCTGGTAATCACTCTCATACCTGAATGTCCTCCTTGGTGTCTTTTTTTTTTTCCTTGACCTGTACCTTTTATTAATCATTTTCTTTTCACTTGAAGTGCCCATGTCTGCATCTGTTTTCTGTATTCTCTGTTTGTTCTCTATATACCAATCTTGTGTTTGCCAACATTGTCTGCCTTTTCTGAAATGTTACAGAGGTTCTTTGAGATTGAATGGTTCCTATGAAAGCCGTATTGAATCAGTGATTAAGATTAGAGAACTTTAAAATTCACTCATTTGCATGTGAGCTGTTTTTTTAAAGACCTTTGGCAGTTCCTGGTATGAGAACTGTAGATTCATTTTGGATTATTTAGCCTGGTAAAGTGCCTAATTGAACTCTTTACTACAATTGGGACTTGAGCCAAGAGGCAGGCAGCAAAACCCAACAGTGTATCAAAATATACATGCTAATAACATCCTAATCAGTGCAGAACTACTGTAAGGAACCTAAAAAATAAACAATTGACTTAAAACATGTGCAACCTTCATTATAGCAGTCATTCAGTTTTACTTTAACTGATGATGTAGAGACAAAATTAAGTTAGTTGTAGTCACTTTCATAATTTGTTCCAAGTCTCAGCTGCTAAGAATAGAAACCAGTGCCCCTATGAAGACTGCAGGAATTTGTCTTCTTGCCCCATACATGGTCTGAAAGGACTGGCCTAAGTGGGCACTCATACTGAGGCCTTATTTGTTAGGGGCCAAGTATTGTTTAAAGTAGAAGTACTAGCAACAGTTTGTTTCTGTGCTTTGTTGAACACTTACCTAGTAATCTTTCTTGTTGTTGCTGTACTGTCACCTCATCATTTGCTCCATTTTCTTTGTTTTTGTTTACATTTCTCCCACCTGCCACGTTGAATTGGAACCCTCTGCTGCCAACTGCACATGACTCTCAGTGCTACACAGGGACAGTGGGAATGCGCACAGGGTCCCATGGAAGTAAACAAAACACGTGATGAGACGTGAGGAGGGAGCTCAGCTGCAAATTAGGCAGCAGCAGCAGCTATATTTACTGTAGATTCACAACAATGGAAATCAATTTTAAATATCTAAAAAAAGCTAAAGGTCACTAGAAAAAATATTTATAGATATGGAAACCAGAACTATGGCTGTATGCTTCAGCCAAAAGGCAGAATTGTGATAATCACTTCCTGATTTTCTAGTACTACTGCTTTAAGTGCCAGAGCCTAAGCACTGATGATGGAAGAGGAATGTAGAGTGATGTTCTTACCAGTGTAGCAAACTACTTCCTATAAAATTGACCTGTTTGTTCATGTGCTTCTCAGACTTTTTTTTTATAGCCAGATCTTGCTGGGACTACAGTAGAGCCTGCTCTTGTTAAGTAGTCAAAGCAATCTCCCACCCCACAAAAAAGTGATGTTTACTCTTGATTAGCAACACTTTAATGACATTCCATAGAATAATTATGATTGTTGGTACATAGTGAGGTTCTATGTCCTACTTTCAGCTGTGTCTTGGCACTATCTATATTATTGTAGATATGTAGCAGAGACACTGTAGCCTATAAATTAATAATAAAGGCTTTACATTTAAAGCAGGGCATAACTACAAGGGTGCAGTGGCACCTGGACCCATGAGGTTTGAGGGCCCAAATCATAATTATGATGTTTATCCAGAACTGGGAAGTGGCCTGTAACATTGCCTTGCACCCAGGCCCTCTGGGAATTTGCTATGCTACTGAGTTAAAGATCAACTGCAGCATTTTGTTTCTTAGCTTCATTATCTGCTGTAATCCAGTTGAGCCCAGACAATGTGCAGGTATTGCTGTTGCATGTACCTGCATAAATAAATCATGTATTTATTTCCTTTTTATTTGTTTCTCTTGTCTTCATTTTGTCTGATTCCTCCTGTCTGTATGCAGTTTTTATTGATGGTTTCAGTGGGCATGGTGTGCTCCCAAATTATTCTTGCCAGGGTCTGATTGCAGCCAGTATGCATATTGACAGAATGATGTACTCTTATGTAATTGGAAAAAAGTTAGTTGGATCTGGCTTATGTGGACTCCACTGGGGATGTTGATGACTAGCCAATAAGACTGAAAGGGAGATGAGACAAAAATAGAGAAGTTGGGTGGGCTGGGGCTCAGTCCACCCCAAGGAAGGAGGACTGAGACAGAGGAATAGGCAGAAAATGTAAACTTTGTGTTTTTATATAGTTACAGATATACTGTATGTATTTAGCTATCTATCTATCTAGCTACCAATCTCTCTCTCACTGTAGCTATATACATGTATATATATTGAGAAAAGAGAAAATAAATGCTAGGAAAGTATAGTATTTGAGGATATAGTGCCATTGAGTGCCTTGTTAGTCGACCAGTGCCATTGATTCATCACCAAATAACCATTACAGTATAAAAAATATTTGAAAGCTACGCCATAGATTACAATGGAGTATGTCCCTGTGCTCTTCCTAGAATCATGTCATAACTTGGCTGAGTGCGAGGGCAGAATGTAGGTGGCTCTTCAGACCAGGAAGTCCTTGGGGATCTAGTTAAACTAAATTTATAAGCATTACAGCATTTTACCTACTGGAATATTTTGGGCCATCTATACAGTAACAGTATTTCCCTGAAGTAAGGCACCAATATATTAGGTGCACATGCTTTTCCATTTAACTTGGTGGATCTCTTTAAGAAGGTGTGGTACTCTTGAAGGCTTGGCTGGAGAGACACTGATGAACCTTGACCGGGATTGAGTTCCAAAGTGTGGGAGCAGAGTAGGAGAAATACATTTCACCTAGTTTCATCTTGGTTTTGGGTATGTTCAAGAAACCAGGGACATTAGACCTTGGTGGATAGGATAGGCTATCAGGTGAGAGTAGTGGTAAAAGGGACCTGGGGATTGCTTAGTTACAACAGAATGTATCACACCTCCCATGGTAGTTTTGCTCAACGCTGGTGGAGGATGCAGTCTTAGTTTGGTGTAAAGGCTCAGTGGTGTGTGTATCTGTTTGTTGCTGAGGCAAACCTGCAAATGTTATTCTAGGCCATATCCCATTTTTGTTGAACAGTTTTGGAGGCTGAGTAGAATACTGGCATCCTGTAGGTCAGTTGGGTAGCAGAATGCACCCCAAGCAATGGCAATACAGGGTTTGAGTGAAAGGTTGTCTGTAATTTTACAGGAGAGCCCTAGCCAGGTGTGTACAGCCTACAAGCAGCAGAAATGTGAGCTGAGAAGTCCAATGAGATGTCAGAGTGTAACTCCCAGGTAGTTAAAGGAAGAGAATGTGGTAAGACAGGATCCATTAATGCATGCTACTGCTAGGGTGGTATGGCACAATTTTATCCTTGGGGCTGAGCCAAAAGCATGGCTTGGATCTTAGTAATGTTCATAAGGAACATGTCTGACTGAAGCCATGCTTTACTGATTGTAGGTCAGAAGAGGTGTATGAGGATATAATGCCATTGAGGGGTCTAATTAGCCACTAACCCACGAGGTCACAGGGTGAGTGGGTTTATTGAGCTAATTAGCCCCTCGATAGCATTATATCCCAAAGTTATACACTTTCCTAGCATTTGTTTTACACAATACATCAGGATGGTTAGTATTTTGTTTTAGATCCCATTTGCAACCATTTCCAGATTTGGAACAAACACTTTTAAAAACAACTGCTGTTCACACAATGCACATTTCTGTTACCCTCATGCTTCCCACACTCAGGTAATTGCTACAGTTCCCCAGGACATAGCTGCAGGAGGAAGACTGGAGCTGCTGAGGCAATGTCATATACCATGGTCATTAAAGTCAAATACTACGGATGGCCATGGTATATGACTTTAATTGGTGTCATGTATAGGAAATAGATGATGGGGTTTTCAATGAAACACAAGCCATATCCATGTTTTATATATATTTATATATAGTGTTCATTGCAAAACTGCATTAATGCACCAGTTAGGTACAACATAATGCCACAAAAGTAGGAAATGTGGCATTGGGATTTCCAACCCTAACTTCCCACTCCCTTGAGCAGCAAAAGGGATAAGACCCATAAGCAACCTCAGACAGCCATCATCTGGTAAGGCAAACAACATATAACTCTTTACAGATGACACAAATACATCATTCATCATGGTCAAGCGCTTGCAACCATGGATGCAAATGCACTCAACACATACACATCCATTTCTGACTGCAGAAGGGCCTGCCCTTCTATAGCCATAGGTAAAATGTACAATACCCAACACAGATGACAGAAGTGTATGTGTGTGTGTGTGTGTGTGTGTGTGTGTGTGTGTCTTTTATAGTAATAAACTGTTTATGTGGCTGCAGAAGCAAAGGCCCCGTAGAGGTACAGTTATAATTCAGGTACTGTATTTATTGCAGCATATGCAGAGGATCTGCAGCTTCCTGAGCTTTTGCATACAGGAGTCAGGAATGCTTGTCATACAATGTGTAACTGTACAGTTGCATTCATAGATATATTCAGATATTTTCAGATATATCTAATGAGTTTGTCTCTGGTGACCCACAATGGTTCTGCAGGCAGGCAGGCAGGCAGGTAATTCTCTGAGATGTCACATAAATTTTGAGAAATATATTTCCAAGTCTTTGGCTTAAACTCTATCTATGTCTACAGAATTATGTTGTCCAGAGGGGTCTGCACTTCAGCAAACAAGTACTTTTTAATCTGGTTATCCTGAAAATGTCTATGTGGCACAAAGGTCAAGCCCCTCCCAGTGCCCTGAGCTTCTGCAGCCAGAAGTGGGTGTGTCTGTACTATGCTGTGAAAGCATATCTGTGTCTACAGAATTACAGGCTATACAGGGGCCTGCACGTCTGCACACTGAAGTAAATGCCTAAAGTAGATGTCTATGCCTTACACTGTACAACTGTATATGTAACTGCAAGTGAAGGCCCCACACCAGACCTATCGCTTCTACACAAGATTCTGTAATGAGCTAGATATTCTGAATTTATATATATATATGAGGCACAGAAGCACGGGTCCCACATGGGACTATGCTTCTATAGTCAGATGTAAGTGTGTGTGTGTGTGTGTGTGTGTGTGTGTGTGTGTAGTACACTATGCAACTGTATGTGTGTTTTACATGATGATAAGTTCCAAATGGGCATGTTCTTCTGTGCTCCTCAGAATATCTTATCTTTCTGTATCTGGCTTCAGAGGTGCAGGCTTTGACAAAATACTCATGTAGTTTGGGAAGCAATGATTGTATCTCTGGGTGCACTACACTGCTCCACATGCATAAATATTGTTGTGAAATGAGTATCCTGGATTTCTATCTTTACTACAAGTGGGTGTGTGTATATGTGTATATGTATGTGTGTGTGTGTGTATATATATATATATATATATATATATATATATATATATATATATATATATATTTTGAACTATGCATGTGTACCAATTACTGGGAAGTTACAAGTTGTGATATCAGTTTAATGGATTTCTGTCTGCAGCTAGAAGTTGATGGTTATATGTTTTTTCCAATTGTTTAACCAGGTGAGAGACACTAAGCTGAAAGTTTTTTTTTTTTATTTAAATATATTTTATTTAGCATAAGCACATACATAAATCAACATGCTGCATTAGTACATGAATGAAAGAATATCATCTGCTCATTCTTTTCATCTCTATTAAAACTTAACTCACCCGCTCCCCACCTTAACTAGCCCTCCCATCCCCTGCCAAGTACAGATTCCAATGATATTAACCAAGTGCTGATTCCTATTAATCAAAGGAGAGAAAGGAGACATTTGGTTAAACTGACTGAGGAGGCTACAGCCTCTTAGGGTTTCAGATTGCCAATGCGGCATCCAGCGGTCCCATAAAGTAACATAATCCTCGCTTCTGTGCCTCATGTAAGCAATATGCTTTTCTAACTGTAATGACAATAGCATTTCTATGCCATTCTGTCATTAAGGGTGTTAGAGCCATCCTTCCAGTGTCTAAGAATTATCAATTTAACGTTAGCTGCCACTATAGCGATATAGGCCTTTTGCCGCAATGTAGTATTGGGTGGAAACAGGTGTATTAAACAAGCTTCTGGGGTAAACAACGACTGCAGATCAAGAAGAGGATCTAACCCTCTCCTCACACAGCGCCAGAGGGACCTGACTTTGGGCAGGACCATAACATGGAAAAAAGTGCCTTTCTCCACATGGCACCTTCCACACAAAGGTGTAGGGATAAGTCCACATTTATGCAATCTTACTGGTGTATAATATATGTTATGCATTATGTTAAATTGCATCATGTGGAGCCTATCCTGCTTGATGAATCTATAACAGTTTTGCCATACTTTCCTCCATGTTTTTGTATCCTGTGCCAGATCTAACTCTCTGCCTAAGTATAAGCATACTCCTTAGGTAGTTTTGGATCTAGTGCTTGTAGTTTTTATAAATCCCAGAGACAGAGTGGGGTTCGGATGCTACTTGGATTAACTCTTGCACTACTGGATCCACTACCATTTGGTCAGCTACATATCTAGCAAAACGAGGATTGCTTATTTGACTTGGGTAACTTTAAATATATGCATGTCGGCACTTTGCAACGGGATCGAAAATGAAGAATTCAACTACTTTCCCTTGGTGGAAAAAGTCTACAAGCCGGAGCTCCTTTAATGGCGCCCAGAAGAGGGAAGAGATAGGTCTTCCCCTATTCTAAAGTGAGGTTGCCTGTAATGAGTTGCATGGGGAAACTGGTGCCACCTTAGTGTAAAATGCTGTTGCATCTGATGGGTTGCTCTAAGTGACCATCCTATTGGAGTATTTCGGAGCTGTCTGGGAATCTGAGAGGTGTAGCAAACACAAGAGCAGAAAGTGAGTATTGATGCTCAGCTACCAGGTATTTCTCAATCTAAACCCACAGAGGCACGTACTTTTAGAATCCAGAGGAGATCAACCTGAAACCAGAATGCTATCTTGCTTATATGTTGGGCACAGTAATAGGTAAAAAGGAGCTGAAAGTTTGTTTACAGGTGCAACCTGGGAGCACAGGGAAGTTAAGTGATTTGCTCAGGGTCACACAGTATGCAAGTGGGGGCTGTGGATTCAAACCCAGGTCTCTAGATTTGCAGCTCAGAGCCTTAAACCACTGCACTATACTCGTGGCAAAAATCCATTTAGTCAGCAACAGTGCTCTGGAATTGGCATTTTGCCAGCAAAATTGCTGTGGAATGCCAATTCCATGGCACTCGTTGTTGGCAAATGGTATTTCACCAGGTTCCCATCCCAATCTGACATCATCCTCAGGATTGAATTGGGGAGGGATCTGAGGCTACAGTGCAGGCAGCGTTGCACTCCACCACATCTGTACAGTAAAATACTGCCTTACAGTACCTCCGTTTGTGATACTCTCTGTTGCTGGGGTACTGTAAGCAGGAAATGAACACTATTAGCATGTCTTTTAGATGTGTCAGTTGCTCTTTAAGGATAAGCCTTCTTTCCATGAGATTGCTATGCAAAAAACTGTAGCAGTATGCTCACTGCTGTATTATCTTTGCATAGTACTGAATTAGCCTCTAACATCACCAAAATCCTGACATCATAATGCTTTAATTTCATAGTAGCCAAGCACTTTTGCAACTAATGCACACAAGTGTACTTTTTGTTATATTGAAATTGTATCTGGTGTTGTCTATCTTTCATACCTTTATATTGTATCCACCCCTCCCCAGACGCATCTGAAATGAGCAGATTAATCACTATGCCTTTCCTGGTGAAACTTTTAAATACATAAATATATTAAAAATATATTTACAGTGTAAGCTTTGGGGATCCTCATCTACGACTTTAAGAATACCTGATTGTCCAAAAGGTCGCTGACCTTGGGTTCATTTTCATCCATATCCAAGGATAGTAATTCCATTGCAAGCTGCTGCCTCTGGGAGGGATTGCAGGATACATAATCAGTAATCAGTAGATGCAAGAATGAGCAGAAAATATATAAAGTGTGAGGCTGATTAATTAAAAAATGATTCTGGCATTCTCCTACTCCTGTTTGTGGAGCTGGTCAGGTCAAGAGATGAAATGAAGTGCTTCTTCCAGTGGTTTGAGAACCAGATTTTTTTAATCCTAAAACAACTGATATCCTATTCCCAACTAGACTTTTGTGATTGATACCAGTGACACCCTCCCATGTTCCACCTAAACCAAGTGTTTCACTTCTTCTCCCAACTGGCTCCACTGTCAGGAGTCTAGTCATTAAAACAGTTGATTTGGAATTTTTCTTTTGTTATTAGCATCCTGTCAGGCCAGCAGAGGAGAGCACCTGGCCCCTGGGGACACCTCTGTATCTCCCTTCTGAAGGCAGCCATTCCAAGCCCTGAAGAGTTCATTTGGGGGTAGGGGCTAGGGTAGAACAGGAAAGGACACAGCCTACCAAATGGGTAATCTGGTCACTGAAAACAACCCAGCTCCCACCAGATAACATTGCAGTGTGTGGAGGGCTGTGGGATAACAGATGGACCAAACACTGAACTTCAGGTTCAACACACAATCTCTCTGTGAGATGTTTATTCAAAATACACAGATAACCTTCAGCAAAGGCATATCCTTCATTAATACATCAGTTTGTAGCAACAGACCATGCAAGTCTTTCCTCTACACTTGGTCATCACCTACTAACCAACTTGATCTAACTTTTCAGTTGAGATTCAGCTTCTCATGTGGGACTTGTTTGCTTGGGTGGTGGCTCAACTGAAAAAAGAAAAAAAGCTAAAGACAAAGAACCTCAGTGCAGAAGCAATGAAGCAAGGGCTACCCAAAGGGCATTGGCAATAAAAACTTGTTTCAAAGAAATGCAGCATCACACATACCCCAGTAGTGCAAAGCATCATGGGATGTACATGTAAATCACCATGAAATGTTAGGCTTATTCAGCTTAAAACAGGAATGCATTGTGCCAAAGGGCCTCCCAAACCATCTGTAATTTGCATGCTTTTTAAATAACACAACTAACTTAATTTTTATAATACAGTCTCCTAGTAACTTTTTACTTTTAATCAAAACACCTAGTGCCATGGTATTTTCAACATTTACAGGTTTCATACACATAAGTTATATACATCAAGGTGTTTTATGACATAGTGTTATTGCATACTAAATCCAGCAATGAGAACACAGCCTGTTGTTTTACATCAGCTCGGAGGTCACAACAATAACTTCCCTACTCGAGGACCTGAGAGGAAAGGAATATTAAAGAGGATACTTTAACATAGTCAAGAAAGGGAGGGGTGCCCATAGGTGGCCAATCTTATGGACTAGAAATTGTAAAGGAGATTAGGCTAACAAATGGAAGAACTGTTGCAACAGAGTTAAGAAAAGGTTGGTCCTCAAGAGTGGCAGGCTCTCCTGTCACACAATGCATCATCCAAAGGCATCAGTGGTTACCAGGGACCTGTAGGTAGTATTGTTAGGAAGTAGATTGTTGGCACCATGGGTTCAGGGTAGAGATTAATGATTCATAGTGACACTTGTATAATGTTATCTGGTGAACCTGGGTTAGTTGTCAGGGACAAAACTACCCATATGGTAGGCTCGTCTTCTCCTGCATCATTCCAAAGCACTTGCCACAACATCTACATGTGGGTGATAATTCAATTTTGTAATGGCTTGAACTGTTTGTAAGATATTTTGTCTTGTTCGAGGTCTCCAGTTAAATTCCATAGTTAGTCATTATTCCAGCTTTCCAGTTACTAGATGTACACTCAGATCCAAAATTTCTTTCCCAGTACTCGTTACCATACATATTTTTAAATGCTTTACTGTAATGGTATGACAGTAACATTTCACATCTAGTTCATGATAGTTGTATTACACTATAATGGACAGACTCTGGTACGTGCAGTCGGCAGGAAGGCTGCCATGATCTAGACTGATTTCCCTATAACTTGGCATTTCTTCTTTGCCTATTATAAATAGTATGGTATAGGTGAGGGAGTTTATTAGCAACCACTAATAGTAGGAGAAGTGGGGAATTTGGAATATAGGCAGTCACAAAAAATATGCAACTAAAAGAGGCAACTATGAATTTGGATTTTGTTAAGCAAGGGAAATTGTAATCAGAAAGATTTGTAGTTTAGATAAACTGCTAAAAGGCAAATGTAAAGGGCACACTGGGCAAAATAATCCATATATAAAAGTATTCAAAAAGGATTGCTGGAGAGAAACCAAAATTTGGGTTAGCGACAAGTCAAACCCAAAATTGTCTCACTTTTGAATGAGCATTGGAGACACTGTCCTTGCCTGTCACTTCTCATTTCTTTGCTGCTGTCTGGGAGTCCCGCAGAAGGAGGTGGTGGTGTCAGTGTCTGGAGAAGCTGAGTTGAACACCCTGATTTGGGGAGGATGGTGCTAGCTAGTGAGGAGCCATCTATTGCTGCTGGTTTGTAAGGCTCCACAACCTCTGGTGCCACCAACAAATCTATTGATATGTTCTATGCAACTGACAATTCCTTTGTTAGTTCAGTTGAAAACTATATTTCAATGTTTCCTTTTTGAAAGCCCTGCCATACCATCACTTCTGTTGCCTCCAATATCTTATTTAGGGTGCAAGGCTAAAAACAAACTCTTCTGCTCTCCTCTTACCATGTTCTCTTCGGCTTTGTTGTAATATGTGTTCTTTTCAAAAACAGTTGACCTGTTTGTTTATTGATAACACACCATTAACTATTGATGACACAATATTATCTAATGCATTATCATAATCCATCCCACATGCAGTTACTGATAGCTTAATATCAGCACAGCAAAGATATTTAAAATAAAAAAAAACCTTGGCATTAAACACATAGATTTTTTCATAAACGGTAGACCAACAGACATAATTTGCTAGAAACTATTATATGTATTTTGGCACACCAGCAGGTGTACATAATAACGTTGCAATTGTATACCCAACAAAGCTGGTATTTACCATCCATGTGTCTCATTCATTTTAGGACATTCTTCTTTCTAAAATAGAATTTTTCTTCATGTGGATTTTTAAAAGGACATCCAGTATTAGTTTTATATACTGGATTAATTGCTGTCCTTTTTCTCATGCAGGCATCATGTTTAAGGATTTATCAAAGGTCAAATGCAAAGTCATTCTGAGAGGGGCATTATATGAAACATCTCCTTAAAAGCATAATATTTGGACTTTCAGGTGTCTGGTACAGGTCTAATTGATGACTTTTTAACATTTGGGTGGTATATTCTCTTTTTTACCCTTAGCTGCCAACAGAATTGGGACATATAGGAGTTTTGGACTGATATGCAGTCCAAAAGCATAAAGGGTTAAGATTCTTACCAATATGGAATGCAGGGCATCTTATCAGAAGTATTCATTTTGCATGAAAAATTTGTCTTAATATTTGGCAAACAAAATATAACACGTGAAACAAATTCTAGTAGTTTGTCCTTTAAAATTAATTGTCCGGGGTTGAATATCTGAGTGGGCTGCTGAGAAGATACTAGTGCTGTGTGTAGAATTTTCAGATTCCGGAGGTATGAAATTTCATGAATTTTCTAAAATTCTGGCCGAATTTAGCTGGAAATGGAATGTATAAATTCCACAGCAGAAAAGGCAAAACGTGTTTTTCTGCATTTCTGCAGAATTTATTCTGTGGATCTAAATATTTTCTGCAGAAGTGGTTACAGAAAGATTTTCCATGAAAACAGTTCTGTTCTGTGGAGTATTATTCCACAGATCATAACAAGTAAATTCCACAGAAGAACCAACAAAATTCCAGTGGAAATTCTGCTAGAGAGTCATTCCGTGCTAAAATTACATGGTGAAATTCCACATTTCTACACAGCCTAGAAGATACATGTTTTATGTTAAAGGAGAAATACAGGCCAGTAAGAATATCTTTTTTGTTTATAAATTGTTACTTACAAACTTCTTGTTTTGAACATAATTTGCTTTTGTTGATATGTGGATATGCAAACAGCATTTGGCAATATAGAGATGCTGCTTTGTAAAACTCATGAAGTTGTGATTTAAATTATTTTCTAGTATCCAGAAGAAATGTTTTGAATATAATATTCAGGCACAACTGATTTATATAATCTATATTCTTTATTACTAAATGCATTTGCATTAAGACAGAATTTATGACTGTGACGTAATTATTTTCAACAAATAAAGACTTCAGCAGAAGTAAAAGCAGGGAGGAGATGAAGTCAGAGACATGAGTATACTATTTGTAAGCAAATGCCATCAATAATGAGTAGTGATGAATATAGATAATTAGTAAATATAAACTGAGATATATCTGAATATTTAAGGCATATTGCTGGACCTTGGAAATTGCTTTAAACTGTTTCATATGCAACACCACAGAAAATCCTTATTTACAAATACTTCATAAGAGTTAGTATCTGAGGGTAACCCTCCCCACACAAACCCATCCCCTGTGGAAGCACAGTACTGGCCTTAATTAAAGTAATTAAGTTTCATATTAACAAACGCTATTCTTTATGGTTTCATTTTTTTTCAGACAGTTATGGTGAATGTGAACCGTGCATATGATTTTGATCTATTCCATTCCAGGCATATTTTATTTGAACCTTCTTTTATAAAGTTTTGTCTACCCCTGCCCCATAAATTTAAATGATGTTCCCACGTTGGTTTTGTGCTCTTCTAAAGACAGTATTCAAAGCTAAGTTAGCCAGAGGTTATTGGGGAAGTTGGCATAACAAGCTTTGGCCTTAGAGTAGGTGTCAGAAATCCTACATACTGTGGAGTACAGAGTTGAGCATGGGTTCAAAGATTAGCTGCCACCCTTTAACTAGGAACAGTAATGGGCAGCCAGCTGTGGTCACATGTTATGCTAATTAGTGTCCAGCTGGGGCTAGGAAGGCAAATTCCTTTGTCCTCTGGTCAGTCTAGGATGTTCCTGTGCTGGATGAGATGTGACTTCCTAAGCTCCTAAATAAACCTTATCTTGTTAATTATTTTATGCGTCCGACTCAGTTTGTTCGGTACCTAGTGACTCCTGCAGCAGAAGCACCAGATGGGAAAACAGAATACCAGAACATAAGCAGTCCTAGTGGCAGACCAATACCAAACACCACACATGGTGGAGAATGCAGCCTTTCCTCTTCTGCCTAGACCCCCATCTCACTTGTTCTGTGTCATTGGGTACCCCAAAGTCATCACCCAAGTGTGCCTGAACTGTATGCATGCTCAGAAAGAATAAACTTGGGCAGAGAGAAAATTAAAACTGAACTGTTCTCTGTTCAAGTAAGCCTCCTGCATTCTGCCTCAGCATATGAAAGTCTCCTTGCATATAAATGTGCTCCAAATTAGGACACTGTCTGTGCAACTAAGGTACAATGTTCTTTTATGGCTCCACCATCCCATGGAGCTGCATGCTACAAACCTTGGAAGGCTTATGCAAACTCCATGTCTAGAAAGCACACCAAAATCTAGAACTCTGCTCCCAGCCAGCAAAAGCACAGAATATACACTGCAATCCCTGACCAACTGCACTCTGCTGCAGGATCAGCCACCAAACTTTCAAACCAGCAAAGCAGCAACAAAATTTTAAGTATTTTTCCTATTGCTGTCTCTGGATTGCAGCTCCAGCAAATGCAATTCATACTAGCCTGCTAACTAGCAGCCTGCAGCCCTTCTCTAACATTTTAGGCTATGAGAAAAAAAATATGCTGCATATTACATGCCTGCGAACTGAATGAACTGTAATTTACAATCGTATAGCCTGAGCACCATGGGCTGGGGACTGTCTGTTCATTAACTCTTAAACCAGAGATGTATGGCTTTTTTTATTTTAAGTCGACGTGCCTTCCATTACACAGACATTTGTTTTGCCAGTTCTGCCTCAAGAAAGTATTCAAGGCTTCTAAACCTTGAAGAGAGCAATAAATCTCTCATAACAAATACTTTGGATAGCCAGGATGGAGTCACCAGCCAAACCAAAGTCTGCTATTTATCTTTGAACAGACTGCAGAGTGGCCATATTGCCTTCTTTCATTTGCCCTAATATAAGCCACTGCCTACAACTACAAAACAGGAAGCAACCTTCCCCTGTTGGTAGCCATATTGGGAATATCAAATTAGTCAAGAAGCTTTGTGTTACAGGTCTAGTGGCCATCTTTGTGAGGGGCATCAGCTTGTTCAAAATGACCTCACTCCATGAGAAGTAATGATGGCTATGGTTTTGAGGGGCACCATTGAAATGACTGAACACTGCAACAAATAGCTGCATCTTGCAAAATAAAGTTTATTTCAATAACAGACAACACCAGACTAGAGTGGAAGTTGTTAATTGAGACGTCCACTGATGAAAATTGCTGTTAACTGTACTTTCTACAAAAAAACAAAAACCCAAACAACAAAACTTTTCTTCTCTTAACGAATCATTTCTTCCAAGGCCTTCTTCTCTCCGTGACAACCACTCCTACCTATCCCTACGACCTTTGTTCAGGGCCATGCAGCCACTCTCCAACCATGTCTTCCGAGGACACCAACGCCTCAGCACTGCCAGCTCAAGGGCTTCACCTTCACCTACCTCAAGAGCATGGGGTCTCAAGATTGAAACTATGCTGCATGACATCCTGTCATCCATTCCAGCCCAAGGGACACCCACTATACAGGCCATCCAGGATGACCTTGCCTACCTTAAAGCTATTTCCACACACTCAACGGTTCACTCCAGCTTGCAGCCAGTACCATTCTCAGCACTACCTCATGAAGATGCTTGCTGCCTGGTCAAGCAATTTCAGGCTTGGATCTCCTTCAATGGTTGGATGGATCCCTTACATTTCCAATGCTATGCACTTGTTCCTGAGAGGGACGGCCATATTGTGGTTCAGTGCCCATCCAGACCAGACGAGAGGGAACAATTTCACCCTGTATTCCACCTTCAAGGACTATTTCTTCAAGCTCATCCACCCTGGTTGTTAAAACAGCAACTATGGGAGCGTAGTATGCAACCTCCGAATCACTGGAAGCATTTATAGTGGACATTGAATCACGGTGCAAACGCTCACAAAAATCAGAAAAGACCAGATTACAGCATTTGTCCAGGGCCTGCTGCCACAATTTCGTCACTCCACGTTATCCAAAAAAGCCAGCCACCTGGCTAGACATGATCCAAGTGACCTGGTTAGCCCAAGAGTCTATTTCCATGCTTCGACCTACCACTGTTCAGGACCCACAGTCCTCACAGTTGGCTGCACTTGCTACTTGCATCCAACAGCAACAAAAAATGATTGACAGCTACTCTAACTGTCAACAGCATACATTTCCCCACTGTAGCTCCCACTGCAACTCCTGTTAATGCCCTACAGCCACCTCCACAATAACCTGAGCCACCTCCATCTTCACGGGAGCCAGTGACCTGTCAGTGGTGCAGGTTCAGGGGTCACACTGCTACAGTCTGCCGCAAACTGCAAAACTTTCATAGGACTCAAGACAGCCACAGGCATCCACCGCAGCGCAATCAGCAATATTCTAGCAACTATTCACAGGACCAGGGAAACAAGCACTGCCCAACAAACATGGGGCTCTTGTTGGCAGAAAAATGAAGCAACTGACTGCCCCACTGACTCGCATGACACAAACAAACAGCACCTCTAGCTGCTAAGTCAGGCACAATCTCACCTACAGGAGCCAAAGATCCTGTCATCATATCACCCATCCTAGCAAACCACGCCCCCGCCACTATTGGCAGTTGGTCCATGCATGCCTTGGTCAACTCTGGAGCAGAAATCTCTGTGATCCACAGCAGTATCCCAGACAATCCAGCTATTCACCATGTACCTACTGTTGCTCCAGCTGACCTAAAACACATCACCACTGCAAGCACTGCTACAGTACCTATCACCGCATGGTCCATCTCAAGCTCCACTTTGGCTCACAGCAAGCTATGGTTAAATTCTTCTTAGTGCCTGAACTTCAAACAGATGTGATCCTTGGCCTGGACTTTCTCAAGGCATACAAAGCCATACTGGACCTTGCCTCAAACAACCTGTCACTAGATCCCGGAGGCAACTGCAGCTATTGACTCAGTCACTGTACCTCCTAAGTCAGAGATGGCTTTGATTGCCAAGATCTGAGGTGACCTCCTTCCCCAAGGTGTTGTTGACATCATCATGGGATCCCCAGCTTTGCACTCTTCAGATCTCCTTCCAGAGAACACCCTGTCTGCTGTGCACGCAATTCAGTATTCCAAAAGTGCTGCAACTTCACGGATGAACCAGTGGTCATCTCCAAGGATGCCAGTATCGGGAAGTTTGTTTGTCTTCAGGGATCAGCTTCAGCTTACCCAACCTCAGCCTGGTTCCATTAACAGTCATCCTGTCAGTACCATCGCAACCACCCCCACTTCACAAGAAATGCACATGCCCTTCAGCCAGCGCCTCTCTGCCTCAAAGCTCCCAGCCCATCCCACAGAGAAAAAACAACTTCTGAAGTTCCTGGAAACCTACTCAGATGTCTTTGTCGGCCGTGATAATAAGCTTGGATGCTGCGATACCCTGCAACACACCATTGAGGTGCATCCCAACCAAAAGCCAATTCATCAGCGAGCCTACAAAGTGGGACACAAACAAAAGCAAATCCTAGAGAACATAATCATGGACATGCTCGAACAGGACATTATTGAGGAATCCACCAGACCCTGGGGTGCACCTTGCTTACCCTTTGTCCTTCTTGACTACCAGTATCAGTTTGTGGTGGACTACAGAAGCTCAATGCCCTCATGATACAGGATGCCCATTCCTTACCCACCACAGAGGATGCCTTAGAGAGCCTTGGTGCAGCCAGCCCAGCCTACTTCACCACTCTAGATCTCCAGAGTGGATTCTACCAAGTTACTATTGATCCAGCTTCACGCCTGTGCACAGCCTGGCACTGCTACTTGGGGCTTTTCCAGTTCAAACGCCTGCCTATGGGACTTCGGAACAACCCAGCCACCTTTCAACACGTCATGGAGGCTGTGTTGCATGGATTGTCTTGGAAATCTTGCCTAGTGTATCTCAATGATGTTATTGTCTTCAGCAGAACTTTCCAAGAACACCTCCAGCATCTCAAAGAGGTGTTCAAACGTCTCAGGCACAGCCAACCTCAAACTCCATCCAGAGAAATGTTGCTCGCTCAACATCAAATCCATTACCTGGGACATGTGGTCAGTCTGCACGGCATCTCGCCAGACCCAGATAAGCTTGCAGTAAAGACTATCCACAAACCTCAAAGACCTTAGAGCTTTCCTAGGTTTGTCTGGCTACTACAGAAAATTCATTTGCAACTATGCTAACATTGCAGCTCCTTATGCTCTCACAAAAGGGGATGCGACTACATATGGACTTCTGATTGCAAAGAGGACTTTGAAACCTGAAAGACAAATGTATTTCTTCCCCAGTATTGACCTATCCTGCTTTGACCAGCCATTCAGGCTTTACACAGATGCTAGCTCATTTGCAGTGGGCGCTGTGCTGTGTCAAATCAAGATGGAACAGAACGAGTTGTTTCTCTGCAGGGTGCTCTCTCTTCAGCTGAGCAAAACTATGGCATCACAGAAAAGAATGCCTAGCCCTGGTCTTTGCTGTAAAGAAGTTTGACTGCTACCTTTGCTACCCCCTTCACAACCATAGTGGATCACTCAGCCCTCAGATAGTTATTCAAATGAAGGAACCAGTAGGAAAGTTTGCCTGATGGGTTGCCACACTGCAGGGTTACAATTTTTAAATCCAATAGTAACCAAGTCGAGTTCACTCCAATGCCGATGCTGTAAGCTGGAGCGGTATCCTCTGTAGCAACCTCTCCTGATGAAGAAGCCTGCCTACAAGCTCTCCCTTCTGCTCCACAGATGAGCTCCTGTGGACACCCCTACAGCACCTCAAGTCTCTTTGTTGCTCCCAAATGCTTCACAGAAAAAGTACTAATCCTCAACTATTGCAAGCAGCTGAAGAGCTTCTTACAACCTCCAGCACTGATATCTCCTGGCCATGATTAAATGTCAACAAAGAACTGATCCTCAGTTTACAGACATCATCACTTATCTTGAGTCTGAACTTTACCACAACAAAAGAAACACTGCCAGGATGTACAATTCTTTGCATCACAGTATTTTCTCAATGACGAGTGCTATTTCTCATTTGGACCAAAGAGGGCAAGGGCCATCGCACAGACAGAACACATGTACAGTTAGTTGTGCCAGCCTGTCTAGTCTCTGAAGTTCTTTAATCCACTTATGCCTCTTACTTTGTGGAGGTCATATGGGTATTCACGGAACTCTCGAAAGACAAGGCTCCACTTCTTCTGGCCTCACATGAACAAGGACATTGTCCATTTTGAAAATCCTACCAGTCCTGTTCCCAAAGAAAGCCTCCACAAACCAAGGCACACACATAATTCCAATGCCTGCAGCCACAGAACCTTCCAAAGAGTCAGCACAGATATTCTTGGGCCCTGCCTACCTGCCCTGACTTCAGCAACAAGTACATTCTTGTCTTTGTGGACTACCTAACTAAATACTTGGAACTGATCCCATTAAAAGACATTAAAGCTGCTACAATGGCAAGTGCCTTCCTCAATACAATATTTGCCATCACGGTACCCCAGCCGTACTCTGCATTCAGACAGAAGCACTAACTACCTTTCATCTATTGTGCAAGAAACCTGCAAACTTCTCGACATCAAAAGACTCATACAACCAGTTACCATACACAGTGCAATGGACAAAGTGAGAGAATGATGTCAACCATTCTTAACACACTATCCAAGTACCTGGATGACACTCACGGCACTTGGGATTGTTTTGTTCCTTCATTCAGTTTGCATACAACTCCAGCCCTTGTGTCGACAGCACAGAGTACACCCCTGTTTTTCCTAGTCCATGGATCGCCACCCAAGAACACCTCTGACAAAGATCTCTCGTTGTTAGAGGTCCCAAAGTCAGCTTACCTCCTTCATCATCCCAATGTTGGAACAGCTTGAACTTGCAAGACAGGTTGCTATTGACACCCTGGGACAGAGAAGAACGTCAGTGCAAAGAATGTCTGTAGCCAAGTGTCATGATCCTTCATTTTCTGTGGAACATCGCATATTTGTATCAACCTGTCCTTGTTCCAGGCACCACCAGAAAACTGCTTTGCCCCTGGACTGGGCCATTTATATTGTGCAAAAGCTTCCCCAGTTCATGTTCACTTGTGCCGAAAGTCAGATGGGAAGCTGGTACAGTAAAATTCTCATTAACAGGTTGAAGCATGGGTACTTGCATGATTCCCTCCCTGATGATCCCAGTCCCCAAGTAATGAAGCTTCTTGAACCTGCAGTCCTTTCAGAAACTGAACTTTCTGCTGACATTTTTTTTATCATATAACATTTTATTAGTTTTTCAAGTACATCCAACCAAGGTAGAAGCACTCAGGCATACATCATACATGTGAACATGAATACCATAAGCATGTTTGTGAACGGGAATACCATACTCATGTTTGAAATATCCCATAACAGCAACTGCTAAGAGATTTACGTATTGCATTCTATTCCCTTTGTACAACACATAACCTTACATTGAATTCACACTACTTTAAACCATATTTATATGTACCAGGCAATTTTAAGACTAGTACCATCTTCAACCAGGGAGTCTCCAGGAACTAACTGCTCATAAAGTAATCTTAAGTAACATGGGCCAGAGTCTTCATACTTTTCTTATTAGTCAGACCATCCAAGTCTTTTCAGAATGGTCATCTAAGTCATATGATGGCAAGATAGATAGTAAGGACAAGTTGACAGTAGCATGGACAGTGTGGGTAACTGCACGTTCTACACCTGACACTGGGCATCCACTGCTTGAGTAGAAGGTAAATATGAAGGCAAGAGTATTAGAAAAGGAGACGAAGACACATTTAGAATATCGGTGGCTTTTGGGGGTGGATCGCACAAATATGTGAATGTAAATATGCCTCCCATTTCTCATGAAATCTGAGAGACGACCTTCCCAATTGAGGAAAGTCTTTCAAAGTAGCCTAACTGCGCCATTGCTGCCCACCAGCAAGTGATCATGGGAGGGGTAGGCAGCCTCCATTTCATCAGTATAGACCTCTTAGCTTCCATGATTGCCACCAACACCCATGCCTTAGAGGATGTAGACATTGGGCCCAGGGTAGAGACATCCCCCAGCACCAGGGTGGGTTGGGCAGCTGAAAGCTGTCTGCCAACAATTTTAGAGCAGTCCTCCAACACCTGCTGCCAAAACCCCTGAACTGCTGGGCATGTCCATAAAATATGGAGTAAATGGGCAGGGGAGGCGTTGCACCTCCAGCACTTATCATGTTTCATAATGTTCAATTCATGAAGCACTGCAGGTGTCTTATACCACCTGAGAAGAATTTTCAACTGAATCAGTTGACTTTTGGTATCCTCATACGCCAAGTGGGCAGCTTTCAAGCAGTCACTCCATTGCTACTGGAAAGGGACATCAAAGTTCTGCTTACCAGGCTGTTCGGCTGGTCAGTAGTGTTGGTTGGGCATCCATTATCACTCTTGTACAAAGTTCTCACCAAGCTCTCTACCCTTACCGGGGCTCGTGAAGGGTGGCCAGGCATTTCCACCTCCCTGTACCCGCTGGAGCTGTCAAGAGATGCAGTTGTGCTCGGATTTGAGATACCTCTAGAAGTCCTGAGTTCTTATTCGTACATCTCTCACAGCTGTTCAAAGGACATAACTGTCGCACCATCAGGGAGGAGAAGATCCCTTACCACCCGAATACCTCTAGTGGGCCAGTGTTTCCAGTTAACAGGTTTACGGTCTCACATTATGAGTTGGTTGTTGCACAGAGGGCATAAGAAATTGGAGGGAGGTATGCTTCTCTTGAGCACCAGTGAGGGCCATTACCCGTCACGCTAGGCTTCTGTCATAATAGGAGTGAGCAAATCTCCGATGGCTTCTTGTCAGTAAGCAGAGAAAAGAGTGAGTTATTGGGTGGGAGGGCTGCTTTTAAACAGACCCATTGAGGAGGAGGGAACAAGGGGCAGCAAACCAGTTGGTAGCCTGGGCCATGCGAAGACTAGGTGGTATCCCATAAACCATGGGAGTCCCAGCCCTCCCTGGTCCAGTGTGCCTGTAGTTTGCCTGGCTCCAGCATGCCGCTTTGCCTTCCCACAAGAAGGAGGAAATTAGTTTGTCCAGTTGCAGGAAGGGCCTAGGGTTAAGGGGATGGGAGGTTGCTAAGAGGTCGCAACCCTAGAAAAAATAACATATATGGATAGCCTGTATCTTACCCTTCAGGAAGAGCTGCAACTTTCTCCATCTCTGAACCTTGGCCATAATGGTTGTTGGCAAGGGCAGAAAAGTTGGCCTTTTCTAGATCTCTCCAGGCAGAAGGAATAAAGATCCCAAGATATGAAAACTCCTGGAGTGCTGGTAATATCCATATTTTGTAGGCAATCTCTACTGCACTTGCATTCAGGGGATAAGATTGTTTTCTTTTGGTTAATTACCAGGCCAGAGAGGAGGCAAACTCCTGCATCACCTGGAGAATTGTAGGGATGGAGCATTCTGGTGTTAGACAAGGTAAGCAACATATCATCTGCATAGGCCTTCACCAGGAAACAATGCTCTTTCACTGGGATCCCAGTAATGTCTGGGTGTTCAGAAGCTTCGTATCAGGGGTCCAGAGCCAAGATAAAAGAAAGGGGAGAGAGGGCAACCTTGTCTAGTGCCCTCTGTAAAGGGAAGGGCTGGATACATCTCAGTTGGTTACAGTTTTCACTGTGGGCAAGTGATAAAGATTAGAGACCCAGGAGCAAAACCCTGACCTGAACCCTTAAAGAGGTAACACCGCATGGAGATATCCCCACTCTAAAGAATCAAAAGCCTTGGCAAAATCTATGGCCAAAGCTGCCATAGGTGTATCTGAGTGCAAGGCCAACCATTTTAAGTTAAGGACTAATCGGCGATTGTCTGCCCCAACTTCCTTAGATAAACCAGCCTGCTGAGGGGTGTGGTTGTTTTGTTGGTAAGAACAGGGTGAGCCTATTGACAGGACTTTTGCTAGCAGTTTGTATCCACCGACAGCAAAGAAATGGGCCAAAAATTGGCACAATCCATTGCATCAGAGGATTTCTTAGGAATTAAGTCATCAGAGCCTCCCGCATAGTAGGAGGAGAGCTATGGATGCCTGAGCTAATTGAAGAACCTGTAGGAGTGAAACAGTGATTTCTGTTTGTAGGAATTGATATAACTCCACTGTCATTCCATCTGGGCCTGGTGCTTTTCCTTTGGCCAGCTGGAACAATGCAGAGCGGAGTTCCTCCACAGTAACTGGGGCATCTAGAGCCCACCTTGCTCCTGAGAAAGTTTAGGGAGAGAGACCCCATCACACAGCTTAGTTAGCCTGGTGGCGAGCTCCGTGTCTGATAGTTGGGCTTTGGATTGGTATAGCTCCTGATAAAAATTCTGCATTACTTCATTAATGGCCTTGGTGTAGACACTACTCTGCCCTGCAGATTTTTAAGAGCAAGGATCCTTGAGAATGCTTTCTGCCATGAATGGTACATGAAGGAGTTTACCCCTTGTCCCCTCCCTCCCAGGATTTGTGTTTGGCTTGGATTAACTGCCAAGCAGCCTTCTCATTTAGCAAAGTGTTCAGTTGGTATTTTATGCCAATGATATCGGACAGGAGAGGGAATTAGCGGATCTTGGATTTTACTTGAAACTGTCTCTCCAGAGATGCAAGTTCTGTCTGCAATTAGAAATGGTCTTGCTCTGGCCTTGTTCTTGGCAGCCGTGAAGGATATAATTCTTCCTCATGAGGACAGCTTTAAACACCTCCCATACTACCGAGGCCGTAGTTTCTCCAGGGGGTTAAGAGCAAAATAATTTTCAGCTCCTTTAATATAGACTTGAAAGGTTTTGTCTTGCAGCAGGGATGGATTGCATCTCCATCTTGTGGTAGGAGCACCCTGACCCGGTGGGGAGTACAAGATAGAGACTGGAGCATAGTCTGAAATTAATATGCTGCAAATAGAGACATCAGTTACCACTAGCTCTGCTTCATAATTTGTGAGCCAGAAGTCCAGTCTGCTATGCGTATGAAGTACCCCAGTAAAAGAATAGTCTCGCCCCTGTGGATTGGCTCTCCTCCAGGAGTCACAGAGACTCCATTGTGTCATCAAGTCAGTAAGACTGGCTAACGCTTGGGATGGGCTTGTGGGGTGGGTAGGACTTATCAAGAAAATGTCTAGGACTAAGTTGTGATCCCCTCCGAACAGAATAGGGACATCAGAAAAGCCACTGTCAAGTTCGAGAAGGCTCGGCTGAGGTCTGAGTATACCTCCCCACATCCATGTTGTGGCCATATACATTGGCCATCTGTAGTCTGCCTCCGGATATGATATGGAGTTGCTATCCAACACCCTTGTGAGTCCGAGCACTTAACCTCTACTACCCATGGCATAGATTTCCTTAATAAAATTGCCACTCCCCTGGATTTGGTGGTGGCATAACTGGAAATCACTATCCTCACCCAGAGCTTCTTCAGCCATTGTACTGTCCGGCTGGTAAGGTGCCTCCTGGAGAAGGCTACATCCGCCCCCAGAGTTCAGGTATTGTAGAACCTTAGTTCTTTTAGCTGGATGATTAAGTCCCTTAACATTCCAGGAGACGCACCTCCAGCTGTAACCTGACAAGGGTTTTGCAGTCATTGTCATACCTCCAGGGATCAGTGAAAAGTAAGACTGATTAGAACCTCACCTTGATGTTTCCCTGGGGTATCTGGCAGAGTGGCAAGGAGCATGGGGTAAAAGAGAGTACCTGTCTGACGCCTGTATACAAACAGGCAGCTAATGCGATAGCAGTGTAGGAGAGAAAGAGTGTGAGCAGTTGTTGTTCCACCTGAGTCCCACCTGGTTGAAAACAGAGTAAACAGAAAACACACATAAACTCTATTATATGTATAACAATCTTAAGGTTGCAGTACTTGAACTATAACGGTGAAACCAAAGCTCTTATTAGAGCACTCTAAAACGAAAGTTACTGATGTTGAAGTAAACGTGTGAAAGAAGTCACCAAAAAGAGGGTGCCTTGCACCACACTGCTTCAAACACCAGAGCTATAAAGGGAGATGTTACACCAAATGAGAGTAACTCTGTCCCAACCTGGCCTCGTGATCTCTATGGTTATTTGGGATCCGAGGTCCAGGTAGAAAAGAAAAGCCTACCCTAATGGTAGGGCAACACCACCTACCTATCCACTGGGGAGGGAAAGAGGAGGGGGTCCTGGAGGAAAAAAGGGGGAGGGGTACCTCTGACCAGCATGCAGCCCTGGGGAGGGGAGGGGCTGAGGCTAACACTAGCTTGTCGATGCCTTAGGAGTTTGAGAGGAAACCATCCAAAGTGAGTGCCAGGAAAGGCAGGTGACATATACATAGCATGCCCTTGGCCATTTGACAGGGGCCCGCATTCTGATCAAAATTGCCTGCCTGGATCTTCATGCCCCTGAATAGTGAACCAACAGGTGTCCATGGCCTAAGGAATTATTGAAAGGGATAAGGAATGTGCATGGGGAGTATTGAAAAGAAATAAGGAGTGCTCATGGGGGTGTCTACACTGCACTACACCCCTGAATCCATAAATAGCTTCCTGTTGACAACTTGACAACAGTTCCACCAGTGCCTCTTGGTACTGACACTTATCAGCCAGATCCCGTTCTTCCTGCCCAACCAGATTAATTTTCTGGAACTTCTCAGCCTCTTACATCTTCTCAGGACTCTCTTATTACCCCAAACAGTGTTTCAGATTGAGAAGATTCTGCGCTAAAAGTACATCAATGGATCTTGGTCATACCATGTTAAATAGTGTGGGTATAACAGTGCTCACAACTCATGGGTCCCCTTTTCTGACTTGACCACATCCTGTCAAGAACTAGTTCAAGCCACCCACTCAGCAATCCCAACTGACCGTAAAAGCCGCAGAATCCAGTGAACTTATTATTTGGACTCAGTGCAGTGATTCTGTTAATTCTTTGTCTTAATCTGCAAATTGCTTCTCAATTCCTGTATGATCTTAAATTTTTTTTTTCTTCTAACTTTTAGCATTTTCAATCAATCAACTAATCAATCATCTTCTAGTAATGTCTCCACAATACTGTCAAATGTTATCTTACTGTTACTAAGGTTTTGCTACTTTCTATTGTTGTTCATGCATAACGATGTCTTTACTTGTTAGAGTGGTACTCAGATTTACAATACCGGGGTGATGTGGAGTACAGAGTTGAGCATGGGGCTAAAGATTAGCTGCCACCCTTTAACTAGGAACAGTAATGGGCAGCCAGCTATGGTCCCATTTTATGCTAATTAGTGTCCAGCTGGGGCTAGGGAAGGGCACATTCCTTTGTCCTCTGGTCAGTCTAGGATGTTCCTGTGCTGATGAGATGTGCCTTCCTAAGCTCCTAAATAAACCTCATCTTGTTCATTATTTTATGCATCCGACCAGTTCTTCGGTACATAGTGACTCCTGCATCAGAAGCACCAGATGGGAAAGCAGAATACCAGAATGTAAGCAGTCCTACTGGCAGACCAAATACCAAAATGCCACAATACACTTCTGAGTTTAAACAAGCATTTGTCAATGATGCATGTTGTCTCGCTGGCATTGGCATTGAGTAGTGCCAGGCGCATAATAGGAATAGCAGTGAAGTATTGAAGTGATGCCAACCCCACTCCAACCCTGTAGAGTCTGACAGGCATTGGGGCGGCCTTTGGGTCGTCAGCTATAACGCTAATGCCATTGTACCTCACCCTACCCTGTAGACACTGACAAGTGTCGTGCTGTGCTTTGGGGTCTTTGAACATTATACTTACCCCATTCCATAAGGAAATACACTAAGGTGGGCGCAGTATAGGAGAATGGGGTGAACTTTGTGGCCGAACACTGCAAGGCACACCACAATGCCTGTCATTGGCTGCAGGGTGGAGGTGGGAGTGAATGGCGTGAGCATTACAGCCGATGATCTCAAGTCACACCCCTGACACCTGTCGGTCTGTACAGGGTGGGTACTACAGTTGGAAACCGTAACACCGAGTTGTGTGTTGGTGCTTTCACTCCAAATTTTCAACATGGACTTTTGTGACCCCACCTCATGAAGAGCAGCACAATCAGTTTGTAAGCTGAAAGGTGGTTTTGCACAGCAGCTATGCCATTTGGCAACACAGGGACGAAAACACATTTTGGGCAGGAATGTGAAACATGACAACTGTATTGTTCATGAGGAGGCATAAAAAATGGCAATGTTGAAAATCCAGTGAAAAAATGAAAAATGGTGAAGTCATGAGCATGCATGGAAACTGCGAATACATCCGTAACCAATTATTTGTGGGAGTATTTTAGCCACATTTTTAACATAGGTATTTTGGGACCTCCCTCATGAACAGTGGTGCTGTGATTTTGTTAATGTGTCCCAAAGGTGATTTTCCACAGCGACCACGCCATTGTGCACCACAGCTGCAGAAAAGCATTTTGGGCAGGCTGTGAAAAATGACAGCTGTGCTGTTGATAAGGATTGTGGAAAATGCCACTGTTGAAAATCTGGCATGAAAATATTGCAAATTTACGGTTACAAGGGTGTGTGGAAACTGCGCACACGCTTGCAACACAGTCATTTTATGGACTTTCAGCACCAAATTTTCAACATAGGCATTTTAGGACTCTGTGCTCATGAACAGTGTCACCGTCATTTCCTCAAACTGTCCCAAAACTGATTTCATACAGCGACCGTGCAGTTCTCGCCGGACGTACAAAACACATTTCAGCCAGGATATGTAAATGACAGCTGTATAGTTCATAAGAGGTGTGGAAAAATGCCAGTTTTGAAAATCTGGAGTGAAAATATTACAAATTCATGAAGTTGAGCATGCTTAGAAGCTGCGCAATGCACACTCGTAAAACACTCACTTTATGGACTTTCATCACCAGATTTTCAACATGGGCATTTTAGGACCTCTGCTAATGAACAGTGTCACTGTCATTTTCATAATGTGGCTCGAACACAGATTTCCCACAGCAACCGCCTATTTTATGCCAGAACTGCAAAACACATTTCAACCAGGATCTGAAAGATGACATCTATACTGCTCATAAGAAGGTGCAGAACAATGGCAATGTTGAAAATCTGGGTGAAAATATTATAAATTAAGCGAACTTACGAGCATGGTGCAAACTGCACAACACCGCTCGTAACACAATCATTTATAGATATCATCACCAAATTTTCAACATAGGCATTTTGGGACCTCTGCTCATGAACAGTGCCACTGTCATTTTCATAATCAGTCCCAAACACTGATTTCCCACAGCGACCATGCTATTCTGTGCCAGAAGTGCGAAAACACATTTTGGCCAGGATGTGAAAATGACAGCTATACTGTTCAAGGAGGTGTGGAAAAATGCCAATGTCGAAAATCTGGGGTGAAAATATTGCAAATTCGTGAAGTTATGAGAGTGCATAGAAACTACTTAGCACACTTCCGTGAAACAGTCATTTCTTGGATTTTTTCCACCAAATTTGCAACATATATGCTTTTTGAGAGTCCACCTATGAGCACTGGCACTGTCATTTCATTAATTGGTCCCAAAAGGTGATTCCGCTGCATGATTGTGAAATCACCTTTCGGGCTGATTAACACCATGACAGTGGCAGAATTCATGAGGAGGGATCCCAGAAACCCCATGTTGAAAAATTTGTGCCAAAATTCCCAAATGCCTGAGATATGCATCAAAGTTGAAAAACCCTATTTATTCCATTATACAGCTTACCAGCATTTCCTTAGTTCGCGTTGGTTTTGAAGAATGAAGATGTGTTCCCGTCCACCAAAGATCGCATTCGCCGGACTCCATGGGTAAGTGTGGGGTGAGGAGTGTGTGGGGAGGCAGGGTGTTCAGTGGGTGGGTGCGGGTTGTGGGAGGGGCAGGAGACCACCGAGGGACGTTTTCTTTTCCCACAGGTAACCAAAAAAAAAAACATAAGCGGGACCCGTTTTTTTCTTTGACAGGGCATGTGGCATGCTGGGGTGGGCTCCCATGTCACCGGAGTCTTTGGGGGCAGCTGTAGCCGATGGGAATTGGACACCCTGTCGGCACACAACAAAAGGGGGAGACCTATTATGCCGACAGGGATTGGGCACCCGCCGCATGGTAAAGTGGGTGGACATGTAGCCGACGGGAGTGGGGCACCCCTGGCCAGCTCACAATAAAAGCAGGGGGTGACATGATGCTGACGGGATTGGGCACCGTGTCAGTACACAGCAAAAGCGGGAAGGCGAAGTTACATAATGCCGATGGGGAGTGGGCTCTCCATCTGCATTGTGACAGATGGTGGCTGCTGCCATGTTGCCTGCACATCGAGGGCATGTTAGGAATACGCTTGCATGAGAGAGCTTCACTCTCATTGCAGTGGACCTTTTCTCAGATCTGGTGGCCGATTAGGTATGCAGGGTGTCGGCCTCTGCTTCTGGCTGATTGGGGAATGAGGACACACCTACTGATGCATGCCCTGCATTCAGCCCAACAGTGACTGCGCCTCCAAATCTGCTAGTACCACATGTTGGCTGTGCATGCATGAGCCAACATAAAAGAAGCAGCAGAAATCTGATACCACAGTTCTTTACTGGGGATGAGGTACATGGGCATTTTGTTTATTGTACTAAAATTTTGTGGACTGCAGCAGTAAGAAAATAAATAAAATATACAAAAATTAATTTTGAAGCTATGTTTTATTTACTTAATAAAATACTGATATCTATAAACAGGAAGTTGTCTCATTGACATTGTAGTTCTCAGCTTCTTTAAATACATGTTCCCCAAACATTACATGTTATAAACTCAAACTTTTCTTCCTTCTTTTGAGTTTGTTTTATGTTGCATGCCAAGTAGATGGGTCAGTGAGGACGAATGCTGAGACTTTCATCAATCACACAAGTACCACTCAGCTGTTTGCCACACAGAAGGCCAGACTGAAGCTTAGCAGATGCCATACTTGGGGTCACTAGGATGACTGGTCCTTGTCCCAACCTGTCACCTGACTGATCCATCCCACCATGACCCCACACAAGTATGTTTTTATTGGAGAGTGTGAGCTCATAATTCTGTGTCTCTTGCCCTTAGTTTGCTGGTTTTATGATCTCAGTTTTCAGGGTCCCTTTTTTTCTTTTCCTCACAAAATTACAATTTTAAATAGGAAGATGCAAGTAAATATTTCTTTAAAATGACTCATGCATGCAGTCTTTAATGGCTTGGGAAGGTGGTGGGGATGCAAGTGTCAGGTACCCAGTCTAGATGCTGGGTGCTAATGGTGCTGAACTGATCCAGGAAAAAATGTCAATTTTGACAACCAGGGCCACTGAGCCTGTCACTCTGTCTGTAACCCAGAAGAGCACTGTATTCCAGCACACCCTCAATCTTGCTCAAGATAATAACTTAAGAAGACACATTTTTTTTTACAGTTTGTCCTGTACGTAGTTATGGGATGTTGGAGCTGAGACTGAGAGATGACTTGAGAGATAGTCACATAACCAAACCTGACTGCCCCTATATACCTCACTATCTAATAGTTTAAAATTAAACATTTTGCCCGTTTCAGTGTGGCACTTTCATGGAGGGTGTTCTGTTTGCACTTAAATAACTTAGACTGTGTTATTCCCCACACTTGACTTGGACCATCTTAAACTTGTTCGCAACCTGCACCCAGGGCACCGTAATTATATGCTGTTACATACTTTAATACTTGGACCCTGTGACTAGTGAGTATACTGCCGGGTTTGACTTTACGATTACTACTTGAGCCCCCTCTCCCAGTCCCTTGGCTGATGGCTCCCAGTCTAACCCATCCACATAACAGAACCAGTAACCAGGATAGTCATACTACCACACCAAGGGCTTTCCTGAGAGAAGCAGAACTGGACATTGAAGTGACAGACAATATGTTCCCATGAATTATTTATTTATTGCCTTTCTCTAGTAAAAGATGCCACACTGTATATGTTTTTCTTATTACATGTTATGAGGGGTAATCATGTTACATGGAGACCATGGAGGAGGATTCAGAAGCAGGATAGGAGCATGACTAACTTAGTGCTGAGCACAACTAAGGTTTAGCTTAGTTACGTTGCTGTGCCATGCCAATGCCACAGCCTGTTCCACACTGTAGATGCCTTGGAGTGAAACCTATCCACCCCACCCCTCTTAGGTCCTAGCTTTAGCTTTGCTCTCTTATTTCCCATTGAAGTACATATCATTGTGTTATCTGGCAAGACCTAGCCATCAGCTGAGCATTCCCTTTATGTTAATTGCCTTCAGTTAAGTGGTATCTGACACATGTGTGTTGAGCGGGGTAGATGCACCCATTGTATAGAGGTAATTAAAGAAATATGGGGTTAAGCTGGCACTTGGGAGATATTACATATGTAAACTTCTCTCTACAGACTAAGACAAGACATGGGGCTTGGGCCTGGGCGATCTGGGCCATGGGTCTTATTTCAGGTAAGCCATTGCCACTGGGCTATGGATGTCCTGATTGGAAGGAGGGTATTACTGGAATGGGGTATCACATTTCAGGTATCAATTACATGCCTTTCTCTCCAGATTGTGCTTCAACATCACCAGGATAGCCTCTGAGGTAAGGCTGAGCAAGAATCACTCCAGTTGATCCTCAGGGGCCATCTTGTCCCTCACCAGGAAGCTGAATCTTTCCTTAGCATAGCTTTTCATATGGTTCACCTCCTCCAGCCAGTCACAATGTGCACAGTTTCCTAAGACTGTGGACAGCTAGGGATAGTTGCTTCATTCACACATGCCCTCTTTGCTGATGACACACAAATCTGCAATACGTGGGATACTTGGTGGGTGTGTGGAAAAGATGAGAAGAGCTTTGTTTCAGTGTGAAAACAGTACAAAATAATGCACTTGAGGCACAAAACACAAGGACAGAGTACAAAAAGGGGCTAGTGTTATTGATGAACCAAGCATAGAAAGAGAGACTTGAGTAATAATCTCTGATAACCTTAACTTGTCCAGGCAATGCGACAAGGCAGTTGGGAGGGCTAGTCTGATACTGGGGTGCATAGGGAGAAGTATCTCCAGCAGAAGGAGGAGGTGGTGATGCCTCTATATAGATTGCTTGTAAGACTTTACTTAGAATACCATGCACAGTTTTGGAGGCTACATTTATGGAATGTCATAGACAGAGTGGAGGTGGCCCAGAGGAGGGCAACTAAAGTAATGAGGGGTTGCAACAAAAACCCTATGAGGAGAGACTAAAGGAACTCAATATGTACACCCTGGAAGAGAGAGGCAATAGAGGGGATATGATAGAAACCTTTAGATACCTCATGACGGTACATAAGATACAGGAGGAAAGTCTTTTCAGAAAAATGGTGCACAAGAACAAGGGATATACTATAAAGTTAAAGTGGGGTACATTCAGGAGAGATGTGAGAAAGTACTTCTTTACAGAAAGAGTGGTAGATTCCTGGATGAGCATACAAGTCAAGGTATGGGAGGCAAAAACAGTGAATGCATGTGAGGGCATAAGGGAAGGGAGAAAGAGCCAGAGATCAAGTAGGGTCTATGGTGATACTGTAGGCAGGGAAAAATGGCAGACTGGGTGGAACAAGCAATCCTTATCTGCCGACAAATTCTGTGTTTCTATGAAGCTGTGACTTCCTCCTCTTGTATAGAGGGAGACAGTGGCAGAGGCAGAGCCAAGTTGCCTGTATTATGTCATGCTGGACAGTCTGGGTACTGTAGTTAGGGCAGGAACAGCAACACATGTAAAATTGTTTTTCCTGCACTCTAATTCCAGCCATAAACTGCTGGCTCCGGTATTAGTATCAAACCTATGTTTCCACTTACACTTGCCACATCGTCACCATCAAAACTAAAAAGCCTTGTGGCTAAAGGGTCCTGCTCTTGGAGCACCATGGAGATGAAAAACAGTGCTGCAGCCATTTTTCACCACCTTGCTCACCACGGCATTCTGAAGTACAGACAGAGGGGCAAAACTACTGGCTGCCAGCATCATGTTAGATCTCGCATGCTCGCATGAGACTTGGTCGATGGAGGACCTTAAAGTGCTGAATGCACATGTTTCAGATATCAGCAGTCACATGAAAGCCTTGGCTTGGCATGGAGGAGATGGTGTCTGGCTGCAGTACACAGACTCTCTCCTATGGCCAATTATAATGCGATCATGTAGTATTGAAGAGGGTGGGCTATAGAGTGTGAGTCAAATGGGCCACGGTGGTGAAAGAAAGCAGATGCATGTGGACCACTTGATCACAAAGAAAACAGAGGAGAACTGGATTAAAAGCATTAGTTAAGGCAGCCAGGCATGCAGGGAACTAAAAAAATTAAGTTCAAAAGAAACTAAGTTTTCAGAAAGAAAAGGAAGCATGACTGAAGCAAAATAAATGGCAAGTAGGTAGGGCTGACATAGAAATCTACAGGAGCAAAGTGAAATAGGACAGATTACAGAATAGAAGCAGGAGATAACAGTAATTGGGGGCACAGTATAGAACTAAGAGAAATATCAGAGACAGATTACAGAAATGAAGTGGAAGAATATTTAAGCTGGAATTTGGAGGGCACTAGTGCAAACTGAAAAGGAAAGACAATAACGGGCTGAAATTACAAAACGTTACAGGAGATTACGAAATAAAGAAGGAGACTATATAAACACCAGAAACTGGAAGACACTGTTGCAGACTGATGAGGAAAGGCAGTAACAGGCTATAATAAAGTGTGAGAGATTAAATAAAACAGAGCATGCGCCAGAACTGAGAAAATAAATGCTCTTGAAAGGAAACAGTGTGAAACAGAATATAAAACAAATAAGAGAGAGAAAAACAATTGCAGGACACTGCAGCATAGTCTGAAAAGGAAATATGCTACAGTAAATTGAGCTGAAATCAGAAGAGATTCTAAAGAGGTGGTGCCAGCAGTACTGAAAAGAAATGCTGAATGAAATAATGTCTGAGACTGAATGTAAAACAGAAAGAACAGTGTCTTAAATGTTGAGCACATAAAAATCCACTACTATAATAAACTGTGTACCTGTGTCACCTTCACTCCCCTCCATGGCACTTCAGTTGTGCATATAACCTATGTGTATAATAAATGGTGACTGCAAGCTTGCAGATTCTTAACTTTTAAAAATAAAACTCAGACTCAAAGTAGTTCATTTTCAAGAACATAATTTGATATCACATACAGAAAGAAAGATGATGTGCAGCATTTTGGTCTTGCCACATATCACAAAGTCTTCTGCTTTATTTGCATTATTTTCATGCAACTGTCTGTCACATATAATACTGAAAATCAAAATATTCTTTAATTGCACAGTTTTGTCTGAAAACATGCTGGCAGCAAATTCTGCTACTAAGAGTACTTCTGGTATGACTGCAGCAAAATGCAGCAAGATAACAAATATGTTCAAAGGTCCAGATCAACAGTTCCTGTCCATAAAGCTCAGCCATCTGAACACGATCATGATGTCATGGGTGCAACCTCAGTTATTATGGCATCATCCTCTTCTGAGCCTATGCACAAGAAAAGAAAAACAAATTATGACAGAGACAGCCATAAGAAAATGAAGGATTATTGGTTTAAAGGATACCTAAACAAGAAGTGTTTTGTAAAACTGCAAACCCAAAATCGGGTGTCATAGTGAGGTAAAGTAAAGGCTACTGTTTACGTTTATACTAAAACTGCATTTATGTAAATAACATAAATGCGGTTTCATGCTTTGAAAATGTAAACATCAGCCTTTCACTTACAGAAAACAGCCTTGCCTTCTCCTAAGATGTCTGCCAACTGTGTTATGTAATGAGTCATGATGACATCATTGGAGCCAGGGCCAGAGACCAACACAGATTCCTATAGGCTAATTAGTTCTTCTTTCCCTCTTTGTTTTGAATTGTTTTACCAGATTGATCAACACCATGTGTTAACGATAGATTATTTTGATCAGTACAGATGTTAGGCTATGATTTTGTTAATTTTATTTACTCTAACTTGCTGAAAATGTTTTGCAATCTAGCTGACTTTCTCTTTTGCAAACTGCAGAACAGTACAACACTCCTTAGCCTCGGCTACAGGAGGGTGCACCCTGCCATGGAGCTCCCCACTGGCGATCCCAAGGGTCCTCATCCCTAAAGCCTCGGCTACAGGAGGCGCATCCTGCCCTGGAGCTCCCCACTGACAATCCCAAGGTCCTCATCCCTAAAGCCTCGGCTACAGGAGGTGCACCCTGCCCTGGAGCTCCCCACTGACGATCCCAAGGGTCCTCATCCCTAAAGCCTCGGCTCAGGAGGCGCACCCTGCCCTGGAGCTCCCCACTGGCGATCCCAAGGGTCCTCATCCCTAAAGCCTCGGCTACAGGAGGCGCATCCTGCCCTGGAGCTCCCCACTGATGATCCCAAGGGTCCTCATCCCTAAAGATAATTTCTCGCCAGTCTAGGAGCATCTCCCACATTTTGGATGTCCTTTGTCCGACTGTTTGAATTTGGTGCCGTTTTCCCTGGACTTTCTGCCGGTTCTGTAACTGCGAAACAACTACCACACTCACGGAGTCACCAGTTATTGTAATATGAGTAACATCTGACTTATATGTTGTGCTCACTAGCTGGGATTTTAGTGATATTAATTCCTGCACTTTCCGTTACGTTTCACCTCTAAACTGGTGCCAAAATCGAGTTTAAACTCCTGTCTGATTTGAGTTAAATAACACGCTGTTTTCACCTGAAGTGCTCCTTCATTTTAAATTTGGAAAATAATGTTTAGCTGCTGATTGGCATTACAGACCAAGATTTTGTCTCAAAGTATATTTTATTCAGGTTTTAAGAGGCTCACCTCGGTCTGGTGAACCCGTGCTGTAACTACAAAGCCTGTTCCCGAACCTGCTTTCAGCTACTGATACGTTAGAATCAGCTAAATAAGCACAATAAGAAGCTGAGAGGTATTTGCTGAGCCATGCTGTGAGTATAGACTGCTCCTTGTGAACCAGGCTCCATTAATTTAATTTCCTCCTCCTCAGAAATGTAGATATTGAAGTGCTCTCCTCGGCCTGCAGGCTTGGTGATAGCAACTGCTCGATCTGAAACCACACTCGCTAGCAGCTCAGGAGGAGACAGTAATTTAATTTGAAGTACTCCCACAGATTTTGGCAGCTGATGCTGCTGTAATACTATTTTCAGAACAAAGCAACTGCTCCTCAATTTCTATTTTCCCTCGCCTGCAGCTTGTGAGGAAGCAGACTGTAACTGTTACTGCTATAGCTGCTGTGGGCTTGCCAGGTGGTAGCGTCCCGTGCTCCCCACCTGCCCCCACCCACTTCCACCGTTGGCTGGCATTACTTTACAGCGTGAGGTTTCTGTAGACCATGCCCAGAAAGAAAGCAATTAACTATCTCCTGACTTTTCCATTAGCAGGCTATATTTCTGGCAGCTAGAGGGTGCCTGATGTTTTAGTCTACATCTTACTGGCTCCAAATCATACCCAGCTAGAAAACAAGCTTTTGTTACTCTCAATTTTCAGCCTATATCTTAACTCTTAGCTAAATAGTTGTATTACTCTCAGTTTCAGCCTTCATCTTCCCATACACCCTCACTTCTAAAAACCCTCTCAGTAAAACTTCGGTTATGGCCATAAGATCCTGTGCCATTTTCCTTCTAGTCTCCATCTTTTCCAACCTTATATGGCTCTATATTTTACTACCCTCCAACCAGGAACCATTGCTACGCCAATCCTGATTATCCCAAGTTCCCCATTATCGTATACCACCACTCTGGCCCTGTGACACCTCCCACTTCTCATCCCTTATAAATTCATCTACCACCTATCCTACACTCTGCATAAATCCCCTCTGCTCAATCTCACCTGCCCACCCCATTCATCCATCATAAACTATGATACCTGTTGCTCCTAGCCTTAATGCTAGCTGGGGATATGAGCTAAACCCAGGGCTTGTAGTAATTTATCCCACAATGATTCTACCTGGTATGAGACAAAGGGACTCCATCGCACACATGAATATTAGGCCTGCTCCATAACAAACTAGAGCTTGAGGCATGGGTTGCTCAATATCACCCTGATATCCTTTGCCTATCTGAAACATGGCTAAAACCCTCCACCTCTGATCCTCTTTGCTCAGTACCCAATTACAATCTTATCGGACAGGACAGGCCCTCATCAAAGCATGGAGGTGGCATTGCTGTCCTCTTTAAACCTCATCTGCTGATATCCCATAATATCCTGCCTGCCCTATCTCACTGCGAAGCTATCCATGCAACATTACAGCTAGGCTCAAAGAAACTGCACATAGTTTGTGCCTATAACCCTCCTGCTGGTTGTAACACCGGTCTTGAAGAACTACTCTCCTAAGTGGACAGTGTCATCGTCCGAAATCAAGTCCTTATACTAGGGGACCTCAACCTAAACTGGACCAGTAAATCTAACCAGTTCTCTCATGCTATGGTACATGGCCACAACCTTCACCAACTAATAACAGACCCAACAAGGGTCATGGCCCCGGACAAGTACTCTTATTGACTGGGTCCTTACCATTCGACCTGATAGTATAATATGTAGGTACCCTTGCAGATGCAATAAGTGATCACTCCCCAATCTACTGCATCTACGCCAACCTGTAAACTATTCCGCCTCAAAACTCATCACCTTCCACAATATGGCCAATCTCAACTTAACACAGTTCTCACATGATCTCGCATTGATTGACTGGTCTCCCATCTACACCTCAACCAATGCTCAGTCGGCACTAGACTACTTCCTGACCCATTTGGTCTTCTCCAAAACACCTATGCTCCCCGTGTCACTCGTCGTATTGTGGAACTCACACAAAGTGGCTAAACAAAGACCTTTTCACTCTGATGAGGGCCAGGGACAAATCATGAGGTGTTTCAAAGCCACTGGGTTGCAGGTCGACTACAGTCGGTACCGATCTCTAGAAACACTTGCAGATGTAACATTCGCTGGCAAAAGCTCCTTCTGCAGAGACCTGCTTACAAAAGTGCAGGGGACTCAAAGAATTCTGGTCCACCATAAAAACACTCCTGGGAGCAAATCATAGGGCCCATGCTAGTGATATACTGATAAATGGCATCCACTGCAATAATCCAGTGACTATAGCAAACTCTTTCAATCACCAGTTCTCAAATCTAACCAACTACCTGACCTCCTTCCCACCTGCACACAATGCTTCCCCACTAGTGATACTAAACCCCACCCGCACATCCTCCTACAGGTTCCCGAGCATCACTAGAGCAGATGTGCTAAAACTGCTACTCTCCATTCCTGACAGCTCTAGCTCGGGATCTGATGGTCTAGAACCTAGGGTCCTGAAGTTGCTGCCCCTCTCATAGGCTCGCTAACCAAAATCTTCAACCTATCTCTATGTCATGGTATAGTTCTAATATCTGGAAAATAGCTAAAAGTGACACCAGTTCCTAAGAAGGGTGATCTTAAAGAAATTAAGCACTACCGTCCATAGCAATTCTCTCTGTTCTTAGCAAATTCTTGGAAAAACTAGTGGCCACCCAATCCATTGAATATCTTCAGAAGTATAATCTTCCTTCTTGTTCCCAGCATAGCTTTACATGAGAGCCATAGCACTACCACCGCTCTTCTCAAACTCACAAATGACATCTATGCCTCCATGGATGCTGGCCTCTACAGGTGTGGTCTTCATTGACTTAACCAAGGCTTTTGACCTGGTTAACCATACCCTTCTTCTAGCAAAACTTGCTCCCTAGGTTTCTCCACTGATGCAGTGGCCTGGACCAAAAGCTATCTGTCTGACAGGAAACAGGCTGTAGTTTTCAACTCAGCTACATCAGATCTCACATTGATACATTTTGGTTTGCCCCAAGGCTCCATACTTGGCCCCTTCTTCTCTCTGTCTTCATTAATGACATCCGCTCCTTCTACCCACCTGCTCCTCTCTGCTCTATGCTGATGACCTAGTCATTTACCATAGTGCAAGAAATATCTGAACATAAATCTCCTCTTGCCTTGGACTTTGCCAGTATTCAATTGTGGCTAGAGAAAACAAACTCTTTCTCAACATAAGCAAGACCTACTCTATGCCCTTTGGCTCGCCAGCCAGACTTAAAGCAACTCATGATGATCTCACAATCTCATGTACAGATGGCTCCCCACTGGTTAGTACCAGATCCTTTAAATATCTGGGTGTGACTCTCTACCAATCTCTAGATTTTGACCTGCAAGTAACAACCATCTGCAAATCTGTAAATGCCAAGATAGGTAGTGTCTACAGCACTAGCTATGCCTCACCCTTCAGCTAGGCTAGCTGTGGCCCAAGGCTTTCTTCTCCCAGCCCTAGCCTATGGCTCAGTCATTTACCTATCAGCCTCAAAATCCTCCCTTCATAAATGGGACACAACCTATAATAGCATCTGCCGCTATGCATCTGCATCCCCTCATTATAAACATCATTGCCAGCTCTATGCTGACCTAAATTGCCTTGTCCCTCTGCCCATCAACTCCAGTCTCTTGGATCACAAATTGACTGCATTGCAGATCAGGCCTTCCCTATCTTTTGCCTCTGCTGCACTCACACCTCTCTCCTATGGGCTATGATCTACTGACCAGGTCCCTCTCGCGTTCCAGATGCAGAACCAATGTGGGTGCTCGTGCTTTCTCCTACATGGCTCCAAAATACTGGAATTTCATACCTCAAACTATTCGTCAAACAACCACACATGCTAGCTTTAAGAAACATCACCGTGAGCATCTGCGTGCTTCTAGCCTCTGCACTTGCTTTCATCCACCTTGAACCAGTCTTTCTCCCTGCCCTCTGTTTTTCCCCTAGGAAATCCTCATCTCTGACACCTTTACTCCACCTCTCCAATACCCTCCAAATATGTCTTCTCTCATCCCTTACCCTCTTCCTCTGCTCCCTACCCGCCTCCTTCCTCCCTGTTTCTTCTAACCACATATTTTTGGCACCTGTATTTGTTTTCTGTTGTATGCCTCCATTACAAAGCCTGTCTCTCACATTGTACTGATCTTGTTTTTCTGTTCAAACTGTACTTAATCTACTGTGTAATATTTTCTCTATACCCTAAGTTTGATTTAACATGTCAAATCAATGTTTTCTCAATACCCTATTTGATTGTATGTATTTCCCTCTTAACTGTCTTGCCTCTGTCATGTGCTGCATCACATGTATACATATGTATTTCAAGTTGCTTTCTCCCAGGTCGCCTGAAAATAGGCATTCTTATGCCCAGCACACCACCCAGTTACTAAAAGCAACAAAATAAATAAAAAAAAAATACCTGATGATCTAGTGGTTATGTGATCCTGAATTTTTTTTGTTAACCAGGAGAGAGACACTATGCTGAAACCTTGTTTACAGATGTGGCCTGCAGCACAAGGAAGTTAAGTGGCTTGCTGAGGTCACACAGTGGGGCGTACCGGTCTGGTCCAATTCCAAAGCTCATGCATTGTTAATCGAAAAAAAAAAAAAAAGCTTCTCTTGTATTCTTTTTCCAAGTAAACCCCTGCACCTAGTCTGGCTTCTGTTGAACACCCCACCATCCATACTGTGTCCTTAGTACTGCCTGGGGCTGCATATGAGCTTGCAGTCTCATGAAGGAATTATCACCTCAGATTTTAATCGTATACCTTGGAGAGTTGTGCATACCTACACCAATATGGATCATCAGCTGGCACTGTTAAAAATACCTCCTAAATCACACTTTTTCAATGTTTGACTTCTGCTCCCACAGTAAACATTGAGTGGATCACTACCCTTTTGCACAGTGAAGGCAGTATGTACAGTTCCCCTGTTGTGTTTTGTCCCACCTCATTAACCAACAATTGGGTCTTCGTGGAGGGCCAATCAATAAGCCTCAGGTCTCGCAGAAAACTGTTGTTCATGCCCTTGTAAGGGCTGTACTTACTATGGATAACAATATTATTAGCGGGAGGCATACTAATGCCTTGAGCAAATCCGCCAGACTTCCAGTGTTAGTCTGTCCTTTACCTGTCATCTGCAGAACCCCACAGGACAGTTCCCAGCAAATCTTCTCCAGTACTTTTAGTGCCCTACTCACAATGCGAGCTGATTGGCTACCAGCCTTCTAAATCTTGAATGATCTATACACAGCTCTCTCAATACAGTCCTAACAAACATCAACACCCCCACCTGAGGGTAATCTCCCTACACTGAATTCAAGTAACACTTTAAGTGCAGCCCTGCCACTAAGTATTTGTCATCGCTGGTTGCTCTCATCACAGTCAGGTAGTGCTCATGGTGCTGGCAGCCTACATTTCAGATCTCACAATGATCTGCTCAATGTCCCCTTCCTGTCTTCCCTTAACCTGAATATAGCTGTACCCTGCTGGAATGGACTCTTCAGTCCGTCTCTGGCATTCATTCTTCTCCCCACACCAAAACTGGTGAGCTCACTACCATTCTGCATAATGAATGTGGTTAGTACAGTCACTCGTGTTATTTTTACATATTAATAATAAACATGGTCTTCTGGTAAGCCAGGCTGATAGCAGCAGGGCACAAGTGGAAACATAGGCATTCTTACCCATATAAGAGCTAATCCACCTATGATTAGGCACTATTAAATGACATGCATAATGATGTGCACACCCATCATTTAATAGTGACTAATCAAAGATAGCCTAGATTTTAAGGATAAGAAAGCCTATAATTCCCCTTTGTTCCTGCTGCTATCAGCCTGACTTGTTGGAAATATTTGTTTATTTTTGATATGTCAAAACCTGGGGACTGTACTACCTACATTCATGATGCGCAAGGGAGATGAGCTAACCAGTTTTTGTGTGGGGAGAAGTAAGTGAGAATGAATACCAGAGGGGGACTGAGAAGGCCACTCCTGCAAGGTGCTGCTATATTCAGGGAGGGGAAGACAGAAGGAGAAATATGAGCAGATCTCTGTGAGAAATAAGATGTGGGGCTGCCAGCTCCATGATCACTACTTGACTCTATTGTCCTGGCCAACATTCCCTTCCCATAAAACCAGTTAATCCAATTGTCCAAGGCTGTGTGTGGTATTAATGTGTGAACTGGCTGCCACTACACATTCAGTCATTTCATGAAAGCACTATATAAATACTGATTATTCTTAGTATTATTTCCCATGGATAAAGAAAGAAGACAAGACAAGCATATTTTTGATTTCCAAGAAAGTATGAACTCTGGCATTGGACTACAGAAGAACTTTGCTACAAACAAGTGGTGGATCTATGGGAGGTGAAGTGCTGGCTATAACCCGCCCCCCATTGTAAAGTACTCGCTTGCTGCTGCTGCTGCATTTCACTTTGTTGAAGTCTGGTTTATTGATTGTACAAATGTTTACATTCAAAAATATGGATTACATTTGTAGGTTCAGTCAAAACATACTAAGAAAGCATAATATCAGAAAATATAAAGGCTTCATAAAATGTTAAAAAGCCATATCAAGTAGTACACACACTCCCAGCACCCCTCCCCATTGTAGCATCCTGGATCCGCCATAACCACTAGACCACCAGGTTATTCAAGATTTGTACTGCACTGTGGTTTGTCAAACAGAAAGTCGGTTGGATTAAAACACAATTTCAGCCATGTTAAAGTAAACAAAATGAACAGAACCATAGCCTAACATGCGTATTGATCTGAATAATGCACATGATTTTGACAATTTTGGTGAAACAATTCTATACAAAGGGAAAAAGAACTAGTTAACACTATAGAAAGCCATACACCTCTCTGACTTTGGCTCAAATGATATCATCACTTAACACATTTGGCAGCCATTTTAAGAAGCAGGTAAGGAAGTTTTTGAAATGGAAGGCTGATTTTACATTTTTCAAATGCTTTGGAACCACATTTAGGTAACATATATAAATGTAGTTTTAGCATTAAAGAATTCAGAAGCCTTTCCTTTTGTCCTGTTTGAGGTCAGATATTTGAATAGTTTGTTGTCAGAATGTTTGTTTAGGTATCCTTTAAAACCCACCAGTGGCTCATTCACAACAATGATGTTCATTATTCTATTGTAAAGCTTGCAAAGACGTTGACTGGGGAATATTTTCACTGTAGGAAAATCAACAAATAAGCCAAAAATGATGATCTCACTAAATTCAAATATCCAAAGATCACATGTGAGATACAGTATTAATCATGATATCCCTTTTCTCGTGTTGCCTTCTCAAAAATGTCTCATTGCCACATATTATATATTCTTTCATTGTCTTTCATAAGTCTTGCATTGGAAGCAGAAAGAGCGGGAAAAAAGGAATGATGAAGGCAGTGAGCAGTGCATATTCATCTGTGAAAGTGCCATCATAGAAACATAGACATGTGATGGCAGAAAAGGACTGCCTGACCCATCCAGTCTGCCCAAGGTGTCTAGCTAATGGCTAAGACTTTTCCCAGCTCCCCTTCCTCCTCCCACCCCGATACCAGACCCATGTAGCCATCCCATGCTCTCTTAATTCCCTTTATGGTGGTCTCCACTACCACCACCCCTGGGAGCCCATTCCATTTATCCACCACCCTTCTGTAAAAAGTTCTTTCTTGTGTTCCCTCATAACCAGCCTCCTCTACTTGCATTACTTGCTCCGGGTCCTCTTCTGCCCCCGTGGTTTAAAAAGTTTCTCTACCAGCTCTCTGTTTATCCCTTTACATATTTAAATGTCTCAATCATGTCCCCCATCCCTCCTCTGCTCCAGGAGTACATGCCCAGTTCCTCAATCTATCCTCATATGGCACATAATCAATCCCTGCTGCCATCTTAGTTGCTTTCCTTTGTACACGTTCCTGCCTGTCTACATCCCTTCTCCAGTATGGCCTCCAGACTTGCACCCCATACTCGAATGTGGTCTAACCAGCTGCTTATATAGAGGATGATGACCTCGCTCCTCCTGCTAGTGAATCCCTCCTGATGCAGCCCAACATCCTACTAAGCTTTGGCTACCACCCTCCGCACTGTTTAGCCACCTTGAGGTCCCCTGACACAATAATTCCCAGGTTCCTCTCCTCCTCAGATACATCCAGGGCCTGACCACACAGATAGTAAGAGTGCGGGGGTCATAATGTGCAAGACATTATGCGCATGCATATACCACACCACTAATACAGTGCAATATATTACATGTGGCATAAGTCTTTTTATGTGGGGCTGGGACAGTGAGAGGATGCAGTACCACACACAGATCCATTTGGGGTATTGGACCCTCTCGCTGTCCTATACTGCACTGTTGCAGTTTCTGGGTTTTGCCGTGTGCTTAATATTAACCTGGTAGGATACTAAGACTCTCTGGTTCTTCCTCCTAAGTGCATCATTTTGCACTTCTTAATGTTAAAGGCCAAGTTCCATTTCCTAGATCAATCCTCTAACAGCCTCTGGTCCCTGTGCATATTTTTCCACAACCCCAGTCATCCACACTATTACAAACCTTTGCATCATCCATGAAGAGGCACACCTTTCCCTTAGTCCTCTGTTATATCTGCCATGAATGTTAAAAGTAGTAGTCCCAGCACACCGACCCCTGGGAACCCCACTGGTGACCATTCCTCCCGAGGTGACCCCATTTACTACTACCCTTGACTTCTACCCATTAGCCAGTTTACACCCACCCTACCATCCCCCAGGCCCAGACCATCCAATTTAAAGAGTAGTCCCCATGCTGTATGGAATCAAATGCCATCTGGAATCACGATACGCTAATATCCACTGAGCCCCTTGGTCCACCTCCCTAGTGACCCAATCAAAGAACTCTATTAAGTTAGTTTGACAAGACCTCCCTTTGGTGAATCCATGCTGATGCTTTTCCAGAAGGTAATTTTCTTCTAAATAGTGCAGAATCTTGCCTTTAGCAACTTCTCCATAATTTTACCTACTATAGAGGTTAAGCTCACAGGCCTATAGTTACCCACCTCCTCCCTATCCCCTTGTGTAGTGGGACCATGTCCACCTTCTTCCAATCCTCTGGGACCTCTCCTGTCTCCAATGACCTACTAAATAGAGCTGTCAATGGAGTTGCCAGAATATCCTAAGTTCCTCAACATCCTAGGTGCACCCATCTGGACCCATGGCCTTATCTACCCTTAATTGCTCCAGCTCTCTCAAGATTGCACTCTCCGAGAACAGGCTTTTATCAACCCTATCCTGCCTCATTCTCTGTACTTATATCCTAGACTCCCCACCATAAAAAGTAAGCAAAATAGTCATTTAAAAGGTATACAAGATAAGATTATGCCTTCTCTCTGTCCTCCTCCAGCAAAACCCCTCAGTATTTTAAGTCTGTTTATCCCCTTCCAGTTTTCTTTCTTTCACTGATGTGTACAAAAAAGCCTTGTCCCTAGTCTTAACTGAATTGGCAATGTTTTCTTCTGTCCTGGCCTTTGCCCTCTGCACCTCTGTACCCAAATCCTTTGCCTCCTCTAGCATGTTTCCAGTCCCCCCTTTTCATAGTCTTGGGCCTCCTGAACGCCTCCTCTTTTCCCTAACCCTATCTGCCACCTCCCAGTTGAACCAAAAAGGTCTTATTTATCCTCCTGACATATTGATCCATCACCCCAATGATGGCCCCTTTCAGGCAATCCCACATGTCCTCTATCATAGCTGAAATTAAAGCATATATTAAATGGACAAAACACTGACCACAAATCATACCTCCAGAAGCTTCTAGAACTGCAGGATCACAATGTAAGTATTTTGACTTGCCAATTGTGCAACAATCTGTATAAATCTTATCTCCTGGCAGCTGGCTCTCTACAGCTTCATCTTAAGACTCCTGTTTTGTGGGAGGGAGGGAGTACTTGACTGCACTTGATTCAGCTGACTGTTGAATTCCTTTTTCTCTCTTTTCCCATAGAGTTGCACCTTATTAAATCCGATCAAGCAATCATTTCTTCATTGCTCTGGCATCTACACACACCCTGAATTCATTAATGATTTTTTACAAAGCAATATCTAGGACTGTTCACAATGCTGTTTTTAAGGGTTTGGAGACTTTTCCATATCAAGTATTTTACTTACAGCTTGATGAGGGAACAAATGTGGCCAACAAGAGTGCTTTAATGGTATTTATCAGATTCATTGATACTTCATCAGAGCAGAAATAATTAACATGATGCAGGCTTGTAATACCTGTACAGAATTCGAAAATGAAAGCCATCTAGTGAAGAAAATTTGTTTAAGTCCTTCTCATGACTTGCCTCAGCAATCAGTTTGCATCATGCTCCTTCAGCACACGCCACCCTCCCCCTCCCCAACTCAAAGTCCGTGAGTTTCCATTACAGTCACTACTAATGCAGACTGCCTGACCATGCCCTCTCATACCCCACCATTTACTCTAGCATGTCTTCTCCGCTCAGCCTCCCTCATCCCACCATTTCTCCCTTCTTCCTCCACCCTTCACCTCCACCCCAGCATATATCTCTCATCTCGTACCTCCTTTCTTCACTCCACTGTCAGCTATCCCCATACCTCTGAACTACTGACAAGGCACTTTGTGGCTGCTTATTCCCCCAACCTCATAAAGTGTTTTTCTTGTTATTTTAACTTGTATCTATGTATTGAGTTATTCTGTAAGTTCTGAATCCAATCTGTATTGTTCATTGTGATGTACCTTTGCTTTCTCCTATTGTACTTTGTTTTGCAATCTATGATGTGGAACCTTTGTAAAAGAGCTTACGCTCAAAGGTCTTTCGAATCACTAAATAAACAAATAAGGGAATGTTCAGTTAAAGTTTGTAGGTGTGACTGAGCTTGCAGAATGTAAATCAGAGCTAGTATACAATGCTGTGAAGGATATGATCTCTGGAAAAAATTACAACATAATGAGCTAATAGGACTTGCAACTGATGGTGCCTCTATAATGACAGGATGCAGAAAAGGTGTAACGACTCTTGCCAAACTTGATCATTCATATTTAGTTGCCACTCACTGTCTCACACATAGGCTCTCCTTAGCATCAGAGAAACAGCCAGTCAACAGCAGTGTTTGGACAGTTATATGTCCACAGTAAATCAGGTTGGATAACTTATATTTGCCCAAATTCTGTGCATTACTTGATCACAACAAAGAAATACACCAGGAACATGCTACAAAACTTACATTTTCTTTACTAGATGGCTTTATTTCGGATTCTGTACAGGTATTACAAGCCTGAATCATGTCAATTATTTCTGCTCTGATGAAGAAGAAAGAGAAAACTGAGAAGTCTAACAATGGGATGCCTTAAAAAGTGCGGACTTTAAAGTTTGCTGCTACTACTTTCTTTCTGGCTGATAACTTTAGGTCTTCTTGCAGTTCTTTGAAAACTTTCCCAGAAATGTTCTCTCATCTTCTTTGAGGCAAGGCAGCAACTGGTTAGCACTATTGATGCATTGTGGGCACTCCTTGAAACACCACCATTAAGTCTTTCTATCTGAGATGCCAACTGATCCACCAGAACACATACACTATGAGATACATGAGGTCAAACAGAACAGTTCCAGAATTTTCAAACCTCTTATACGGGCAACAGTTGAGCCACTTGAAAGTTACTTTCTGGAAGCGACATTTTGGACAACTGGAAGGTATTAGACCCACACAGTGCACCTGAAGATGACAGCATTGATAGCTTTGGACAACAGGAGATTGAGCCTTATTGACCACTATGGTATCCTTAAAGAAAAGTGTACAAGATAAGATTATGCCAATTAACCCAGATGCAAACAAGCTTTAATGGCCTTTAATACATAGACTCTTGTCAACACACAGAGTGCAATATTGAAGAAGTCAGTGCTAAAGTGGTGGTGTCGAGCAGGGATCCTTGGCCCAACAGTTCATACTGTAACTGTATGCAGCATATTTGGCGACCCCATCAACATCTGTAGACTGTAAATGAGGTTTTAGTGCATACAACAACATGAAGACTGTGGCTAGCAACTGCTTTAAAGTATGGAATGTATCATGACGCTTTCAGGTGAGGCACCTGATTATATTGGAAAGTTTGATTTGGAACTGCTTTTGAAGTCTGGACTTCGAAAAGAGGCAGGCGTGTTTTCCTTCAAACTGTCAAGATCTACACCTCCAAATTCCTAAGATATGCAGCACTACATCATAGACCTAACAGAAAAGAAAAATAGATTAGTATCCCAATCTTTGTCCCATTGTTTATTGTTGATCTAATTTGTCTTCTCGCTGTTGGTTACCTTTTGTCATAATAAAGTCCAGGGATTTTAATGTTAACTGTTGCCATTTTTCCCAGTAACACCTCTTGTATACTAGTTCACTTCATGTTTTATGTTAGGGTCATTATAGTCTAACAGGCCAAGAAAGAAAAACCAGTCAATTATATACTGCTGTTTGTTGGCTGAATAATGTTTCATGTCATGAGGCTCATGACTGACCTGTCTTATATAATACAGCCCTTTCTCTCTCTCAAATATTTTTCTACTTAAAAGCAGTAAAATACTTCTGTTTTTGCTTTATGGAAAAATTGTTAGATTCCTTGCTTGCCTTGTGTCAGAACCAGCTCATACAGTACTGCAGGTATTTTTTAAATAAAAGAAGCCATCAGCAGTTTATATTAAACCTGGAAATAATAGAGAATAATGTCTGGGTAGGGGGTTATAATGAGAATTTTGCACACACCCTGAAGTGAGGGATGCCACATAAACCCCGAGAGTGAAGCTCGAGGGTTTATACAGGCATCATATACTGAGGGGTGTGTATAAATTTTGAGCTTTGACCTCTACCTAGACTTTTATTTTACATAATTGCTGGCATCATTTGTTCTCCACAGCAATTATATAAATATAGTGCTGTTTTGCTGCAGTCAGTCCAGTCAGGATGACGCGAGTCTGTGCCTGAGCATTTGTTGTTAAAACCTTTCATTTTTTAATGTTTTGTCACCTAGTGAGCTTGAAAGTTCAGTGATGACAAGGAGTTTTTGGGGTTAGATTTACTCACAGCCATCATTGCATGGTGGTTAACTTTCCAGGAGCTGTGCTGAAGAAGAGTTGAGTGGTGGGTGGTGCATGCATGATCCAAGGAAAACCCAGCGCATGTTTGCGTTATAACCAGCTGGTTATAACAGAAAATTATAACCGGGTTCCCCTATGGGAAAAAACACTGGCCAATTATTATTCAACTGTTGTTGAAACTGTTATGAACACATGCTTCATTACTGAACCAGTTGTGTTCCAGCTGCCAAAATACTTTTTATGACCGTTAAAAAAAAAAAAAATGCTTACTAGTTATTAGCATAAATGTGTGTATATTTTATGTTTTATGCATATTTTATGTTGAAAACACTAAAAATTGGTATAAACATGTTTTGTTTTGAAAACAATGTGATTGTGGTTAAAATAAAACCTTGGTACTCATTTTACAGCAACTTGACGTGTGGCTTATGGTTTACTGCATATAACAGTTACAGTACATAACAATTACAGTACAATATATTCGAGGAAAATGATTTTGGGGATGCTATTGGAACAATTAAGCTAATGAAATTAAGTTGAGGAGGAAGAACACTATCCATACTTGCATTTAGTCAACAGTAGGTCTATGCTTACACTTGGGTCCATCTGGTTGTTGTTTTGATGTTCCAGGCATGGGTGTGTCTGTTTACCAGGCTTATGTTGTATAGGCTAGTTTTAAAAAGTATAGTATTTTTATTTATGAATGTGTGTCAATTGTGATGTCTGAATATATACATATATATATATATATATATTTCAGCATTTGCTTTCACTGAGGTTCTTCATTTCTCTCTCGTAACCATACTTACCTTTTGTTATTGAATGATTAGTGGTCCTGTAGTTATTTGACTTTTGGTGCTGTGATTTTCTCTCTCTATTCCAATCAGTTGTGAGCAGCTCTGTAACGTGAGACAGGCATTGACTTAACAATAGGAAATAAGTGCTGTTGAACTGAAGGTAGTTAATACAGTGGTGCTGATGTAGTCATGCATTCCTGATCAAAATTCCATTTTTAAATAGTACTACATTGATGGATTACATACTATAGGAATTTTGTGAAAACAAAACAAGGCAAAAATCTTGTGCTTTTTGTTGCTTCAGTTTTGTTATTTGCAAGTATTTGGTCAGTCTAAAATTTTTATCCCATAATGTATTCACTAAAAGTTATCTGCCTGTCCGTAGCATTTGATTCTCCTGTCAGCATGTTATCTAAATCAGAGCTGGATTTACTTTGTTCCATACTGTGTATATTACATATATGTGGGCACAGTTGGAAGAATTACATACTTTATCATCAAGGGGTGTAAACGGAAATAAATAAGCTGTCAGGAATGTGTGTGCTACTGCTCAGTTTCTAATTATGTGTTTGTATACACTGGAGAGTGGTAGATGGGGTGGAAAAATTGTATGTATGCACAACAGTGCTAAACCCAATATAGTAGTGTTTGTGCTAATAGCTTAATTGACTAGCAATGCATTTTTTAGCATTATATTGGAGTCCCAAGATTTCTGGCTGTCTGGGATTTCAGTCACAATTTCTGATTTTCTTTGGCACATTCTTTCTCAGATGCCATTTTAGTACTTCCTAAAGGTCACATACCAGACCTGCTGCTCTTTTACAAGCTGTCTGTAAAGGATGTACAGTAGCTACTACTCCTGTGCCATTGTTAAACAAGTATCTTGTGGAATGTAGTATTGGAGTGGGCCCTTGGTTTTGTCTCCTGTTCAGCCAAGAGTTTGGTATCTCATTCCTACCATTTATAAAATGAGGTCAGATCTGATGAGCTTTTACTAGTCCATGAGCTAAGGAATTTCCAGGCCAAGGATGTTGATTAGAGTTCCAAATGTGAAATTTGTTGACTTTTACTTTTCCTCATGGTCCAAATTTCTACACAGTGATTGCCAAAATGTTGTGAGTTCTTACTTTTGCCATTGGCGAAAAAATATTTGTCATTAGACAATTTTGTAGTGCTGTGTGGAATTTTTTAATTCGGTGGAACAAAGTTTTGCAACATTTTCAAAATTCCACCAAAATTCTGCAGAATTTCACCAGAAATGGAATGACAGATTTCACAGCAGAAAAATGTGAAATGAATATTTCCATGACATTGCCACATAATTTTATTCCATGGGTCTCAATATTTTCCACGGAAATAGTTGCAGACAAATTTTCAGTGGAAATAATTGCTGTTCCATAGAATATTATTCTGTGGATCTCAATATTTTCCACAAAAATGGTTTGGAATGATTTTCCACAGAAAAAAAGCTTTTCTACAGAATATTATTTCACAGATCACAGAAGGCTGAATTCTGCAGAAGAACCAGTGAAATTCTGGCAGAAATTCCACCAGCAGAATGGTCATTCCATGCTAATTTCGATGGTAGAATTCTGCATTTTGTACAGCGTTACTTTTTTCTTTTGGCAAGGTTTAATTTCTTCTAATTGAATAATACCTAAAAACATGTGCAGAGATACATTTTGTTGACTTGTTTTGGCTTGATCGGATATGTGGAAACTTTTATAGACTTTGCTACTGCTACAGCTTTGTTCAACTTTTCCATGAAATAAATATTTTCATGAATTTGTAAGACATTTCCTTGAAATCCATGAAAGAAAATGTCCTTAGCTTTGCTCCATCCCTAATGTTCATGCTTTAGCTGAGCTCTTCAGTGAGTCAATTTCCACTATAAGACACCCCAGGGCCACCCACCTAGCTGTGTTGCTACATATCAAGAGCCACCATGAAATAATTTTGCTGTTAGGCATATTAAGTAGCAATTCAAGCATTGGAGCAGAGGTGGTGAGTATCTGGGATGAGACATGATCAGTTAGTGGTACAGTAGTCTTATGTAGCACATAGTTTATTGTGCCAGGATTGGAAGAGGGTAGAAAGATAAGGTTTCTTTAACAACCCTCAGTTCAGCAAAGTAGCAGCTGGCAGACCACTTTAGAACCACTGATAGCTTCAAAATCTCAACAATGCCTTGAAAAAGTGCCTTAAATAATGTTTTCCCTCACTGGGTCAACAAGGGTGAACTTAAAGTGATTTTCTAACATCCTAGAAACCATTCAAAATATAATATTTAGATACACAACAGTTTATATTTCATTTCTGCTGTCTTTTTCTTATTGAGGATATTTGGATGAAAACAGGATCTCAGTCACCCGATTTCATCTCGTCCCCAGCTTTTCCCTCTTAATACTCTTTGTGACATCACAGTCTGTTGCCATGGAAATGATTATATAGTCACAAATAGAGCATTATGAGGGAAAAGCAGGAAGATGAGATGAAATCTGGGGTCTCTGGTCTGGTTTTGTCCTCAGTAATAAAGAATGAGGAAGCTACACAATGACTATTAATGAAATATAAGCTGTGTTATGTCTAAATAGTATATTTTGAAGCATTTTCTAGGATTTTGAAAATCCTTTAAAATTCATAATGGCCCAATCATTTGACCTTCTGGAAGCTCTTCCCAGTTCTGTGCAAGTACCTTCTCATGAATACTTTGCAAAACTATTCACATTCTGAACTATAAAATACTCCTTGTTTGTTATTCAGTCAAGACTGGGTTGACATAACATTTGAAAGTCATTCCTTACCTAGAGAGGCCAGACCATGGTCCCATGGCTACCCTCTCTGGCACACCCATACCATATATTGGGTCCTATTTGCCCAAACCCCACCTGACACCATCTTTTAGAAACCCTAGTCCCATCATAATCACAGAATAACTATGGTTCCTCTAAAATTTTAATCCATGTAATCTATGTAATCTATGATTGGGGATTACAATCAAAGGTGGTCTCCTGTTAATGCAGAACTTGTCATATTATTGCACTTCTCTGTCCTGTAAGCCCCTCCCACCCAACAGCATCATAAGCAGACTGCCTTGGATTTTTACCTTATGCAACAATGGCCCAGATGTCATAGTCTTTGCCCCATGACACCAATCCAACATTTGGGAGGTGGCAACGGTTGCAAACATCCCACTCAATTGCCCACCCCATATGCTGTGAACTTGTTCTGTGTAGATTCTGGGGAATGTATGTGGGGTGAAAACCTTGTGCCACCAAGTGACAGTAGGTAGACTATAATGGAGGACCAGATTAGAGCTCATTTATGCACACAAGATATATATATATATATATATATATTGTAACAGAACTAAGGGAGGATCAGACAGTGGGATCAAACAAAATCAATTCCCCATCAACTTAAAAGCCATCCCTTGCATGGCATATGTATTCCTACACCCAATTGGACTTCATCATACCGTCAAGACATTTTCTGTTATGTACTCTAGGAGTCAGTAAAAAAAAAGTTACTCTTTTGGAAACTCTGTTATATGTCTTGGTGTTCCACTGATATGAACATTTGTGTGGAGCTCCTGCTGTGTTCTGGATCAGTGACTGGGACTGGAAGCTGACAATTTTTAACTGCATTTCTCTGTATATAGTTTCCTTTGACTTTTATGAAAATAATGAAATGATTTTGTTTGTGAGAACGTATACACAAGATTTGTGATACAAGAGTAATTTACATTGGTCTGATGTTGGATCAATAGCAAAATAATTTGAAACATAAGATTCTACCCCCAAGCTTCTGCTGGAGCTGCTTGTCTTGCCTGTTTATCTAAATATGACTTTGAACCCTGCCCCATCAGATCCATTTATTTATAAAATAAAAATCTGAAAAAGTGGAACAAGTCCTGTAATTCCATCTTGGGTCTTGGGTGACATGAACCACTCAACTTTTGCTCTCGTGGTCTGTGATGTCACATAATTCCCATAGTGTAATCTGCCATGTCATACAAGGTTTCTGACCTTTATTCTACTGATGCTGTAAATCCTATAATTAAAAGTAGTAACATCATAAATCCCAGAATTAATATGATGTCACTACTGCAAATGAATGGATTTTGACATCAGTGTTCTATCCTCAGCTGTTTTAACCACAGAAATATGTTGTTTCTCCACATCGCACCTCATACCAGTGTTCTTTTGCACTCCCTGTGTTGTTCGGTAAAGTCTCCTAGAGAGTAAGGGTGAAGACTAACAGCAGTTTTGTTTCATTCATGAATATTAGGCTAACTGCAACTAAACCAGAACCTTTTATTGTGCAAAATAAAAATAGCAAAACTGCAAACACAGCTAAAATTCCATTTCAGCATTCTAGTAATATCAATAGTTCACTCACTCATTGTGCCCATGGAATGTGATAGCATCAAACTACCAAATAATGTATTTTATATTTAATTCTGAATGCAACTTCTTTTTTTTTTTTAAGTTTTGTTGACCGGTAAGTGCACTAGACAACTTCTGCCTATTTTCAGGCATGACCGGGGAGGGGATACAGCTGAATGCCAACTAACCTTGAACCAGATTAAGCTGTTGATGGTATTTTTTAGTGACTGGAAGAAATTTGGCCAGGACACCGGGTAAACTTCCCTACTCTTTTGATAAGTGCCATGGGATCTTTAACATCCACCTGAACTACCACCAGAAAAGGCAGATGGGACCTCAGTTTAACATTTCATCTGAAATATGGCCCTCAGGAGTGCAGCCCCCAATGCTGCACTACAGTGTCAGTATTGGAATATTAACCTAAGTGCCTGGTGTGGGGGTAGAACCCACAGCCTTCTGATCTCCTGGCCTTAGAGGGGAGTGTGCTACCTGCTGAGCCACTGACACTGATAAAAACTCAAAAGTTAATGGAAGGATTTTCAAAGAATTGCATCCATTTTTGGACACAGTTGCCTGACATCTGGCTTGACAGGTAGACCACCTAACAGGTGGTTTAATGTCTAAGTAGAGATGGGTGAATTTATCGCAAATCGCAAGTGCAGATCGATCCATGAAGTGTGGAATTTTACCCACAAATGGTGGAATTTTTCCTTGAATATTGGAATTTTGCCATTAGCCAGCATAATTCTGCCATTTGCGAGCAAAATTCCACACTTTGCATGTAATTCCACTGTTCACATGGAAAACTTTGCAATTTTGGGTGAAGTCAAACTTGCTGAGGGTAGGAAAACTTCACAAAACTCCATGGATGCTAATTTTGGCTACTTCACGACAACTTTGTCGGTGGAGTAAAACTTTGCTGCAACTCTACATCCAAATAAAAAGGCAACGTGAGAATATATATGCTTTAGAAGCTTGCTCCATAGGGGTCTCAATGAAAATATTGAACTTTCAGCTTTTCTGAAAAATATAAATGATGACATACTAATAAAATGTCGTATTTTCACCCCTGTTGCCATGATTCAAGATAGTGCCTAGTGACTTATATTATATTTCATTTTGTTTATAATAACAAAATGAAATTTGTCCTATAAATATAATGTATATAAATTTGGAAAACTATTGGGACAAATTTATGAAATAAACATAAATTAGAAATGTATTTGTCCGTAACCAGCAATAGTTAAATGTAATATAAAAATTAAGGTCATATCTTTGAGGTCACCAAGTTAAAATATGGTTTATGTGCTAAAAATTGAAACATGGAATCAAAGAGTTAATGCACTGAGCCAAGGATCTAATTAAAGACCTTTGATTTTGAAGAATTAATAATGACCCATTTAATGGGTGTTTAAAATGAATTGGTTGGTTTGGGTCACGTGTTTTATTATGCAATGTATTTACTGAAGCATTTGTGGACTGATTTTTACTTGATGAAGCCTGGCAGTGTACCAGGTGAAATGTTAGTACTTTTGTGAGCTACTTTTTGTATTTGTGTACGTCTGCATTTATTCATAAACATTATATTTCAATTCCGACAGTGTTGTCTGGTTTATTGCTGTATGGGTGCTATATTGTATATTCTCTTATTACTCTACGTCCAAGCAGGATTGTGGCAACTTGCACTGTGAAAAGTTTGACACTTACATCTTTTTCAGCCATAAATTGTGTAAAGAGTTACAGATGCATCAGGATGTTTGAAAATAGGATGCAAGCATCCTGAGTTATTTACCTGGATGCAGCACACATCAGAAATACGGATACAAGTGCTACATCTAGAGCTTTGGAAATCCTACCCATTAAGTCTACATTGCTGAGAGTTAATGGCCATTCTGAATAAAGTATGCTACAAAATGACATCACTGGCATGGTTGAGGAACTCTTTCATTTGTTAATGTCTTGAGAGAATTTATAATCTGGCCTACATTTTATTTAAGAACTGCAGGTAATTAAGAAAAAACTGCTTTGTACAACAATCTGTTTTGTTACTGCAGCAATCTTCTGTTGATTATACTGGGAAAGAACTGGTTTCCTTTATGTGAAAATTACACACTCGTGCATTACATCTGCAATAACCCATTTTATTGGCTATGCATGTGGAGGAGGTTAGATAGCCCTTGAGGCAAACTGTATACAGTAGTTTTCTGTTCTTATGGAGAACTAGTAGTATTTATTTATTTATTAAGCTTTTGTTAACCAGGTAGGTACACTAGACAGTACATAGGCCTATTTTCAGTGCGACCTGGGAGGCACAGAAATCTGACATGGCATAGTAGTGGTGCAGTAAAGAGCATTCTAACTCTGAGCTATGCTGCTGTATTTACAAATACTAAAGTAGTACAAGGAAGGGTGGTCTAGAGTTAATATGCTGTTTAATCCTGCCTGCTGTACGCCAGGGCTTGATTTAAGGTAACTGGTAGGTCACTGGCCTCCGAGCAGGTCCTATAAACTATAGCTGAGAAGCGAACTCACCTCCTGGCTGAGTATCTTTACTCCTGGCTCCACCAAAAGAGGGCTCCGTCAAGCCCCATTCAGACCAGGTGTGGGCCTTCTTAGTTCAAGCCCCTTTGCCAACCTCTGGGAGTGCTGTGACAGAGTTGGATAAGACCCTGTCCCATTTGTTATGCAGAGAGAGAGCTGAGAGCAAGAATTTATTTTGTCCTCTCCTGTTCTATCTTTTGCCTGTCAGATTACGTAATCAAATTTTTCTTGTGGCACCTAAGAATTGGCCACTCCAGTGGTCCCACAATTTCGCCTGTTATCTCCCTTCCTTCACTTGATGTTTCTATTTTTCTTTCTCCATTTCTCTTCTCTGTGGTTAAAAATGTATGTGAATCTTCATATGAAACTAGCATCCCTTGGTTTGCAAATGTGTATAATCAGATTGAAATGATTGCAGAAAACTGTTTGGGTTTCTTAAAACAAATTTCTGTAATACAGGGGTTGACCTTGAGATGCATTTTGACCTCTTCAAGCTTGTTTACAGACTTGTCTAACAGGAGACCTGCTGTGGAACAGAATGTTCTATTTCCTGTACCTGTTAAAGACTAGGTGTGCTCTTCAGGCTGGCCTTGGGAAAGAAATTGACAAAGTTCTGGTACATGTTGTAAGGAACAGGATATGCAACTTACAACAGTCAGGATGTGGAGTTCAAGCTGCCAGGAAAATGTATAAAATGAGAGCAATGTTTTACTTAGAGAGAGAGAGAGATGAGAGAGACAGAGAGAGAGAGACTCTCTCAGACGTAGGACTTTGTATGTACTACCTGTGAAGAGCTGTCCCTTTCCAGTTTTCTTTTTTTTTTTATTGTGAAAATAATAAAATGCTACCCACAAATTGTATAACTTCTCTCTGGTCTGCCTATGCATCCTGACCTATGCCTTCATGACAGGCACATCCAGACAGGTTTCAAGCTCCCTCATCTCACTATCCTTCCTTTGCAGAGACTTCCTTACCAGTGTGTCCTGTTTTTAATAACTGTGACATTATACATATTCCTGCTTAATCCTCCAGGCAAAGTGAAAACCTGGGGAAAAACCTTGGCAAATTCTCTTTGACCCCAAAGGTGCCCCCATTGGGGCTGAATGGTCTCTAGCCTATGCTAACATCTTACCCTGCTTGTATGAGGGTTGGGTGGTGTGGATTTTGGCTGGTTCCAATGAAGGAACTAGAAATTTAAAAATAATCCTTCTCCCTAGCTTAAATAACCTCCTTAAACCTCCCTCAGCTGGCTCCTATAGCCACCCCAGAAGCAGACCCAGCCATTTCACTTCCCTGATAGCTACCAGTCTCGACCCAACCCCCACACACACACACATTGGACTGAGGGGTTTATATAGAAACATAGAAGTTGACGGCAGATAAGGACCGCAAGGCCCATCCAGTCTGCCCATTTCTTTTTCTGCCTTATAAATGTTCCATGGCCTTTGCTCTGTCAGTGACCTATCTATTCATAGTCATTTGTATTGCTCCCTTATCCTATCCATGCCTGTTTGAAGCCCTGCACTGTATTCATAGCCACCACTTCTTGTGGTAAGCTATTCCATGCATCTACCACCCTTTCTGTGAAAAATTCCTCACATTCCCTTAATCGGCATCCCTCTAATCTCATGCTGTGTCCTCTTGTCCTGCTATTTTTCTTATATTTAAACATGTTAGACTCTTTCACCTTGTTTATGCCCTTAAGGTGTTTAAATGTCTCGATCATATCACCTCTCTCCCTCCTTTGCTCAAGGGTATACATATTGAGCTCCGTTAATCTGTCCTCATATGTCTTCTGATACAGTCCCTGCACCATTTTGTTGCCCTTCTCTGGACTGCCTCAATATTGGTTAATGTTCTTGTGAAGGTGTGGCCTCCAATACTGCACTGAGTACTCAGATGGGGCCTAACCAATGTCTTGCACAGAGGGATTATTACCTCCTCTTACGACTTGTGAGACCCTCACTAATACACCCTAACGCCCCCTAGCCTTACCTCTACTGCTTTAGAGGTCTGCTTGGATGATTTTAGGTCATCAGTGATGATGGTGCCCAAGTCTCTTTCTTCCTTTGTGACTGCTAGCAACTCCCTCCCAGCCTATAAGTGGCTTCAGGGTTTCTCTTCCCTATGTGCATGATTTTGCACTTCTTTGCATTAAATCCCAGTTGCCACTCTTCTGACCATTTTGCTAGTTTATCCAGATCTCTTCTCATTCTGCCCACCCCATCTGGATCATCTACTCTGTTGCAGATCTTGGTGTCATCTGCAAACAGACAAAGCCTTACCCTCTAGTCCATCTGCGAGGTCACTAATGAAGATGTTGAATAGGACTGGCCCCAGGACTGATCCCTGAGGTACCCACTTGTGACTTGCATCTCTTCTGACTGTATACCATTTACCACCACTCTCTGTTTTCTGCCGGTCAACCAGTTTGCCACCCAGTTGACCAACTTCACCACCCCAGCCTACCTAGCTTATTTATCAATCTTCTTATGTGGAACAGTGTCAAAGCTTTGCTGAAGTCAAGGTAGGCGACATCAACTGCTCCCCTTGGTCCACCACTCTGGTTACCCAGTCAAAGAAATCTATGAGATTAGTTTGACAGGACCTTCCTTTTGTAAACCCATGCTGTCTTGGATCCTGTGCCCCTATGGTTCCAGGTGTTGCACTATCCTTTCCTTAAGGAGTGCCTCCATAATCTGCCACTACTGAGGTAAGACTGACTGGTCTGTAGTTCTCGCCTCCTCCCTGCTACCACTCTTGTGGAGCGGGATCAATGACCCTTCTCCAGTCTGGGACCTCTCCTGTGCTCAGAGACTCACTAAACAATTCTGCTAATGGCTCTGCTAGTTCCTCCTTTAGCTCCTAAGTACCCTGGGATGTATGCCATCAGGTCCCATTGCCTTATCCACCCTGAGCTAGCAAGCTCTTGTAGGACCCTTTCTTTTGTGAAGGAAGTAGTGCTCACCTCCCTCCCCCTGTGTCCATGATGCTGAGCTGTGGGCCCTGCCCTACCTTCTCTTCAGTAAATACTGAGCAAAAGTATCCATTTAGGATAGAGTGCCTTTACAGGGTCCTCCTCCTCACATGCTCCCTTTTCTCCATTAAAGCTTAGCAATACCCTCTGGACTTTCTCCTTTCACTAATGTATCTATAGAAAGTCTTGTCACCTTCTTTTTACTGTTAGTGCTAGTGTTTCCTCAGTTTGGGACTTTGCCTGCCTTACTGCCTTACCTGCTTCCCTTAGGGCAGTTTGGTATGCCTCTCCTATCTTCATCCGCTGTGTTCCCTTATATTTCCTGAAGGCCAGCCTTTTGGCTCTGACCTTTTCTGCTACTGTATTTGAGAACCAAAGTGGTTTCCTTCTTCTTTTGCACTTCCTTTTCTGTCTAACACAATGGATGTTGCTTCAAATATTGTATCCTTAATGCTTGCCCACTTTGCCTGTACCTCCTCACCTGTGTTTCTTTTTGCCAGGGCTAGCTTAACTCTGTTGGCCATCTTATCAAAGTCAGCTCCTCTGAAGTCCCATATTTTTGCCTTGGAATGGGATGATTTAGATGTAGTAGCCAAATTGAACCATACCATGTGATGGTCACTGGCCCACAGGTGACCTTCTACCTGGAGATCTGTGATCCCTTCTTTGTTAGTCAGTACTAGATCTAGGATAGCCCTGTCTCTTGTGGGTTGCTGTACCAGTTGTTTGAGGCCCTCCTGCAGGGAATCCACTATAGTCTAGTTCTGGCAGATGTTCCTGCTGGTATTGACCAATCTGTATCTGGAAGTCTCCCATTATCAGAACCTCCCTTTAGCTGTCATGTTTGCATATCTTCTAACAGTAATGTGTCTATGTCCTCCTCTGGTCTGGGGGCCTGTAGACAAAAAGAATGTAACCAGGACATGCCTAAAGAGGAGGCAGCAATAACCAACACTATCTCATCAAGGGGTGGAGGAAGTCACACCAAAGCTCCTCTAGCCAGCACTTCTTGGACTATTGAGCATTGTTACATCACTCATCAGTTCTATATCTTCTAGTAATCCTTTATTCCAGCATAAGGCCAGTCTTTACTATGGTATGAGAACTGTGCTTCCCTGCATACTTAACTTTTGACCCACCAACTCTCATCCTTCTTTTCAGTTAGATGGGCTCAGGTTTGCTTACTTTTACTGCTCCCAAACTCTGACTTACTAAAAGATAAAAATAGAAATACTGACTTATTCATACATATTCTATTAATTTTGCAATGAACAACTCATAAAACATACTGTACATGGTAGGGTAACACAGGCATATCATATTGCCACAATTTTAGACAACATCTCTATTAACAGCCCCTCCCCGAGAGTAACGGCATAGGGGATATACCCAAATTTATAGTAACATCCAGATATTTATAACATAAAATGCATGCTGCCAAGGAAGGGCATATATGTCCATGATATTCTCTGCATGAACTAATGGCCCGCATGAGTAAGTGGTCCCAGCGATTTCCCCAAGCGTAAAACCATTAAATGAATTAGAGGAACTCCCCAGCCTCAAAAAAAAAAAATTACAGACATAAATGCCCTGTAAGAACAGCATCCATAATGTGCTTCATCTAGTGAACATTAATATAATGTCAGTGTCAGTAGCTCAGCAGGTTGCACACTCACTTCTCAGGCCAAAAGATCAGAAGGCTTTGGGTTCTATCCCACACCAGGCACTGAGGTTAAATCCCAATACTGACACTGTGGTGCAGCATAAGGGTGTCATTTGGATGAAATGTTAAACCAAAGTCAGATCTGCCTGTTCTGGTGGTAGTTCAAGTGGATGTTAAAGATCGCATGGCACTCCCTGAAAAGAGCAGGGAATTTTTATTAGAAAATAAACCATACATCAGAAAAGCAAAATCATATAACCATCAAAAATGAAAAGGACAAAGAAAACATTATTAATGCAAATAAAACAAATAAGCACAAATAAAGTGTTAGAAAATTACTAAACAGTAATTCTATCGTGTGTAATAATCCACAAAGTAAAAAGAAAAACTAAAACAATATCACAAAAAGTCAAGTAATCCAGTTAATATGTTTCCAAAAATGTAGGAATACTTGATTATCTAAGGAATTTTGTTCCAGACTCTCTTGTTTAATTAAGGCTAGTTCAATACATCTGAGCACAATACTGTTGGGAAGGACAGTGTGTTGCAAAGAGAACTGACATCGAGCTTGCCATAAATTATATTTAATACAAGCAAAAATCAAAAGTAAGTGTACTGGGATGATACCTTCCTAAAAAGCCAAAATAATCCCCAAAACTAGACTCTGATAGGAAATATGGTGTGCAACACTCCAGTGCCACCGTGAGGCCATGTCTGACCAAAATGTGATAGTATGGGGACATAACAGGAAAAAATGTTCTAAAGTTTCTACTTGATCAATACATCCAGGTCGAATGCATAATCTATCAGAAATGGGTTTATGTTTTAAATTGCCCGAATGCCTAATTTACTATGACAACAGATCCATTGGATATCCCATATATGAGGTGACACCCTGTGATCCATTAAAGGCGTAAAGCCGTGAAAGCTTAGTAGGGACACAAAAGGGAAATCTATTTGAACATAGAAAACATTACCCATATGTTCAGCATAAAATTCCTTCCTGGGGACCTCATGTAAATTAAGCTTACCCAATTTCCATTCCATAAGTTTCCAGACTGCAGAATCTGCATATGAAGGTGCTGCACCTATCATGTTTTGTTTAGAATACCTCCACCCTCCCATCGTAACAAAAATGGATAAAATAAAAGCTGGGTCCATGCCGACCATGGATGGTCCTGAAGCAGGATTTTATACTGAAATGAGGCTATCATAAAAAGAATGAAAAAACTATAGGATTTATCATCCCCAAGCCTCCTCGACCAATCTTTAAATATGTGAAAGCCCTTTTAATAGGATTTAACCAACTACCCCATATCATTTGAAAAAACAACTGTATAGTCTGGTTTCTAAAGGGTGGGAACCGGAAAAACTGAACACACATGTAAAGACAGGTAATAAAAATTTCTTTATCACTAATACCCATTTTTTTAAAAACCTCAGGATTTCCATTTTGTACCTTATGTTTGCCGACAGTGGGATACTTTTCCCAGTTTAAACGAGCCATGTCCCCAGTCCCAAAAGGAGTCCTAAGATATGAAGGAATCTGAAACTAGAATGCCTCCAATGTCACTAATTGTGGAAGTCCTGCCTGTAGCCATACACCCACATTTCTCATAATTCAATCTAGTGCCATTTAAAGCCGAAAAATGGTCAACCACCTGTAACGCCTCAATCCCTGAATGGACATCCGCCACCAATAAAATATATCATCTGCACACGCTGAGATTTTTTGCCAGTATGGTGAAAGATGGAGATAAACTCTGAATAGACCTATTATTTTCAATTTCCGTAAAGAGAATCTAACACAAAAGAATATAATAGTGGACTAATAGGACAGCCTTGCCGAACCCCTGAGTTAACTCAATTTCTTTAAATAAAAGATTATTAATTAATGGACAAAGTATGCTTGAGAGTATAATATACCAATATAATGGATAAAGGGTTGAGGAATCCCATACCGTTCTAAAACTTGAAAAAGAAAAGAATGAGAAACATTATCAAAAGCTTTTGACTGCTCAAGAGCTAAAATAAAACCTGATAATTTTTGGGACACCAAATTCACAAATATCTCTAAGAAGCTTTAAATTTTGCTGAATAGAACGATGGGGAATTGAACAAGTCTGTGCGGGTAGAGCACCCTTGTGCTACCACCTGAAGCCTTCTACACAGTAAAGTAGAAAGAATCTTATAGTCGGTGTTCAGTAGACTAATTGGTCTCCAATTTCCCAGAACTGTACTAACCCTTTTTATGAATAAAGGTTAAAAGTGCAAGATTAAACTTGGAACTTCCAAAACCAAATTGTAGGATATCGTTATATACTTCAGCTAAAATGACACTCATGTCCTCTTGAAAAGTTTTATAAAATTCATTTGTAAGCCCATCAGTGCCTGGTGAAACCCTGTACGAAGAGTGCAAATGACTGCCCGTGCTTCTACAGGGAAATAGGCTTCCGAATATATCTGCTTTCCTCTGAGAAATATGGGGAACTGGAAAATGAAGAACCTTTTCCCAAGAAACCTTTGGAATAAATCTAGTACCAAAAAGTGAGGATACATGTTTCTACAATATCTAGGATTTCTGCCAGAGATGTCTTTAGCTGGCCAGTCAATTATGAAGACCTGTCATAAGTTTCTTCTCTAGTTTTTGTTTACATGCTACATATGGATCTTTGAATGGTTGTTGTTGAGTACCAAATTTTAGTTCTGCATGGATAGAGACTGCCCTCTGATATTGATAATGAATCATTGTTTTCTGTACAATCCTTAATCATGTCTGGATGTCTAAATCCGCTATCCGTGGGTGAGACTGCAATTTATAATATTCATTCCTATAATCTAAGTATTGCAAATAATCAGATGAACCTTTTCTTTTACCATGAGAGATGAAAAAGTCCTTAATAGCAAGCTTAGTATCTGTCCACCAAGATGTCCAATCAGTGAAAAATACCGCAACAGATTTTCTAAGGGTTAGAAAAACACGAAGTTGGTCCAGAAAAAGGGCCTCAGACAATAACTGTGAATTTAATTTCCTAGGTCTGCTGATAGCAAGGAAAAATGTGGGAATCTGATGAAGACCCACCCGACAATATAAAACTTGTGGTCTGAAAAATCACAAGGTTGTACATAACAATCATGTGGAAATAAATACTGGGAAAGAAAAAGGTAATCAATCCTGGTTTGAAAGGAGGCCCTTTTATAGGTAAAACCATCAACCATATGCAACCCTCTACAGGCATCCTTCAGTTTTGCCACTGTCGCTGTTTGTGAAAGTGCATGAGAATCACAATATGTTTTCTGCTGTACAGTATTCTTGATACGCACATCAAGACTACAATTCATATCCCTTCCCAAACCACATGCTTGGAGGTAAATAAATAAGGTTTGATCTGCTGAAACAAATCAGTCCTAGCTATTTTTGTTTGAGGTGCATAGGTATTACTTAATCGAAAGCAAAACCCTGAAAAGAACAGTCCAAAAGTAAAGCTCTTCCTGGCTGAATATCCACCAACCTTGTAACTTGTACTGAGGGATGAAAAAGAATGCCTATCCCATCTGCGGAATCAGAACCAAATGACCAAAGGAGGGCCCTCCCACCATAATTTTTTACCTGGTTACCTCTGCTAAGGAGGATAAGTGGGTTTCCTGAAGAAAGATGATATCTACCTGTAAATCCTGCACTGTCTGAAAACAAAGTAAACATTTTTGTTAGTTTTTTATACTACAGCAGTTAATAGATATCATCTTAAAACAGGCCATAAAGAATAAAGGCTGAACTTCAGGGTTTATCTTGTTTTCGTTTTTCCTTTCTTTTTTTTTTACATCTAAAGGTCCGTTCCCCTCATCTTCTACCTCCATTGCAGAAGTCCCATCCGGTCTCATCATATCAGGGCCTAAATCCCCTCCTTGTCTGTCAGTACAGAAGGAATTTTTAATGAGGCAGGCCCCACCACCTACATTATGACTACTCACCGAGTCACCTCCTAGGGGTTTGAAAGGTAGTGTCTGAAGAATGTACCACTAAGGGCCCTCAGGGGAGGTTGTAAAACAGGTGGATTAGAACCCTTACTAATAGGAGGGTTCTCAGATGCCTGTTGTTGAATAAGGAGTTCCGACTGTTCATGAATGTCTACTACTGGGTGCTGTTTAGCTGAAACATATCCTGAACCTTTTCCTGTCCGACCGGTTGGTGGGGTCTGAGTCCTTGTGCGTTGGAGGGGCTGTGTGGGGCTTGCATCTACCCTGGGCCTGGTTTATTAACTCTTCCTTATTCAGGCCTCCCTGTCTATTCTGGCCAGCCCACGGGCATTGGTGATACGCATGGCCAGCTTCATCACAGAGATTACATTTAAAAACATTCCTACAAACATCACTATGTGGTCAAATTCCCCACAAAGTATGCATTTAACCTTATCACATCGCTACTTAAGTGTATTGGCTACCACAACGATAACAAGCCTTAGGTTGACCAGGGTAGAAACAAACTCCCTGTCTTTACCCAAAAGAAGCTATTTGGAACATGTATGACTTCATTATTTACAATGTGCAATTTAACCTTGAAACGCCAGAGCCCCTGTCCAAATCCCTTCAGTATCTAATATGGGTTCAGGAGGGCCCAAAACAATGCATTTATGTTCCAACCAATATAAATGTCCCTACATTCACCCCTCATTTCTGTGAACATGATGTTAATCGTTTTGAATAGAGGTTTAGTGATTATTATGGCCCAGAAAGGCAACCATAAGGACAGGACTTACAACCCTCGTATTTCTGCCAAAATTTATCCAGTCCTACGACATGTTTAAAACTGATATCAAACGTGTCTCTCCCCGGATATTAATTAAAGCATAAATGTCAACAGGCAAAAATTGAATAGAGTCCAGCAGTAATTTTTGTGCCACATATACCTATCAGGGTGTTCCAGCAATCCACCTCTGTACCTTAGCCGGACCGCATTCCTTCTCGGAGCTTGTTCAAGTTTATTATTTTTAAATGAATCCGAGAAGCGTGGGCCCTTCTCAATTCTGACCCTAGGTGACTGTAGGGGAGAGTGCAATTGTGGGCCAGCAGCTGAAGAGGTAGTCTGTAAGGCAGGCTCAGGGTCTATAGAGTCAATAGGAGTCTGCAAAGATATGGACTGACCTGTTAGATCAGTGTTATTGCCACCTTGATCTCCTGTCGTGACCGCCCGATTCCGTTGAAGAAAACATAAGCCAGGTTGGGTCCGGTATCCATCGACCATCCGGCTGCTGAATCCAGCCTGCCTGCACAAAGTAGACTCTTCAGACCACTCCATGGTCGCCCAGCCACCGATTCTCAGCTGTATTCCTCTCCGCAGCCCAAGGACGCTGACACTTCCGCATTCTCGGAGTCAGCCATAGCGATTATGGGAAACTTGTCATCCATTCATCACTCACTCTTTCAGTTGCTACACCACAAACCTGCAGCAGCGGCAAAACAGTATCAGAGGCTGCCAAATCCGTAGCATGTTCTGTAACCAGTGCTCCTTGTAAAGGTTCCTTAGCTGAAATATTTCTCCCGTTTGCATGCACAAGCACCTGCATATCTCCAGAAAACTACGAATTTGACAAAAGTGTAGCAGGCAGCGTTTGCCCATTGATCTCCTGCACATCTACCTGCAGAGCCTCCGCCTGCACGTCCTGCTCTGCTCCACTCCACACACTGTCTGCCATCGTGTTGCAAGACAACGCCTCTGCTGTCCCCAGCAGAGCAGGGAATTTCCTGGTGTCCTAGCCAAATTTCCCTCATTCACTAAAAATACCACAAACAGCTTAATCTGGTTTAATGTCAGTTAGCATCCATCTGTATCTCCTCCCTTAGAATGAGGCTGAAAATAGGCAGAATTGTCCAGTCCTCCTTTCCCAGCCAACAAAACTAAATAATAATAATAAAATAATAAAATTACATATGCAAAGCTCCATAAAAAGAAAAAGTATTAGCCTCCATCAAGAATTAACCACCCTTCCAGCATTCAAAGTATAGTCCATCTCAGTCAAACAAATTGTCCACATAGAAATAGTCCATCCTTCACAATTTAAAGAAAGAAAAGAGAAAGGGCCAAATAGCTGGGGTTTGTATACAGGGAGCAACCTTATAGCAGTCTCGAACAACTCTGAAAAGCTGTTCAAAATATGTTCAGAATGCGGCCTACCCTGACCATCCATCGTCCTCCATACATCCTTGAATGCAAACCTCACCCCGAGACCACATGCACTGCCATGCTTGCAGCTTTCATCTTTCATTGGAGGAAACCCCAACTGCCATGCCCGATGCCAACTCCTGCTTGATGCAATGAATCATCTTGTCAGCATCCTTCAGATTGTTGAACCTGGTGCTGGCAACCTGCCAAGTCACCCTGAGCTTGGCTGGGAGCAAGGCCTGATGCTGAACCTTCAACAATCGTAAGGGACCCCGAATGCCATCAAACTCCCTATGCCTTTGCCGGGTGCTAAAAGAAAGGTCAGGGAAGAATGAGATGGTCATCACCATATTTCAAAGGTCTTCACCTCCTGGTGATTGTAAGAGCTCTATCCCTGTCTCCAGCATCTGTGCATACCACCAGTATAGTCCTAGGGGCCATAGAACTGCTGCCGCATGTCACAGGATAATCCTGTAGGCTTTCTCAAGGGAGAAAGGAGGGTCCACTTCTGTGAATCCCAGGATAGTAGACAGGAACATTTTAATAAAGGTCAAGCAATCCTTTCCTCAGCAACTTCCAAAACCCCATAATCCATAAGTTTCTCTCTAGCTTAATTTTCCAAGACTTCAAGTCACAGCTGAAGCAGGAGTTCTTAATAAGTTTCACAGTTACTTCAGAGGATTTGAGGGCCAAGATTTCCGACTGCTGGACTGTTTGTTCACTGGAGTCCATTCTGGACTCAGGGCTGAAGCATAGGAGTCAAGATATCACATTTTTATCTAACTCCTGCACTGACTTGTGACCTGCAACAAAATTGCTTGTATGGAAGCTAGAGATGCACCTCGGGTAGTTGGTCTGTCGAGTCAGCAGGGCTTCCCCAGATGCCACTGCCGCTCCTCTCGCTGTTGTTTTTTTTTTTTTTTTTTGTATCAAAGAAATCTGTCGAGGAGCATTTGCACCATGAGACTTGCCCATCCTGTCTGTCAGGAGAGTGACAACCACCACCGAAGCACTAAAGATAACAAATATTTCAAATATTGGGTGTTTTAATAGTTAAAATCCAGGAGTTTAGGTAAAGTGCTGCTTCCTTAATGGTTGCTCAGTAGCACCCCCATTTAATTGTTTTGATCATGCATAGAGTCCAGTTTCTATAAGCTCACTTCTTTGTAAGTGACAAACAGTGCACCACCATGTCTAAGCTATTTCCCACCAAAAAAACAAAACAATATACAGCATATTAATGTTTGCAGCTTAGCATTTACAGAACTCTAGTCTCTAAGTACTAGACCAACCCTGTTTTTAACAGTAATTCCCTCAGTCTGCATATGTGTGCACTGTGTTGGATAATTAAACATATGTGTCTTGGAATCACCCACTACAAAAAACAGCAGTGTGATTTTATTTATTTAAAAATTGGTTACCAGGAGAGGCACACTAAGCTGAGGCTCATTTCCAGGTGCAACCAATTGAAGGGGAAAAGGAAGAACACAGTTACAAAAATTACAGCAAGTTCGATGATGCAGTTACAATAACAGTGTCACAGTGGGATCAATGGCAAGAGTATTAGAGGATATAGGGCATATTGAGCCTTAAACTCTCAGTGCTTCCCACTAGACCCTGTTCACAGAAAAACAGGAAAATGCTTAAGGGACAAACTGATAAAGACTCCCAGAGAGGTGCTTGTAGGGGAGGGATGACGATACTTTGCAGTGAACCTAAGCAGATACTGTATTAATCTTGGAAAGAGGGAAATTGTTCCTGTTCAGTCAGATAACCTTATAGTTTTCTTCACAGTAACTCCCAATTTTATGGTGCAGATTAGCAAGACACAGGCATTTGATATATTGTTATCCCAAGAAAGTGAGACAGCAGTCTATTCACACTTGCAAAGGACAATAACAGGAGCCATTTCAATCAGTTTACTTTGTGTTGCTTATTTCTGTGTTGAGCACATGTTTAAACTTCCAACAGACATGGCTTCCCTCATGGCAACAGCTTGGCTACACATTATACTTCATAACAATTTTCATGACTCGGTTAACTACACCACTATCTTAGGGTGCGCTATTAGCTGCAGACTTGAAGCAAACCTAATAGAGAAAGTTTTCCATGAGCTTCCATGGTAAGGGCTGCTTCTCAGGAGCCAGAAAGGATGCCAGCTGGAGACAAATGAAAATGTGCTTTTAGGGGTGACAATACTTCTGTAGTGAACCTAAGCAGATACCGTATTAACCTTGTTTGTGTATTTCATTAGTTTGAGTGGATTGTGTTGAGTGGAGGCACATGCACATATTAGAAACCCATACCACCATAAACTGTCTATACAAAAGCAGGTGGCATATAAGGCACACATCAGCTCCTTAATGGTGTCTTCTGGAGCCCCAGTGTTTTGTTTTTAAGCCTGATGGTATACATCAAACCAGAAAAATACTTAATGTTCAATCCTGAAAGACACACCAGATATGTGTGAGTTAGATATGTGGAGTGCGTTGAGCTGGTGCACTGCCGCAAACCTCTGCTCTTGTGGTTCATGGTGAGCAGCATGGGGTGGTGGAGTTGTACTGGACTACAGGTATCCAGTTAGTTGCACATGCTGGGCTGTTGGTAGATCCATGTCTTTACAGGAGTAGAGGATAATGGGATAAGCAGTCATCCAGGACTGCTATATCCCCACCAGTTTGATATATACTCATAAATATCACCATTCAGTACTGTTAGTGCCCCAGCCCTCCATGGATTTTTACAGGTATCCCTTTAAGAGAATCTCTGCATAAATTCACCTGAGATTCTCATAGATAGCATGCTGTGCTGATGACCTAGGAGAGGGTTAATACACAAGCACTACCAGGAAGTGGGTCCACCATTTGTTTTGCTGCGACACAAGTTGGTTTATTTTCTGTAGTGTGTGCTTTTTTTGCTTTCTAGCGATGCTTTATAGTCAGTGTTTTGACTGAGCAGACAACTACAAGTTGTAGCACCATTGAACTACCCTGTGGAGAACTAGCATCTGTGAACTTTTGTACAAAGTGCTTTTCTAGCAGACCTTTATACGTGTCGGTGAGACTGGCTTGTCCAGGTTTTTTAGTCGCTTTACTTTTATGTTGTATTTATGGTGTACTCGTAAATGAGGTTTGTTTTTCTTGTAGAGAGGTCTTAAAAGACCCCTATTTTATTGTACACTTTTCTAGTGCTGACCTCTTTAATGCAGTATTGTTGGTACTGCATCCATATCACTTATCGATATACAGCTCCGAGGTAACTGTGCACTTTCCTGTTTAGAAACTAAAGAGACCCTTTCTTTCATGAGAAGGAACCTCTCTTTTGTTTTATAACTTTTATTTCTTTTACAAGAAAGGATACACTGAAGTAGCAGTCATAGGTTTGCCTGTTATTAAACTGCGCATACCGTGCTTTATTTGCAAAACTCAAATTATGTATCCGCTATCTTTTCTGGAACCGAGGGCATATTTTGTATTTTCACCGTGCCTCTTTTTCTGTGGCAGTAAGTCAATTAAACTTTCTGCAGTCTGTTTCAGAATTCAGAATGAATCAATAGTTAAAACCAATACCCTGTACCATCAACTACTGCCCATTAATGTATGGTAAGAGGGTAGCTGTTATATTACTTGCTGCAGACAAAGCCTGCTGATTCATTGTCTGTTTCGGACTAAGGTGCACAGTCCCATTAGGAATGAAAGAAGCAGTTAAGATTCAGATGGTTGCTCTCCCCCATTCCCCAGTTGGGGCTGCCTTAAATCTGTTGAAATCATCCATGTCAACTTCCCAAAGCAAATAATAAATTAGACAATTTCATTAATGCTGTCTTAAATGTTATATGCATTGGGAACTTCTGTTTGATAGAAACAAGTACTTTAAAAAAAAAAACACTAAAAGCAAAATATGTGCATTGCATATCACTTGATGATTTTTTACTCTTGTTTCTTTTTCTAGCTTTACCTGGCTCTCGGGACAAGTTCACAGCAACATGGTGGTACATTTCAAAGGAAAAATCATTGAGCAGTTTGACAGACAGTTTCGATGCCTTTATGCTGATTCCAAAATAATAGATTGTTTCCATACTCAGAAGATGAAATGGCTGATTTCTCCTCACGTAATAATGTTAAGGCTTTACAAATCCATGTGTACCAGAGCCAGTTTTTGAAGTTGTGCTGTCTAACCCTTCCAGTAGTTTGTCCAGTTCCAGCCAAAACAGTATCAAGCAAACACCCTTTAATACATCAGCCATTAAGGTCCATCACGAACAGAGGGGAACCAATGCCCATTTCATTAGCCCTGAAAGGAAGTCAACTAGCCCCCCTTATCGTCATGACAGAGGGTTAAATGATAATATAAACATGTTATTTCATGGTGAAAAGTCTGCTTTAATTCTACAAGACCGACTGGTCCAAATTCTGCAACCAAAGCCTTTTGGTCAGCCTTTTTCGATGCAAGGCCAACCTGGCACAGCTGAACATATCGGCAGGAAATGACATGCTCAACAGAGCCCTTCAAACTGAACAGGAGTCCCATTTGAAACAAACTCAAAGAGGAGGTTTCTTCAAGAAATTCCTGCTGAATCTCCGTCATCGAGAGCAAGACAGGCTTGGATTTACAAAACAGTCTCCCCAACCTGTGGATAAATACCCAAAAGAAATCATGGAAGACTCGGAATCTAATGCGACTCTTTCTTTTCATAGTGGAGCTACTGATGCATCATCTGAAGTGAGGAAGAGTGGTATAAAGAGAGATGACAAAAGAATGACTCTTGGACATAGTAGACTGGACTTGGTTCAGAAGTACAACATAAAGCACCCCAAAAAAGTATATAGCAGGTTTGAAACAAACAACGATCGATAATCTTATTTCTAATTAGTTTGGTTAACCTACTTTAAACTATTTTATATACAAATGGTAACACAAAACAACAGTCATAAGCTGATTTAAACAACAGAAGCAAGAAAATAAATTTTACTGAGTATTAAATTAAAATATAAAATAGGTCACTTTTCAAGCATGTTTGGAGAGGTTAAAATTTTTAAACCATTTTGATCAAAGATTGTATGGGTGTTGTGTATTTGTATAATTGTGTACATACTATATGTAAAGCCAAGTGTTATATTTTGCATATATTTGTAAAAAAAATGTTTTTAAGCTCTTATGATCTTTTTGGTAAATACTTGCTTCATCATATATACAGTGTGCATGTTTGAAATCTTTTACTTTCATGTAAATATACCTCACCATTGATCAGTTGGTTCTATTTACCAATTATTTTACTGTCTCCTCCTGAGCATTGCTTCTGTGATTACATTCTGAATGTGAGAGTAATATTAATTGTCTGAGCTATTGTGATAAAGGGACATGGTGATATTTTTTCTGATTATGAAATAATCATTCAATCATTAGTCAATCAACATTTTATTTATAAAACACCCACCCTAGAAGCTCTGAGCACTGTACATGAAGATGAAAACTCATAAACATATGAGCATGCAATGAAGCCAGCAGATAAAGGCCAAATGGTCTATCATGTCTGCTCAATGTGCAGCTCTCAGTGCTGGGCACTGATGCTGCCCACCCCCACCCCTCTGGTTGCACTAACTGCTACACTTTCCCATACATCCCCACCCCTCCTCCCATTCCCCATTCTGATTTTACCAATTAGCCTGCCCCCTTAAATCTTTAGCTGATGTCTGCAACCAGTTCCTCAGGTAGTGTATTCCATGCTGTCACCACTCTTTCCATTATAAAATGCCTCTTCATCTCCCTTCTGAACTTACTCCCTCCAGTTCTACACTATGCCTCTTGTGATCCCCTCCTTTGAATTTAAAACAAGCCAGCATGACTAACCCTATTTATGCTTTTTAAGTATTTGAAAGTCTCAGTCCTAGCTCCCTGTCCCTTCTGTCCTCCAGCGAGTACAATTTGAGAGTCCTAAGCCCTAACCTCATAGGGCATTTCTCTCATCCCACTCATCATTTTGGTAGTTGTCCTCTGCACCCCTCCAACAGTCTGATGTCCCTTTTCAAAAAGGGATGCCAAAACTGTACATAGTACTCTAAGTGAGGCCTCACCGGTGCCCTATAAAGCAGCAGAATCACATCTTTACTCCTTGATGTGATTCCCCTTGCTATGCACCCCAGCATCTTATTAGCTTTTGCTGCTACGTTCCGATATTGTGCAGAGTTATTCATATGTCCTGTGACCAGCACACCAATATCTTTCTCATCAGCTGATACTTATAACTGCACACCTCCTACCTGAAAACTGAACCCAGGATTCCTATTCCCAAAGTGCATAATATTGCACTTCTTTGCATTGAAGCCCAACTGTGAGGTGCATGACCATCTCTCCAAAGTTTCTAGGTCCCTCTGCAGCACTCCACCTCATCCACCAGTGCACCCAGTTTGGTGTCATCAGCAAACATACTTATCCTACTCTGAACACCAACTGCCATATCTGCTACATAATTTAAATAACATCAGCCCAGGACAGAGCTCTGCAGTAACCTGCTGATGACAGCCCTAGGTGATGATATTCCCCCCCCCAACTACCACCCTCTGCTGCCTGTTTTCCAGACAGCACCCAATCCATTTGACCACCCTGTCCCCTACCCCCAGATCCTTCAGTTTGCCTAACAGTCCCTTGTGTGGCATAGAGTCGAAGGCCTTGCTGAAGTCCAAGTACAGAACATGCACCACATTGCCTTCATCCTGGGCCCTAAACACCCAATCATAGAAGTCCACAAGTTTGGTCCGACAGGACCTTCCATGTAAAGCCATGTTGCCGATCAAGGAGATCGTTTCCTCTAAATATTCTTGTATTTTCTCCTTCAGAATAGTCTCCATTAATTTATCCACAACCAACATTAAATTCATAGAAACATAGACTTTGACAGCAGATAAGGACCACTTGGCCTACCTAGTCTGCCCATTTCCTACTTAGAGGATAAGCTGCAGATCCTATTTAGCCAACAGCCTATTTCTTCCTACCCCCACAAAAAATTGCCTTATGTCTATCACATGCATTCTTGAATTCTCCACAGTTTTGGACCCACAACCTCCTCAGGAAGGCTGTTCATGGGCCCACCACCCTCTCTGTGAAAAATACTTCCTCCACATTGCCCTGAGCCGTCCCTCCTCTATCTTCAAATTATGTGTCTCCTTGTTCTTGCACATCTCTTTCTGAAAGATGCTACCTCTTGGACTTTATTAATTCCACTGGGGTACTTAAACATTTCTATCATGTCCCCTCTCCCTCCTTTCTTCAAGGGTATACATATTAAGCTCCTTTAGTCTCTTCTCGTATGGCTTCTCTTGCAGACCCTGCACCATTTAGTTGCCCTCCTCTGAACTGCCTCCATCCTGTCTATGGCCTTGCGATAGGGTCTCAGAACTGGATGCAGTACTCCAGATGGGGTCTCACCAACTGTCTGTACAGGGGATAACAACTTTGTGTTTTCTGCTGGTGATGCCTCTCCCTATACATCCCATTATCCCTCACCCTCCCACTGCCTTCTCATTGCTGTCAACCTTAGGTCATCTGATATGATTACCCCCCAGGTCTCTTTCCAGTTTTGTTGTTGTTCTACCTCCCCCCCATTGTGTAATCTTCCCTGGGTTTTGTTTCCCAGGTGCATTACTTTGCACTTCTTTGCATTGAATCTAAGCTGCCATACTTCTGACCATTCCTCCAACCTTGCCAAGTCCCTTCTCATCCTTTCCATGCCTCCTTGTGTATCAACCCTGTTGCAGATCTTTGTGTCTTCTGCAAAGAGGCATATTTTCCTTCAGTCCCTCTGCAATGTCACTTATAAAGACATTAAAAGGACTGGACCCAGTACTGAACCCTGCAGTACCCCACTAGTAACCCTCTTTTTTCAGGTGGACTCCACTTACAATTACCTTCTGTGTCCTGTTGTTCAGCCAATGTTTTACCCAGACTACCACCCTGGGACCCACTCCAAGGCTGGTTAATTTGACTACTAATCTTTTGTGTGGGACTGTGTCAAATGCCTTGCTAAAGTCTAGGTAGGCCATGTCCACAGCCCTCCTGGTCTACTACTTTGGTCACCCAGTCAAAGAAATCCATTAGATTAGTCTGACATGACCTTACGCTGTGAACTCTTGCTGCCTTGGATCCTGTGCCCCACTGGCCTCTAGGTACTCAACAATTCTTTCCTTCAAGTGATTCCATCACTTTCCCTACCACAGAGGTCAAACTGACAGGTCTATAGTTTCCGCCTCTGTCTTGCTCCACTTTTGTGAAGGAATCACATCAGCTTTCTTCCAGTCCTCAGGTACCACACCATCCTCCATGATTTGTTAAAAAGGGTAGTCAGTGGTGTGACTAGTTCTCTGCTTAATTCTTTTAGAATTCTGGGTGAATTCCATCTCGCCCCATTGCATTGTCCACCTTCAGTTTTAGGAGTTCTTTCAGAACCCTTTCTTCTGTGAAAGGACTGGGATCGACCCCTCTCCAGAGTGCTTCTGTTAATTGGATTAGGCACCACCCCCACTTCCTCTTTTGTGAATACTGAACAGAAGTATTCATTCAGTATCCCTGCTTTTTCACTGTCACTCTCTGCCCACCCACCATCCATTCTATTCAGCCTCACTATCCCTCCCTTTGTCTTTTCGCTCCCTGATATACCTATAAAAGGTTTTATCCCCTTCTTAACCAAGTTGGCTATCTTTTCCTCAGTTTGTGCCTTTGCTATTCTGACTACCCTTCCTGCTTTCTTCTGCCTTAACTGGTACAGTTCTCTGTCCTACTCCTTCTGTGTTTCCTTATACTTCCTAAATGCTATCTTGTTGCCCCTAACCTTTACCGTCACTTCTTTTGATAACCATAGTGGCTTTTATTTCATTTGATTTGTTTATTTGCTTCACACAAAGGCTTGTTGCCTCTGTGATGGCAGTTCTGATATTTCCCCATTGTTGATTCACCCTTCTTCTAGCCTGTTTGCTAGTGCTTTTCTAAGGCCTCTCCCATCTTGCCAAAGTCAGCCCTCCTGAAGTCCAGAACCCTTACTTTTGTGTGGCTTGACTCTGTAGCTGAGTTTATCGTGAACCACACTGTTTGGTGGTCACTTGTTCCCAAATGGCTACCCACTTCTAGATCCGAGATCCTCTCACTGTCCCCATTTGAGACTATGAGGTCTAAGATTGCTCCCTCATGAGTAGGTTCCAAAACTAGCTGTCTGAGGCATGCCACCTAAAGGGCATCAAGAATAGCCGTGCTTTTGGATGTGGCTGCAGCAAAGGTGCTCCAGTTAACATCTGGCATATTAAAATCCCCATCAACAGTATGTCCCCTTCTCTGCCATCCTAAGTATGCCTTCCTATCATATCCTTGTCCATTCCCTCCCTGACATGGGGGTCTGTATACAACCCTGTGTGGACTGTGGTGCCATTTCCAGTCTCTAAGGTGACCCACAGTGCCTCCTCTCCTCCCTGTTTACTCTTTTGTTCAGTTGCTTTTATCCCTTCCTTTACAAGAGAGCTACTCCCCACCCGCCCTCCGGTCTCTCCTGTAGGTTGTGTACCCTGGTATGTTAACATCCCAGTCATGGTTCTCTGTGTACCATGTTTCTGTGACTGCACGATATCCAGGCATCCCTCTTCCATCAAGGCCACCAGTTCAGGGGCTTGTTGCCCAGACTATGGGCATTGGTACTCATTACCCTCCATTTCTTGATGGCCTTACCCTTTTGCCCCATCCCTGTCCTTATTGCATTTGTCACTTTCTCCATTTACCCTATACTTCTCCCTATTGACATCTCTATGTTGGCGTCTACCTCACTTAGTACCCTGAATTTTTGGGGAGGCTAGGATTTCCCTGCTCCTTTCAGTGCCTCCCCTTGGCTGGTTTAAATGCTTGCCAATGAAGCATTTAAACCTATAGACCTAGGATCCTGGTTCCCCTCCTGGAGAGGACATCAGCCTGTAGTTCCCTGGCTCATCTCAAGATCCACCCTTGTGTATGGGCACCTCATGCACCACCCTCCAATGATAGCGCATACATCCTGTTTGAAGGGAAGTGCTGAATACATTAGCCAGAGGTTCTGCCAGTAGCTCCATGAGTTCCTTCAGGATCCTTGGGTGAATTCCATCTGGTCCCAGTGATGTATCTGTCCTTGGAACCTTTATACCCTCTAGCACCCTCTGACTGCTTATCTCCACATCTCTCATCCTTGTTCCCCTCATCCTTTTCCACACCTCCCTTACCTTGTTGACTAGATATCTCCCTTTCCTTAGTAAAAACTAGAACAAGTATTCATTCAATACCTCAGCCTGTTCATCCCACTTATCCAACTATCCCTCATCTGTTTCTAATTCTGGAGCTCTGCTTCGCACTTCCTTCTCTCCCTGATATATTTGAAGAACCCTTTTCACCCTGCTTAATCCCTGTGCAAACCTCATTTCCTTCTCAGTCTTGGCTGCCCTCACTACCCTGGTCACCTCCCTTGAACTCTGATGTACCCTTCTTTATCAACATCTTTGCAGGTTCTCTTAAAGGTTTTAAGGCCTCCGTTTTATCCCTCACCTTCATCTGTGCTTCCCTGGTCACCAGCTCAGCTTAAATGCCTAGCTTTCTTACTCTCCACTTAGTGCAGGAATTTGTGGCTCAACGAGCCCAGCTATAAGATGTTCCATTTCTGTGTGGTGTCCATGCCGGTTTTATACTAGCCACTTGCCTCCCTAGTACATCAGCCATCTCATCAAGTCAGCCCTGTTAAAGTCAATGACCTTTGTGGCTGTACTTGTTTCCTCTTTGTCCAGCTCAAGGGCGAACCATACCATACTATGGTCACTACCAGCTAATGGGGCATCCACCCCTTACCTCCCTTACCTGATCCCCATTTGACCAGTCTAAATCTAATACATTCCCTTCTCTTGTTGATTCCCTTACCAGCTGAGTCAGAAACTCATCCTGAGAAGCATCCAGGATAACCTGCTCCCTGCTGCAAGCTGATGACATGGTAGCCCAATCAACACCCGGTGGGTTGTAGTCACCAACCAGCACTGTGCTGCCCCATCTACAGTTTCGTTGAATGACACCAACCAACTCCATATCCTCTCCACTGACTGGGATGGAGGTCTGTATACCCCCAGCATGGCCCTCTTAGCTTTAGACTTCTTTAAAAAGTAACCCACAAGCTTTCCATATTTCCCTCCCTCCTTCTTTCCCGTACATTCTTTTCCCTCCTTATGTATACAACCACTCCTCCTCCTCCTTGCCATTGTCCCTATGCCTTCTAAACAGTCTAAAGCCTGGGATTATTAAGTCCCATTCCCTATTCTGATTAGCTCGTGTTTTGGTGATGGCAGCAATATCTACACTCCCATCAGCCAAAAGTGCTTGGAGCTCTGGCATCTTATTTCCAAGGCTCCTCACATTCATGGAGACCACCACCCATCCTTTCCATGCCCCCTCTTCACTCATTGTATCATCATTCCCTACATCTGTAATCTCACAGTACTCCATGTTACCTACTAGTGGGGTGGCAATGGACCACCACTAGCCTGCCCCAATATTGAGATACACATTGTCCCCCCATTAGTTTAAACCAAAATTAGATGCCAGAAACTATTCAAACTTCTGTTTCTCATTACTGAGGTGCAGCCTATGGCATACAAGCTTATTCTTAACCCATGTCTCCTCCAATTTCCTACCACCCTAAAACCCAAAGAATCACACCACCCCCTCAACCACTCATTAAATTCCCTGATTTTCCACTTACCATATAAGCTAGCTCTAAGTATAGGCAATATCTCTGAGAAGGAAATTGACTCTGGCACATTACCATGAACATTTGCCAAATCCCTAAACCTTGCCTTGACTTCCAGAAGACTGTTCTCTGCTAAGTCATTTGGTCCTAGATGCACTACAAAGTGATGCTCCCCCCTTTGCAGGATTGATGGGAGACATTTCTGTGAATAAATAACATAATACACATCAAAGCAAATCTCTTACATGATTTATATACCATGTGTGAACATGTTTATATAAAATATTTCATACTGCAATAGGTTCATAGTAAGGGTCATACTAAAGTTGAAAATGGTCATAGGTCATATGTCCATTATAACCATCTACTAGGAGACCAGTGCTGGTGAACAACTAAAAAATATCTTGTAAGTGGACATCCAACCCTGGTTTAAAAGGAGTTAAAACTGATACAATTTACTACGTCTGCAGGAACAGCATTTCACAGTCTAATAATGCTGTTTGTAAAGTAATCATATCGCTTTTTGTGTTAAATGGGGTTTCGCCATTTGTTTTTACTGTTACATCTTGTGACATTAATACTATTTTGATACTTCATGCCTAGTCTGTGCATTCGTTCCGGAACATTTGAAATTTAGTTCATAACCAGTAGTTCACTTCTTAGACACCTTTGCTGCAAGATGTAAAGACCCAGGGCTTGATTTTTAAAAGGCGCAATTAGATCAGCAGATGCTGTGTTGAACTGCTGGCTGTGGCAAACCCAAGTGAGCCAGGTATCCTGCACCTGATTTTAAGCTGACAGCTGTGCCAAAGAAACAGCACATGGGGATGCTATGGCTATGGGGCGGGCATGGCAGCAGCAGCCACTGATTGCAACTCACCAGCCGGTTGCCCTGGTGGCTGGCAGGTGATCCTGGATATGTCCTGGCTCGCAGTGGGGAGGTTAGGGGGCAGGATGGAGGGAGGTGACATTACCCCAACAGAGCAACTGGATGACTGCTGCCTGCAGTGCAGGTCCATGGGACCAAGGGGGTGAGGGTCACAGGCTGGTACCTGCCACAGACCACCAGCTGCTCCAGAGGTGGTCTGGTAAGTGTTGAGGGCTCTGAAGGTGCCTTCTGCAGTGGAGCACAGTGTCATCCCCCACCCAGCAACAGCTCTGGGAGTAATGCACAGCAGGGTCCTTGAGCCCATGGGGAGGCTAGCAAAATGCCACTTTAGGGGATATTGCAACACTGCCCTGGTGCAAGCCCCCGTTCTGCCATGGTGCACCAGTGCAACCATCACAAGCCCAGTTGGTGTAGGCAGTCCCCCTAGTGGCACAGAGTGCCTTCTAAAATTGGGACTGGCACAAGGTGCAGTGCAAAGAGCCCTTTGTTCCCTGTCTCCTTGATGCAAGCTCCTTGCACCATTCCGATAGCTGTAAATCACACCCCAATAAAGAAAGTACATCATCATATGGTATATTCTGTGAAGCCTAAATCAGTTTTGTTGCCCTTCTTTGCCCTCTTCCTATCATCCTTGTATCTTCCTTATCATAGGGTCTCCTTTACTGGGAGCAGTAATGAAAATGTGGGTGTACATATGAGCTGTAGAATTTTACAATCATTGCTTTCCCAATAACAAGATGCCTTTTAATTGCAAATGTGTGATAGTTGATTTGACTTCTTCATGATTCTCAGACATGAGATCTAGGGTTAGTTTGTGTGTAGTACAATAGTTACCTCAGATCTCTCTCAGATTCAGTAACATACAACACTCAGATGTTTAGCGTATACTTGTCATGTGTATTATGTTTACCCAGGTGTATTGCCATAAATTTGCTGATATTAAGCTCCATGCCATTAACATTTGCCCACATATGTAACTTATTTTAATCTGACTGCAGTTTCTGTACTTGTCTAGGTAATGGAACCATAACGCTAAGTTTACTGTCTGCAAATTTTACTAGCTGGTTCTCAATATTGGTATCCAGGTCACTTACGTATATAAATTCTGAATAAAATTGGTCACAGCACCAAACTTTGAGGGATGCCTATAGTAATGTTACTGACTGAAAACAAATGACCTCTTACTGATGCTCTCTGAATCCTATTGTGCAGCCAGTTTTGTATCTAGTTTTTTAGTGTTGGCCTTATTCACTGAGCTGATTTTGTAGACGTAGGGCTGGATATTCAAACTACGCTGGGCAGAGCAAGCGAAGAGGCGCAGCACAACAGAGCTGTGCCAGGGCATGGACCAGGTGATATTCAGTGGTGCTGCACCATGGCTGGCGCTGTTGAATATGGCACAGATGGCACACGCTTTCGCAGGTGCAGTGGCACAATGGGAGCAGGGGGATCGCAGGAGTGCAGTTCTTGCTAGGTGTATCAACTGCAATATTCAGCACTGGGCATGCAAATGAGGCCATTATGCATGCAAGGTGCAAATGGGCCATTGCATGCGGTGCGCCGATCCCCAGTGACTTGTGCCTGGCGCCTAGCCAGTTGCAGCCATCGGGGAACAATGCCCTGCAGTTCCATGGTGGTTCCCTGCTCCCATATGCCCAATCGTGGGCAGAAGTATTAGTATAACCCTGGTGGTCCAGTGGATACTACTCCCATCGCCCGATCGCAGTCATATGTAATAATAAACCCTGGTGGTCCGGGGTAATGTTCTCAAGCGCCTGATAGTGGGCATAGGTAGAAATACTCCTGGTGGTCAGTTGAAGATCCCCATCACCCAATCATGGGTATAAGTATAGATACACCCTGGTGGTCCAGTGGAATCCCCCATCGCCCGAGCATGGGCATATGTAAAGTTAACATCCTTGGTGGTCAGTGGAACCCCCTTCACCTGATCACAGGTGGACATAGTGAAAAAGCCCTGGTGGACCAGTGGTACCCCCTCCCCACTGGCCACGAGGTCCCCACCACCACCTTTTGATCAGCGGCGGGCGGCAGCACCCGCCGCATGCCGCGTGCCAGCTGACAGCGTACAGTATGGTCTGTCGCCTATTAATCACTACGTGGACAATGGGCGCAGACCATACTGTACTACAGGCTGATTCATGAATGAACATGTTCATTCACATATCGGCCTGTGTAGTCTGATGTGGTCTGCCGCCCATTGGTCCATACGGTGGACCAAAAGCATACAGACCGTACTGTGACACTGTCGGTTGTCAGGCGGCTGGGAGGTGCTGCCACCGGCGCTGCTGGCTGGGGGGGTGCTGGGTGGTGGAGGACCTCCAGTGAGCAGGTGGAAGGGGTACCACTGGTCCTGCAGACTTCTTCCATGCTCCACCATGATCGGGCGAAGGGGGGTTCACTGGACCCACCAGGGATGCTAACTTTACATATGCCCATGATTGAGTGGAGAGGTATCTACTGACCACCAGGGTTTTACAAGTACAATTGCCTGTGATCGGATGATGGGGCTGGGGGCACAGTGCTCCCAGGGCAGGGGCTTGAGCTCAGTGTTCTGGGTGGGCGGGTGTCTGCCGTGTGCACCCTGCAATATGGACGTGTTCCTAGTTTTCCCAGGCACATGTTTACCCCAGCAGTGCATGGCAGGGTTGTGCCAGCATATGCACTGCACATACCAGGCTGAATATGGGATGTGCCGCATATGCATGGGCATGCCCCCGCCCCTGCGCGCTGCATTCATTACCAGTGCGCCCCAGCGCATCAGGAGTTGTGCATCGCAACTTGCCCCTTTGAATATCGCTACGGGCGCTTTGGTGGGTTGCGATGGTGCATCCCTGTTGTGCCATGTGCAACCTGTTTGGGCTGGCAGTATACCCTAGAGCAATAGTTCTCAGACTTTGTCACAGTGAGCCTCCTCAAATCCATGGAAAAGATTTTGAGCCTCCCAAAAATTGAAATAATCTTGGGCCTCCCAAGAAAAACAACATGCTGTACTTTCGCAGTACACCATGAATAAATTGAAACCCCTTTGAGTACTGGGCTCATATTCAGTTCTTTGTCTTATACTGACATGGAACCTTTGAAAAGAGCTCCTATGATCAAAAGTGTTATCTGAATAACAAAATAGAATAAATAAATATTATTCAGCTTATTGTAACCCCCCGCCAACCTACATACTCTGCTATTTTAAATTTTGAACCATTGTTACCCTTATGGGTCAGACTGCTTTCTCTGTTTCCTCTCTATGAGATAACCTTCCTACATACTTTGCCTCTCTCCATCCTTCCCTGCTCCTAAGCAAATTCTCAGGGATGATTTTGCTCCTTCCTGCTATTGCTCTTAGCACTTCTGTGCTCAACACTTATATTTGGGCTGGTCAGCCATCAGGCTACAAATTGATCAATTACCACCACTCATTATTAGTTTACTGTTCATATTTGTTTGCACTATTGTTTATTGTATTTCTTGATTGTTTTACAGTTGCCTTTTGAAATGTATTCACTCCCTTCCTAGGTACACCTGAAATAAGCCTTTCATTCACCTTCCCTTGTCACCTATTAGTAAATAAATACATTACATTCACCTACTATTATCCTCTTTCAGTTTGCATCATCTCTTCACACAAAATATATAAAACTCAAAATTTGAATACAGTACTTTTCAGACTTGCTTGAGCCTCCTGGAACAGGTTGGGGCCTCCCCAGGAGGCTGGCCTCACCATTTGAGAACCCCTGCCCTAGAGGTTAGAGACGAGGTGTGAACAAGCTTGATACATCCAGCAGACCAGACCTAGGTTTGATTCTCACAACCTCCACTTGAATACTGTGTGACTCTGAGAAAGTCACTTAACCGCCCAGTGCTCCCAGGTCACCCTGAAAATAGGCACTGTTTCAGTGGGCCTTAATCCGTTACCAAAGACTAAAATAAAATAAATAAAATATCCAGGCCTTACTGTATTAATTATGTAGAACATTATTGAAAGCCTTGGCAATGTCAAGACTATGCCCACACAGTTGTTTAAATCCAGATATTTACTGACTTGGTCATAAAATTCTAGTAGATTTGTCTTGCGTTACCTACCATTGACAAAACTGTGTTGTGCTGGATCAGTTATCCCATTTTCAATAACTGATCCTCAGTTTGGTCCCTTGCATGAATGTCAAGCATTTTGAATTCAGTAACTATTAGACTGATAAGTCTGTAGTTTTAGTATCCGACTTCTTACGTACTGGGATACCAAGGCACTCCTCCAGTCCCCAGTACCACTCCTTAGGCTATTGATGTGTTGCAAATTTACGTCAGCATGTCTACAAGTTCCCCTAGTGGCCAGAGGTTTAGTATAACAGGTTGCATGCCCTCTAGGCCTGGAGATTTAGATTTATCCATCTCTGTTTTCATTCAACAAATTCTCTTTAAACCATTATGCCATTATAGAAGTTCTGTGACTGACTGGTTAGGATCCTATGATGCTACTGTACTCTGTGTTGGTGTAAATAGTCAACAGAAGAAGAACTTGTGAATATATCTCCATGCCACACTCTGTGCTAATATAATTGCCCTCAAATACCAGTGGGCCTATACAACTGTCTGTTCTTTTTCCAGTTTACATATTAAAAGAACTCTTTGTTATCCTTCCTTTTTTTTTCCTCCAGTGTTTTCCAGCTTCAGCTTTATTTATTTTTTATTTAAAGTTGCTTAAAATACAGTATGAATTCTATGAGAAACAAGTCTCATTTACAGAACGTCTTGAGTCATAATAACAATTCAACAAAACAATGCACAAACTCAACCATAACAATTACAAATGTATTTGCATTTTTTAGTTTTCTTCTATAGGCATCCTTTGCTCACTCTGTTCCTGTATGTTTTTATTTACTTTTTGTTGACTGGAATGGAGAGCTAGGCAATACTGCCTATTTTTATCCTTTTGGGGGTGGAATACAGATATAAACCAACTGAAACTGGACTAGATAAAGCTGTTTGTGGTATTTTTAATGAATGAGGGATATCTGGCCAGGACACTGGGAACACTCCCTACTCTTTGAGAAGTGCCATGGGATCTTTTTTTGTAAACTTTATTTAATACCAGGATAGAGCAGACAGTACCGTAGGAAGGGTGGGGCGGTGGTGCTCCCCTTGAGCGTAAGCCTCTGAAGAGCTCATTTTTCCACTGAAGCTCATGTTCTAATTGACTTGTGCTGCCGCTTAAATCTTTTTATTTTAATTTTGGTTCTGTAATTACAAATGACTGTCGGCGGGGATGCATCTGTGGACCAAGGACCAGCAAGTGGGGAGGGTCACATGGTTGCCAGTCTACTGCAGAAAATAATCATATTGTACAGTGCGGTGGTGATGCTGGAAAAGAGGAACTGTGGGCGGCCAGTGCTGCCCATTAGTATAAAAGATACAGGCAGAGCATTTGGCACCAGTGAGAGTGGGTTGTGTTGGAGACAGGGAGATTGTGGAGCAAGTTGTTGAGCGTACTTAGCATAGAGTAGTAGACAGTTACAGAAACTAAAAAAGCAAGAGAGTCAGAGAGGAGATGAGTCATGAGAGACAGAGAAGACAGAAGAGATCCTTGTCTTATATTTTTTCATCACTTGTGTAATGTAAGCATAAGCAGAATGCACACCACACTAAGTACTCTGTCTCTTATTGTCTATGTAGACAAGACTAGTAGTTGTCACTCATCAGTGACAGAGTGTCTGTAGTAAAAGTGATGGCACTGCAGACAAGCAGAAGAGCAGACCTGGCGGCGATGAATAATTCAAATTAATTTCCGAATCAAATTGTGAGATGATGAGATGGGATCTATGTGGTAAGAGCGCGGTGGGGCAGGGGATTGATAGTCTCACTCAGAAAGTCAGAAGACAAAGATCTGTTTTCCTTGCCATTGAATATTAGGCCTGGGAGGGTCTGTCTCGGAGTTGGCTCTGCTGGCGGGTGGGCAGCTACTGTGTAGTTGAGTTGAATTTCATGCACTGGACTTGGGACTGGGATGGGAGTGAAGATTTGAAGCAGTTGCCTCAGCGCCAGCCTGACTGCCATGGCGCGGGCCACGGCATGCCATCCTTCTGTCCACCATGTTGTTACATTTCTTTTCTTTCCTCTTGACCCATGTCCCTCCTGCACTCCCATTCCATTCCCTTTTGTTTTTTGTGTCCTCTCCTTCTGATTCTCCCTAGCGAGTCCTTGTTCCATTCTCACCCGCCACCCCACACCTGTCTTGCTTAGAAAATGAGGCCTTGCCTGCCAGTGCCTTGCCTAGTTGTCTTGGATGCCATGTGAGTGGATCTGTACAGTTTAGATCATAACATATTAACAGTTACATGTATCTGGATTGGCTTGGGCTGTGGAGGGAACTGGCAGGGAGTAGGGGAATGGGGGATTTGGACTGGGGCTCCTTCTGGCTGCATGGATGCTGACTGGAGCAGTTGGGCTGGCTCAGCTGTACTGGGGGTGCTGTACAGGGGTTACTTACTGGGCAGAGGAGAGGACTGCACTGCCAAGGCATACTGAAAACTGGTATAGGCTAGGCAGAATGTTTTTCCCCTAATGGCACTTCTCATTTGCACGTGGGGCCTCTACACTGTCTCTCACAGGGGCTAACTAAATGGGCCCTTGGGGGTCCTCAAGCTCAAGCACCCTATCATGCCCTGTCGGGCCCTTTTTTTTTTTTTTATAGTGCCCCACCCAGACATTGCTTCTTGAGGACACTACTACATAATGTATTCCATCCCCATCCCACAGCAGGACCCGCACCAGACAGGCTACCTCCTGCAGCTGCCCTCCCCATGAGTCAGGGAAGAGCCAGTAAGCAGAAAATCCACAGCGGAGAACTACTGCTGCAGTGCTGTCCGGGGTCCCACAGTAAAACTTCTGGCAGAAAAGGAAAGCTCCCTCCCTCCTTTATCTGTGTCCCTGACTTACTAGGTCTGCTTGGCTTGCATCCATGAACATGACAGTTTTATTAATAATTTATAACACTGAGTAGACTGAGCATGTCATCTAAATCATGGATGTCAGTTGGCCGCTTCTGGATCTTGACATCTGACAGTTTCTGCAGCAGTTATAAATTACATATAAAATACGTGCCATGTTACGTGGTTTGCCAACAGAGTATATGAGTCTGAGCTGGGGAAAAGAGAGGGAGGGAGGGAGTGGACCAGAGGAGCAGCCCTTTTTTTGTATGCTAGAAGTTATACTGTGAGACCCTGGACAGCAGCACCATAGCAGCAGTTCTGTGATGTGAATCTTATGCTCCTTGGCCCTCTTCCCAACTGGGGGAGAGGAAGATGCAGGGGTGCTTTTCTATGGGGGTTCCTGCGGTGAGGGGATTGGATACAGTCAGAATATTGTTTGGTGGGTGGATGCCACTACAGAAAGAGTGGTCCTCTGGAGGGATGCTAGACTTGGGGCTGCATGCCTCTCAACTTCTTGCCTCATGAATCAGGGACAAGACTTAAAATAATCAGGACAAAGACCCAAAATCTTGGACACATTATCAATTGGCACTATTCACTCAGAAACTGATAGGAAAAAGGGATTTGTGTTCTTCTGCATTTTCTGAAGAAGAAGTCTGTAACTTTAATGTTTTACATTATTTTGTGATTTTAACCCTCCCGCCACCCCTGTTCTCTACCATAAAAACATAACCTTTGTGATGGACAAATGCAAATTTTGATGCAAAATCGGGGACAGTTTAGAAGTATGTAGGGTTAGTCTAGTTGCAGGATTGTTCAGGTGCATGAGCCTGGTCTTGGTGTAGGGTGGTGGTTCAGCTATAGGGAAGGTAGGTGGCTAAGGTGAGTGTGGTGTTGTGGAGGTGTTCAAGCCACATGTAGGATGGTGGGGCGGAGTCTAGTTATGATCTAGAAGGGTGGTCAAGCAGTATTGAGTGCTAGAGATAGTCTAGATGAAGGGAAGATGGTCAGGGTGGAGGCTTTTCCTTCTGTTAGGTGGTGGCAATTCCACTACAGGGTAGTGGAGCCTGCCATTAGAGCTGAGTGAGTGGGCTCAGGGATACACCCCCATGTGAGGATGGGTGGTTGCAGGTGGGGCATCTCAGAGGTTTTTGTGTCCAGCACCGAGGACTGCATCTATGCCACTGAGGTACCTGTATATGTCCCCATGAGCCACTCTTGATGGAACTGTTGGTCAGACAGTTGTCCACAACAATTGCAGCTGCACTGCACACTCTGATGACAGCCAGCCAGCATCTTTGACTCCCACCTCAGATTCTATGGAGCAAAGGTTCCCTGAAATCAGGGGTAGGAACGTATAACAAAGTATGTTTTTCCTTTAAGAAAAGCCCAAAACTCACCACAGAGCATGTAAACAACCTAGAGCTTCAGGGGCCTTGCGACCCTCAGACCACCAGATGTTTTCCGGGGGTGGAAAATGAGTCTCTGCCCAGGGCACCAAAATGCCTTCCTACAGCTCTGAGAGCAGTAGTAAACAGCATACTTATACATTGTTAAAGCTTTGATTCTGTAAACCAATGTTGTGCAGATTATATACATGATGGAAAGAAGCCTTCAATGGTCACACATTAACAGCGTAATCTTCAACACAATAGTATCATCCATCCAGTGGAGCGTCAATGGCAAGGACAAGGTGGACTGCCAGCCAAAGCTGACAGTTAAAGCGGGAACCAGGGATCACTGAGTGCCTCCTCAAGAAGGCCCCAAATCTGTTTGTACTTCTTAAACTGACCTCTGGCTGCATACTGTGTGTGCTCTAGCTTCATGCAATGAAGAAGGTTTATCCAGTGTACCAGTTTCAGCACAGAGTCTAGCCACCAGTGCTGGGCCAACACTCTCTTCCCACCACTATGCCCAGCCTCCATAATGGATGATCAACCAGAATTCCCTCTGATCTCTATTGGGTAAACCCAAGAGGATGTCTACCATTTCTGAATATGTGTTCCTGCCCAACACCCTAACCAATGTGTTGGCAAGGTCTTGACAAAATACTGCCACACCATATGAAAGAAGTCCCAGTGTGAATATTGCATTTGGAGCATAGATCAGGTTTAGAGGATCTATTTTGTGTGCCTTTGCTGGCATGAAATATGTTCTATGTAAAATATTGTAGCGAACTGCCCTCAATCTATTGTTAATGGAACAATATATCCCCTTCTTGAGTATAGTCCCAGTCTCCCTTAGTGAGGGAGGCATAGAGTCCACCTTCCAATTCTCCTTCAAGCAGACAAGGGGATCTGGTAATGCACCTAGAGATTTTGTAAAATTTAGTTAGTGGTTTAACCAACTGGCCCTCTAGTCCTCCAGGAGGATTTCCTCCAGGGGGGAGCAGGCCAGCGGAGGTGGAGACTCCCAATTGCCTCCCTCAGCACCAAGTCTGAATATAACCTGAAGGTATGTAAAGAAGGGAGAAGCTTGAAGGCCAAATTGCTTCAATAACTGTTGGTATGACAGAAAACTCCATCCTTGTATAGTTGAGACAGCAGATAAAGGCCTCCGATCCTACACAGTGAGGGACATTCTGGACGGGGTTGGGATCAGGCTCCCCTCCCAAAGGGCATGTGCTATTGAAGCCTCAGGAGAGGAGAAAAAGGGTGAGTCATAATTTTATGTGTAGCTAACCATGCCCTTACTAAGGCTCTCATGAATGGGTTACAGTTCTCTTTCTGCCTTTCCCAAGGGATGCTGCAAAGGGAGTTATATGAGCCTCATGCCTCCATCTATCTCCTCCAAATCTACCCAGGCCTTGCCTGCCGGGCGTTGGGTACAATATCTACCAGGAAGGCCAGTTGGGCAGACAAGTAATACAAATAGATGTTTGGTAAGTTCAGACCCCCACCCACTGGCTGCCAAAGAGTTTCTCTTCTTATTCTGGGTCTTCTAATTTGCCAGAGAAGAAAGGTCACTCCCTCAAGGATCGGAAAAATGTACGAGGCACATAGACAGGCAAGGTCTGAAATAAATACAAATGTAACCCTTTGTTACCGGGGTTACTAGAATCCCAGTAAGACCTAGTGGTGGCAGGAAGGCAGCTTGTGAAACTCCAGTTAAATGGGCTTCACACTGTCTCACTCTGTCCTCAGTCACAGCTGAGACTTGAGAGATGACATCACCATAGAACTGTCGCAGCTGCATGAGCCACATTGGAATCTACAGCTCAGGGAGTGAGTTTAGAACTTTGGGAAATTTCAAAGTCATTCTTCAGTTTGTCCTAAAGCAAACAGGAAGGAAGTCAGTCAGTCTTCAGTTTGTTTCAAAGAAGAAGGTGTTCCTGTGTTTACCTTTTTTTTAAAGTGGTGGAAACTGCTCCCCGGTCTCAGTACCCCCTCCTTGGGAGGGAGGAAAAGTTCTCTGTGGGTTCCAGGGCAATCCCTTCTCCCACCATGGAAGGAAGCTGCCTGGTTTTATTTAGTCTGTTCTTGTATAACAGCAAAGGTTATAGTACTTCGCCTGTGGGGCACCTGCAGCGAATGGGTGAGTGTTTGGCTCCATTTGAAGGGCAAACAAATTGTTTTCTTCAGTTGGGAAATGAATGTGGACTGCTATTTGGGAGGACTATGTTTACTAGGACGAACAAATGGAGCAGTCAAACAGTCTAAAGTTTTATTGATTTCAAGTAATGCTGTAGAGGGGTGCTTCAGGTCATCCACTGTTCAATCTACATTTAAAGTTCTAAAGTTTTCTGTGTGTCAGAGAAATGGCTGGGTATGGGCTGTGGGAGCTGGAGGTGGGAAAACCCCCATCTTTAGTAACCAGGTCCACTTCTACGGATTTCTTCTGTGTTTTGCTACTTGCCTCATGCACTTGGCCAGTGATGGGGTGGGTACCAGACATGGGTCACAACTTGAAAATCTCTAGGAGTCACAGACTCTAAGTGGTGTGGGAGCCACAGGATGGAAAATTACTCCTTGTTGGATGGGAGTCTCCTTGTTTGATGGGAGTTCGATTGGAAGTAAGAAAACAAATCTCTCTAGGAGTCACAGACTCTAAGTGGTGTGGGAGCCACAGTTTGGGGAGTCTCCTTGTTTGATGGGATGTCTTTCCAAGTAAAGTTTGGGTTCATTCTTCAAGTGGCCCGTCAGTCAAGTGGCTGGCAGGGAGCCGGGCCAGTCGGGCTATGTATCCAAGCGCATGCAAAGTCTTGGCTAAGTGCCTGGTGGGTCCAAATCCTGACAACAGTAGTAATGTGTTCATTCTTCAAATGGACCACTTGGTTAACCTCTAATCTGCACATACAGTGAACGTAGCCCTTTGGGGACCATGCAATGCTTTGTTTATGTTCAGTTAGTTAATAAATAAAGCCACACTGAAAAATCCCAATCCTGGTTCTGGACATTACAGTTATTGCTTCCTGTAGTTGGATTTACTTGGGTGCCCTGTGCAGAGTAGCCAAACCTAGGTCCCTTGTGCCAGGTAACCTCATCCTCCCCGAACCCAGGTCCCCACCAGGTATTGCTGCCAACGCCAACAGCATGCCACCTGTCGCTTTAGTAAAAAGGCAGGAGGGGGTCCTTACAAAAATGGAGGCACCACTTTGGATTTGTTCGGGAAGGAAGGTGCTTGGGCTAGTGGGCTAGCGTTTTGGCTATCTGGCAGTCGGTAGCCCAAAAAGTTGAAACAATTTCCTAGTGTGTTGCTGTGTGCTGTGAATCTTGTGCTGCTGTTTAAAAATGCCAACTGTTTACCAAGGAGCTGTAAAGCCAAAAGTGTGCTCTTGTCCGCATCATCAAAATTGTTTACAGCGTTTTGTCAGTTTTAAAATGAATTTCTGTGAAGGAAAGTGTGGAAAACTAGGGGTAGCAACAGAGAGTATGCCCTGGACATTTGAAATGCTTTTAAAATGAATTGCTGTGAAGGAAAGTGTGGAAAACTAGGGTAGCAACAGAGAAAATATGCTCTGGACGTTGGAAATGCTTTCTGTGCAATGCTAGAGACTGCAGAGTTAATGACAATGTTACATGGTTGAAATGGGCTCCTGCCGTGGAGTCAGTTGAGAAAAAAGTGCATTTTCAGTTTAAATTTGCCTGCTCGATGATCGCCTTGAGGAAGGCCCTCGCGAGGAAGAAGAGGCTCATTTGCATGGTGTCTTGTGGTTGGTCAGTTTGCCATTAGTCCGCCCTTCAGCCAGCTCTTCTGAGTCTGCTTCAGCATTGAGAGGAGACAGAGTAATCGTGTACTGGCAGTGGAGGCGTTCGTGAAGTAATCAAGCTGCTAAACAGTAAAAAGTGGGATCAGTGAATTATGTGGTTAAAAGCGACGATCGCGGAGACTGCCCGCCCGTTTGCATTCTGAGGCCTTCAAAATCTGGCTGCAGGCCGTTTTACCCCATCACAGCAATCTGCTACAATAACAGTGAGTAAATAATTAAAACTGCTCAATCAGTGATTTTCAGTAATGCCATATAAAATGTGTGTGCAGCTGTATAGTCGCTTTGCAAGTAGCGATTGTGTGATGTCCTGCTGGCAAGTGCAAGTCTGTAAAGCCATTAAATGTGTGCATAGCAATGAAAGTAGCCTCAGTTTAAAGTTTGCAGCCAGAGAGAGACTGTGGGTTGTAAAAAGTGCAACACTAGTAGAAGCAGGCAATCCTGTGCTGAAACCTGAAGTTTTAAAGGACTGTAATTAAATGAATGTTGCCAACATGAAAAGTCCAGGAAAATCCTGTAAATGTGTGAACAGCCAGAACAAAGCAAGTTGTGCAGTTTGAGTAAAAGTTATTAGTAGCTGATGTAAATCGGTGCGCAGTGGCTTGACCAGAGTCTGATTGTTGATGCACAGGAGTGCTGCTGCCACCATTACAGGGTGGGGTGGTAAAGTAAACACAGCAGCAGAGGAGCCATTTAATGCTACAGAGTGTATTCATTAAAGTGGGACTTTCAGTTACAGTGAATTTGTTTGTTTTTCTGCAGTTATGGCCTCAGGACCAGCTCGTTACCGGATCATGTCCGGGCTGCAGTAACAGCAGCAGTAAATAGACTGAGAGATATTGAAAATGGTGCTAGAGGGCAACTCCTCCTGATGTGGCAATTCCTAATTATCCAGTGCATGTATGCCAGATGTGCTTGAGTGCTGGAAGGATGTCTTCATGATTCCTCACTGTGCTGGATGTCTACAAAAATATGGCTTTATAAAGCCTCCAATTCATTTGGCTCCCACATGGACAAAATTCAAGAATCTGCAGTTGGCAGCACACAGCATCAGGCGGAGCCTGTGGAGGAAGGTCCTCGGGGGGTGTGGCACAAAGTTAGAGGGTACAGAATTAGAGACTGAATCTGAATTGAAGCTTTGGATGCTGGATCTCAGTAGGAAAGTTCAGATAAAGCATCAATAGACCCCTGGGTGGGGGCCTAGCCCAAGTCTCAAGGTGAAGATGAGATGTGGAGGCCTTTGAATGGAGGTGTCGGCCTCCGCTCCCAGTGATGAATGGATAGTCTCGGGGTGAGAACTACTGCTCACACCTGGGCTCAGATCCTCAGTGAAGAGGAAGATGAGGGGAATCCATGTGGCCTTGTGAGAAAGGAACGGGTACACAGCCTCAAGATCTTGCCTTGGAGGAATGTGTTCAAGAAGGTGGTGATGCCACTGCCTGGCTCCACCAGAAGAAGAAGAAGTCAGGGATCCTTTTTAATTTCATTGAGGATGCGAAGCTGGCAGAACCAGGACTGGCCACCCCAAGCCAGGCCAGCGGTCTCAGATTGACCAAAGCAAGTAAGAGGAGAGACTGGTTCGTAGAAAGGCCAATGAAATCTTGGTATGACCTTTCCTACCTTTCCTCGGAGAGTCTGGGAGGAGATTGAGAACTGCAGGAAATCCTGGTTCTGGGATGAAGCAATGAAACATGTGCATCCTGGGGCCAACCAGCATGTAAAATAGACTGTTCCACGAAAAATATACACAGTGGAAGAGGCAGGACACTGTTTATGGACAGAGTGAGAATAGTGGACGAGAGAGGGCGTGAAGTCTCCCACTGTGTGATTAATGCGTCCAGACAGGTAATAATTCAAGCCTCTGACCCTCTACTATTGGCCTCAGTGCAAGGACCTCCCAGTAATTAAGCCGTCACTACAAAATGGAGAGCCGAGCAGTGGTAGTCAATACTGCCACATCTAGACTGTGAAGTGCCCTTATTGATCTGCCAGTATGAATAACCAAGGATTCAGGTGCTCACATTCATCAGTCTACAGTGTACTGTCTTGTTCAGCAACCATCTACTGGCCCACCAGATGACTTCAGATCCAGAGGACACCAGCCCAGCTGTTTTCCTGTTCATCACCTGGTAATCGGATGGCGCGGACCAGCTGTTTTCTTTTGTTCCTGTTCTAAGGTTCCTTCTCCAGAGATGACATCATCCCAGCTGTTTCCAGATGTGCCCCTGTGTTCCCGGAAGATGTCCACCCAGCTGTATCAGAAGACATGCTGCCAGGGAGAGTCTTGGCTGTGGTGCAGGTCATTGCCTAGTCTTATACTTCAGAGGCTGGTAAGTCCAAAAAAACCTTTTTCTATCTTTATGACATTGCAGTACACCCTACACTACAGACTTCAAAATGTGTGAACTGTCTGCAAAGACTCTCCCGGGATTATGGCCTTAAGAACTATGTTTCACGGGGCTCCGCCCAGGAAAGGCTCTTTATTGGACTGGCCTTTGGGCCTTGTGGTCACTAGTTGGGACTTTAGGGCACTCCATCCCCCAAAGGTGCATTGTAACCAATGTCATTATTGTACTTTAATGTAAATACTGTGTTTTCTACCTTTCTAAAAAAAAAAAAAAAAAAAAATTTGGGGATTGTTCAGTGTTTTTCTGTATGGTAAGGGTTGTTGTTGTCATTGTTGTTATTTAGATAGACTGTGCATGCAGATTAGGATGTGTTTTTTTTTGTTTATGTCTTTTCTTACAGGTGTTCCTGGAAGACAAAAGAGAAGACAAGAAGAGGAGGAGGGCTCATCGGAGTTCCTCGTCAGTGCTTATGGTGTAGAATTTAAATGTACTGTGTTATTATTGCTAATGGTTGTAGTTGCAGGTTGCCCAAGGTCGGGAGGTCCCGGGTTTTGTTTTGTTTGGAAATGTTATGTTAAGAGGCAGACAGGTTTTCCCTAGAGGTTGGGGGATAGACAGGCTGTGGTCCTCAGTGGCCATAGGGACTGCAGTGCTGATCTATCAGGGCTATGCTCTGGACGGTTCTACCAGAGCCACTAGGTGTCCATAGTAAGTGGATGGAGTAGAGGCTGATGTGTCAGCTATAGGCCTCTAGGCCTTAGTGTTGCCTACCTGTGCTTGCACATGGTAGGAGAGACCTGATCATCCCCTCCGCAGGTAGCACATAGGGTGGGATGGCTCAAGGCAAGGTGCATAATGACTGGGGACAGTCATTTTCCTGGTCAAGGGCGCAGTGTAACCCTTGTTACACGGGTTACTAGAATCCCAGTAAGACCTAGTGGTAGGCAGGGAGGCAGCTTGTGAAACTCCAGTTAAATGGGTTTCACACTGTCTCACTCTGTCCTCAGTCACAGCTGAGACTTGAGAGATGACATCACCATAGAACAGTCGCAGCTGCATGAGCCACATTGGAATCTACAGCTCAGGAGTGAGTTTAGAACTTTGGGAAATTTCAAAGTCATTCTTCAGTTTGTCCTAAAGCAAACAGGAAGGAAGTCAGTCAGTCTTCAGTTTGTTTCAAAGAAGAAGGAAGTGTTCCTGTGTTTACCTTTTTTTTAAAGTGGTGGAGACCGCTTCCCGGTCTTAGTGCCCCCTCCACTCGAGGAGGAAAAGTTCTCTGTGGGTTCCAGGGCAATCCCTTCTCTCACCATGGAAGGAAGCTGCCTGGTTTTATTTAGTCTGTTCTTGTATAACAGCAAAGGTTATAGTACTTAGCCTGTGGGGCACCTGCAACGAATGGGTGAGTGTTTGGCTCCATTTGAAGGGCAAACAAATTGTTTTCTTCAGTTGGGAAATGAATGTGGACTGCTATTTGGGAGGACTATGTTTACTAGGACGAACAAATGGAGCAATCAAACAGTCTAAAGTTTTATTAGTTTCAAGTAATGCTGTAGAGGGGTGCTTCAGGTCATCCACTGTTCAATCTACATTTTAAAGTTCTAAAGTTTTCTTTGTGTATCCAGAGAAATGGCTGGGTATGGGCTGTGGGAGCTGGAGGTGGGAAAACCCCCATCTTGAGTAACCAGGTCCACCTCTACGGATTTCTTCTGTGTTTTGCTACTTGCCTCATGCACTTGGCCAGTGATGGGGTGGGTACCGGACGTGGGTCACAACGAAAATCTCTCCTAGGAGTCACAGACTCTAAGTGGTGTGAGGAGCCACAGGATGGAAAATTACTCCTTGTTGGATGGGAGTCTACTTGTTTGATGGGAGTTCGATTGGAAGTAAGAAAACAAATCTCTCTAGGAGTCACAGACTCTAAGTGGTGTGGGAGCCACAGTTTGGGAGTCTCCTTGTTTGATGGGATGTCTTTCCAAGTAAAGTTTGGGTTCATTCTTCAAGTGGACCGTCAGTCAAGTGGCCAGCAGGGGCAGGGCCAGTCGGGCTATGTATCCAAAGTGCATGCAAAGTCTGGGCTGAGTGCTTGGTGGGTCCAAAGCCAGACAACAGTAGTAATGTGTTCATTCTTCAAATGGACCGCTTGGTTAACCTCTAATCTGCACATACAGTGAGCGTAGCCCTTTGGGGACCATGCAATGCTCTGTTTATGTTCAGTTAGTTAATAAATAAAGCCACACTGAAAATCCCAATCCTGGTTCTGGACATTACAGTTATTGCTTCGTAGTTGGATTTACTTGGGTGCCCTGTGCAGAGCAGCCAAATCTAGGTCCCTTGTGCCAGGTAACCTCATCCTCCCAACCCAGGTCTCCCACCAGGATGCTGCCAACGCCAACAGCATGCCACCTGTCGCTTTAGTAAAAGGCAGGGTGGGTCCTTACACAAACACTGCAATAAAATACTAATTTTAATCAAATTAACTCTTCCCAGGAGTATGAGAGGAGGAACTCCATCTGATGCAGTCATCTCACCTTATGCAGAAGGAGTTTATAGTTTAGCTCCTTTAGAAATCCTCCGCTGGAGGCATATTCCCAAATATTTTACTTCCATTGCTGGGGCAATAATGGTACCTGCTATTTGAATGGGGTCATCCCCCAACATTGGTAGCCACTCATATTTTGACCAGTTAATTTTATGTCCGGATAATGGACCATATACACCAAAATGGAAGAGGGCCAGAGAAAGCCTCCATAGGGTTGGCAATAAACAATAGCACATCATCCATGAAGAGTGCTATAACATGCTTAACTCCTTCAGTTCACATCCCTTATATAGGGGTTGTTCCTAATCACACAGCCAAGACCTCAATGGTAAGGACATAAGTAGAGGTACAAGGGCACCTGCCTTGTTCCACTAGTAAGGTTGAAGGCCTGGAATACGGTATTGTTCATTAATACCTGGGCCCTAGGTGCTTTGTACAGGGAGAAATCCATGAATGGGCAGGATCAAACTGGAACTTTTCAAAAGCCATAAACACGAATGGCCAATCAACACTGTCGAAGGGCTTTTCCGTGTCGAGTAAGAGAAGTCCCCAGGCACCCTCCCCTTTGTCCTGCCCAATGGGACATTATGTTCAAAGTGCACCTAATGTTGTGCTTTGCCTGCCTCCCCTTAATAAAACCACCTTGGTCTGGGTGCACCAAGCCTGGGAAGACCCTCCAGCCTGGCCACCAGCAATTTTGCTATCCACATTTAACAAAGAGATAGGTCTGTAAGAGTCACATTTGGTGGGGTCCTTCCTGGGCTTAGGCAACACCGTGATAGTAACCAGAGTCTGGCAGAGATAAACCCCACTCCCCAAGACCTCCTGTGCCATGGGAAACATGAGGGGATGGACATCCTCCCAGAAAACCTTATAAAATTCTGTTGGTATCCTGTCCAGACCAGGAGATTTGCCAGCCTCAGAGGCCCAAATGGTCTGTCTAACTTCTTTCAGGGATATCAGGAGGTTTAGTTTCTCTCTCTTGTGGATGAGTCTAGGGTGGCAGAAGAAAATTTTCAAAAATTCTTGTGGGAGGCATTCAGAGAAGTCTGAGATGTATATAGTGTCTTATAGAAACTACAGAAAGCTTCATTGAATAAGAATTGATTACTTGTTTTATTTCCATCAGGTGTTTCTGTTTCTATGATGACTCTTTCAACCTGCTTTTTCTTTACCATGGGTGAGCCATTTACCGACCTATCCCTTGAGTAAACATTCAAATTTATTTATTAAATTTTGTTCAATTCAACAGGTTACTAGCTGATTAAGCACTCCTTTAATCTTTTCAACTCACTCATTTCTACCCTCTGGACTCCTTCATAGCTTGTTTTTCTAACTCCCCACTTGTCACTCCAGTTCCGTCTCCTCCTTGAGTTCCAACTTCTACCTGTGGCGGCATATGAAATGGTGCCCTCCTAGAGTTTCCCAGGTATTTATCAGACCTGTATCCTCTATTTTATTTGTGGACAAAAGTCTTTAATGGAAGTGGATATTTGGTTGAAATATTGCTTATTCCACAGCAAGGTGGGGTCCATTCTCCATTGTTTGGGATGCATGTTCCTTGTTCTATCAACATGGACACTCCTAAGGAGACATGGTCAGATATAGATATAGGGCCATAGGTTGCTTCTGTCCCTTTATGGAGTAGTCTGGAGGAGATCAACACATAGTCTAGCCTGGTATATACTTGATGGGCATGAGGAAAAAAGCAATATTCATGTTTGTTGAGCCAAAAATGTCACCAAACCTCTACCAGAGCTCTCTCCTTCGCCAAATTCTGTAGGACCACCACACTTTTGGGAGGGTAATTTCCTAGAACCAGAATTGTCCAGGATTGGGTCCCAAAAGTATTAGTCACCTTCCATGATAATGTTATCGGAAAAAACATGCACCAGTGCCAGCGATAAATGATAAAAAAAATCAGGGTTGTCAAAATTGGGACCATATACAGAAACTAGAGTATACTGTACTTCCCAACTGTCACATCTGCTATTATATATCTACCCTGAGGGTCTTGATGGTGAGAGTGGATCTTCACCTATAATGAAGGCCTAAGCCATATAGCCACACCCCTGGCTTTAGAAGTAAGGACCATCAACCATGTACCTCCCATGGCCCACTAGTCTGTCTGCCTCCTGTTTTGTCAAGTGAAGCTCTTGAAGAAAAATAATATCTCCTTTTTCCTTTTTAATATTCGACCAAACTCTTTTCCTTTTTACAACAGCTTTAAGGCCATTGGCATTCCACGATACAAATCTTAATCTATCCATGATAACTATCTCTATATATAGATGTTCCACCAAAAGTTTATTAAAGTAGATCATCACTTTAAACCCGTAATTAACCTCTGCTGTCCCTGTAACTTTAAAACTTTAAACAAGTTGAACAAGAATCAAACTTGAAAAACCCTCAACCCCCCCACTGCGTTTACCTCACAAACTTTATTAAAGCAACAGTTCTCTTCCTTGAAATCCCCTTCTCAAAAGAACTATTTACCTGAGAAGCAGCTAAAGAAAACCTGCCAAATAACCCACCTCCCTCACAGCATCCCCAAAACTGCCAAACAAAACCCCCAGAAGGACTAACAACCTTCTAAATCCATTCCCATTGGTTTGCATCTTCCTGACTTTGGAAGGTGCCTAACATTCCCACTACTTTTCATGGAAGAGCCTAAGGACACCTCCCACAACCCTCCACTCAACCCATTTACAGTAACCTAAGAAAACAATTTTATGGCCATCCAATGAGACTACATTTCATTGGAGCTGGTGCTAAGTTCCATAGGTCAGGGTTTGGCCTTTGGGGATCATCAGCTGACCCCAAGCCAGCTCACTGGAGGGAACCAAAAGCACCCAGGATGACTAGGATGCTTTAGATCTTTAGAGTCACCCCATATTATGTACCTGTGCTCTGTGTAAGAACAGGCAACAGGAGAGAAACAACTGGAACCATAACTAAAGAGTGGACTAGTTCACACCCTGACTGGTGCATCATGGTACTGCCCCACAGCTCTAAATGCATGTCCCAGATTTGCAGCAATTGCTCAAACTTCCCTTGTCCAGCCATTTCCCCCACCCATTCCTTGCATTAATTTTATCAACATACAACAGTGGAAGCCCTCAGCCCCCATATTCTTCCTTCACATTCAGTCCTTTGAACCCTGTGCTCCAATCCCTCCATAGAAGCACATATAAATATAGGTGTGTGAACAACAATGACCAAATTGTCAGCATAGCCATCTTATTACTCCACTCTTGTACCCCAGTACAGATAAATTGCAAAATGGAAGGCAAAATGTAATTATACACAACTGCAATGCCATTCTGCATCACAGGTGTGAAAACACATTTTGGCAGGATAAGAAAAATGACAGCTATACTGTTCATTAGGCAGTGTGGAAAAATTGGTATGTTGAAAATTTGGTGGCAAAATATTAAAAGGACCAAAGTTATGTGCATCGTAGAATAAATTCAGTGGCGCATGTAACATGAAGCACTTTATGATTTTTTTCACCAAATTTCAACATGGCCTTTGAGACCCCACCTCATGAACACTGACACTGTCAATTTATTAATCGGTCCTGAAAGGTGATTTCGTGCAGTGAGCATGCCACGGGTACAAAAACACATTTCGGGCAGGATGTGAAAATGACAGCTGTACCATTTATGAGGTGATTTGAAAAAATGGCAAAGTTGAAAATTTGAAGTGCAAACATACAAAATTGCTTAAGTTACAAGGGTGCATAGAAAAATGTCAGCGATCAAGGGTAACATGAGTGTTTTGGCATTTTCGCAAATTTTAACATGGGCTTTTAGGACCCACCTCATGAAAACTGGCACTGTCATTTCATGACTTAGTCCTGAAAGGTGATTCTGTGCAGTGACCATGAAATCACCTTTGGGACTGAGTAACAAAATGACAGTGCCAGTGTTCATGAGGTGGGGTCCTAAAATGCTCATGTTAAAATCTGGTGAAAATACCAAAAAATGGCTGAGATATCCACATTTAAATTCTTTGTTTTGTATCGAGTCATACAAAGTAGGATCCTAGTTTGTATGACGAATACGAAAACCAAGATCCTACTGTATGACTTATAGTAGAGCTTAGTTCATATCTCATCATACGAACTAAGATCCTACTTCATATGGCATCGATATGAACAAAGAATTTAAATGTTAAATACACATTTTAAGGGATTTTCAGAGCAGTAAAATGTGGATTACACCTAGGGGAGGTCCCAATAAGCAAGATACATGTGTTGGTTCTTCTCTAGAATATCATTTGGGAGGTTTCCAAATTAAATTTTTAGAGCAAAACTGAAAACAAGATGGCAGCCATATGAAGCAGGGTTCCTTCACTTCATACAGCTATATTGTAGTGCTTACTCAGCATGCTCAGAAATGATTTTTTCAAATATTTAAATTGCAATAACTTAGAAGCTGCTTATTCTTTTTCACCAGACTAGCAAAGGCACATCTGTGGGTAGTCCTTTTCTGCCCATAAAATTTCAGACCAGAAAAATAAACTGGGCTGTAGGCAAGTTCAAAGAAAAATCCCAGCAAAGTCAATGAGCTAAAACACGTTTTTTCACCTCTCCGTAACACAGAGACTGAACATCTGACTGGAGCATGGTTTACTACATTTAGAGATCTACCCACAGGACAGTGCATACCAAATCCTTTGCAAATCGTTCAATGGTTGCAAAGTTATTAAAGTGCAAAGTTTGTATTTAACATTGGCGTATGCATTGACTCTAACTATAGGGGCAGACAGCGCCCCTATAATATAGATATATATATATTCATGGCAAAAAAACACATTAATGCCAATTAGAAAGTTTGGAAATGTCATATTAAAGTTGTTATGCCTCAAATAACTTTAAAAGTATTGAAGTGTCACCGACTCTAGTAAATTCAAGCAAGCAAGTCAGTGGCTTTGGTATTGCAGACACAGTGAAGTGAGTGAGAGAGGGTTGCTGTAGCAATGCTTACACTTCAATGTGTCTGAACTACCAAAGTCGCCATCTTGCTTGCTTGAAGTCAATAGATTCAGTGGCACATTAGTACTTTCAAAATGATTTGGGGACAACAATAGACTAGTTTACTAAAAGGACAGTATTAACATTTTCTTTAACTCTTTTCATGAACGGATGCCTGATTGGTCATGCTGATATGAGAGTGAAAATAAAAAGACACCTAACAGCAAGAAACAATAAAATATCAGGGTCAACCAGATAGGTGATGGAGTTGGTAAACAACTGTAAAAAGTATGAGAAGTTTGCATTAAGTTTTGGGACAAGTACATAGGGAGAAAATGATTTTCAGGCTGCTTTGATTTTTTTTGTCCCAGTTGCTGTATTTGGGCCAGTTTCTATGTGGAAAGTATGGTGTGATCTTGTGGTTCAGGTTGGCAGCGAGCAGGTTCCTGAGGGCTAGAAAGAAGTGCAAGCATGCTGTCATTGTGAAATAATGTATAGAGTTATGTGGTGTGTTTTGTCTGATCGTAGAGCAGGATTTTCAATGAATTTTCATGCCATAGATATATATATGGAAATATATCTGGGGAGAAAGAATATATCTGATAGGTAAGGGTCAGATATCACAAAATATCACCATTGAGGGTCAAACCAGCCATAAAAGTCACAAGCTTGAAAGATGAGTGGTCTTTATGAGCTTGTTCGACCCAAAATGGTGATAGTTCATGAATATCTAAGCCTTACTTGTCAGATGTTTTATTTATCATAATAGGTTGGTCTGTTTTGCTAAGTGTGCTGTTTTTTGTCTTAGCTTTTATAGTGTATTTCCTTAAGTTAGTATACTTCTGTAGTGTAGTGTTGTTTATAGGGTTGTCTAACTTTAGCCCTTTGAAGTTACCATAGTCTAGTATCCTCTTATAAAAGGACACATGGTTTTGGTGTGCCTTCTTAGTTCTTTCTCTGTATGGTTGAGTGGCAGTTGGTGAGTGCATTGGTTCTGTTTGTTGCAGTCAGGAGTTGCAATTTATGTGTGCATTTGGGATCTGCATTTAAAAGCTCTGTGTGTGGTCTGGGAGGTGAGTATTCAGTGGTCAGGAATGGCGGTGAGGAACAGTGTCATGGGGAGCAACATCCCCATGGGAACAGAAGGGAGGTGAGTATGTGGAGACAGCAGCAGTAAAAAGTTGGGACATGGCTGTTTGTGTTTGGGGGCTGATTTTGTGCTGCTCAGGTTAGGGACACTTCTTTTACAGGTCTGGTTTGTTCAGGGGCTGTAGTTGGAGAGGCTGTGTGAGGCTGTAATGTTGATGTTCTCCATGGTGTTTAGGTTGTTGATATTATTAAGGTTGTTATTACATGTGGTTTTAACATTGTAATAAGTTGTTTTTACACATGTTGGTCTCCTAATAAAGTTTATTTTTGTCTATAGTTGTAGTAGTTTGTGAATGAGTTATTGATTACATTGTATTAAGCTGGTGTACTAGTTAATTACTATCATATATAGGGAAACATCTGATGTTTTTTCCTATGGTAAAATTCATAATCATGTAATATGTATTTCATGTATAAGTAGATGTATATCTAACTACTGAAAAACTTCCATGTCTACCTCTTCTTTCCTCTTTAGTCTCACTACAGAGTGAGGCCCATATGGTGCTTGTGTTATAGCACAAAAATGTTTTGGAGATATCTCTGCCCTCCTGATAACATTAAATGCTGATTGGACAGTGGCAAACAAATCAGATAGTTAATATCCAATCTGATTTGATTCCAATGAATAAAAGGCCATTGAAGACATTTTTAGATTCTGTCCATGTATGGATACATATTCTGTAATAGGAACAAAAGTTAGCAATGTAAACTAGTCTATAATTGTTCATCATCATTCAGAATGGTTAGGTGGGTCTCCCATTATTCTGTTCTTTATCCTTTCCTCTTCATCTCCCTGTGTACATTCATGTCACTGGTGACCATGGGGTCCCCGATGCTGCCTGTTCACCTACCTCACTAATGGCACCACCACCATGCCTTCACAAGGGCCACTACAAGAGTGGTACATAACACCACCACTCCTACCCCTGCCCAGGAGGAAAGCATCCTGCGATGCTCTTTTGCCTTCCCTGCCAAACTTCACTGCTGCTGTCCCACGTTTAGGGTATGAACTTGGATTGCTAGCATGCCAAACTGGTCCCTTATCGCTTATTGGCAAGGAGTAGCTCTTATTCATGTTTTAACTAAAACAAGAATTCCTTTTGACAGTGTAGCACATTATCAATAAAAATCATGTTAAAAAAAAAGCTTTTCCTCGTAGCAATTTATTATCAAGATGTTATGCATTAAACCAATGAATGTGTACAAATCAATTAATGCATTCAGTGTCCCTATTCACAGGTTATTCTTGATAGGTGAGTGGGGTAAAGAAGATATCAGAAAAGCAAAATAAATGTCTCAGTCAACAATTTCAGCCCAAACCAATGGAATAATTTGCAGAAGGCTAGGCTGTAGCAATACATTGTTCCTTTTTCCCCAGCAATATAAAAGACATTCAGCATAATTTGAAAGGAAAGGTGCCACACCTTTTCCACATGAAAGAAGGACACATAGGGAAAATATAGAAACATAGAATGCTGAGGATAGAAAAATGCCAGTGGCTTATTCAGTGTACCCTGAAACCTACCTTTGACCCAAACACTAGCAGCCTACTCTGGTCTGGATTTCCTTTTGAGAGCCTCCCAATACCCACTTCACTCTACCTATCTGGCCTTAAACCTGTTGCAGTGCGCTACCATTTACCACCTTACTGGGAAAGCCTTTCCAGCCCTCTACCACCTCTGTAAAGACAAGCATTTGTCAATGCCGAATGTTTGCTTGCTGGTATTAGCATTGGAAATGCAGGAGTTAGACAGATGCAGAGTAGGAATGGCAGTGAAGTACTGAACTTCACACCAACCCCACCTACACCCTGCAGAGATGGACAGGCATTGGGATATGCTTTTGGGTTGTCACCCATAACGTTCATGCTATTTCACTCACCTATCCTGCAGACACTGACAAGTGTTGAGGTGTGCCTTAGGGTGTTCAGTTTTACAGTCACCTCACTCCATAAGGACATATGCTGAAATGCGTGCAATATAGGAGAATGGGGTGCACTCTGGGGACGAAGAGTCCAAGGCACACCTCAATGCCTGTCACTAGTTGCAGGGTGGGGTGGAATAGCATGAGCATTACAGTCGGCAATCCGCCCTGGACATTTGTTGGTATTTGCACTACGAATTTTCAACATGGCCTTTTGTGACCCCACCTCATGAAAGCATTTGGGACCTCTTCTCATGAACAGTGGAACTGTGATTTTGCCAATGTGTACCGAACTTTGAGTTTCCACAGTGACCATGCCATTGTGCACCAGATGTCCAAACACACAGATCGGGCAGGATATGAAGAATGACAGCTGCACCATACATAGGGAGGTGAAGAGATGTCAATGTTGAAAATATGTAGTGAAAATATTAAAATGCTCAAACTTGAGATGTGAGTGCGAATCGCCAAGGCGTGCGGGACACACAGCCATTTAGGTGGAATTATTTCACCAAATTTTCAACATAGGCATTTTGTGACCTCTGCTCATGAACACTGTCACTATGATTTTCTTAATCTGTCCTGAACATTGATTTCCCACAGCAACCGCGCCAGATGAGTAAACGCATATTTCGGCAGGACGGAAACATGACAGCTGTACTATCATAGGAGTCTGAAAATGCCAATGTTGAAAATCTGGAGTGAAAATACTACAAATTTGCAAAGTTACTAGGGTGCTGGGAAATGCACAATGCACGCTTTGTAACAGTCATTTTTATGGACATTTGTCACCAAATTTTCAACAGAGGCATTTAGGACCTCTGCTCATGAACATTGTCACTGTGATTTTACATAGGAACATGCATACGAACATATGAACATACAGAATCTGCCAGCAGAACACACCAATCAATCTATCTAAGTCTGCCCGAGTGTGCAGCTAGCACCCTAGATTGCAGCTGCCCCAGCCTACTCCCCTCAGTTCCTCCCCAGCTTGTCCCAGCCCCTGCCCCTGACTCTTCCTCTTGCTTTATCCTCCTTCTTAAAGCTATTGACTGTCCTACATGTTACCACCCCTCTGGCAGCGCATTCCAATTAGGACACCACCCTCTCAGTGAAGTAGTGCCTCCTCATTTCCCTCTTGAAACATCCCCTTCTAACCTTAGTCCGTGCCTCTTGTCTCTCTTTCCACTCTCAGTTTAAACACCCTCTCGGTGCTAGGTTTATTTACCTCCCTCAGGTATTTAAATGCTTCAATCATATCCATCCTATCCTCCTCTCCTCCAATGTGTACATGTTCAGCTCCTTCAGCCTAACTTCATATTCTTTCCTTCCATCCCTTTTAACATTTTGTTGCCATCCTTTGCACCCCTCAGTAACTTTATATCTCTCCTCGGTATAGCCTCCAGTATTGCACACAGTACTGTAGGTGCGGTCTGACCAATGATCTGTAGAGAGGTAGGATCACATCCTTGTGTCTGGATGAGAACCCCTTGCGATGCATCCCAGCATCCTCTTTGCCTTGCTGCTGCTCCTGCACTGGGCCAAGTTGTTCATGCTCCCACTTACCAACACCCTAGGTCCTTCTCCTCCTCCTCTGTGATCCCCAGCAGGTAGTCCCTCTTCTGGTTCTTAGCCCTGAAGTGCATCACCTACACTTCTTTGTGTTGAATCCTAGCTGCCACTCCACCAACCATGTCTCTAGTTTGGTTAGGTCCCCTGCAGTTTTTCCCATCTGTCCTCTTAGTCCACCACCACCCCAATTTGGTATAATCTGTGAACAGACTAACCCTGCTCCCCACTCCTTGTGCTATATCAGAGATAAAGAGCCATAACAGTGCCGGGCCCAGCACTGACCCCTATGACACCCTGCTTGTCACTGCTCTGGGTGCCGAGAGCTCCACCACCCTCTGCACCCTCCCTGTAACCTGTTCTCTATCCATTTAGTCAGCTTTTTCTCACCCCACTGCCGTTAGCTCCCCCAGTCTCCTATGAGGCACTGTATCAAAGGCCTTACTGAAGTCAAAGTACAGGACATGTACCGCATGGCCCTGTCCAACTCCCTTGTCACCCAGTCATAATACTCTATTAGGTTGGTTTGACAAGACCTCCTGAGACGAACCGTGTTGCCACCCATCTTGGAGGCCATTACTCTCTAGGAATGCCACCAGCCTCACCTTCAGTATCGCCTCCATAAGCTTACCCACTATGGACGTGACACTTACCGGCCGACAATTTCCTGGCTCCTCCCTAGGCCCACTCTTGTGTATGGTCACCCATGGGCCACCCACTAGTCCCGGCACACACCCCATTTCTAGGAGGTGTTGAACAGATCTGCCCGTGGCTCAGCCAACAGCTCCACCATCTCCCTCAGCACCCTGGGTGGATGCCACCGAGACTTGGTGCCTTGTCCACCCTTACTGCCCTCAGCCCCTCTAGCAACCTACTCCCTGTGGACACTTTGTCCGTCACCTGCTCCCCTTTCCCCCCCCAGCCCATTCTGGTAGTGGACTGTCCCTCTCCTTAGTAAAAACAGAGCAGAAGTACTCATTTAGATTTTCCACTTGCTCCTCCCTCTTTTCCACCCAGTCCCCTCCTGCTTTATCCTCACAATATGTTCCTTGCACTTTCTCTCTTCTGACATACCTAAAAAGTCCTTTTCCTCCCTTTATGCCCTGTGCTAACCTTAATTCCCTGGAGACCTTAGCCTTTTCACCCTCCTGGCCACCTCCTTGACCATCTACTGCAAGCCTCCTTATCCTCTCCTTCCCTGTTCTCCTGTACTTCCGGTATGCAGCCCTCTTTGCCTCACCCTTGCAGCACTTCCTTGTTCAGCCAGCATGGTTTCTTGGCTCTGCTTTTCTTACTCCTGGCCCTGGTGCAGACTACTGTGGCCTCTGTTAGCCCAGTCTTTATGACTCCCATTTTGTTTTGCATCCATCCCGGCCTTATATCCTGGAGTCTCCCATGCAGTATTGCTCCCATCCCTTCAAAGTCCACACCTAATAAAGTCCACCACCTTAGTGCCCATGCCTCCTGTCTCCTGCCTCACTCGAGAATGAGCCACACTGTTTGGTGGTCGCTACCTGCTAATGGGTCCTCCACCCTTACCTCCCTCACCACCTCCCTATTTGCCAGTACTAGGTCCAGAGTGCTATGAAGCCTTTTAGGTCCACTTACAAATTGTGTCAGAAGGCCATCCTGGAATGCATCAAGGAGCACCTGCTCCCTGGTACTGCTAGTGGCCTGGGTGCTCCAGTCAACCCGTTGTAGGTTAAAATCCCCCCTATCACCACACTCCCCTTCTACATACCCTTCTTATCTGCTCTGCCAACTCCCCATCCAGTTCCCGGATTAGGCTGGTGGTCTGTACACTACTCCCAGCCTCAGCTTTCTGCCCTTGGGTCCAGGAGCTGCACTTAAAGTGCATCTGTCCTCTTCCTAGTCCCTTATGTATTTAATCCTTTCCTCACATAGAGTGCAACCCCGCTCCCCAACCCCGGTCCCTCCTGTATATTGGGATTGCCAAGTCCCAATCATGGTTCTCTGTGGCCAGTCTGTCACTGCAGCAATGTCCACCTTCCCTCTGAAAGGAGTGCCTGAAGCTCTGCAGTTTTGCTCCCCAGGCTTCTTGTGTTGAGAGAGACCACCTTCCACCCGTCCCCTCCTTCTCCTTACTCTTCTCCTCCTTGGCCTGTATCCTTCCTCCCGGTAGTCCACCCACTTTCTCCCCTTATTCTTACTGAGTGGTGGTACTTCTGTATAACACTCAAACCACTCTGACGGCCCCTCCCAGGGTTACTATGCCTCCACCTTTACCTATCTCTGGGGATGAGCTCATTAGGCTCCCCTGTCCGAACCTTTCTACCAACCTCAGCCTTTTGGCCACCCCTCAGTTTAAATCCACCTTAGTAGAGATACCCTTCTGATCCTGCCTTTAATACTCCCCTCCCGCTCAAGTGTAGCCTGTCCCCAGCACGAAGTCACTATTCCCCAGACCCTATCCCAGTTAGTCACTAACCCATAATTTTGGTGTGGCACCAATCCCTCAGCCACTCGTTGAACTCCTCAATCCTACCCTTCCTCCTCATGCTTGCACATGGTACTGGGAGTACCTCCGAGAATACCCGACTCCCCAACCCCTCACACTGCCTGACCAACTACTCAAACCTCCCTCACTACTTCCACAGTCTCCCGCCAAGTCGGTTTGTACCCACACACGCAACGCTTAAATGAGGTTTCTTCTTCCCACTCGCTGCACACTTGAGCAGTGCCTGCCCTACCCCTCCTGCAGTCAACCTGGGGATAGCTACAACCCAAATATGGCTGTGCCTTCCCCTTCTGCCCCATCTCACCCCATTCAGTGTAGAATCACCAGGATGAGTACCCCATCCTTACCCCTTTCAGCTTCTAATACCCTTCCACCACCCCAGTATTCGTTCTTCCCTGCCCCACCCCACCAGCTGCACCTTTGTGACTTCTGTATCTGTACCCCTACTTCCACCTCACACCTTTCTCTGTCATATTCCTGCCATCCCCATGTACCCCTTTCCAGCCTGACTACTGGGCTTCCCAATGTTGATCTCCTCTTCCCCTGCTCATTTCCAACCCCTCTCCTATCCCTGTTGTTGTCGATTTAGAACCCCATTCTCTTCTACCCCATAGTGATGCCCATCCCATCCTTCCCACTTCCCATAGCCTTCTCTCCTCCAGTCACCACCCCTCCTTCCTTACTAGCCCTCCTTTACCCTTTTGTCCTCGCTATCTCTTCCCTACCTGTTGCCATCCCTCCTTTGCGCTGGTTGTCTCCTCCCCTTCAATATGTTCATGCCCCCTCCCACCTAGCACAGGCTCAAATCTATTCCTAGTCAATATCCCTCCCATCTCTACCCCATCAGTTCCCTCCTCCTTGTTCTTCTCTGTGCCACCCCTGGTCCCAACCCTGGTCCCTCCTTACTGGCAGCCATCTGCTTTCTCCCTGGTACCTCGTGGGCTCTTCCTTCCCCATCAGGAGGCCTCCCCATCGCCTCAGGCACCCTCCCTTCTCCTCTCTTTTCTGCTAGTGCCTCTGATACTGGGGTCAATTTCAGTCCCTAGTTGTTCTTCCTCCGTCCCCTATGCCCCTCGGCCAGGATGCCTACCATACTCATCTGCCCTGCCACTTTGACTACTCCCCTAACATCCACAGTTCCTCCCTCAAACTAGCCAGTTGTCTACAGACCATACCCCAATCCTCCAAACCCAGTCCAGGATCATGGCAGACCCACACCTGCCACCCTTCCAATGATGCCCGCCCTATTGACATGTGGCACCTGCCCCATTTAGCCCCATCTTATGTTATGGGCTCTTACTCCCGGATTCTGTACCCTGCTACAACTGTTAGGCCCCTACTTACTCAAGTTCCTGCCCCCCCACACTAGTGCCCCTACTGCCCCTGCCAACCGGGTTAATTCAGTCTTAAATCTCATCCGTTAGATACTGTATTACTGTAACAATCCTAAAGCCTCCTTGTCTGTTTTCACCCCTCAGCTACCATACTTTTTGTTCTCAGCTCTCATATGGTTTGACTTAGCCCAGTTAGAATCCTATTGCACTCCAAGTATTACTCAGCTCAGAGAAAGAAACAGAACAAATAAATATGTATTATTACAGCAATCCTAACAGTATAGCTCAGTACTTAGCTCAGTTAGAGAAATAAACAGAACAACTAAATCTGTGTTATTACAGCAATCCTAACAGTATCCAATCATTGCTTTGTCTCACCCCAGAGACCCTGATGTAATATAGGATCGAGAGGACCCTGGGTAGGAGAGTGGGCAACTCTAAAGTCCTGGCAGACTCTGTTCAGCTCACTCACTCACTCCCCTCTCTTACTTGCTCGTTTTATTTCTCCGGCACTGCAGGCTGCTCTTTTGTACTGGGCCCCTACCTGTGTTGGTGCCTTTTCTGCCCACAAAGAAATCTGCAGCTGTCCCGAAAGAGTTCCGTTGAGCTACCTCCCCTCTCTCAGTCACTCATTCTGTTTCTCCCCAGTGCTGCAGGCTGCCCCTTTTTACACTGGGCTTCTGCCTGCATTGGTGCCTTTTCTGCCACAAGAAGTTTGCAACTGTCCCAACAGAGCTCCAATGAGCTCTCTCCACCCCCTCTCTCACTCGCTCATTCTGTTTCTCCTGGCACTGCAGGCTGCCCTTTGTGCTGGGCTCCTGCCTGTGTTGGTGCCTTTTCTGCCCACAAAGAAATCTGCAGCAGTCCCACAGAGCTCCGTTGAGCTAGCTCACTTTCTCTCTCCCATTCACTGGCTCTGTTTATCCGCGCTGCAGGCGCCCTTTGTACAGGCTCCTGCCTGTTTTGGTGCTCTTTTCTGCCCACAAAGAAATCTGCAGCAGTCCTGACAGAGCTCTGTTGAGCTCTCTCACTCCACCTCTCTCACTCACTCGATCTCAATCTGTCCCAAACACTGATTTCCCACAGCGACCATGCTATTCTGTGCCAAAAGTGTGAAAACACATTTCAGCCAGGATGTGAAAAATGACAGCTGTACTGTTCATAGGGAGGTGTGAAAAAATGCCAGTGTTGAAAATCTGGCATGCAAATAATAAATTTGTGAAGTTACAAGAGGTGCATGGAAACTGCGAAACACACACCTGTAACACAGTCATTTATGGACTTTCATCACCAAATTTTCAATATAGGCATTTTAGGACCTCTGCTCATGAACAGTGTGATTGTGATTTTCTTTTGTGTCCGAAAACTGAATTCTCACATCGACCGCGATATTCTGCGCTGGAAGTGCGAAAACACATTTCAACCAGGATGTGTAATGGCAGCTATACTGTTCATAAGCAGGTGCAGAAAAATGCCAATGTTTAAAACCTGGGTGAAAATATTGCAGATTCAGAGAGATTCACAGTGTGCGTGGCAACTCGCTAATGCACATTTGCAAAACAGTCATTTCTTTGGATTTTTCAACAAATTTGCAACATAGACTTTTTGAGAGCCACCTCATGAACAGTGTCACTGTCATTTCATTAATCAGTCCCTAAAGGTGATTTCATAGTCACTGTGGAATCACCTTTCAGGACTGAATGATGCCATGACAGTGACTGAATTCAGAGGAGGGTCTAATAACCCCATGTTGAAAATTTGGTGCCAAAATTCCCAAAATGCCCAAGATATGCACCAAAGTTGGAAAAACACTATTTATGCCATTATACAGCTTACCAGCATTTCTTCAGTTTGCGGTTGGCTTTGAAGAGTGCAGACATATTCCTGGTCCATCGAAGATCATCACGCCAGGCTCTGAAGGTAAGTATGGGGTGAGGTGTGTGTGGGGGAGAGTGCATGAGGGTGGACAGGTTGGGAGGGGCACGGAGACTTTGGAGACCGTTTTGTTGGGAGGGCACCAGAGCCTTCAAGGGACCATTTCTTGTTTACAGGTAAAAAAAAAACAGACATTGCGGTTGGTTTTCTTTTTACAGGTGTTTGGCACACTGGGGTGGGCTCCCAGTGTGCTACTGGCATTTGTGGGGAGGGTACGGGGACCACAGCTGATGGGGATTGGGCCCCATCAGCACAGAAATGGCGGGGGTGCATGATGCCAGGGCAGCCCGCCCCTCGGCACAGGTAAAGCATGGCTGTGGGGCCATTATGCTAATGGGAATTGGACTCCTCGTCAGCAAATTAAACTGGGAAGGGGGACTGAAGTCAATGGGGATTGGGCCCCCCATCAGCACAGAAACAGGCAGGGGGTGCATGATGCCAAGGGGCTTGAGCACCCCTCAGCACAGGTAAAGCATGGCTGTGGGGCCATTATGCTAATAGAGTTGGACTCCCTCATCAACAAATTAAACTGGGATGGGGACTGAAGCCAATGGGGATTGGGCCCCCGTTGGCAAAAAACTGTTTTGGGGATGCATGATGCCGAGGGTTGGGCAACCCCTGGCACACAACAAATAACACAGCCACGGGAGCCCCCATCGCAAATGAACTGGTTGGAGGCATGCTGATAGGGGATTATCCACCCCTGTCAGCTTTCATGGGCTGTGAGGTGGCAGCAAGTGCCGCCATGTTTACAAAATATGTTAATGATGGGTCACTCCTTCATTTCAGCGGAATGGCTGATGCTGCAATGATGAGGCAGGGCCCTCACTGCAGCGCAAAATTGTTTTAACTTGGTGGCACTTTTGAAACCAATGTCATCAGCACAGCATGCTTGCATTGGCCCACCAATGCCAAGCCCCCAAATGCAGTGCCGCTGTTGGCTGCCACAGTGTTGCACGTCCACAACCTGCTTTCTCCTAAGCTGCCACATAATGTTTCTTGCACATGCACGCAAGCAAAAATAAAATGGCCATAAACCTTTTGGATTTACCTCCGACAATTTATAGTAGTGCCCCTAGTGGCCAAGGACCTTTGAATATTTACAGTTCAGTTTTGTCTGCTCTGTTAATCCCATGGACTTTATCCATTTCTCATTAAAAGTGCATATTTTCCTAGACACCTTTGAGAAAGGCACTGAAATATTGGTACCTTCTGCATTACAGCAGTTCTACCATGCCATGCTATCACAGGCACCCGATACCAACACGTACATCATACATTGTTAACGTAAGGGAAGTGCAACAGTGAACACCATGTGAATACACCCCTCTTGACTGACAGCATCAACCCTGGAAACCTGTCAGTCTTATTTTTTGTTTGTTTGTTGTTGGGTTTTCTGTTTGTTTTCAGACTCCAAGATCACTGTGCATCAAACTGCCAATCAAGAAAAAATGACTTCAGGCTCAAAGGGTTAACCCTTCAGAGAAAATAATGTTTCTATCATTTCCCTCTCTCCCTCCTGGTCTTGTCTACAGGGTCCACATAGTCAAGATCTGTAACTTACATCATTGTAAATATCACCGTATATTTTCTCTATCCTTGGTTACTGCATTACTAATGCCAGTAATCTAAAGATTTGCCTTCTTCTCTTGGATCATAGATAAAACAGTAAAATCTTTCTTTTAGTCTGGATTTTTAGTCAAGTACAACAAAAGTAGTAAACACAGTTTTAAGCTGACAAACAGCTGTAGCATGCTGCAAAACCTTGTTCGCCTCACTTGACCAGAAGGCCAGTCTTACTGTACTGTATGCAGTTGTTTGAACTGTGTGTGACTCTGGACAACACCTCCTGAGTAAACTGTTCAGTGTCAAACAAACTGAGCATGAACACCCTGTAAGCTTGGGCCAGCTTTGTAAGGCTATTTCATGTAGCTGTGAGAAGGGATATCTTGCAGTCTATGAGCTATGTGTGTGTGCCTGAATTTGAGATTGAGAAATAACAGAAACAGTTTGAAACCAGCCAGTTTCTTATGAAACCTGCTTGTGATGGGCAGAACTAGCTATCAAGCATGAATATTTAGCACATGTAGACCAGTGGTTGACATGGACCGTTTCTCATTGCACTGACACTTATCACTTTTAAATTGCATGATCTATGGTATAGTTGTGAGCTGAAGGGAGGAATGTAGTTTTTATAATGACATTCATACACGCTGTATGCCAAAGCACTATACATCTGTTCATGATTTTATTTGTTTGACCTTTGGTCATTACAAGTAAGCAACGTTAAATGCAATAAATGTAATTTAATACTGGCCCAGATATTCAAAAGGGTTGCACTGGCGCAATAGTGTTTACCATCGCAACCCACTGATCTTGCTCACGTGGCGATATTCAAAAAAGGGAAGTCACATGACACAAATCGATGCGCCGGAGCGCATCAGTAATGTATGCAGGCGCGGGTGGGCGTGCCCATGCATACTCTGCACAGCCCGGGACATGCAGAGCCATGCATGCAACCTTCCTGTGCCAGCACCAAAGCTGATTCCCCAAAAAGGAACAACAGATGGCCACCACAGGTGAGCTGCCACATTGCAGGGCGCAACACGGCAGCTGCCACTGTGGGTGGCCACCCGAGCTCTGGCTGCACCTCCGTGGTGGTGGCTCTCCCATGCCCGATTGCGGGCATCATTAAAAAAGAGTAATCCAAAATCCTCAGGGACCAGTGGACCGCTGCCCACCCGATCACGGGCTTAAGTGTGTTGAAAGATAACTTCTAAATCCCTGGTGGTCCAGTGGACTGCTGCCCACCCGATCATGGGCTTAAGTGTGTTAAAAGATAAATTCTGAATCCCTGGTTGTCCAGTGGACCAAGTCTACCCGATCACAGGCTTAAGTGTGAAAATAGATACATTCTGAATCCTGGTGGTCCAGTGGACCGAAGTCTGCCCGATCACGGGCTTAAGTATGAAAAATAGATACATTCTGAATCCTGGTGGTCCAGTGGACCAAAGTCTGCCCAAACAATGTCAGTTTTGAAACATTCATGGGAAAGGGCTAAAGCAGATTCTGTAGAAAATTGAGGATGTTGTACATTTGGAGCAGTTCTTTTGGGCTTTCCCAGCAGAGCTGAAAACCTGGCTAGAGGACCGAGATCCAAAACAGTGCAGGAGGCTGCCAAGCTCTCGGACCGCTATGCTAGCAGCAGATCTGCTCTGAGAGGGAGTGGGACGGACATGGCAGGGCAGAAAGGGAAAAGCGTGCCTTCAGGGCAATTAAACCCTCACTGCCTCCCAGAAAGTGGGCAGCCCCAGGTTACAAAGAAAGGATTTCCTGATAAAAGAAATGATTGTTGGTTCTGCAAACAACCTGGGCATATTGCAAGAAAGTGTCCTAAAAAGGCAGAGAGTGCACAAAGTGGTGCTGGGAAAAGTGTTTTTTGTGTATCCCTAAAGCTTGCCAGTAAACATGAGGAGTGCATACACCCTGTAAGTGAATGGGGTGCAAATCCATGGTTTAAGGGACACAGGTGTCCTTACTTTGGTAAAGGGATTTGGCTGAGCCTGAACAGCTTATACCCAACAGTTTGTTATAGTACAGTGATTCACTGGGAGGAGAAAACTCTGCCACTTGCTAGCATTCTCCTGGACTGGGGTGAGACAGAAGACACTATGCAAGAAGTTGCAGTTACAGAAAATCTGGCCCTGGATGTGATTATAGGAACAATCTCCAAAGGGGATGGTGTGTGCAGTTACCTGCAGTCATGCAGCAAAGGCAAATTGTAGTTTCCTGTACCCATAAAGCCCTGTGGAAAACACTGGGAGGCTGGTTCCCCAGCCTGTGTCTCCTGGTGTGGAGAATAGTGAATGGGGGGTAGAAATTCCCAGGTAGCCATTAACAAAATAGCTACAGAAGGTTACTCTGAGGAGGAAGGGGTGGCTGATTGTCAGAGAGCTATGGACCCTAGTTTAGGAACTGAAGGGGATCTGTCCCATGCCTTGGGAATGTGTAAAGATTTTGCAGCTGCTCAGAAAAATTACCCTAGTTTAGAGAGGCTGAGGGTTTGGGCAGAATCTGACAGGACACAGGAAGGTGAGGGAGACATAGAGTGCACTGGGACAATGGACTGCTGTATCATAGCACGTAAGGACAGATGGAGGGGTGATGGGCAGACAGCTTGTCATTCCCCAGAGGGTACCGTGAGCAGTTGCTCAAGACTGCTCATGATATCTCCATGTCTGGACATCTGGGATCCACTCACACTATGCAGCGATTGGCCCAGAATTCCTATTGGCCCAACTTTACCCAGCAGGTGAAGGAATATTGCAGGTCTTGTCATCAGTGCCAAGAAATAGGAAAGGCGGGTAGTAAAACCCAAGCCAACCCTAATTCCCTTGCCCATAATGGAAGAGCCATTCAGAAGGGTAGCAATGTATTCTGTGGGGCTTTTGAATATGCCCAGCTGCTCCAGGAAGAGGTTTATCCTAATAGTGGTGGATTATGCCACCCAGAGGCAGTCACCCAATCCTCACTGAGGACAGACAAAGTGGCAGATGCATTGCTAGGAGTTCTGATTCCCATGGACCTCAAGAGCAAAAGCTCTCAAGGTCAGTGGAATCAGAACCCTCTGGCAGAACACACTGGTTGTGCATAGTTGCCCATCCAGTATTCTCTATGTGTAATCAGCAATATATGTTGTTTGTACTTATTGTTGTTCACTGACCATTGGCCCTATGTAACCACCGGGTTGTGCCTGAAAATAGGCATTTAATTGCCTAAAGCACTTACCCAGTCAACAAAAACTAAGTAAAATTAGAAAATCGACTAGATATCCTCTTTTGGGAGGCATTAAACTTAATTGAAAGTAACGTGGAAGAATAATCTCAATTGTGTCTGAATGTGAATAGATATGGTTTCTCTGCATTATCCATTGTGCCCTAATGGAGGACACTGTATGTTCTTAAAAACATTTCCCGATTTCAGTGTAGAGTGTAAATAAGGCTGAACACTTCCTCTTAAAAACAATACAGTGAGCATGAACCAGTGTATTAGGCACAGCTGCTATTGATAGTTAAACTGAAAAAACCTGCAATACTGGATTCTTTCCTACTCTTGCAACATACTGAAGTTTTGAAAATTTATCATATTTACAGCTGGCTGACACTGGTGTTCCAAAGGTGCATTGTGAAATCTTACTTTTAAGGTATAGATAATCTCTGTGTATTTTCAGATACAACACTCAGTTATTTCTTTTATACAGTATATTATTTGCATAAGAAAGTCTTGTATTTAATGGGAGCATTCATAAACCATGCCCATCATAATTTGAAAAGCCCATGGAAGGCTCTTTAAAGTAATGCATTGGGCTTATCTGTAACTGGCAGCAGTCCAGAATACTGGTGACTGTGTCTGTTCCATAGTGATATTGCATTACCCCCATTTTAGAACCTTGTGATGTCACTGATGATCAGGCTATGGCTAACCACACTGTAGTCAAACACAGCTTGATCACCAGTAACATCACAAGGTTCTAAATGGTGGTAATGTAGTATTAATAAGGGGCAGACTTAATCATCGATATCTCGGGACAGCTGCTAGTTACAGAGAGACCTAATACCTCATTTAAAAGATTTTCATGGGCACTCTATATGATTGGCACTGTTCATAAATGTTCCCCTTTAACTTACACTTACACAATTACAAATCATTTTATACTCGGGTGAATACTCACTTTTGAAAGATTTTCACTTACAGATATTTTGCAGCTGGGTAGATTAAAATACATGGAGGTTGGGTGACTTGCCCATTGAGAGTCAAGAGTTATGGCATGATTTGAACCAGTGATCTCATAGCTAAAAATATTTTAGTTTGCTATGATCAGTGGCCATACTGGTTTAGAATGCTCTTTTCTAATTGACATATATGTAGACTTTATGAACAAAAATATATTCATTTCAGGGATTTCAGACAGCATTAAAAAATGAAATCCAAAGTGAAGATTTAAAGACTTTAATCCATCTTTACACGATTGCTTGCAAACCTAACTGCATGTGTTGTCAGTGTCATACCCTTCCAAATAAAACATTAATAAAATGTTATTATAAAACAATTATTTTAGCATACTATAATTAGAAATAAAATAATTAGAAAGGCAAGCTCAGTTTCAGAAAATAATTTGAACACCTTGAACTTGGGTGTTCAGTCTCTCTCTCAGATAAATCACACCTTGAGGAGAAAATGGAAAGTAATGTTCTATGTGGTTCAAGCTAGGGGACCCAGCATGCGGGCCAAATGTGAAGTTTCAGACTGGGTTCTTTTAGTTAAAATGCCAACATTACCTCCCTTGCCCCCAAAAAGGACCACACCATAAAGCAGAGCCCCTACATCACCAACTGGCTCCCCATCCCCTACTCCCATCCCTGTGCATTGAGATTCCTGATACCTGGAGCTGATACCTTGAGCCTTCCTGGTACACTATATCCAGCTGCTCCCATTGCTACTGACATTGATTGAGGATCCATATCAAACGCCCAGACCCTTAGATCAATTACTAACAATGTTGGAAGTGGGTTTCAGTGGTCATCCAGTGCTACACTACTTGTCCTGAGAGGCAAAGCCTAAAAGTGCTGTGGCTACATCCACTATCAGAGCACTTTCTGTTACATGACACCATGGGTTGTCAGGCCAAATGCTGATATATGCAGGTCTCTGCACAGACCCCTACAGGCAGGGCAGGTATGATGTCTTGTATTAGGGAGTGCTCTCACTAGTGGAGGTGTTTGTGCCAGTAGTGGTATTGGGACTCAGCCCAGTAAGGTAAGCAATGACAGGCTTTAGTAGTCCTTTGGAGCCATTGGATGGCTCCCAAATGCTGTTAAACAATCAAGGATGGATACACCTACCAGGATAAGCAACATCTGGCCATCTGGTGTGCAGGACATTGATGCTAGGCCAGTGACTGACAGCATGAAATGGAAGTTGGATGAGAGGATGATAAGGGCCATGACATCAACCAGTGAAATTACAGGTATTGAACCTTTTTAGATTTTCAAAAGAGTACGAGATATATGTGCTGTGTAATATGTAAGCAGAGGTTTAGTCATGGTAACAAAATCACTTGCCAGGATATAGCATATGACATGGCACTTGAAGAGTCCCTGTCCAAGCAAAGGAGAGCCCACTTTTCCATCAACAGGTACATTTGTGATGATAATACTAGGTATTCTCTAGAGAAATCTCTAGAAATGGTTGAGGAGAGGCAAGTCTTGCTTCTTATGACAGCACAGCCATGCCAGTACTGATGGTACATTTATTTTCCCCACTGACAGCAACACCTCCTTATTGAGGAGGTCCATCCATCTCCATCCCAAGGGGCAGCAACATGCAGCAGCCATAAAATGTGGTGCGTGTAAGTCTGCATGAGGCAAACAAATGTCTCTCAGTGTACAGAGAGGAAATAGAACACAACCTAACAGCTGGAGACCAAGAAAAAAGTAAAGCAAGTGGTAGGATGATAGCTGTCAATTTATGGCTTTTCTTATCTGTCAGTAAAGAAGGTTTCAAGGCCCTGATGGAGCTTACTGTATCAAGGTACCAACTCCCCAGTCACACATATTTCTCTGCAATTACCACCCAAAACATCTATGTGACTGACTATAAGTGTGTCAAATACCCTAAAAACATTAAACATTGGTTGGTCAGCAAGTTCTCGTGACTACTGATACATGGACCAGTGCACAGACCACTGATTGTATGATGGTGATTGTCACAGCGTGAGGAACAAACTTCAGACAAATTTACAGGTTTAAAACACACCTTGGTGTATATCTATTTTCAAAAGTTTGAAAATGATAAACGAAAACAAAAAATTGCAAAGAAAATCACTACTTAATATCAGTAGTTTCTCACACAATACAGTACTGGATTCTAGAACTCATAAGACCCTTCTCATCTGCATTCAACAGCTTGTCTGCAGTGGCACCTCTCTCCTTCACTCTCAAGACTGAACGCTACTAGACTGAACTGAAGTAAACTCTGTGCAAAGTTTTTATATCTTTTGGTAGGGTCACCTGACAGAGCCCTTACATGTCTGGACATGTTTCAAAACCAAGGGAGGGATTGTGTCAGGGATTTCCTAGTTCATTTAAAGGTACAGTGTATATATCCACAGATATTGACTTTCTATATCTCTGATCCACAGTGACTAAGCACTTTTATACATAGAACCTTATACAGTAACAGGTTTATAACGTGAATTTGTGAAAATACCTTAAGGATTTCTTACAACTGTATTAATCATGAAATTATTATTGTTTTATATGGCTTCTGAGTCCTTCTTTCTTTAAAAAGGTTTTATTAACGGTATTAATTCTTGTTATCTCAAATAGCCTTGCTTTCTGTACACAAAATGCACTTATGCACTTTACACAACTCCTCTCTGAATGTTTGGCACCATTCCAGGGACTGGATGGATGGTAATGGAAAAGAATGAAAGGGAGAACTAGTAGGAAGTTTAGTAGGGACAGTAAAGAGCTACGCTAGGTGACCAACCTAGAATAGGGGAAAGAAGAAAAGCAAACAGAAAAGAGTTAACTGTTGCACAGTAGAAGTTTTGGCAGCTAGGAAATAAGGAGATAGAAAAGTGGCCCATCAGTCACAGCTGAGGGCATAGCCTAACTCCACCACACACCTCTGACCTTAAGACAAAAACAGTTCTCAAAACTATACTGTTTTTTCAAGAACCTCTTCTCAGTCATAAATATTCTACCAAAACAGTAGAATGAGGGTTGGTTGAAACTTTCTCTCACCCACTATGAGAGCTTCACCTCAGGATCCCTTAATTCAGCTATTTTTAGTGTTGTCCACCATACCACGTTACTGCAATATGACAATACTTTCACAACATTACCCTGGGGCTGTCATACAGTTCAGCACAGCAGCCATCTATTTTCTCAGAGAACTTCAGTCTGTAGTGACTGCCTACCCCTAACTATTTCACTCTGGTTACTACAATTCAGACATTTCATATGTAATATCAGGTACTCATCAATAGGCATCATTCAGAACCTTGTGCACTCACTATCGTATCTTTATCAGTACATTAAAAAGAAGTACTGTAATACACAGCAGTTTTATGCTGACTTCAAGCTTCCTCCATACCCATCACTGGCATCCTTTCAGCCCTCTGCACACATTATCATACCTTCATCATTACATTAAAACAGAGGAGTAATCCACAGCAGCTTTATGCTGACTTCAAGCTTCCTCCATCTACCTATCAGGGCAACCGTACAGGCCTATACCACAACTTTTCTGGGGTGAGTTGTACCAGCTCTAACCCCATTCTAACACATTGTTTCCTTCAACCCTTATTTGCTAAACATACTAGAGGTTTCCTTTCGACCCTACACCATTCTGGTACCCTCAACTGACTGTACTCAGCACCAGCCTTAATGCTATATTCATTTTAAACATTACATGTTTCATACATTTCATACCATATCAAAGGGTACAAAGCATGGGAAAGTTTTATTAACTGTATTCATTTCTGCTATCTCAAATAGCCTTCATGCTTTTTGTACACAAAATGCATTTGTGCACTTACACAACACCTCTCAGGTGTTTGGCACCATTCAGGGACTGGATGGATGGTAATGGAAAAAGAATGAAAGGGGAGAACTAGTAGGAAGTTTAGTAAGGACAGTAAAGAGCTATGTTAGGTGGCCAACCTTGGGTGGGAGAAAGAAAAGCAAGAAAAACATTAACTGTTGTGCAACAGAAGTTTTGGCAGCTAGGAAATAAGGAGATAGAAAAGTGGTCCATCAGTCACAGCCGAGGTGTAGCCTAATTCCACCACAGTGATGTTTTTCCTTCTTGCTCTCCTCTGCTGCTAGTCACAGCAGCAGCATCAGCAAATCCTCAGGTTCCTCAATGTCAAATCATTTGTGCTGACAGCATAATTACAAGTGTTTTGTCAGATTTTAATGGCAATAACTGTGTAATTACTGCTGACTTTATAACAAAATGTGCAATTCCTGTTGAGATTGCTATGTATTATTTGTCCTGATTCTGGAATATGAATAGTTTGTTAAATGCTTTGTGTGCGCATGCCTCAGTTCATCCCTGTAAATGGCATCCTGTATCCCAGTGGAAAGTACTCAGTTATTAAGTATAGAATTGTACAAGGGAGATGTGTATAATGAGAATTTTACACACACATGAGGTGTGGATGCTACAAGAATGTTAAGCCAAGCTCAAGGGGTTTAAAAGCATCCCATATAAAGGGTGTGTATAAATTTCAAGTTTTAAACATCTCATGTTTTCTTTTATATAACTGCTGAGTAGTCTATTCTTGCCCAGTAATTATGGAAAACAGTATGGCCAGTGGTTCTGGTAGTGCTAGTTTAATAGAGCTGAAGCCTGGTGTGCGCACAGAAGGAGGCAGTGTGTCCATGCGTGAGCGAGAAACCCAATACATGTTCATTGTTACAACCAACTGGTTATAACAACACATAATAATGGGTTTCCCTATGGGAGAAATACTCCCTGTTATTATAAATAAAATAATTAAAAATTATATCTGTAAGCAAGCTGCATTTTGCATCTACAGATTTGATAAAGACCATTCCATTGAAACCTACTGGAAATGTTTCGATAAAGGTTTATTTTATTTATTTAAAATCTGGTAATTATCAGGAAAGGCACACTGAGCTGAGGCTTGTTTCCAGGTGCAACCCATGGACATGGGTGACAATTACACACAAGGACATATATACATTTATATAAAAGTGCCAACAGTTCAGACAGTACAGGATCAAAAGTAATTACATTCAAATTTAAATTGCCGAGTCATACATGTTTACAGAAAACTAATACTTAAGATACAAAAAAACTTCAGAAGAAAAAGGTATAAAAAGTAATAAAGAGAGTAGACTTATAAGGTAGATATTGCAGGGTGGAGAGTAGGGAGGTAGGGAGGGGTAAGAAAGAGTGAGGGGCAGGGGAGGTAGGAAAGGGAAGAGGTGACAGGTGCAGGGGTGGGAGATAAGCCATTGGTGTTTAAAAGCAGGGAGGGATGGAGAGTCATGGAGGGAAGAGGGCAGTTAATTCCATAGGTGTGGTAGGTGGTAGGAGAAAGTTGATCATGGTTGGGGAATGGAGAAAGAGTGGAATGCTAGGATCTAAGAGAGTAGGAGGGGCTGGCAGTGGTAGAGAGAGAGAGAGAGGTATGGAGAGAAAAGATTGAGACAGAATTTTGCTAAGTGAATGACAACAAAGTCACTCATACCAGGTTTGGTAGTGTTGGAAATGCATCTTATGTATTGAAGACCCACAGAGTGGCACCTTCTCTCCTGGTTCATGCTTTGCATACTGCATCAACTCAGTGGTACAATTTCTGCAGGAAGACCCACATTTGAGCAACCTGGTGTCCGCAGTATATAATGTATGTGTCTATTTTAGCCATTAAGTGATGGCTTGTAAGATATTATGTATGACGGAGATGAAAGACAAACCTGCCTCCACCAGATGAGGCAAGAGGTGCTGATCAGAAGGAATTCTACTTACAAAATGATAGATTGACTGATGGAACAACAAATGCCCCCACCCTGTATGCTGTGGAACATGGTACTGACAAAGAAGAGCTTACAATCAGCCCCAGACGGTGGTGACTCATGAAACCCCAGTGCTACATCCTAATCTTTTAAAATGAAGGCCATCATATAGTAAATGTGGATGGGTAGTAGAGGGCAAGGGCCAGGAATATTATGGAAAACAGTTGATTAAGAAAGTATCTGTACTGATAGCCTGAAAAAGGAGAGATTGGCCACACCACAGAAATAGCAATAATATCAGCATTTAGCTATACATCTCATCTGGTGCAGAGGAAGAAGATAATTGGGACCATGGATCTGCTGCTACGCGAACACAGTGATGAGAGGTCTTTTGAAGAAGTGCTACCTTGAAAGACTGATAGGGGATGACAAACCACTCTGGGATTAAATGTCTGAAAAATTAAAACTACAAAAACGGTGTACATACCCAGTATTATAACTGTGAAATATTTTGTTGGTGCAAAGAACTGCCAACCAGATACCCCTATGTTTTGACTCAAACAAGTCTTCTTTAGAGATTAACTATGTTTTGATGACAAAATGGCATCACACAATCTGCTTTACTGGCAACAGACTTTGTAGTCTGAAAGGTGATACAGGAATATCAGGAATGCAATGTGTAAATGGCATTGGAGATGAACCTCTTCTGTACTGATACACATATACCAATTTGGCCTACTTTGTCTAAGCTAGCCACTGCCTAACTTCAATTGCACTCTTTTCAGCACACCTTCAGAGAGAGAAATATTTTAGTTCTACAGGTGTAATTGGGAATTACAGGAGAATGAGTGTCTCCATTGACAATTCTGAGAGGTGTACCCTTCTAAAATCAAACTTGTCCAAATTAAGATTCTCTCCCAGATTTGTGGAAAATTACAGTGCTTCATTAGTGCCACTGGGCAAAAATGATGATTATGGTAAAGGTTTCTGCTGCCATTAGTAGTCCATTACCTTAGAACCATGCAATTTGCTGCAGAATGCAAGGGCCACAGTGCCAAGGGTGTTGCATTGTGGGTGTTAGCTGTGGAATCAACAGTTGACCGCCACACTCAAGCCCTGCATCAAACCTGTTTTTAAGTAGCTGCACCCAATTTTAGTATATTGGGTGCAGTTGTGACATTGCCTCAATTTACAGCAGCTTGCACCAAAGATTTGGTGCAGGACCCATCAAAAGGGTCCCCAAATGGTACAAGTTAGACCAGGAAAAGCTGGCCTAACTTGCAGCATTTTGCTCAGGATTGAAAATCCTGATCACCGGTTGGGGAATGCCACAAGCCTCATGCATCAAATGATCGGTGCACCAGGGCTTGTAGCATTCATGGGGCTTTGAAAATTGAGCCCCATCTCTAAACTTTGGAGTCTCATGACTAAATCTGAACAATTCAAGACCTGAGTAGAGACAGTACATCCAGACATAATAGTGCAAACTGAATCATGGCTTACTCAAAAATCCTAATGTCGCTGTAGGGCTCCCTGGTTTTAACCTTCTTAGGGAAGACCGCATCATTAAGCAGGAAAACAGACCACACCATTAAGCATGGTGGGAGATGTCAATTTACTACAGGACAGAATGAATGGTTTCTGAAATTGACCTGAAAGATAGGTCATCTGACTGTGAGTGTTTAGCCACCAAACTAATACTGGGAAATGGCACAAAAACATGATCATTCTGACAACCTATATCCTGCCAGGCAAACAGGATAAGGGCCTGGATTATGTAACTACTACATCCACATTAATCAGAACTTGGAAAAATGACCCTGGTGACTTTAACATCAACTGAACTCTAAAACCAGCAATAGCTTCCGGGATTGGCTAGCAAAGCCTTTTCTTTACCAAAACAGTCTCTGAATGTGAAGAACCAGTTACTGAAACAGGCACCCAAACCCTCATTGATTGGTTGCTGGCAACCCACCTTGACAGGATAAAGAGGTCACAGTCCTCACTGACTGCATAAGTGACCACTCCTTGGTCCAGAGCATATGGGTCGCTAAATATCCAAAGCACCTCCCCAAATCACCTGTAGCCATGTCCTAAAAAGGAAAGGATAGCTGAGTTCAGTAGTGTGGTAGCACAGATTAGCTGACCTGATCTTGGCTGTTGACCAGGCCCTAGACTTCCTGATAACTGAATTCAGCAATGTCTGCGACCAATTTGTCCCTGTTGAAAACAGGTCATAGGAGTCGGCAATGTCTGGATTTCACCAGATCTCCTAGCAGTAATAAATGAGAGGGCAAATGGTGGGTTGCTGACAGGAAATCTTGGCTCCTTGTTCACTAGCAGAAACATAAAAGCTCAGAAACAAATGCACAAAGAGAATTATGGCAAACAAATCTGACTACTTTAAAACCCAGCAAACCTTTAATGGAACAATGGCAAGAAAGTCTGGGAAATTGTCAACTGTCTACTTAATAAAGAAGAAATCACCAGCAGTTTTGCACACTGATGACTCTGAGGTCCTAGAACGCAGTGACATTGCCAATAAATTCAATGAGGCCTTTACCTACCTGAGTTTTACATCCAAACTGGTTCCTCTTCTCTAAATCGCAACAGTCCTGAATCCAGTCAGTACCTGGAGGACAAATTGGACCTTGACCACCAGAAATTGTATTTTAAAGCCATCACTGAAAGGAGACCTTATACTACATCAAAGAAATATTAGGAAAACCAAGAGTAGGAGGTGACACCATAAACATGAAACTGCTATCCCTTGTTCTGCAGGAATTCACCTACCCAATTATTAAAATCTTAAGTCTTTCACTGTGCTACTCCCATTTTCCTGAAAAGTCAAAGTCTGCATTGGTGACACCTGTCTTCAAGGTGGAGAGAAGACCAATATTGCTAACTAGAACCCAGTTTCCATCCTCTCTCCACAGTCTAGGTGCTTGAGAAGGTTGTCAGTGACCTACTTGCCTCAAACCCCAACAAATACTCCATCCAATGTGTTGAGCAGCATGGTTTCAGTAAATTCCATAGCGCTAGCTCTGCCTTGGTAAAATATACTAACTTCCTCCATGAGGCTCTGGATGGTGATGTCATGGTCACAGCAATCTATATAGACATAACCAAGACTTTTGATCTAGTCAGTTACAAGCTCTTGCTACAAAAGATATTAAACATGGTCCTATTATGGGACACTGTTTATTGGTTTGAAGATTATCTAACCAATCAAACCCAAAAGTCAAAATCAAGAGTGCAACCTCCGCAGACAGGGCAGTCTCAGTGGGGGTATTGCAAGGCTCTATCTTCACCCCCTATTATTTGGTCTTTTGTTAATCAGCTACCTGGTGCCTGCCAAACGCAGAATTCTACTGTACACAGATGATGTGGTTCCTTTCACCAGGTACTACAACACTGACAGTCTAACCCATGCCCTGCAATGCAGCTTTGCATCTGTCAAAACTTGGTTCACCAGTAATAGCCTAGTGACACGTATGAAGAAAACTCCTTCCCTATACATTTTCAATGCTATGGGGCTAGGTTAGAACAGGTAGAGGTTTTCAAATACTGTACCTTGTGTTCTACCTAGGTGACACTCTGTCTTTTGTCCCCATGTGGTTGGCCTGGTGAAAATAGACAACAAAAGGTTTGGAGCCCTGTACACAAGCCAGAGGCTAGATGCTTAATTATAGCAAACTATTGCATCTCTAATTGATTATGGACTTATGATCTACTCTGTGGCTAATTAGTCAGTTATGGACAAAGTCAGAGTTACATGCAGTAAAAGAACAGAATATTGTTACCTCCAATTAGAAACATGAACACTGTTGCAAGTAAAAGTTGCATTTATTCATATTGGTGGAAATTGGTCAGTGTAAAACTCTATGACCAGATGCCTCTGCACTTCAGCTGATAGGTCTTCTTTTAGCTGGCCCTCTAAGGAAGACTCTATCGGTTGAAGCACAGCTGCATCTGGTCGTGGAATTTTACACTGACCAATTTCACCAATATAGAATAAATACAATTTTTACTTGAAAATTGTGTCTGCAGTTTCCAATTGGAGTGCGATAATATTCTGTTCCTGTACTACCGGTTGATTACTTTGATTTGCACCCCACCCATCCTGAGTTGGAGCGCAATAGTGTTTTATTTGTGATTTACATGCAGTAAAGCCTGCAGATTGGCCCTGGGTACAGATAAACACACCCACTGTTGTGACCAGTACTCACATAGAAACAGAGAAAAAAAGAGGGCAGAAGGAGACCAAGGGATCATCTAGGCTGCTCATGTGTTTCTTGGTCCTTCTTAGATCCTAGGATCTAACCCACTTCTGCCTAATGCCTCCTACTGCTCCTGTTGCTTTTGATCACACCTTTAGCCTTGTCCCACTCCAGCTGGAATGATGTCATGGACTTTGCTTCCACTACCTCAGCTGGCAGTTTATTCTATGGCTCCACAACTCTTTCTGTAAAAGAGTGTTTCCTTAGCTCCTTCTTGAAGCACCCCCAACTTACACTTATGTCCTCTAGTATTAGAGTGGGAGACACTGTTGAACAGGTCCAAGAATGGCATCGTATTTATTCCTCTCAGGAACCTGTATGTTTCAATCATATATGCCCTCTCCTCCTTGTCTCCAGAGAGAACATATTTAATGCTTACAGAGACTCTCTTATGAGTGCCCTTGAACGCCCTGGATCATTTTGGTCACTCTTCTCTGAACAGCCTTCAACCTGTTTATATCCTTTTCGGATGTGGACTCCAAAACTGGACACAGTACTCCAGATGGAGCCTTACCAGGGACCTGTAGAGTGGCAGTATTACCTCCTTCCTCCTGCTGTTGAATCCCTTCCCTATGCATGCCAGCATTTTGTTGGCCTTGCTATAAGCTTTGTGGTATTGCCTTGTCCATTTAAGGGTGCTGCTTATGATGACACCTAAGTCCCATTCTTCCTTCATGGCACTGTGCTGGACTCTGTTGAGGTGTTACTCAGTCCTTGGTTTCCCTTTACCCAAATGTGTCACCTTACATTTTTTGTATTGAACTTCAGCTGCCAGATGTTTGACCAGCTTTCCAGCCTCTATAGGTCTTTTTGTAGATCCTTAACCACCTCCTCATTGTCAGCTCTTCCTCCTAGCTTAGTGTCATCTGTGAATAGGGCAATCTTGCCCTGAATACCTATGCCGATGTCACTGATAAAGACATTGAACAGGACAGTCCCCAAAACTGAACCTGGGGCACACCACTAGTGACCACGCATTCATCAGACCTCACCCGTTGACCATTACTGTCTGTTTTCTGTCCCTAAGATAATTACCTACCCAACTAACTATGCACTTGACTACACCCAGGTCCTCCAACTTTTCAGCAGGCGGTTGTGCGGCATTGAATCAAACACCTTACTGAAATCAAAGTAGAGGAGGTCCTCTGAGTGGCATCTGTCTAGTTCCCTAGTGACCCAGTCAAAAATGTGATTATATTAATTTGGCATGACCTTCCCACCACAAACCCATGTTGTCTGTCATCCTGCAGACTGTTCTTATCTAGGTACTCTACCAAGTCTTGTTTTATTAAGATTTCCATCAGTTTCCCCACTACTGCCATAAGGCTAACCAGTTGGTAGTTGCCTGATTCCTCCAACTCCCTTCCTTGTGGAGAGGTACCACATCAGCTCTTCTCCAGTCTCCCAGCACTACCCCCATCTGAAGTGATCTGCTGAATAAATGTGTTAAGGGACCTGCCAATTCACTTGCTAGCTCCTTTGGCCCCTTGGGTATATTCTACCAGGCCCTGGTGACTTGTCTTCCCTGAGGTTGATCAGGGCCTCTCTAACCCTCACTAGCTAACTTGTTTCCCTTGCTAGCAGAATCAAATACCAGACCTGTATACTAGGGAAGAATGCTCTCCTGGGACTTACCCAATCCATCATAAACCTGCCTGAACTTTGTTAATAACCTGTACCTCACTAGAAGCATGACTGATTACAGGCTCTTGAAACATTTCTGCAGGACTAGTAGAGGCAGTGTTCCTTTGTGGCTAGGGCTATAAGCTTGTGAAATGACATTCCTAGCATGCTCTTTAATATGACTAAGTTAGGCCAATTTAAAAGCTAACCATGTGCACATTTAAGTAAGCAGGTTCACTGTTCTTATACCTAATTTTTTTTATTTTATTAAACTCTAGGATTACAAATACCTTTGAGCAGGAACTGCTCATTTACAAAGGTTCCATGTCAAAGGATGTAGGGTAACATACATACAAAGGTCAACAATGGTTACAGTCTTAAAAACACAAAGATGTCTAAGCATTTATTATACAGCCAAAATGGAGAAACACAACATAAGCCTACTTTAGACAAGTTTCAGGGTGAACAGTATATAGTTAATATAGGGTAGGAGGGAGTCAGAAAGAAGTAGGCAGGCTAAAGGGCCAATGTCGGCAGGTAGAGGTGGTGGCAAAAGTGCGAGGTGGATGGGCTGGAGGGCCCCATATCCAAAGTGCCATTAGAGAGAGGAGGGATGGGTGAGGCAGTGTGGTGTGGGGGGATAAGGGGTGAGGGGAACTGGTGCCAAAAAGTGGAACTCTAAGGAGGTTACAGGTCACCTTCAACTAGGGTAAAATGAAGAGACAGTTACTTAGGAGAGGCAGTCACATTGCATGGTAGAGGCCAGGAATAGTCAGAGTTGCCTTTTAAAAAGGTGCAAGCATCACAGTTGTAAGTGTTTCTTGTTAAAGGGACAGTAAACATTGCAGGTTCACTCACATTGTGAAAGCCTATAAAAGATCTTCAATGAGGTATTAATACTTTAGGGTGTTTGGGGAAGTCCTGAGTTATGAATGCTCTAAACACCTGCAAATCAAAACAAGGCAGCAGCCATTCCATTGAATAGGAGACCAACAGTGATGTCACTGAGGGGCAAGCTGTAATTAATAATATGCAGCTTCCCTTCAGTGACATCACTTCCTGTTTTAAAATGGCTGCTACCTTGTTTTGATTTACAGATTATTGGATAGTCATATCTCAGGACTCTGACACCTACAAGGAAGTTCAATGCCCTCATCTGAAATATTTTTTCATGGGCTTTTACAATTTGAGTTACCCTGCAATGTTTACTGTCCCTTTAAGGTATTGTACCACTGCAGAGCCCTGTGCATGAATGACCTCTGACCTATTGTGGTCCATCATCTGGGGACCTGGAAGGTTTGATATAGAGCAATGTGTGTAAGCTGGGTGCTGCTGTTGGCAGTAAGGAACTTTGCCACTCATGATGGCAAGAGCCCGAGGAGAACTTTTTGGTTAACAAGCAGGTCTGGTATTGTATTCTACTAAGGAGTGGTAGCCATCTGGCCTGGGCATACAGGTCACAGGTGTGTGTTAGGTGGGCAGCACCCATCAGAAGCCTACAGGCCTTGTTGAGTGTCACCTATATCCTTCAGAGTGCAGTAGGGGAAGCAGAGTCATAGATGACTAGACCATAGTCGAGATGGAGGTGACGGAGCTGTAGGTGGCTGCTCTAGGGCATCAGTGGCCTTGCAGTGTTTGTGCTTGTGGAGCAAGCCAATCCGTATGTTGGTGGCCTTAGCTAAATTGCCAATGTGCCGTGTGTAAGAAAGAGAACTGTCCAAGGTGATGCCAAGATATTTAAACTCAGGAACATGTTCAATGGGTCCAGTCCTCTTTAACATCTTTATAGGTGACATTGCAGAGGGTCTGGAGGAAAGGTATGCCTCTTTGCAGATGACACAAAGATCTGTAACAGAGTTAATACACAAGGGGTAGAAAGGATGAGAAGGACTTGGCAAGGTTGGAGGAATGGTCAGACATATGCAACTTAGACTCAATGCAAAGAAGTGCAAAGTAATGCACCTGGGAAACAAAACCCTGGAGAAGAGTACACAATAGCGGGGGTACTAACAACAACAAAAATGGAAAGGGACTTGGGGTAGTCATATCAGATGACCTAAAGGTGGGTAAGCAATGTGAGAAGTCAGTAAGGAGAGCCAGGGGATACAGGGATGCATAGGAAGGGTATCACAAGTAGAAAAAGGGAAGTGGTTATCCCTCTGTACAGACAGTTGGTGAGACCCCATCTGGAATACTGTGTGCAGTTTGGAGACCCCATCTACGCAAGGACATAGACAGGATGGAAGCAGTCCAGAGGAGGGCAACTAAATGGTGCAAGGTCTGCATCAGAAACCATATGAAGAGAGACTGAAAGAGATTAATATGTATACCCTTGATGAAAGGAGGGACGGGGGACATGATAGAAACTTTTAAGTACCTCAAGGGAATTAACAAAGTCCAGGAGGGTAGCATCTTTCAGAAAAGAGATGTGTAAGAACAAAGGGGCACAATTTAAAGATAGAGGGGACGGCTCAGGGGTAATGTGTGGAAATTTTTTCACAGAGAGAGTGGTGGATGCATGGAACTGCCTTCCTGGGGAAGTTGTTGGGTCTAAAACAGTGGGGAATTCAAACATGCATGGGACAGACATAAGGCAATTGTAGTGGGGGTTGCAGGAAGTAGGCTGTTGGTTAACTAGAATCTGCAGCTTATCCAATAGGAAGGAAGTGGGCAGACTGGGTGGGCCAAGTGGTCCTTATCTGCCATCAAAGTCTATGTTTCTATGAGTAGAGTCCCACATGATTCTTGATGGTGAGGACAGAGGTTTATACTTGCTCTGTGCATTGCAGAATGTCATGACCTTAGTTTTGCTGTAGTTCAGGATGAGTTTATGTGAGCTAAACCACTCTTCAACATGCCGAAATCACACTGCAACTGACTCTCAAGTTGTTTAGAGTCTTGGTTGCTAGTAAACAGTACTGCATCATCCACATAGAGTAATATTCTCTGTTGGCAGATGCTAGGAGACTGTTCAGGAAGAGAGAAAGAGTAGAGCACAGGCAGAAGGGGATAGGGAGAAGTACCAGGAGAAGCAAAGGGAGGCAGGAGGTCAGTAAGGAAGCCAAAGCTCAGGCAGAAGAACACATTGCAAAATCAGTGGGTAGAGGGGACAAAAAGAATTCTCAGGAGAGAGGTTTAAGTGTTTTGAAAACACGCTTGTTTGTTAGGCGTCTGTGCACCTTATACTTTCTGATGCAGGGTTGTCAACCTTGTTGCAGAGAACTGCTAATACTTGTAGGTTCCTCAAAGGCTGAATGCTTGTAGCTTCAGAAGGTAACCAGTGTGCTAGATAGGGGTGCAGTGGGCCATGGTATCATTGTGTTGGATCCGTGGTCGTACCCAGTGCATAATGCAGGGTACAGGGTGGTGCTGGCTGGCAGGTAGATTGAGAGGAGATGACCTCAGGAGAAATGGGACAGTGCAGCACTATCATCACCACTACTAGCAATGTGGAATGCAGGTTTAACGCAGCCATGATTTGGTTTCAGGAAGGAAAAACAGTTTGGCTGAGAGTGGGCACTGTTAAAGGCTAAAAAATAGCAGTTTATCAATTGAGTGATACCTGGTGGTTAAGTCAAAAGCCAAAAGAAATTATCAACAGCTGAGGTCCAGAGTCAGAGTGTGTTAACATTCCTGAAGGTGATTAACTGTGCCTGTGCATATGCAGGATGTGAAATCCTTTTGTCTGTATGCTTCTTTGTCATTCAAAGAGGTTGCTGAAAAGCCCACATACAAATCATGGAGCAGGTCAGACAAAAATGTGGATTTAAGCAGGACCCAGAGTCACTCGTTTGTCAGATTTAGTTGCTTTACTTATGTTTTGCTTGGGATAGCTTCCAAAAGTTGATTTTAAAATGAAAATGCAGATACCTGGTAATGATGTTTGCAGAAATCCAGTCCAGGAGACTTTCATGGATATAGTGAGCAAAAATGGTGTAGTTAATCCAAGCAGAAAACCATGTAAAATCCACAAAAACTAAGCTGCAGAAACAGACAACACAAGCAGCCACCACACAGACCCAGGGGGCGGCTAGCATGATCAGTCAAACTCTGGATATACCCTTGAATTCTGGTATCCTGTTAATCTCTGCAATGCCTTAACTCATTGTCTCCTAGCAAATGCCTGTAGTCATCACTAAAATACACTGGTGTCCTGAGGATGCCTACAGAAGTCAGCTACTGACTTCCTGTGTGCCTTGCAATGTCTGGAAACATCACTTATATATTTGAATATATAATAAGGTAGAATATAATATATATTTGATTGCATAGCACTGGTGTAAAGGTAATTTTGTGCTGAACAACTTTGCCACCGACATTTTGTGTGTATCACGTATACTTTAGGAGTTATACGTATTTGTTTATAGTATAGTGTGTATGGCTTATGTTCTCGTTTTCAGTGAAAAATAATTTTTATGCAGTTTCAACCAGCATAGAAACAAAATGAAATTACATATTATTATTTGCATGCCACCATTGGAAAGGTATTTATGTGCTGAACAACTTTGCTACTCATACTTTGTGTCAGCACCTACGGTTCTTGAGCTATTAGGATTTGTTTGTGGCATGCTGAGTATGGCTTGATTTTGCTTTGAAAGGCCCAGGATTCACTGTTAACAGTATACAGGAGACAAGTGGTCAACTTCAGAGAGCTCCTGTGCAGACAATGAGTTAATGAAAACTGCCCTGCATTTTAATATCCACCAAATTGTCTCAGTGTTATCTGACTGTATGTTCAATATTGTAAACTTTCCTGATGCGGAACCTTTGAAAAAGAACACCTGTGCTCAAAGGTTTTCCTAGTAACAATAAAATAAAATACATAAAAGAATGCGTGCCTCTTTCCTTACACCTGCTGCTCACCTTACCTATGCCTGCCTATCTGCTTCCACTCATTGATAAAGAGACCTCCTGTGACTTCATCCAACCAGCAATATGCTGCAACCCTGCAACATGCTGATTGGACATCATTTTAGGAACAATGGCTGTGAATTGCTGCTGCCACTGCTGCTTCATACATCAGGCAAAACAATGTTGCAGGTTATCAGATGGGTAGACATTAGGAAACCTTAGGTGGTCGACCCTGTGGCCTGTTGTGCCTGCCTGTCTACCTCATCCAGTCAGCAAAAATATGCTGCAGCATGGCAGATGGCCTTAAGGTTAGAAACTGCTGTCAGTCTACCCAGTGGGTGGCTGCACTGGTTGTGTATCTAATACAGTCATCCAAAATATACTGTAACATGCCAGAAGGACATCATTGTTGGAACACTTGGTAACCTACCATATGGGCTGCTGTGCCTACCACAACAGGTTGAGATTATTTATTAAAATAATTTCTGCAGTGGGTTGGGGACACTATACTAGGCAGTGTGCCTTCTTGATAAAATCCTTACTCAGCTAGAAATATGCTTTTGCTTGACATGGGGCATCATTTTTGGCATCACAGTCACATGCATTACTTTTAATAATAAAAGCTTCACCGACCCGGTGGCACAGAAGGATGAGGACCTTAACACCTTACCTCTCCCACACCAGCAGTCCAAATTCAGGAATGGGGCTTGGGCTGCAGGGGATCAGCTGGGGTAGAAGGATTGAGCATCCTAATGGACACCTCTCTCTCTGGGGGTGAGTGCAGCCATATGCTGCTTTGCTGCCACCTGGATGACCACAGATGGCAGTGCAGCTACAGCGGCTAGTGGGAGGGATATGGCAGGTGCTGCATACTGCATGCTTGTGTGAGAACATGCTTGGTGCACCCTTGACACTGGCATCCCAGGACAGAGAATTCTGGAAGCAAATAGGAAAAACTCCCCATTTGTCAGGATGAAGCTGCCAGTCCACAGACTTCACACCTGGCTACTCAGGCAGGTCTCTCCACAAACTGGATCCAGTTCACAATAGCAGGTAAGGGAGACTCTTTGCCCCCATCAGTGGGTGAAAGCTCTGAGAGAATGAGACGAGGGACCCTTAAGAGTCCTAGGAGATGCCAGGGCAATGGTGTTGCAACCAGGAATAGGCAGACAGGGGCCACTGGGGAATGAAGGAAAACAAATAATAAAAGCTTTCACAGCTTTGAAAACACACCTGTTTAGTCCTACTCTAGTGATCCACAGTGCAGACACCAGATGTGGAATTCACTCAGTCTGGGGTACTGGATTATGGTGTTGTAGCTGGTGTTTTGGAAGCAGGTAGTGCAAGGAAATACACATTTAATACATAATACAGTGCTCTGACAGTTATTTTAATCTCTTCTGGGGTGAACCTCAGTTCAAATGAAACAAACTTGTAGAACATTTCTGGGTGCATATTCAGGATTCAAAATTTGAATTTAAGAGGCTTTCACAACTAGGGATGCAGCGAAATTAAATTCCACTGGTGAAGTGAGCATAAGTGACCACCGCTTTGTCCCAACACTATTCCGGTGACCATTGCAAAATGCTCACTTCGCTTTATTATGGTTTTAGATTGTCATTCCACCTTAACGTGAACTAAGGTGGAGTGACAGCAATATAGGCAGCCCCAACACATCACATGGCTTACAGTACTGTAAGTCATATGCTTTAGCCAGGCAGGAAGGAAGTGAGTCATACAAGTAGATACTTTCACTTTCTCCTTTGCAGAGGTAGCGAGAGGAGGCATTTTGTGAAGGAGAGGAGAGGATTGTTCTTGTTTTAAAATGTGATCAAAACCCAAAAGCTTTTTAAAAGCTAATTGTTCAGGTTTTTTGTACTGTTTTGTCAGTTCATGTTTTCTTGTGGTGACCGATTTCTTTGTTTTATAAGTTTTGGTGTGTGTTTGTGTGTGTGTGTGTGTGTGTGTGTGTGTGTGTGTGTGTGTCTGTGTTGTGTGTGTGTGTGCCTGTGTTGTGTGAGTGTGTGTGAAGCTGGAGAGGGAAGGGTGATTTTTTGCAATGGGCCGGGGACAGGATGTGGCCCATGGCAGGAGGCTAGTAGTGCACATGCATGGGGCGTAGCCATGTGGTGTTGGACTGCTTAAAGTCTTTAGTCCCCCAGAGCAGCAGCACCACCACTGCCATGTCCACCAAGTCTGCCACCACCACCACCAGTGGCAGCCGCAGGAGCTCCAGCAGTGCCGCCTCCACAGCAGCAGGTCGTGCCCCAGGTCCATGACCATGCTGCGGCACTGCATCTGCCCCTCCAATGCCTGGTCCCCCCTGCAGCTCCCCAGTTTTGCAATTTTCAACTGTGTCCGGGGACAGCAGCCTTGTGGTATGTCTACTTTGTGGGGTGCAGGTGTGCCGTGACCCCTGGGGACACATCTGGGGACTGTTGACCAGTGCACCCATATGTTGAGCCACCACAAGGTGGGTGGCAGGCTACCACAGACAGGCCAGGCCTCCACCTGCTGGCCCTTCTGTGGCAGTGGCAGAGGGTGCTGCTGTTGTGCGCCACGCAGTAGGAGGAGGGCAGCAGCAGCAGTTGCTCCACTACCACCACCAGCACCATCCTCACCACCACATCTACCTGGTGTACCACCAACAGTGGACCCAACAATGCCTGCAACTCAGGCAGACATAGCACTTTGTGGGCCGTAGTGGCAGAAAACAACAAGAGGTGGGTGCTGTCTAGCAGCAGTTGGAGCAGATACAGTAACACCAGTAACAGATTGTGTCGATGCTCCATCTGCTGCTGGACCATCAGAGATCCCCATTAGCTTTTCTTTGCAGCACACCTCCCCCCACTGCTGTACTGTTTTGTCTTTTGTTTAATAACAGACAGAGGAAGGCCAGAGTAGTAGTTTAACGGGGAAGCAGTTAGTAACAGGGGCTCCCACCCCTGCAAGGCTTACCCTCCAGTTAAGCCTTTTAGTTATGTTGCAGCTTTTCTTGTGCTGCAAAATACTTTATTTAATAAAGAAAAGTCTGCGACCGGAGTATGGCAGACACTATGGGGATCCATTATGTGTAAAGGTGCGGCGGATGCACCATGTGCTTAATACTTTTGTATTGAAGCACATCATGTCACCGCACCTTACACATAATGGAAACCCCATAGTCATCCTTTCCAGGTTGCAGAGTTTTCTTAATTAAAATAAAGTATGTTCATGTACAAGAAAAACACTGCAACATACTTAAAAGGCTTAACCGGAGGGTACGCCTTGCAGGGGTGGGAGTTCTTATACTGACTGCTTCCCCTAATATATACATATACATACACATACATACATACATGCTCCTTATTGCCCTGTTATTATAATCCGGTGCCTCAGTAATTTTTACTTTCTGATGTGAAGCAGTTGTGGAAAAGCAGGACTGAGCAGTGCAAATATAATGTGCTAAATTTTATGTGTGGAGTCAGTGTTGTTTCCTGTGTGTGTGTGATGTCAGACATTGTTCAGCTTCTTGCAAGCATATATATGCTGACTTGTTGCAGCATTTATGGTATAAAGAACAGAGATAAGAATATATAACATATATTTTATTGTCACCATCATCATCAGCGGACTAAGTAATATGATATTTTTTCAGAGGTGTCTGGCCAGAGTGCACCTTAGTCACACACTGCACACATAACATTTAGGAGAGCATGTGTTTTTTGTGCTATTATCTTAGCAAAGTCATGTGTACACTGTGAGTGACTGAGGGTGCACAGTGACCTGAGATCTCTGAAAAATGTCATATCACTTACTCCGGCAGTGCTGATGGTACAAATAAAATGTATGTCATATATTCTTTCTTATCTGTATTCTTTACATACTGCAACAAGTCACACCATATTATATGTTTGCACGAAGCTGGACAATTCTACACACAGAAGAACACTGACAGCACACATGCAGTTTAGCATGCTAGCATGCTCAGTCCTCACTCTGACAAACACTTCCAGCGTCCGAGACAAAGTAAACATTACTGAGGATCCAGAATATTTCTTTTTGAAACAGACATTAAGCAGCAGTGCAACAATCTGGTGAAATTTTGACCTATACTTTTTATGCTATTTTACATTGCCACTACTTACCTCTGACTTGTATAATACCATTCTTTCAGTATTTGAGTCTGCTTTAGTACTTTTTCATGTCTGAAATAATAAAAGGAGCACTCCTTTTAATACAGTGCGGACCAGGTCTTCATCAGTATTTTCTGCTGTTTTTGTCTATCGTTGTTTATATATCACTTCTGTTGTGAGTAAAATTAACAATTATGTGGCAGGCAGTGTTTTCTGACCTCACATAACAATATTTGTTCAAAAACAGCTGCAAATACTGATGAAAACCTGGTCGAGCCATATTAAAAGGAGTTTTCCTTTTATTTTTCAGACATGAGAAAAAGTACTAAAGCAGACACAAATTGTGAAAAAGAAGGGCATCATACAAGTCAGGAGGTAAGTGGCTGGCAATCTGAAATAGCATAAAAGTATAGGTCAAAGTTTTCACCATATTGTTGCACAGCTGCTTTAATTTATAATTTAATTATGACATTGTGTGCTCACAACTCACAAAATGCAACTGTCTTGTGTCCAGAAAATCCCCAAGTGCTAACAAAGTGAAATGGGGCGTTACACCACATGCAAAGCCCCAGAATGTATTGCGCAGTCACTCATGCACACAGTGGTCATGCAGAGTCCCCAGAATTGTTCTGCATCCCCAAAATGCAACTGTCTTGTGTCCTGAAAATTCCCAAGTGCTGACAAAGTGAAAGGGAATGTTACACCACATGCAAAGTCCCCAGAATTTATTGCACAGTTACTCATGTGCGTAGGTATACACAGAGTCCCAGAATTTTTCTGCATTCCCAAAATACAACTGTCTTGTGTTCAAAATATTCCCAAGTGCTGACAAAGTGAAATGGGAGCATTACACAACATGCAAAGTCCCCAAATTTATTGCACAGTCACTCATGCATGCAGTGGTCACACAGAGTCCCAGAATTTTCTGCATCCCAAAATGCAGTTGTCTTGTGTCCAGAAAATTAACATACTATGATGATGTCATGATGCACAGTGTCTTGGTAAACCATGGAAGGAGGGATAACATGACATGAATCCATTCAATGTTCCATGAGAAATGATGACCGTGACAGAACTGTTGCTTGTCCAAAGTGTGCTGCATTTCCTGCGAATGCGATCGATCACCTCAACTGAATGGAAGGTGCCCTTTTGTGCACACTAATAGTATCCTTGGTGAGCTGATATATGTATATATATATATATATATATATATATATATATATATTTTCTAGGTGGGGTGTTGACACATATATTTATATATATATATATATATATTTATATATATACACATACTACTCATTGTATTGTTTTGTATCACAGGTCACATACTGTTGGTGTGCACATCCAGTGCTTGTTGAGAAATGTTGGCATTGAAATTGGAAATGGAATACTGTCAAGCCAATGAAGGTAAGTATTTTTTTTTTGGGGAGCATATTTGCAAGTAGGTCTCATTAATGGTTTATTATTTGATTTGATTGATTTTGGTTTGATAAAATTTATTTTTAAACAGGAAACATTTGTTGGGACACAGGTCCCATTTACAACAAAGTCCTGTGATTACATTCTATAAAAACACATATATAACATCACAATACAATCAAGATATATGACCTTCAATAGACCATACAACAAACTTAGCTAAAACATGTACAGGGGTCCATAAATAATCAAATAAAATAACTAAATCTAGAAAAGGCTTACAACAGTCTTCAGCTCATCTGTCAACTTATTATTTGGTTACTTCTTCACAGATTTCATCTGCATCCTTCTCCAGTCCAGTAACGATGGTCATGGTCATGGTCATCATCGATTCAAACGACTTCTGCTTGTTGCATGTCTGCCCCAACCCGGCGGGACATGATGTTGAAGAAGTTCTTGGATAAGGCAACTATGACACCACAAAGCATCTGAAAGTTTCCTAAAAAGAAATGAAGGACTTATTTTACAACTTGATTGCAGCAGTAAGACATTATGTTTAAGCCGCGGGCTGTTCCACCATGGGTATCTGGATTAACACAGATAGCAAGCTGTCCCACTGCAATCATCAGATCAGAATTTAATTTAGTACCAGGCTGTGTAACAAATACACTGTGTCAGTGTCCCTGCATCTCAAGTTACATTTAAAACCACATCTTGTCAAGTAAAAGTAACATGACCTGAGTCCAACTTTTCATCACTGTCATGGCTGCACAGCTGCAAATTTGGAATACAGTGCATATGTTGCAGAAATATTTTTTGTGATGTACATGTCACCTAGTTTATGAATCATCAGTCAGATTTTGCACTCTTATGAAAAAAAAAGGAACAGATGAAATAAAATTGATATACTTACCAGTATGGATTGGAAATGGAGATCCCATAGGTTCCTGTAGACAGTACTGCTGCTGTACCATTGATACAGACATTCAGCGAAGGACAGTCCTTTGTTGTTAACCTGTAAAAAACAACATAAACTGACCATATGTATTGGACCATTGCAGCTCAGAAAAGCAACAGAAAACAAAGCGTACAGCTAAAGGAAGTTGAATAGCATAGAAAACATTAGTAAACATACTCACTTCATAGTTTTAATAGTAAGAAGCCTTGTGCCTCTGGCTCATGGATGTGGTCTCCTGTTTGACTCCCTCTGCCTTGGCATGGTCAAGACATGTAATGGAAAACACTGTCACAATGGTGGTGGTGGTCATATCTGAGGCACATGGTGACATTCCTCACATCTCCCTGCATCTGGTGGTGGTGGCAGTGGCTAACAGTGGCCTTATGGTGGTGGTGGTAATCCAGGGACACACATGGTGACATTCCTTATGGTGGCATTGGCTAACTGCAGTCTTATAGTGGTGGTAGTCCAGGGGACACACAGTCACATTCCTATGGTGGCAGTGGCGAACAGCGGTCTTATGGTGGTGGTAGTCCAAGGGACATGGTCACATTCCCACGGTGGCAGTGGTGAACAGCAGTCTTATGGTGGTGGTAGTCCAGGGGGACACATGGTCATATTCCTATAGTGGCAGTAGCGAACAGGTAACAGCAGTCTTATGGTGGTGGTAGTCCGGGGCCAGGGTATGCTGTGCTCTATGTTATAAATGTGATGTGACATATGGAATTTGAGTCACTATAGTGGGACACTGGTTTAATTTTATGAAAAGAAAGCATGTATCATACAAGAAATGTGACAGCCTTTTTTTTTCCGCCTCCCCTTGCTCGCTGGTCCCCACTCCTTCGGGCTCCACAGGTTCCCCAGCCCCACTGTCCTTACCCAGCCCTCCTCTAGTCCTCATATGGCAGCTGATCCCCGGGATATCCCAGCGTATCCCTTCACGCAGCGGGTCCCCTTCTCTGAGGGGAAGGCACCAGAGGAGAGGATGACCCCAGCACACACTACTAGGCCCGGGGATGCGCTGAGGAGCAGGAGGCCCTGGGAAGGCACTGGAGGCACTCAGGGAATGGAGAGCCATCATCCAGTGGCCAGCAAGCAATTTTTCCCTGTTTCTGTTGGGGCAGTGTAATGACGTCATGGCATATGCCAATGTCCGCTCCTCCCCAGTTAGTATTTGGGCCTTGCATCCTGTGATACTCCCAGCCTCCACTAGGAGCCAGCAGGCACCGGATCAGTCTCCTACAAACCCCGGAGAAAGAGCTGTCCCTGGGATGCTCAATCCTTCTCCCACCAGCCGTCCTCCAGTGACCGGGCTCGTTCTGAACCGGGTCACTGGCATTCTAACAAAATCCAATCGCTGCACGGTGGGCCAGCGTGACAGCCTTTAAACCACTTAAGTTAAAAAAACTTGTCAACATTAACCTCATCATCATTCTCATAAAGAAAGCTGCCCTCACAGTCTTCTATGTCTGAATTCTGACCACTGGGAAATTCTTTTCTCCATTGTGTTATCATCTACATCAATGGTAGGCCATTTCATGCTGCCACTGCCACCAGGATGATCCCTTTCTACAACATCAGCAAAACCATGACTATGCCAGGGTACGAATACTGAGGTTGCAGTCTAAGCTGGTATGTGCTCTCATTCATTTTATGAATGTCAGCAACTAACATTTGCAGGAGAAAGGTCTGTACAAGGTTCCGAGCTATTTCACCTGCTGAGCTGAATACCCTCTCGACACTCACACTGAAGGGTGGGCATGTCAGGTACTTCAGTGCCACAGTGGTCAGCTCTGGCCATTCACTGACCTTTCCACTCCAGTATAAAAGGGATGATCATCAGTGATTCACAGATGCCTGTTTTCAGACAAATATGACTCAACCATTCTCTGTGTCACACTAAGTCCAGTTGTTGATGTATCATCCTATTCTGCCGAATCATTTATTTCACAGATACCCACTTGGGACAAAGCCTCCCAAAGTGGGTTAATGCCAACCACTTTGATGACAGACCACCTGGAACTGCAGTCCCTTCCCTTACAGGATATGCTTGATACTACTCCCTCCAGGTTCACCTTCAGCCTGATTATGCTGCTGAGATCTGCTGACCTTGACACATGACTTCTGTGCCTTATGAACCAAGCTCACCAGTTGCCCACTGACAGTTTTTACCTGTTCAGGACCACCCTCCAGTAGTGAAGCAATTCCAGGTTTGTATTGTGGGTCCAGCATTGTTGATATTGCAAAGTTCTCACTATGCTTAATGTTCAAGATGTGATGATTCTGGTCAAATACTGTCAGCATGTGTTTCAACAATACACTGCTAGCACTGTCACCAGCAACATCAAGTTTATGCTGTACATTCACCAGCGTCTGCCTCAGCACCCATGGCAGTGGAATTGATTGGCTAATGGAGGCAGACTCGCCACCGTTCAGTCGTCATAAACATGGAGGCCCCGGAACTGTCACGGCTAGTGTGCATGACAAGATATTCTGGGATGGCTTTGTACTGTTTATGCAACCTCTCTGCCATGTATAAAGTAGAGTTCCACCGGTGACAACTTCCAGCTTCAAGTGGTGCTGCGGGAGGCTGTTTCGGATCTGCAACTGCCAAGTTGGTCACAGGCCTTTGCAGCGCATGAAAAGTGAGAACAGATACAGTGCAACTGTCAGCATTTTATATATCAGGGTGCTGCAGAAAATCCTGCACCACAAGATTTAAACAGTGGGCCATGCATGGAACCCAAAAAAGCCACCATTCAGTAATACATTTCACCACATTTGACCCATTGTCACTTGCTATGAACCCAGCTCACAGGGACAGCGGGTTCAGCCACTTGTCAGTTTCAGTCAGTACCAGGTTCAACATGTTTTCATCAGTGTGTGAACAGGTCACATTGTGCATAGTAATTGTTGCATACTGTCGAATTCCTGGAAGATTGCTACCACAACACTCCACCTTACTACACTGACTATTCACACTACCAACAGGACAAACAACCTCGGCACCTGCACCCAGTGTGCAGTTATACACAAATATGAACCCCTGCTGTTTTGCCACTTGTCCACATATCCCTGCTTAAATGGATGAATGGAGAGGAGGAATGTTAAAGGCATGTCTTACTGAGTCGGACACAGTACGTTACAACTTAGGGAAAGCAAGGGTTGAGAAGTATGTCCTGGATGGGACTTTCCATTTTGGACAAGCACGTGCAGCAAACTGCCAAACCTAGAATTCTCCACAAAGGAGGAGGGCAAAAGATCAATTGGCAGCATTTCAGCTACAGCAGCATTAAGTTCACGTGACACTGTATGATAGGGTGGGTACTTCAGCTTATGTGTAAAACACTCTAACGTGGGCTGACTTAAACGTTTTACACAGGGTGAGATGACAAATGGTTCTGCTCTGTGAATCACAGGGTAGAGTGTGGATGTGTGATGAAGACAGTTGCACAGGTGATGACAAACCAAGAAATGCAGTTTTTTCCCAGATTTTCCAACGGGTTGATGTACCACTTGCACTAGACATACTGCATTGACCACCACCACCACCAAAACTGCTATTCTCACCACCACTAGACAAGATTTCAAAATCATTCTGCACCTCCACTTCAACATGCCTGTAGTAACCATCTGCTCATATTTCATCAGTACTGCACACATTGAATTTTCTACTTGATGTTACAGTCATGGAAGGGGATATACATGCTCATTATGGTTGATGACGAGGGTGAACGCTCCACTGTGGTACAGGTATTAGCTGCCATCTTATGCTGGGTTCACAGTGCCATGTGCCTGTTCTTAAGATGTGTACACTGTCCCCTGTGCCCAACTGGCTGCCCTTTTCACCTTGACTCACACACACCTGACAAACCTAGCAGATTGCAACTGATTCATCATTTGCATCTTACACAAAAATCCCAAACAAGGGATTGTGATGCTGCAGTTTTAACATGTCCCTGATGCTGCTTATTGGACTCTGTTTTTAAGCCATGAAGTGGGGGGTGTGCGCATGATTTTTCAGGCAGGACACACTTGGACTGCAACTGACCACCACGCTACCTATCATTATTACTGGGTCATCATCATCAACTGAAACTGGTAAATCACAACTTTTACGGGGGTAATGCAACCAGACCCAGACACAGCCACCTTGAATTTCTTTTTCTCCAGTTCCCAACAGGGTCACTGACATCATCATCATATTCATCAGCATCATCCACATCTTCTGCTTGGATGCTGGCATGTGGACTGCATGTTGCAACCACAGCAACATTATCATCATCAGATTCATCATCATCAGCACCACCATCACCAACATTTTTCACCATACAGTGAATCACTGCATGGCAAATGCATGATCTGAACTGCAGTGGAAGAAATGTCACATTGTGTGCTATCGTTGACATGATGATCAGAATCCTCATGTTTAGTTACTGGGATGTTACTGGGGAGTATGACATCATCTACACTGGCACTGCTTCACACTCCACTATATTTGTGGACATCGTAAACTGGTCAGAAGTGGAACTTGAGGCAGCGGTACTCATACCACCACCAGCAACTGCACTAACATCACCAGCTGGGACAACATCATCTCCTCCAACTATGAGTGAAGCTACTGATTGCGCTGTAAAAAACATTGAAGGAGAAATATCTTTCCTCACATCAGCAATGCACTTCTGCGATCATGCATTACCACGCCCACAATCTTACCACTGGTAGTGCCATGGTCAGAAACAGCTTTGCTTGCACATCTCTTTGTGGACATTTTGGGGATCAACAAGAATATTCCAAACAAATTTAGATTTTGGAACGCTCACTCTGGATGGGGCTGGGTGACGCTGGATGTGAAGCCTTAAAAACAATTGTGGCTTCAACAAGAGATACAGATGCAAAGTCATAACATTTTCAACAACACCTTAACTACCCAGTGGTGCTGTCAAGTCAGAAACAATCCAATCTGGAAAAGAATACCTTTTGCCGGGGAGGGCACTGACTGCAGATTACAACAGTGTAAAATCAAGAAAAGATACCACAATGGCAGTACAACATCAGTGGATAGCAGATTCACACTGTTGTGCCTGCAATTACACTGTGCTACAATAAAATGTGTATTATTTGATGTCATGCCCACACACACACACACACACAATTTGTCTACAAGTAATGCATAGCAAATTGAAAACTTCAGTAATATACAACGTATTTTAAACAACTTGAAATTATGCATTGTTGCACCAGGTCCACAACACACACAATCAGCAAAAACATTTCAACAATTATGGAAAATATTACTGTGTATACATTAACACAGTCAGTTATACAAGAAAACTATAGCCAAAACAAAGAACTCCCTATTTCTCCAACTTAAGTCTCGTACACCACAGATACGCCCCTCCCCAAAGCACACTTCCACTGTTTGTCAGTACACAGACTGAATGTTGTTCATTAACATTCAAAATCCACACACAAACAATAAACGCTTGATGATATGAGCACAGGAGGGTTTCCTACAATAGATGAACTAAAGTTTCAGCAAAATAAAATGACTCAAAAGGGCTTTTTAACAGTTTTAGAAGGTCTGAATCACAGAGAGCTCTCAAGAGCAGACTGTCTCAACAGCTTCCTACACACTACCCCGAACTGAGGCTGTGCAGAACAATCTAGAGCCCATGTGACCTGAAATCAATGAATCACTGCAAAATTCACCTTTGGAGCTTAAAACAATTGAAGTACATTTTTAATCTACTTAGCCTTAAAATTTGTGGAGTAGTGGTTTTGGGAAGAGGCAGAGTAATGCAAAGTCATTGTTTTCAATAGACTTCACATTACCGATTATGATGCAAAGTACTCACTTTGCGCTGTGGAGGACTTCACCACTTTACTCCGCCGAATCGCCCATGGAACGAATTGAGGCCACTCGCCCACCATTATTCAATACAGCTCTAATTACAGCAAAATGCTGAATATGCGAAAACAAGTATGCCAAGACTCTTACCTTTCAAAAGAATCAGTTGAGAATTTGTAATAGTAATAATAGGAGAACACCCAAATGTGACTTTGACATGCACTTTGAAATTCACCGTTCATGCTGTCTTGGTTACACAATAATGTATTATGCTGAATCAGTTTCAGTTACCCCAAAAATGCAGTTATTGCAGCTCCCACACACCCTGGAGGGTTACTGTTTCACTTACAACATGCATAAAATCTCAAATATTATAAATATTGTTAATTGCACTTGGGTTATGCTCTACCCTTAGTAACTGTGAACCAAGAGCCCAGAGTCTTCGAAGATACCAGGGCCCCCACTACAGCTTTTGATAGGCAGTTGCACTGTGCATGACTGTATATGTGAGGTCTGTACAAATGCCAAGGCCACCTGCCACTCCCATCCTTCATGAAAGGAGAGGTTTGTGTGCTAGGCAGTTCTTATCTGAGTTTAGCTCTAAGACTCAGCTCAGAGGAGAACAGCCATCCCTGGCTTCCGAGAGAGAGAAGCAGACAGAGTTTAGCAACCCGTCCCCCATCCTGGGGGTAGTAAAAGTGCTTTTGATCAGATGCAGCAAAACACCGAAGTGAAATGAAGAAAGATCTAGAAAATGGAAAGGAAGAGGGCTGACAACAGTTACTGAGAAAGAGAGAGAGAGAGAGAGAGAAGTAGCTGGTGGTGTTAAAGAGGGTAAGAGAAATAAGAACTATGAATCCAACGGTCTCCCTAGATTTGAGAAGAGAGACAACTTCAGGTGGAACAGTAGTGGCTCCTATCAAGGGTAGAAATTAAAATGTACAGTAATCCCTGCATGGGACCCTGATGCAGAAGTACCCTGTGTAGAATGTATGTGGTTTAGTTGTAGGACACTTGTGTAATGTCTGTGTAATTAATACATTAGTTTTTGCTTGACTCCACTTCCCTGGTGGACAATAACATCTTTGTGTAAATAGTTATTGCAGTTAGCAGCAGCTTTAAGGGACCTCTTTATTAGCCCATGGTGCTTGGGCTCAAATTAGAACTGAATGAATTACTCAGCTCGCATTTTGTTGTGGTGCTCTAGTAGCCACATTATTGGGAAATGTTTGCACCATTAATATTTACCTGGCTAAATCTATATTAGATGAAAATGTTTCTGACACTATGTTATATGATTCCCATAGGTCCTTATCCTGATGAAGCCCATACGGCTGAAACATTGGTATCCTCTATCAGGACCTGACCTTGAATCACATTACTAATAAAATACTTGTGAATTTGATCTTTGGTGTGGCTGTTCATTCTGTTTGCTGCTGTTGAACATTTGCATACTACATCCCAGTCTAAGACATTTCGTTAGAATTACCTGAGCAGGGTACCCACCCACAACCTTTATTTGACCACAAATTAGAACCCCATGGGTTCCTCACCTTTAGGGATGAGCTCATAGTCCGCAGTGTCAGGGAACTGGCCACAGGTATAGTCAGTTTTATTTAGTAAACTATTTTGAATGCTTTTGAGGAAATGAAATCTCCTAATTCAATAGATTTGTCCAATTTTAAATCACAGACTTTGTCCTTTATTTTATGGAAAGGGTGGTGGAACCATGGAACAGCCTGCCTGCAGAGGTGGTGGGCACCATGACCGTAAATAGTTTCAAGCATGGCTGGGGCAGAGTGAATGGTTTGGTGGTCTCTCAGGTTGGTAGCAGGCAGGAGGGAGCAGGGGTAGACCGAGGGATAAAACCCTGTATGGACAGTACAGTAGGACCAAGGGAAGATAAGAAAGTCTAGGCAGACTAGGTGGACCTTTGGTCTTTTTCTGCTGTCATTGTCTATGTGTTTATGTTTTGATGTTTGTAGCCTGATTTGATGCAATGTGTCCTCTCAAAACACCCCTTCCTTTCCTGGGATCCCTTCATGAATAAAGAATGAAGTCTATATTCAGCATCTCAGCTATTGCACCTGCCTCTCTCACAGGTTCTTCACCCATTCTCTTCCTTTACTTTCCATTTATGTACTGGAAGAAGGCTATTGTGTAGAGCTGTACAAATTATTAATTTCTGTTTCCACCACAATTCTGTAGCATTTCTGCCTCATTCTGCAGAATTCTGTCAGAAATGGAATACCAAACTTCTGAAAATGGAATATTAACAATGAAATTATGTTTCACAGTTGATGTAAGCCATGGATTCATTAGGGTTATGTGTCCTGTAGATTTTCTTTTGCTGTTTACATAAAATGCTTTTCAGAATCCCAAAGAGTTAAAAAGAAATTCTTGAAAAGCATTTTGGAAGTGGAATTGCCATTCCGCTCAAATTCCTCTGGTTAAATTCCATATTCTGCACAGCTCTGCCTTTGTGTTGTCTGCAGCTCCTACTGCTATCCTAGCTTTCAGTCCTTTCTTGGATTTTTTAAGTCTTACCTTGCAGCCCTTCACAGCCGCAGTCTGTACTTCTTTCTGGCCTGGAGGACACCCATCTAATTCAAGCAGTGATAGACTTTCTTTTTGTTTAGAATCAGGTAAAGAGATCAATTTTGTGTTTGCAGCCTCGTGTCCTCCCAGCAGCTCCTGTTGTTCTCCCATAATGCTAAGCACAGTCACAGAGGACTGTACTTAGCCCTGGTCAGAACAGCAAGACTGACAAACATCTGATCTGAGCTTATAGAAGCTCTACAATGCACTGTAGGCTGTTGAATCTCCAACTACTACAACCCAGCTCTGACAGCTGCAGGGATTCTGGATTTCTGGTGACAATAAATGTCACCTTGGCAGTCAGCAGAATCACCTGATACAAGTTATTCAACTGCAGTAAACAGGAGTAAAACTTTTCTGCACACAAAGTAAAATTAGGACCAGCTCCCATCTAACATAGAAGCATAACACATAGAAACATAGACTTTGACAGCAGATAAGGACTACTTGGCCCTCCCAGTCTGCCCATTTCCTACATATTGGATAAGCTACAGATCCTAGTTAACCAACAGCCTACTTCTTCTAACCCACCAGAATTGCCTTATGTCTGTCCCATGCATTCTTGAATTCCCCACTGTTTTTGACCCCATGACCTCCTCAGGAAGGCTGTTCCATGCATCCACCACACTCTCCATGAAAAATACATGCATTGCCCTGAGTCATCCCCCTCCCCATCTTCAGATTGTGCCCCTTATTCTTCACATCTCTTTTCTGAAAGATGATACCTCTTGGACTTTGTTGATTTATAGAGACATAGAAACATAGAAGTTGACGGCAGATAAGGACCGCAAGGCCCATCCAGTCTGCTCATTTTTCCTACCTTATGAATGTGTCATAGGCCTTTACTCTGTCAATGGCCTATCTAATCATACTCATCTATGTTGCTCCCTTATGCCTGTCTAATGCCTGTTTGAAGCCCTGCATTGTATCCATATCCACCACTTCCTGAGGTAGGCCATTCCATGCATCCACCACCTTCTGTGAGAAAGAACTTCCTCACATTACCCCTTAATTAGCCTCCCTCTAATCTCACGCTGTGTCCTCTTGTCCTGCTATTTTCTTTTATTGAAACATGTTAGACTCTTTCACCTTGTTAATGCCTTAAAATGTTTGAATGTTTCAATCATATCACCTCTCTCCCTCCTTTGCTCTAGGGTATACATATTGAGCTCCGTTAATCTGTCCTCATATGTTTTCCGATGCAGTCCCTGTACCATCTAGGTTGCCCTTCTCTGGACTCCATTTTGTTAATGTCCTTGTGCAGGTGCGGCCTCCAGTACTGCATGCAGTACTCCAGATGGAGGCCTAACCAGTGTCTTGTAAAGAGGGATTATTACCTCCCTATGACTTGTGACACTCCAACATCCCCTAGCCTTACCTACTGTTTTAGTGGTCTGCTTGGATGATTTCAGATCATCTGTGATGATGATGATGCCCAAGTCTCTTTCTTCCCTTGTGATTGGCAGCAACTTCCTCCCAATCTATAGGTGACTTCAGGGTTTCTCTTCCTATGTGCATGATCTTGCACTTCTTTGCATTAAACCCTAGTTACCACTCTTCTGACCATTTTACCAGTTTATCCAGATCTCTTCTCATTCTGCCCGCCCCATCTGGATCATCTACTCTGTTGCAGATCTTGGTGTCTTCTGCAAACAGACAAACCTTACCCTGCAGTCCATCTGCAATGTCACTGATAAAGATATTGAAGAGGACTGGCCCCAGGACTGATCCCTGAGGTACCCACTTGTGACTTTCATCTCTTCTGACTGTATACCATTTACCACCACTCTCTGTTTTCTGCCTGCCAACCAGTTTTCCACCCAGTTGACCAACTTCTGACCCACCCGAGCCTACCCAGCTTATTAATCAATCTTCTATGTGGAACAGTATGGAAAGCTTTGCTGAAGTCAAGGTAGCTAACATCAACTGCACCCCTTGGTCCACCACTCTGGTTACCCAATCAAAGAAATCTATGATATTAGTCTGACAGGACCTTACTGTTGTAAATTCATGCTGTCTTTGATCCTGTGCTGCTATGGACTCCAGGTGTTGCACTATCCTTTCCTTAAGGAGTGTCTCCATAATCTTGTCCACTACTGAAGGTAAGACTTACTGGTCTATAGTTGCCTGTCTCCTCCCTGCTACCACTCTTGTGGAGTGGGATCACATGAGCCCTTCTCCAGTCTTCTGGGACCTCTCCTGTGCTCAGAGACTAACTAAACAGTTCTGCTAATGGCTCTGCTAGTTCCACCCTTAGCTCCTGTAGTACCTTGGGATGTATGCCATCTGGTCCCATTGCCTTGTCCACCCTGAGCTTAGCTGAGCTCTTTTAGGATCCTTTCTTTTGTGAGGACTTGTGCATACCTCCCTCCCCCTGTGTCCATGGTGCTGAGCTGTGGCCCTGCCTACCTTCTCCTCAGTTAATAACTGCAATAATAGCAAGGTTAGAGGAATGGTCAAATGTATGGCAGCTTAGATTCAATGCTAAGAAGTGCAAGGTAATGCACCTGGGAAACAAAAACCCAGGGAAGAGTACACAATGGGGGTGAGATACTAACAACAACAAAAATGGAGAGGGACCTGGGGTAGTCATGCATTCAGATGACTCCAAGATGGGCAAGCAATATGAGAGGCAGCAAGGAGGGTTGGGGGATACTGGGATGCATGGGGAGGCATCACCAGTAGAAAACAGGAAGTTATTATCCTCTGTACAGACAGCTGGTGAGACCCCATCTGGAGTACTGTGCAGTTCTGGAGACCCAATCTCCGCAAAGACATAGACAGGATGGAAGCTGTCCAGAGGGAGGCAACTAAAATGGTGCAGGGTCTGCACGGAAGACATATGAAGAGAGAGACTTAAGGAGCTTAATATGTATAGCCTCGAGGAAAGGAGGAGAGGGGACATGATAGAAACTTTCAAGTACCTCAAGGAATCAACAAAGTTCAAGAGGGTAGCATCTTTCAAAAAGAGGTGTGCAAGAACAAGAGGGCACAATTTGAAGATAGATGGGGGCAGCTCAGAGGTAATTTAGGAAGTATTTTTCACAGAGAGGGTTGTGGATGCATGGAACGGCCTTCGGAGGAGGTTGTGGAGTCAAAATCAGTGGTGGAATTCAAGCATGCATGGGATAGTCATAAGGCAGTTCTGGGGAGTGGGTGGAAGAAGTAGGTCTGCTGGTTAACTAGGATCTGCAGCTTATCCAGTAGGTAGGAAATGGGCAGACTGGGTGGGCCAAGCGGTCCTTATCTGCCATCAAATTCTATGTTTCTATGTTTAATACTGAGCAGAAGTATCTATTTAGATAGATGCTTTTCCTTGGTCCTCCTCAACACACATCCCTTATTCCTTGAGGTACTTGAAAGTTTCTATCATGTCCCCCTCCCTCCTTTCCTTGAGGGTATACATATTATGCTCCTTTAATCTCTCTTCTTTTAATTAAGAGTGCTGTTTTAACTACTGCAACCCAGCTCTAACAGCTGCAGGGGATTCTGGTATTTCTGGTGACCGCAAATGTCACCAGAATATTTTCTTCTTTTAATTTTTGTTTATTCAGTTTTAACTGAAATAGAAAATTAATCCTCAGAGGATTAGACAACAAGTGAAGTACACCCCAGTATTATCATAGTAGGTGTGCAATTGCAAGCCCTGCTGTTGATACAAGATTGGATGGCTGTACATAACAAACCTTGTACTCAAACATCCATACACACAGAGCTAAATGCCATCAATGCTAGGAGATATGAGCACATTAAAATAGCACTCTTAAGTGCAACTGACACGTCTAAAGAGTCGTGCCAGTAGTGCCCTACCCTGTCTACAGTACCTCCGGTACAGACAGTACTGCAAATGGAAGTACTGTAAGCAGTATTTTACAGTAAAGATGTGGCAGTGCACAATGTGCACCCTGCTGCAGCCTCAGGTCCCTTCCTGATCCAATCCTGAGGATGACATCGGGTCAGGATAGGATCGGTGAAATTCCATTTCGCCAGCAAGTGTATGTAAAAATTGGCATTTCCTGTAATTTTGCTGGTGAAATGCCACTTTCATGGTGAAATGCCAGTCCCACAGCACTTTTACTGGCAAAATTCTATCCCAACCTGACATCATCCTAACGTTTTATTGCCCTTGGAGGTTGCCATTCTGGTTTCTGTTATGGCCTCTAGTCTTCCTAGAGTGCCCTTTGGTGTGATGTCTAATTGCCCCTGCAGGAAGCCAGTGTCTTGTTACAGGGTCTGTCACAGCTCAGCCACAGAGAAAATACTTCTTCCAAAGAAGACACGCTGCTAGATTTTGGGTGAGTGTAATCATTATTATTTTTTGATATTGTATCTTGTCCTTCTATATTCTGCTGTGTGTGTGTGTGTGTGTGTGTGTGTGGTGTATTTGAATGATGTCACTGTTTGCTTTATTCTCTCAGTCACTTTCAGTTTTTGCACCGGTACTAAGTAGCAGAAATTGAACATCACCTTATAGATTGCAACATAGCAGGACAAGGTACTAATATCAAAAATAATAATGATTACACTCACCCAAAATCAAGCAGTGTGACTTCTCTGAAAGAAGTAGTATCTTTGTGGCTGAGCTGTGACAGACCCTGACTAAATCTAAGGGCATAGCTACATCATTGTCACATGAGCCAGGGTGCATAGAGAGAAAGAAAGCCAATAAACCTATTTGTGATGGAGATCCCCAGGTGTTGTAAACTACCACATAGCTAGCAGGCTAATTTAGGAAAAACTCCTAATAGCAGACAGAGGAAGGACATACTAGGACTTAACATACATATCAAAACACTCTACTTAACATATGTTTTGCACATTCTGGGTGGACTTCTCCTTTAATGGAAATGTAATTAAAACTGCATATTAATTGTCAAGTGTAACATGGCTCAATATTACATATGGGTATCCTTATGCTTGAAGTAGACTGTTGAACAATACTTTATCTCAGACTAGGTAAGCATTAAGCCCACGACAAGGAGGTTCTACTGGGTAATTAATGCCTGGTTGTGGGGGGTGGGGCACGAGGCCACAGACTGACTGCCTGCAACCACCCAGCCATGCATTAATTCCCAGTAGAACCCTCCTTTATGGTTTAATGCTTGTAACAGGGCAAGCTCTGTTACAAAAAATTGTGCAGTGCATGACAGATATACTCAGTAAAGAAAAAAACTGGCTCAGTGTTAAAACATTTTTTATTATCTTAATTCGAAAGATTCAGTTGATGACACTGTTCATATTTAATAATATTGTGGATGCTATCTGTATATAACAGTGCTTGAAATATTGAACATTATAGTGTATTTTAAAATACTCTTAATATTAATGGAACTGCTGTAAAGTTTGACAAACGTTAACAGAACACTGTCTCACTTATAAAATGTTGTTGAAACTGTGCAGGAAATGCATGCTGGTATTATTTACATACACAGTACTTTCACTGTTCTGCTGCAAATGTGTTTTAAATAAGAATCGGTAGGCTAGAAATGGAACAATAACTTCTAAAAATATATTTTCATATACGTGGATAGAATACCAGTGACTGAATCACCATGAGGCATCGTGGCTGGACGACGTGATGCAGGAGTAACAGGTTTTGCCAGAAAAGGAGCCATTCCAGATGTTACTTGCTCTCTGTATTCTTTGTCTACCCATCCTGTGATCCCAGTCAGGCTGCAGATAGACAAGGTACACACCAACTTATCCATTTCGTTACTGTTCAACATTGCAGACAGAAACAGAAATAATGTCGGTAGTCAGAATTCCACGGAATGGCTGTGTGGGAAAGGACATGTCTGTGTTACTTAAGTACTGCTCACTAGCGAATTTTAAGTGGTTGCCAAAGGTAGTGCAGCACACATCGGGTATTACTAAGAAATTAATGCCTGGTTCTGGTTTGGTCATGTGTTACTGTTACACCAATGGAAATTCATTATTCTACTACAACATGCATTGCCATGTTACAAGGGAGAGTTTAAATCTACCACCATCACTTGATGTCTTTGTGCTTCTCCTCTCAGTTATAAATTGGGTTGAAGCAGGAGTAAACCCCACTGAAACAAAAATATGGTTTTTAGCTGGGTTAGCCAGGTTAAATGCATTGTAAGATAAGAACAAAGATGCCTACAAGATATGTACAGTACAGGGCTACAGACTCATGGCAGGAAGCCAGTTAACCTGTTATCTGGGTTTGACAGAACTTCTATATGCTCTGCTCAGTGGATGAGACTTGTGATAGTTTAATGAGTAATTATTCACATACCTAAACAGCGAATTATACAGCACATTGCAGGGTTATTGCCATGTTAATCAGGCAGTAGAATGGATGCAAAGTACACTTGATGGTTATATTGTCTATTTCACTAGCAGTGACTTATTATACAAGCTTTTGAAACACACAGTTCTGAAAGCATGTGTATGATGTCTCTGTTAGCCAAATAAAATGTTTGCCACCAACTCTGTTTGCATTGTGTGAATTATATGCTATGTACTAGGATCAGTATCCACCCACTGAAGGAACATAGAACTTAAAGATGAAGGCAGGCAGTTTGTCCTATCATGACCTTCCTTACTTTTCCAGTAGTCTGTAAACTGTAAGAGTGGCTCCATCATGGACTTTCCTAATCTGGTCTTGAATGTGGTCAGTGTTTCTGCCCTGATTTCTGACTCTAGCAGACTGTTCCAGGTACTCACCAACCTCTGGGTATAGAAACACTTTCTTCACATTATAGCTCATGTCGTTTGTGATTGTAACCACTACTGCAGCTGTACATAGACTGAGGGGTTTCACTAGGATAGCACAGCTCTGCTACCACAATTAAGAAGATCATAAACTGTATGAACATGGGGTTTTGCTTGACTTAGTATGCAACTTCAAGGGTGCTGCTATCAGTCTGCTACTCCCTATCCCCCACACACACACATGTGGGGCACAGCCTCACTGGGAAGTGACACATATCCTAACTTAATCTTCCTCCTTTTCTCTAGCTGTGTTGAGAAGTGTAGTCTGATTCACTGCACCCTTATGAAAAAAAAATGTAATTAATTTGCACAGCACCAGGTTGCACACTGAAGAAACAGTAAGCTGCTTCTCTGAGTCCCAGGTCTCTAGTTGCCTTGGTGGCACAGCTGGTAGTACAATCAGAACAGTATTCCAGTCGGCCTGGGTTCAAATTCCAGCTAAGGCACTTCTTTCTCTCTTGTGTTTGTGTTCGATATATATACACCACACCCTTCTGTATAAAAAATTTAATTATCTGTGCAGAAACAGGTTGTACATTAGAGAAGGGTAAAGGATTTTGGGAGTGCCGTTTCCAGTTGCCTTGGTGGCACATTTGGCATTGCAATGGCATGGTATTCTGGGAAGCTTACATTAAAATTGCAGCTAAGGCACTTACTGGATTGTTTGTATATCTTTGTCAATGTGGTGAAATACTCTAAAAAATAAATATTTATTTTCTCTTTATGTTCAAATATATGCACTCTGCAACAATGGGAATAAAACAATGGCAATTTATTTGTACAGCACCAGGTTGTGCACTTGAGAATGAGTAAGGTGATTCTAATAGTCCTAGGTTTCTAGTCGTCTTGATGGCACAGCTGGAAGCACAATAAAATAGTATTTTGGATAGCCTGGGTTCAAATCCAGCTAAGGCCATATTTTCTTCTGTCTTCTGTTTGTTTGGGTTCCATATGTAAACCGCACTCTTGGAATTAAACTGTAATTATCTGTGCAGCACCAGGTTGTGCACTGGATGAAGAGTGAGGTGCTTCTGGGGTGCAAGGTTCCCAGTTGCCTTGGTAGTACAGCTGATAGGGCAACAGAATTGTATTTCAGACAGCCTGGGCTTAAATCCCAGCTGAAACATTTATTTCATTCTCTCATTGTCTGTTTTCCACATGTATGCATGGCACACTCTGCGAATAAAAAAAATGTAATTAGTTTGTGCAGCACAGGTTGTGCATAGTAAAATGAGTAAGCACTTTCTGGTAGATCCAGATTTCCAGTACCCTTGGGAGTACACTGGAATGGTATTCTGGGCAGCGTGGGTTCCAAATCCAGCTAAGGCATGTATTTCTTTTGTTTTTTGTGTTTCATATTGTGTATATTCATACCACTTCCTTGGGAATAAAAAACTAATTCATTTGTGCAGAACCAGGTTGTGCATTGGAGAAAGAGTAAAATAGTTCTGGGAGATCCAGATCTCAGTTGCCTTAGTAGTACAAAGGAATGGTATTAAAGGTGGCCGGTTCAAATTCCACTTAAGGCACTTACTTTTGTTTTCTCTTTTTGTGTTCCATATATGTCACACCACACCCCGTGAATTTAAAAAATTCAGAATTTATACAGCATCAGTTTGTGCATTGAATAAAGAGTTAGGTGTTTTAAGTCCCAGGTTTCCAGTTTTCTTGGTGGTACAGCTGGTATTGCAATGGTACAGTATTCTGGGTCTTATGGGTTCAAATCCTATTAAGGCACTTATTGTACACACCAAGCCCTTGCAGACAAAAAAAAGTTGTGCAAGCTGCTGTAAAATCATAAAAAGGCTACTTAAAAAGTGCATGCATGCAGCAAAATTTGTGGTAGCACAAGGGCACCTTTCATGGAAATGTTTTTGTGACACTTGCAATTTTCTGTTTTGACAATCCTGCCCCTGCTCATTAGGCATCGCTTGTTGAACTGTGACATCACTTCCCATCTAAAGTTTCCACTGTATTGCTTCTGCCTTATTTGAATACATGGCTCATTTAGATATGACTATGAGTATATCCAGGTTGCTGACACTTAAAAGTAAGCCAGTACCTGGTCTGAAGAGGATTTCATGGTCATTCAGCTTTAAAGGGTGTGCTGTTCACACAAACTTTACTTCCGTTTAAAGTACAAAGTTGATGTGAATCACCTTGTTCATAAGAACATCCCTGGTTGGAGGGCAATTTACATAAATTCAGTGGAACAGAACTACAAATGAGAACAAAAAGGAACTAACAACCAGTTGAGATAAACTAAGGCAGACAATCCCATTTAAAGTACTGAAATCTGGGTATTCCTCAGGCTGGGGAGTCAGTTAATTCAGTTTTACCTTGGCAGTCATTTTTTTATTTAGGTTAAGCAATAGAAAGTTTAGACTTCTAAAAGCACTCCAGGTTGTTAAGAGTTAATTCTGAGACAAGGTAATGGTGACAGTCATCTTTTAAGAAAGTGCTTTAGAAAGGTTTTACTAAGGCTCTGTACTTAAGAGCTAGCATGCTGCGTAAAACTAAAATGAGTTTTAAAGCAGCCAACCATTACATTTTATGTCAGAGATACTTTTATTTTCCTTTAGCTAATTAGAACATTGTTTACCTGATGCTAGTAGGTCTGATGTATGGAAAAACACTCTGCCTGGCAACTGACATAGAAACATAGAATCTGTCCACAGATAAGGGCCTCTTAGCCCACCAGTCTGCACTATTTACCCTACCAATAGTGATGCCGAGACCCTATTCAATCTTCATACCCCTTACCTTCAATATCCCTCTGTATCTTTCCCATGTATTCTTGAATCCTGTAACTGTTTCTGCACCCACTACTTCCACTGGGAGGCTGTTCCATGTCTTCACAACCCTCTCCGTGAAGAAGTACTTCCTTACATTACCTCTGAACCTCTCCCTTCTATCTTCATTGTGTGGCCCCTTGTCCACAAGCATCTTTTCTATGGAATATGTTAGCAATAACCCATGACAGGGTGTGGGGTTATAGGCATTAATCCACACATGGGGTGCGTTGTGAGGCAATAGGCCACAGGCTGAGTGTCCTCACAGTGCCCAGGCATGGATTAAATGCCTATAACCCCACACCCTGGAGTGGGTTATTGAGCTTATTACATGGGTTATCTTACAGTGATAGGACAACCCCCAAAAAAAACTGCACCCTGTTTTCCTGTTTTTATGCTATAAATGGATGTTATCCTTCCTATTATAAAGTAGACTCTTAGTAAAACATCTGTCTCTTTGCTTTTCATGTCTGTACAACTCTCAGTATGTTGCCTGATACATGGTTTCTGTTCTGTGTTGTGGTGCAACATTGCAGTAAGGCACATGCCTTTAGAAACGACATTACAGAGTGTTCTAAAACTGTGGCTCTGACTGCTGTGGGCTGCTGCTACCTGTGGATTAAACGAAAGAGTTTAATCCACAATTGCTGCTGAACCACAGTTAGTCACTATAATGACAATATCACTTTCACCATTGCTCACATGGGGTACAATATATTGAATCATTGCTTCACACATGGGGAATGTTGATGTTCTCTATTCAGCTAGATAACTTGGATCCACTGACTCTCTCTCTGCTTGTGAAATCACTGGTTGCTACCATGGATTAAACGCAGAGTTTAATCCACAGTTGCTGCCAAACCACACTTACTGACAACAATGACAAGATGAGATTGACAATTTCTCTGCATGGGGTAGAATACATTCAGTACTTGCTAGACACATGGGCAATGATGTTGTTGTGCTGTATTCTCCTACCTTACTTGCATCCGGTAGCAGTCTGTCTCTGCCTGTGAAATCACTGTGACTTTCTACACTGCCTACTTTGATCCAAACAGAACTTCACTACCACTACTTATACGTGATCCCGGGAAGATATTGACTGGTAGCTCCTCTGTCATCACTTGCCTGCTATGGAGGAGGCAGTTCTGTGCATCGAAGATTCCGTTCTGTGTGACTCGGAGGATAGGATTGGGCCACTGTGTCAGAACTGCTAAACATGAATGTTTGTTGCCTACTACCTCTGGCTGAACAGAATGGTAATGGACAGTGCACATTTGTTCATCTCCCTGCTCTCTAAGGGGTGGGGTGCCAAATCCATGGACCATCCGCTACAGCTGTTCTCCATGCCAACAACTACATCAGCTGGTTGGCTGCAGCTGTCTCGAATGCCTGGTGTGCTGCACAACACAACCCCGGAATGAACAAACCACTTCTTCCTCCACTGTCAGCAGGACTGACACACTCTTGCTATCTTCAACTCCTTGGCAGCTCAACATAGCTTCGGTCATGAGAGTCCCTCAAAGTGGGTAGGTGGCAACAGTGACTTATTATGACTACCGTAATGCTGATTTTGTTCCCCTGTGATTCATGCAATGAGTAGTCACTTCAGATTTAGCATGCTCTGTAGTATTTCATGGGCATTTCTCTAGCCTGTAATACCTGTACCAAGGCCATTCTGTAGATGGGCATCACTGCTGGCAGTCGCCTCTCTAATGAAAGCCATATGTCAAGACTTCATTATCCCCTACCTAGTACCACAGCTTTTCTTGCACCACAGTGATACAGCATTTATTCATATTCAGTTGTCACTGATACAACACAGAACATTAACTTTATTATACCCTGGAGATTACAGCTCTATCTTCTAGCTAACGTGAAAAGAAACATGGCTGCTGTATAAAATTCAGCTGAACAGATTTTATAGATCCCTCCATGGTGTGATGAAGCCTACTTCTCTTTTAGGAAGAAGATCAGGCACAAAAACATTGATTAAATAGGAATTTAATCAATGGACACCTGACAGCTATCCTCCAATCAAATAAGCTACTGAAGGTAACCCATGTTATAAGCTTTCTTCTTGTACCTTATTTTTACCTGTGAGGTATTTGAATGTTTCTATCATTTCCATCCTTTCTTCCAGGGAGTACATGTAATTACTTTGGACTCTCTCCGTAGGGGCTTTTGATGCAAGCCATGCACCATTTGGTTGCCCTCCTTTGTACTGCCTCCACTCTCTCTATGTCCTTCCAGCCTCTATTCCACCAGTAAATATTCTGCATTGAGACTTCACTGACTGTGACATCACAGCTGTTTTGGAACAGCCACTCACTGGCTGCCAGGTCAGTCAGCTATGATGTCACTGTGAGATCTGAGTGCAGATGATGTAGTGGGTGTAATGGAGATAGATATGTCAGCTGCCATACTGAGAGCTGTTCCACACATCCAGCATAATATTATCATATAGAAAATGTTCTAAAGAGCAGAAGGAAAAGAAAAAAAATCTTCAGAAATAAAAAGTTACAGCTGACTACTTCTTAAAATTTGTATTATTTTCCAGTCTGTCTGTTTTGGTTCTACTAGCTCTTTAAAGTCACATAGCCTCTCATAATGAGTAAGAACAATAAGTGGTAAGCTCACTTTGGTCACATGTGGTGCAGTCAGAGTTTTGTTAGTTTAGTAAACATTTCAAAGTTAAAGCTAATCCTGTATGTCTGGAAGGGAGAGCCATTCTGCTGGAAAGGACAGGCTCTTGTTGTGCAATATAGACACACCCAACTAAACTTGGCTAGTGTATTGTACAGATTCTGAAGCTACACAGAAACATAGAAACATAGACTTTGATGGCAGATAAGGACCACTTGGCCCACCCAGTCTGCCCATTTCCCTACCTACTGGATAAGCTGCAGATTCTAGTTAACCAACAGCCTACTTCCTGCAACCCCCACTATAATTGCCTTGTGTCTGTCTCATGCATGTTTGAATTCCCCACTGTTTTAGACCCAACGACCTCCTCAGGAAGGCTGTTCCATGTATCCACGACTCTCTCTGTGAAAAAAAATTCCTCACATTACCCCTGAACTGTCCCCTCTATCTTTAAATTGTGCCCCTTGTTCTTACATCTCTTTTTCTGAAAGATGCTACACTCCTGGACTTTGTTGATTCCTTGAGGTACTTGAATGTTTCTATCATGTCCCCTGTCCCTCCTTTCATCAAGAGTATACATATTAAGCTCTCTCAGTCTCTCTTCATATGGTTTCTGATGCAGACCCTGCACCATTTTAGTTGCCCTCCTCTGGACTGCTTCCATCCTGTCTATGTCCTTGCGTAGATGAGGTCTCCAAAACTGCACACAGTACTCCAGATGGGGTCTCACCAACTGTCTGTATATAGAGGGATAACCACTTCCATTTTTCTACTTGTGATGCCCTTCCTATGCATCCCAGTATCCCCTAGGCTCTCCTTACCGATTTTCACATTGCTTACCCACCTTTAGGTCATCTGATATGACTACCCCCAAGTCCCTTTCCATTTTTGTTGTTCTTAGTACCTCCCTGCAATTGTGTACTCTTCTCCTGGGTTTTTGTTTCCCAGGTGCATTACTTCACTTCTTAGCATTGAATCTAAGTTGCCATATGTCTGACTATTCCTCCAACCTTGCCAAGTCCCTTCTCATCTTCTACCCCCTTGTGTATCAACTCTGTTACAGATCTTTGTGTCATCTGCAAAGAGGCATACCTTTCCTCCAGACCCTCTGCAATGTCACCTATAGAGATGTTAAAGAGGACTGGACCCAGTACTGAGCCCTGAGGTACTCCACTAGTAACCCCCTTTCTTCAGAATGTGTTCCATTCACTATTACCTTCTGTGTCCTGTTGTGCAGCCAGTTTGCAACCAGGCTACTACCCTGGGACCCACTCCCAGGCTGGCTAACTGATTATTAATCTTTTGTGTGGGACTGTGTCAAATGCCTTGCTAAAGTCTAGGTAGGCCATATCCACAGCCTCTTTCTGGTCTATTACTTTGGTCACCCAGTCAAAGAAATCAATTAGATTCGTCTGACATGACCTTCCTGCTGTAAGTCCATGCTGCTTTGGGTCCTGTGCCCCTGGTCTCTAGGTACTCAACAGTTCTTTCTTTCAGAAGTGATTCCATCATTTTTCCTACCACTGAGGTCAAACTTACAGGTCTGTAGTTTCCTGCTTCTGCCTTGCTCCCACTTTTGTGAAGGGGAATCCATCTGCCCTCCTCCAGTCCTCAGGTACGCTCCATCCTGCCATGATTTGTTAAAAGCATGGTCAGTGGTATCACTAGGTCCTCCCTTAGTTCTTTTAGGATTCTGGGTGAATCCTGTCAGGCCTCATTGCTTTGTCCACCTTGAGTTTTATGAGTTTTTCAGGACTCTTTCTTCTGTGAATGGACTGGTGTCAACCCCCTACCCAGAGTGCTTCTATTGTCTGGTTTAGGTAACTCCTCTTCATCTTCTTTGTGAATACTGAGCAAAAGTATTCATTCAGTATCTCTGCCTTTACACTGTCTCCCTCTGCCCACCTCCCTCTCCTTAATACCATGCACCCTGCACCTGTCTGGGCTGCATAGCTACACAGATGTTATATGCGCATTTGTAAGTATAACCTGTGCCTTTGTGAATAGGGTCCAACATGAGTAGATAAGTTCAGTTAGATGTAGAGATGGGTGAAGTGGTTAAAATTCACTTTGTGAATTAATTTGCAAAGGATTCATAAAAGGGAAGTTGCCCTTTCCTGGGTTAATTGACTTAACGTTGTCTAACTTCTCCTAACCTTATTGTAACTTTGTGTAACTTTGACTTAAACCTCACTTTAGCTTCGCCTCTTTAAGTGAAGTTTGGCAAAGTTAGTTGAGATTAAGTGAAGTTGCAAAGTGGGAACTTTGTGAAGTACTTGTAGGCGATTCTCAGAACTTTGCAACATCTCTAGTTAGATGAACAGACTATCAGATGATTTAGGATTCTCCTGGGGCTTGGACCTACTGCAGAAATAGGCTGCCATCTTGCTGGTTCCTAGCCATGCCTCCAAAATGTGCACATTCAGCAAACAGCACCATTTTCTCCAAACTAAATGTGATTTTATTTTTGAAAACTGAAATTTCATCTGAAGTTGCTAATTTTAACACGCTATAGTTAAAAAAATTGTGTGAAATTATGAAACATTGGTGCAGTTTTGTAAAAGGGCATCAAATGGATTGTTTTACATTTCGTCCGCACTAGTGGTGACATGCACTGTGTGCTTTATCAGCATGGCATGACATACTGTATGTATGCCATTATGCAGAAAGCTGTGTGGGCCTCTAATGGCCAGTAGACATTTCCATTGGGAAAGTGGACACCAGAACATCAGCTGCTAGTGTGGCACAGGATCGCTTGAGGCCATGTCCTGAGAAACTGGAATGTGTTATGTATAATGACTAGAGCAAGTTAAAGAAGCAACTGGCAACTTTCTTGATTTCCCAGTTTACTTCTTTAGCAGTGCCAGTGGATCAACAGATTGCATTACTGGCTCTGAGGCTATAAGTTCAGAAGGTTGTGGATTCTAGTCCTGCACCAGGAACTTGAATTTAAACTCAGTACTAACAATCTAGTAAAGTAATACAGTGTAGTGAAGCACGGGGGTGCACCGTTGAGATGTTATCCTTTGAATGAGACATTAAACACAGGTCCTTCTGTCTAGTTCTGGTGGCTGTTCAGGTGAAAGTTAAAGATCCTATTCCTCCTTGATCTACCAGACCTGAGAATGGCCCCACCTTCCAGACACTGTGGGAGAAATGGAATCTACCCCAGGTGGACTTCTGGAGGTACCTTCAAGTGAGGGCAGCTCTTCATCCATTGCTGACTCTAGCCAGGCAATCTCCCCATTACTGGACCCTAAAGATTGGATTGACCACCCAAAGGCCTGACAGGTCAGATTTATAGAAACAGAATTTGATGGCATATAAGGACTGCATGGCCCACCTAGTCTGCCCATTTCCCTACCTAATGGATAAGCTGCAGATCCTAGTTAACCAACAGCCTACTTCTTCCTACCCCCACCCCTAGAATTGCCTTATGACTGTCCCATGCATTCTTGAATTCCACCACTGTTTTGACCCCACAACCTCCTCTGGAAGGCCGTTCCATGCATCCACAACCCTCTCTGTGAAAAATTCTTCCTCATATTACCTCTGAGTTGCCCGCCTTCTATCTTCAAATTGTGCCTCCTGTCCTTCCACACCTCTTTTTTTGAAAGATGCTATCCTCTTGGACTTTGTTGATTCCTTGAGGTACTTGAAAGTTTCTGTCATGTCCCGCTCTCCTCCTTTTCCTCAAGTCTATACATATTAAACTCCTTAAGTCTCTTTTCATATGTCTTCTGGTGCAGACCTGCACCATTTTAGATGCCCTCCTCTGGACTGCCTCCATCCTGTTTATGTCTTTGCAGAATTGGGTCTCCAGAACTGCAGGCAGTACTCAGATGGGGTCTCACCAGCTGTCTGTACAGAGGATAACAACTTCCTGTTTTCTACTGGTGATGCCTCTCCTGCATCCCTGTATCCCCCAGCCCTCCTTACTGCTCTCTCATTGCTTGCCCACCTTTGGTCATCTGATATGACTACCCCAGGTCCCTTTCCATTTTGTTGTTGTCAGTATCTCACCCCCATTGTGCACTCTTCCCTTGGGTTTTGTTTCCCAGGTGCATTACTTTGCACTTCTTAGCATTTACTCCTAAGCTGCCATCGTTTGACTATTCCTCCAACCTTGCCAAGTCCTTCTCATCATTTCCACCCCACTTTGTGTATCAACTCTGTGCAGATGTTTGTGTAGTCTGTAAAAGACACACTTTCCTTCCTTCCTTATAAGTTGCTCTGGGCACCCTACCTTTGCAATCCAGTTTAGCAAAGTCCAAATGGGAAAAAAAGCTGCAATGCTCTATCCCGGACTCCCAATGGGTACAGGCCTGGAAAGACTCCCACACCTGGTTCTGAGATGCACGTATCAGGTTAATCCAAAATAAGGTTTCCCATTCATGGTACAACCCCAGGGTGCTTCACAGAGCTAAACTTCTCCCCTCAGATGAATGCTGGTGGTGACAGGGCCCAGGGGATGACCTTCTGCATGTTCTCTGGTCCTGCCCCAGGATTCAAGGTATGTGGTAGCAGGTACGATGACTGGCCTCCTCAGTCTTACAGAAACCTATTCCACTGATCCCCACCTCCTTTCTCTTGGGCCTCAAGGAGATCTCCCATCTCTCAACCAGCATGAACATTGGTGGCTTGCCCTTCTAGCTATTCAGACTAAGAGGGCCTTGGTTTGCAGATGACGTACTACTGTCACTCCCACCATTAGCAAGATTCTAGCCTCCCTCTCACACTTAGCAACCTTAGATAAAATGTCCCATCTCCAGAACTCTCAGATGGTCAGGTCCCAGAATCCTTGGGGCCCCTATCAGGCTCCAGATAAAGTGTGTACCGCCTAATTTTACTCACCTCATTTGAGGAAATACTCTTCAGAAATTTTTTAATGAGTACCAGTACTTACCCAACATTTGTAAATACTCCTCATGCCAGAGAATAGTGCTTCATAACATAACTGGTAATTCAAAAGGAACAGTTTTTGCCAGATTTACGGCATGTGTATGCATCCACTTTTTATTTTACTCACTATGTTTTAAAACTGGTGAGTAAATTCCTACCAACATTATTTGAAGCATTGTTGGCACCTAAATTCTTATCTAGAAAAACGACATTTTTTAAATAAATGTACTCCTCAGTCCACTCTAGTAAGACATTTGTACACATCTGAATTTCATTATACTCACCTTACTTTCAAATTGAGGGTACAAGTACTCATCCCAAAAATCTTATCTGGAGCCCACTGGCTCCTATATCCTATATCAGCCCTGCTACTGGGTGGGCTGGGGACATGAATACTACCTGACGGCTTTTTCTTACATGAAGGTATTATCCAATATGGATGGCTTGATAGAGCTGGATGGCTACCCTGCCCTGGGGAGGGGTCCTTATACTATATCTGTACCAGTGAAAAGATTAGATGTTGTAAACCAGTAGTTCAGGCCTACCAAGATGTTGTAAAGGGGCCCAGCTGCTGATGCTAGTCTAGCTCAATGGGGAGTGGGTCTACTGTTGGATGTATACAATTGACAGGCTTTAGTCTGTGGTTCTATGGGGAATATACCCCCCATCTCTTTTATAAGCCTCCAGATAACACTCATTCTGCTTAGAGCAAGCCGCGACTACTTCCTAGCGTGCGGCTGGTCGTTCCACTTCCGCCCCCTCTACCCTCCCTTTCATTCCTGTGTCATTTTGCTCTGCCCTTTTGCTCCCTTGTTCTGCCTGGCTTTTGCCTTGCTTTGTCCTTTTTCAGTTCCTTCTTGTGCCTCCTCCCGTACCACTGTGTTTTGTGCTCTTCTTGTTTTGGGCCTTTCTCCATGGTCATGCCTCATTTATCGCCGCGGTTTCTGTACAGCAGCCAGTTGTTTCCTACTTGATAATATTCTCCTTTGGACGTCATTCATCTGCACCAGCATTTTGGCTGCTTTTGGATTGCTGCCTTCCACTTCTCTCCTTCAGAATTCTCTCCTCTCTTGTTGCCCAGTCTCTCCCCTTCGTGTTCCTGGAACCACTGCCATGAATTAGGTGGTGTTTGACTTTGTACACCCTGCCTAGCTGCAAAGCTATAACATCTGCACTGTCCCAGGATTACAGGCTATCAACCTTCCCGCTGGTTGCGGCAATACCGACTGGCAGGCTATTTCAACTGCCCACTACTGTGTCAGGGGTGTCGGCTCAGTCTCACAATGGCCCAAGTATCACTGCAGTTTCAGCTCTCCAGAACTGCCTCCTAGCTCTTCCGGAGCTCTTTCTATTTGTTCAGTTTGGATCAGTGACAGTCCCATTTAACAGAGTTACAGCTCATTACCAATATAAAATTATTGCAAGTTCACAGTTGATAAAAGAGTTCATCTTCATACATGAAGTGAGTATGTTGATGAGCATCAGAACATATCAAACTCCCTGCTACTTTAACTAACAGCAAGTACATGCTGCCAGCATGTCTAACCTTAAGTTTCAAGAAACCATTTAGCAGTATAAGCTCTTTATAGCAAACCTGTTGATTTAAACCATGGATTATCAGTTTATATTTTATTCTATAACACTTTATGGAGGTTCATATTGTTCCAATGTGACTGTTGATCTGGCATTTGATTGTGATACTGTGGCCAAGTTATAACAAGGCTACTAATTTAGTAGTTCCACATCACTTTATTTGAGCCCTTACTACTGCGCCAGCAACTCCAGCCACCTTTAACCTGCAGTCAGCAGTTGTTTTCTGAGCTAACCATGGCACTTCAAGGATTCCTTGGGTCAAAGATTGCTTGCTACTTCCTCAGTCCTCCACCCACCATCACCCTCTTCATCCCAGGTTTTGCTACCTGTATTCCGCTACTGCTAGTCCATTGGATTTGTGGTCCACGGGACAATTTCATTGCCTCATTCCCTGGATTTGCCTTCCTCTCATTATCCCCAGCAGCCTGTTGTCTATACTGGTACAACTTCCACTTTCTAGACCCACCAGTATACAGTTATACCTCCTTTCCTTGTGCTCCCACCTGTTAAGCCCACCAGAGGATAGCCAGTCAGTCAGACTTCTATTTTGCCTCAGTATTTCACCTCTGCTTATGTGTCAGATCATCTTCACCGTATCATTCAAGAATTCCACAGTTTACAAAACCAGTTCCTCCTTCGCCCATGCAGCCAACTACTTGTAGGCCTTTAGTCCTACCTGACTTGCGAGTATTTCATCAGTCCTGTACTATGGCTTATCCCCATACCACCATCAATATTATTACCTTTTCCCTGGCTTTATCCCCTATGAACTATCAGAATTGTCTTCTCAACCATTCCCTTGGGCCAATGATTCCATAAGAGTTCTCATTCCCTGCTATGCAATGTTCCTGTCAGCACAGTGAATTCCTCAGGGCCAGCTTCATTCCCGGACTACACCTATACTCCTTTTCCACCAGTCGCCCCTTTGCTGGCCAGGATATATATGCTGTCCGCTGGCTGTTTGCATAGTGTCATCTCGTCCTCAGCAGCCCCATGTTCCTATCCACAACAGAGGACCTCTACAGTTAGCAGCAAGTGTCAGGTGTAATCCTCATTATGCCCATTGCTTGCAGTGTACCCCTTCGACAGTTCACATGTCTCCCCATGTTTATCTTTCAGAATACTGCTGCCTGTCCTTTTACGCCAGTTTACCTGCCTGCTCTCCTTGGTTACTCCCGGGCCTGCATTAATCAGGCCTTCACTCTTCAGTTGATAGCCCCTGGATCTGCTTTCATGCATTTAACCATCACTAGCCTGTTGTCGATACTCTGAATTCTCTTGCCTGTCTGACCTGCAGTGATGCAGTACTACCTCATTCCTCCCTTGTGCTTTGCATCCATTCAGTCCACCAGGAATAGCAAGACAGCAAGACTACTCTCCTGCCTCAGTATTTCCATCTGCCCTTGTCTCAAACCATGATCCTCACATAACCCAGTCTCCTTTGCCCGCCAGTCTGATAATCCATGATCCTCAGTTGCTACCTGACCTGCAGTATATCCATTGGTCATGTCTGTGATTGTTATTCCCATACCATCTGTCGGTACTGAACTCCTCAGCTCAATGTTCCTGTCAGCTCAGTGGATCTACAGTGCCAGCTTTTCCAAGTATACTCCATAATGCTCTTATTTGCTATAAGTGCCCTTAAGGCCAGCCAGGATTCTATTCATGCTTCAGCCATTCACCCTGCAGCTCTAGTATTGACATCCTCCATGTGATAAGGCCCATTGCTTCCTTGGATCCATTCTGCAGATTACCATTTCTATAGCCATCCTTATTTGACAGTCTACCAGCCAATGTACCAACTAAGCCATTCCTCTATTCCAGACGGACCTACATGGAGGTTCTGCTCTTGTCCCCTCAGGCTGACCTCACGAGGAGGTCCAGCCTGTCTTGCTAGCCTATGTGGAGGCTTAGCTTGATATTCCCTCTGCAATTCTTTAGGCTGACCTATGTGGAGGTCCAGCCAGTCCTGCTAGCCTACATGGAGGCCTAGCTTGACTCATGTTTCCTTTCTCTTAGGCTGACCTACGTGGAAGTTCAGCCACTCTGCTAGCTTATGTGGAGGCTAGCCAACTCGCATTTACTCGCTTTCTTCAGACTAACCTATGTGGAGGATCAGCTGGTCCTGCTTAGCCTACATGGAGGCCAGCTCAATTCTTATTCACCACTCATACCTCTGGCTGACCTACGTGGAGGTCCAGCTGTTACTGTTAGCCCATGTGGAGGCTTAGTATAATTTTATAGCTGCCTGACTTCTAACGGACTTGTGTTTACTTGCTCACTGAGCATGAATTTATCATTAGCAGCTTCTGCCAGATCCTCTCAGCTGAGGATCCTACTTCTGCTTCATATTTCAAGAGTTTAAGTACATTAGTCATCTTCTGCCTCACACAGAGACTTAGCTGTCCACTTATCATATCAGTCCCCTGAAATGATGTTTCTCCTTCAAACTTCAAGATTTGTTCACCTCACTTACTCCAGCCATTCCTAGACATGATTCTGCTCCCTGCTCCCAACAATGGATCTAACATGCTTTATGAATCATACTCAACCTATTCACCTATGAATTTGGACTAGGATTCACTAATTGGAATTACATTACTTGCTTCTTAAATGGAATCTTATCATCTACAAGTTCTACTAGCATCACCACAAGATCTACTCTTCAATCAAGCCTCAGAGAGGATTACTCTTCTTTAGTATGCCCAGAGGATGGGTAGGTCAGTAGCCATGGGTCCTCGGAGGTTCCCCTAAGGGTTTTTTCCTGCCTGGTGCTACTAGCCACACTCTCCAGAGTTGGAGGAGGTAATCTTCTAGCTATTACCTTTCTTTTGGGGCCTAAGGTGGAATACAGAGAAAGCCAAAACATCAAGTCCTACCAGATATTATAGCTCATGCAATTCAAGGTATCCAAGCACCTATCATATCCATCCAGTTCCTGTGTCCTACAGTCACTGACCTATGTCCATATCCAGTGCTAATACCTAAGCACTAACCATACCATCCAGTTCCCATATTCTGCAAGCACTGTCCTACATTGTTCTAGCCCTAATGTTCTAAGTACCAACCATACCATTCAGTTCTAAGTACATCAAGCATTTAGTTAAATACCACTCATAAAATCATTGTTTTCCATACTAGGCCTTTTTCCTTTGTGGTCTCACTTTATATTTCTGACACTGGAGGCTGCCTGGACCACAAGAACTGAAGACACTTCTATCTGGGTTCTGCCAAGGTGCCTTGCAGAGGATGACAGACACTCAGCTATGAAGGGGACATAACTCTGTTGCAGGTTTAGTCCATTCAACCCTTGTACAGTAAGTACCCTTTGTTTTCCATATTCATGTACCCTCTACCTCCACCTGCTGTCAGACCACAGGTTTGGCTCCTGGGGCAGGTAACACTTGGGGACACGATAGGTGATGCCAATCACTTGCTTTTTTCGTTAGTTTACCCTACCTGTATATATAGATTACTTTTAGTAGTTCTGACTCTCAAGCATTTGCTACCCTACCTTATACTATTGCTACAAGTCAGGTGACTTCCTATGCTCTGCTAAGATAGTTATACCTTCCTGCTGTACCCCACCATCCCTCCCTCTCCCTTTCGCCTCCTTTTTTTCTTTCCCTCCTAGTTGTTTCTACCTGTACTAATCATCACGTAAGCTAGAAGTACTTTTCTTTGTATAAGTTGGAAAATTAATAAACTATTTAAAAAGCATACAGACACAAAATACAGTATGTACGAAGCTTTAACATAAACAAAAGATCATTTCAAAATGAGCTTGAAATACATGTGTCATCCTAGAGAAAGTAAAGAACAAAACCACTTCAGGCATATGTGACAAAACTAAACCCACAAAATAAAAAGATAACAAAGGATAAACACGGCACTATAGTGATTCAAACAGTAGTTAAAACCAAAGACCAATGCAAAATAAAAAAAAATGCATTCTGTAAGTAGGGAAAACGGAGATAAAATCACTTATTTAATGCATGTGTTATGCAAGACCACTTTTTCCATAATACCTGAAATACATGAGAAGGGAGACCACTGTTCTCAACATATATTTTAAGAAAGGCAGCAGTGACTAGTGACAAGATTTTCATGGCATCCATAAGTTTTTGCTGCAGTGTCCAGGCACATCTGGCCTGCCACAAATAATACCTACACTCTTCAAAGATTATTCTAAGTGTGCATTGGTGTACAAGTAACAAATGTCTGTGTGTGTGTGTGTGTGTGGGGGGACACAGTCCTAGAATTGCTTTAGTGTACATGCAACAAATGTTGAAGGGGAGGGCACAGTCCTTAAACAACAACCTTGTAGGACACATTGCTTATTTTAAATACTGACCATATGTAGACAATTGCGACCAGAATGGTTTTGATGCAGCACACTCTGAAATAAAGTGTTGCTGAGTGTCAAGTATTGGCAGGGCATGTGGGATTGGGCACTTTCTTTGTTGGATTTATGTTTGAGAGAGTTTTCACCCCATTATCCCATGGCAGGCCACCCATGTTTGGTCCCACATCTCCATAGGTAGACATTTTTTCTGTCAGTTGTAGAACACTTCATTTTCTCTCCCAAGGAACAGAAAGGTTGTTGAAATTGAAGATTGAAATTCTTTCTGCACAACTGACCGATACATTTGTTTCCTTGTTCCAGTGACAATTTGGGTCAGGGTAATGTGCTATATTTATATCTTTTTAAAACTATGTAAAATAAAATGAGGTAGACAGAGTAGGGAGGAAGCAAAGGGCAGTCTAAAATTCCTTTTTCACCCATTTCCTTTAATAGGAGAAACCACAGAGACAATATGGGGCCCAGAGCTTCAATTTTTGTGAGAGCAAGGGAAACATTTGCATATATAAACATGCAATGTAAAACTACTAAGAGGTTACACATCCTGATTCCCCTTTATCATAATCCCTATATGTGTCTTCCCTTTTCAAGGGATTTAAATGGCTTCCCATATACCTTGAAATATACACTGTACAGACGTATTCCATATTACTGGGAGAAACACATTTGCTAGATGTACAAACAACGGAAGTATTAGTGTCTTGATCAGAAAGACTCCTCCTTCTTGAAATGCATTTGGACTTCCACAGAGGCACCTTCTGGATAGCTGATGTGAGTCAGCTCCCAGTTATGTTCTGCATCATTCTGGGTGCTAAAACAACTGATAAATCTTCATGGGGCCTGTCAGCACTTTGGAAGTGCTGTAGTGATTCACATGTGCCTGGTGGTGCAGTCCCAATAGATATTCCATGACTCTTCTTATAATTTATCTTAGCATCTGATACTGCCTAATATCTTGTCAGGGTCTGCAATACAACTGATTCAGGTGTGCAATCCTGTAAAAGAATACAAGTATCATTGGCATACACAAGAGTTTTGGGGATGATTGTCCAAGCAGGTTAATACTTATAGTCTGCCAATTCTGATTTAACATTCATAAAATGGGACCTAATGAAAAAAGCGTAGAACACATGGCTCAGTGAGCAACCCTGCCTAACCCCTGCACACACACTCATGACTTTTACCCTGCCACTGCCAGCCACTGACACAGGAATAATGGTCACCTGTTCATACAGGATACTTATCCACCTTTATAACAGGGAAGGGATTCCATAATGCCTCAAAGTGTCAAATAGATATGAGTATGACACTTTGTCATATGCTTTTCTAGTCTAAAGCAAATAGGACCCAGTAGCTCCGTTTGTTCTATGTGCTTTGAATAATTCTCTTAAGCAAATAAGGTTGTATAAACAGTTCTAGATGGTATTTCACAGGACTGTGAAGGTGATATTACTAGGTCAGCAACTCTTTTTTGTTGGATAAAATTCTGGCCAGAAGGTTTGTGTCAGTATTCTATAGGCTAATAGGATGCCAACTGACCAATTTACGCAATCCCTTTCCATACAAAAAAATAGAATAGCCTGTGGCATAGATGAAGGCAACCTGCCTTCATTTAGTAGTTCTGAAAATAGAGCAGTTAATACGTGAGAGAGTTGCTCAGAAAAGGTTTTTGTCAAATTCAGAGGGTAAGCCATCTGAACCGGGCGTATGTTATTATTTTTTAATGGCTAGTTGTACTTCACAACCAGTGATAGGAGCTCTCAGTTCTTCTGAACAGAGTTGGGATCTCATATCATATAATCATAGAAGTTTGACAGCAGAAAGGACCATACCGCCCATCTAGTCTGCCCCCACATCTCCGCCTCCACCAGCCACCACCCTTCCCCGATACTCAGCCCCATACACTTGTCCCATGCTCTGTTGAATTCTTACACTGATTTAACCCCACCACTAGACCTGGTAGTCTGTTCCAGGGCTCCACTACCTCTCTTTGAAGACATGCCTCTCACATTGCCCCTGTATCTTTTCCTTGTAGTCTGAGGTTGTGCCTCTAGTTTTGACTCCTCCTTCCTCTTATGTAAACCCTCTTCTCCCACTTTATTGAGCCCTTTACATATTTAAAAGTTTCAATCATGTCTCCCTTTCCCCCCTGCCTCCAGCATGCACAGATCCAGCTTCTTACACCTTTGTTCATATGACTTTCCCTGCATACCCTCACCATGTTAGTTACCCTTCCCTGACCCTCTCCAATCCATCTTTATCCTTGCCGAGATGTGGCCTCCAGAACTGAATCCCATACTCCAGGTGCGGCCTCCATAGCTTTGTAAAGGGGCATTATTACCTCCCTCTTTCTGCTAGTAATGCTCCTGCATATGCATGCCAACATCCTATTGGCCTTCCCTCCACCCTGCTACATTGGATTCCTACCTTAATCTGGATCTGAGGACAGTTTCATCAGAAAAAAATTTCTTCAGGTACCTCAGTATGTACAGAGCTAAAAGTTGCTTACAAATGTTCATACATATGATCTCTTGTGGAACAGTGAAAAGATCATTGCCATTGGGATGCAAAAGGCCAATAATAATTTTTTACCGATTCTATCAGAACAGCTTCTGCGAATATTATAATTTGATACCATTTGAGTATACTTCTTTCATACATGGGTAGCAGGTTTGCTGGAAATTATTGAGCAGTAGGCTAGGGACGGAGGTATACCACAGTCCTCAAAGGTGCCATCAGTCAAAGCAACTGTCAGTAAAATGAAAGTAAAAGTGGGCAAGCTAGGAATTTTTCAGCTAGATCTACTAGGATTCTTGGCTTGCTTATATCTAGTTTACAGTGCCTTAATCCTACCCAATCTCTTTTGTCGTCCCTGCTCTCAGTTAAGTAATGGAAGAAGGTGGCAGTGGGTATCAGGTTAAGTGAAGATTCTGCTAATGGAATATCGATGGTTTTTAACAGGCATGATCCATCCAGATTACACTTTGTAATCGCCATACCAGCGAAGACAGGTTGTAAGTCAGTACTGAACCCTGTCAGAGTTACTTCTAACCAAATAGAAACTTCATCCTTCCTCCCTTAGGCTGATTTCAGAAGTTGGAAGCATTAATTGTGTTGAGAAGGTGGGAGGGACTTTATAATAAGAAAACATGCCCTTCCACACAATGATGTGGCCTCTAAGGCCCCACTACTAATGGCATGTCATCACACTTTTTTGCTGTATTCCAAAGGAAACATACTTCATTTAGATAAAGAAAGTATTAGCCAGATGAACCTACATCTGGGCTCATACCATGAGATGCTTTAAATTTAGTGTTGATTGTCTTTTCCTTCTTCTCCCACGAGTACAAATCAACCCCAGAACATTCAAATGCAGGCTTAAATCATTTTGTCATGCCTGCTTTTAATTTAAATTCAGAAGATAATTTTGCCCAAAATCTGTAGTTGCTACAGGAGCACGCTTGCCTGAGCATGTCACTGAGCTGATGATTCAAAGTCATTTGAATATTTTCTTCAAAGCTTATGTGGCAAAATAATTTTATTCTGTATCTTGTGCTCTGGGACTTTCAGTGCACATGTCATCATGCTATGAGGAGCCAATCTTGGTCAATAGTTGGAAATAAATAAAATTACAAATTTTCTTCTTGTTCTCTGTTGTAGTTCTAAAACACAAATAAAACAGAAAAAAAATGCTGACAAAAGCAGAACATTTTCTGCTCTACATATGCAAGCATAATGTCAACTGTTTCATAAAAGCAACAACACATGAACATGGCCAGCAGTTGAGCAGAAAAGATGCATCAAGATCGAGTTGTTCACCAAAGATTGCATAAAATGAGATAATATTTAAAAACCCTTATTTTTGTGATAAAATTTAAATATTGTTTCTCTGAGATGTACCAGTCAATACTGGTCACTTAATTTGAGATGGGATGACCGAGAGGAGGCGGGAATATGGACTCTGCCAGTGGGACTTCAGGGCCTATGAATTCTCTGGCAGGACAACTACCATCAGAGAGCCATGGATTACATATCCTAATGACATGATTCCTGTTTAAAATAAACATTTTTACAACTACTACTTTTACTTGTCAACAGAACTAACACAGAGTCTTTGCAGAGGACAATAAATATGCAGACTCAAACAATAAAAGAGTTGGATAAGAAGCTAGACCAGCAAAATGACAAAATCATTATTGTTGAGCAGCATGTGGAGGTGATGGTGGGCTCACTGGAGGAACATGGTTGCACTGCTGGGAATCAATCAATCAATCAATCAGTCACTTTATTTAACCAGGCATAAACACCATTGAGCAAGCTCATTTTCAAACCCCAGCTAAACCCTCCCTTTCACCTATGGTGCATAACCTAAGGCTGCTGAACCTTATCTTAAAAACACTCTAAGCCATGCTCATTATAGTAGTGACTCCCTGAATCTGAGGCTTCTCTTGCTCGCCTCCATGACGTACTCTACCCACTCACCCATATTCTCAATCGTTCTCTCTCTGCCAAGGAAAATTCCCTCCCTTTGGAAATCTGCTCCATTACCCCCATATTTAAGAGTGGAGACCTGTGCCACCAATAACTACCAGCATCTCTATACTCCCCCATCCAAAGCTCTTGAGCGCATTTGTCTCATGATCAGCTCACTGACCACCTTAACAAACATGATATTTTCTGTAAACAGCAATATGGATTCTGTACAGTACTACCACAGCCCTTCTGGAATTCACTGCACACATCCACTCTGCATTCGACAAAGGTCACACCACTGGTGCTGTTTTTATTGACCTTACTAAGGCATTTGACACCGTCAATCACTCCTTCTTGCTAATCACTCTCTCCAACATTGGCTTCTCACAAGATGCCCTACACTGATTCACTGACTACTTATTGGGTGAGTGTCAACAGGTCAAAATTGGCACTGCCCTATCCAGTATGCTCCCAGTTCTCTCAGGGGTCCTCCAGGGGTCCATCCTTGGTCTCCTTCTATTCAATCTTTACCGTAACTCCTCTCTAGCACCTGCTTTGGCAGCCTACTGCTATATGGATGATGCTGTCCTTTATGCCTCCAGCCCTGACCTCGGCAACTCCACCAAACCCTCCAGTCCTCCTTTAATCAAGCCAAACAGTGGTTCACTGCACAACGCCTCATACTGAACTATAAAAGACCAAGTTCATGATCTTCTCCCATCCCCAGAATGCTAAGCAGAAACTTTGCCCCCAGATTCTAACTGCTGATCTAACCCCTCTTGAGCAAGTGGACTCCTTAAAATATCTAGGAATCACCCTGGACCCGGCTCTCAATTTCCACCAGTACATACACCACCTGTCCACTGCCCTTAATGTCCACCTTGGCATGCTCTACCACTTTAAACACTGCCTTACCCAAGATGCCCTCCTACTTGCAGTCTTGTCCTCTATCCTCTCCCTCCTTGACTATGGTATACTCATTTATAGCACTGCCACCACCTCAGCCCTAAATAGGCTCCGCTCTCCTCAACAAAACCTGTCGCCTTGTTCTGACTGTGACCACCTCACCCATACCTGCCCACTATATAACATCACTAACTGGCTTAACCTAGACAATAGGATCAAATTCCAGACCTGTCTTATGGCCAAAAAATCACCTTAGGTCTCTTGCCTCAGGGCCTCACCCTTTAATCTATCCGTCTACAGCCCCAAAAGTAACTCATAGCTCCAGTAAGAAACTCTCACAGTTCCCTGATGTCAAACCTCCCAATTCCAGAGGTCCTTCAACTTCAAGGCCCCTCCTGGATGAATGGCCTACTCAGCTTCATCACAAATGAAAACTCTATCAGCCTCTTCAAAACCCACCTTAAGGGTCATCTCCAGTCCTCAAACTGCTGTGACTGCTATTGAACCTGTCACTCATTTCCTCCTCCCACAATGACAATGGCCTCTGGCTGGCTTACTCCCCCTTTTTCTATTTGCTAGATACTTATCTGTGTCACCATAAGTTTTAGGTTCTGATTGCCAACCTCATTTTGCACTTTTACCGTGTATCTAGCTTGTCCTGTTACCTGCACTGTATGCTATCAGAATTCTGTATTGTCCAATCTATGTGACGTGGAACCTTTGTAAATGAGTCTTTGACTCAAAGGTGCTTTCAATTCTGAATAAACAAAAAAAGTGGTCCTGGACATTTGTACAATACAATACAATACAATACAATACAGTACAAGGTCACAGATAAGGTAAACTCAAAATGCAAAAACATAGTACAGAAAGGCTCAATAGACCAGTACCACTGGCCTGCCAAGGTTATGAATACGTGCAATACATAAAAAATTACAGGAAAGAAGAAGAGCCAACAATCCTAAATTATCTCCAGTTTGTTGGTGGTAGACAGGAGAGGAAGGCAAGGGAAAGGGTGTGTTAGTGGAAGAGGATGGGGTGAAGAGGGTCAGGTAAAAGAAGTAAGCTGGGAGTGCTGGATGTCCCTATAAGGAAGGGTCTTTGGTGAAATTAGTTGTAGAAATTGAGAGAGGGGCCAGCTGCTAAAGGCTCAACGCTGTCTAAAGCAGGTGCAAGTTTTCAGAAGTACAGCTAAAGTCTTTGAATGTGAATAGGCCTGAAGTGAAGAAAGTTTTAACGAGCTTTGCATGGTATTCCATAGCTGATGGGAGTGAAAATTGATTGTAGTCGAACCATATGTTGTTTCTACTCTAGGAATCTGAAACAAAGTATAGAGAAACATCTCAGGCCATAGGAACCTTGGCTCATTGAATAAACTCGAAATGTAAGTAGGAAGATTATTGGAAAGTGCTCTATAAAGCCTGAGCAGATCATTTCTTTTCCTCTTAATTGAAAGTGATGGCCACCCGATTCCTGGTACAGTAGGCAATTGTGAGTACTAAGGGTAGATCAAGATAAATCGTAGGGTCTAGTGGTATAGAGTGTCTAATTTGCTGAGCACCGTTAAGGGACAATGTATGTAAAGAAAGTCAGCATAGTCCAGTATAGGTAAGAATGTAGATTGTACTAGTCTCTTTCTAGCTTCTAAGGTAAGCAGATGTTTAATATGATAGAATATAAGCCTAACCGCTGTCTTAATTTCTTCAAACTTCATTCAGATGGCACAGGAAGTTAAGCTTATTATCCAGCCAAAATCTTAGGTATTTAAAGGTTTCAGCTGTTTCAAGGGTTCATCAAGAAGCATTAGAATCTGGGGAATATGTGTTGGTCTGTGGCCTGCTTTTTGGTGAGAGGATCATGGCTTTAGTCTTTTGGCATTGAGGAGGAGCTTGTGTTTGATGAGATTATGTTGAAGGGTGATGAAGTCTTGCTGTAAGTTCTCGTGCCATGTCTAAGGAGGAATTTGTGGTATATAGTACAGTATCATCTGTAAATAAATGAACATTAGCTGAGCGCAAATGAGTATCAAATTATTGATGTAGATTGCAAATAGGATTGGGCTAGTATGGAACCTTGGGAAGGCCTTGCAAGTTTTTTTTTTTTGGAGACAGATCACCTGCAGGTTTGACTTGTTGTAGCCTGTTGGTGAGAGTAATTGGAGAACCATTTGATTGCAGGACTATCAAGTCTGATATTGTTTAGTGCTGTAAGCTAGATGTTGTGTCCACAGTATTGAAGGCCTTACTAAGATCAAGAAAAATGGCAAACACATGTTTTTAGAATCCAGGGCAATTTGCCAATCTGTGGTAACTTTCACAAGTGCAGATACAGTGCTATGTTTGGCTCTAAAGCCAGACTGTGCAGGGTTTAGTAAATCATGTGAATCCAGGTGTTCTCTAATTTGGGCATTGACAATTTGTTCAAGTAGTTTTGACACAACAGATAGTATAGATATAGGCCGGTAATTATTCAGATCACACGGATCCCGACTTGAATAATGGTAGAATGTAGGCAGTTTTCTATGACAGCGAAGTTTTCCTTGTTTCAGCGAAGTGTTGAATAAGTGGGTAATGGGAATGCACTGCTCACTACTGCAACCACCATTAAGGAACAAACCATGGTCTGTAGCCACCTTGAACATCTTGATAACCATGTCCAGTTGGCCAACATGAGACTCCTCAGCATCCCAAAGGGGACATAGAAGGGGAACTTCCTATTTTTCTGGAGAGGTGGTTGCCTGCAGCCACAGGACTTGGATTTGCTATATCAATTATAAAGACTTACAGGATCACCCTGCGAGAGCAACCAGCACACAGATGGCCTAAGGGCAAACCTTCAAGGACTACTGCTTGGATGCTAAGGACAAAATCTTGAGGGCTACCAGAAAGCTTCACCTGTCATGCTTGAAGAAAACAAGGGACTGTTTTTGCAGATTACTCTTATGCTACAACACTGAGGCAGAAAGCCTTCAAAGACCTAGTGGATAAATTAAATGCCAGTGGGACTTTATACAGAATTTCATTCCTGGACCAGTTGCTGTTCAAGTACCTGGACAAAATGTACTGTTTCACCAATACAAAAGTGGCCAGAGACTTTGCAGCAAAGCTACCTACCACCAACTCAAATGTGGATGATATGAGGCTATCAGAGGAAGAAACTGAAATTTAACTGTGAACAAACATTAATGTTGGTAGCTGGCTCATTTCTGTAGCTCTTACCCTTTTGCTTGCATTATGACTCATGCTGGATTACAGATGTGGGCTTAAGAGCACCTTTCCTGCTCTTTTTAACATTGCCCCCAAGAAGCATGAAGGAGCCTTATCTGCCCCCAAGTCATACGGTGCCAAAAGTTGAGTTTTATTTCTCCCTATTGTGGAAGGAAGGGATCATATTTTGGCTCTGTGGAGCGAGCCGCCAATCCTTTCCACTTCCTGATACTGCGATCTGCCCACTTTTCTGATGTCATTATATGGTGAGCCAGTGGCACGCTCCATAGACATGAATGGGGCTGTTTTTGAAATCCATTTTTCATACTGCAGATTGCTATCATGAACAAATCAAGGGCACTGCTCAACTAACAAGGTCCTTTGGGATATCAAGGATATTTACTATATGGGAGTGAGATTGGGGGGCACACTACTAGACACCAGGGACTACTGTGTTGGGGTTGGGGAGCCAATGCATTTCCATACAACCCCAGCAGTTGGCAGAAGGAGTCATGGTTTAGGTAATGGTTAGCAGTATTTGTACCACACAAGGGAACTGTGCAAATGCCCTTGTGTGGCATAGCTACTCTGAATATTGGACTATGCAAATATTCAGGTCCCCGCCCTCAATTTGCATAGCACCCACTCCACAGTTTTCCTGGATGCAAACCCTGTTTGCCCGTGCTAACTGGGCTTTTGAATATGGGACATCCACACAAAGCCCGATTTCTGTGTGCAACCTAGATTTATGCCCAGGCAAACTTTTAAATATTGAGCCCATAGTGTCCATAGGAATTTTCAGTTACAGCTCTAGGGCTTGCAATGCCTATTTCAGCTAAATTGTTACTTGAACATACTCCTAACAGAGCACTGGCTGCAATTATGGTGACACAATCACGCTGTAGTGGTGTCTTTGCTAAATATTTCGGTGATTCCCTCACTGTAGTCAAATTAGAAATGCTGGTTAATGGATTCTTTATTAACTGTAAGTGACATGTATCAACTGATGATATGCCATTTTGGACACATGTATGGCATATAGCAGTATTGTTATTAAATGCAATAGAAAATGAAAAAAATAAATCAGCAACACATAATAGGGTGTGTGGTAATGCTAAGTTACCTCATGCCCCAGCTAGGCTGTGAGACATGAGGTGCTGTTGAGCATCTTTAACTACATACTCAGTGCCATAATTTATGACATCACTGAACACCCTAGAACTTATTATTGCATCTTAAAATTGTTTTAAAAGTTCAGCTGTTGAAAAGGAAAGATTTGAACTGTGTGGTATTATAAACCAGTGCAAAGTCATGTGACTGGTTTTGACCGATCAAATTGATTTTTGGTCCAAACTATTTTATACTATAAAATTTGACACCACTCCAGTCTAACACTAAAGGGATCCAATAGGCACATCCACATACAGAAATGGATTACTGCAGCCCACATTTGTGAAACTGAGACTGAAAGTTGTTCTTGGAATATATAAGTCAACTGGCTAGATTTTCAAAGGTTGTTCATCTATCCTTTCGGCAGTCCTATCGTCACCTCAGCTGCACCAAATTCAAATGCACGTAATTGCACCCAGTTTTCTAATCTTGGATGCAGTTGTGGCACATGGATCTCCTTTATGGCAGCTTGCAAAGCTCCTTGTAAGAGGCTCAAGCATTGATACATGCTAGACCAAAGATAAGTGGTCTAGAGGGTGACAAAATGACACACGGCTGGAAAACAATCCATTTTGCCACAAGTCCAGTGTGGCACATCTTTGATACACCTAGAGCTGCAGTAGTGATGTCATGATGTTGTTGTGCTGCACTGAGGGCATCACTACTGCAGCACAATAATATAGAACATCTTCATGCAGCTGCCTTTTTCAAACCTTAAGACCCAATGGAGTGGCCACAGTGGTGAGAAGGCCGACCCCAGAAGTGGCGGTTCCCTAAGAACTGCAACGGTAAGGAATTAGGGAGGGAATGAAGGTATCTTTTTAAATGTGCTGGACACAGACTTGCTGTAATGGTTGCCAATACATTATAAAAGATTATGTATGAGCAACCATACACATACAAGGCTCAAGTTTCAATCTTGAGGTTTCCATGGTAATGAGACCTCTTGAGCTACGCTCTCGAGGTCGCTTAGTTATTTAAAACTCTTGACTAAAACACAGCCTTGTTGTGTATGGTTGCTCATATGGTTGCTGAATATGCCAGATGTTAACTGGAGCACCTTTGCTGCAGCCATATCCAAAACAGGGCCATTCTCAATGCCCTGCAGAAGCATGCCTCAGACAGCTAGTTTTGGAACCCATTTGGGAGGAGCAATCTTAGACCTGGAAGTGGGTAGCCATCTGGGAACAAGTGACCACCAAACAGTGTGGTTCATGATAAACTTAGCTGTAGAGTCAGGCCATACAAAAGTGAAGGTACTGGACTTCCAGAAGGCTGATTTTGTCAAAATGAGAGAGTGCCTCAGAAAAGCACTAGCAAACAGGCAAGAAGGTGGAGTGGAGCAACAATGGGAAACATCAAAACCACCATCACAGAGGCAAAGCCTTTGTGAAGCAAATAAACAAATCAAAATGAAAGAAAAAACACCATGGTTCTCAAAAGAAGTGGTGGGGAAGGTTAGGGAGAAAAGATAGCATTCAGAAAGTATAAGGAAACACAGAAGGAGCAGGACAGAGAACTGTACCAGTTAAAGCAGAAAGAAGCGGGGAAGGCAGTCAGAATAGCAAAGGCCCAAACCAAGGAAAAGATAGCCAACTTGGTTAAGAAGGGATAAAACCTTTATAGGTACATTAGGGAGCAAAGAAAGACCGAGCAGGGATGCTGAGGCTGAATAAAGTGGAAGGTGGTTGGCAGAGTGACAGTGAAAAAGCAGGGATACTGAACGAATACTTCTGCTCAGTATTCACAATGGAAGAGCAGGGTGATACCTAATCCTGTCAATAGAAGCACTCTCGATGGGGGTTGATATTAGTCCTTTCACAGAAGAAAGGGTTCTGAAAGAACTCTTAAAATGGAAAGTGGATAAAGCAATGAGGCCTGATGGGATTCACCCAGAATTTTAAAAGAACTAAGGGAAGAAATAGTAATATCACTGACTACCCTTTTAATTAATCATGGGAGGATGGTGGTACCTGAGGACTGGAGGAGGGCAGATGTGATTCCCTTCACAAAGTGGAGCAAGACAGAGGCAGGAAACTACAGATCTGTCAGGTTGACCTCAGTGGTAGGGAAAATGATGGAATCACTTCTGAAGGAAAGAATTGTTGAGTACCTAGATGCCAGTGAGGCACAGGATCCAAGGCAGCATGGATTCACAGCAGGAAGATCATGTCAGACAAATCTAATTGATTTCTTTTACTGGGTGACCAAAGTAGTAGACCAAGGAGGGCTGTGGACATGGCCTACCTGAACTTTAAGGGGCATTTGACATAGTCCACACAAAACATTAATAAACAAATTAGCCAGCCTGGGAGTGGGTCCCAGGGTGGTAGCCTAGGTAAAACACTGGCTGCACAACAGGACACAGAGGGTAATAGTAAATGGAGTCCACAGTGAAGAAGGGGGGTTACTAGTGGGTACTGCAGGGTTCAGTACTGAGTCGGTTCTTTTGATGTCTTTATCAGTGACATTGCAGAGGGACTGGAAGGAAAAGTATGTCTCTTTGCAGATGACACAATGATCTGCAACAGGGTGGATATGCAAGATGGGGTGGAAAGAATGAAAAGGGACTTGGAAAGGTTGGAGGAATGGTCAAATGTATGACAAGCTTAGATTCAATGCAAAGAAGTGCAAAGTAATGCACCTGGGAAACAAAACCAGGGAAGAGTACACAATGGAGTTTGAGATAGTGACAGCAACAAAATGGAAAGGGACCTTGGGGTAGTCATATTAGAAAACCTAAGGTGAGCAAGCAATGTGAGAAGGCAGTAAGGGGGCTGGGGGATACTGGGATGCATAGGGAGAGGCATCACTAGTGGAAAACAGGAAGTTGTTGCCCCTCTGTACAGACAGTTGGTAAGACCACATCTGAGTACTGTGTACAGTTCTGGAGACCCCATCTCAGCAAAGACATAGACAGGTGGAGGCTGCCAGAGGAGGGCAACCAAAATGGTGCAGGGTCTGCAGCAGAAGACATATGAAGAAAGACTAAAGGAGCTTAAGATGTATAGCCTTGGGGAAAGGAGGGGACATGATAGAAACTTTCTAAAATGTCAGGGAATCAACAAAGTCCAAAGGGTAGCATCTTTCAGAAAAAGAGATGTGCAATAGCGAGGCAATTTGAAGATAGAGGAGGATGGTCTGGAGGTAATATGAGGAAGTATTTCTTCACAGAGGGGCTGTAGATGCATGGAACAGCCTTTCTGAGGAGGTCGTAGAGTCCAAAACAGTGGGGAATTCAAGAATGCATGGAACAGACATAAGGCAATTCTAGTGGGGTAAGAGGAAGTAGGCTGTTGGTTAACTAGGATCTGCAGCTTATCCGTTAGGTAGGGAAATGAGCAGACTAGGGTGGGCCAAGCGGTCCTTATCTGCCATCAGATTCAATGTTTCTATGTTTCTATGTTTCATACGCAATCCTCCATATAACTCCAATAGGCACACTACGAGTTAACCAACAGTGAAGTAGACTACTGCAAAGGTGATACCCAACCTCCTTGAATCACTTTATTATACTTCCTCACCATCTTTTGTCTAGGTTGTGTATCTCACATTCAAAATATCCTTCTAAATAAGTTATTTAAGACAGTGTGCTAACATAAGTTGCTGCTACCTAGTAACATAAGCATAACCTGATCATTAAGCCAGTTCATACAGGAAAAGACAACTTTCTGCATTCCATTTGGAGAGCTGTGACTAATATATAATAACTTCTGAGTCACCAGGAAGTGGCAATGCAGTTATGCAAAAAAAACAAATTGTATGTTCCTTTCCAGTGTGTGAGCATGGCAGCAATTTGAAGCATGTCCCACAACTATGTCATAACTGCTGTGTCTCTGTGAGAAGATGATTGAAAAGAAAACAAATTCAGATCTCATACTGTATAAAACAAAAGAAAAGCACATTAGAATAAACACTTTTTGCTAACATAACTTCAGAAATTAAATGAAGCTACATTCTTTACTATAACAATCAAAGACATAGGGACTGGTATTTAAAGGGACACTGTCACCTTTTTGCATCATATTATTTCAAGGTAAAACCTACATTTCATGACTACTTACCTTCTAAAAATTCATTAATGTTGCTGGTTGTTTAATCTGCCTCCTTGCTTATTAGAACTGAAATGCATGGAAATGTATAGCTATACACAGCTTTGTTTCTGCCACAAATTGTTTACCTAAGCTATTACATACATCCTGAACATTAGAAACACCTTCAAACAGTACAGCCACTTGTGATACAATAGTCTCATCTACTCCCCACTGCACAATGGGTAGCTAGATAGTGTTTGGGGGTGTTCCTGAGTCAGGAAAGATGCAGTTGTAGCAGTCAAGAAATGTAAACAAACATGTTCTGGTGTGGTAACACCAGTCTGTTGACACTCAGTTTTTCACTTTTAAAAAGGAAAAGGAGTCTGAATCAAACAACCAGCTACATCTGCAGTCTCTATAGAATGACAACAATCATAACGTGTTTTTTAAACTGAAACTTTGAGACCAAATGGGGTTGACAGTCTCCTTTAAAGTACTGAACCTGATCTGTGATCACAAAATGATTACTTTGATGGTGATATTGAGAATGTATGGGCATCCCATACTGAAAGAGGACCATTTTCCTCCAGTCTTCTCACATGTTGGGAAAATGGGCGGGACCTCATTAGCTTGTGCAAGGTGACCAGGAAAAATGTGGAGGCAAATCTGCAGGGCACTGCAAGCATGAGGGTGTACCACACAAGCAGTATGCATGTTTATGCACACTCCCTTCTGCCAACACTTGACCACCTGAATAAAAATAATTTTTTTCCAGGAATACAGAGATTCAAAATAAAATAAAAATATTCAAGGAAAGGGTCAGTTGGGAAAATCTTATAGTGTATGTGGAGAGCATGATTAAGGATGGAATTCAGTGAATTCTTAATGTTGTTGTACCATCGTAGTGGCGTCAAGAGGTTGCTGTACCCTCTTAAGTACATCACTATGATGGTACAACAACTTTGAACGTCACACACACTGCTTTTCAAACACAGCACTGTAAAAAATTCAGATGTAAATGGCACTACGGATTAGTGAGAGGGAGTCCTGGACACGGACACAGAGAGAGACAAGGCATACCTATTTGTCAGTAGTAAACTGTACTGACTAATCGATTTCTGCTGTTTCTCTTTCTTTTTTGTTAAACAAAACTGTGTCTGTTATTCATTGTAGAGATGAAGACTTGGGACAGGAGCAAGCCCAGGAGCAAGTAGATATGCCAACAGTAAGACCTGTTCACAATCCCTCAAGAAAAACTCCTTTATTGTTTAATTGCTGCCCTACACTATGAAAGACATTGGATGGCCAACAGTAAGCAACAATACTGAGTCCACTTCTTGAGGTTGTCATGACAAAGTAGACCTCTCGAGCCCTCGCTCTCTAGATCTACTTGGTTGTCATGACAACCTCTCAAAATGGACACAACATTGTTTTCACTGTTCCCATCCATTATCCTCTATGTGTTTATAACAATAACAAAGGTGGGGTGCAGCGTTTTCAAATTCTGGCAGATCAGAATGCTGCAGAATTTCAGAAAATTCTGCCTATTTCTGCAGAATTCCTCTGATAGTGGAATTCTGAAATCTGAAACAGAATGGTTGTTGCAGGTTAATTAATCAGTGATTAACACAAACTTCACTTCATAATCTGTGCAAAATTATTCTGCAGTTTATGTGATCTGTGGAAAGATGTGTAGTGGTTTTATGGAAAAGCTACAGAATTCAAAATGAAATTTCAAAAAGTATTTTGTAAATGGATTTGCTATTCTGCACACATTCCACTGGGATAATCCGATATTATGCACAGCTCTATAACACATTCATATTAATGGGTTGAATCTGCAACTTCTTTCTTGGAGGTGTCCAATCGGGTATACCGTCACCACAGCGACCCTGGCACTGTGAAGACCAGCACAGCGACAGGAATTGGGCAAAACCCACTCATTACTGTGGATGATCTGTGCAATGACCAGGGCAGCCTCATTGGGTGTTCCCTCCCCTCGGTCCAGCTGTGACTCAGGTAAGAATCCTAGAGACCAGGGTTTTGGGGGGGGGCAGAGCCTACTCTTAGAGGTCTGCTTGGATGATTTCAGGTCATCAGTGATGATGATGCCCAAGTCTCTTTCTTCCTTTGTGACTGCTAGCAACTCCCTCCCAGCCTATAGGTGGCTTCAGGGTTTCTCTTCCCTATGTGCATGATCTTGCACTTCTTTGTATTAAATCCCAGTTGCCATTCTTCTGACCATTTGCTAATTTATCCAGATCTCTTCTCATTCTGCCCACCCCATCTGGATCATCTACTCTGCTGCAGATCTTGGTGTCATCTGCAAACAGACAAACCTTACCCTCTAGTCCATCTGCAAGGTCACTAATGAAGATGTTGAAGAGGACTGCCCCAGTACTGATCCCTAAGGTACCCCACTTGTGACTTGCATCTCTTCTGACTGTATACCATTTACCACCACTCTATTTTCTGCCCATCAACCAGTTTGCCCCAGTTGACCAACTTCTGACCCACCTGGAGCCTACCCAGCTTATTTATCAATCTTCTATGTGGAACAGTGTCAAAGCTTTGCTGAAGTCAAGGTAGGCGACATCAACTGCTCCCCTTGGTCCACCACTCTGGTTACTCAGTCAAAGAAATCTATGAGATTAGTTTGACAGGACCTTCCTTTTGTAAACCCATGCTGTCTTGGATCCTGTGTCCCTATGGATTCCAGGTGTTGCACTATCCTTTCCTTAAGGGGTGCCTCCATAATCTTGTCCACTACTGAGGTAAGACTGACTGATCTGTGGTTCCCTGCCTCCTCCCTGCTACCACTCTTGTGAAGCAGGATCACATGAGCCCTTCTCCAGTCTTCTGGGACCTCCTGTGCTCAGAGACTCACTAAACAGTTCTGCTAATGGCTCTGCTAGTTCCACCCTTAGCTCCTTAAGTACCCTGGGATGTATGCCATCAGGTCCCATTGTCTTATCCGCCCTGAGCTTAGCAAGCTCTTGTAGGACCCTTTCTTTTGTGAAGTGTGTAGTGCTCACCTCCCTCCACCCTGTGTCCATGGTGCTGAGCTGTGGGCCCTGCCCTACCTTCTCTTCAGTAAATACTGAGCAAAAGTATCTATTTAGGATAGATGCTTTTACAGGGTCCTCCTCCTCACATGCTCCCTTTTCTCCATTAAGCAGCAATACCCCTCTGGACTTTCTCCTTTCACTAATGTATCTATAGAAAGTCTTGTCACCTTCTTTTACTGTTCGTGCTAGTGTTTCCTCAGTTTGGGACTTTGCCTGCCTTACTGCCTTCCCTGCTTCCCTTAGGGCAGTTTGGTATGCCTCCCTATCTTCAGCCCGCTGTGTTCCCTTATATTTCCTGAAGGCCAGCCTTTTGGCTCTGACCTTTTCTGCTACTGTATTTGAGAACCAAAGTGGTTTCCTTCTTCTTTTGCACTTCCTTTTCTGTCTAACACAATGGGATGTTGCTTCAAGTATTGCATCCTTAATGCTTGCCCACTTGGCCTGTACCCCTCACCTGTGTTTCTTTTGCCAGGGCTAGCTTAACTCTGTTGGCCATCTTATCAGAGTCAGCTCCTCTGAAGTCCCATATTTTTGCCTTGGAATGGGATGATTTAGATGTAGTAGCCAAATTAAACCATACCATTTGATGGTCACTGGCCCCAGGTGACCTTCTACCTGGAGATCTGTGATCCCTTCCTGTTAGTCAGTACTAGATCTAGGATAGCCCTGTCTCTTGTGGGTTGTTGTACCAGTTGTTTGAGGCCCTCCCCTGCAGGAATCCACTATGTGTCTAGTTCTGGCAGATGTTCCTGCTGGTATTGACCAATCTGTATCCGGCATGTTGAAGTCTCCCATTATCAGAACCTCCCTTTAGCTGTCATGTTTTGTATATCTTCTAACAGTAATGTGTCTATGTCCTTCCCTGGTCTGAGGCCTGTAGACAACCCCGGTTCTTATGGCTGTCCCATTTCCTGTTTCAGGGTGACTCACAGTTCTTCTGGCTCCTTATGTGTATTCTGAATTTCTGTAGCTTTGATATTTTCATTGACATACAGGGCCACTCCTCCCCCCTTTTGCACCTCGGTCTCTTCTGACAATACATAGCCAGGTACTGAAGTCTCCCAAGTGTGGTTACTGGTAAACCACGTCTCACTAATTGCTACTATGTCCAGTTTAGCCTCTGACATTATTGCCTGCAGGTCTGAGATCTTATTTCCCAGGCTGTGAGCATTTGTGTACATTATTTTCCATTGGCCAGATTTCGTGTGTGTTAGTTGTTGGGTGAGGTTTGGCATTACCCCTGTGCGTCGTGTGGGAAGACAAACCTTTTCTTACCTGGTGATGCAAATGAACTGCAAACATGCTGAATCCCTGTTTGACCACTAGCTGAGGGAGGGTGTTCTTCCCATTCGACGTATGGTGCTGCCCCCTCTCCCCATTGCTAGTTTAAATATTCTGCAAAGACGTCAAACTTCTGCCCCAATGCACTGACTCCCTCCTTAGTCAGATGCAGTCCATCAAATTTAAAGAACTTTTGCTCCCAGAACTGTTGCCAGTTCCCTACAAATCTGTGTCCTTTTCCTGGCACCAGCCTTTAGCCATGTTTAGCTCCCCTATCTCCCCTTCTCTGACCTTCCATCCATCTGCCCCTCTCCCAGACTTGCAGGATCTCAGAGAAGGAGATGCGAGACGAAATGGATGATAGTTTGTCACCAGCCTGGTCAGGTGTTCCTTGGTCTCCATAACTGACCAGCTGGTGAGATCATTAGTCCCTATGTGTACTAGGACATCAATGTTTTCTCCTGCTTTGTGAACAATTTTAGCAATGCGGTCAGTGTCTCTCCATGCTGATGTACCTGGGAGACATCTGACCATTACCCTGGCTGGAGATGGGTATCAACTCCCGAATCATGGAGTCACCTATGATCAGAAGTTTTTGGATTTCTTTTTGCTTTTTGTTTTGGTTCCTGATTTGGGTGAGTTTTGTTGTGCTAGCTCCTGTGCCGCAGTGTCCTGCTCTGCAGTGTCTTCTGCCTCTTTGTTTGATTTCAGAGATAGAGGCAGATATCTGTTTCTAGTGTTTATATGTTTTTGGAGGTAATATGTTGGAGAGCAGAGAGTGATGGGGCACCGATTTGCCTTCTAACCACCTGTCAACCTCCTGGACCAACTACCCTCTGCATCGAGGTTTTCTGTTGGATGCTGGGGAAATGGCGGGTGGTTCTTATTATATTTCCTCTTGAATATGAAATTTGAGGCATGCAGTCTCTGCCCATGCTGCCCGGAGCTGAGCCTAAGATCTCCAATGGCCCAGCATGTGGGACAGTGTCCTAAATCCTGTAAGACTGTCCTTCTGAAAATTGTTCCACAGTACCTGCAGTTAATGATATCCATTCCAGATAAGTTGCTGGGTTTATAACCTAGTCAGAGTAATTAGAAGGAAAAAAATGCAATTAATGGTTTGATTGTGTTTTTTTTTGTTTAACTTATTATAACAAGTTAAATTACTAGTGCCCCTGTAAATGAGATCACCTTGTGGATTTCCCACTGATCCCCCTTCCTGCTCTGCCACAGGAAATGTCACAACTGTGGTACCCTATAAAAGGAGTGTGTGGGGTGGTTGGGGATGGGGTGGGTGGTTGGGTTCTTCCCTGCCAAAAGAAGAACCATGGATGAAAGAACAAGGAGGTAAGAGCAGAAACAATCAGTCAACAACAAATGCAGTAACCCTGAAAACTTATCCTAATGTTAGATAAAACTGTAAAACCTGTAAAGCACCACCTGTAATAATTTCAGAGAAGATATCATTGTAAGAAACACTTTGCTACAGAGAAAAATAAAGCAATGAAATGTTAGCAACAAACAGTAGCAATCCCTGTGAGCAAAAAATAAAACAACACCACACAGTAAATCTGCTTAGCCAAGAGAAGTCTTAATCCTTTTCCCTTGTTCTGGTAAGTTCTCTACTCTGCCTTTCAAGCAGTCTTAGAAGGAAAGAGGTCAGGTGAAGCTAGGTGCCTTGGCCAAGCAAAGGTGCCTTGGCCAGCAAAACTAAGGCTTTGTATAAATTTGGCATGATACCAATTTGTCATTTAAACAAAATTAAACCATACCTCAGAAAGACTATAGATTAGCATGAGGCAGCACAGAGAAGGACTACAAAGATGATCAAAGAGCAACAGGGTATCCCATATGAACAAAGACTATTGAATTTGAGCATGTACTTGCTTGAGGATGGGGGCATGATTGAAGTTTTCAAATACCTCAATGGTATAGACAAAGGTCAATCTTGGGGATCTTTTTAACATCAGCAAAAATAGGAACAGCAGAGGCACAACTACAAGCTTCTGGGGTAGGTACAAGAAGGATGCCAGGAGGCACTCCTTCACAGAAAAATGGTGACAGGGTGGAATGCATTACCCAAGGGAGATAGTTAATAACAAAAACAGGTTTTAAAAGGTGCTGGGATAAATGCAAGGGAAAGGTTAGAATGCTGAAGGTCACAGCAACATATAACAAGAATGCATGAGCTCTGCAATGAGCAGACTTGAAAGACCATTGAGCCTTCTTCTGCTATCATTTTCGTATGTTTACATGTTTATATGTATGTTCCTCGATTAAGGTTCCAATATTAGCATGTTCCAAAGATTAATTTGTTCAAAACTTTAACTTTAGTACCATTCGACAAAAACTTAAAAATGTAACCAAAAACTTGGAGTCACGTTGCCACAGTTTTCAGTTGCTAGAGTTTCTGTGTCTATACATTTTGATGGTGAGATACATAAACACACATAACAATAATGTTATCACATATGTATTGATGTATATTAATGTATATCAGCGCATACAAACTGCATTGAGAGGACTTATTCTTATGAAGTTTATCATGTAGCAGTGAGCTCAGATTTTACATGATCCTTTGCCAAAGTAGGGAAAAAGACAACTCCTAAATAGCTGATGGCAAGCATACAGAAGATACTAGGGTATTCAGCCAAGGAGAACCATAACTTTATTTTAGTTCTCTTTGGCAATAAGGCATGTATAGTGCATTATCCAGTCTGAGCCACTCTTTACAAAGAACTCCACAATCATCATCTGGGCAGACTTACCTGAATGATGGATACATTGGATAGTCCCAGATAAATCACAACTAAGGAATCCATTATAAATAATAATTGGGTTTTCCATTTCTTATTGAAATAAACATATATGATGAGGAGGAGGAAATAATCTGGATCATTTGTTTGGATGACAGGGATTCCTGATTTTATGATCTGTACTAACTGATCTGGGCCAAATATGATGATCAATGTCATTGTCATATTCATCATTATTCATCTGTGATATCCGCCAGATGTAATGCATTATTCATGTACAGTACCTCTGTTATTAACACACATCTAACTGCATTGCATAATTCACATTATGCTATCTTGGCAATGACCATAGTAAGTGTCAGCACTGTCTATTTTAAAATATTACACAAGAAGTTTCTTGCTGCAAAGGGACTTTCCATCACGAGCAGTGACATAGCATTTCCCAGATCACATTTCCATAAGAAAACATAATTGCTCTGATAATCTATTGGAACTCAAGACTACGTCAGCTAAAATGCTTGTGAGAGGCCCTGAAGCAAACATTGTGTCATAGCTACTGTACATTTGTGTTACTGAAGGTAAAGTATAAGGAAATAAAATAACTCAGTTCATTTTACTTCTTTCATATAAGTTAATAGTAATTTATCTAGCAATGCACAGCTCTGGACAATAAACTATCCTAACAACAGCTTTCAAGTTGCCGTTTTAAATCTTGTGATTTCAAGTACAGAATGAGTGAAACTTGGAACATTATCTATCTGTCTGTCTGTCTATTAGATATATTGTATAGATAGACAGACAGACAGACTGCATTACAGACAGACTGTATTATAGGGAGACGCAGTAGTGCCCTATAGATAAGTTTAGTAGGTTGTTCAGTCTTAAACCCCAGTTTTGCACCTTAAAAACTTTGGCAGCATTCACTCAAATAGCCCAAAATTTGACAAGCGTGGCCAGACTGGCAGAGTAAGCAAGAAATGAAATAGTTCATGATGGCATCTGCATCGAGGGTTGGAGTCATCACAATATGGCGGCGGAGCTGTGCTGCAAGTGAGCTCTGAGCTTTGAATTCTGCACTGTTGTGTTAAATGTATATGATTTAAGCATTTTAGGTGTTTTTGTTTATTTTAGTCGCATTGTAGTTTATCCGGAAACAAGTTCAGTATTCTGTATTGCTCTCACTTTAATCCTGCTCATAGTGCATTTTGGGACGAGTTGGTCATTTAAGTCCTGACATGGAGTTTTGAGCCGGGAGTTGAAGGAAGGAAGACAGCCATAGAAACCAGGGTGAACATTGATGGACGAGGAATCAGGTATTTTGCTGATTGGAGGGCTTTTTCCTTGGGCTGGCTGGCTGCCATTTTATTAAACAGGAGAACTCATTTGGATTTCTATCAGTTCTTGGAGCTACATTTGGGAGCTGAGAGTATTGTTTCCTAGGCGGTATAGAAAGAGTCCCAGGATTAATAATTTAGGTGGTTAAGTTCTGAATGAATTGCTGTGGAACAGAGAGCTGAGAGATTCTTTTTGACCTGGACTATCGGGCTGTGAGTAAAACTACAAAAAAACAAAATGAAAGAATACAGATTTCAAACAGAATTAAAGGGACGGTGTGTCTGGGAGTTGAATGGGGGCCACCTCCGTGGACTTGGGCTGGTGGTGACTGTACCTTCTACAGCCGAGCAGGAGTCACCTGGTGAGTTCTGGGAGCTGGAGCTTCAGTGGGGCTTCTCCAAAATCCTTCACGGGCATTCCTGGTTTGTCCCCAGGAGTAGTGTAGTTGCAGACTGCAGGGAGTGGGTTAAGATAACCCATGAGGCCTTAGCAGGTCGGGAGGGGGGGCTCCCCACGGGGCGCTTTGGCTAAAACCCCAGACCACTGCAGGTTGGTCAATTTGGATTTTGGATCATACTGAATAGCTTTTAGAAAAGGATTTTATGTTTTAAATGTAGCGCTTGAATTATTGAAGACTACGGAGGAGTGTTTGGACATCAGGAATAATTTAGCTGGTCCTATTGAGAGTTTTATGCATGATTATTATATTTTAGTTCCCTCTATACAGTGAGAAATGTTTAACTTGGATTTTATATAGGTGTTGTGAGAGGACTCCAGTTTCAGTAGCTGTATCCCTCTCTTCGTGAGAGGTAGTGGGGAGATAAAATCGGGACAATAAGAAGACTGGAGTAGTGAGAGGACTTCAGTACTCTTAAACTTCATATGTTCATTACTTACTTATGTTCATTACTTACTGTATTTTCTCTTGGATTTTATATTTTATTTTGTGGGTTGTTTATATTTTGGGATTGTTTTAGTTTATAAATTGTGGGGTGGAAATATAGTTTTATAGGGGGTGAAACGTTTTTTTTAGTTGGAGGATGTGTTGGGCTAAGGCTCTCCGGTCAGGCACTACTCCTCATCCAAACTCCAGGACCTCCGGCCTTTTCACCCCTTTACCTGCAGCAGTTTACTACCACTGTAGGATGCTGGGTATAATTAGTAGGAGGAGAGGAGGGTGGAGGTCCAGGACTTCGGAGGGGAGCAGGGTGGCCGTGTCAGGGGTTGTATGGTCCAGGAGACACCTGGGGTGAAATGGTTACTGGAACATGGTCCTCTATAGTTACCCGTACCCAAGGGCTCCAGCATATCTGGGCAGATAACTCGGTCAGCCCGAACCCAGTCTGACCCAAGTGGTGCTATGCAATGCCAGGTCTATTAGAAACAAGACAGCATTATTGCTGATCTTGTTGAGTTGACAGACTTGGCTTGCATCACCGAACCTGGCTCAATGACAGCACAGGCCCCATTTGGGGGCAGCTGTCCTGGCTGTTTATTGGTGATACACCACTTGAGATCGGACCACAGGGCGTGGGGTGGCTATCTGTTTTAGATTGAAATTGGATCTTACTGTTGTACCAGGGAGGCCAGATCATTTGAGCTTACCGCAGTAGCAGTTGTGGGCTGTGGGATCATTTTCATCTACCGTCCACTTGGGGTGAGAAATTGTTCCTGCAGGAAATCGCGGACTTCATCATCGACATGACATTAGAGTCACAGGCTGATGGTCCTGGGTGACTTTATCTCTAGATGCGATGATGAATTGTTACAGTTGGTCAAGATTTCCTCCAACTTATGTATTGGTTGGGTTTCACACAGGTAGTTACCTCAGCTACAGTAAGCAAGGTCACGCTCTTGATCTGGTCTTCCTCCTAGGGATCGAGGCCTCCAATTTGGTGGTGGAACCAGTTGTATGGTCTGACCACTACACGTGAGATTCAATTCCAGCCCCCTTATAGGCCTTCCGGTGAAAATGGTCAAATACTGCCCATTGAGGGAGTAACCCCTGAAGGCCTTCTGGCAGTGTTGGACCTTGGAGTTCTGCAGGCAGGCGAGAATCCAGAGAATCTGGTGTTGGCCTATAACAAGGCCATCACTAGGGCTATGGATTCCATCACCCCAGTCCATGTTCAACCACTCTCTCTTCGCCTCTGACTCCCATGATTTGAAGGAGTTTTGAGGAGATGAGACAAGCCGGACGAAGGATAGAACATCACTGGCAGAAATTGTCCCTTGATGCCTACCACCTTAGATTGATAGAACATTATCATTGCTATCAATCAACAATCAGCGTAAGAAGGCAGAATTCTGTCGGTGAGGTGCTGCCACTCAAAATCGACCAGCTCAGCTCTTTCAGACCATAGACAGGTTGTGCAACCCATCCTGTCTGCAGATTCGAGGAGCATTTTCACAACAAGTGTGATAAGTTTGCCCGATTTTGCGGATAAGGTGGCTGACATCAGGGCGAGATCTGCTTAGCATCTTCTATAGGAGTTGATGGTGGTGCTGTATTTCTTCACTCTCTCTTGATCAACCTGGAGTTCTTTTGACCAGCCAGAGACTGGCGATATCATGTGGATTGTCCAGAAGTTGCGGCCGATACTGTAGTTTGGATCCAGGCACTACACGCCTTTTATTGAGGTGTATTGAGTTTATCGGCCCAATCTTGACACAGATTGTTTGGTGCTTCTTAGACTCAGGAGAATTCCCCAGCTCCCTGAAGGAGGCGGTGGTGACACAGCTTCTTAAGAAAGCTTCCTGAAACCAAACAACTGTGCCAACTACAGACCTACCTCTAGCCTTCCTTCTTTGGGAAGGTGATTGAGAAAGTGGTTGTGCTACAACTGGAGAACCATCTTACCATCCATGATATTTTCGACTCTCTCCAGTCAGGCTTCCAGAAGAGACATAGCACTGAGACAGCTCTGGTTGAGTGCTCAATGATCTCCTGATGGCAAGGGACCAAGCATGCCATTCCATCTTTGTACTTCTGGATCTCTCTTCAGCGTTCGACACTGTGGACCATGGGGTGCTACTTGAGTGCCTGAGGGTTATCTGTGGCCTGGCCAGTCCAATTCTCAGACAGTTTCATTCTTTCCTCGCTGGCAGGTCTCAGAGGGTGGTGTCTGGGATTTTTCCTCTGAACCATTCTCTCTGCCATGCGGGGTCCTTCAGGGCTCAGTGTTGTCCCCATGCTGTTCTGTGGTGTACTTGCTGCCCTCGGAGGCATTGTAAGACAATATGGGCTCAGGTTTCATTGTTACACCGATGATACCCAGCTCTGTCTGTCTTTTGTACCTGACCAGGATAGTGGTCTCGTTGTTTAACAGCTGTTTGATGGAGATCCATTACTGGATGAAGACTAGCTGGTTGAAATTGAACTCGGGAATACTGAGGTGTTGGTAGTGGATCAGGGGTGCTGGATAGAGAGGCGGTGGTAGGTTTACCATCTGGGCTTTGGCTGGATAGTGTACAGCTACCTGCCTCGAACAGGTGCGTGATCTGGGGTGGTTCTTGATGACGGGCTTACACTACGGGCGCAGGTGTCGGCAGTCATCAACTCTTCCTTCTACCATCTTAGGAACATCTCCAGAATCGAACACCTTGTTCTGTCTGATGATCTGCCCATGTTGATCCATGCCTTAGTGATCTCACACCTTGATTACTGTAACTCCTTTACCTGGGACTTCCTAAGGGTTGATATCAGCCATTTGCAGCTGGTGCAGAACACTGCAGCTCGGTTGTTGACTGGGACATCGCGCCTAGTTATATTACTCCTGTGCTGCGTGTTCTGCACTGGCTGCCTATACAGTGACGGATCACTTTCAAGATTGGTCTGTTGACCTATAAAGCCCTGCATGGACTGGGACCGAGTTACCTGCAAGAGCTCCTGATTCCCTACAGCCAGCCAGCCTCTCCACTCATCTGATGAGGGATTGTTAGAGGTTCCCAGGGTACATTTGAAAACATCTGTGGCCCAGGCATTTATGTTGCGGCACCGTCCCTGTGAAACTCTCTACCTCAACAGTTTAGGGAATGCAGGATTGTGGAGGCTTCAAAACTAGCCTGAAAATGCACCTTTTCCGCAAGCTTTTAATGACCGATATTTATAACTGGGGATGTTTTAAACCAGTGCTGAATTAGTATTTAATTTTAAATTGTTATGACATTCTTTGTATGTGCAGCGCTTTGAAATATGAATTTCGCTATATAAAAATAATATTATTATTATTATTATTATCTTGTTTGGTTTTTGAGAATAGGACACCAAAAAATGCATAAAATGGTGTTTAGTTTTCCTATACTTAACATGGATTTTTTACTTCTCATGCTCAGCCTGGATGGTACAGAATTTTTTCATGAAACGTTCAGAGTAGAAGCAGCCTGTACCAAGGTAGTGCCTTTTAAAGGTTTTGTGAGAAAATATTATATGGTTCTAGAGTTATAAGGCTTTATTGGATAACCATCATTCTCAACTGGTAAAAACCACCAGTCATGACTGCTTATTTTTATTATTTACTTGTCATGAAAAAAAGGCAACCCATGTTCGAACAGGCATGGGCTGCCAGGGGTTGGCAGGAGTGGAGAAGGATCAAGCATCCCAAGGACTGCTCTCCTTCTCCGGGAGAGGGTTTCAGCAGTTGGTGTGCATTTGCCCCATTGCAGAGGTTGGGAGGCAGATCGCTGGCAGCTGATGTGGTGCGGGGATGCGCAGATGCCAGAAGAGTGGCGCGGGGCATGCGCTCTCTCCATTGGCATCATTTCATGCTACACCCTAGGATGAAAATGGAAAAATGGAGTCCTCGGATGCAGAATGATGATGGTCCTCCTTTGATGCACCACACGGAAGAGCGCCTCCCTGGAACTGCATCCAATCTGGTGGGTTGAGGTCTCCCATGCCCTGCCACAGGGGAGTAAGACATGGGGGCTGAAGGGAGGGAGTCTCATACCCAGATCAGTGTGGGAGGTGGAGTCAGATGGCATCAGCTGAGGACTCCAGGGAAAAAAGTACCAAAAATGTTTTAAATACATAAAAATGAAGTATTTTCAAAAACAGACACTTGCACCTAGGTAAATTGGACCCATTTACCTAGATTCTGTTGTTTGTTTTTGAAAATTGCACTAAATAATGCTTCTGGTTACCTGAAAATCATGGGTGCCCAGCTTAGCGAGAGGCACTGTTCATCTGCATTCTCAGTATGAGAACAGCAGGACTCTCTGAATTCTGAAGCTGCAGCTGGAGTTGTGCTGCTAGCTTCAGTTGAAATCATGAGCCAGCCATCCACTGCTCTCTGTCTCTGTCTCTGTTTCTGTCTCTGTCTGTCTGCCTGTATGTCTGTCTATCTATCTAGCTGTCTATCTATCTATTTGTAGCAATCTTTCTACTTGTCTATCATATATTACTAGTAAACCAGGGTATTCACCCGGTACCTCTTCTTCCGCTTCCCCTCCAGGTTGTGTGCCCTCCTTCCTATGTTTCAATGTTTAATGTCTTTAAAAAACAACAATTATTAATAGGCATTATTGTATAAGCAGACCAGGGTACCCACATCCAGTACCGATTCTCTTAACCCCCTCCCTCCAGGTTACCTGCCCCTTTCCCATTATATAAATATATGGCTAGTAACAGGGTGCCCACCTCTGGTGCCACCAAACAGCAGTCTGACACAACCATGCCCAGTCCCCAGTGTCAGAATGTCCTCTGTCCCTGAAATAAAGAATACTGCCCTCATTGCTTTTTTACATGTAAAAAATAAAACAGCCCCGCCAATCTGATCCTCACACCACCATCCACCCCACCACGACCTCTCACAGCACCCACCACCCCACACTCCCCACACACCTCACTCACCTGAACATATCCCATGATGTAGATCCACTCTCTGATCAAAGACATGTCTTGCTGCTGGAGCCGGTGACAGCTATATGAGAAAATAAAGCATAGCAAGAGGAGCCATTCACCTGCATTCTAAGTATAAGAACAGCAGGACTTTCTTGAAGTCTGAAGCTGCAGCTGGAGTCATGTTATCTGTCTGTCTGTCTGTCTGTCTATCTATCTATCTATCTATCTATCTATCTATCTATCTATCTATCTATCTGTCTACATATCTGTAGCTGTCTATCTACCTACCTATCTACCTCTGTCTTTCGGATGAGACATTAAACCAAGGTCCTGTCTGCCTGTTCTGGTGGTTGTTTGGGAGGACGTTAAAGATTCCATGGCACTTCTCGAAAAGAGTTGGGGATTTCCTGGTGTCCTGTCCAAATTTCCCCATTCACTAACAATACCACCAACAGCTTCATCTAATTCAATTTCAGTTGGTTACCATCTGTATCACCCCCCTCCACCGGGACGAGGCTGAAAATAGGCAGAATTGTTTAGCCTACTTTCCGGTCAACAAAAAACACCTAAACTGTATATTACTAGTGGACCAGGTTGCCCAACCCTGTTACTGCTTCTTTCTCCCTCCCCTTCCCATGTTTCAGTATTTAATGTAATTTAAAACAACAACATCAATTATTAATAGATATTATATGTAGACTGGGGTGCCCATCCCTGCTATGGCTTCACAGCTTCTCTTTACACCCTTCCTCCAGGTCACCCCCCTTCCCATTATATACATGGTGGCAATCTAGGCCCACCTCTGCTGCTGCTAAACACTAGCCCAACACTGGGGTGCCCAATCCCCAGTGTTGGAAAGTCCCTGAAATAAAGAAACAAACATACAAACATACAAATTTGCCAGCAGATAAAGGCCTAGAGGTCTATCAAGTCTGCTCGAATGTGCAGCTAGAACCCCTTATTCTGCAGCTGCCCTCCCTTCACCTTCCCCTCCATTGACCCTCCCCTTTTCCTGTCCCATCCCTTTTGAAGCAGTCCATTGTTCTACTGGATACCACTCCTGCAGATAGCAGCATTCCATCAGCTGCTACCCTCTCTGTAAAAAGTGTCTCCTCATCTCCTCCTAAACCTTCCCTCCCTCAGTCTCATATCATGGCCCCTAGTGTCCCTTACTTTGAACAGCCCTCTGTACCTGTCTTGTTTATTCCTTTCATATACTTAAAGGTTTCAATCATGTCCCGCATCCCTCCTCTCCTCCAGCGAGTACATGTTCAACTCCCTCAGCCTCCTCTCGTATGATAAGTCCCCATCCCCTTGATCATCTTTGCTGCCCTGTGCTGCCCCTCCAGTAATTTAATGTCCCTCTTCAGATACTGGTGCAGTACTCCAGGTGTGGTCTATCAGCAGCCTATACAGTGGCAGAATCACCTCCTCCCTTTCGAGGATATACCCCTTGCAATGTAACCCAGCATTTTGTTGGCCTTGCAGCTGCCTTCCTAAATTGTGCCGAGTTGTTCATTGACCCTGTAATGAGCACCCCCAGACCCTTCTCCTCCTCCTCTGTCTGGGCTAGCTGCACTCCCCCAGCTGGTAACTCTCCTTGGGTTCTTCACCCCAAATGCAGCACCTTGCACTTTTTGGCATTAAACCCCAGTTGCCAGGTGTCTAACCAGGTTTCAAGCTTTGCCAGATCATCCTGCAACCCCTGGCTTCCCCAAGGTCGTCCACCACCACTCCCATCTTGGTATCATCAGCAAACAGACTCATCTTGCTCTTGATGTCCAATGATATGTCTGCAATGAATATCCCAAACAACACAGGTCAGAACACTGAGCCTCACGGAAACACTGCTCGTCACTACCCTAGGGTGTGAGCTCCCTCCCCACCACCACCCTCTGTTGCTTTTCCTGAAGCCAGTTCCTACCCATCTCACCAGCTTTGCACCGCCCTGTGCCTTCTAACTTACTTCCAGCCTCCCATGCGGCCTGAGTCAAATGCCTTACTGAAGTCCAGATACAGGACATTCACTGCATGGCTCCTGTCCAGTTGCCTAGTTACCCAGTCATAGAACTCTGCCAGGTTGGTTTGGCAGGATCTGCCATGTATGAAGCCATGCTGTCTGCTGTCCTGTAGTCCTTTGGCCTCTAGAAGGGCCACCAGCCTCTCCTTCAGGATAGTCTCCATCTACTTACCCACGATGGATGTGAGGCTCACCGGTCTGTAGTTCCCCAGTTTATCCTTGGGGCCACTCTTGTGGAGGGCACCACATGAACCATCTCCAGTCCTGAGGTACACACCCTGAGTGTAGTGAGACATTAAATAGGTTTGCCAAGGTCCCGCAGAACCTCTGCCAGCTCTTTCAGGACTCTGGGTTGGATGCCATCTGGGCCTGTGCCTTGTCCACCTTGGTGCCTTCAAACCCTCCTGAACTCTGACCCACCATGATTTCCCCATCTGTCACCCTTCCCCTCTGTTCCTGACATTCCCTCCCCTTGGGTATCACCCCCTCTTCTCCTTAGTAAATACTGAGCAGAAGTAATCACTGTCATTGCTTTTTGTTACCTGTTAAAAAGAAAACTGTCTCTCACAATTTGACCCCAAACACCCTAAACCACCCCCACCCCAAACTCCTACTTTGTAACAACCACCCCAGAACCCTCTACACACCCTCACTTACCTGAACATGTCCCAAAGTGTAGATCCACTCTCCACCTGAAGACACATATTGCTGCGGAACCAGCGACTGTGATATGAGTAAATAAGGTAAGTCTGGTTTAATGTATTTCAATGTGGTTTGACCTGTTATTCATAACTTTGTAATTGTTTAATAATTTTACACAAAATTTTCAAATGCCCTTTGGGACCCCACCTCATGACCAAGGGCAGTGGAATTATATACATCTGGCCAGAAATATGATTTTCATGATTGCTTTGCAAAATCACGTTTCGGCGTGATTTAAAATGTTTACTGCCCTTGTTCATGGGTTGGCGTCATAAGTAGAGATGCAGCAAAATTTAATTTTGCAGGTGAAATTCAACTCAAAATTGTGAATTTTGCCGCATGAAATATTTAAATGAAACTTGTGCATTCCATAAAATATTTAGCGGGTGCAAAATGTGAATTTTGCTGCAAAATGTAGAATTTCATCTGCAAATGACAGAATTTCACCTGTGAGTGGCAACATTTTGCCATTCCTGGGTGAAATTCTGCATTCAAACTGCAATTCTGAATTTTTCTGGCAGAATTTTGAATTCTACGCATTAAATATTTTGTGAAATCGTGAATTTTGTGAAATATTTTGTGGCATGAAATTAGTGGATTTTGCCCATCTCTAGTCATAAGGAGGCTATGTTGAAAATTTAGGGTCAGAATAATAAAAACAACAGTTATGCATTATGTTGAAAATTTTCTACACTCGCTTATAACTTTGGTAATTTCAATGTTCTGATCCCAAATTTTCAACATAGCCATTTTTTCACATCATCTCATGAACACCACAACTGTCATTTTCAAATCCTGTTCAAAATGTGTTTTCACACTTGTGGCGCAGAATGATGATCGGCAGGGATTTTAACATTTCATCTACTGCGTTCATCATGAGGTGGGGTCATAAGAAGACTGTGCTGAACATTTGGTGTACAAACATTGTAAACTGACAAAGTTATGAGTGAACATTGCAATATTTCAATGTTCACTCATAACTTACTAATTTTCAATATGTTAACTCCAAACTGTCAATATAGTCATTTTTCACACCACCTCAGAAATGTGACAGGTATCATTTTAAATTATGGATGAGACATGTTTTAACACTTCCTATGCAAATTGTAATTTTGGCCAATATACTACAAATGTCACATGTCAAGTTTACAAGGGGAGTAATAAAACAACTATCTTGAAAATTTGTGGTCAAAATGAAAATAAATTATAATTATTAAGAAACATGTTTAGTGCCAGTCTTGACCCCATGGGTATACTTTGTGATCCTGTGCTGGTGAGCTGAGTTCAAGGGTGAGCTCAATGACTCAGCTGGATGGGGTGAGGGTGGGGATGACACTGTTATTCAACACCCCCAGCCAGGAATGAAAGCTACAGGGTTGTCTGCACTGGACCAATGCCATATAGTGAAGACAACTCTTCTCTTGACATAGGGCCCTGCACCTCTGCACCAATGGGTGTCATAGGGCCCTGTGCAATGGCTGACAGATGGACTCTTTGTCTTGTGTGTCTGTGGCCAAATGGAAGCACAGGGACCAGAGGGCCCTGGCCTTTTGTCCCTGAACAACCCGATGAATTCTGACATCCACTGCAGCACGGAAGTGCAGGGCCCTCTGTAGGCAGATGGAGTCTTCCCTTTGGCAGAGGGCCCAGAGGGTGCTTCATATATGTATATATCCACACAGCTCCTGAAGGAACCTGTGTGAGTGAGGATCTAATTCCACTGTCTCAAAAGAAAGGACATTCTTTACAAAAAACTACATTAATACTCCAGTTAGGGTTAGTTCTGCACACCTACTAGTCCCGATGTGCTGAACCGCCCAATAGCAATCTCCTTTTGTATCAAAGCGCCATACTGGTTAAATGGCCTTCACAATGGTTTGGCTAACTTTATTAGTCTCGGGAATTTAAACTCAAACTTCCAGCACATCCTAACTGAAAACTCCTGTGATTGCACCACTTAACATCCTTGTCCCTCTTCCTGGGACCTCACCCCCCACTGTTCTTTCACTGTCCTCTCTACTTGTCTTTCCCTCTCACTCTCCTCTCCTTCCTGCTCTCCATCCTCCCTCCCCCTCTTTTTCTTCCCCCACTGTCTTCCTTGCTTTTGCCCCTTACTATCCTAGCTGCTACTTGACAATGCCACCTGGTTGCTCTCCCTTCCTTGATCTGGCTCCCTCCTAATTCCCTCCTCTTCTCACTCCTGCCTTGAATCATGTGATCAACTAATGTGTATTTATTTGCTGTTCTCTTATTCTGTATTTGTAATACAAATTGCTTAATTGTTTGTGAAACCAGTCTGTTTTCCATTATGGATCTGTACCCCCCATTGACATGGAACCTTTGTAAATGAGCTGTTTGGTGCTCAAAGGTACTTGTAATCCTAGATTGAATAAAAAAGGTTCAAAGTAACACCACAAAAGTAGGAAATGTGGTGTTGGGTTTAACCCTAACTCCCCACCCCAAGCAGCAAAAAGGAGAAAAAAAAACATTAGGTTTTGGGTCTCAAGAGTCTTGGTAAATCAGTGGTGGATCTTCCTTGGGGTTGACAACCCTAATGCTCACCCCATTCCCTGAGCAAACAAGGTCAGACATGATCTCCTTTCTTTCAAGCAGGGCTCACAAAAGCAAGAAAGCTGCAATAGATTGTACTGGCAACATGTGGTGAGACATACTTCTCTACCTTTGAAGACTGTGACACCATGAAGCACTGGCTTGGAGCTGTACCTTGTCCTTCAGACAGGAGGCTATAAGCTGGAGGGGGGGTGAGCATTAGGGCTGACAACCCCATGGAAGTCCCACTACTGATTTACAAGACTCCAGGTCCCAAAACCCTAATTTTTTTCCTTTTGCTGCTTGGTGAGTGGGGTGGTGGGAAGTTGGGTTGGAAACTCAGCGCCAATTTCCTACTTTTGTGGCATTAAGTTGAACCCTAACTGGTGCATTAGCACAGCTTTTGCAAAGAATGTCCTTTCTTTTTGAGATAGTGGAATTGTATCCTTATTCATGCAGGCCGTTCAGGACCTGCATGAAAACTCTGATGCTTAGGGCCCTCTGGGCCTTGCACCAAGGAAGCGCGGCCCTGCACTTCTGTGTGACAACAGATGTCAAGGATTTGTGGGGTTGTCTGGTGGGTTGCAGAAGTGCAGAGCCCTATGGGTCCTGTGCTTTCATGTGGTTACAGATACAGACATGCAGGGCAGAAAGGTCATCTGTCTGCCAAAGCACAGGACCCTCTGGTAGCCTTTGGTACAGAGGTGCAGAACACTCTGCCAAGAGATTTCTCTTCACTTTATGGTACCTGGGCCTGTGCAGGCAATCTTGCATTTTCCTTTTCAGGTGGGAAGGAGTGCCACATGACAGCACCATCCCCCATCCTTGGCCCATCCAGCTGTCTCAATCAGGTCACCCCTGAGCTCAACTTACCAGAAAGGATCATGAAAGCTCTACCCACTGGGGTAAAGGCTGGCACTACACACAATGTTTCTTAATTGTTTTCTTTCTTTAATTTTGACCCCACATTTTAAAGACAGTTGTTTTATGACTTCCTTATAAACATGGCATGTGGCATTAATAGAATACTGATCAAAATGTCAATTTGCTCCACAGGTGCGAAAACACATTTTGACTGGGTTGTGAAAATGGCACCTGTCATGTTTATGAGATGGTAATGAAAAATGGCTATGTTTAAAGTTTGAGTCAAAATTTGAAAATTAGAAATTTTATGAGTGAATGTTCATAACCTGGTAATTTTGCCATATTTTTACACCAAATTTTCAACATAGTCTTCTTATGACCCATCTCATGAACCCAGTAGAAGAAAATGTTCAAATCCCTGCCAGAACATCATTTTGTGCCACAGATGCAAAAACACATATTGGCCAGGATCCTTTTTTATCATTTAACATTTTATCCTCCCATGCAGCCACAGTCCTGCCTTACCTCCAGCCACCACTCCTCCATTCCACCTCCGACCCTGAAGCTTCGTACTGCCTAGCTGGCAGATGCATCTCTGCCTGTGAAGGGGCCCTCCCGTAGCCCCAGCGCCTAGCGACCATTACTGGCACATGCCTTCTGGGCATCGTCGGCCAGTGAAACTGCAGCTATCAAGCTGCCACGGATCTGTGCTGCTTTTTCCTCCATTTTTCCCCTGGAAGCACAGACATGCAAGGGCGTCAGTGCACTAACGTGCGGATGTCTGCCGTGCTTCCCCCACTGGCACCCATGCTACTGCAGTACCACGGGCATCCCCAGGGACCAGCAGAGCATGGAGTGCATCCCTCCCTTCCAAGCCAGCTGGCCAGGATCCTAAAATGACAGCTATCTCATTCATGAAGTCATGTGAAAAAATGGCTATGTTGAAAATGTAGGGTCAAAATATTGAAAATTACCAAAGATATGACAGAGTGTAGAAAAAGTTCAATGTATGCTCCATAACTTTGTTGTTTTAATGTTTTGACCTCAAATATAACCTTCTTATGACCCCACTTCATGAACCAAGTAAGTGAAAATGTTCAAATCCACCCAAAGGTGATTTTGCACAGTGACTGTGAAATTACGTTTTGGGCTGGATTTGAAAAATTCCACCACTTACTCATGAGGTGGGGTCCCAAAAGACCATGTTGAAAATTTGGTGTAAAAATATTAAAAATGACAAAGTCAGAATAAAAGTTCAAATCCCATTAAAATACATTAAACTGGACTTTCCTTATTTTCTCATATTACAGTCGCCAGTTCCAGGAGCAAGATCGTCTTTGATGGGAGAGTGGATCTAGATCATGCGACAGTGTTCAGGTGAGGGTTTGTGTGGTGGGTGTGGGTTGATAGGTGCTGAGTGGGGGTCAGGGTGGTGTGGGGATCTGGTGGGTTAGATTGGCATAGGACCATTTTCTTTTTCAGGGTGAAAGAAAGTAAAACTTTGAGGGATGGTTTTCTTTTTTCAGGTTTAATAAACTAAATCACTACTGGATCTGTCACTTGGGATTGAGCACCCCAGTGTCAGCTAAATTCCACTGTGGCATTAGAGTGAACAACCTGTGGCCACCTGTTCATTGGAGGATGATCTGAAGGGTGGAGTGCTGCCAAGCAGCACTGGGGTAAACACCCCAGTTCACTTTGAAATCTACACTTTTGGGCAATACGAGGAACGGCTGGGCGGAGCTGGGTGGGGAGGAATAAGTGGATATGATAGATAGATAGATAGATAGATAGATAGATAGATAGATAGATAGATAGATAGATAGACAGACGGACGGACAGACAGAGAGAGAGAGAGAGTGAGAGAGAAGAGAGACAGACAAGGAAACAGAGAGCAGGGCATCACCAGCTCACTGCTCCATCTGAAGCTAGCAGCAGGACTCCAGCTGTGGCTTCACATTTCAAGAAAATGCCATTGTTCTCATACTGAGAATGCAGGTGAAGAAGTCTCTTTTTTTCTAAGCTGGGTGCCCAGGATTTTGAGGAGCCCAGAACCTTATTTCCTGATATATTTTCAAAAAGTAACATCACGCCTCTAGTTAAATGTGTTCTGATTACCTAACTTCAGGTGTTTGTTTTTGAAAATACATCATTTATATGTATTTTCAAAGATTTTTAGTTTAAAAAACTAAACCAAGATGGTGGCCATCTTGATCTTTTTTCATGACAAGTAAATCATTTTCACAAGTAAAGCATGAAAATAAGCCCTCACGATTGGTGTTTTTACCATTTGTATCGGAGGGTTACCCAAAACCAAACTTGAAATCCTTATAACTCTGGAACCATTTAATATTTTTACACAAACCTTCAAATGGCACTACCTTGGCATGGCCGCTTCTACCATGAATGTTTTGTGAAAAAATTATGTTATATCTAGGATGTGCATGGCGCAAAAATAAAAAATAAAACATGTTAACTAGTGGTGTGTGAAAAAAATCTTCCGTGGGCAGAATTCAAGTAAAAGTCTGACTTTTGCTTCCGTGGAAGATCAGAAATTGATTTCTGAACTTCCACAGAACTTCCATACAATCACTGCTCTTTATTGCCAACTTGCCCAAAAAGCCCTGATGGCTAGTGTAGTGGTCCTCCTTCACCTGCCCCACATGTAAAAAATTATCCATGGTGGCTAGTGGTCCCTACTTCCACCCGTAATAACCCACCACAGCAAAATGTACAGTAACCCCCGCATCCTATCTCCACTTCTCCTGTTAAAAAAAAATCTCTGGTGGTCTAGTGTTTTTTGTTTAAACCCCTCCCAATCCCCAGCCACAATAAATCCCTGGTGATCCAGTGCCCCCACCCAACCTCCCCAGCAGCCAGGTGTCCCACAACCCCGCCTCCCACACCCATCATAAACCCTGGCAGTGGCAGACTGGCACAGCCTCCTCTCTCTCTCTCTCTCCTCCACAGCGGCCCGCTGACTGAGCTGTCAATGAATGAGCGAATGATGATGGACGGTGTCAAAAGCCTTGGTCAGGTCTATGGAGACCGAACCAGTGAGGTAATTATTGTCCAGGAGTTGTGAATTGCTCCTGTGAATTCAAGGAGGGCAAATGTGGTGCTGTGGCCTTTTCTGAAGCTGTGTTGTTGTTTACAAAGGATGTTGTACTTGTCCAGATATTCCATTAGCTGGTCAGAGACCAGATGTTCAATGGCCTTAGAGAGAGGGGTAGTATGGATTTAGGCCTATAATTACCATGAAGGACCTTATCCCCACTCTTGTGGACTGGTGTCTGCGGTAGATTTCATCTGGGGGAACTGGCCAAGGGTGAGGAGAGGTTGAAAACCCAGGTTAGAGGAGATAGCACTTCATCAAGAGTAAGGACAGCAGTTTGAGGTCGAGTGAGTCACCACTTATTCTAGATCCAGCAATTGCTTTATAGATGTATCTATGGACTTCATGTGTCCTGACTGCTCTGAAGTAAAAGGGGCAATTTGAAAAAGGGGCAGGGGTGGTGGAGGAGGTGCAGGAGGAGGTCTTCATCAAAGAAGTCTGGAGGAAGAACATTACTGAGGTCAGTGAATGCATTATTGAGCGTGTTAGCTATAGTGGAAGGGTCAACTGTCAGTGTTTACCTAGGGGCAGTAAAATTCAAAACTACGGCTGTTTTCTCCAGCACAAACTGAAAAGAAATGGTGGCCATACGACACTACAGAGCCATTTGTGACAGTAAAATGCAGTGGCGGCAGCTTTAGAGAGGCACTTATTTTATTTTTCCATTGAGTATAGTGGGAAAATTTAAATTTGAATAACTTTTGAATGGATTAATATTTCTTCAAGCGGCAAATCAGTGACCCAGACTGCATATTCCCTGAAGATTTCAGACCAGACGGACAAACCATTTGGGCTGTAGCTCTGAGCAAAGAAATGTCAAAACATCCATTGTTGCATGTCTTGTGGTGCTCTGAAGTTCTGCAACTGTACTTCCACCATAACACAACACTGCCTGATACAGAGATCTATGGCACCACACCCGCATTCAAGATTTCAGGCAAATTCATCATACGGTTGCAAAGTTATTAAAGTACAAAATTTGGGGTTTAACATAGAAGTGGATTGGCAACCCCAACTATAGCTGCACTACTGTGTAGATATAATATATATATATATATCATTTTATTTTTATTTATTTATTAAACCTTCAGAATTACAACCTTTGAGTTGGCGACTCATTTGCAAAGGCTCCACATCAGAGTGACAACAAGAAACAGAAATATGAAATATTCAATTTACATGAGGAATTGTACAAGGGATACAATATATAGGATGAGGCACAAGAATGCCAGATACAAAATATATATAAATACAGGATACAGTTTCATAAGTACAAGGTGCAATGTCAGGCACTGGAAACAATCAGTCACAATGAAATCAAAGGAGGCAGTGGGAGGGAGGGAGGGAGGTGTGGAAATGTAGAATGAGAGTTGGTAGGAATGGTGCAGTCCAGCAGCCTTGTCAGATTTTAGAGGTAGGACCAAGGAGGTGGATGGACAAGTGAAGAGCAGCATCTATATGTGTTTATTTATTTATTGATTTTGTTGACCCGGTAAGCCCACTGGGCCTAGAAGTCCCTTTTCAGGAGCAACCGGGGAGGGATACAGATGGTAAACAACTGAAATTGAACCAGATTAAGCTGTTGGTGGTATTTTTTTTTTTTTTTTTAGTGAATGGGAAAAATTGGCCAGGACACCAGGAAATTCCCTACTCTGCCTTTATAGGATTCTCATACCTGCACTGCTATGGCCAGTCAGCAGGAAATGACTGGAGAGATGGACACGAAGGGTGCAGGAGAGGGCCTCCTCTCCTGTGCTGGTTGCACTAGAGGCCATAGAGGAAGAGTGTGTAGTGGCTGAAATTACTGACCTCAGTGTGGTAGAACCCACTGTTCTGAGTGGGGTTGTGCATCCTGTACAACAGTCGGTGGATGTATTGCCTTGTACTAGCGCTGATATGGCCCGGTTACTGTCAAAAGATCACTGCTGGTTCAACAGATGGAATCCTTGGATAAAGTGATTGCAGCTCTCCCAGTGAACTCCGGTCCTGCTGATGCAGCTGTTTGTTCCCTTAGCCGCATTCATCTGATGATGTGGTAGGACCTGCATCTGGCAGTCGACAGTGATTCTGATGCTCTGGCTGCTTCAAACTCTTGTTCGGGGCTGGTAGTTCCACGGGTCCTGGTCCAGAATGCCTAAAGCCCCGATGGATCTAAAGGGCAAGTGGAATAAGCGACTCAGAAATAAGCAGCGAGGCACTCCATGAGTTGTTTCCAGAACAAGGAACCGGATAAGGCAAGGCTGCAGCTGATGTTGTTTTCCTTCCCTCTACCCAGCAAGCTCCGGGTTGAACAAACAGTCATGCAAACAGTCAGACACACGGTCATGCGAGGCTTCCTCAGTTTACATCCCTGTGACATACAGACTGTGGTTCTGGGTTCAGGACCTTTGACTGTACTGGAGGAGATGCCGTGGTCTCCTGCAGCTGCGCTTCAAAATGCTGGTTGGGAACAGTTGGAAGGGGTGCCTGGTCACCAGATTCCCAAGACTCTTCCTATCTAAACATGTTAAAAGCTGCAGCACCAGTGGCCACCCAGTCTTCTTCTCTTTAGAGCTCCAACTCACCCGGGTAAATCTTCTGATTTTTGTGCTAAAGACTCTGGTAGTGTTGTTGCTCATAATGATGTACTTGTGTCTAAGGATGTTAGTAATGTATAGGCTGTTGGTGGGAGTGCAGTGCAAGCTGGGAGAGGCTTCCTACTGCTGATTCTGCTTTGTCTAGTTCAGTTTGGGGAGGATAGCTTCTGTAGCACCTCTCAGATTGGGCCTGACCCTGAGTTGCTACGAGGTCTGGGGTTGACCAGGCAAAGCCTGTGGGTTTTAAGCTCACGGATTTATTTACTACTAAGGGGAGCCAGCCCACGGCATAATGCTATCCATTTATTATACAAAGGTGGCTTAGAGAACCCTGACAGGGTATATATAGCCAAAACCTTGCTTAAAGGATCCATGAGGTTCTTTTCCTCTGAGATATTTGCTCTCATTGGATTGGGAATGCTAACTATGATGTTAGCTGTAAGAATGTATCTAGTCTGGATAGGTTTTGGGCCCCGTATGACACTTGTAGAACTCTCACTTGGTCCCCTTTTCATGCCATCCCTTTGACTAAACCTGCTGTCAGAACATAACTACTATGTTCAAAAATGAAGGAGTGAACATCGAAGATATTTTGTTTTGGTTGAAGCAGCGATTTGAGGTTTTGAACAAACCGACCCCAACTTTGGATAGTGAACAAATCTGGGATGGTGGGTGGAGGGTTAGAGTTAAGCTGTATTCCACTAATTTAGGCCCTAGTCACCTGCCTAGTTTTTTATCTTGGGAGAGATAAAGGGATGATTTTTATGCAGGACAACCTAGATCCTGTTTTAAGTGTGGCTCTAGGGCACATTTCAGTTCTGCTTCTATACTGTTAAATGCAGTTATTGTTTCAATTGGTCACAACTCCAGTTCTTGTTTGAATTTGTTCAAATGTAACCTCTGTGAACGTATGGATCATGCTTATGGTCAATGCCCTTGGGCCTCCCATAATCAGAATGATTGTCCTTCACATGAGGGCCTGATAAATCTTGCCCAGCAACATCAGGAGAGAATTACTGAGCATGATTTACGGGTTGGCTTGGAAACTTTACATCATACTCAGCAGATGGAAACTTCTGGATCTGAGGCTGTTAGGAGGACGGTTCATCCCAGGATACGGTGGTAACAGAGCAGAGACAAATGGAGACCCAGGGAGGCGATGGCCCTGCCCAGAGATAATTCTAAATCTGAGGATTTTAGTGTTGTGTTCCCCCCCCTCCAAATCAGAACCCACTGAGAACAGAAGGCTGCCTTTGTTACGGTACAATACAAAAGAAATAGGAAGGGTTGGCTGTTTCTGGACACAGTGAGGAGTCTGGGGCTAGGTCTTGGAAGACTGGGAACAAATTTGCTTTACTATCTTCTGATCTGACTGATCAGGAATCTGCAGATGAAGAAATGGATACTTCTTCCATTGTCTCTAATACAGATACAGAGAGGTGGTGATACAGACCGATTGCTAAGAGAACCAGGCAGTGTAGAAGAAATCGTCACCTTAGGTTGTTCCTACGGATTCCTTATCAATATTTTCTTTAAATGTCAACAGTGTCAAGGGGTTAGAAAGCTTGGGGAGTTATGCTTACTATGCATGACATGCATTGTGATATTACGTGTCTGCTTGATAGCAGGTTAAAACCAATAAGGAATTACAACAAGCCTCTAAGGCTTGGCCACATAGTCCTTCCTTTTGGTCCTCTGGGGTGAACAGATGTGATGGAATAGGAATTTTATTTTCTAATTCTGCCCTTCAAGTGTCCAGACTTGTGGATATCCATCCAGGAGAGCATTGTTATTGGATATATCCTTTCATTCGAGAGATTTCGGTTGATCGTATGGTATGCTCCCCAGACTAAGGCACAGAGGTTGCCCTTTTAAACTAGTTCAGCCCTTTTACATACCTCTAAAATGATTATCTGGGCAGGATTTTAATTGTGGATTGCATCAGGCTGATGGGGCTTCAGACCTCTAAGCTTTTTGTGATTCCATTGCTCTCAAGAATGGGATTTCCTGCTCATCTACTGGATGCTTATAGATCTCAGCATCCTAAGGGTGGGTTCACGTACTCTGGGAGAATTAGAACTTGGATTGACTTCATATTTTTGTCTAGCATACTTTATGTTGTCGAGTGTAAACTGTTGGGAATTACTTTTCTCGACCATGCTGGCATACAAGTTACTGTTTCTTGGAATAATGTTCCAAGTTGTGAAAAGAATAAGTGAAGACTCAATGACTCTATACGGAATCCTCAAGTACAAAAATGTGGCACCAGGAATGGGGTGCTAATCGGTCTGTCGCTGATCTGTATGAATGGTGGGAGGATCTGAAGGCTAGGTGGAGACAGGTATTGCAAAGAAGTGGCTGCTGATCATACTGGCAAATATCTGTGGTATTTGGCACTACGTCAGTATAGCATTGGGAGGCAGTATAGCGCAGTGGTTTAAGGCTCTGAGCTGCAAATCTGGTGACATCCAGCAGACCAGACCTGGGTTTGAATCACAGCTTCCACTTACATACTGTGTGACCATGAGCAAGTCACTTAACTTCCCTGTGCTCCCAGGTCGCACCTGTAAAAAGCTTTCAGCTTAGTGTGCTACTCCTGGTTAAACAACTAACAAAAACAAAAATGTCAGCAACTGCAGAATCTGATCTCACTTTCAGATAGCTCTTCTTGTGATTATAGTGGCAAATTTCTGTCATTAGTTGTCAGATGAGAGACCTGCAGTATGATCTAGCAAGTTCTTTGGGGCAGGAAGCCAGGTTTGGGACTAGGTTAGCCAAAGGGGGCTAGACCCCTTTAAGGCCTGTCAGGGTAAAGTGGATTCCAGAATTGTTCATGACTTACTGTCTCCTCTGGGGCTCTAGTAAGTTCTCCTGAACTGTTGGTTGAGATTCTTGAGAATCATGTTTTGAATATGTTAGGGACAGTATCTGACAGTGCTGCTGCAGATTCCTTTTTGGACTCTTTGAATTTGCCTCAGCTCACATCAGGGAGTATGATATGTTGTCTGAAGACATTTCTGCTGAGGAGGTGTTGAGCTATTGACAGTTTGAATTTGGACTCTGTGCCTGGGTCTGATGGCCTCTGACGGTTTATATGTCACTTTTAAGGAGGAATTGGTTCGGCTTTAGCTATTTTGTTTAATGATATGTTGGCCAAGGCTACATTCTCTAAATCTATGAAGGAAGCAATTTTGGTTCTTACTTATTAAAAAGGTTCTACGGTGGATATTCGTTATTGGAGACCATTAAGTCTTCTGAATATTGATAGTAAACTTATTGCAAAGATTTTGTTAGCCAGATTGATTTGGGTTGCAAGACTTCTTTGTCCTGTACAGACATGAGGTATTCAGGGAGATGCCAGAATAATAATCTTGTCTTGTTGAGGAGTTATTTGCCTTGGGGACATGGACCACATCAAAGGGTGGTGCTTGGAACTGACCAGGAGAAGGCCTTTGATAGAGTTTCACATCAGTTTTTGTTTTCTGTATTGGCAGCATTTGGGATCCCGCCCAATTTATAGGGTGGATTAAAGCCCTTTATTCTGAGGCTGTTATTGTTCCCAATGTTAATGGGTGGTTGGGAAAGCAGGTGTTAGTTAAATGTGGGGTTAGGCAGGGATGCCCTTAAGCCCAATTTTGTATAATTTTGGGATTGATGTATTAATTAGGGCCATTCTTCTCTGCCCTGGGGATTGGACTACAAGGGCCCATTGTCCTACTCCTGTGAAGATTTTGGCTTACGCGGATGACTTGGTCCTTACTGTAGCTATGGACACTGAAGAACGGACCTTGGCCAGTGTCTTACAGCAATACTCAACAATTGCAGGGTCCTGGATTAATTTGAAAACGTATTGGACTTCCCCTGGGGCACCTTTCTGTTCCTGAGTCTGGGTCCTTTGCTGGAATTAGGATTTCTCCTGAACCTATCAAAATTCTAGGTCTTTGGTTTGGCCCAGGACATGTACAATCACTTAATTGGAATATTGCTTTGGGGAAGGCTGATAGACTTGTAGCTGGGTGGAGGCAACATCAGAATGGTAAAAAAAATGTCTACTTGCTCAAAGTTTTAGTGGTCCCTATTTTTGTGTATCTTTGTTATGTTTATCCTCCACCCATGAAGTTATTCACCAGATTGTTCAGTATTTTTTCCAAGGGTTTTGGGGTCTCGGTTGAACCCTATCAAACGGGTTTTACTTTTAGGCCTATTGTAGAGGGTGGGGTAGGGATGGTAAATCTGGTAGCTTTCTTTTATAGTATTTTTGAGTTATAATTTTGGTGGGCTTTGAAGCCTGGGAGAAAGGTTGAAGCCCTTTCTTCTGTTGTGGCTGGTACCCTGTATTGCCCAATGGGAACAGGGAAGAAGGATTTTTGGCCATAATTTCTGGTCTTCCTACTTATGGTTTGGAAGCTCATTAAATTGCCCATGGCCTGGCGTTTTCAACCAAGGATTTTTGTGTTACTAGCGGAGCTTTATATGATGGTATTTGGAGACAGAGACACATAGACCCGTAGCATTCCTTTTGTCCTCCCAGTCGACAGGCCTGGATTTTAAAACAACTTCAGAACCCAAGGATACCACCATATGTGTGGCGCAGTATGGTTGGGCAATTATGATAGACTTAGTGTTAAGGGAATCATAAACACAACTCATTGGATGATAGATACTGCCCAAAGAGTCCTGTGTTTCTATTGTTGAATCTCAACAGCATTTATCCCTTGAGTGTCAGTTTGCACTTGATTTTTGGGAACCATTGCTGGACTTAGGGCTGAACCATTATTTTCTACACTGGCATATGGATATTATGTTTGGGACTAATATGGCTTTAAATAAAATATAATGCTGTCACGATGTATGTTGCTTTGACATTGATATGATATTTTTATAGCAGGCTAGATGCCTGTTGGTTTTACACTAGAAATGGATTTCACTACATGAGAGATTCTGAAGAATGTTGAAAATGCAGTAATTGCTGTGAAATTGAAATATTTTGAACTCAAGTCAGACACAATTTCTTCAGCTATGGACTAATACTGACATTTGGAATATAGGGTAACTTGCTGACTTATTTATGTTATGTTGTTATGTATTTGTTTCACCTGTTTTCCAGTTTTTCTATGATGCTCTTGTTATTTCAGGTTATTTTTTTTCCTGCGTTGTTTTTGTTTATGCATTTGTAATGAAGTCCACCTTTTCTCAATAAAATTCCCCTGCTCTGCAGTAGGGGACTCGTGACTGAGAGCCATGGCCACTTCAGTGGAGCCCCAGTGGAGCAGGATGTCCCAAATGAAGGAGAGAACCCCTCTTGCTAGTGAGTTGTTGGATGACTCTGAAGTTTTTATGGATGTTGTTTCAGACCTGAGATTTGTGATTCGGAGATATTTATTTCAACTGAGGACCTGCAGCTACAAAAGCCTGAAGTTGATATACCTCCTGAGAAATCCACAGATTCTGCACTAAAAGATTCCCTACAAAATTACTGTCTAAAGAAAATGAGAGACAATCTTTGGAAAAGAGCATTTGATTGAGCAGTTAGCCCATTTACAGAATGACTCATTGACTGTCAAATTCTGGCCTGCTTGTCATCAGGCTTGCACTACAAGATAACGTGGTAGCTACGGGAGAAGCAGTGGGGCCGGGTGAGTCAGTTCGATTACCTCTTCTGATACCACTTCTGTAGTAACTGAGGTACAAACACCTATGGCTGGCAGTGAGGGAGTGCAAAGTCATTCGTGCGAAAGCCTGTAGATTCAAATCCTAAAACTGTTCCTTATTCAGATATACCGGTACAGTCCATGATAATGTTAAACTGCTCCAAGTAAATGCAGAACTTACAGGCCTATGACTCAGGCAAGTTCTGATGTAACCACTGAACCGTCTGGCTCGAACCTCTCTAAAACAGCTGGGTTTGTTTTTGGAATGCCATGCCGGCTTTGATTTCTGCTGAACATACTAATGCAGTGATTTACCAGACTTCACCTTCAAAACAAGAAGGGACAACTGTGTTTAATTTTTCACGAGATGTTGAATCTCGATCTAGGATGAAGATGACAACAAAATAAAGCATACTGCCCAGACAATTACAAATAGAAATATTTTTGTTACAGCACCTTCTAAAGTATTAAAACCTGACCAAAAGCATCAGAATTCTGAGCCCTGATTATTTTTCAGGTGGGGCATGACAAACTTCCATTGCCTACAGTGACTCCAGGCAAGCTCTGGTCCCCCAGAAGGCATTAAGTGAGGCTGGTTGGGCACAGAACACTCACAGAACTTGGATTCCCACTCCTGATTGGGACCCTATGCTTAATTTTCTCAAACTTCACCTGAATGGCATTCTAAAGGTTTGCATCCTGCTGCACATTCAGGTTTAGTACCTACAAACCCTATAGCGGCAATTTGGCGTTTAATGAATCCACATCAAGTTTAAACCCTAAAAATAAAGAACAAAACACAACCGCTCAGAACTCTTTTCTAAAATCAGAAAAGAAGCAGCTCAAGGAAAAATGCTGTCCGCATTAGGTATAAAGGAGGCCTTGAAGTTCGCTCCTGACAGGCATTATGTGGGCAAATTATTACTGAGGGATTCTCTGCACTTCTCCCAGAGAGAAGTCTTCACATTTATTAATTTTGATGTTGGCTTCTGTTCTGCTTATGCCCTTGACTTATTTTGAAAGAGGTATAACCAAGTTAAATTTTCTCCTACATGGACCCCTTTCTGGTTATCCTTAACCAAACCACTGATAAAATATGTTACTGTAATATTCCGCAATGAGGGGGTCCATGTAGAAGATATAACCTACTGGCTGAGCCAGAAATGTGATGTAATGAGTCCTCGAAGCTATATTAGATACTGAAATGTTTTGGACTGGGGCCTGGTGCTATAAAATTAAACTAAGACAAACTGAGTCTGGAATTAAACATATCCCTAATTCTTTTTGTTGAGGTGTGATAGAGGTGTTTGTTTCTACGCTGGTCAGCCTCAGGCCTGTTACAAGTGTGGCTCTAGAACTCACCTTTCCAATTCATGTGACAGGCCTAGGTGCGATAACTGTGGGGAAATTGGGCATATTGCTTTTCAGTGTGCAAATCACACTAGGTGTGATCTCTGTGAAGATACTGGTCATGTTTTTCTGAATGTTCTTGGGCTGCTAAGAATAAAGCTACTTGTTTAAGCCCTGATCTCCTTATACAGCAAGCACAGGACTCAATTTCCCCAACCTACTACATCCTTAGTCCCTGACCCTCCAACCAGTATTCCTCTGGAGGACTCTTTGCCCCACCTACTCCCTCTCTTGATCTCACTTTGGGAGTAAAGGCAGAACCAGCCCCCTTACAAGCACTTCTTTAGCTTTGCCTCTGACTCCTCATTACCAGTGTGTTACACTGACCCTGCAGAAGCTGTTTCTACCCTCCAGTCAACCATCTTATACCACTATGCCAGTATGTAGATCAACTAGGAATCTGAAGGTGGGACTGGTTCAACCCCTTGTAGAAATAGATTCCAAAACCCTTTTCTGTCTTGGCAGCCCAATGGGGATTCTGAGATGGATTTTGGGGATTCTGATTCTCAGTCTACTAAAATAGAAAATAGTATCACTCTGCAGCACAAACCAGATTATAAAGGAAAGAAAAGAAAAGGAGGAAAAGAAAGCCATGAGCTAGACATTACTTACATAAATGCTCCTTTCAGTATAAGTTCATTGAATGTTCATAGCCAGTTGAATTTTAGAAGGAGACATGTAGTGTGTACCACATTCACGATAATGCTTCTGATATTTGTTTTTGCAAGAAACATGGATGTTTACCAGTGACCAGGCTAGGATGTTCCAAAGGGAATGGGTTAGGGGACCTTCTTATTGGTCATTTGGAACAGCAACAGCCGATGGTATAGGTTTTTTATTTAATTCATTTGACTTTATTCTTATTAAACTGGTTGATTTAGTTCGGGAGAGCTTTAGTATTAGATGGTGTATGGAAAATGATGCACTGCAGATTAATCAATATTTATGGTTCACTGGTCAAATCTGAACAAGTGGCCTTTTGACAGTCTAAAGCCTTATTTACTTACTTACCTCATATAAGGTTTTTTCATGTGGAGATTTCAATTGTCGCTTAAAATCCACTCCTGGTGGCACATCGAATCACGGAAGAAAGTATATTGTGATTCAAATGCATTACAGAAACTAATAGAGACAGCTGATCTATTTAATTATAGTATCTATCAGAGTTCTGGGGTCTATGTACTTTTCAAAGAAACAAATTTACTTCTACCATTGATTACATGTTTATATCTAAATCTTTACCAAACTTTCAGTTTCAGACTCTGTTCACTGATTTTTCAGATCATCTATTGTTGCTTTGTTCTTTTCTAATGTTCCAGACCAGCCTCATGTCAGGCCAAGATGGAAATTAAATTCTTCCATCTTATTTGACCAATGGATAAGGAATCAAATCACTAATATATTAAAAGCTCGATTATCTGTTAGTTTTTGTATGAGGATTTAGGGATTGGTGGGCTGATTCTAAAACACATTTTAAAATCTGTTTTTTAAAACATGGAAAATATAGTGAAAACATTACATTTCTTAACTATCTAAAACTTAGCAGCTTCAGAATCTATACTCCATGGCTAATACCTGTAGACTGGACAATACAGACCAAATTTCTTTACTTCGAAGAAATTACAAAATGCCAGTATGATAGGGCACAGACTATGAAGTCCCTGCTTCAAAATGGGACAACCCTATGGAGATTCATTTGAAGCTTTTAAGAAATTAAAGGATTCCACTGTTTTAGACTCTCTGCTTGATAATAAGGGAACAATGTGACTTCAGAGGTGTTAAATAAGGTTATTAAAGATTTTATTTCTTCCCATATTCCTTCATACCCTCCTTCAGAGGACGCTATAAAGCAATTCATACACACAATATCTATTCCTGTAGTCTCAGACAGCAAAGCTGATATGACACAACCTATCACCGCCTCTGAAATTGAACAGGCTATTAAGACTTTGAAAATGGTACATCACCTGATTCAGATGGACTGAAGAACAAATTTTATAAGACATTTTCAGAACCACTGTCTATTTGTTTAGGGATTTGTCTTGTTGTTTTACAACTTCCTACTGCATTCTCTCTGGTTTATGGAAGGTTTGTTGATTTTTTATTTAAATCTGGGGATAAGTCTTCTACTGATAATTGGAGACCAATTACACTTTTGAACTCGGATTACAAAATATTGGCTATTGTCTTTAACACTAGACTTAAGCATTATGCAAACATGGTATTATCACCTCTACAGTTCTGTGGTTTACCTAATGAAAGATTCAACAAGCCTTGATGATTAGTAGAGACCTTATTCATTACGTCTCCTTACAAGAGGAACTGGGTGCATCATTTCTGTAGATCAGTATAAAGCGTTCGATAGGGTTTCTCATCCCTTTCTTTTTAACCTTAGAAGCATATGGTATTCCAGTACAAGTAATACAGTGGCTTAAATCTTTATATCATGGGTAGTAGTTCACCCAGTAATTAGACATCAAATTACAGAAGGGTTTTATAAAGACAGGAGTCTGGCAGGGTTGCCCCTTAGTCTTCTTCTGTATATTTTCACATTGGACCCCGATTCATCTTTTGACGGATAACCTGAGATGGCTGGGAGGACGGGGCCGTTAACAGTAAGTGTTCATATGCATGCTTATGCAGATGACATTTGTTTATTTTTTTCCAACTATACCCAGGTCCCCTTTTTTAGAATCCATGAATATTTATACTGTGTTCTCTAATTACCAATTGAATAAAACAAAAAGCAAAGGCCTGTTTATTGGATCTAACTTTCCAGATCCAGTTATTATAGAAGGGATATCACTTTCTTCAGAGCATCTAAAAACCTTGGGCATCTATTTTGGTACACAAAACATTCCCTCTTTTAATTGGGATTCCACATTGGCTCACGTGAGATCTTAAAGTTCAAAGATGGAGGCATTGGAGGATGACTAAGTTTAAACGTATACAGATTAGTAAACGATTTATCATCCCTATGCTACTGTATACCACCATGATTTTCCACTTCCCATACAGTTAGAAACCAAATTATATAGTCTTTTTTCAGATGCTATGGGAAATAGACTGAACCCCATTAAACGGTAGTACACATACTTACGGAAGGAGAAAGGAGGTCTTGGCATGATAGACCATGTGGGTTTCTTTTCACACTTTGTTTTTTCTCAGTCCTCAAATGTGGTCTGATATCTGGAGATGTGATACATTCTTACTGGATTAAAATAAATCTGTCCCGATATTTCACCAAATGGCAGACCACTCCCTCTAAACTGACTGGTTGTCTCCACATTCCACAATGGTTCATACCTGCTGCCCAAAACTATATAAATGGAGTTTAATGCCACAACAAATTACCAGAAATTCAGACCACGGTGTCTAAAGTAGTCATGTCTTTGATTCATCCAACTGAACCCTGTTTCAAAAATTGTCCCTCCTCCCATAATTCAGGAGTTCTGTCCCAATTAACCAACCCGAGAATCCCTGTTCAGATATGGAAATTTCTTTGGTTAACAGCTATGGGAGGATTAATATAAGAGGGAATGCAAAATATAAAGCTAAAATTGAAAGGAATTGTCCTTATGACTCTTGTATCAATCAAGAGGAAACTATTGAACATTTTTATTTCACTGTTCTTATGCGACATCTCTATGGGATTACCTTACCACCAAATGGAGTATGGGTTGTTTAAGAAACATACACTATGATAACCTGGTATTGGAGCAATTTTATAATCTAGGGACTCATTATTCTAAAGAAACGCTGTTGTCTTAAATTCTATCTTTGGCAAGCCAGATGTCTGTAGGTATTATACCAAAGATTGATGCCATATGAAACAGTGGGAAATCTTATACAGTCAGCCATGGAGAAAGTGTATATTTCGGATGTAGCAGTACATACATCCAAAAGGTTTCCATTTGGTGGAAAGGGTTTCCTATGTTCATTAAGCATAAATAATTGATCTTTCATGACTAGAGGAATAAGAGAATTTAGATTAGAACTGCTGGTTTAACTGTTTATATTAATTGAGAGAATATATTTCAGTTTAGTTTAATAGTTTATTTGGAACATTGTTAAAGTTTTCTTTTATTTTTTGTGTGATTTAACACATGTTTTTTCTTTTTCTTTTGTTTTTTCTTTTTACTGTAAATTTACATGGTTTTGCTAGATATGATCTTTGATGTTATTACAATAAAACTTCCTACTCTTTTCGATAGGTGCCATGGGATCTTTAACATTTACCTGAACTACCACCAATCCAGGCAGATGGGACATCGGTTTAATGTCTCATCTGAAAGAAGGCACCTCAGAAGTGCAGCACCCCTCATGCTGCACTACAGTGTCAGTATTGGGATATTAACCCAAGTGCCAGATGTGGGACCTGAACCACAGCCCTCATATATGTATGTTTATATATATATAAATATATATATATATATATATATATATATATATATATATATATATATATATATTTATATATTGCAACAATCTATCTTATACATTTGTTAGGACTGAAACACAAAACATATAACAGAGAGAATACAAGTTAGGTATAAAGTACATGGAACCTTGGTGAATCTGTAGTGTGTTGTTCCTTGTGTTTTGAACAATCACACAATACAGCACTGATGCTACCCTAACTTTAGCACCTCTATCCAGTCCTTATTGTGTCAATATTTTACTCTGTGAAAAGCCATTGGTGAAGTAGGGTAGCATCAGCACTGCTTAGCCTGAGCATTCAACCCCCAATCACATTGGGAGCAGCAGCACTTCAGGTCCTGGCTGACTGATTCTGGACTTCAAGCTCATTCCTGAACCTGGGCAATTCACAAGCCAATGCATTTGGTTATTTTACAGCCCTATGTACAAGCTAGCTTAAATAAAAGCCCAGATATGTTTTTCTAGACAGTAACTGCTCAAACAGGGATCTTCAACTCTTCCTAATATTCCAGAAATAAGGAGTTTTAACCCTCAGAAATAGCTTATAAATCAGAGCTACACACAAAGTGACTATTCTGAGTGCTGCTCCACCACAGAAGCCTGCTTAGGCAGCGTGTTTAATGAAAACCTTTGATCATCATAAGATGCAGTCAATTTGTGATTCCGCTTATTCTGTTAAAATACAGTACCCACACCTTTCACTAGATGTCAACACCCCTGCCTGCAAATAGGTTTATAGTAATCTAATGTTACAGTGTTGCCACTGCATTGGATGAAATACAAAATCAAAGCTGCCTCCGAGGAAGATGTTTGTTGCAACTGTACTCCTGTGACAAAGCCACTGCACTGTGTTAACTTACACCTGGAGTGTGACAGCAGAACAGAGTGAACCTGTTCATCATACATGGCGCAAGAGGACAGTGTTTAAATCCTGGTCTGAATTTCATTGATTTGTATTTTGAATATTTTCCACTTTATTTTCTGTTTTAATATCTCAAAGTTTACGGTTATTGACTGAGGTAACAAGGTTGTAACCTGAAGCTCATTTCAAATGGCCTTACAAGGTTACATAGATGCACAGTGTGAAGGGAGGTGTCCCGCATGGTGGCATAGAGTGAGAATAATAAATCAATAGAAAGGGGCTTAACTATAAGAAGGATAGAAAGTGTTGCCTCCCAGGCAACTTTGGTTGCAAGTTACAACTTTGGCTATTGCCTTAGCTACCCCATTGATTCAAGTCTAGGACAAGGTAAGGTGTCTTTCCAACTGTATGGCTGCATACTGTAGTTTTGCAAGACGTAATGCATTCAGGAGAAAATGGAAAGCAGAACCAATGCATACTACTTTTGGCAACTGCAGTGGAATCGGATCATCTCAGTAATATGCAGCAGATCATTTCATTATCCGCCTGTTACCATACATCAAAATACACTGCCTTACATGTACTTGGCACTGCTACCATCATCTTCACATTCAGAATAGTCCCACTCACTGCCACCATTCCCTCCTCCTCCCAATCACTACTTCGTTACACGTTTAAGTACACACCTTCTGCCATTTATCCTCCCACCTCCCAATCACTGCCCGGTTTTATGTTTAACTACATCCATCTTCAGCTGCTGACCCCTGCCCTAGTCCATGTTTACTACCCCACCAGCTGCCATTGATCCCACAAGCTCCAGATCACTGCCACTGTTCAGCTAAAGCAACCTGCAGGCTGCTTCCCATTCTGATGCACTTGGGGCTCAATAGCACAGAGCAAGTTTGGCACGCCTCCAATCCCAGTGACCGAGACTTGTTTAAGTGCTCACCACGGTGGTTGTCAGCCCCAATGGGCTCTTTTGCTTCACAATAGTCACCACAACAGGTCTTGGACTCTGAGCCCCAAATGCTTTTTGTTTTTAAGTACCCATTGCAGCTGTCCACTGCTACCGAATGCCTGCCTCTTCAATAAGCAGTTGCAGCCTACTTTAGTGTACTAGACTGACCTGGGTACTTAGCAACACTTTACACCAACAGAACTAATCTGCTCAGGATAAGTGTCCTAAATAGAGTTTGGGAGTATGAGTCTATGCCTGTTGTTGCCCATATGGGGTGAGTTGGTAGCAGGACACATAGTTGGCAGGACAGGGAAGAAGGCACTGTAAGCAGCAGGACATGAACATGGCAAGATGGGGAGGTAGGTGGCAGGATGTGTAGGTGGCAAGATGGGGTAGGTACAGAATTGTGTAGCTGGCAGGTTGATTAGGAGGCAGGACAGGGATTTGTTAGTGGCAGGTTACCTAGTCACTGCTTGAGATGGAGCACAGAAGGTACTCTTCTGCCTAGGACTCTGGGAGGGCACAGAATGATGGAATTTTTGTTTGGGATGTGTATGGGTTTCTGGTTTATGACTGTTGTTCCCCACTGGGAGGTATGGTGTTTGGCAACAGGATGCTTGGTCACCTCTGCTTGGGACCCTGGGAGCACATGGGATGGTGGATGTGAGGCACTCTTCCTTCACCTGTGACTCTGAGAATATGCACGCATAACACGTGCCTTCATGTTCACTGATACCAATGTTTATCTGTCTACACCTTCAATTTAAACTGACTTAGTAAAAATAATAACTTTCCAAGTTTCTGCTGGAGGTTGGGACAGTAGGAGCTGCTAACTATGATCAGCTCATTCCTGCTGTGCTGAGTAGTGTCAATAGAAATGTATACAAGAGCACTTCTTCTCTCAGTGTAATCTGGTCTCAGTGTAACAGCAGCAAACAGCATGAAGGAGCTGATTGTGGTAGCGTGGATATCTCTTTAGTGCAATACCGGTTCTTCAAGTGTGGGGGGTGAGAGGAACCAGCCCTGTATCCCAGAATGCACTACAAACCAGGAGGTGGAGGGAGAGAATGCTGCTGCTGAATATATATATGTGTGTGTGTGTGTGTGTGTGTGTGCTGCGGGTGCACTTGTGTGAAGAGCACTGGGACCAGTAAAGCATCCCAAAATGCTGAAATGCAAGAGATAAATCATGCAGTAGATAGAAAAATGACAGAAAAATCAGAAGACATTGAAGAATACATGAAGCCAAGGTAAGAAAGAGGAAATGTTAAAGATTGCTTACCTAAAATGTGGAATGTGACCAAGACAAGTGTGAAACAAGTAAACTGAAAAAAAAAAGAAATGACACAAGGACACTATAAATGTAATTTAAAAATATATATTTATGTATAGCTGTAGCTCAGTGTTAACAGCACTGGTATTGGTACACCATGCAATGGTAGGTGTAATGGATTCCCTCACAGTACTTCTGCCTCTTTTATGTTTTCAATATCATAAAACCCACAGTCTACCCATTTCAACCCCTCCACCACTAGTCCTTAGCAACCTGTCAAGTCAGTGGGTTTAGCAGTGATTAAATATAGGATAAAGTATGGGGTGCAGTGTGTTATGAAATTTAACACACACCCGAGTTGTTGGATGACACATAAACCCCAAGGGCGAAGCCCGAGGGATTTATGGCAGCCATTCAACAACAAGGGTGTGTGTGTTAACTAGTTAAACATACTGCACTTCATATTTTGTTTTATATAATTACTGCATTGTGTTTTTTCCACAGAGGAAGTGCAATCGCTTATATATGAGCCTAGAGTAGACTGGGTTGCTGGATGTAGCATTTTGGAGGATTTATGAGTACTCAATGTCATAATACCTACCGGGTATTATGGTATTTAATACACAGCTTTTTCAATGGAAAAACACAACCCACTAATTATTATTTTATTTGGGGAGGGTGTTACACTATCACCTCTGTACTGGCATGGTGTACTATTGTCAATACTATTTCCCACCAGTTTAATCCCTACCCAAACAATATTCTCCACCACAGCACTTCACAGACCCCCCACACACACACACAAACAACAACAACTTGTGGTGGTAGCATTTCCAGGTCCAATGGGGATGCCACACAGTTTGTGTGTATTAATATGTTGAGATGGAGCCCCTTATTGTAGGATAAGAGAGATTTCACCCATGTCCCTCACATATGACCATAGTGAAAATGACCTTATCTGGCATTTGAGGAACGTGTGGAAACCACTCATCCTGCAAAGAGTGGCTCTGTTTGGTGTATTCAGACATTTTGGATCCATTGTTTTCAATTGACACTTACTTTATGTTATTTAACAAAATGGCTATATAACACCTTGTATTTCTCTGTTCAGATTCTGGTTGTGCTGCACCTGTTTAGCACTAGAGATATGTTTGATCAGCTGTCATGGCAACTGTAAGTTTAGCGTGTAAAACCCCTGCACCATATAAGAGTGTTTCGTGCCTACATACTGTATGTGTGACTCTGACTGGGCAACACATTAGCTAAGCTCTGTAATAAACTAAAACATCATTTACACAGGCCATTTCTACACCAGTGTAGGTGGCTTGAGAGACACCAGTGTACATTTACCAGTGTAAACTGTGCGAGCATCAGCACACACAGTTCACGCAAAAGGTACAGCAGTCCAGTCCAACAAAGGCACATGATAACTTTCTGAGATTTTACACCATTTATTCATAAATAGTTGCAGAGAAAACAGGCTTATCAGACTCACAGGAACCCCAATGTTTCCCCAAAAGCACCCTTGTGAAACAGCAGCAGGAGTTTGTGGTGTGACATGCTGATGGCTCCATTCAGCCTGGTGCGCTAGACTTTCTACATGAAATATGGTTCAGGGCTACCAGCAGCTCCTCAAAGCTGTTATCCTTCACACCCTTGATCATTTTGGTAGCCTGGCAGGGACCCTCTCGACTGCAATAGGGCCTTTTAGAACATAAGAACATAAAATTTAATGTCAGATGGGGACCGAGTGGCCCATCTAGTCTGCCCTGAACCTAACCCCTCCCTATATTTTGCAGTTTTTGTTTATACAGTAGTGATGGTCCCATACATGTTTAAATACGTTCACCATCTTTGCTGCAACCACCTCTGGGTGCAGGCTGTCCCATGTGTCTATTACCATCTCCGTAAAAAGTACTTCCTGATATTGCCCGAGCCTTCCCCTCTGAGGCATAGGTTGTGCCCTCTTGTATCGCCTTTCTGTTTGCATGGAAGAGTTTGTCTACCTGAACAGTGTTTATACCCTTGATGAATTTGAACATTTCTATCATAACCCCATATGTCCCTTCTCTGTTCCAGGGAGTACAAGTTTAGGTCTTGAGTCTAGACTCATATGACTTGTGATGGAGGTACTGCACCATCTTTGTGGACCCTCTCTGAATTGATTCCAAGCGCTCTATGTCCTTCATCAGGTGGGGCCTCCAGAACTGGATGCAGTACTCCAGGTGTAGCCTCACCAGGGATCTACAGAGTGGAATGATCACTTCTTATTTCTGCTAGTTATTCACCTCAGAACTTACAATCCTCAAAATGGGATAAACTGCACTGTATTATTTCCACAAATGTAACTATTGTTTGCTTGTTCTTACCCTTGATGTATATGTTTATCTGTTCATCCTGTACCTGTTTAGTTGTATCACCCTGCTCATTACTTGTATTTCACATTGTTGCAATTCCTAGCACTGTTTTGTAAACCATGCTCTTGTAATCTCCTGGGTCGTACCTGAAAATAGGCATTCTTTGTCTAGTGTGCTTACTCGGTAAACAAAGCTAATAAATAAATAAATTCCCCTGCCTATGCATCCAAGGATGCTGCTTGCTTTCCATACCACTTTTCACATTGATTCCCTGCTTTAAGGTGCCCTGTTCAATCCTGGTCTTTTCAAGTCATATGGTAATTAGAGTTCAAAACTACACAAAGTACTCCAGACTTGAGCACATCCTTATTCTTGGCAGCCATCAGTCTTGGTGGACGTTATGACCTTTCTGTAGGAAATTGTACATTAACAGTTTTGAAGTAGGTCTGTCTGCCTTCACCCTAGACACCTCTTTGCTAGGATGGTGTTTTCCTCCATGGTTCTATCCCTATATTAAACTAAGTTATTTTATACTGTGATGATTCTTTGAACCCCACCTGCCCTGAATTCATGCTTCTGTCATTCAAGATGCTTAGATTGCCTGGAGGTAACTCTTCAGCAGTTATTAGTTGGCAGCACTACCCTTGTGCAAGTAAGGTTTTTGGTAATAGATTCCATGGAGCTGTTACTCAGAATCACCGGTTTGCTGTTTTCAAGTTCAACTTGGTAAACTTCTGGATACCAGCCAACTGAATGTGCAAATCCTGTGGTCAAGGCAGGTGAAACTGTGGAGGGCTTAGCTTGCAAAAAAAAGCGAAAGGGCTTTCTGTGAAACAGAGGTTTTGTTTGAACAAAGCAAGAGTAAAGTAACAATCACCAACACGTGTACAGGTTTATGTTTTCCTTATTGTCACTGTTGTTCCAACGTTATCCTTCTAGTTCACCTTGTAAAACATTGTTTTTCTAATGAACTCTGAGTCAGGGATCGTAGTGATTTTTTTTCCAGCTTGCTTATATACATGTTTTTCCATTTAACCCGCATCTAAGCATTTGAAGAGACCACAGATATTTTAAATAAGCAAGGTGTATTTTGCACTAACAAGTACAACCCTCAAAACAGGTACATCAGTTTTTTTGTTTTCAATTGTTTAACCAGGTGAGACACACTAAGCTGAAAGCTTGTTTACTGGTGCAACCTGGGAGCGAGGAAGTTAAGTGACTTGCTCAGGGGTCACGCAGTATGCAAGTGGGGGCTGTGGTATTCAAACCCAGATCTTGAGATTTGCAGCTCAGAGCCTTAAACCACTGCACTATACTGCCTCCCATAGTTTCAAAGAAGACAAGCCTTTAATACATTAAAGAGTGTTTAACCCTAAGGAAACATCTACCTGTCTGTCTGTCTACCTACCTACCTACCTACCTTCCTATCTATTTATCTATCTGTCTGTCTATCTATCTATCTATCTATCTATCTATCTATCTATCTATCTTCCCAAGACAGCCCAACTGTAAGATGCAGCATTTTGTTTCGGGCACGCCTGCTTCTACCCATTGTTATGGCTACGGTGACTAAAGCAGAAAGAGGCCAAGTGACTTTCTCAAGGTCACAGAGGCAACAGTAAATATGGGAGGATTCAGTCATGGAAATAGTTTGTAGTTCTGGCTAATAACCACAGTATTTTCTCTACAGACCAGCACAGGTGTCAGCATTTGCTTTGTTGGTTTCATTGCATCAACAAGAGGAGGGAAAGAGGGACTTGAGAGAACAAGGCAACAAGGGCTGCATAGGAGCAACACCAGAGCTTTAGTAGTATGGAAATGGTCATGTTGAGGGGTATGACACTGTTATTTGCTTCACTCCTATATTTTCTGTGTTGTTTCTCTGTCCTGCTTTTTTGTTGTTCTCACTCACCACACTGGATTCTACAGTTGATATACATTCCCCATACCCTGCTTCTTCTCTCTCTAGTGCAGTTTCTATGACTAACAATTGTCATCGATCCCTAAGTCCTCAACCCAATAATCTTTTGTCTGTTCCTCTTGTTGGAACAAACACAGGTTATGGAGCATTCTTATCTACTGCACCTATTTTGCTGAATTGTTTCCTAGCAATCTGTGGACTGACGGATCTCAGTATCAGCTCAGAATTATTCCTGTGACTGCTCTACTCTGTACTTAAGTATTGTGCATGTATGTACTTCTTAAGTATGCACCCACAACATGTATTTTTGTCATATGTCATCCTATATTGCCCTGTCCTTTGACAAAAGTTGTATCAGATAAAGGGCCTTAGGCTAGACCAGTATACTGACCTGGAACAAAACTTGCACTTAAGTTGACAGTGTAGCCTACAGGTTAAAGCACCAAGCTGTGAAGAAGCTTGTTACAACCAACAGACTTTGGTTTGATTCTCACAACATCCACTTGCGTACTGTGTGACCCTGAGCAAGTCATTTAACTTTCTTTGCTCCTACATGGGATGCACCTAGAAATGAGTTTTGTCTCCATGTGCCATTCTTGGCCAAAAATTTAAAAATAAAAATAAAATGATAAACAAAATGAATAAAATAAAATATGTTCAATTGTTTTCCTATATCCTACCCTTTTTACCTTTTCACTATTTTATGATTTATCTCCTTTATTTTGTTCTCAGTTGCCACCACTCTCCCTGCCATATCTTCCATCGCCTCTCACTCCCTCTCCTCCTAAGCCCCCATCTGTATTCCCTTTTTAGAAGTGTGTAGTGATATGAACAAATACACGTTAATGGATACATGTAGAAGTGCTTGTCAAAAGAATAGTGCAGTATATGAGGTATGCTGCTAAAATATGTTCAAAGAAGGTATGATCCTTGAAAGTCCAGTTCTATAAGGAAGGACTCAGTAATCAAAACATAACTTCTTAATAATAAATTAAATGTATTATAGAAGCAAATTAGATTTACTTCTCAAACTGAAGGTCAAACAGAAACACATTGCATCAACAATTCGGATAACTGTTCTGGGTTCAGAACTTGAAGACAGTCTGTTTCTTCCAAAATAGATACCCAATGCAATGCAGCTCTCATGTTTTATAGGCTAACATAGATATACTATGAGCAAGGACATGTGATGAAGTATGCTGAATGTGATGTAACCTTACTTTCATGTACTGAAGTAAGTCAGTTAAATAACAAACTAAAGGGAAACAGTCAGCATTATGAGCCCCACATCCAAGTGTGGCGCTGGTCCCAATTTGCACTTTGTACACAAAAACATTTTTTTACTTACTGATTACTGCAGTATAGTAGATTGTATCAGACTGACTTTGTTGATTTGCAAGTGGACATAGTCTGTAACTGCAAATCCTAGAATCCCTTTAGCTGACATCAGAGGAGGGCTGCAGCAGTGGGAGATTCAACAGCCTGAAGTGCAAGTTAGAGATTTTGTAAGTTCTGATCTTTTGTTTTCTGGTCCGCTGTCTTTCTGGGCTAAAACAGTCACAGATGACTGTACTGAGTCCCAGGATAACAGCAGGAATGGCATACATCTGATCAGCGCTTATAAAAGCACGCAATACCTTAAAGAGCAGCTGAGGCCTTTGAGAAAACTTTGGAAACATAATATGTAGGCACAAATCAGCTTGTATTTCATATACCTTGTACAGATTTCTCCTCTCAATCACATTAATGCCCAGCACACAACAGGCGCGCTCCACCCATGCGTGGGCGTCCCCGACATCCCCATCCACTGTACAAGTGCTCCATTAGATGTGCTGCTCCCAGTCATGACTGGGCAGCTGCTACTGCAGCAGGTGCTACTCACCCTCCCTCAAGGAGGAGAACAGACCATCAGAGCTCATTCCCCCAGCCAGCCCTCCAGCAACCCGAGATCGCCTCGACCCTGGGTCACTGGTGTTACAAGTAGTAGTGCTACTTGCTGGTGGGTCAGCGACCCTCTGAACCCAAACTGACAATTACTTAGAATCTTATTATCATTTAACCAATCTTTTAATTTAGTTAAAAGAATTTGTGAAACAATTTTGGCTGAAATATATGGTAGAGCAATAGGTCTGTAAATAGCAGGTTTATATCTACTCCTTTCTTATACAGAGGAATTACTTCAGTTATCAGCCAGGACGTGGGAATAATGGTGGTGTCTATAATATAAGTAAATAGTCTACAAAAATCTCCATCCACCAATCAACCTTATACTAAAATAATTCCACTGGGATGCCATCGATACCTGCCGCTTTATTATGTTTTTGTGGGTTAATGGCTCCCAGAAGGTTTTAACCTCTGACTTATGTTTCTTAAATAGCTGAAGATTGAAGGAACTGTCCTTTCTCCGCTCCACTTGATATAGACCTTGAAAATATTCCACCCATTTCTAAGCAGGAATTAGGGCTTCTATAGTCATATAGGTGCACTTTTGCATGCAAAAAGTTCAAAAGCTTTTATATAGCTGTTTGCTGTTCTCCCACATAAACTTGTGTAACCCCTAGGTGGTGCTATCCCCAGGGCTACTACCCCTACCTGCTTGGCTAATAGCAGGTTAAGGGGCCTGAGTTCTGAAACTGGTGCCTCCACCCAGAGGTCAGGGTTGGCGGTGGTCAAACTAACCAGTGCACAGCCCTCTAGGACACTGTAACCCCTGTTTCCCTGCTAATGGCGAAACAACACCCAATAGTCACTTTCAAAATAGCCCTGATACACCTCACAAGTACCCACACAGTTTGCACTTACCACCAAGGCTGGTTTCTCTGGTTCGACCCTGGGGACCTCCTGAAAAATAAGGTTAGACACAGCAAATAGCAACAGCATGGTACTCTTAGTACACACTGGAACCACAGTCAGGTTAACTGCAGAAAAATTAGATCTGATTTATTCAGGGACTTGAACAAGGGAAGGGCATAATCAGGTTGATTTGCTTAAATGCTCTATCAAATAAACAGTTATACATGACTTCAGAGTCCCTAAATAGTCACAACCTCTCTGGGTACCCAGGTGGAGAAGAGATGGCTAGCCAGGACCATTGCCCAGGGTAGGCCGGCAGCGTAGCTGGTTGGGGCTCTGTGATGGAATAAAACAACATGCACAATACACACTATTTGTAATCTGGAGCCAGAGGGCTCAGTTATGAAAAAAAAAAAAAACAACAAGACAATCAGATGACACACTAGATTAAGATGCTGTTGCAGAGAGCTACCATGATGGTTACTCATGATACCCAAAACTGGACACAAGATGGATGCAAATCAAGACTACAGGTGACTGATCTGAAGTGCCAGGAGAAGCAGAGCCCGTGATTTACCAAGGCATCGTTCCTGTTTCAAACATGGAGCAGGGGCTGATCCCAGGCAGGTCTCTCAATCGACCGTGTTCTCTGTGCAGTGGGGTAGTATGGCAGGGCCCACGTGGCAAGGCCCGGCCGCTTGGAGATAACCACGAATTCAATCAGATTGGGATGAATACAGCTTTCAGCAAGCAGAACACAGTTCACACAGTGGGAACCAATTCACGACCCACCACCAATACATAGCACATTTATATGTAAGGAATTCTACAGTACCAGGTACTCCCTCTCTGATTGGGCTGGATACAGCTTCCAGCAAGCAGAACACAGTTCACACTGTGGGGAACCAAATCATGACCCACCACCAATACACAGCACATTAGTAGTAAGAAATTCTACAGTACCTGGTAATCCCTCTCCAGTCATGGTCGCACCGTCTCTGCATAAACCAGGAGTTCAAAGGTGGCTGGAACTCCTGGCAGGCCAATTGCATTCAGCAAAATATTCGGTTTTCCTCAGGTACTGAGCCTGGTACAAGTCAGTGGCTCACAAATCGGATTTAGTCCAAAATACCTCTCCGTTTCCTCTCAGGGCAGCAGGCATACAAACAGGCCAGACATAGACCTCTCCACAGTTCTCTTGCACAAACTACACCAATGGTTGCTCGACTCTCTCAAGTTGTTGCTTCTTCAGCTTCCAACTTAGATCTGCCTCCAGACAGCAGGCAGCTCAGTGATGTCTCCATGATCCAAAGGTTGGTTGGCTGACTCAGCTGTCAGTCACAACAATGCTCCCCTCTAGGTGAAAAAAGTGCCAACTGCCCAGAACTACAATTCCCACTCAAGTCCCAAAGTACTTATTGGTCCAGTTCAACAGTTCGGGACCAAGATGGTGGAGATAAGCAGAATAGTCATCGCTGCAAAGAAGGCAGGTTAGAACAAACTACAGTATTAATATTCCTCTAATAGATAATCAGTCTGCAAGCACATCTTCTAACTGAGCTCCCTCTATGCAATCAGCAATGGCAGAAACAGAGTGATTATCAGGCTGCCCGGCTGGGACTCGAGCAGGAAACACTCAGTCCCCTCCCAGTTCAAGATTAACTGCAACGGGCAGTTCTTAAAGGGACAGTAACCAGAGGCTTTACAGGCACTCTCAAGCATTTAACATTTAAATGGCTAGGCGCCGGACACCAGCATCAGCGAGCATTTAGGCAAGCTCACGAAGACTTCGGAACCCCCATTTGTAGGGGGTTACACCTGTTATGATCACTCTTTTTTATTAATTAGTCTTCTGTATTCCTGCCTTATGAAAATAAGACCTTTTCTACAATTGATATCAATGGTTTTCCTAGAGGCCCTAATTAGTTTGGTTAAAACATTTATTTTCAAATTTAAACACTTTCAAACATACCAGGAGATTTAGCTATGGTTTTAATATTAAAAGACGTGGTCCTAGCATTCTGTAAAATATTTTGTTTGAAATAAGCTAACCATGTTTCAAAAGAAAGAATATTTAATTTTGAACAGTTCATTAAAGTATTTTTAGGGTTATACTCATCACATGGTTATTTTGCAAAGTATTGATTTTTGTGGAAGTAATGGATTCCATTTTATTTTCTTGTTTGCTATTATTCTTAAGTGATCATTGGCTTCATGCTCCTTAATTTTATCTGTAATCAGCATCTGCCTGTTAACATTTTCCCCTGTGTTTATTGAGACTAATATAGGAAATGATCAGATATGGCTTCAGGAAGGAATTCAAAGGTATCAGTGTAAGTAAAAGAGAAGTATCTGCAGCAGCTATATCTATTGTAGAACAACCCGTTTTTGACTGGAAAGTAATTTCACCAACTAAATCCTTATGTTTTCTTCCATTCAACAAATGGAGATTCTGTTTCAATAAAATTTCAATAACATTAACCTCTTTGCATCTATTTTTTTTGTCTCTAGAGTTTCTTTTGAAATATTTGTATAAGCATCCAAATCTGCAAAATCATAGTCTTTTAAATATTCATTCAGTTCCCCCATACATGCACCACGAGCTCACCTGACCATTCACTGCAGCTGAAAAAGTTTGTGCCATCTCACCAAAACCACAATGGAATCATTGAGATGGCAGCTGCAGTCTTTTCAAACAGCAGTGACGGCAAAAGTTTATGAGCATGAAAACAAATGTACACTACAGAAACAGTAAACTACTCTAAGTATACATATCTAATTCAGTTACTTTTAAGCTAAAAACAGCAATTTAAATTAAAATGTTAATGACTTTAATTACTGTTCCCTCAGTGCTTATGTGAGTGTTAGAACGTCCACCACAGGGACGGCTTCTGTTCCACGATTTCTTAACAGTAAAATTCAAAAACACTGTTTCCTGTCATTGTCATTATTTTACTGGCAAAGCTGTTACAATTTCTGCCTCTATACACTACAAAAAATACTGGTTGGGCAAAACCATGCCCAGCCAGGCTGTGCTATACCACCTCGGGTTCAGATTTCTATTTACCTCTTGAACTTTGCTTTTGGGGTCATTTGGAATCTGAGCCTCTCAGTGATAACACAGGCTAGATTACATGGTTGCCCAACCAGTATTCTGTATATTTTATTTAGTCATTTAAAAAGGGTGGGCCAGGAAGGCACACTAAGCTATAAAGCTTATTTCTAGGTGTGTCTGGGCAGATGGGGACAATTCAATAAAACAAATACACGAGATAACACAGGAAATATCAGAATAACAGTAAAACCAAAAGCTGTGCAACCCGTAGCAGGTCATGCAGTTGGTAAAGAATAAAAAGAACAGAATGTCCATGAGTCAAACAAACCCTTAAAGGGTACAGTTGCAGAAAGGACACAAAAAAGCAGCACTTGTTTCTTTTAATATATGTCTGATATTATTTATATTGTGTAAAGGAATATCAAAATGTTGACTTTTGAAAACAAATTTTAGTAAAAGTTTAAATTAAAACCATCACAGTCTAAATGCTGATAACAAGTTATCAATAAAATGACAACTTTAAATCTATACAAAGCTATCATTTTGTAGAAACATGACTTTTATGAAACAAGTTTACTTAAGGCGTAAAAGAAAAGGTTTGTAAATATGTAAAATGCTTCAATAATAAGTATTGAATACAACTATATAATGTATCAATGAAATCAGAAAAAGAAAATCGCCCTGTGTAGAAACCAGGAAATCAATAAACACATATTGAGATTAATAATGTCAGTATGCATGTGAAGGGTTGTGAACACTTTAGAAATACCCAGTCAAAGGGCAACACAATTTTTCTAGCTTATTCCATTATGTAAATAGCCATAGTTTACACTTTGTTTATGTACCTTATTGAATTTGCAGTTTTTCAGAGTTTATAAATTGTTTGAATTTGCTGCTTTCCGCTTTCTGTAATTTAACTATGTGTTCCCTTATACTGTCCTGTACATTTGTACGTGTTCAGTGCACAGAGCCTGGAAGAATGCCTTATACTGACCATAAAATACTACTACTACTACTAAAGCCAAGAATCTTAGCACAAAAGCAGTGAGGCAAGGATTCCCAGGAAGGTCATTATTATATATAAGTAATAAGCCATAACAGGGTGTGCATTAAATGATTATAACTGGGGAGCATTTTTTCCCATAGGGAAACCTGACTATAATTCGCCATGGGTTATAACAGTGAACAGCGCAGGTTTCCCTAGCTCTATCATCATGAGCCTTTGCTTTTCCTGAATCACTGCTCTCCATTCCACTGTCAGAAGCACTGGCAGTAAATAAATACATTTTAAAACAAAATTGCAAGTCGCCTCTTCACCAATCCTTCCACAAGTGCTCCTTAAACATTTTTGAAGAAAAAAGGCAAGTTATCAGCAGCTGCAGACTGTGGACATGGTCCCGCTTCATGTCAACCAGACCACAGCTCAACACTGATGTATTTTATTTTATATAATTGCTGGGCAAGAAAAAAACTCCCCAGCAATTATATAAATAATATAGGGTGGTGTAAACTTCGATTTTACATTACTCTCATTGTGGGATGCATTTCACAAAACCCTCGGCTTCACCCTCGATGATTATATAGCATCCCACAACCTCGGGTGTGTAGAAAATCTCATTATACACACCACCCCATACTTTATTCTCTATTTAATACATGCCCCATGAGTGTAGCAAGGCATGAGGCTGAAGACTGAGTGTCCTTATGCCCTGGAAGTGTATTAAAATCTATGATGCACACCCTTGAGGGGCTTATTACACTTATAAAATGACTCTAAGTAGGATTTTGGGGAGGAAAATAAGATTCTATACCTGGCTGTGTGTTTATAGAGGTCAATGCATGGTCATGTGACATGCTTCAGCCAGTCATGTTTGTGGGTTTTCCAATGTCATTTTATACATAGATAGATAGATAGATAGATAGATAGATAGATAGATAGATAGATCTTTTCAATAAGTATATGCAAATCATAATGAAAGAATTTAGACTGGTTCACCACTACTACTAGAAGTACTACTACTTCAGTTGAGCTGTCCACTGCTGCATGGCATGGGGTGTACAGTGTGACCCAAATTTATTGCCCTTGGGTGTAGTAGCTTATATTTCCCCACATTTAATGTACAGCAAGTCCCCATTTCTCAGTTTGCGCTGATAATGCTCTTTCTTTGTTTCACATAGACTCACAAGTTTTCTGTCTCTCTTTCTCCCTGTCTCTCTATGATGCTGAGAGCTTACACTCATGACACTAGCAAATCACGTTAAGTATTTTCCTTCCTCTTTGTTCTGCAAAATATGTTTCATGAATATTGTATATAATCACACAAAAACAACAACCATGACAGATAAACTCTCTCATACTAGCATTATGAATATCCTGTTCTCCACGCACACATAGGAAATGAAACATGAGCTTATCTTCACCTGCCCATACAACTGATGTCCAAACAACAGATCCACATGAAAAATATTGTATAGGTTATTGTAGATCTACCTGGCCTTTGTCTTGCCTGTCAGTTTCTGTTTTCATCAGCATTTAGTGAATATAGGTCTGTATGACACACGTGAAACAACGGCTTAGTTCATTACTTATTATAATCAGTACTGCCTCTAGCATTATTTACTGAAGGAAATGGAGATGCATTTATTCACAAAAAGGCAGCTGTGGCTGAAAGAAACTGATATGAGCTGTTTTCCTACAATATTTTTAATCATTTCTGACAGTTCTAAGGTTGTATTTTTTGGGGTGAAAAACAGAGTCCACCTGACTTACAATTAGAGCCTTTGAGAAAATTGGTGTCAGTTGCTTCACTGTTAGGGAAGAAACAACATTGTTACAGTATAAGTAACATAATAAAATACTGTATATGACATAAAAGATTTAGAACCAGATAATGCACACTGAACACACACCAACAATACAAAGGTCACCCCAAGCAAAAGAACAATATGTAATCTATTATATATACATGGCATTCTGCTGGTTGTGAGTCCTGGAATACTCGGAAATTATTGTACATGTTTAGATCTGACAATATAAGACCTCAGATGGAGAATGATACTTCACGAAGTTTGTCAGTTATAAGCAGGAAAGTACTCAAGCTATCAGTAAATATTAGCAATACATCATAATTAAACCAGTTACTATGGGGATTGCAGTTTTGAAAGCAGAATTTAGGTGTGCAGGGTTACTTATAATAGAAAAACCCATTAACAAAACTTTGAACTAAGATATCAGACTTCCCTGTACAGTAGCAAGAGTGATATGATGCAGTGCATCTAGATGCACTGTGATACACACAGGAAATACCTGTTAATTTCAACTGAATTTCTTTGACGTTTCCCAATATATCCAGATATATAGTGCATCTTGTAACTGACTACCACTGAACAGTCCAGAGACAGCCTTGTCTTAAATTTTCATCAAGGCAACAGTCACTTCCTGGAACCTTGTGACACATTGAAGGTCAAAAGTGCACTCAATCAAAGTGCTCCTTTTCATGATTGATATCTGCTGGTGATCAGGTTTTGCCATGGGTTATCCTGCTCTATGGACCTCAGTCCCATAAGTCTGATCCACTGGATCACTGGACTCAATTATGCATCTTCTGCAAACCAGTTTCATATTACTTGCCTTTAGCAACTTGGACTGGGAGTTCCACCTCTGGACTTTAATTTGGGAAATGTGTTCCTGTTTGGCTAATTGTTGTTGTTCTTTATCAATGTTTCTTGGTTGTACTTTTTTATTCATGTTGAGAAAGTGTTCAGTGTTGGAGGAACACTCTAAATATATGAAACTCAATGTATACATGAGACAATCTTGTTCTGTAAGAGAGTGTCTCATATGCAGGTCTCAATAAATGGGTATGCCCATGTACAGTGACACCAACACAACGACATACACTCCCTGTTGGCAAAATCGACACTTTGCTGACAGGTCACTGTGTTGGTGTGCCCGAGACAGAGGCACACTGTCTCCCAGTCCTGCACCTAGCCTAGAATCAACTCCAACTGGAGTTGATAATCCCTAAAAGATGGGAGGCAGAGCCCCCAGTGGGGGATTCAGGGGCCGCCCTGATAAAAGAAATGGACTGGAGACATGCAGAATGATGTCAACCACAACTTGTGGTTGACATAATTCCTGTCGCTGAGATGATGGTCAACAAAAGTGTTGTCGAACCAAATGCACATATTGTGTGGGAGATCTTTTAAATTTTGAAATATTGTTGATCAACCTTGATCAGTAATATATTATACAGCTGCTGAGCCACGCTCACTGTTGCATGACTGTTCTCACTTACATTCTTAGGCTCCAAAGAATTCATGGTTCTCATTCCCCAAGAATGCATATGAGATCACTGTTACAACACAAATAGTGACCTTGGCTGCTGCATTAATATACAACGTTTTGTCATTGTTGGGCTGTATGTTATTAAGCACCACTTGCTCAACAGTGATGTCACTTTCTGCCTCAGGGTTCAATAAAATGGCTGTTCTGTTGATTTAGGATAGGGCAGATGTAGATAGGGTTATATCAGGAATATTGACACTGCAAGATGAACCCAACATCTTGTTTGAAAGAGATATCTGCACCTAAAGGTTGCATAGGGAGGCTAAAATGGGAAGGAAAGGAATGGTACCTTCTACCATTTCTGAATAGGATGCCAATTGTGATAAGTCTAGAGTCAGCATGAGTGTGCCAAAGACCAAAACCCATTAAAGCTATTTTCTCTATAATTGTGTGATTCCGTGAGGGAGCCTAGATGCTTCTTTAATGAAAGACAAACAGGAGGTGCCATTCCTTCTGGTGAACATGAACTACTGTTTTAAAAATAGATCCTAAGAAATACTACAGACATTCAGGTGTAGGAGAAAGTTAATCATACATATATATTTTGGGCATGTAGTGAGCTGGGAAATATTGATGGGAGCTTATGAAAAATATAACAACGGGATATTTTGGGACCAAGAACAGACAATTTACTAGAGAATCATGCAGGAACATTTCTGCAAGATAATCTATCCAGAGTGCAGAAATATCTATTTTCTAGTCTGTATGACAGCAACATTTTACATCACAAGAAAGTAGTTGAAAGACTCCATCCCACCAGGGAAAATAATAGGACATGGTGAACAAGATTTATCAAGCAGAGAAGCTGACTCTTAGGCCTTCATCCATAAAGAAAACTCCTACTGTTCAAGGTGCAGAGGGACTTTTGCAGCCATGGAATGTCCCTTATATGTGGAACATGCTGTGAGAATTGCAGATGTGCTCGCAAATCTCCTCCACATCCAATCATTCTCAGCCAACATGGCAGGCATGGAGGCAGAGACACACTTCCACATTACAGTGGAGACAATTTCCATGCTGGGGACAGGGTGTGTAGGGCGTGCCTTTCTATGGGGAGGGTTGCATTAATGATTGCCACCCTCTGTGTAAGTCTCTCTGGCCTTGTCTGAGCATTTCTGGGGCCCAACCAGCAACCTCTACAGTTGCTTACAGGCCACCAACTGGCATGAAGGGTGAGAACATTGTATAGCACTTTTTAAAGTACTTTATTTCCTTTTAAGGGATACAGCAGGCCTTGGAGGATTGTCCTATCTCCACAGTTCCCTGCACTGCACAGAGCAGGGGATGTACTCTAGCACTGGCAAGGCATCTGATTGTATGCCCACTGTGCTGTCCCACTGTGCCCACTGGCATGCCCCGGCTTCTCTGAGCAACTTTCTGAGTGCATAGTGGAGAACTGAGGTTGTGAGTGCTGTCACTTGTATAGGATTCCATGAATTCACTGCTATGTGGCCATGATGCACACCTTTGCTGCCTATCAGGGCCACCATTTTAGATCATCCCTTCATGTAATATTACAAAAGTATGATTTAACAATAAGTGGCTGCTATCGGTGGTATTTATCATCCAAAGGGTAATTGCCTTTTCTTGAAGAAATAACCTGAAATATTGAAGATGAAATGATCATAAGTGGGGTGCATTGTAACAACCCTAGGACCATTGCAGAAGCTTTTAATAGACAATTCTCTGACTTTTCCAGCCTTACATCTGGCTTCCTCCAAGGCCAGCGTTTACCTCCACCCACCCCTACTGCTCTTCACCCTCCATTCTATTTCAAGGCTATTCAAAATCCAATGTCCTAGGCCTACTAAATACAATTTCTGACAAGACTAGTGTATGTTCTGATGGCTTAGGGCAAACTTCTGAAACTGGCAGCTCCATTTATTGCTCAGCCGTTATCATGGATTTTTACCCTCTCTCTCTCTCTCTCTACGTGAGTTGTCCCTGATGTATGGAAAATGGCCAGAATCACTCCGGTGTTCAAGAAAGGTGATAAAGAGATATGGCTAACTACCAGCCGATAGCTATACTATCAGTGCTAAGTAAAATATTAGAAAAGCTAGTATCAACTCAAGTTACTGAATTCATGACTAAATATAACCTTCTCTCCAATTCAATATGGCTTTCGTAAAGGTCCTTAGCACCTCCACGGCCTTGCTTCATCTTACAAATGATACGTTTAGCACCATGGACAGTGGCCACCTCCACGGTGCAGTTTTTATTGACTTGACAAAGGCATTTGACCTCATTGACTATCCTCTTCTACTAGATAGTCCCCTATCTCTTGGCTTCTCACCTAAATTGGTTGATTGGTTTAATAGCTATTTAACAGCTGGCCTGTCAGTGCAGCAGTTGGATTTCTGCTTGTGATGCCAGCGACCGAGTTCGAGAATGAGCTTGGGTTGCTGGAGGGCCGGCTGGGGAGGCAGCTTGAAGCGTCCCGACTGCTTGTTGCCTTCAGGTAGGGAAGGGGCTGTGACCGGTGTTGAAGCCGACCACTGGTGGAGGCCAGGGTAGAGCAACACATCAGGATCATTGGGGTGGTGCGTGACAGATGTCAGCTCTTGCCTTGGCGTCGGACGTCACCGCACCTTAAGCAACCAGGAAAATCACTCGCTGGCCACCAGATGATGGCTCTCTGTTCCTGAGGGCCTCCAGCACCTTCAAGGGCCTCCTGTTCCTCAGCAGCATCCCTGGGCCTAAAAGTATGTGCTGGGGTCACGCCTCTCCCCTCGGTGCCTTCTCCCTCAGAGGAGGAGGACCCACCCGGCAAAGGGATACGCCCGCAATATCCTGGGGTCGGCTGCAATATGAGGATCAGAGGAAGGCTGGGTAAGGACAGTAGGGGCTGGAGGGAACTGGTGGAGCTCGAAGGAGTGGTGGACCAGTGAGCATGGGGGCAGAAAAATAGATCACACACAAAAAATAGCTATCTAACAAATAGAACACAGCGTGTTAGATTCAATTCTGCTGTGTCCAGCCCCAAGGCAAACAACCTAGAGTTCCCCAAGGATCAATATTAGGACCCCTCCTCTTCTCCATTTTTATTAATAGTATCGTGTCAAATAGCCCTGATTGCTCGGCTATCCTCTATGCAGATGACCTGGTCCTGTACTGTAATGGGAAGAATATACACCATATAAATCAGACCCTTACAACTGCTTTTAAATCTATTCAATCCTGGCTTTCCCTTCATAAACTAATCCTTAATGTTTATAAAATGCATACTATGTTGTTTGGTTCAACAGTCAAAGAAAACAATAAACGTGATCTATTTAAAGTACCTGGTCAGGATGGTACAGTCGTCAAACCGATACGCTGTTTCAAGTATCTTGGAGTATTCCTTGATGAAAACCTCAACTCTGATAAGCAAATAACATCTACTTGTAAATCAGTCAATGCTAAAATTGGAGCTGCCTACAAAACTAGCTATGTCTTCATGAAATCAGGCTAGATTAGCCATAGCCCAGGGCATCCTGCTCACTTTATTATCCTGTGGAGTAGTTACCTATCTCAGTTCATCCTCCACTCTCCTTAGAAAGTGGGATACCACTTATAACAACATCTGCAGGTATGCCTCAGCCTCACCCGGTCAAAGCACCATTGCCAGCTCTATGCTGACTTAAATTGGCTACCCGCTGCTTCGCTTGAACTCTTGCCCTTGGCTCCCTGACTGATAATGTTATAAGAACAGGGTTCCCTGTATCACCGGCCTCCTATCAACTCCACTTTCCCTTCCCATGGCCTCAGATCTTCTGACAAATTGCTGCTGACAATACCTATATGTAAGTTAAACAAAGGAACCCTTGCTTTCTCTTACTCGGCAGCTAAGCTCTGGAACTCCTGTCTCTTAATATTCTCTAGCCCCTGCCATGCCCAGTTTAAAACCAACTGTCACTATTTCCTCTTCAGCCAGGTATCCTGTGCCTGCTTCAAACCTCCTGAATTTTTGCTGCTGAACCTGCGTTCTCACTTCATCACTGCTTCAAACTGTTCCCGACTCAGCCTACCCACCTGGTTATTGTTCTTAGGCACTTATGACTTTATGTGTTTTGCTTTCAGGTGCTTTTAACCCATTTGTTGCTCAGCCATACGTGTTTGTAATCATTGCATTTTGCTACTGTTAGTGAACTATTGACCTACTCTTGTTACCCACTCATTGTAATTTGTATAATCTTGCTCCTACTTAAGATTAGTTCCTACTTATGATTTGTCTATCTTGTTTGCTCTGTACTTTGTTTCTCCCTGACATCAAAGTTTTCACTGCCTACCTATTGTAATCTCCTGGGTCATGCCTGAAAATAGTCATGTTTTGGCTATGGCACTTACCTGGTAAAAAAAAACTAAATAAATAAACGTCTGAGGATATCTACAGAGCTGAAAAATACACTGGTATAGAAAAGAGTCAAATGGAGACCTAATGACCTGGACAAATAAGCAATCTGGGCAAAACTTTTCACAATACTACACACAGAGGTTCCAAATTATTCATTTTTTAAAAGAACACATTTCACAGAATCTGCAGTTCAGACAAAATGTACATTTTTGAACTGTATGCATAAAAGTTCTAGATTGTGCATTTCACAAACTTAGTTTTAGAAAAATGTGCAATGTGGACAAAAGTGCCTGACCATGGAATTTGCATAATTGCTTCCAGATTTCAAGAAATTGTTTAAAAGCAAAATTGGAAAATTTTGTACAGTTTGACTATCGTAATTAAAATTGCTCAAATTTTGAACTGAACCAAATTAGTCAGAGTTTGCCTTGATTTTTGGAATTTGGATTTTTGGAATTGCAGTCCAAAAATCCTGGTTCTTAAACTGAATCTTAGAACCTATTTTTACATAGGAATTTAGGATTCAAAATCAGAATCTGATTATGAGGTCCTTTTAGGAATTAAATAGGAATTGGACCAGAAATCAGAAATTCTAAATTCCTAAACAGTTCCTTTGATCAGAATCAGACAATTCTGAGCATCTGTATTAAGGATTACCAGCTGAAGTGAGATCTTATGGAATAGTTAGTACTATTACTCATTGGGTGACATATTGACTCACATACAGGAAACAGTAAGTAGCTGCTGTATAAATGTATTTTATTAATTTGATATCTGGTAGGTACACTGGTCCGAGGGACCGTTTTCAGGTCTGACCTGGGCCATCAAGATGGCATGTAACAGTACAGTCAGAAGCAACATACAGGCCAAGAGGTATATGAAGTGCAGGCAGAAGATTATGCATAACAGTTTGTAGAAGTAAAAATCATACAACTTTACAGAGAAAGCAACAAACGCCAATCTGGGCCCTCAGTAATACCTCAAACCCTGTTTAACTTGAGAGTTGTTATAGTAGAATATAGCAGGGGTTAATCTTGGGTCGTCTTATTTATGTATGAATAATTTAGATGAGAACATTCATAGAAATGTGCTGATATGTAAAAGCTCTACCCTGCTGATAGCTAAATCCCATTTTTGAGGCCATAAAAAATTGTTCCAGTTTCTTTTTCAAAATATATTCTTTATGCACCCAACTCCAGGATGATCCCCACTGGGCATCTGCCTAGACCAGTACAGTACACAAGATTCTTTTGCACCTATCTCCCTTCTAAACCCTTGCTTTGTCCCAGAGGTGGGCCCACTGACTCATCCAGAGTCTGGAGAGCAGATGGTCCATCCAGCCACAGGGACCTCCAAGGTAAGGGAATGGCTAGTTTCAAAGCTCAGTCCCAAGCATGCCCTGTCATCCTGCCATCCTGGGGTGCATTTCTTGTTCTCACCCTTTCCTTTGCCTGCACAGAATACAGCAGGTGATAAACATCAAGTGCACATATGTCCGTCAACATGTGTGCTACGCAACACTCAGCTGGCATCCACTTCTCCGCCTGATGTATGCACTGCTGTACTACCACCTGGTGTCCCCAGTTGGCAGAGACTACAATCTGCCCTCCCAGATGAAGTGTGAGCATCCAGTGGGACACTCCATCCTTCTACCCCACCAGGCCTTTGATGACTTGGGCTAGTCTCCAAATCTGGTTGCCAAGATCACCAGCAATAGCTCTACCTCTGCAGCTGTGGGCTGGATTATTTTTCAGTACTTTAAATACCATTTTCATCTTGTAAATAGTTTTCCATAACTTCTGTCTGACAAGGCTGCCCATGGATTCTGCCACTCACCCTGGGATAATTTGCCTTATGACCAATAGCTGAGTCAGCAGGGACATTGGCATTCAGTGAGCAAGAGATGTGCGCTTCTGCCTCAAGATAGCTGTGGCAGCCTTATCAAATGGAAGATATGGCAAGCTACAATATTTATAAGATGAAAAACAATATTTTAAAGTACTGGAAAGAATTATTTAATGGTCTCAATATGCTTTTCTGCATTTAGCTATCAGAAGAGGGCAGCTTTTACACATCAGCAGTTTTCCTTTAAAAGTAGGATCACAAAGTTTTCATATGATAATTGAAAGGCTAAAACCTGGCGTTCAGTGAGGCAGTGGTCAACAAGTATCATGCCCTCTCTGACAGCTACTGAAATGTGTATGCTCTAAGCATCCTTCAGATATTTATTTTGTTCGTTGCTGGTAGCCATTGGCTTCCCTCCACTCTTCCTGCCCTCAATAAATTTGTACCCTACTCTGATCCTGTTGGTTTTGAAGGCCTCTGCTCACCACCGCCTTGTGCTCCCTACCTGCCCACAATCTGCTGCTCCCATGCCCCTTTGAAATGACTCTTCACTGCTGACCCTTCCTGTTAGCTTCTCTTCTACCTGTCCACAGAGCTAGTGAACCATGATTGTACAAAGAATCAACAATGAAGAACAAAGGTAAACACAATTTAATGGTGATATATATATATATATATATATATATATTTATATATATATATATATATATATATATATATATAATAAAAGTCTGGGGATAAAAACCAAAATAAGGAATGCCAGTCGTAAAGCTGCATTTATACTGCAGGATACTGAGAAAGATAGAGGTCTGGGAGTTGTGTGTGTGTGTGTCTGTGTGTGTGGATTACCAATGTAGACACAAGCTGCTCTAAGCTATGTCAGACTTTTTTTTCTTACATCCATTTCTATGTGTCTCATTTTTTCAGTTTTTAGATGCAGACTAACTTGTATTCAGATTTATATCTACATCACCAGTGGATTGTAGTCCTCCAATGGCTTGCTTGTTGATTGTACTGTTTTGCGTACCCTCCTGGGTCATGCTTGAAAATAGGCAGGTTCTTGCCTAATGCACCCACCTGGTCAACAAAAACTAATAAATAAATATCCAAAGTTTTGTTGCATGTCAGCCTGGAGTGAAAAACACCATCAGTCTGAAGTAACAGGAAAAGCAAAATATGACAAAACATAAAGAAGGTTATGCAACATGGCATATTGCTTCCGACACAAATTATCATGAGGGAAAAGCCCTTGGACCAATTGGGGTGCTTGGGGTACCTAACTTGAAAATTAAAATGTTACATTGTTAAACCAACGTTTTGTGATCTAATTGTTTTCCATTGCAAAATTCTAACTGATACACACATACACATGACTGCTAGGACTGACTCTTTGTAGGTCTGGGCGAGGCATATCTTCAGAATGTTCTTCACTTATCACCAATCTTTGCACAGGGGCATGATTTTTTGAAGTTCTTGTGGGGCTTTGTGACACATTTCCACTGCATTTGCATGAAATGAGGCTGAAAACAAGATGACCTCAGAAGAGGTCTAACTTTTAAAGTGCAGTTGTCACAACTTGAAATACTAAAATGACACATTTCAAAGCTAATGCATTCGTCATTTTTCAATGGAAGGTGTAAATAATGGCAACATCCAGGTTACAAACACGTCTAGGTCAATGCATTCTTTGTGACCTTTGAGTATAAAGATTGCCATTGAGCCCATGTCACATTGGTCCTACAAGTTATTAGTTGAAGGCATATCCCCATAAATATGTGGGATGCAATATGGTTTTGCTATCATGGATGGCTCCGTGTCAAAGACAACCTAAAATAGCTGGTCTGGTGGTGCAGAGGGTGAGGTGCTGGATGCCTTACCTCATGTCATGCTGGCAACCTGGATTTGGGAATGATCTCGGGTCATTGGAGAGACAGGATGGAGGACTGAGCAGGACTGAATAGCCAGCAGCTCTCCTCTCCTGGGGAGGTTGTCCACCCTCCATAGTTCTGTTCCCATCAGGTTGAGATCTGATGGGTAGCATAGGTGGGAGGGGCAGTGGCAATCACCAGGAATGCGGTGGAAGGGGCCAAGCTGGTGCCCGGAGTGCGTATGTGCCTCACGTGCCGCACTGCGATTACCAGCGTCCCGGGTCATGGAGAAAAAAATGGGAAATCCACAAAAATTGTAGATAGAAAAAAATAGACAACCTAAAACATGAGCATGTGAATGAATGACATTGTTCGTGTCCTGAGTGTTGTCACTCTGTGGAAACTATGCATCACTTTTTCTTGGAGTGTTCTTGCACTTAGAATATTTGGTGCTTTTGCTTCCAAGAAGCTGAAAGACCAAATGATCTTTAGCCCTTTTATAAATGTTTCATCTTTAGATTATTCTCCCAGAATATCTGACTATAATAAAGAATGCTGATGGTCTTCTATGCATTCTTTAAATATTACATATAGGAGGCATGATGCCAGTATACATCCCAAGCTAAAATTATATTGCATGACACCCTATTGGAAATGGGTTTGGCACAAGGTTCTTTATGAGAACTGTACTTCTGTGACAGGGCTACTGTAAGTAGATCTAGACTAACAGCTCTCTGGAAACACTTGAGCCAGGTTACACAAGTCAGCCCATCTTGTAAACGGACCAAGGCTGGGCGTTGCCACCACTGTGTCTTTCTGCATTATCTTTGTGATTTCCACTTTGATTATACTAGTCTATTCATATAGCAGATGTGGGGTCCTATATAGGTTGACATGGTTTTGCTCGTATTGTATTGCTATAAGATGTATATATATATATATATATATATATATATTAGAGGCAAAAAACTCCATTTAATGCATTAGTTAGGGTTGTTCCACAGCGACAAAAGTGAGGAAATTCACTGTTAGGTTGAAAACCCTAACTCATTCACCCCAGCACCACACACACACACACACACACACACACACACATTCAAGTATGGGGAGGACCAAGTCAACACAACCAATGACAGACATCCAGCAGCAGGTGACAGAAATAACAAACAATTGTCTAAATGTACTACGAGACATCCCCACCCACCTGACCAAAAGGGGCTAAGAATTTTTTCTGATGAAACTCCATTATCTACTTTTAGATTTTGGAATCGAGGAGCCTAGAAAGCAGCAGAACGCCAGAATGTTATCCTATGGGAAAAAAGAGAAGTTCGGAGCACCATAACTTGGCCTCCTGTAACATTTTTCACCAAACCACTGAAAGGCACATATGTGAGCTGTTGGCTGTCTTCCTCAAATTTCAGGAAAAAAGACCAAACTGTTATTTTGCAGCAGGGATCAAAGGATTTCTGTAATCGTCGGCGCCGTAATGTTATCCTATGGGAAAAACCGTCAACTTTGGAGTTCTGTAACTTTCTGCCATGTAATATTTTTCAATACAACACTGAAAGGCACATCTGTGAGATGTCGGCTCCGTTTCCTCAAATTTCAGCTCAAAACTCCCAACGGTTCTTTTGCAGCGCAGTGCCAAAGAATTGCTGTCATTTTCCCACAGACTAGAAAACCATTGCCTAATTTCATGAAGCTTTGTAATTTGCAACACTTTCGTGAGCAGGAAAGTAATTTGAGAGTACTTTTCCAGAAATTTGAAAACATATTTCTGGGTGTTTTACCACAAAATAAAGACATGGCAAGCATCCTCAGGGCCCCGACTAGGTGAATACAAAAAAAATTAGGTTGCTAGAGGGTCCCAAATTTAAATGCCAACCATTTTTCTGATCACCAACTGAAAACAAAATGGTCGATTTGTGAAAGTAACAGGCCCATTGCGAAAGTAAAATGCATTTGCGAAAGTGTTGAACTTTTTGTTAACTTTTCCCATTGACTTATAATGGGAAACTGTTTTTGAATAACTTTTGAACCGTTTAATATTTTTTCATGAAATCTTCGAAGGCACATTAGGGACCCGGCCGCACATTCCTGAAGATTCGGGCCAGTCAGCGCAAACCGTCACGACCTGTAGAGCACGACCATAGAATTCTAAAAGCGTAAACGCCGCCGCACAGATCACACTTAATAACTCCACAGCCAGATATCCGACCAGTACGAAACTTAGCAGATCCCAAGGCCTATGGTTCTTGATCATAAATTCCAAATTTCAGGCAAATCCATCAAATGGTTGCAAAGTTATTAATGTGCAAAGTTTTGGGGTTTAACATAGAAATGGCTCCTCAACCCTAACTATGGTAGCACTACCGTGCTATCATAATATATACACTGTATATAAATCACTTATGATAATTCCTTTGAAAGCATAAAAAATGGAAATGTTTTGGGGTTTAATGGATGAGTAGGGTTTTTATTAGCTGTATATAACTTGTGTTGTACTTACTGATTGATTTGAAATAAAATCACAAATTCTTGCAAAAGTGCAGTAGGGTCTTTAACTTCCACCTGGACATTCCACTACCATGCTAAAAACTGTCAGAAGAGACATCAGTTTAATGACATAGCGAAGGATGGCATCTCAACAGCACAGCACCACCTACTGACACAATTGTGTCAGTAGTGAGAATTAGCCAAGCTCCTGCTATGTGACTAGAACCCACAAACTTCTGATCTTCTAGCCCCAGAGGTGATTGTGCTATCAATTAAGCCACTGACAAAATGAAAACAAAAGTGTATAATGCATACAACCTTTTCTTTCACTGTAACTGGTCTATTTGATCCTTGGAGGATTATGCAAATCCTGCTCAAGGAGCTGCAAGATCCTTTCAAAGAAAAGTAGCAGTTGTGCATTAATGTGATGTAGATCAGCTGCATGAGAAACAAGAAGAATCTAAAGAATCTGAATTTTGTAGTACTAGACTTCACTTCACCACATCAGACAACTTTACCTTTTGTTTTCATTTTGTTTTATTTTGGTAACCAGGTAGGGGGCACAAGGATAATTTACAGTGCTGACCTGGGAGCATGGGGAGGTTCGTGACTTGTTTAAGGTCTTTCAATGTGCCAGTGGAAGTTGTTGGACTCAGACCCAGGTCTGATGGATGTAAGTTTGTTCACAACTCATTGCTCTAACCTCTAGGCTATACTGTCAGATTGATGGATTTACATCCATTTAGATCCTTTAGAAGTTTTATGAGGACCTAAGGAGTATTAACAGAAATAAAGTTTTAGTGGGCCTTCATTTTGGAAATAATTTAGCTGCTACTAGCTGAAGGCAGAATTAACTGTTTGGGTTGGGAAAGGCCAGTAACTGAGAAACAGGCTGATTGGATAATTATATCCAAATGTAATAGATCATAGTAAACATTTTGCTTTCAGTGGGTGAAACCTAGAAACATACAAATTGATGGCAGATAAGGACCACTTGGCTCACCTAGTCTGCCCATTTTCCTACCTATTATAATAGATGATCAGATAATAGATGATCAGGGTCTACTGATCAAAACAACCTATATGTTAGGACTGATTCTTAATTGAAAATAACGTGCACATCTGGATTAGTTTTAATTTGAAAATACCCAGTCTCAAATACTGTGACAGACCATAGTAAGGTGTGCCTGGGCTGTACACGTGGTGCTGCACTGCCATTGGTAAACCAATGTGGTCAAGTAAATTGTGGTTGAGGGCAGGTGCTGAAACACTCCAATCCACCAAGCCCTCAAGGGCTTCATCTATTGATGCCCTTGGTAAGGAAACACTAATTTCTCTACCACATGGGGAGTCAGTAATCAGTCCAAGTTTAACAGAATAACACAGCTTTATTAACAATAAACCACCTCGAGAAAAAGGGTTAATGCAAATTTAAACTTTAAACACAGCCCTCTTAGGTGCCCTCACGAATGAAGCCAGATCTACCCCTTCTACCTGGTACAGGTTTTAAACAGATCCCAGTGGGTGCTCGCTTAGCTCAGTCCCTGGGTACCACAGGTGTAGAATTGCTGCAGGCATTTAGATGTTGCTGCAGGTCAGCAGCAGTTGGTGCACTTTAAAAGAGTAATATGCTCAATTCCCCAAACCCCACATGGGTATTTGCAATCCAGATTGCAAAACATGGTGAAACAGCAGATACTGTCCTTTCAAACAATGCCACACTGCAGTGTACTCATGGTTACAGGACCCAGATGGCTCCTCCTGATGCAGCAGGCCACTGAATCTCTGCTCTCCCGAGGCAGCTACAATTCAGGTAGGCTTCCTCTGTCTGCTCCATACTGAGCTAGCTACCTGGGCACTTCTGACCTCTTTCCACTTGCTCGAGACTGCTGGGGCCCCAGTCTGAACCTCACATGCCCTGGCTTCCAAACCCTTATGTCGGAGGTAGCCCAGCACTATGCTGTAGTGCTTGCTACAGGACCTGGATCAGCAGCCTTTGATCTTTCACTCCACACTATATCTTCAGTATTGCCCACATGCTGGCTTACATGTGGTTGCTCTGTTCACAGTTTGCTTTCTACTTTTGAGACCTGGGATGGCACAACTTCCACCCACTCCCAGCATTTTAGACTTTACCACCATGAGAGCCCTACCAGACCTGCCCTCTGCCAGCACAGTCCTGCTTGTATGGGACCTGCTAACAGTCTGCCTTGATTTGTACCTGGGGCTGTCACTTCAGAAACTTGACAGCCCACAAAACACACAAAGGCACAAGAACCTGCTGCCCCTCCTTTCCCCATAAACCTCCTGTAGTCCCTACCCTGCAAGGTTTCTAAGCACGGAGTTTCTAACACGGAGGTGGGCCCACCCAAGTGGGTCCATTACACTACCCTACTGTGAGGATGCATCCTTGCATCCAACTGGCACAACTCAAGGTTTGAGTCACTGTTCATAACATAGTCCTTGTGCTAACTAGGAGCTCTGTGTACTCTCTGTGGTCTGGCACTAATTCTGTCCACTGGCAGTACAAGGCTCTGTCTTGTCATCTCACCACTGTGCCCTTCACCAAGATTGGCAGGGTCTGCTTCTTCATCTGCAAAGTCTGGGAGCCCAATCACTGCACCATGGCCTGCTAGGGAGCTATCCTTTTGGGCTGATCAGTTTCCTAGTCCTCATCTTCAGAATCTTTGCTGTCCAGAAAACAGGTAGGCCACAGGTCTTGTACCAGTTCCTGTCTCTGCTGGCAGCACCATTGTGACCAACAGGGTTTGGGCTGCTGCCTGGCCATTTGAGATGGAAGTTCAGATGGGGCTGTGGTTCAGCAATTGTCCCCTCAGTGAACCTGACCCAATGATAATGTTTCAGTTGGTTATAATGCATGATTACAGCCTACAATTTCCAGATAATTCAAACAACACATCAGAGACCTTCTTAATCACTTGATATGAGCCCCTGAACCATGGCTGCAGCTCTGGGCACCCCTTTTATGACTCTGATCCTTAACCCACACTCAGTCACCCTCTCGTAAACCTGGCCGGTTACCATGAGGTCAGACTGCTGTTTCTGCTTACCTGTGGCTTTCTCTTGTTGTCCTTTTACTACTGCAACCACTATACTGAGGTATGCCTCCCTTTAGTCACATAATCAGCAGGATCAGTGTACCTCTCCTGGACATCTGCATCACTGAGCAGCATCACTGTGAGTGTGATTCATGACTGAATATCACCATAAATGGAGTGTACCCCGTCGTTGACTGTATGCTACTCCTGTAAGCTATCATGATGTATGGAAGCAGAACATCCCATTCAGCCTGATTATTCTGCATGGAGGAGGACAGCATGGCTAGGATCATGCAGTTCAACTACTCAACCAGTCCATCTGACTGCAGGTGGTATGGAGTGGTCCTGGTTTTGTGTACTTCTGTAGGAGTTTGCAGACCTCTAGGAACAACTTTCACTCAAAATGTCATCCCTGATCCACATGGACAGATCTGGAGGCCTCATATTTACAACCAGATTGTTCCACAAAACCCTTAGAAACTGTTTGAGTCTCCTGATAAGGTAGTGAGTAGCCTTCAACCCATTTTGTGAAATCATCTACCACTAACAAGATACCTGTGTTTCCTATGGGTCAGTGGCAAAGGGCTCAGGATATCCATTACTACCCTCTCTAAGGGCCGACTAGTTTGAGACAAGACCATGGGGCTTGAGGCTCAGTTCCTACAGGTTTCCAGGACCCACAAATCAGGGTAGACTTACCCCACTCCTAAGGGACTTTCTCCACCCTGGCCAGTAGTACCTGACCTGCAGTTTCTGTTTGAATCTTTACCCCCAAGTGTCCCACAGTGGCAGTGTCAGGTAATGCTTTAAGGACCTCCAAAACCACTCCCTTGGGGACTACTATACATTTCTGATCAGGCCTGCCCTCCTTATCTTCAGCCTTCAGCAACAAAAGTCCTTGTTGTATATGGAAGTAAGGCCACACCGTTTAGTACTTGTAAAGTTGGAGTTGATGCTGGGCCTCTTCAGGAACTGCAGTGAGTCCTTTCCCTAACCAGAACATCAGTCTGGTGACCATTGGATCTTCCTGTTGGTGGTCTAGCAATCTTGCCCTGTGTCCTCTTCTATATTGACAGGGCCAGGAATTCAGCACATCCCAGAGCCAGGACCTCTCCTGGTGTTGTGGCACTCAGGGTTGGCTTCCAGGATTGGGCAGCTGCATTATTATGCTGCTTTCCTGGGCAATGTATGATTTGATAATCAAACTGTGCCAACTGTTCCAGCCAATAAACAAGCTGTCCTTCAGACTCATGGAAGTTGTGTAGCCAGTGCAGCGAGCCATGAGTCCATCCTTAGTGGGAATGTCTTTGCAAGCAGAAAGTTACAGAAATTGCAAGTAAAGGTTACAACAGTTAGCAGCTGTTTCCTTGTTGTGGCATATGTGCACTGTACCTTGGTGAGAGTGAGATATCGTATGTCATTACTCTCTCCTTGCCATCTACCCGCTGAGTCAACACTGCTTCAATACCTATCTCACTGGCATCAGTGTTGAAGATAAATGGCAGTTGTGGGTCAGGATATGCGAGGATGGGTGCAGGAATCAGTCGTTGTTTCAATTCCACAAAGGCCTCTTGGCAGGACGTTGTCAGATGAATTGCATCTCCTTCTCAATGAGCTTGTGCAATGGCTGGGCAATGATGACAAACTTCCGATGAACCTTCTGTAGTATGACACCACCAGTCTCAAAAAGCTCCTCACTTCTGTCACCAAATAAGGGCTCTACAATGCGGTTCGACAACTATGTTGATGATCGACATCACGGTGATGAATTTATATCGGCCGCAAATTGCAGTTGACATAAATCTGTCAGGAGACCCTGATGTTTTTCTATCGGGGCTTCACCCCAGAGCTCTGCCCCCTGAACCCCCGAACTTAAGCTTTATCAACTCTGAGTTGGAGTTGATTCAGGGAGGGTGCAGGACTGGGGACAGAGTGCGGGGTCTTGGGTGGACCATTACAATGAACTGTTGATGTGTTCACTGTAATGGTGTCACTGTACAGGGCATACCCCAAATAAGGTACTGGCCAGGACTGCTCTGCCTTCACTTTGCCTGGGTCTGTTCCCACTACATCTGATGAGATTAGGTGTCCTAGATTCTTCACTTCTACAGAAGAGGTTTCACTTAGATGGTTTCACTTTCAGGTTTGCAACCCTAGCTTCCTCAGAACTGCATTCAGCTTGTGAAGATGCTCTTGAAATGTCCTGATAATGACTACTATGTCACTGAGGTATATGGCATAATTTCCCTTGTAGATCTACCAACATGACACCCATGCGATGTTGAAAATCCCTGGAGCATTACACAATTCAAACAGCAAGAAGTTAAACTCAAACAGTTCTGGGATGACGGTTAGCACAGCGATAGTGCCACTTCTTGTGACACCGATGACCGAGTTTGGAAGCAAGCTTGGGAGTCAAGCGACTGGCTGGGGGAGGAGGATCAAGCATCCTAGGGACTGCTTTCCTCCTCTGGGGTGGGGGACATGGATCCCAGGACTTGCCTGACACCTGATGATGACCAGAAGTTGGGCAGGCCAGGCCATCAAGACACACAGGAGGTGCAATGGCCATTGCTGAATGCTACATGGTAGTGTGCAGCACGCATCAGAACAGCACTGCATGTCTGCACCTCCTGAGGGAAAGAAACATGGAAAAGCACCGACCGGCAGGATGACACCAGTCTCCTGTAGGCCCTGCACCTGGCTATTCAGGCCCCTCCTTGTCAACGGATCCTGTCTCTGGTGGAATTGTGGGACCCACCAACCATACGGGGGTAAACCCTGGGGAACACATAAACAAGGTAAGTTCTGGAAGATGCCAAGGGGATAGGGCTGGGGAGACGAGAAGATGGGGCTGGTTGGTGCAGGGGTAAGCAGATCATTAAACTCCTTGTCTGATTGTGAATGCAGTCTTTGGAAAGTCCTCAGGGCAAATCTCCACTTGGCAGTACCCACTAGCCAAGTCCAGGTGGAAAACCAACGAGCCTCTGCCAATAGATCGAGGGTGCCATTGATACAAGATAGTGGGTATGCATCCTGTGTGATATCCTCATTCAGGTGATAATAGTCCACATGCACTCCTACACCCCATCCTTCTTCTGTATCAAGAGTACTGGGGCAGCCCTATGGGCTTGTGGAGGGCTGAATAACTCCCTGGTCATTCATCTGTTGCAGCTGTTGTTTGAAGTCCCCTGATAATACAGCAGGATCCTCTGAGATTCTTGCTTGATCAGACGGTTGTTTTCAGTGTCAGTCCAGTGCTTGGTTAGCTACAGTACATCCAGGTCATCATCCCTTGAGCTGAATACATCGGTGCACTTCCACATTATAGCCTGGGCTTCTCATAGCTGCTCTGGCATCAGTACTTATTCCTCGAGCTGGAGTTTTGAGATAAGGTCTGTTCTGTCCAACCTGACACTTGTTATCCTTTTGGGGTTCATGGGGTCTGATTTGCAAGTCTTGGATCTGTTGTCAAGTTTTTAGGCAATATCATCACCTCAGAGTAGAAGGTGTTGATCACATCCCTTGGTAGATGGTCTGTGGCTCTGTCATCACATTTGCAACCTGCACAAGAATGTGTCCCTGTTTCATCTACTCATTGACCGAGCTACGAGGAAGTTATGGCTTCTTTTTGCTGTGGTTCCACAAACCCTTCTTGGTCTTTGGCCTCACCTCCTCTGACCTGGCCAGGGATGAGCAATCCACTTCTTGGTGAAACAGTCACATAGCTGCTGGCCACAGTCTCACAGATCTCCATCTCTTCACTGTTGGATGTTGGAAACTTCCTCCCCAATACTGTACAGACACCTTTAGCAAAGTTCCATGTTGCTCTGTATTGTTGCAACCAGTCAGTCCCAAGTAGTGCAGTTTGGGTAGCATTTTTGGCCAATAAGAATTCACAGGCTTTCTAAGTTCCTTTAGTCTGATCACTGGCACACTCCCAACACTTTGAGGACAGTTCCATTTGCAATGCAAATTGTACCTTAATGAAACGGAAAGCTTTGTATGGATCTTTTATTCATTCTTTGCCACACTCGGGCATTCATAATGGACACCTATGCACCAGAATCATCCAAAACTTTAAGGGACACCTTCTAGTAGCCCAGTACCACTGCAGAATGGATCACAATTTGCTAAGGGCATCTCTTTGTCTGTTGTCATGCATTTAGAAACATAGAAACATAGAATTTGACAGCAGGTAAGGACCGCTTGGCCCACCTAGTCTGCCCATTACCCTACCTAATGCATAGGCTCACGGATCCTAGTTAATCAACAGCCTACTTTTCTCCTACCCCCACTAGAATTGCCTTATGTCTGTCCCATGCATTCTTGAATTCCTCCACTGTTTTTGAGTCCTTTACCTCCTCAGGAAGGCTGTTCCATGTATCCACAACCCTCTATGTGAAAAAACACTCTCCACATTACCTTTGAGCCATCCCCTCTATCTTCAAATTGTGCCCCTTGTTCTTGCACATCTCTTTTCTGAAATATGCTACCCTCTTGGACTCTGTTGATTCCCTTGATGTACTTGAAAGTTTCTATCATGTCTCCCCTCTCCTCCTCTCCTCGAGTGTATATATATTAAGCTTCTTTAATCTCTCTTTGTATGTCTTCTGGTGCAGACCCTGCACCATTTTAGTTGCCCTCCTCTGGACAGCCTCCATCCTGTCTATGTCCTTGTGGAGATGGGGTCTCCAGAACTGGATGCAGAACTCCAGATGGGGTCTCACCAACTGTCTGTACAAAGGATAACAATTTCCTGTTTTCTACTGGTGATGCCTCTCTTATGCATCCCAGTATCACACCAACTCTTCTTACTGCCTTCTCACATTGCTTGCCCTCCTTAAGGTCATCTGATATGTCTCCCCCAGGTCCCTTTCCATTTCTGTAGTTGTTATTATCTCACCCTCCGATGTGTACTCTTCCCTGGATTTTTGTTTCCAGGTGCAGTACTTTGCGCGTCTTTGCACTGAATCTAAGCTGCCATATATTTGACCATTCCTCCAATCTTGCCAAGTCCTTTGCATCCTCTCCACCCCACCTTCTGCATCAACCCTGTTGCAGATCTTTGTGTCATCTGCAAAGAGACATACTTTTTCCTTCCAGTCCCTCTGCAATGTCACTTACAAAGACATTAAAGAGGACCAGTCCAGTACTGAACCCTCGGTACCCACTAGTAACCCCCTTTCTTCAGAGTAAACTCCATTTACTATTACCCTCTGTATCCTGTTGTCCAGCCAATTTTAACCAGGCTACCACCTTGGGACCCACTCCAAGGCTGGCTAACTTATATATTAATCTTTTGCATGGACTGTGTCAAATGCCTTGCTAAAGTCTAGGTAGGCCATGTCTACTGCCCTCCCTGGTCTACCACACTGGTCACCCAGTCAAAGAAATCTATTAGATTCATCTGACATGACCTTCCCACTGTGAATCCATGCTGCCTTAGGTCCTGTGCCCCACTGGCCTCTAAGAACTCAACAATTCTTTCCTTTAGAAATGATTCCATCATTTTCCCTACCACTGAGGTCAAACTAACAGGTCTGTAGTTTCCTGCCTCTATCTTGCTCCCACTTTTGTGAAGGGAATCACATCTGTCCTTCTCCAGTCCTCCGGTACCACACCATCCTCCCTGATTTGTTAAAAATGGAGGTCAGTGGTGTCACTAATTCTACCCTTAGTTCTTTTAGAATTCTTGGGTGCATCCTGTCAGGCTCCATTGCTTTGTCCACCTTCAGTTTTAAGAGTTCTTTCAGGACCCTTTCTTCTGTGAATGGACTGGTATCGACCACCCTATCCAGAGTGATTCTATTCTTTGATTTAGGTACCTCCCCTTCTCTTCTTTTGTGAATACTGAGCAGAAGTATTAATTCAGTATCCTGCTTTTCACTGTCTTCCTCTGCCCACCCTCCCTTCCCTTTAGTAAGCCTCACTATTCCTTCCTTCATCTTTCTTCACTCCCTAATTACCTATAAAGGTTTTATCCCCTTCTTAACTGGGTTGGCTATCTTTCTTCAGTTTGGGCTTCTGACTGCCTTCCCCACTTCCTTCTGCTTTAACTGGTTCAGTTCTCTGTCCTGTTCCTTCTGTGTTTCCTTATACTTCCTGAATGCTACCTTTTTCTCCTTAGCCTTCCCCGCCACCTCTTTTGAGAACCATAATGGTTTTTCCTTCATTTTGCTTTGTTGGTTTGCTTCACACAAAGGCTTATTGCCTCTGTGATGGCTGTTTTGATTTTTTATTTATTTATTTTTTGTTGACGGGTAACTGCACTAGACAAATCCTGCCTATTTTCAGGCATGACCGGGGCGGGATACAGATGAATGCCAACTGACCTTGAAACCAGATTAAGCTGTTGGTGGTATTTTTAGTCAATGAGGAAATTTGGCCAGGACACCGGAAATGCCCCTATTCTTTTGATAAGTGCCATGGGATCTTTAACAGCCACCTAAGCTACCACCAGTCCAGGCAGATGGGACCTCGGTTTAACATCTCATCGAAGACAGCACCTCAGAGTGCAGCACCCCTCTCATGCACCACTACAGTGTCAATGCTGGGATATTAACCCAAGTGCCAGATGTGGGAACTGAACCCACAGCCCTCTGATCTCCCGGCCTCAGAGGCAAGTGTGCTACCTACTGAGCCACTGACACTGACAAATTCCCCACTGTTCCTCCACCCCTCCTTCTTGCCAGTTTGCTAACACTTTTCTGAGGCACTCTCCCATTTTCTCAAAGTCAGCCCTCCTGAAGTCCAACACTCTTGCTTTTGTATGGCTCAACTCTATGGCTGTGTTTATTGTGAACCACACTGTTTTGTGGTCACTTGTTCCCAGATAGCTACCCACTTCTAGATCTGAGATCCTTTCTCCATCCCATTTGACAGTAACAGGTCTAAGATTGCTCCCTTCCTACTGGGTTTCACCACTAGTTGTCTGAGGCATGCCCCTGCAGACCATCAAGAATAAACCTGCTTTTTGATGTGGCTGCAGCCAGGGTCTCCAGCTAACGTCTGACATGCTCAGATCCCCATCAACAATAACTCCCTTTTTCTGCCATTCTAAGGATGTTTTCTATCATTTTCTTGTCTATTTACTCCTCCTGAGATGGGGTTCTGTATACCACCCCTGTGCAAATTGTGGTGCTATATTCTGTTTCCAGGGTAACCCACAGTGCCTCCTCTACTCCCTGTTTTTCCTTTAGTTCTGTTGCTTGATCCCTTCCTTACATACAGAGCTACTCCTCCTCCTCTTTTACCCTCCCTGTCCCTCCTGTTCATTGTGTATCCTGGTATGCTGACATCCCAGTCATGGTTCTCAGTGTACCATGTTTCTGTGAGTGCCACAATATCCAACTGTCCCTCTTCTGTCAAGGCTACTAGTTCAGGGAGCTTGTTACACAGACTACAGGCATTGGTACTCATCATCCTCCATTTGTTAATGGCCTTACCCCTTTAGCCCCATTCCTGTCCTTATGCCTTTTCTGCATTTACCACTGTCCTGCTCCCCATTAACTTCTCTACCTTGGTGTTTACCTCTCTAACTACTGTGTTTTTTGGGGAGGCTGGGTTTTCCCTACTCCTTTCAGTGCCTCTCCCTTGGCTAGTTTAAATGCTTGCCACTTATGCATTGATAGCTATCATCTAGGATTCTGGTTCCCTCCTGGACAGATGCAGACCATTATCCAGTATAGGCCTGTATCCCTCCAGGTGGACCCATCAGTCCCCAATGAAGCCAAAATCCTGAGCTCTGCACCAGTTTTCAACCATTCATTGAATCCCATGGGTGTGGAGTACTCTAGCATCACCCTTGCCATAGACAGGCAGCACCTCTGAGAAGGTTACTGTATGTGCTACCTAAGGCCCCTCCCCAACTCTTCTCAAATTCCTCTTGTGCTGCTGTGATCCCATTCATAGCCAGGTCATTTGTCCTGAGGTGGACAATGATATCCAGCTCTCTCCCTCTTGCAGCTGCTCCCATGATCCTGAGGATTCACTCCCTGTTCCTCCAAGCCGTGGCCCAGGCAGGCCTCCCTCCCTCTCCCTCGCTCCAGATCTACCCGCTTAATAATTGAGTCCACCACCACGAGTTGTTTCCTTCCCTGTGGGATCCCATGCCACCCTCCTGGGGACTTCTTTGTGGAGGTTCCCAGCATCCTCTTTGGTCTCCATTGCTGGTTCCTCCATAGAGGAACCACTCTCCACCAAAACAGCATATGAATTGTGGAGAGGTACAACTGGAGGAATGTGCATCTTTTCCACCACCCTCTCCTGCCTGAGCCAACCTTGGTCCAACTGCTCCTCTTTCTTGGCAACCTCTGAGGTAGTAGCAGGGGCCCTGGTGGTCCCTGGATAGGGATGGAGGTTTCATGAATTCTAGCCAAGTCAGCCCGGAGACGAGCAACCTCCTCCTCAGACCAGAGGTTCCTACAAATAGGGCTGCATTGCAGCCTCCAGAAAGTCTCCTGGAAGACTGCTGCCCCACAGCCAGTGCATTGCACTATTACCCACATGTCTGTTTCTTTCCTAATTCTCTTGCATTAAGCCTTTTTGTTTTGGTTATATATAGTTATTAGTGTGCTATTACATTCAATGCAGTGTGCTGTGCTGGTAAGGAAATGTGCTGTGCCTTACCCCCTGAGGAAATGATGTCACAATCCCTGCTAAGGAAGTGACACCTGGGAGGTGGGATGTGAGGAACAGTGGGTTTGGGCCCAAGCTGTGCCCTCAGGAACAATCGGCTACAAGCTCTGACCCACCACTAGGATGAGTGTTAACCTTCCTTTCAGCAAGACAACCTGCACAACAATCAGGGAACACAGTCTCCTGCACCTGAGACTGTCTGTGTTTCAGTCCACACTGCAGCTTTGCTATAACAACTCCTTAACTTCCAGTCTGCCTGGCTCCAGGTCCAGATGAACCTCTCTGCTGGGGACATTGTTTTTCATAGTGGTTCAAGTCTCCATATGCCCAATCATCCAGCCTTCTATTCTGAAAATTAACTGATTTAGGATGTGAGTTTCCCAAAGTTCTATTTTGCCCAGTCAGTATCTCTGATTGTAGAGTACTAGGGGTCTTGAGCTTCACTTTCCATTTTCAAGTTCATTGTGCAGAGTTACAAGAGCCCCCACCATTTCCTCTGATACCTGTACAATGGTTCCAGTCAGTTTTTAAGAATAGCAGTGTCTGAAGACACTTCATGACCCTGAACCTGGGGACTCAGACTCTAAGGAAAATCCAAATTTTGCACAACCTCAATTTGGTGGCATTCTGGATTGCTTGTTCTAGCCCTGAGGGTTTCTCTAGGCAAAGCTGGAAACAGAGCTCCCACTTTCTGCATGAGCAATGAAATGGTCTCAAACCAGCAGGTCTTGGGTGACTGAGCCACCAGCATCTGGAAAGGCCTTGACTACCAGGCACGTATAGGGCTCTTCCAAAGTCTCAAGAAGATTCCCCTTTCCTTTCCTTTCCTTCTCTTGAAAAGACAGTTCTTTCTCCATCAGCACATTTGGCATGCTCAAGGAACTGTTTCATGGCCCACTAGCAAAGCAGTATAATTTTTGTTTGATGTCAAACTCAGGCCCTGATACACATCCATGCTTTTCCCCAAAACAATAGTAGCATAAATTTCTGTAGCTGCTGGCCCAACTGCAGGCACAGAATGCTCCACCCAATCAGTCTACTCCCTGTTCTCTCCGTCAAAGGAGTCGGGCATGAAGGCAGGGTGTCTCCACCTCCCCGCCAGGAGTACCTATCGCTAGTGGCTCTCCTTGGGTGTGACATGTTTAATTTTAGTTGCAACACAAAATAACAACATTTCACACAATAACAGTTTTCTTTACCCAGTAAACTTGTCTGCAGTGAATCCCACTGCTAGCACAAGTCTGTGAAGGACCCTGCAGCAGGGCATGCCTAGGGTTGTTTGCGTGGTGCTGCCACTGCCTTTGGAAAACCAGTACAGTCTGGTAAACTGTGGTTCAGAGATGAGTCCTGGAGACACTCCAATTGACCTAGCCACAAAGGCTTTGCTATTGGTGGACTTGGTAAGGAAAACACTAATTTTATAACACATGGGGAGACAATAATTAGCCCACATTTAATAGAATAACACAGCTATTTTAATAGTTATACAATGCCAAGAAAAATGCTGGCCTCTGATTTGTCGGTCTGTGTCTAGACCGGTGATGTAATCCCAGCATAACATCATGGCTCTAGCCCTAGCACACTAGAGACCACATTCAATGTTAAAAAAACATTGCTCTGCAACTGCCCTATGGGCAGCTTCAACAGTCCCTGCTCTGTTTCAGAATTGTAGCTCCCCACCATTAAATCGGTGCTCCTCCCAGCCCACCACACACAATGAAGCAATCATTCCTTCACATCCTTCATGAAAGCCTTACTGCCACTTTAGTTTACTGCAAAAATGAAAAACAAAACACACAAACAAGACCAAAGTGAAAGCCATGTAGCGTGGCTTCACAGCAGTCTAGTCCACGCTCGTTGCATTTCTGAAGCATTGCAACTTGCAAGTATCTGTGTAAAAAAAAAGAAAGGCAAACTCTGCTCCCAGTTTCCGTGTGAAGAACCCCATAAACAGTGAAATGGCTCATTCCCTCAGCGTTCCCTCTCATTAAAACCTACTGGACTGAACAAGTAAGCGCATCTTTCAACTATCAGCGTGCCACGCAGTCATTGTCATAATGCTCGCTTGCCCTTCAGATCACTGTTTTGTATGTTCTTTCTTTTTCTTAAATACCCCAAACCATCCCCCCAACATAAGTACCTTGTTCTTCTCTTCTCTTCTTGCCAGATGATCCTAACAGTAGCAGTGGCAGTGAGTGGCGGGCACAGCGATGACATGGTGGGAAGTACAAACAGTGCTCCCTTCCTAATAATATTACCACAGTACAGTAATATCACAGTAGAACATAACTACAACAGAAAACTGTACTGGGAGAGCAGGACAGAGCTGGGGATATGAAAAGAAAGCACACATAGGACAAGGAAGAATGAAAATCCAGTTACCACTCACACAGCTCCACCTAGAGGAACTTCTTTTTATGTAAATATACTTCCACCCAGAAAAATCAAATAAAACAAAGTTTTAAAACGTCTTGTTTTTAACTTTTCCCTTTTATTTAAACATTAGTCATTGTATAATAGAATAATGCACTCCAGGGTGTGTGTTGTGCTGGGATAACATCACTTCTGGGGTGATTAGTTGCATTGGCCCTCGTGCCCTCGCGCTCATCACCCCAGGCATGATGTTATCCCAGCATGACACACCCCTGTCTTGCAGTATTTCTTTAATTGGTAACCTGCAAGAAAGCCGGTTAATGCAAATGATAACTTTAAACACGCCCCTCTTAGGTGCCCTCCTAGGCAGGCCATATCTACTCTTTCCCACCTCATACCAGGTTTTAAACAGATCCCAGTGGGTGTTCCCTTAACTCAGTTACTAGTACTGGAGGTGTAGAATTGCTGCAGTCCCACAGATGTTGTGTCAGGTTAACTGGTGTTAGTGCACTTTAAACAGAGCAACATGCTCAATTCCCCAAACCCAATGCTCCATGTAGTTTCTTAAAGGATTACCAATACCCTGTGCTGAAATTTTTCTGCCATTTAACTTAAATGCCAGAAAAACTCCTCAACTCTGGGGGTATCCTATATGGGTGAGTATTATTGAGTGACTCAATAATACTGCTCATTTTAGGCTGACCGTTGAAACAGAGCGAAGATCCTGTATAGCAAGCTGTGACAGTGAACTACACCGCTATACTAGGATATAGGCAGGTGTGTGGCCAAACCCCTGCTGAGCTGGCCTATTTTGAGTTGTGGCTAGAGCCACTTTCTACAAAGTCAGCGAACCTGGGTTCAGGTCCAACAGTAGGATGTAGAATTTTTTTATTTAAGTCCACTCCCCGGAGATGATTATATTAATTCAGGCGGGGCAGGTGGCTTGCCCCCATACAAAAATGAAGCATTTGTATTGCTGTTCATTAATAGCTGAGGATTGTCTCTGTTTGCAGAGGTCATTGTTTATTGAGGTCACCCTTCTGCGTCTGGCGATTTTTGAGTTGCAGTTTGTGTGCCATGCGATGAGGATTTGCCCTTATCACATAAATCCCAACATGGAGGTATTGGCAATCCAAGTTGCAAAACACAGTGAAACAACAGGTGCTGTCCTTGAAACAATGCCACACTGAAGTGTACTCATGGTTCCCGGACACAGAAGGCTCCTCCTGATGCAGCAGACCACGGATCTCTGCTCTCCCAGGGCATCTGGTAAGCTTCCCTCACGCTGCTCCATGCTGAACTGAATACCTTAGACACTGGCTGCAGGCTCTTCTGACCTCCTTTCACTCATTCTGGACTGCAGAGGTCCCAAACTGACCCTCCCACATCCGTGTTTCCAACCCACTATGTCAGAGGCAGCCCAGCACCATGCTGTAGTGCCCGCTTCAAAACCTAGCTCAGCAGTCCTTGGTCTTTTTCTCCATGCTATATCTTTAGCATCACTCACATGCTGGCGTGCATGCATTTGCCACTCTCTTTCACTCTGGAACTCAGCAGCTCTTTTCACAGTTTGCTTTCCACTTTGAGGCCTTGGATGGCACAGTTTACTCCCACTCCCAGCACTGCAGACCTTTCCACCATGAGATCTCCAGACTTCACCAGATCTGCTCTCCTCCAGCACAGTCCTGCCTTTATAGGCCCTGCTCACAGTCTGCTTCTATTTGGGCCTGAGGCTGTGTTACTCCAGAAACTTAGCCCACAGAACACACAAAAGCACAGAACCTGATGCCCCTTTCCCCAGAAACCTTCTGGAGTCTGTGAAGTTTCTGAGTGCAGGGTGGGGTGCACCCATGTGGGTCCATTAAACTACCTTATTTTTAGCATGTTTTTGAAAAGCAGCATTATTGTGCCATGAAAATTGTCCTACATGAGTGGTTTTGAGCAAATTCATAGCCAGGCTTGTATTCTACTCAAGATACTGCACTTCACAGCATACTCTGTTTTCCCTCAAGTTAGGTTTGCACACACTTTTATGAAAAGCCTTGTGTGAGTTTGTTTTCGGCAGCAGTGGCCAATGGGTTATGAACTTATGGAATGTGACAAATTCCATTCTACTGGTGTTTCTGATGCTTTGATTTACTGTCATCTTAAACTTGTTTAATCAATTGCTTGCAAGATATTTGCCTTTAGCTAAAATAAATGTTTCATTTGGCTTGCAGCTCTGATGGTAGACCAATCAAAATTCCCTGTTCATTGAGGACAGCATTTGTAATTTAAAGGTACTGTCCTGGGTTTTAAAGGTCCGGACGCAGGTGCATCTGTGTAAATGCACTAGACTGTGTGTGATTATCAAACTTTTGATGCATTTACTACACCCTGCTCAATTTTATTTATTGATTTGATTTTAATAACTGGGTGGACCCACTGATACAGACTGTTCCTTTTCAGGAATAGCCCAGAATTAATGGTATATAGCACAGCATGCAAGTAACAATTTTTGGTGCACAGATAAATTACAAAACAATTTCAGAGATGACACATCCAGTAATTTGTTACTCTGAACACAATACATGAAGAGAAAATGATGCAAACAACTACAGCAGGATAACATAGAAACATAAATTTTGACAGCAGATAAGGACTGCTTGGCCCACCAGTCTGCCCATTTCCTTATCCACTGGATAAGCTGCAGATCCTAGTTAACCAACAGCCTACTTCCTTCTACCCCCACTAGAATTGCCTTATGTCTGTCCCATGCATTCTTGAATTCTCCCACTGTTTTTGACCCCATGACCTCCTCAGGAAGGCCGCTCCATGGCCCACACCATATTCTCCATGAAAAATACTTTCTCATGTTGCCCCTGAGCTGTCCCCTCTATCTTCAAATTGTGCTCCCTCTTTCTTGCACATCTCTTTTCTGAAAGATGCTACACTCTTGGACTTTGTTGATTCCCTTGAGGTACTTGACAGTTCCTATTATGTCCCCCTCTCTCCTCCTTTCCTCAAGGTATACATATTAAGTTCCTTTAGTCTCTCTTAGTATGGCTTCTGGTGCAGACCCTGCACCATTTTAGTTGTCCTCCTCTGGACTGCCTCCATCCTGCCTGTGTCCTTTGGAGATGGGTTCTCCAGAACTGCATGCATTACTCCAGATCTGGGGTCTCACCAGCTGTCTGTACACAGGGATGAAAACTCCTGTTTTCTACTGGTGATGCCTCTCCCTATGCATCCCAGTATCCAAAACAAAAGTTCCAAGCACACAACCAAGCCTAATAGAAGGACACCAGACAGAAATAAAGTTTAAAAGTTACATTTATTGCATTACAAAAACACCACGCCCGATATGTTTGAAGCCAGTAGCTCTTTTATCAAAGGCTAATATATTTCAGAGCACAGCACTCTTGATATACAAAACAAGGCACACCATGTGACATCGATATATTACAAATGAATAAAACACCAATTTAAAAACAAATTGAATAATTTATATTGTGAAGTTTGGTATTCACATTAAGTGGTTGTTGCTAAGCATTTAATAGAATCAAATTACCTTAAATTACATTACACCCACACTATATTAAACACCTTAGCATAACATTTTATTCCTGGGTTTCAAAACCTAATACATAAATGATTTGTATGACCCATGTGTATTCATCATTTATAATTACAAAGTTAGAACAAATACCATTTAAAAAACACAAGACATGAGGGAAAGACAAGCTATGAGAGAAAAATGTTAGAATCAATCAATAACTATTCAAATACACAAAAAGCATATAAGAACAGAGTGGGGATACAGAAGGGCAAGGAAATAATTAACTTAGCTTGCTCCTATGTCCTAAAGTTAAAATTAGTTTCAAAACCATCAAATATTGATTCAAAACTATACATAAGGTTTCTATAACATTAACTCTAAATGATTCTTATTTCCTCCCCAGCCCCATGCAGAAGCCCCAGATTTCAGGACAGACAGAGAGAGATTCTTCGAGTGGAAAGAAGAAGAGAATACAACAAGGAAATCGAAGAAAGACAAAACTACAGGGACCTGCACAATTACAAGCTAAGTTAATTTTTCCTTGCCTCTTCTATCCCCCACTCTATTCGTGATGTGCTTTTTGTGTATTTGAATAGTTATTGATTGATTCTAACACTTTTTTCTCATAGCTTGTCTTTTCCCTCATGTCTTGTGTTTTTTTAAATGGTATTTGTTCTAATTTGTAATTAAAATGATGAATACACATGGGTCATACAAATCATTTATGTATTAGGTTTCAAATCCAGGAATAAAATGTTATGCTAAGGTATTTAATTTAGTGTGGGTGTAATGTAATTTAAGGTAATTGATTCTATTAAATGCTTAACAACAACCACTTAATGTGAATACCAGACTTCACAATATAAATTATTCAATTGGTTTTAAATTGATGTTTTTATTCACTTGTAATATATTGATGTCACAAGGTGTGCCTTGTTTTGTATATCAAGAGTGCTGTGCTCTGAGATATATTAGCCTTTGATAAAGGAGCTACTGGCTTTAAAACATGTCAGGCTTGATATTTTTGTACATAATAAATGTAAGTTTTAAACTTTATTTCTGTCCGGCCCTCCTATTAGGCTTGGTTGTGTGCTTGAAACTTTTGTTTTTGTTTACCATAGTTTAGTTCCTTAAGCACCACCTTTGTCCGTGTGCACACTCTTTTTGTTCTTTGTGATTAAGTTAAGAGTGTATCCGCGCCGTTGTGGTAAGAGCAATTTCTGTTCTAAACGAAAGCAGCAGTAATAGCAATTTATCTACATTTAAGCTATGTCCACATAAAAGCCTGAAGGTATACGCCGTTAAACGACAGATGAGTTAAGAAGCCATATATTTGCGTTTACACTTTTTTCACCATGAACTGTTATCCAGAGGTATTTTGGAAGGACTCCAAATTTGAATTTTATGAATGTGAATGATTCACACATGGAAAACCCTCTGGCATATATGGAACAATTATTGGCCACAGCAGTGACTGAAAATCCATTTTGCAAGAAGCTGCAAATAATGACCTACCAACTTCAGAAACACAATCTTTAGCTATGCTTAGACATTTGGAGAAATTGACTTTTCAGTTACATAGACTGTTTTGGAACATTATGAATCTGGAAGCCTATTTAGAAGTTAAACGAGTACCAAGAGGTCTAAGACTAATTAATCCAGCTTGTGGGACAGACAATGAGTTGTTCATGAAAGAATGAGAGGACATTTTAAAAGATACAAGTTTGAAACTGATTAAATTAATTGTCAAGTTCAGAAAGAAGAAGAGACTGTGTTAAGGGAAGAAGTTAAGAAGCAGGAGTGTGAAGTACTTAAACTAAAGAATTTGGAAGAATTTGATGAGTGGAATAAAAACTAAAAACTTCCATTATGAAACTTGATCGATTTAAAGGAACTGAAAACCAATAAATTCATTAGAGACAAGGAGATTGGGAAAAGGGCTATATTTTCAATTGAAACCCTCCACAAAATGGAAAGGAATTCTAAAAATACAAAAATGTGTCCTTTGAATATACTACAGAAGGAAGTGAATCGAAACCAAGAAAACAACAGGGGAACTTTTTCAAAAGATGGACATATGCTGGACCCACAACCAATAGGAATGTACAACAACCCTCCTACTCCTCCCCAGCCCCACACAGAAGCCCCAGATTTCAGGACAGACAGGGAGATTCCTTTTGAGTGGAAAGAAGAAGAGAATACAATGACAAAATCGAAGAAAGACAAAACTACAGGGACTTGCACAATTACAATCGAGGGAGATCCTACCAGAGACAAACCTACAGGGGAGGAAACAATGGAGGAGGTAAGACTGAAACAAATTATAAATTTATCTAAACATTCCTTAAATGATTCGGAAACAAGTTTACTAAAGAAAGGACTGGGCTTTGCCCCTACTAAATACGTGGACAGAGTGGAGATTTTGGTCGATTTAGACATAAACTGTAGAAAACTTGATTTAAGAGCCTTTTTGGAAAAATGATGATTGTGGTACAGCTCTGTTAGTAAATTTAAAACCCATCAGTTTTTTTGTGCACCGCACTGTGATACTGTAACTGTATTTAGGAATCTAGTGGAAAATGACCTAGAGCAGTTCTTTGAAACTTCTGCATTTTACTTCTCCAATAACATTAGTACATTAGAGAGAGAGCCTATATGTACTTTACAAGCTGACAGGAATTTAATCATTAAAGCAGCTGACAAGGGGTGCTGTAGCCCTTCTAGATAGACAAATATGAGAAGAAGTAAATCAACAGCTAAGTGACAGAAGGTTTTATAAAAATTAAAACGAGATCCTACAGTGGATTTTAAATTCAGTATCGATGAGACCGTTCTTAGTGCTTTCAAACAAGGTTTTATAAATAAAACAACAATGGAATTTTTAATTGCACCATTTCCATTAAAGCCACCTTCTATGTTTTACCTAAGGTACATAAGATCCTAGACAATCCTCCGGTCGAACCGATCGTAAGTGGGATTGGCTCTATCACTGAGCCCTTGTCTAAGCATGCTGATTCCTTTTGAAACCCCTGGTAACATTTTGCCTCATATTTGAAAGACACCAAGGAAGTATTATATTTGATTTCTGAATTAAGGGTAACAAAAGATACATTTTGGTTATGATGGATATAGAGGTGCTTTACACAAATGTCCCACATGAGGGGCACTGGATGCAGCAGCCTTCTATCTTAATAGGGCAAATGTGGTACAGAATTTTTGATTAAATTACTGGAGTTTGTCTTGATACAGAATGTCTTTTATTCAATAAAGAGTTATATCAACAGGTTAAGGGATACAGTGATGGGGGCCACATGTGCCCCTCAGTTGCTAACCTTTATGTAGGTTTATGGGAGGAGAAAGTAATTTTGAATGAACAGCACAACCCTTTCTGGAAACATTTGGTATTTTGGAAATGCTACATTGACGATTTATTTAAAGTGTGGAATGGGGACCTTACAACCTTAGAATTATTTTTTCAATTTAGCATCGATCAAATCCGAATCTGAAATTTACTTATACTAATAATAAAATGGAGTTACATATTTGGATTTGTCAATCATAGTAGACGAGACAGGAAAACTACAAAGTAGCATCTATAGGAAACCTACTGATGGGAATACTCTGTTATTGGCTAATAGTTGCCACCCGCCGATGTTGCTAAAAATATTCCTTTAGGACAATTTCTAAGAACTAAAAAACTGCTCTACGGAAGAGTTCTTTTCAAAAGGAGTAGATGATTTAACAACATGATTACTTCAGCGAGGTTATGAAAACAAGATAGAACAAGCTAAAACTGTGGCAGAAGTTAGAAAAAGGTAGATTTACTAAAAGAAAAAATATCCCTTTACATACAGAACAGAAATTCAATTATACCATGACATATTCAGCACAAGTAAAAGAAGTAGAAAAATTACTTAGACGTCATTGGTATGTGTTGACAGCAGAACCAAATCTTAAGGAATTATGTGGGACTCTGCCTCACTTGTGTTACAGGAAAGCACCCACACTTAAAGATATTCTTGTACAGAGCCACTATGTTGATAAACAGAATGCAACATGGTTACAGAAATCAAATGGTTGTTACAAGTGTCAGAGATGTGTGTTTTGTAAACATGTGAAACAAACCAAATGTTTCTCAATAAATAAGGTAGAATGGTCTTTTAATAAAACAATGATATAACTTGTGATACTGAAGGTATTGTCTACTTAGCTGTTTGCTGCTGTGGAGCTTACTATGTAGGCAAACAAAAAGAAAATTTAAAGACAGAGTGAGGGAACATGTTAGAGCTGTGGAAAAGGTGATCCTACATATGCCACAGCCTTGCATATTTTAGAAGCCACTAATCCTCAACATCATTTTTTAAATTTGTAGCTGTAGACAAAGTAGATAAAAATCCGAGGAGGGAGAGATTTTGAAAATCTTTTATTAATTGAGAGAACTTTTGGATACTTAAATTAAAAGCCAACAAACTTCCAGGCTTAAACACACATTTGGATATTCACCCTTATTTGAGACAGGGCAGATAAAAAAGGTATCCACTAATAAGTGATATTGAAGTAGTGACTTAAAAGAAAAACTATGGAATGTATACATACAGTAAACTTAATTTTTGTTCTTTATGGTTCTATAGAAATCCTAATAGAAATAAGAATAATTTAGAGTTAATGTTATAGAATCCTTATGTATAGTTTTGAATCAATATTTGATGGTTTTGAAACTAATTTTAACTTTAGGACATAGGAGCAAGCTAAGTTAATTATTTCCTTGTCCTTCTCTATCCCCCCACTCTGTTCTTATATGCTTTTTGTGTATTTGAATAGTTATTGATTGAATTCTAATATTTTTTTCTCTCACAGCTTGTCTTTTCCCCACATGTCTTGTGTTTTTTAAATGGTATTTGTTCTAATTTGTAATTATAAATGGCGACTACACATGGGTCATACAAATCACTTATGTATTAGGTTTTGAAACCCAGGAATAAAATGTTATGCTAAGGTGTTTAATTTAGTGTGGGTGTAATGTAATTTAAGGTAATTTGATTCTATTAAATGCTTAGCAACAACCACTTAATGTGAATACCAAACTTCACAATATAAATGATTCAATTGGTTTTTAAATTGGTGTTTTTATTCACTTGTAATATATTGATGTCACATGGTGTGCCTTGTTTTGTATATCAAGAGTGCTGTGCTCTGAGATATATTAGCCTTTGATAAAGAGCTACTGGCTTGAGAAACATGTCAGGCGTGGCGTTTTTGTATGCAATAAATGTAAGTTTTAAACTTTATTTCTGTCAGCGTCCTCTATTAGGCTTGGTTGTGTGCTTGGAACTTTTGTTGTTGTTTACCGTAGTTTAGTTCCTTAAGCACCACCTTTGTCCTCAGTGTGCACACTCTTTTTGTTCTTTCATCCCAGTATCCCCCAGCCCTCCTTACTGCCTTCTCTCACATTGCTTGCCTATCTGTAGGTCATCCGATATGACTATCCCCAGGTCCATTTCCATTTTTGTTGTTGTTAGTACTTCTGCACGCTTCCTGGTTTTGTTTCCCAGTTGAATTACTTTGCATTTCTTTGCATTGAAGCTAAGCTGCTACTTTTGACCATTCCTTCAACCTTTCAAGTCCCTTCGCATCCTTTTTAATCACCCCATATATCAACCCTGTTGCAGATATTTGTGTCATCTGTAAAGAGACATAATTTTCCTTCCAGTCCCTCTGCAATGTCACCCATAAAGATATTAAAGAGGACCGGTCCAAGTACCGAACCCTGTGGTCCCCCTTTCTTCAGAGTGGACTCCATTTACTATTGACCTCTGCATCCTGTTATCCAGCCAGATTTTTTACCCAGGCTACTATAGTGGGACCCACTCCAAGGCTGGCTTACTTGTTTATTAATCTTTTGTGTGGGACTGTGTTAAATGCCTTGCTAAAGTCTAGGTAGTCCATGTTCACAGCCCTTCCTGGTTTACTACTTTGGTCACCCAGTCAAAGAAATCTAATAGATTCATCTGACATGACCTTCCAGCTGTGAATCTATGCTGCCTTGGGTCCTGTGCCCGCTGGCTTCTAGGTACTCAACAATTCTTCTTTCAGAAATTATTCCATCATTTTCCTTAACACTGAGGTCAAATTAACAGGTCTGTAGTTTCCTGCCTCTGCCTTGCTCCCACTTTTGTGAAGGGAATCACATCCTCCCTCCTCCAGTTCTCAGGTACCACACCATCCTCCCATGATTAGGGTAGTCAATGGTGTCACTAGTTCTCCCCTTAGTTCTTTAGAATTTAGAATAACTGTGACTGCTTTCTATAATAGTGTACTTCATGGTTTTGGCCTCTTATCTTACTTCTGCCCACACCTTACCCCTTTTGACTTATGTCACATACTGCTCTCGCCTGCACCCCTTCCTCACCCCTCCTCTTGATCCCCCATTTAACCTTCCTAAATACCTTGCCTTTCCCACTCTAGGCCTTTCAGCCTGAGCCCAACCCTTGCCTTACCTACTCCTTAGCCTCCTGCTTTCCTACTTCATTCCTTCCACAATGACACACAGCCTATTGGGCAGATGCTTTTTTCACTCAGTAGTGAATGTCTGTCTTCTCTTACTCCCAACCTCCATTGTCCTGTCAATACTGTGTTTTGCTAATTTTGGTTGTGTATTATCTGCCTACATAACTATGCCCTAGCTTTACCTGCATGTATTGAATGCATACAACAATGTATTGTAAACATATTGTAGGTGACCTTTTTCAACACATCCCTTCTCTTTTGTATAACTCTGATGTGGGACCTATGTAATGAGTTTGTTCTCAAAGATGTTAATCCTAGACCATAATAAATAAATAAATAAATAGAGTTCTGGGTGAATTCTATCAGGCCCCATTGTTTTGTCCACCTTTAGTTTTGGGAGTTCTTTCAGGACCCTTTCTTCTGTGAATGGATTGGTATCGACCCCCTATCCAGAGCGCTTCTATTGTTTGGTTTAGGTACCTCCTCCTCTTCTTTTGTGAATACTGAGCAGAAGTATTTGTTCAGTATCCCTGCTTTTTCACTGTCACCCTCTGCCCACCCCTCCCTTTATTAAGCCTCACTATCCTTTCCTTGGTCTTTCAGGCTCCCTAATGTACCTATAAAAGATTTTATCCCTTTCCTAACTGAGTTGGCTATCTTTTCCTCAGTTTGGACCTTTATTCTAACTGCCTTTTCCTGCTTCCTTCTGCTTTAACTAGTACAGTTATCTGTCCTGCTCTTTCTGTGTTTTTTATACTTACTGAATGCTATCTTTTCTCCCTAACCTTCCCACCATCTCTTTTGAGAACCATAGTGGTTTTTCTTTCATTATGTTTTGTTTATTTGTTTCACAAAGGCTTGTTGCCTCTGTGGTGGCAGTTCTGATTTTTCCCCATTGTTCCTCCACCCTCCGTCTTGCCCATTTGCCAGTGCTTTTCTGAGGCATTCTCCCATTTTGCAAAGTCAGCCCTCCTAAAGTCCAGTACCCTTGCTTTTGTATGGCTTGACTCTATGGCTGTGTTTATACGTGAACCACACTGTTTGGTGGTCACTTGTTCCCAGATGGCTACCCACTTCTAAATCTGAGATCCTCTCTCCATCCCCATTTGAGAGTACCAGGACCAAGATTACTCCTCCTGAGTGGGTTCCAGCACTAGCTGTCTAAGGCATAACTGTATTGGATAAGATAGGACATTAGCATGAGGAGTACCCTCAGTGGTAATAATCATATTGACTACATTCAGGGAGATAAACTTCAGCCATGTTTACATGGCTGAGGTAAAACTGTGGTATTTCTCTCTGAATATCCTCCACCTCTTGCACTGAGCCAGCAGCCTCATCTACATGGCCCTCTCAGTGCCAATGCTAGCGAGGAGCCATGAGTTTGAAGGGAAGGTGGGTGATCTGCAATAAGCTGGTTATTGCAGTGTTTGTGGAAATGTGAGTGGTGCTGCCTGCCAGATGGCAGCCTACACCACTGATCGCAGAATGTGTCCCAGACTTGGCTGGGACCCAGGAGCAGAACAGGCATCAACTTAACCATCATCTGATAGTGTCCACACTGCCACATTTACCCCCCAGCAAAGCAAGCAATCAGATTGCTGTGGAGCAAATGAGGCAGTGTAAACCAACCTTTAGAGACATTTCTTGAAGTCAGTGAAAGCAGAGTAGGATCATGCTCACTTCAAGGTTTCGGCCTGTGTTGACAAGTGATGCCATTTCTCAGTTTATTGCTTCCAAATTATGCATGTCTCAAATATTTGACACATGCGTCATTTTAGTACTAAGAAGGTAGACCACATTCCTGTGGTCTAACTTGTTGCAAGTACCACAAAAGTGTCTGAATCATGTCACAACTGGTTGAAGATCCAGCCAACAGTGTCTCAGTAATGTCTGTTCACACATAAGAATTAGGAACAGCAACTGCTCTCCACATAAATGCTTCTTTTTACTAGCAACTGAAATGAATTAAAGTAGATATTATGATATGCATTTTTATGTTTGCTTGCACACACATAAGAAACATTATGCGGCAGTTGGAGAAGCGGGTTATGAAGAGTCGGCATTGCGGCAGCCAATGGCAGCATTGCATTTGGGGGCTTGGCACTGGTGGACCAATGCAGGCACACTGTGCTGATGACATTGTTTTCCAAAGTGCCACCAAGTTGAAATGATTTCACCGCTGCAATGAGGGATGCTTCGTCTTTGCAGCATCAGCCATTCCGCTGCAATGAGGAGGTGACCTGTCATTGCAGGGCAGTACCTTGCTTCCGAGCCCCATGAAACCCAGGGGTGGCCAATCCCCTATCAGCATGCCTCCTACCCAGTTCATTTGCCAAGGGGATCCCACTTCCCATTGGCATAATGCAACCCCTTCCCCATTTGTTGTGTGCTGAGGGTGCCAATCCCCTCGGCATCATGCCCCAAACAGTCATTCTTTGCCAGCGGGTCCCAATCCCCATTGGCTTAAGTCCTCCCACCCAAAAAGGCAGGTGGTACTACTGGGAGCCCACCCCAGTGTGCGGAAAGAAAGCCTGAAAAAAACCTTCCAACAACAATCTTTTTGTTTTCTCCCTGAAAGAAAGGAAATGGTCCCACCGTCGCCGCCCTCCCCAAACCCGGTACTCCACACACTGCGCACTAACATTCCCACACCCTACTCACCCCATACTTACCTCCTCGAGCCTGGCACGATGATCTTCGATGGACCGAGGAGCGATCTGCACTCTTCAAAGCCAACCCATGAACTGAAGAAATGCCAGTAAGCCGTATAATGGCATAAATAGTGTTTTTCAACTTTGCTGCATATCGCAGACATTTTGGGAATTTTGGCACCAAATTTTCAACATGGGGTTATTAGGATCCCTCCTCATGAATTTAGCCACTGTCATGGTGTTATTCAGCCCCGAAAGGTGATTTTGTGGTCACTGCACAGAAACACCTTTCAGGACTGATTAATGGAATGACAGTGCCAATGTTCATGAGTGGGATCTCAAAAGCCTATGTTGCAAATTTGGTGAAAAAATACAAAATGATCTGTTTCACGAGCTAGCGCTGTGCAGTTTCCACACATGCTCGTAACTTCATGAATTTGTAACATTTTCACTCCAGATTTTCAACATTGACATTTTTCTACACCTCCTTATGAACAGTACAGCTGTCATTTTTCACATCCTGGCCAAAATGTGTTTCGCACTTCCGTGCAGAATAGCGTGGTCACTGTGGGAAGTCAGTGTTCGGACAGATTAAAAAAACCTCACAGTGACACTGTTCATGAGCAGAGGTTCCAAAATGCCTGTGTTGAAATTTAGTGACAAAAGTCCATGAAGTTACTGTGTTGAGAGTATGTTGCAGTTTCCACACCCTCATAATTTTGCACATTTGTAATATTTTCACCAGATTTTTAACACTGGCATTTTTTCACACCTCCTTATGAACAGTACAACTGTCATTTTTCATATCCTGCCCAAAATATGCATTTACAATCTGGTGCAGAATAGCACGGTCGCTGTGGGAAATTAATGTTCGGACAGATTAGGAAAATCATAGTGACACTGTCCTTGAGCAGGGGTCACAAAATGCCTATGTGGAAAATTTGGTGAAAAAATCCACTAAATGAGTGTGTTACACGCATGCATTGTGCAGTTTTCACGTAAGCCCGTAAGTTTGAGTATTTTAATATTTTCACAAGGGATTTTCAACATTGCCATCTTTTCACACCTCCCTATGAATGCTGCAGCTGTCATTCTTCACATCCTGCCAGATCTGTGTTTTCATACATCTGGCACAGAATGGCATGGTTGCTGTGGGAACTCCAAAGTTCAGGACACATTAACAAAATCACAGTGCCACTGTTCATGAGAAGAGATCCCAAATGCTTTCATGAGGTGGGGTCACAAACAGGCCATGTTGACAATTTGTAGTGCAAATACCAACAAAAGCCGGGCGTTAGGGTTTCTAACCACAATGTCCCACCCTGTACAGACTGACAGGCATCAGGGTGTGCCTTTGGATTGCTGACTGTAATGCTCATGCCATTCCACCCCACCCCACCACCCTACGCCAGTGACAGGCATCGAGGTGTGCCTTGGACTCTTCGGACCCAGAGTTCATCCCATTCTCCTATACTGCACCCATTTCAGTGTATGTTCTTATGGAATTGGATGACTGTAGTCGAACACCCAAGACACCCCTCAACATGTGTCAGTGTCTGCAGGATAGGGGAAGTGAAATGGCATGAAGCGTTATGGGCGACAACCCAAATGCATACCCAATGCCTGTCTGTCTCTGCAGGTGGAGGTGGGCTGAGTGAAGTCCATCACTTCACTGCCATTCCTATTCTGCATCTCTCTAACTCCTGCATTTCCAATGCTAATACCATCAAGCAAACATTCAGCATTGACAAATGCTTGTTATAGACAGTGATAATGCAGATATTTATCCATAAGGGTGCTGAAAACTACCTGAAAAGAAGTCAGACAGTGGCAAACCATGACATCTACCATTTACGAACAATCAAAATATTGTGAGATCTATGCAGGTACTCTCTACAACCCATAATTAACATAGGATAATTACTATATAGTGTATTTAAAGCATTAAAATGTCACAGCTGCAAGATACATTTTTATCATTGTTATAATATATGTGACCCTCATTGCCTTTTTAATTGCTTTTGTACTCGGTTTTTGGAAAGACTGTTGTTTTGTTCTCATTGAAAAGCACCCTCATGGTTCAAAGGTTGCTGCTCATGTGTAGCACACTAACAACTGATATGCAAGCAGAATCACATGATGACATTCAAATCACAGGGTTGCACTGCTTGTCACTGTAATTTTTATGTAAACATAAGTACGCTGTTTAACTGACAACCAGTCATGGTAAACATGACACAGTCAAGCAATCACTAGGGTGATCTTTCTGTGACTGATCAATTGCAGTTGTAATGGCTGGATGACAATATCAGTGTTTACTGTTAGTAAAGATAGAGGACTGGATTTTCAAATGGCCCCAAATGCATAGGTCCCAGGTGCAATGAACATATAGCGCAGGGCTTGTAGCATTCTCAACAAGCGTTCAGGATTTTCATCCTGTGCACTCAGTTGCTGCAAGTTAGACCATCTTTTCTGGTCTAGCTTGCAGCAATCTTAAATACCCTTTTTGAGGCTTGCCCCAAATATTTGGCGAAACTGCCATAAATCGGGTAAAGAGTCACAACTGTGCCCAGCCTACCAAAATCCAAAGCGTTGCAACAAAGATGTTCAGCACAGCTGTGCCGAAAAAAGTTTGCCCTTGAAAATCGGGTCCAGGGATTGTAGTTGATTGAGCTCAGCTGTTAGTACAGTCTGTACTATAGTTGAATTTGAATGGTTTTCTGTACCTTCCACTTCTCAAGCCAAAGCTCTGTCAACTAATTAACAACCAGCAGAGATAATGTGTTCCATACTGGCTTCTTAAAATGTTCAGTTTCATTTAGAATGCATTGTTGATGCATTGTCTGTAACAATTCACTGAAAACTCATTTTAAACTCACTGTTGTTCCTTCTGTCAGTGCATTTGTTGCATGAAACACAACTCATTACCCTACACACAGTTACTTCCAAGCAGTCCTGTACTCCAGTTTCTTTAAATAAGCAGAAAGGGCAGGAGGAGACAGTCACACTAAGGCGTGGCAATCAAAGACATTGCATTTGTTGAATGCCTGCAGTGACTGAAACAAAGGTTGTAAATGGAAAAATACAAACTCATTAAAAGTCAATTAAACAATTTCAGCATGCTTGTAAGCTTGGCAAGACTACCGTACATCTGAAACTGACTTGCACTCTCATTGTTTCAATTAAAGCAGCAGTACTAGCTAGTCAGCAAAACAATGTAATCATATCTTTTAAGAAGTAATATATCTGTGCTAGTCTTAGATTATTCATTTGGTAATTTTGATTTCATTCAGCTATTTTAAGACAGTGTTAGATTACACAGTTTGTAATTTGTGAGGCTTTACAATAAAGATGACAGCTTCCAGCATCTTTTAAAATTCTCCTCCCCAGAGATGACACTTTATTAGCACCCACTGTTTTCATAATGCAGATATGTCTGGGTGTTTTCCAGGACAGGGTTCTGGTGACTAACATCTCAGTATTACCTTTACCTGCTTACATCCATGAATGTGGAACTGCCAAGAAAGAACTTTTAAAAACTTTTAAATTGGTCTGTCTCACCTCAGCAGTGACAGAATGCAAGAGGAAACTCAGATCTATATTAATGCTTTTGTATGTTCTAACTGCCAACCAGACTGTATAAATGTGTGTTAACTAGTACTGCTGCTTTAAGGGTGACTCTCAAGGAGTGAAGGTCACATTCTGTCCTCAAGAAAAAAATAATTACAAATATTTCAAAATTTCTCTGAGGTAAGAAAAGACAGGGGTGGGGTACACAAATCTCTCTCTAAATATACAGAGCATCAGATTACAGTTGAAAGCAAGGAAGCTACTGTGTCTGTATTGTTTTCAGCTCTCAGAATAAAATATTAATTAGGCAAAAATTGAAAAACATGGGAAACTTATTATGTACCACAGTTTGGTTTGTCTCAATAACTAGAAGTTTCAGATTTGAGAAAACAATTACGGCACCACTACATTAACAAAAGGCTTTACTCAAATAACAAACATAACAAACCGTCCATAAAAACAAGAGTCACCAACAGAATCCCTGACTGGTTTAGCTCACTGCGTCATCAGAGGGACGTCAGTTATTGGATCACTAGTGTTTAAAAGGCAAGTTCTTAAAGTGAAGTGCAACCACATATCAAGTACAACTATAAGGAACTTGATATAAATAAAATTACACAATAAAACTTTAAATAATCAGTATATAAATGCATAAGACTACCAATAAGTACATTAAGGTGCTGAAAAAGACTGATAAAATCCAGGCAGTAGGTGAAGTTAATATCTAAAACTTTAGATATGTATTGCAATTTTAGTTAAATAACTATTTAATAAATAAATTAGTGAAAACTGCAAAGTGGATCCAGGCAATAATTCCCAATCCTAGGCTTGAGTCCAGTCACAGCTACAGAAGCCAAAGGTGGAACAATCTGCCATTCATACTCTGCTGAAAAGAGAAAAGGGGAGAAAACAAACATTAACATTTAATATCTATCTATTCAAACAAGGTAGAAGTTCTATCCTGTCATTCAAACCAGGTCTCCTTAAGGCCCCTAATGTATACATCCTATAAGACTCTCTATATAGTAGTTTCTGATCAGGGTCACCCTCCGTGGATCCACCCCACTTTCTATTCCACACAAAATTTAAACACATGTTTCTCCTAGAATTTTTCTGGTACTTGCAGTGGTTAGTCAGTGCATTTTACCATCTTCATTGGCTATGCTTCTCATGTATTCACCTGTTTATGTTTTGAAGGTCCTGATGGTTTTGCCTATGTAAAGGCTCCACATTCACATACAGCCACATAAACCACATAGGTGGTACTGCAACTCACAAATGATCTTATGTCAAGTATCTGGGGGTTTAACACGGTAAAAGTGCTACTCTTAAGAATGGAGTTGAAAAATTTGCAATTCCACATCGGAATGTGCCATTCAGTCTGGAAGGCATCCAAGTTTCCTTGCTTGGTTCTGGTAGAGCTGTAGGTTGGTAACTATGTACCAGTCTGTCCTTTAGATTTTTACCCTTTTATAAAACATCCTGGGTGGCAATTTAGTTATCTCTTTCAGAGAGGGTCTGTCTGTAGGATATGCCAGTGTTTTGAAATTATGTTTTCAATCCATTTAAACTGTCTTGTATAGGTGGTAAAATGCATTCTTTCCGGGCCAGGTGCCTGTTGATGCCCTGCCAGTAGGTTTCTCTCTCCATATCGCATGCATTATGTAATGCTTGATTCATTACCCTCGGTCCATAACATCTCTCCGAACCTCCTAGCCAGATCTGTGCTATTAACTGAAAAATCACTTTTTCACTACAGTTTCTTCTGATTCTCTGCATTTGGGCATTGGGAATGTTATTGATAAGATGATGCGGGTGGTAGCTGTTTGTCAACAGGAGTAAGTTCTGTCTGCTCTGTTTTCTAAACAGATTCACACTGATTGTCCCATCCTCCTTCTGTGTCATCTGTATATCAAGAAATGGGACTGACACCCTGCCACAGTGTACTGTGAATTTTAAGTTGATGTCTGTTCTCTCTGGATACTCAACAAACTGGTACAACTCATCTCTACTACCATGCCAGACCAGAAATATGTCATCTATATAATGATGCTATAGGTCAATCCTATCGTAACAAGGACTGACCTCGCTGTCATAGACTTTTCTTTCTCCCACCTGCCCACATACAAGAACATTTCTTAACACTAAACATATGGGGCCCTCTATTCTTAGACATATTATTCTTTAAAATAAAACTGCTACACATTCTGGCCATTTGCTCTGAGTCTTGAAGGCCAGTACTATACATTTACATAGAAACATAGAAAATTACCACAGAAAATTAAGCAACAAGGAATGACCAGGGGTTACATTAACAGTGTGTTAATCATCCGTGGAGTGCAATGTGGCACAAGGTGCAGATGAGCTGAGCTCCAGCTCTCCATGGGCTCCCTGCCCCACAGGTGCAGGCACTCAGACTCTGGGCAGCCGGCACTTCCTCAGCCACCACCCGAGACCTCAGCCGACTCCTCCAGCTGAAAGCCGAGCTCCAGTGCTCCACGGCTCCCTGCCCCACAGGTGCGGGCACTTGACACCGGGCTGCGGGCTTCCTCAGCCGCCACCCGAGATCTCAAGCCGGACTCCTCCAGCTGAAAGGTATGGCAAAAGCCACTAACCAATCGGAAAGCGTTCTTCAGTGCTGGTTTCTGATTGGCTCCTTCAGTCTGATTCTGTTTCCTTCTAAATCCTGCGAAATTGAACTCACTCTCTAAAACTGTTCAAAAACTGTATTTACTTGATTCCTGTGTTTAAAGTTTAATTCTCACATTGCTTAGAGTGCAAAGGGACAAGATTTAAGTGATTCAGCTCCTCTGTGAAATCTTTATGTGCCTAGACTTTAGGCGCCAGGAATACATCCCTTTTGTCCTGCAGTTTGGCTCTTCTGCTGGTGCAGACAGTCTTTGTCCTCGCCAGCTCTTAAAACTTGTTTCTCCCTCTCTCCCCAGCCGAGCTCCAGCTCTCCATGGGCTCCCTGCCCCCACAGGTGCAGGCACTCAGACACCGGCAGCCAGCACTTCCTCAGCTACCACCCGAGACCTCAAGCCCGGACTCCTCCAGCTGAAAGGTACGGCCACCCACCCATCTTCCACCCCCACCACTTATTAAATACACTGTTTTCCCACCCACTTCCAAAACACGCCTAGAAGGTCCTTATCACCCTCTCTAATTCATTGGTCATCCTGTGAGGAATGCCTAAAGCTTGCCGGACAACTCCACAGGCATCTTCTCTTGAGACCTTGTCATCCCATCCTGTAGTGCACATTCCCTAATTTTGTACAAAATGGGGGTCTGGATTCCACCCTTATGAAGGAATCCCAACTACTATTGACACTGATCATCCTCTGTTGTGCTCAGGTGGCATTTAATCTCCAGATGCTAGTGCACACAGAGCCTGATCCCTCGGAAACTTGTTACCCACACACGGTCTACCCACTGGCTACTTATGTGCTGTACAGTCTGGTCTACTGTTGAAATACAATCCAGAAACTTATCGAGTAGGTACTCATACTGAGCAGCCTCCTCATGCTAGTCCTTCTGTTCCTTACAGTGTTAGTCACCCTCTACATCTCTGTCAGGGTGTTGCTTCATCTAGCACTAAGGCGGTACACCTTTGGGGTGGTGACAGGCACACACATCATGTTAAGAACCCCAGGCGTACCAGGACCAAGCTCCTTAGGCTAACACTAGCAGCCTTAATGAAGATGCTACTTCTTCTACTAATTTGCTCAGGTAATATTGAACTCAACCCTGGTCCTATCTCTTCCTTCACTTCTCCGTCCGGATACAGCCACCATCAAAGGTATGAGCTTTTGGCACGTCCGATATCTGCAGCCTCCTAAAGAAGTTCACAATGGTTCAGGCATGGATCAGTCACAACCAACCCAATGTCCTGGTAATTTCTGAATCCTGGCTTAGGCAGCTTCCCAGAACAGCAAGATTAACATCCCATCCTACCAATTATTCAGAACCGACAGGCCTATTGGGGAGGTGGAGTAGCCATATATGTTAAGGAAAGATTTGTGATGTCCTGTCCGATTCAAGCACTGCTATAAATGAGTTTGAATGTCTTGCTCTCAAGATTGATCTATCCTCCTTTCTGGCCATTAGAGTGATCGGCTGCTATAGACCCCCATCTGTGTAACATCATTGAGAAAGAGAACCTGGAAACTATCATACTTGGGGACTGTAACTTTGATTGGCTCTCAAGACGCCTCACCATTAAATATTTTCTGTGACTCTCACGGGTTAGCACAACTAGTACAAGAACCCACACGTCCGAACAAAAGAACCCATGTAACAGCTCTTTGATGGATGTCATTTTAGTTGATAAGCCACATCTCTACACACATACCGAACTTTCTTCACTGATGTCAGTGAACATTGATTTATTGCAGTTAGGTCATTACACTACATAGGCACCACATCTAAATTTATCACTAAAAGGACTCGGCACAACTTTGGTGCAGCCGCTTATGCATACAAATTGGGCCATTCATCACACTAGCAAGATTTCTACATAGCCACTGAGGTAAACACAGCCTATGACATATTTAATGAGATTTTGTAGGACCCTAGATGCACACACCCAAAGGTAAAATCCGAACAAAAGCAAACCTGTTGATGTTTCACACCTGAACTGAAAATCGACCTGCCAGGCAGGGATAGGCTGTGGAAAAGGTGAGACAAACAAACTGGACCTAGACTGGTGCCAATTCAGAAAGACACACAATGCCTGCACAAAATGATCAGAGATTCCAAAGCATCATTTTACCTTAGGAGTTGGACTCTGCTGCTAAGTGTTCTTCTAAATTCTGGAGGACTATTAAGGATATGTCCAGTTATACATCAAGTAATTCCTTGCCACCTAAAATCACGTCTGAAGGAAAAACCATATGTGACAAACATGACATCCTAGATGCCTTCAACAATCATTTTGCCACAGCTGGACTGGCCTTTGACAATTCCCTGGCAGCTATGGCCTGCACCAAACTAAGTGTCCCTCTGCTGATATCACTGCTCCAGTCCTTGGCTTCTCCTTCCAACCTGCACAATTGAAGGAGGTTGAAGATCTGATATTTCGGTGGATGAAAAAGAGCACTGGAGCCAACTCTCTGGATCCTTACTTCATAAAAATCACATATCATGTCCTTGCTGTTCCTATTACACACCTATTCAATTTATCTTTGCACAAGGATCCTTCCCATCATTTGGAAAACTGCCCATGTTATCCTGTTGCACAAATCTGGTGATGCCTGCGACCTAAATAACTACAGGCCGATCTCATTACTGCCTATCTTGTCTAAGCTTCTAGAAAAGTTGTTAGCAATCAATTTAAAGCTTATCTGAAGTTAACTACTACTAAATCCTATGCAATCGGGCTTTAGGTCCAAGCACAGCACCATTTCGGTATTTGCCAAAGTAACTAATGACTGGTACAGTGCCCTTGACAGCAGAAACTTTGTCTGCACAGTTTTCTTAGACCTTAGCAAGGCTTTCGATACTGTGGACCATAGCCTTCTAATCACCACATTGAAGAGTATAGGTCTTGATCATGGATCCTTGCAATGGTTTATGGAATGCCTGGTAGGTCGGCAGCAACAAGTCAAAGCTGAGGGGAGCTTTCCTCTCAAACCTTTGCTCAGGAGAGTACCACAATGTTCTATTCTGGGACCTTTGCTCTTCACAATTTATGTCAATAACATCGATTTGGGCATCAACGAGGGCCAAAATACATCTGTTTGTGGATCGACACAGTGGTCTATATAAGTCATCCGACTAACCAAGCCGCCTATGCAGACCTTCAGGAAGAATGTGACCTGCTCGACCCAGCTTCTCCATAAAAGCTTCTCTTAAATGCAAAAAAATGAAGCCATGCTGTTTGTACCATATAGCGAATGACTAATCCTGCCAGCTCCGGGACATTGTCCCTGATCACTACTCTTCTAGGAGAGAATTGATTTACTCCTAAGTTCAAATACTTAGGAGTGTGGCTGACCAGAACTTACATCGGCAGAGCATGTTGAAGAACTGGTAAAGAAGTTAAGGCAGAGACTGGGCCTTTTTTACAGAATTAGCCAATTCCTCACTTGTGATGCCAAACAGAGACTAGTCCAATCTACTTTTCTCCCTAATCGACCTACGGTGATTTTTATATAGCCACTGTCCTAAAGCCTTGCTTATCAAACTGGACACGCTGTTTCACAGAGCCATCAGATACATTACCGGTCTACCCTCTCTACCTATCACCGCTTACAATAAAAGCCATAGGATGACCATCGCTATGTTAAGGCATGAAAGAAATGCAGTCATCTGGACTTACAGAGCTGTACTAAAATGCTCCCTCAATATATTACTGAATGTCTTCCCATGGTTGAGATGGGACCATATGGCTTAACGCATTCATAGTATATCTGTCTGTGCATCCCCAGACTCGCTCACCCACTTGATAGTATGGCCTTTTAGTTTTTCGATGATGATGACCCTATGGAACAAAATCCAAAAACACTAAAACTAAGTCACATCTGCAGTGTGCATGCCTTCAAGGCACTATATACCAAGCGTGTGTGAATACTGCAATTGTCACCCAGCAACTATTCACTAACTTCAGTTAGATTGCCCCAGAGCCTGGCCCTAAATATGTGCAGTCTTTCCCTAAGTCACTCTTGTGCATGCATTATTAATCTGCATGTTCTCACTATGTCTAGTCCCTGTGCCATTCATATTATATATAAGTTTCCCTGAATTTTCTGAGTATCCTGAACCAAATAAAATATGTCATACCCTGTGGTGGTTGTACCTTTGCAAGCTGCCTCGAGCTCTCCTGCCTGGGCTCTTCACCAACATATTACCACTAGCGCCACCAACCAACCGGACTGTGAGCACCCTCTGGTCATTGCTCCCATTGGTTCCTGCAAATCTCCTTGGTGATCCTCCATTTCCCGCATATATATTGAATGGTCCGCCACACTCTGATTATCCAGCTGTCACCGCATCATCCCTCCTGATGAAATCCCTCCGTATGACTAAAGTGCTCTCAGTAAAAGTATAAGAGCTAGCCTTCCACATGGCTAAAGTGCTCTCACTAGATATATAAGTGTCCAAGCCCCTTTGAATCACAGACCGCGTATGGCCATAGGTGCCGTAATGCTCACATCCTATCTCTGTGGTCTGTTGGTATGATGGACATGGCAAATAGTGATAGTAACTAGTACTGGACCAATCAGCAGTGGAAGGTAATTTCACCTGTGCCCAGTACCTTGCTCATACCCCTCCATGGCATGCTGCAGCTCAGCTGGCCACAGACCCGATGCAAGCACCTATGGGATTGCGGTATTAGTACCCAGCAGGCTACTGGCACCTAGCTCCCTCCTAGTATAGACTCACATGCCCACTCATTCGTGAACTGGTCAAGACAAGCTGCATCACTTGCATCTGTCTGCCCCAGCAGCATCACCTGGGACTAGCCTATCTTTTTCTATGACAATCACAGTATTATGATCCATTCTCTGTATATCTCAGGTCTGCCTACTCCATCTGCTTACTGGCTAATGCCTATTGTATCACTAGTTTCGCTATGTGTGTATGTCTTTGACACGCACTGTACTGTTTGTGTGCTTCTTATTTTGCAATTCCACTATGTCTATATCGCCTCTGTAAATAATGATGTTGATGTTTGATGTTTGTCTTGTAATTTAATTTGTACTTAACCAGGTCCATCTTGCAAATGAACTTGCTCAATGATGTTTCGCATGGATAAATAAAGATTTTGATTGATTGATTGATTGATTGATTGATTGATATTGCACCAAGTGGGTGATTGATTGTTAGTTTAACTACTGGAAGTGCCTTATTGCTATTATAAAAAAAAATGTAGTTCAAAAGAGAAGTGTAAGAAGTGTACCTTTGAATGTTATCCTCGTTGAGTTAATCCCACAACGGTTTAACTGCCCTACCAATACCACCATGAGCAACCACTAAGTCCTTCACTCTGTCTCAGCTGTGATTGAAGCCATTGATGGTTTTGGCACCCACTACATCAGTTCACAGACTATTCCATTGCTGTATCACCCTTTCTGTAAAATAAAACATTCTCACATCCCTCTTGAACCTCGCACCTCAACCTCATGTTTTTGATCCACTACTCATGCTAAATAGCTTCTTGCAGTTTACCTTGTTCACTCATTTCAGGAACTTGGCGGCCTCTATCATATCTTCCCTCTCTCGTCTGACCTCCAGCAGTACACATCCAGTGCCTTGATCTAATCCTCATAACAAGATCTGCCCTCCTGGCCCTGAGTCATGTTGGTCACCCTACTTTGCACTCTCCAGCCTGTCCTTAACTTTCCCTAGATGTGGGCTCCAGAACTGGGCACAGTATTCCAGGTAGGACCTCACTAGTGCTCTCTAGAAAGGTACCAATACCACCTTCCTTCTGCTGTCAGAACCCATTCCTATCCACCCCAGCATCCCATTTGCATTATTGTAGGTCTTGTTATACTGGCTTGATTGTTTTAGGGAGTCACTGATGATGGCCCCTAGGTCTCTTTACTCAAAGGTTGTGTCCAGCTTTACTCCCACCCCATCCAGTACTCTGTCCTCAGGTTTTTGTTTCCTATGTGTATCACCTTGCACTTTTTGGCAATGAACTTCAGGATCTAGTACAATATCCCGACACTCAAAATCCTGAGGATCAATCCAACAACAAAATCCCAATGGCCACAATCTGATGGTCGAAAATGCTGACAACACAATTCCTAATACTGTTCAGCACCTCGGGTCGCCATACTGTGGGGAACGCGGGTTATCAGGAGGTCTGCCATACCGCCAGGATTTTGGTCGTTGGGATACTGGGTGTCAGGATCTTGTATGGATAATGAATTTCAACTGCCAAATCTTTGACAAGCTCTCTAGCATTTGTAAGTCTCTCTGCATCTCCTTAACTCCCTCCTCACTGTCTACCCTGCCACAGAGTGTAGCATCATCTGCAAAGAGATGCATTTTGTCCTGGATTCCTTCTCCGTGTCACTGATGAACTTATTAAAAGGATCCAACCCATGAACAATCCTTGTGGCACCCCACTGGTGGCCTCCTCTCTCTGATTTGACTCCATTAACTACAGCCTTTTAGTGTCTCACTTCCAATCAGTTTCTCACCCATCTAACTGTGTCTGCTGCATCCAGATCCTCTAGCTTCTTCAGCAACCTTCTAAGGCACCAAGTAGAAAGCCATGCTAAAATCGAAGTAGAGTAAATCCACAGTGAAGCCCTTATCCACTACCCCCAATACCCAGTCAAAAGAAAACTATCAGGTTAAATTAATTTCCTGTCTTATTTTATTAGGTAATTTAAATTTACACAGAAGCCCATTTTCTAAGTGCAATAATACCCTCCAGGGTGGGCAGTATGGGCAATACTTGGACCTTTCATGGGCTATAGATGCCCATCTTGCCAGGGTTATCAACCAATCAGAGCTCGGAGATTTCTTAGCCCATTTTCTAAGTTAAATTATTGTCTTTTTTGCACCAATCTTTTATTCTACATTCCATTGTCCTCTTCAGACTTCCTAGTCTCTTGAATATTTCCCTTTAGTTTTCCTTCAGTCACTCTGACTTTTAAACCCTCACAGGGCCTTTATGGTTGTCACAAGCTCATAGCAAGAGCCAGTTTAGTTACAACCAGGGAACAAGACAATTTGATTGTACATGAATGCTGCTAATCAGGGAAGACTCACATTAGGGCATGGAGCATGTGATGGTGGATGCTGCCCTTTAAAGCTTATCGTGAGTCTGGAGCTGCAGTGCTAGTTTCATCTATAAAGAGTGTGGTGTACATACTGTATATATGGAACCAAAACAGAAGAGAGAAAGAACTCTGATGAAAGACCTAGCATTAGATCTGGCTAGATGGGGTGAAATTAATCTGTCCCTGTGGGGAAAGGTTAATACTATAAAATGAACGTAGCTCCCAGATGTTTCTATCTTCCCAAAACCTGCCAATCTTACTAGATAAAAATATTCTTCAAACAACTTGATAGGATTATTAGGAACTTTCTCAGGAACAGAAAGCCACCAAGATTAAGCATTTCCAAACTGCAGGCCACACAAGAGTTGGGTGGTTTGCTCTCCCTTGAGTGGGAGTGATACCAGTATACCTTTATCCTAAAGCAGACCATGGCCCATGTACAGAATCCTCCCAACACCCTGCATTTGCAGCCACTCTGACTGTCTATAGAAAAACATGTATTTAAGTCCCAATTTTAACAGACCTCATGTTTCTACACCCCAGACTAGAAGTGAAGGACAACCCCTGCATACTAGGTTCAGTCAAAACTCATAAAAAGTAAACTCCATTATTAATCTGGATAAGATACCACCATATTTCATGCTAGTCTGGTCCAATGCCCTGTTAGCTTATGGCAGCAAAACTCTCTCTAATCCAGACTGGATAAAGGCAAGCATTGCAAATTAGTGATATCATAAATCAGGATACTGGTTCTTTACTATTTTCAAGGAAATCAAAAGAAATATGGAATACAAAATTCCAGTTTTACTATTACTTGCAACATAGAGACATCCTTAGCAAACATATTCTAACAAAGGTCTATATATTGCCTACTTGTTAGAGTGGAACCAACTGTTGAAGCTTGGATCTTTCAGAAAAGCGGGTTTAATATATAAAATCCATGCTAATACCACACCATCTATATCTTTAACAAACAAAAACAAAACATCTTGTGAGAAAGAATTGCAAACCAGAATAACAACACCAGAATGGGAATCAACTTGGAAAATGACAAGCAGAAGCTTCAAAAGGTCCAAGGTAGGTTCATATAATTTAAAATTTTACGTGGACATTTTTTATCACAGACTAGGCTATTTAAAATGTGATATTCTAATAATTCCATCTGCTGGAAGTGTAACTAAGTAAACACAGGTCTGGTACATATGTTATAGAAGTGCCCAAAGGTTCAAAACATCTGGCATAGTATTCACAACGACGTTCAAGAATTACTAGAACAGATATTCCTTTCTCAACCATGGTATTTTACTAGTGATTTTTCCATACCACTCTAACTTTGATATGTACCAAAACATCTAGGTCTCTCATTTATCAGTACGTATAAACAAATTCTGTTAAGAAACTGGGGACGTAGTTCTCACCCTCTTTGAAAGAATGCTATGATCAAATGTCATTTCTTGCTAATAGAGAGAGGATACACTAGTCAGTTAATGATAGTATAGATGCTTTCCAAAGAACCTGGTCACCTTTCCTTGAATTTAAATAATTGTTGTGATTCCAGGAAAGAACAGAATAGACCTTCACTGATAGTTTTAATTATTGTTTGAACAACACCATCTGTATGCACTTATGTATTATTAAAAATATGTTGCTTTATGATATTATTTTTATTTACCATGGTAACATGAATGTATAACTATTGGAGTTTGTTATAACATTACACTCATTAATGTATATTATATTTGGAAATTCAATAAAATGTACTTGACTGGGGAGACCAACATGTATTCGCTGGAGGATAGAAGAAAAGAGGGGTTATGATGCAAGCCTCTCCCTCTGCTGACAAGAGAGGTTGTTACAGGAAGGAACTAAATTCCAACCAACCAAAAATTATATTACAGTGCTTGTGCCAGAAAAGGGTAGACATTGTATGTCACCAAAATGGTGACTGCTGCATATGCACAGGCAATACTTCACCCGCTGCTTCCCACCCTACCTATAACAGCATTTTTGTAAGATTAACATCATTGCAAATATTATAGACTATTAGAATTACAGCAATGGTGATGCCATTAGTCAGCCTTCCCCAACATGCTTTTCACCCCCATGCTAATGACAGTCTGAATTGTGACCTGTTTTCAATTAAAATTTAAACTAAAGTAAAAGACAAAAAGTTACTCAAGATTGTAAAATCAAGGCAGCAATGAAGACTGTCACTTACATGAAACTGGGTACTTGTTTAATTAACCTTTGCATTTGATCATTAAAGGAATAATGTTGCTATGGCATGCCTACTAGTAGGCCTCACACTCCAAAGTACTCATTTTTTGTACAACTGAAATATCTGTACTCCTGGCTTCTCTGGAGAATTTCATTCTAGTTGGATTAATAGATTTCTCTTTGGCGTTTGAGTGGGGTTCTCTCTATTTTATTTTGACTGGGAAACTTTATGCTTTATATGAGGGCTGGCAATCGTTGCATTTAAAGCAGTCCAACCAGTCAGCTAAACAATGACTGTTGCATTCTGAGACTACGAAACAAAGGAACACAGTTTACTTTGCAGGGCAGCACCCTTAGTCACAGCAGGGGGTACATATTTCATAGTTTAAATTAGAACAGTGTTTACTTAGTAATTGTCAAACTTGGCAACAAATCAATAGTTTGATATCACTGCTTTTTTAATGAATTGTCTTCTGTTCTAATAAGCTTGTTGGAATGTGATAAGAATGAGCCATAATAAAATATTTATTTGTGTTCTATATGCAAGATATATGTAGTCATGCAGGCAGATAATATAAAATGGGTAATGCAAGTTTAATGGCTTAGCCTCATTCGGATGTGCTCGCCTACAAAGTTCCTCAAATATTATGGCATTCAAGGGAAATACTGCTAGTAAGTTCAGAAGGTGCTATTCTGGTTAAAGTAACATTAAAACTGAGATGAAATATGTATTTAACATGTTACCCTACATTTTGCTGATTCTTACGCATCCAGCACTACAAAAAACACAGTGTTTAGTTCATATACTGCTGGTCCAGCATGTTCTAAATTGATCATATAGAGCTCTGATTTATTAAGAAGTCAAAATATTCTAGTGCCTAAAGCAAAGTATGCATATGATAATATAAATCAGAGACTTATATTCATGAATTTTGAGGCATGTGCTGAAAGAATGGTATCTCGCATACAACTGTTGTTTTGGGTGGAATCAATTCCATCTGGAAGAGTTGTGAGGAATTGCAAGCCAAAAAAAAATACTGTTTTCCTCTAAAACTGCCCACAATAACTAAGAAGATGCTCAATAACATTATAGAGTAGGTATGTTTCTTTCTATTAACCCTTGCGTGCTGCCGGAGTGTATTCACATCCTAAAACCTATACATTCTAAATCTTCTGGCAGTCTAGGGTTAAATTAAAGAGGTGATGCCCTTCCTAGCTTCTTAAACCAAAGAACTCCTCCTCTGGCTACTGTTATGTCCCCCACCCCCACCCCACCACCACTACCACTACCATCACCACCACCTTTCTTGTAAGGCACGCTCTGCCAATTCAGCCAATTCAGTGTGAAAAGCTTTTCACCAGTGTCACCCTGTGTGAGCCTGTCACACTGGCACAGTTATTGTGCAGTACACAACATACACAAAATCTGTGCTCACAGAATTTTGCTCAGTGATCAGCATAAATACTTCAGGTCCCTGGATACTGCTACAAGGTAATGTGTTATGCCTCAGTTTCCATGCCACCTGTCATGGAAATTAGTGACCAGGAATTCTGAGTGTTTTGACAAGAAATGATGATGCCTCTTTGTGGCACTGATCTGGAAAGGATCTTCAAGGACTGCTTTGTGTCTTACTAGCAAGGTATTTATTTATTTAACTTTCCGCTTAATTGGGGCAGTTCTAACCATCTTTTGTTCCTGTTTCTCTCTTTCCAGGAATTTATCACTAGGATGCAGGAATCCTGTTGTTGTATGTGTCTGGCTCAGATGTGGTTATTTAATTTAACATTGTTTCCAACCAGGAAGATAAGTATTCTTTTTTGGTTTGATTTTTTTATTCTGACAAGTTATTCCGCTCATGTCAGACTCTGTTTTCCGTTCCTGTTGATCTCATTTCAGGTAATTTTCAGCTATGTGACAAAGACTCTGGCATCATCATCATCAGGTGAATGACTGTTATGCATGCTGGATACGAAGGATGTGTTTACTTTCATGAGACCATACTCAGTAGTACAGAAGCTGGATGAGTCGGAGGAGGAGGAGGAGGAGACATCTGAAGGAGTCTACAATGTTCAAGAAAGATTCTGTGATCCCAGCATTTTGAATTGCACTTTAGGGAAATGGTGCAAAATGCTCAGTATTGATGAACTTGGAGTTCCTTGGCACTCTACTACTTCTTTTTATCATGACTCTGTTTATTCACCTTGGGTCAGCTAGGCATATACCCCACATCAATCAGTTGGGTCCCTGCAAGGTTCCAGGACATCGTGCAGTCTCATCCAAAGGGCATTTTCTGCAGTGCGGTTCTCTTGTGGCTCCTCTTGTTGGAAGTTGATATGCACGACTTCAGTGCACAGCTGGGTGTTCTCCCACCCACAGCATGCAGACGCCCACCACTTCCACTAATCCAGCCTTCAGTACTGGTCTCAGCTTACCCATCCCCAGCCATCACTAGGATTGATAGTTCCCAGGCACCAGATCCCCCTCCCTCCCTGAAAAGGCGAACGGTATGACTGAAACTCAGCCTCCTCCTCCCAGCTAACCCTCCAACAGTCCTGGGTTCACTCCCAAACCCGGTCATCAGTGTCACAAGCAGTAGCTCTTCACTACACCCACAGGCTGGCTCTTACCTCATTTTGGATGATGCAGATGGGTTGAGTCAATGCAAGTAAATGCATATTTCTTTAAATGATTATGGCAAATTATAAGATGGAACACTTGGGCAGACTCAGTGGGCCTGGAGGTCCTCATCTACTGACAATGTCTGTGTTTCTATGTTTCTATAAATTATTTTAACATGACCATGACATCTCCATGAACCTTTAGTCAAAGAAGACCATGTCTCTGCTGCGCCTGAAAGGGTTGAATGCTCACTGGGAAGAGCATCCCATGGCCATGACTGGGTACTGTGGTACCTTGGAAAGCTAGTAACCTTCATACCACTTGGACAACATCTCTATGATACCTTTAGTCAAAGAGGATCATGTCCTGAGCTGACCCGCTGGCATGTAGGACTGAGACATTGACTGTCTTACCTCCTGCCATGCTGGCAACCCTGTTTGGAAATGAGCACGGATTGCTGGGGGGATTGATCGGGTGTGAGAGGATCAATCATCCAAAGGTCTGCTCTCCTCTCATAGGGAGGGGTGGCTTGTTAGCCTGTCCCTGACTGCCACCAGGAGGGAGGCCTGGTGGTATTGCAGGCATAGGCGGCACAAAAGGAGGAGCTGTAGCTATGTGGTGCATGGGTGCCTCCAAACAGCATACACTCACATTGAACTGCGGCAAAGGCTGGAAATGGGAGGAAATGAAAAGGTTGATGGGGCTATGCGAAGCCCTGTCTGCTGGCTCTGAGCCTGTACTGTGAACCTGAGTCACCTGGTCAGCCAGATGTGAGCCACTGGGGTGTGTGGCCTACCCACCCAGCCTCACCAGGAGGGTAATCTGTGGGTGAATTAGTAGACCAGGTAGGTCTGGGAGAGGTTGTCACCAGTCCAGTGCCGGGATGGGGCTGATTAATTGCCCCATCCACATCAAGTGAAAAGCTAATAAAAAAAAGAGGACCACATCCTCGGCACCTCAACCATACTACTCATCCATCTTATTTAGATTAGTTTCAATGCAATTTCTTTTCCATCTGAGTTTTGGTACACAATAGGTGAGAACTCCCAGAGATAGAAAATGAAACAAATGAATAATATAGTAGTAGTAGTTAAACTTTATTTATAGAACACTCAATCCGGGACTATGAGCACTGAACAAAAATTCCAACATTACTGTATAAAAATAAAACATTCAAAACATACAACCACATCAATATAAAATTATAAATATTATATATAAAACAAATGCAATGCCAGTCATCAGGTGCATTTTCGGCAAGGAGAACTGTGCTGAACCTATATGTTATTTTCCCTTGAAAAACAATTTTTAAATACTGGTATCAATTTTGTTACTTTTCTATCTCTAAAGGCTTTTCCTTATCTTAATGGGTGTTTCTGATTTACATACAGGTAGTAAGTGCCATTTTAGAGCTGTATGATATAGTTTTGTCTCTTTGCTCCAGCTCCTCCATCGCTGGTACAATGCATCCACGTTCTATTATAGAATTTTGTGGCTGAGAGGACATACAATACATCATACAGTTCCAAAATGGCACTTGACATCAGAGTATAAATCAAAATACCTACTGCATTTACTGAAAGGCCTGCATAGAAACAATATCAGAATAGGAACCAGTACTTAAAAACAGCTGCTACTGGGGAAATAACATACAGGTTCAGCACAGTTCTCCTTTAAAGATTAAAGGGTGCAAAACCCTCCTGAAACAGGAAGGGTTTCAGGCCCTTTAAAAGCTTGCAATGAGGAAGCCTCTCTCAAAGTCCTGGGAAGCCTGTTCCAAAGGGCAGGACTGGCAGATGAAAAGGCCCTATCACCAGAGGATTTCAGTCTCACCCTTGAAACGTCTAGGAGACCCACCTCAGAGCAACAGAGGGGTGAGAGGTCTGGTAAGGAGTCAGTAGGTCACACAGGTAGCCAGGACCAGTCCCTACAGGCCTTTATAGGTCAAGGCAAGGTAACCATATTTCCATAGCACCCTTTCCTGAAGGCTCATGGCACTGTGCAATAAACAACTACAGGTTAAACAATTAAATGAACACCGTATCAAATCAAGATAAAAGTAAACAAAATTCAGGGAAGGCTTCAGCAAAAGTAAACAAAATTTGGGGAAGGCTTCAGCAAATAGAAACGTTTTCAGCTACATTTAAAGGCCTCTAATGAGCGGACAGATCTAATATGGTCACCAGCATCAGAAAAGTAGAGTGTGCGAATTGGGGGTAGGGAACTAGAAACATAGAAACATAGAATCTGATGGCAGATAAGGACTGCTTGGCCCATCCAGTCTGCCCATTTCTCCCTACCTACACTATTACCACAGAACATGTCTGGTCTACAGCTCTTTCTCCCTGCCCCTTCCTTTCCACTCTGACTCTCTTGTGCTTGTCCCATGCATTCTTGAACCCCATCACTGTTTTCGCCTCACCCCTGTGCTGAAGGGCTATTCCAGGAATCCTTCACTCTTTCTGTGAAGAAGTACCTCCTCATATCTCTCCTGAATCTAACCCCTTCAGCCTCATGGCATGCCCCTCGTTCATGAACACTGTTTCTTCTGAAAAATACTTTCCTGCTGTACTTTAGTACCCCTGTGAGGTATTTAAAGATCTCTAACATATCCCACCTCCTCCTCTGTTCCAGGATGTACATATTGAGGTCCCTTTAGTCTCTCATTGTAGGGCTTTTGATGCAGACCCTGCACCATTTTAGTTGCCCTCCTCTGGACTGCCTCAACTCTGTCTTTGTCCTTCCAGCGATGTGGTCTCCAGAACTGGACACGGTACTCTAGGTGGGGTCTTACCAGTGATCTATACAGAGGTGTCACCACCTCCCTCTTTCTGCTGGTGATACCCCTCCCTATGCATCCCAACATTCCACTTGCCCTCCCTCCTGCCTTATCGCACTGCCTGGCCACCTTTAAGTCATCTGATATGATTACACCCATGTCTCTTTCTGCTTGGTGGTAGTCAGTAGCACTCAAGTCATTTTTACTGCACCCTGTGTTTCTGCACCCAAAATGCATTATTTTGTATTTTTCATATTGAAACCCATGTGCTATATGCTTGACTAATCCTCTAGTTTTTCAGGTCCTTGGTCATCTTTTCCCCCCTCCACCAGAGCGTTCACCCTATTGCAGATTTTGGTGTCATCCACACCAAGGTCTTTGAAATAGTCTAATGCATAAACCATGTCAGCTGGATCACAGCATTCTGGACTAGCTGGAGGCATTAACTACAAACCTAGGTATGGAGCATTGCAATAATTGAGCCTAGTGATGACAAAGGCATGTACTATCTCCACCAGGTCTGCAGTAACTAGATACAGTTTGATCCTGGCGATGTTGCAGAGGTGGTAAAAACCAGCCCAGACAACTGCTGATACCTGTTGATCAAGAGTCAGCATACCATTCTTTGATGACCCAAGATTCGTGATGGCATCTACAGCTTTGAGCATCTGTCTATCTAGCAAAGGATGCAAGGACAGTCTGCTCGTAATTACCTGGGCCGCCTATCAGGCTTAACAATCATGACCCCTGTCTTACCCAGATTGAGACATAGCCAGTTTGAGAGCATTCAGTCATTAATTTTAGACAAACACTTCTCCAGCACCAGGACTACATCAGAAACATCAGGAGTTCCAGATAGGTTGAGCTGAGTATAATCTGCATAGCAGTGAAACTCAATGCAGTACCATCCAATGATCTTGCCCAGTAAGCAGGTACACTGAAAATAACACGAGGCAAGGATTCAGCCTTGAGGAACATCACAAAGTGTCAAGACCCTGGAAAGAAAATTTCCCAGGGCCTTCCAGTGGATTCTCCAATGGAGGTAGAACTCAAATCAGGGCAGTATAGTACCAGTGAGTCCCACATAGTTCCTCAGGTGATCCAGAAGCACTCCATAATTGACAGTGTCAAATGCCGCCAAGAGATCTAGGAGGACCAAGATGGTATGAAGCCCCAATCCCTAGCCATGAGGAGATCATTTGTGACTCTGATTAGAGCAGTCTCAGTGCTGTGCGTGCCCAAAAGCCCAACTGAGAGGTTCAAAAATTCTAAGCTGTTCAAGGTGTTCGACAAGTTGGTCAACCAGCATCTTTCAATAATCTTCCCAAAGAGGGAAGATCAGAGACAGGTTTGTTGTTCCCCATAACATCAGGGATCCAAAGATGTTTTTCTTAGAAGGGGCCTCAACACTGCCTGTTTAAGGCAGAAGGGAAAAACACATGCTCCCACATGGAACACCTGACAATCTGAGAAATTACCAGGCCCAGCACCTCCCAGCACTCTAAAAGAAACCAGGTAGGTCCCGGATCCAGCAAACAGCAGGTGGAATGCAAGCCAGGCATAATCTTGAGAACCTCATCATCAGAAACCAGTTGAAACTCTCCCCAGGAAGGCAGATCAGCAGTGTCACTATGGCACTGATCATCAATGACCCATAACAGGCCACCTGAGTGGATATCCGATCTAATGGAAGACACCTTGTCAGTGAAGAAGTCTCCAAACTCACTGCATCTTTCAGCAGAAAGAACTCAAGTGGACCATAGACAGGAAGGATTTAATAGCCTGTCCAGGTATGAAAGAGCTGAGTTGGATGATTGCTGTCTACAGCAATCATCCATGACAGGAAGTCTGTCTTTTTCCAGGCAATTGCTCATTGATAATCACAGTAGTGGGTTTTCGTCAATTTGTCATCCATGGACCAAGTTCTGCACCAGGAACTCCCCAACCTCCATTCCCTTATCTTCAACAGGTACAGCTCAGCACAGTACCAGGAGAGCAACATTGGGAGGTCAAGGGATGAACATGGCAGGATGCTAAGGAATCCAAGGCAGATGTCAGAGCACCATTATAGTGCACCACAGTGTTCTCAGAACCCTGTGCACAAGGGAGCATCATATCCAAAATGTCCAATACCTCAGCAGTTTGCAAGACTTTAGATTAAACCAACCTAAACCAACCTTGAAGGTAAAATGACAGATACAGCTGGGTATCATTAGTATGGCAATGAAACCCAGTACATATCGTCTAATGATCCCTCCCAGGGGCAGCATGTAACCGCAAACAACATGAGAGAGAGAGAGATCTACCCCTGGCATTCTCCACAGAACAAGGACATTGGGAGGAGGAGAAACTCCCATCACCACCGCTCATATCCTGTCTCCAAGGTAGGACACAAACCAGTGGATGACAGTACAGGTGAGTCCACAGTAATCCCTGAGATGGCCCAACTGCAAATCTTGGTTCATGATGTCAAACGCTGAAGAGAGAGCAAGGAGAACAAAACTAACTGCTCTCTCAATCTCCAGCCCTAAGAAGATCATTCAGCACCTTGACCATTGTCGCTTCAGTACTATCCCTAGACCTAAACCCAGACTGGAGAGGTTCATAGATGTTAAAGGCCATGAGGTGTTCCTCAAGCTGCAGAACCACCACCTTCTCTATAACCATATCCAAAAAGGTGAGGTTAGAGATGGGTCTATAATTTGCCAAACAGTCTGGGTCCAGAGATAGCTCTTTTCAAAAGAGGTCTCACTAAAGCAGCTTTCAACCCCCAAGGAAAAAAAACTCAGAAGGGAACATCAGATCATTTCTGCAAACACGGACCCAAAAAACCCACACGCAATTTTTAGGTGAGCTGGGTCTAGGTTCAGTTCACAATAGGTGGGCCACAGCTCTAAGGCTGCCCCAAAACCTCTTCTATCAATACTGGTCTAAACTGTTACAGACTGGTGGATTTTCTCCCCTCACCAATCTCTGGTACTGCTGAATCGAGATGATCCAGACAAAAGATCTCTGAACAAATTGAGGACACCCTGTCAGAGGAAAATGAACAAACCCTTCATACCAAGTGGATAAATTAGCTCTTACTGGTTGCACAGATTAGATTTAAAAGTCTGTCCACCACCTGGAGGTGCTGAACTGGTCAGTTGCTCCCTGCAGCGATCTCCCTGGACAGGAATACTGCCTTCTTACAGGAGATTGCCTTTGATTCTCACCAGTGAGTCCTCAAAGTCAGTTTTCCTCATTAGACCTGGATCTTCTCCAACAGTTCTTTAACTTCCAAACCCTTAACTCAAGCTCCCTGAGCTCCCCATCAAACCATGGGGATCTCAAGCACCAAGTCAGGGGATGTGTACAGACTGGTTCAGCTGCATTGAAGGTTGAGGCAACAGCCCAATTATAGGCCATTACTGCCTCCTCCAATCCAATCGCACAAGCAGCCAACATGCTCAAGAGATCCACTACCGCCTGGAGGTCTTCTGGGGACAACCTCTTTAAAGAACAATAGTGAACCATATCCATAGGGGATGGAAATCGGGGCTGAAGAGAAACTCACCATGCAATGATCCAACCAACTAACCAGATTAATCTTGAGGTTATTAACCTCAAGCCTCCAGTGAGAACACTAAGTCCAAGGCATGACTGTGTTGATGAGTCACAGAGGTAACCACCTGTGCAAGGCCAGGTAAATCCATTAACTGGAGGAACTCTGACCAAACTGTGAAATTCATCATAATCAGGCATTGAAGTCACCTAGAATTACTCATCTAGGTGACTCCAATACCATCTTAGAGGCAAGGCCGTGATTTCCTGCAGAAAAGCCTCTCATCCCCGGATGCCAGTGAATGAGAAGGATCCTGCACCCTGCATCTGGACCCCATGCATGGCCACACATTCAAATGATGAAGTAGTTCCAATTGGGTGCATGGTGAAATCCAACTTGGATCTAAAGCAGATGGCCACTCCCCATGATCCCTCCACAGACAGTGCACCACAGAGAAACTGGCTGGGACAGCCACTTCAAAACAGGACCAGCATCATCACTCAGCCAGGTCTCCTTATACAAGCCAGATCAACCAATGAACTAGACATTAAATCTGCCACAATGGCTGTTTTGTTCATCATTGATCTGGCATTGCTAACACTAGCCCACAGGGAGATGAATGGTAGTGGCTGCTGGCCTATTGGCTACCTTCCGCTCACTCCAGAAGAGTCCCTGGGTACTTACAGCAAACATGTCAAGCTCTCTCTCTCTTGGGCCCATTTTGCCATGGAGTGCCTCCTGGTCCTCACCAAACTAATAATGCCCCCTTGTCAGCCCACCCTGCCCCCCCACCACCTACCATCCCACTTGCTAGCAATACCCACCTTCTGCAGCACGTATATGCCACCACTGACAGGGAGGGTATCAAGGGCACAGGTCCAGCAGCTGGGACAGGTTGTAATTGTAACTAAGCCAAGGGGCCCATTGTCCTTGGCACATATCACCCAGCATGGTACTTTCCACACTTCAAACCAAACAACTGCTCCAACCCACAACATCAATACCCAGTATCTAGCCTGGAGGAAGATGACCTAAGGCATTGGATCCCTAGAGGTTTCCATTACTGTTTTCCTGTACTTGGTACCAAAGGTCATAATATTCCATAATGGACTGGGCCTGTATGGTGTCTCTGTCTAGTACAGTTATGCCACTAGCTCTTATGAAAAATAAATTGCATGTTTCTGTTCAAGCTTGGCGCACCTTCAGTTTGGCAGTTTGGGGTTCCTTGCTCATAGCACTGAGCTATTTGGTACCTTGAAAGGGTGGCAGTCAGCATTTAGGGTATGAGCCCAATCTTGAGTAGGACTAGAACCCACAACTATCAGTCCAAAGGTGGATGTGCTACCAAATGAGCCATGCTGACATCCCATGGGTACCTTTGGTTACATGGGAACCTGTCTATACTCTCCTCTAGGGTTGGAAACCTCCTCATGTGGATTCCTTTCCTCAAAAGACTGAGCTCTGTGGTACATAAAAAGGTGGCATTCTCTGTAGGACTAGAGAGAGTTACTGGCCTAATGCATTAACATATAAGCTATCAAGCACATTCTGAACATGTACCTACCATTCCTAAAAGATATTTAGCTGCCTGCTAATCAAGTTAAATAAATAATTTCTCAGTTTCTGCACTGGAATTGCATAGAAAAGCTCAGCTGAAGAATAAGGCTCTACAGACAGTAAGCATGAAGCATTTTTTTCTTTTATAATGCAACACTGGAAAGTGAAAGGAATTGTACACAATGCTACCTTTTTATATAAAAAGTAAATATATTGTGACTAAAGTATGCTGGCAAAAACTTTAAATTTGGAGACCTTTATTTGAATAATCTTCTGGGAAAACTCCATACAAACCTACTGTTTGGTTACCAAAGGAACAGAGCTGCTCACAAAGGTTAGACACTCATAAACGTAAGGCTAGGAACCTGATGGAAAGTTAATCCACACATAATTATTACAACTTTAAAATCTGGTTAGCATGTTCTATCATTCTGAACACATCTAACTACTTTTAAAATCTAGCTTTATATGCTATTTTTTTTCGTATCCAAAGAAGCCTTGTGACACGAATGTGGAACTGGTGAATGTTTCAACAGGTGGCATCAGTGTTTTTAATGCAAGATCTCCAGAAGAACTTTTCTAAAGTCGCCTGAACACTCTGAACTTAAGGCCTCCTTCAACGGGACATCATATTTTTCCTCATATCGCTCCTTGATTGTCTCTAGGTCAACCTAATAAACAAAAGAGAAAGAAACAATGAGTGGAAGGATACCATATACAAGACAAACAGAGAGACAGATACTGTAGATAGATAGATAGATAGATAGATAGATAGATAGATAGATAGATAGATAGATAGATAGATAGATAGATAGATGTGAAATACAGCATTTTACCATTAATAAAGCTCCTCTAATTTACATTTGTTATATTTACACTTTGTTTCATGGCTTCAGAAATAATGGAATATTGAGTTGATGTACTGTCGTTTAATCACTGTCAACTCTATTGGGTCTCCGTTAACAGTAGGAGCCAGTGAACTTTGAAAAGTTTAATTTGATTCTCAAACGTGGTTCAAAACCTCTTTAACTGGGTAGAACTGAATGTGGAAGAAAGTGGATCACAGTGTGAGGTATGTCCCTTCCTATTAATTTTGAGACATGACATGGACAAGTGTAGTACTTTCACGCTTGTAATCTTTGCTGCAGTCTTTTTATTCATCCACAGAATTGCACATAAAATACATATACAGTAAGTTGCTTCGATTCAGTCTCTGCCTGCAGACCGAAAATAATTAAATATCAGGGTCAGATACTCAGAATTATTTGTAATATATATATATATATATATATATATATATATATATATATATACACACAAAAAAAACACTTTATGGCTTATAAATGCCTGCCAGAATGTCTAAAACTATTGGTCTTAGAATGTCAGTCTTAGAATGTCTAAAACTATTACAAGAAGTACACAACTTATACACTCTGGCAATGTCCCTGTTGACACCAGAAAAGCATTTCTTTTTATCTGAAAGGTTTATAACTTTTTCAGAAGCAACCACACAATGCATGTGAAAATATTTTGAATATGTGATCCAAGTAGTTAACTGGTAGGCTCAATGAACAGCTCATCTAGCACAGCTAGTAAGAGCTTGAGTTATGACTCTTGCCAGACTCAAACCACATACTATACATTCCAGAACACTGAAACAGACATTTTTGAGAACAGCTCACCTCTGAACGGCTCACAATGATTCGAATAAGTATATCTTCATCTTTCCTACCCCTTCATAGCTTTGTGCAGTCGTGTTGAAGTATAGCTGACAATTTTGGCACATTGCACTGCAAGAAAATATACAGTACTCTATTACTAGAATGTTTTTGATACATTAAACAGGTACTGTAATAAAAAATAGGTTACTTGTAGCTTACAGAATTTAGAAGAAAGGTAAATTATTTGTTTTGTTTATTTGTAATTTTTGACCAGGAAAGCCATGCTAAGCTATTATAGTTCATTTCCATCTGCATCCGGGGCAGGGTGCATGACACTGGGAAGCTCCTGCTCTTTTCCGATAAGTGCCATAAGATCTTTTACTTCTACTTGAACAGTGACCAGAGATAGAAACAAAGAAGCTATCAGCAGAAAAGGACTTCCTGGCCCACCTAGTATGCCCCTAAGGCTGCTACCTACTGTGCTACCATAGAAGCTAATTGATCTCTGCCTCCCCACAGGCCTGTTACTAAAGTCCCCTTTGTCTATCCTGTGTATGTTTGAAACCTATTACTGTTCGGTATCCACCACCTCTGGTGGGAGTCTGTTCAGACATCCACCACCCATTCCATAAAGTAGTATTTCTCCACATCCCTCTAAGTCTCCCCCATTCTGGCTTCATAATAAGCCCTCTTGTCTTTGAGCATCTCTTTCTGTGCAAAATACCACCCTCCTGTACCTTATTGATACCTTTAAGGTATTTAAATGTTTCTTATCATGTCTCCCTTTCCTCCTTTCCTCTAGAGAGTACATATTTAACTCCTGAGGCTTTCCTCAGAGGGCTTCTGATGCATGCCATGCACCATTTTGGTTGCCTTTCTCTGTACTGCCTCCACCTGATCTATGTCTTTCCCAAGATGGGGCTCCAGAACTGAACACAGTACACCAGGTGGGGCCTCACCATTGATCTATACAGGGGTAACACTACCTCCTTCTTTCTGCTGGGGATACCCTCCCTATGCACCCCAGCATTCTACTAGCATTTCCACTGCCTTATCACAATGCTTTGCTGCCTTCAGGTCATCACCAGATCCCTTTCTTGTTTTGTGGTGGTTAACACTTACTCCCAAAATGATACATTGCCTTGGTTTCTGTGCCCCATATGTATAATTTTGCACTTTTGGCATTTAAGCCCAGTTGTTAAACCCTTGACCAATCTTCCAGCTTTTTCAGATCTTCCTCATTTTTCCAGCCCCTCTGGAGCATCTACTCTGTTACAGGTTTTTGTGTCATCCAAAAACAGGCATACCCTTCCTTTCAGCCTCTTTGCGATGTCGCTAATAAAGACATTGAAGAGGACTGGTCCCAGTACTAACCACCGAGGCACCCCGCTAGTTACCTTACCTTCTTCTGAGTGAACTCCATTGACCACCACTCTGAGTTCTATTGGGTAGAAGGGACCTTGGTTTAATATCTCATCTGAAGGACAGCACTTCAACAGTGCAGCCCCTTGTGCTGAACTACATTGTCAGCTATATGGTATTACCCCAAGTAGCTGATGTGGGGCTAGAACCCACAACCTTCAATCTTCTTACCCCAGAGGCAGCATGCTACCTGCTGAGCCATTAGCACTGATAGCACATAGGTAAATGACTCTGGCATTACTTGTGCTGCTGGTACACAGGTTGAAGGCTCTATCATAAACTACCCTGCTTATTGAATTTCCTGAAAATTTTTGTTTAACCCAAGTATGGTCTTATAGGCAGGACTGTTCAATGAAGTCAAGCAGACTGTATGGAAATGGGCACTTTCTTCTATATACAGTAGGTTTCTTACCTCCCTAGGTCAGCAGCCTTCCCCTTCTGCCAACCTTTCCAGCCCAATTACCCATATTCTCTGGGACTCATCTGCCCCACAAATCCCATGACTTACCACTCATGTTGGGGCTTTTGGGGTTCCCAGTCCCCTGTAGAGAATGGATGAAGCTAGAGAGCACTACAAAAGATGGTTCAGAGCCTGTGGGTGAAGTCAGCGCCATCCTGCTGCAGCTGTTTTTTCTACCAAGTTTTCTCCCTCCCTAGGACAGCATTTTAAGGACGGCTGGTGAACATGCACTACACTGATGTGAGATAACTGCCACCTCCATCTTAGGGCCCTAGCTGCACCACCACCGGTGTGCTCCAGGTGGCAGTGTGGCAGTGGAGCATGTCTCCCTCCCAGAGGTGGAGAGCATCCTGTGGCATGTTCAGCCCACCATCCCAGCTAGTCCTGGTGCTCTGGGGTCATTCCCAAACCCAGGTGATGGCATTGCAAGTGGTAGCACTACTGTTGCACCAATTGACCAGCCTCAAAATGGGCCCTTTTAATCTTATGTATTTCACTTGTGCATTGTGGTTGCAGATGTTAAGAAATATTGTACTGAAATGCCATAGGACTTTTCTGGGTCCAGGCATCAGTCACTGAATTCCAGTTTGCAAAGTGATGATTAATGAAAAATGCGTACAGGTAGCAATTGCTGAATACTCAAATGGAAATGGTCTTGGATGTTTTTAGTAACTTGTTTTTCCTTATGCTGCACATAAAAGAGTGGTCACTAAAGACAATGTGTGAAGTACCTGCTGCCATGAATTAAGAGGTAAAAATCAAGAACCCTGTTATCAGTGAGGGGTTTTGCAGTGAGGGCCACTGCATATGGCAAAAGCCAGTATTTGCTTATGGACTGTTTCTTCCAAGACTTTGTTAATGGGTGCATAAAAACTGAGTTTGGGTCAGTAATTCCACACACAAACACACACACACACACACACACCATACACACCCATATGAAGGCTATAACTCTGTCTTCAAAAGGATGATGTACCTGACTAGTTGCCAGCAACATATTAAATAGGAAGGTTAGAGGCTCTGTTCTGTCATGATTGGTGGCATCCAGTTAATTGGTTTCAGGTCAGTGAAATAAATCATATTTACTGCAGATTGATAGTGGAAAAGACGCTTGATGAAAGAGAATCAAAATATTTCAATATGATGAGTTGATAGCTAGGAGAATGGACAGGACTTTCAAAGGGATCTGTGCTACACTGTAGATTCCTCTGCCCCTATTTATAATTGCTGACTTTAGTCTGCATCTGTCAGAACAGTTAGACCATCTACAACATGATGTACCAACAGTTGTATCAGTCTAACCATTTCTTCTAAATTTCATCCCAAAATTTCTCAAAGTGAATTTTCCTCCATTTTATGCAAATTGTGAATTTTTGTCTCAAATGGATACATTTTTTGAAAATGAAGTGGACACGGATGCAGTTGCATGGATACAAGAGCAGCATGCAATTTCATCTGATCCACCCTTTTGAAATGTCAACCATAGAAGCCTACCTTCAAGTGAATTCTAGCAACATTTTTCCAAAACAAAAGCTGAGACCAAGACAAACAGGGATGAGCAGTGCAGAATTTGGAAATTCTGCATCTGTCAGAATTCTCAGAAATTCAGAAATTCCACCAGATTCTGCAGAATTCCATCAGATGAATTCCAAAATTCCTAAAGTGGAAGTTTTTTCAAACTGTGGATTAGTAATGTAGGCACAATAGCAGCCATAAGCCACCAGACCCCGCCAAAGTGTAAAAGGATGATTCACCATGAATCTCAGCTGCCTTAATGCACCTTAAAAGAACTGATCATAAAAGTATTTTCATTTAAACCAAGCAGACCTGCAAATGCTTAACCTTGCAAATGGAAATTCATCTCAACACCCAAGGAAGCATGGCACAATCTACATTGAACAATATGTTGTAAGCTGCTAACTTTCAAGGACATTCAAAATGCCAACCAAATAAATTCATTAGATTCAGATATTGTCTAACAGCTTCAAAAGTACTTTGAAATCAGGACCCAGCATTTCTTAAGTTCACTGAGTCATACCATAAGAAGGGTCTCACCTCTGAAACCATATAACTGAGGAACTGGGTCCTCAAAACAATGAACTACCTGCTACCAACTACCCTAGCACTACAAGACTACAATGAGATAATCTTCCATTACCTCATCTTTGAACATGTGCAGGGGTCTTGTGGTTACAAGTCTATTAATCATCACCTCATGGAAAAAGTTCACCAGGACAACAGACAATTGCTGACAGAATGTCTGATAAGTATGAATACTTCTACATGTATGCTATAGACTTCCGACCAGATAAGCCTTTGTCCAAATATGGTTATATCATTTCAAGGCCTCATGATATTTTTGAGGAAGAATGAAATCTTATGACACTTCTGAAGAAAGTATTTGACTCATATAAGACATCTTCCAAGACCAACAATTGCAATTACCTGCAAACTTGATCTGAATCTGTTTCGTCGCTGGAAGAGATCTCACATCTATGCTACTTCTATTGAACTCTGACAACTGTCCTTCTGAAGAACTCTAAAGACTCTTTGCATCTACTATACACAAGAGACATTAAAACTTGTACTGACATTGTCATTTTCTATTTGCAAAGCCTTGAGGAGAAAAAATTAAAGGGCCAGGAAGAAACTTTCTTCATACAGCCATCCAAGATACTCCAAAATCTCCAGAGGTTAGGGAGATACAGAGAACTAGACTAGATGAGTATAAAACTTTAATTTAAGGTGCCTAAAATGTGTCTTTGAAGAATCCTGGTTCCATAATAACACATATACATAGATATACACACTGCAGTGAAATATTGTTTTAAATGCTAGCAAAGATTATTAGTACCAAGGAATTGTGTACTGGTTAATAATTCTAGAAAGAATACTACCTTAAAAGTGCCTCCAGAAAGAGTACTAGGTCTTATACATACATAGTAAGAAGTTGCATAATGATTTAGAGTGCTCAAATCAAGGCAACGGTCTAAATAAGGCTTTCTAGAAATATCTTATATTATTTAATTTTCAAAATATATTAAATGTTAACTGTGTTTGAAATCGCATCTTTTAATTGTACTACATATCTAAGTGAAATCTGCCATTTCAGGAATTTACCACAAAAGCAAGTAGGCACAATTTACTGTACCTTTTCCTTAAAACAGCCACAGAGGTAAATTGATTAATAGTAATTGTGCTTACAGAAATGGCGCCCTGGTGGGCCTGATATTCATGCTAATGATAGCTATGGCAGACTACCTTGGCATGAAGTACAACTAAAATATTCTAAGATTGTACTGAAAAGATAAATGTTATTTTTTTAAACTGAACAAAAAAAGAGAAAATCCATTCTCTCTCCACTTTCAAAAGTCTGCCACCTTGAGGCAAAGGAAGCAGTTCCTTGTTTTACACAAAGCTGAAAGACACCTTGGAAAAAAAAAAGTAATTTTGTGACCACAGACTGTTATCAGAAAACAACAGGCTTTAAAAGGTTTAAAGGCACAGTATGTGTATAGTGCTCTGCTTTATATAAAAAATAAAGGGATGTTTTCAGCAGGGCTTTTCCCAGGGGATCAAGAGGACTCCCTCCAATACTCACCACCATATGTAGCCCTCAGAGGAGGAGATTAAAGATAACCTCCCAGAACTATAGATTTCCTTTGAATATCCAGAGGAAACCTTTCTGAGGTTCAGAGAGAAATAAGTGCTTTTTTCATGAGGCAATCTTCAAACAGAAAATTCTCCTACAGAATAACCCCACTAAAGAGTTACAATGCAAAGAGCAGGACACTCATTTAAGTTCACGTTGGCAGCCGAGAATAAATCCAAGAAAAAACTATTGAATTCCACATTAATAGGGTACACTGTATATCTCCAACATAAAATCTGTCATCAGATAGCCAAAAGCAGGTTACATACACTAGGGAGCTTAGCGTTTGACTTAACCAATGCAAGCAGGATCAAACTACCAAAGTTCAGGCTTTGAAATTGGAATTACAATCAGAAAAGGCCAAATATTTGGGCATTCTTAAAATCAATGACGCAGACAAAAATAATCTAAAAGCCATTAACCAAAGGTTGACAGAAGAAGTTGGGGATTTAAAACAGCAAATTATCCCTGGGCCTAGCGAAGTCAGGGACCTGCAACAGCAAATTAGGGCTTTAAAAGCTGAAAACATTGGATTAAGAGCAGAAAAATCTGAGTGTCAGGAGAAATTAGCAGAGGCTGTGATTCAAATGAAAGCAGCTCAAGACACTGCCCAAAAACAGAAGAACAGGTAGATGCAGCCCATCAGGAGATAGATCAGCTGCATAAAGCATTTACTGAGTCCCTTGATGCTATTGGTCAACAACTGGGGTCCCTACAACCAGCTGAGCCCTTACCACCTCCTGTCTCAGAAACCCCCAAAGCCAGCAGCAGAGGACCTTGCAGTCAAGGTCCAGGACTTAGCTAAGAAATTCAAGACTTAAAATTGGGAGGGGCACAATTTTCAAATGGTCTCCAGGCCCTTACAGACAAAATAGTACCCCTGCAGGAGGAAACCAACCCCTGCATGGTCCTACCACAGCTTGCACCACTGCCTCTAGCCCCAAAACTCCATACAGACCAGACCCAAAACAGCTAATCAGGGTTCTAAAGGCCATAGGAACAGGCTTTGACCCTAAGGTCTCTGCTCTGGAGATAGAATATTATCTTTCTGATTTGAAATCGCAGTTGAAATACTTTGGGATCAATAACCCTAAAGATCGCTTATGGGTCTTAAGGTTTTCTGTTGCATCAGACATTCGAGCCTGGATGGCTAGGCAAAAACCTGAAATCAAAACTGATTTTGATAAAATGTACCCAGCTCTGATTAAATAGTATACCACTTATCAAAGTCCCATAGCAGCTTTATAAGAGACATGCCAAAAGAATCAAGCCACAAATAATTTTACAAAGTGCTGAGTAGAATGTTTTCTCAGGAGGGAGGAAAAGACCCAGACCGGTTTCCTCACCTAAAATAATTCTTTGTAAAAGGCCTTCACCCCTCTGTTAGGACATTAGTCTAGCCATGGGTAGAACCAGATACTCCCATGAATGATATCATACAGTGGGCCCAAAGAATGTTTATAAATGTTAATCCAGATGCAGGTAAGAAACCTACCACAGATTCTCAAAATAAACTTTTGCCATTACTAGTGATCAGACTTCACACCAAATGAAGGAAGATAATTGCCCCAAAACAAGCGGGAGACCAGTTCCAGCCTTCCTAGGGATAATAAAAATTCCCAAATCAGAGGAAGAATGGCAGGGACCCTAGATCACGCAGAAACCCGTAACCAAACAGAAGGGTCAGAGGCCACCAGACAGCACCCCAAATGACTCGAATGAGCAACTTGGCCTAACCAAGACAGAGATACTAACAGTTATGCTATTGACCAGCTAAGAAGACAAACCTGGCAATTAAGAGAGGAAATCCGTAAATACATTCTCAGGGCTCCACACTGACACCATGCACCAAACCCCAATCCCCCATACACCCCTAGGAGTGCCTATTCCAATGGCTACCCACCAGCACCAAATCCCCATTCCTCTCCTACCTGGCATGGGAGGGGGCAACTTTAGGTCAGTCCATACAGTGTAATTAAGGCGAATGTTAAACATCGTAAAACATTTTGGTTAACCAAAAGGCCCAAAGATGGTTTCAAGAGTATATGCTTTATGTTGAAAGAGAATGAAAATATTTACTCCAGCTAAAACTGTCATTGTATTTCCTAAAGCCCTGACATATTACTAAGATGAGAGAGCTACCCTCTATTCTTTTCTGGTTTAAAAGCACTAGAAACCACTTTTGGACTAGGCATGAATATCATAAATTCAATTAAAATCTCCAAAATAAAGGATACAGTTAAAGAACTACACAAAGATATGGGTAACATTAAGGCACAACTCACTAGACAGCAAAAGCTTCTATCAGACATAGGAAAAACTATGGAGACACATGTAGTTATGGTTAACCTTCATACACCCCTCTCAATAATACCATGCAAAACTCCATAACCTAGCTCAAACTGTGGGTGAGAGACCTCACCACTATTCAGCAGATAAGATCAATTGCACAAAAATTGTTGAGAAAAGTAAATAGTGACGTAGAAGATTTAAAGGCAGGAAAAGTTCTGCATTATTTAGTTCCCCAGAATTGATGACTGAAGTTTTCAGTGTAGCCACCTCAGAGGAGATAGAAACACTACATGTGAGTAATGCTTACAGTCTTGGAAGCGCTATTCCTGTTCATGTCAATTTAAGAGAGATAACCATTGCTTTTATATTAAATGTTCCTTAGTAAGACAACAAGATGTCTACAGAATAAGGACCATTCTTAACGTGGGTACCTGGCAAGGAGATACTTACTAAAAATTAACACTCCACCTATAGTGGTATACCATGAACTTAATCCAGATTTATATTTAGTCCCAAACTTACAGATGTGCCAAACTACTAAAGAACAACACTGGCTGTGTCCCAATAAGCCTTTTTAAAAGATATTATCAAGATTCTTTGTGGCCTTAGAAACATCGATGCCCCAGAAAAGTGTAAGGTCACTCTGACCATGCAGGTGAAGTCTCAAAACGACATGCTGAAATGCAGGAGCTCAATGGTTAGTTAGCACCAATTTTACGGAAGTCACTGTTACTTATAACATACATGGTACTACCACTCAGCTTACTTTACCCAGCAAGGTGGTACTCATCTCTATCCCTCGAGGTGCACATATCCGTTTGGACATATCACCTTTTATCCCCTTGATGCAGTTTCCCACGAAAGGGAAATCACTCCCATTTCTGCATTCCAAGGTCATGAGCTTTCTAGCCAATGACCTTGAGCATCTTTAGATACCAAGGACCTTCATGAAATTGAGATCACTGTCTCTGAGACTGACCTGGTTATCTCTGTTAAAATGTTCAGTCCCGTGATAAGGAACAAATTTGCATACCAGTACAGTAGCCTCTCATTATCGTATTCCTTTGTGTATTAAATATCATCTTGGTTCTTGCTTTACTATGGATGTTATATTCCACCCACAATCAACTCCATGCCAACCATGTAAGAATTCAGGTTTTATATAACCATGCCTTGGGAATTGAAATGAGACCTTGTCCCCACCTAGATCTATTAACAACCAGCCTAACACTCCAGCCTTAGTACTAATAGATGAAGAGGAAGAATATGCAGATATGAAACCCTTAGAGAAACATCATAACCCCATGATCCACAGGATCTACCTTTAGAAAACAGGAAAAGAGTGACATGCTCCCTAAAAGAAATTGCTACGCATAGCTTAAGAAACAACAAAAGCAAGGTTTAAACCTAAAGAGCTCATTTTAGTATGTTTAGTTAAAGTAAACATGGTGGGCAAAGTTTGCATGCACCCCATAGGCCATGTTGTAGCATAGAAATTGTGACAGTTACTTGCATTAATGATTGGTATAATTAGTAGTAGCCTTCCTACATGCTGAGAGAGTGATATTGATTAGGTATAGCTTAATAGAGACACGCCTCATTATTTCCAGATATTTGCTTACAAAATATGTTTTAGCTTATCTGAAATAGTTGTTTAGGATAGATACTTTAGATTTCATGTTAAGACATTAATTTATAGAATAACAGCTACAAATTATGGAACCATGATTCTCATAAGTTCACATTATTGCACTTTGACCAGTCCTTACGTGCCACTTCCTTTTGTGATGCACCAACACTGTGGTGGCACTGCTCACAAAAGGGGGTTGTAGGCACAACAGCCATAACCACAACCATGCCAAAGAGTAAAAGGATGATTCACCTTGAATCTCAGCTGTCTTAATGCACCTTAAAACAACTGTTCATAAAACATTTTCTGTTAAACCAAGCAGACCTGGAAATGCTTAACCCTGGTATGTGAAATTCATCTCAACACCCAGGAAGCATGGCACAATCTACATTGAATAATATGTTGTAAGCTGCTAACTTTCAAGGACATTCAACATGCCAACCAAATAAATTCATTAGATTCAGATATTGTCAAACACCTTCAAAAGTACTTTGAAATCGGACCCAGCATTTCTTAAGGTCACTGAGTCATACCATAAGAAGGGCCTCACCTCTGAAACCATATAACTGAGGAATTGGGTCCTCGAAACAGGGAACTACCTGCTACCATCTACCCTAGCACTACAAGACTACAATGAGATAATCTTCCATTGCCTCAATTTTGAACATGCACAGGGAAGGTCTTGTGGTTACAAGTCATTAATTGTCACCTCGTGGAAAAAGTTCACCAGACAACAGATGAATTGCTGATAAAATGTCTGATAAGTATTAATACCTCTACCGTATGCTATAGATTTCTGAACCAGCTAAGCCTTTGTCCAAATATGGTTATATAATTTCAAGGCCTCATGATATTTTGAGGAAGAATTAAATCTTATGACACTTCTGAAGGAAGTATCTGGCTCATATAAGATGTCTCCCAAGACCAACAATTTGCAATTACCTACTAATTTGATCTGAATCTGTGTTTTGTCGCTGGAAGAGATTTCACATGTATGCTACTTCTACTGAACTCTGACAACTATCCTTCTGAGAGAAGTCTAAAGACTCTTCACATCACAAGTAAGAGACATTAAAACTTCTACTGACATTGTCATTTTTCTATTTGCAAAGCCTCAAGGTGAAAAGAATTTTATGGGCCAGGAACAAACTTTCTTCATACAGCCATCCAAGATACTCCAAAATCTGAATACGTTAGGGAAATACAGAGACTCTTTGCCAAAGGACTAGATGAGCATAAAACTTTAATTTAAGGTGCCTAAAATGTGCCTTTGAAGAATCCTGGTTCCATAATATACATAGATATATACTGCAGTGAAATATTGTTTTAAATGTGTACTGGTTAATAAAGGTTAATTCTAGAAAGAATACTACCTTAAAGGTGCCTCCAGAAAGAGAGTACTAGGTCTTATAGTGCATAGTAAGAAACTGTGCAATGATTTAGAGTGCACAAATTAAGACAATGGTCTAAATAAGGTTTTCTAGAAATGTCTTGTAATGTTTAAATTTAGAAAGATGTTAAATGTTAACTGTGTGTTGAAATAAACATCTTTTAATTGTACTACATGTTCAAGTGAAATCTGTCATTTCAGGAATTTACCACAAAAACAAGTAGACACAATTTACAGTACACCTTTCCTTAAAACAGCCACAGAGGTAAATTGATTAATAGTAATTGTGCTTACAGTAATCCACAGTTTATGGAAAGTATAGACTAGTTTTCAATGGTTTACATAAATCACAGATTTATTTTCTGCAAACCATGGAACAATATTCCACAGATTCTATAATCCATGGACAATTATCCCACAGTTTGCATAGAAATTCTTTGTGGAATTCTGTAGAATTAAAAAAAGAATGTCCAAAACCATTTCTGAGGGATTGTCATTCTGCAAAAATTCTGCCAATGAAACTCTACATTGCACCCAGCTTTAAGAGGACTGAACAGACATTTGACCAGGACACTTGGAAAACTCCTACTCTTGGGTCAGATTATTAATCCCAATCTGGAATGCTGGGAAAGGTCAGATACAGTATAACCTGGAGGAGGACAGTGGGCCAGAGCTGGGATATAATCTTAGAGAATAAACAGAGCTGTGTGAATTCTGTTCATCTGCAGCCAAACAAGAACTTTCAGTTGCTTAGTGACCTGCTAGATAAGCTATGTGTGTAGAAAGTATCTTGTCAAAGACCTGTGTGGTAAGACAATTTAAATTCAGTTTAGTTTTTTTTTTTTCTAGTTCTGCACCCTATTGTTTCCTTCTTTCTATGTGTAACTTCTCTAATGTAGAAGTCCATCCCATTACAGATGGCCAAAGTCAGCAAAATTTACTCTGCAAATTAATCCACTAATATTGGTAATTTACAGAACATGGATCGATCCATGAAGTGCAACATGTCACCTCAAAGTGTGGAAATTCTCCTCAAAGTGTGGAATTCATGGGTGAAATTCAGCACTTCATGGCAAAAGTTTGCAATTCAGGCAAAAGCAGTTGGGTCTGGGAAATCTTAGCAAAGCTCTGTGAATGCAAATTTTGCCACTTCACGGCAACTTCGCTGGTGAATTAAAACTTCACATCTCTAATCCACATATGCTATTTCTATAGTTTGTACATTTTGTGTTTAAATATTTCTTATTTAATCCATCTGTGACTGAACATGTAGAAGAGCACATAGCCATGTAGCACAAGTAATTTAAGGCCAGAAGGGATGCAAATTCCATCAAGTCTCCCCACCCTGCTTCATAAGCAGGGATAGAAAAAAACTATTTTGGCAAACATGTACTAATTTCTGGGGTTCCTACCCACTCTGCTGTGCAGTGTAATGGGTAACTGTTGACTTCTTTGGTAAGCAGAAACTTGTCCAGGATTACCTTGAAAGGCTGCATTGTCTTGTAATCTACTGATCTATCTAGGCTGATCCATAGGTTCACCACCAGCCAGAAGAAAAGTGCTCTTAACATTATCACTGAATTCACTGCTCTGAGCTTCAGGGTATGTCCCCATGTCCTGCAGGTTACAAGTAACTAATTTTATTATCCACTCTGGGTTCTGCCCTGACAACATGATACCAAATCAGAGTGAGGCCACTTCAAGTGCAGAAGCGAGGCCAGGAGTGTTCAAAGTGAATAGGAGAGCTCCTACACCCAGACCTTGTAGTGTGAGCAAGTGCATAAGTGTGATGAAAAGACAACAGCCAAATGTGAATTTGCAATAGACTGGTGATAGCAAAGGTGTGGTGTCTGAGTCTGCTGAAAGTAAGTGGGAAAACCATGTCAAACTGGTGCGTGATATTTGGAAGCCCACACCTCAGAACCCTACATTGTCGCTAAAATAAATCAATTTGCAATCCTAGACCCTTAAAATGGTCTTTACATGCATTCTTCATCAGAGGGACAGATCTCTCATTCCATGCCCATCAGCTCGCACTTCCTGTCTTTGCCTTTGCCCCTCATCGCTACCCATGTCTACATTTTTACCTGTATCTCAATCTTTAAAACATTCACCAGTGAGCTCAAATACTAACCACAGTCCTGATGGCACTGGCTTATCCTCTCTGGCACTGGCACTCAAATGTAGTCTCCTGTTACCAACCATATGAACCAATTCTTCCTAACCAATTCAACACCAAATACCTGAAATAATTGTGGTTATTACTCTCTACAAAGGGGTAATACTGCATTTCAGGAAACTATTGGCCTATCTCCTGCTTCCTGCAATGTCTAAGATTCCAGAGTGCTTAGCATATACACAAGCACTCTAGCTATTCAGACATCTCAACTTCCACAGTCCTTTTATGTTTGCATGCGTGCATGCACAAAAACTATTATGCAGCAACTTAGAAGAAGTGGGTTGTGGAAGTGCGGCACTGTGGCAGCCAATGGCGGAACTGCATTTGAGGGCTTGGACTGGTAGACCAATGCAGGCACACTGTGCTGATAAAATTAGTTTCCAAAAGTGCCACCAAGTTGAAACAATTTTGCTGCTGCAATGAGGGCTGCCTCATCATTGCAGCATCAGCAATTCCGCTGCAATGAGGGTGACCCATCATTGCAGGCAGTACATACCTAGTATAATATTTTCTGCAAACATGGTGGCACTTCTGCTGCCTCACAGCTCCATGAAAGCCAATGGGGTGGCCAATCACCCTATCGGCATGCCCCACCCAGTTCATTTGACGACGGGAGCCCACACCCCATCGGCATAATGCCCCCATTTGTTGTGTGCTGAGGGGTGCCCAATCCTCTCAGCATCATGTGTCCCCACAAAACATCTTTCTTTGCTGACTGGGCCCAATCCCCTTCCCAGTTTAGTTTGTGGCACTCTACCTCCCCACCCCTCACCCCCATACCTCCTCCGACGCGATGCGATGATCATCAGTGGACCGGGAACATGTCTGCACTCTTCAAAGCCGACTGTGAACTGAAAAATGCTGGTAAGCTGTATAATGGCATAAATAGGGTTTTTCAACTTTGGTGTATATCTCGGGCATTTTGGGAATTCTGGCACCCTATTTTCAACATGGGGTTATTGGGACCACTCCTCACGAATTCAGTCACTGTCATGGCGTCATTCTGTTCCAAAGGTGATTTTTCAGTCACTGTGCAGAATCACCTTTGGGACCAATTAATGAAATAACAGTGCAACTCCTCATGAGGTGAGCTCTCAAAAAGCCTATCTGCAACTTTGGTGAAATAAATCCAAAAAATGATGGTTCTGAGCATGCATTGCAAAGTTGCCATGCACACTTGTAACTTCGTGAATTTTCAATATTTTCCTCCAGATTTTCAACATTGGCACTTTTCCACCTCCTTATGAACAGTACAGCTGTCATTTTACATCCTGGCCAAAATGTGTTTTGTACTTCCAGCACAGAATAGCGTTGATCGCTGTGGAAATCAGAGTTGGGACAGATTGAGTCCGAACAAGTGGAGAGGGGGGGCGAGCTCCAACAGAGCTCTGTCAGACTGCTGTAGATTTCTTTGTGGGCAGAAAAAGGTGCCAATGAGGCAGGAGCCCAGTGCAAGGTAACCTGCAGCTCGGGAGAAAAGGAATGAGCGGTGAGAGAGGGGGTGAGTAGAGCTCAACGGAGCTCTGTTGGGACTGCTGCTGATTTCTTTGTGGGCAGAAAAGGTGCCAATGCAGGCAGGAGCCCAGCACAAAAGGGCAGCCTGCAGCACTGGGAGAAACAGAATGACTGAGTCAGTGAGGGAGTGAGTGAGCTCAATAGAGCTGTGCGGGACTTTGGAGTTGCCCACCTCCCGCCCAGGGTCTCTGTGGTCCTATATTACAGCAGGGTCTCTGGGGTGGAGACAAATCAATGATTGGATACTTTTAGGATTGCTGTAATAGTACAGATTTAGTTGTTCTGTTTATTTCTCTAACTGAGCTAAGTACTGAGCTATACTGTTAGGATTGCTTTAATAATACATATTTATTTGTTCTTTTCTTTCTCCAATTGAGCTGAGTAATACTTGAAGTTCAATAGGATTTCTAACTGGGCTAAGTGAAACTAAATCAGAGCTGAGAACAAAAAGTATGGTAGCTTAGGGGTGAAACACGGACAAGGGGGCTTTAGGATTGCTACAGTAATACAGTATCTTACAGAAGAGATTTGAGACTGAATTAACCCGGTCAGCAAGGAAGCAGTACAGGGACTAGTGTGGAGGGGACAGGATCTTGAGTAAACAGGGGCCTAACAGTTGCAGTAGGGTACAGAAACTAGGAGTAAGAACCGTAAGATAAGATGGGGCTGAAATGGGGCAGGTGCCACATGTCAATAGAGGCGAACATCTTTGGAAGGGTGGTGGGGTGTACAGGGTGTGGGTCCGCCATGATCCTGGACCAGGCTTGGGGAGTATGGTCTGTAGAAACTGGCTAGTTTGAGGGAGGAACTGTGGAGGTTAGGGAGGAGTCTGAGTGGCAGAGCAGATGAGTATGGTAGGCATCCTGGCTGGGGAGGATAGGGGATGGCAAGGGGGGACAGAGGAAGAGCAACTAGGGACTAAAACCAACCCCAGTATCAGAGGCACAGAGAAAAGAGGAGAAGGAAGTGGGTTCCTGAGTTGAGGGAGGGCCTCCTGATGATGGGGAAGGAAGCGACTCACGAGGAGTACCAGGAGACCAGATGGCTCGGGTAGGGAGGGACCAGGAGTGGGACCAGGGGTGGCGCAAAAAGGGAACAAGTGGGGGTGATGGGGAAGAGATGTAGGAGGTATCGACTAGGATTAGACTTGAGCCACTGCTATGGGGGAGAGAGAGAGAGAGAGAGGCAGCAACATACTGAAGGGGGAGGCAAGCGGGGCATGAAAGGGATGGCAACAGGTAGGGGAAGAGATAGCAAGGACAAAAGGGTAGAAGTGGGGCTAGTAAGGAAGGAGGGTGGTGACTGGAGGAGATAAGGCTAAGGAAGGGGAAGAATGGGAGGGCATTACTATCGGGTAGAGGGAATGGGGTTCTAAATTGAAAACAACAGGGTGGGAAGGGTTGGAAATCAGCAGGGAGGAGGGAAGTCGACATGGGAAGTCCAGTAGGAAGTAGTCAGGCTGGAAGGGGTTCAAGGGGATGGGAGGAATAAGGCAGAAAAAAGAGGTGAGGCAGAAGTAGGGGGTACAGATACAGAAGTCACAAGAGGTGCAGCTGGTGGGGGTAAGGGGCAGGGAAGAATGAATACTGGGGTGCTGGATGGGGCATTAGAAAGGAAAGGGTAAGGGATGGGGTACTCATCCTGGGGAATTCTATGCTGAAAGGGATGAGATGGGGGATGGGGGAAAGGCACAGCCATATTTGGGTTGAAGCTATCCCAGGTTGACTGCAGGGGGAGCAGGGCAGGCACTGCTCAAGTGTGCACTGAGGGAGAGGAAGAAACCTCATTTAGTGTTGCATGTGGGTACAAACAACTTGGCAGGTGAGACTGTGGAAGTTGTGAGGGAGGCTCGAGTAGTTGGGCAGGCAGTGTGAGAGGTTGAGGAGTCAGTGGCATTCTCGAAAGTGCCCCGGTACCATGTGCAAGCATGGGGAGGAAGGGTAGAATAGAGGAGTTCAACTAGTGGCTGAGGGCTTGGTCACACCAAAATTATGGGTTAGTGACTAACTGGGGTAGGGTCTGGGGAATAGTAATGTGGGACAGGCTACACTTCAGCAGGAAGGGAGGGAGTATTAAAGGCAGGATTAGAGGGTGTATCTCTAATAAGGTGGATTTAAACTAGTGGGGGTGGCAAAAGACTGAGGTGGTAGAAAGGTCTGGACAGGGAGTCTAATGAGCTTACCCCAGATATAGGTAAAGGCAGAGGCGAGTAACCCTGGGAGGGGGCGGCAGATTGATCTGAGTGTAATACAGAAGGCACCACTACCTGTTAAGAATAAGGGTGAAAGTGTATGGACTACCAGGAGGAGGGAAACAGTCCAAGGAGGAGAAGAGTGAGGAGAAGGAGGAGGCTGGTGGAAGGTGGTCTCTCTCAATGCAAGAAGCCTAGGAACAAAACTGCAGAGCTTTAGGCACTCCTTTCAGAGAGGAAGGTGGACATTCCTACAGTGACAGAGACTTGGACCACAGAGTACCATGATTGGGACTTGGCAATACAAGATATACAGGAGGGAACAGGGGATTGGAAGGGGGTTGCACCTATGTGAGGAAGGATTAAATGCATAGGGGCTGGCCCATCAAGCGCAGCAGTAGGATTTCAGCGTGACACCAGTGACTTGGGTTTGGGGCGGACTTGGGTCACTGGAGGGCCGGCCAGGGAGAATGACTAGCGTCCCACAACAGCTCGCATTCTCGGGGGAGGAGGCCAAGGTCCGCTCACTTGCCTGACCCTGAGCGAAGGCTCGAGGTACAACAATCCCTGTTGCAGCGAGGGGAGGACGTGATGTGTGTTGGACATCAGCACACAGTGCCTTGACATCAGGGCACACACCATGCGAGGAGGAGGAGAACCGGAGGAAAACACAGTTTTCCATCAGCGGGAAGCAGGGGCACCAGTAGCGTGCCCTCGATGTGTCACCACTCCCCAGACCACCTTGCCTGATGAAACAAGAAAGTGCATGAGGTGTACGGGCCCCACCTCGTTCTCCTCGCCTGGGGTATAACCATGGCTACATGGAGCAAGGTGTCTCGGGTCAGGTGGTTGGCAGAGGATGACTCCCAGGTTCCCAAAGGGTCAGAAATGGAGAGCACGTAGGCGGGAAAAATAGAAAGTTAAAAAAAATGCATAAGGGACGAGGGAGAAGAGGAGAGAGGCGCTTATGGGTGCAGCTCTTGACTCCAAGAGCAGAAAGCTGAGGCTGGGAGTGGTGTACAGACCACAAGTCTAATCCAGGGAACTAGATGGGGAATTGGCAGAGCAGATAAGGTGGGTGTGTAGAGGGAGTGTGGTGATAGTGGGGATTTTAACCTAACGGGTGGACTAGAGCACTCCGGCCACTAGCAGTACCAGGGAGCAGGTGCTCTTGATGCTTTCAAGATGCCCTTCTGATGCAATTGGTAAGTGGGCTTTCAAGGTTTGGTAGCACTCTTGACCTAGTAATGGCAAATGAGGAGGCAATAGGGAGGTAAGGGTGGAGGACCCACTAGCAGGTAGCGACCACCAAACAGTGTGGCTCATTCTCATGCTGGGCAGGAGACAGAAGGCATGGGCACTAAGGTCGTGGACTTTATTAGGGTTGACTTTGGGGGATGGGAGCAATACTGCAAGGAAGACTCCAGGGTATAAGGCTGGGGATGGATGCAGAACAGAAGTGGGGATTCATAAAGACTGGGCTAATAGAGGCCACAGTAGCCTGCACCAGGGCCAGGAGTAAGAAGAGCAGAGCCAAGAAACCATGCTGGCTGAACAAGGAACTTCTGCAAGAAGTGAGGGCAAAATGGCTGCATACTGGAAGTACAGGAGAACAGGGAAGGGAGGGATAAGGAGGATTTTGGGAGTTGGTCAAGGGAGGTTGTCAGGAGGGTGAAAAAGCTAAGGCCTCCAGGCAATTAAGGTCCCACAGGGCATAAAGGGAGGAGAAAATAACATTTTAGGTATGTCAGGGAAAAGAGGAAGTGCAAGAAACATATTGTGAGGATAAAGCGGGAGGGATTTGGTGGAAAAGGGAAGGAGAAGTGGAAATTCTAAATGAGTACTTCTGCTCCGTTCTCACTAAGGAGAAGGATGATCCACTACCAGAATGGGCTGGGGAGGTGGGGAAAGGGTGGGAGGAGGTGACCGACATAGTGATCTACAGGTAAGTAGGGTGCTAGAAGGACTGAGGGCAGTAAGGGTGGACAAGGCACCAAGTCCCAATGGCATCCACCCAAGGGTGCTGAGGAAGATGGTGGAGCTGTTGGCTGAGCCACTGTCAGATCTGTTCAACACCTCCCTGGAAGCGGGTGTGTGCCCGGGACTGGAGGGTGGCCATGTGGTGCCCATACACAAGAGTGGGCCTAGGGATGAGCCAGGAAATTATCGGCCAGTAAGTCTCACGTCCATAGACGGTAAGCTTATGGTGGCAATACTGAAGGAGAGGCTGGTGGCATTCCTAGAGAATAATGGCCTCCAAGATGGGCAGCAACACGGTTCATCTCAGGGAGGTCTTGTCAAACCAACCAAATAGAGTATTATGTCTGGGTGACAAGGGAGTTGTACAGGGGCCATGCGTACATGTCCTGTACTTGGACTTCAGTAAGGCCTTTGATACAATGCCTCATGGGATACTGGGGGAGCTGATGGCAGGAGGGTGGTAAAAAGCTGACTAGATGGATAGAGAGCTGGTTACAGGGTAGGGTGCAGAGGGTGTTGGTGGTAGGGGGCTTTCAGCACCCAGAGCAGTGACAACAGGGTGCCATGGGGGTCGTGCTGGGCCGGGTACTATTTGGTCTCTTATCTCCGATATAGCACATTGAGTGGGGAGCAGGGTTAGTCTGTTCACAGATTATACCAAATTAGGCGGTGGTGGATGAAGAGGATGGATGGGAAAAACAGCAGTGGGACCTATCCAAACTAGAGATATGGTCAGTGGAGTGGCAGCTAGGATTCAACGCAAAAAGTGTAGGTGATGCACTTCTGAGCTAAGAACCAGAAGAGGGACTATTGGTTGGGGATCACAGAGGAAGAGGAGGAGGACCTAGGGGTGTTGATAACTGGGAGCATGAACAACTCAGCCCACTGCAGGAGAGCAACAGCAAGGCAAACAGGATACTGGGGTGCATCACTGGGAGGTTTTCATCCAGACACAGGGATGTGATCCTACCTTTCTACAAATCATCTACAGCACTGTGTGCAATACTGGAGGCTATACCTGAGGAGAGATATAAAGTTACTGGAGGGGGTGCAAAGGAGGGCAACAAAAATGTTAAAGGGGATGGAAGGAAAGGAATATGAAGTTAGGTTGAAGGAGCTGAACATGTGCACACTGGAGGAGAGGAGGGATAGAGTGGATATGATTGAAGTGTTTAAATACATGAAGGGTAAATAAACCTAGCACTGAGGGGTGTTTAAACTGAGGAGTGGAAGAGAGACAAGGGGGCACGGAATAAGGTTGGAAGGGGGACGTTTCAAGAGGAAATGAGGAGGCAATACTCACTGACAGGGTGGTGTCTAGTTGGAATGTGCTGCCAGAGGCAGTGGTAACATGTAAGACAGTCAGTAGCTTTAAGAATGAGTGGGATAAAGCAAGAGGAAGATTCATAGGGGCAGGGGCTGGGACAAGCGGGGAGGAACTGAGGGGAGGAGGCTGGGGCAGCTGCAATCTAGGTGCTAGCTGCACTCCGGCAGACTTAGATAGACCGTTGGTGTGTTCTGCTGGCAGATTCAGATGTTCATATGTTCGTATGTAAAGTCACAGTGACTCTGTTCATGAGCAGATTTCCTTTAGAGATCCTAAAATGCCTATGTTGAAAATTTAGTGACAAATGACCATAAAATGACTGTGTTACAAGCGTCATTGTGCAGTTTCCATGCACCCTCATAACCCATACAAATTTGTAGTATTTCCTCCAGATTTTTAACATTGGCATTTTCAAGCCTCCTTATGAACAGTACAGCTGTCATTTTCGCATCCTGCCCAAAATATGCATTTGCTCATCTGGCGAGAATAGTGTGGTTGCTGTGGGAAATCAGCGTCGGAAAGATTAAGAAAATCATAGTGACCGTGTTCATCAGCAGAGGTCTCAAAATGCCTATGTTGAAAATTTAGTGAAATAATTCCACTAAATGACTGTGTTATAGGCATCGTATGCAGTTTCCACACATGCTCGGAGGTTTGAGCATTTTAATATTTTCACTACAGATTTTCAACATTGCCATCTCTTCACACCTCTCTATGAATGGTACAGCTGTCATTCTTCACATCTTGCCTGATCTGTGTTTACGTGACATCTGCGCACAATGGCACAGTCACTGTAGAAACTCAAAGTTGGAACACATTGGCAAAATCACAGTTCCACTATTCATGTGAAGAGGTCCCAAATACTTTCATGAGGTGGGGTCACAAAAGGCTATGTCAAAAATTTGTAGTGCAAATATCAACAAATGCCTGGGGCGTTAGGCTTTCTAACTATAACGTCCCCACCTGTACAGACTGACAGGCATCAGGGGTGTGCCTTTGGATTGCTGACTGTAATGTTCATGACATTCCACCCCACCCCACCCTCCAGCCAGTCACAGGCATTGAGGTGTGCCTTGGACTCTTCAGCCCAGAGTTCACCTCATTCCACTATATTGCACCCATTTCAGCATATGTCCTTATGGAGTGGGATGACTGTAAACCTAACACTCCAAGGCACACCTCAACACGAGTCAATGTCTGCAGGATAGGGTGAGGTGAAATGGCATAAACATTATGGGTGACAACCCAAGCATACCCAATGCTTGTCCATCTCTGCAGGGTGGAGGTGGGGTTGGCGTGATTCAATACTTCACTGCCATTCCTACTCTGCATCTATCTGACTCCTGCGTTTTCAATGCTAATACCAGCAAGCAAACGTTCGGCATTGACAAATGCTTGTTGTTTTAGTCCTAATGATGACATAAATTTAGCAAATTCCTGTAAATGATATCAAATTTTTTCATGCCTAAGATAGTCTTAAAACATTAAAACAAAGTGATGCCTTACTGGAAATGACACTTTAATATAAATAAGCTCTGCTGTATAATAACCCTTTAAGAATTATAAGTAATTGTTAGATTTTTTTCTCTGTCTGCAATGAGTCATATGTAAAAGAGGCAGACTGGGTTGGCCAAGCAGTCCTTATCTGCCGACAAATTCTGTGTTACTGTGTTTCTATGTTTCACTGCACAAATGATAACAGATACAGTGGCTCTTGTGCAGCCTGTCTCAAAAAGTGATTTATTACACCATTCTGTAGGTTTCCTGGAAAGTTCTCTTAGGTCTACTGTGTATTTACTCTGTTGCCGAGGGTGTCATCTTGAAATAATACTGTGAATAGAAGTTCAGTATTACAACTGCTTGTTTGTGTAATTCATATGAACGGAATAAATAGCCCTTGCCCAATTGTAAGTATTTGTTAAATATACTTTGGATGCAGTTCTCTTTAGACATTAAATCACATGTTAAACTTCTCCATAAACATAAACATGACCATCCCACCTTACAGTGTTATGGTGTCAATGGTTCTTCTTATGTTTCATAACATTCACCTCTCAGGACTTTAACCCTGTAGTTGACTTTAAGTTTCAAATACTTCACACTCCTCCTCCCAAAAACAAAAATCTAGCCCATAGAAATAGCCTCAGCCTGGTTTGTACGGTAAGTGCTCCCTAGTGAAATGGAAGGCACCAAGCCTGAAAAACAATTATGAGTTTGTGAGTGCTTTGGTTCATGTTTGTGAGTGGCTATATACATGAATTTGCACAATTTATGAATGTGTTGTGCATGCATGTGACTTGCTTGATGTGCTTAATGTGTAAACATGTCTGTAGCCCACTCAGATGACATATTTATTAGATTAATATTTAAAGCTCCCCGTAAAAGGAATTTTGTAGCCATTTGCAATGTCCTCACGGAAGTTGTACTATAACAGACCTGGCTGGTCTGTGTGGTATAGAGACTCCAAGCGTGAGGTTTCGCAAGGACAGTGAAGCAAAGTGGGGATGTTCTGGTTGCCTAACCTTATGAGAGGAGTCTCTTATACCACAGGAGACTCCTGCAAAGTCTGTATTAACTTATTATAATCATATGCGTAACTACAGTAATTTATAATATAATATGTTTCAATTCATAGTTTTTTTTATATTTTAAATTTGAATCTAGCCCCCAGCTTTGAAGTGGAATGCTCACCTCTAATGTCCCTGCATGACAGACTGCTGTATGCAGGATAAGAGAGATACTGGCTCTGTGTGCACTGATTGGCTGAAATCAAGTAAGTGATTTATAATATCAGAAAGTTGGTCTTTCCCTTAGGTCTATGTTACCTCTATTGCCAAAACTGTCATCTTGTCACAATACAGTGGAGCCTTGTTATAAGCACATACTAAAAGCCAAGTGAAAATGTTCTTATGACTGGGATGTTCTTATAAGGGGGCTTCACTGAAAATAGTGAAAATCAACGTAAAATTTATGGGTAACATGATGAGACTAGGCTCAGACTTGTTTGTCGAGGACTCATTATTAAAAGTACAATGACAGCAGTGGATACTTTCAGATATTTCCATATATTTCACGGCATATCTAAAGACATTCTCTCTGGTGGCCCAAAGTGGTACTGCGGGCAGGCAAGGCATTCTCTAGAGAATGAAGATATCACAGAAACTTCAGGAAATATCTGGCCACATCTTAGGCTGCACTATAGTACAATGGAAACCAAAATGAGTGCTCACTGGGAGGTGGTGCGTGAAACTGCCGAAGATGTATGCATAAAAGTTTCCAGCACACACTAACCTCATAAGTGGGATGCAATGAAAACTGAAGTCAATTGCAAAAAATCCATTTATTGCGCCCAGAAACCACAGCCTTTGATAAAGGAGTGTATCCAAAACATGTCAGGTGGGATGTGGTTCCTGGAAGCTTAATAAATAGATTTTATTTGCCACTGACTCTGTTTTTATTGCATCCCACTTATGAGGTTAGTGCATGGAAACTTTTTTTGCAACTATAGTATAATATAGTTCATTAAAAGAGCTTTTGTTCAAACAATTAGAGTATTGTAAATTCATTCAGTATCAAACCTAACTATGAAGGAATATAGGCTGCCTTCTTCATAGGACATCTTTCACACACCATTCACTACATAAGTGACTGTTAATGAGAGTCATATGATGATTCAGCCAAGGCTTATCACACTCAGAAGTGATATATGTAAAACAAAAACAAGTGCGCCTCGAACCCTGGGCTGTCGGTACTTCATAGGCAGCAGGCCAAATTCAGAAACAAAACAAGAAAATGAGAACTCTGAGTGACACACAGAAATATTGCTGGATGCAAGATTTATTTAGAGTCTTCCTGGAAAATGTTGACTGGCAGCCCCAGCGCTAGACCATTATGTCTTCCTCAAGGAGTGTGTCACACTCAGAGGTGATAATGACCATCTACCACTACGTCTGGAAAACAATTTTTCCAATAAATGGTCCGACTGTTCTTATAAACAGGCTTGACTGTCATAGAAAATAATGGGCAAAATGGGGATATCCAAAAATGTCCTTATAAGTGGGACATTCTTATATCCAATGTTCTTATCAGTACTGTGAATGGAAGTTCAGTATTGCAACCACATGCAATTCATACAAATCAATATTAGAAAAGGCCATTTGTCAAATGGAGAAAGCGAAACAATGCTATGTCAAATGCCATTTTATTTTAGATTACCTAGTGTCTTGTAGGCAGGTTTCAAAGTCCCTGATGTTTCATTCTTGATAGCAGTTTTATGTCAGTACCAGCAATCTGCAAAGGAAAAATAATCATGGAAAGATTTTGCAGAAACAGAATATCTGGCTACCAACAATTATAGCATATTATTATTACCATCAGTTTTAACCTGTCCAATTAAAGAACCAAGAGGCATGTTCTCGTAACAGAAGACTGCTTGTTTTAAAATGTTATCGTTTATTAATCAATAAAGGCAGTGCCATAATGTCCATTAAATCCTTTCATTCTGGAATATGTTATCAGAGCTAAGCTCAGGATGCATAACTTCAATGGAGATCCCTGTCCAGATGTTGCTGTCTACTGATTTGTTTTGCTTTTATCTGGTCCTCTCCTTACATTAATTCCACAACACTATAATGATGGCTCCATGGCAACAAGTAATGGGAATCACTTGGCATGCTGGCAACCCGGTTTGTGCCTGAGCCGGGACAGCAGGAGTGGAGGCTGTCAGTGAGGGTTCAGAGTGTCCATTGGATGCTGTCCTCCTGGGGGTGCAAGCCTGCATCACTCATGAGTGACTCCTGGTGGCCTGTAGTGGTGGTATACTTTGCAGTGTGGGTGACCATGCATTGCAGTGCATCATAACAGGATGCCACATGCATCTCGGCAGCATTGTGGGTGGAGGGACAAAAAATTAAAATGACTGCTCTGTCGACCGGAAGATGGTTACTGGATCACCTCTGCCAAAAGCCACAATGGACTGCCCTCTCAGGCTGCCCTAGCCCCATGCCTGGGTCAATGTTGAACCCCAGTCTCTCTCTTTTCTCCTGCAACCTGGGGAGGAGGACCCCCGACAAAGGGATACATTTGCAAGTCTGGTGCATAGGAAAATCAGGATCAGCAGGAGGTGATGACTTGGCTGGTTGGGGCCCTAGACAGCCCAAAGAGTGGACGGCCAAGCAGTGGGGAGCTTAAACAGATAATGCAAAAAAAAAAACACAACATTGTAATAATGGGACCCTTGAGAAAAAACAGACTTGGTAGAACTGCAAGATGACTAGTTTAATCAGCTTAACACAGGCCTGTTTGGAGGTACTATTTAAATACAATGGACTGAATGTCTAAGAAAATGTGTTTCCTTTGGACATAAATTACAATTTGGGGAAAGATGAGGACTTGGTGAGGCTAACCTATATTTACTATCTGGGCTTCCAGCCTGCCTGCTTATGGAGGCAGCTTTTAAAATATGTCAGTACATACCTTGCTCCCCAAAGCCATCCCACCACCACCAAATTGCAATTACAGACCATGGGCTCGATTTTCAAGAGCCCTTAGATTACCAAATTTGTGGCAATCTAGGGCAGCAGCAAAGTTAGGGTGCATCAAGGACCCTGCACCCAGTTTTAAAAATAGGGGCCCTGCACCAAAGACCTGAGAGTTGCTGCAGTCGCAGGGTTGCACCAAACATGTGGTGCACCTGCAGTGCTTGACAGAAGGATCTGTCACCCCCACCCGGCATAAGCCTAGACAAGCTAAAAACTTGGGGGTGTAATCTGGCTGTAAGGTGGGGACCAGGGGCCACTGGAGCAGTGGGAGCTCCATAGGGTATGACAGGGGCATGGTGGCACACAGAGGGGGTGGAGGAGGCACCTGGTGGAGGCGCTATACAGAGTATCAGACAGTCGCTCAGACCGGGTGGAGGGGTTGGCATGGTGAAACCATCATGACATGGACAACAGGTGGAAGCAACCTTGGCACCTACACAGAACCCACTGTCCCCTACATGGGGAGGCAGTAGGTGCAGGTTGCAGACTGCATGCAGTGGACAGATACATGCCCCAGACACTGCAACATTTCTCTGGTACACAGCCCTTGCATGGCAGGCAGTGGATGCCCGACTATACTACTGGGGACTGTAGATCCTGTGGGGCAGGTGCCAGGGCTGTTTCCACCTGGGGTCCATGTCATGATGGTGTTGCCATGCCAACCCCCTACCCAATCCGAGTGTCTTTCCGCAGCCTGCTACTCCATTTGGCACCTCCCAGGTGCCTCCTCCTCCTCTCCCTCTCAGTGCCGCCATGACCTCATTGTACCCTATGGCACCTCATTCCTCCAGCAGCCACCAGTCCCTACTTTCCAGGTCCCACATCCCACTCACTTCCCTAAAGGGCAGTGGTCAGGGCCCTTAGACCAACTCCTGGCTGGTCTAACCTGAGCCCCTCCTGCGACCATGGCAGGGCTTCTGGAATTGCACAAAAGGTGATAGTGCAACCCCACCATGGCGCAACCACCCATGTGACATGGTGCAAGACTGCATCTGCTGCACGGGGACACAGAGTGCCTTAGGCACATTGCATCCTGCGTTTGGAAATCAGGATAGCTGCAAACTTTGATGCAGCGTGACACTGCATCATACCCATTTGGTGCAAACACCTTGCATCAAAGTTTTCAGTTTGAAAATCGAACCCCTGGTCATCTAATATTTTGAGTGCATGACTTCACCCTTTAAAAGCTATTTGCACAATCCATGGAAGCCTGAAAGCATGCTGCAGTAAATATTAAGCCTTACGTGTCTAGACATGTTACTGTTATAAAACAAACAGAAACAAACAGGTCATTTACTGTTTACTCAGGTAAACTGTATGAAATATTTTCTGTTACTCGATCAGTTGTATCTTTTGAAAACAAGGTTTCAAAACAACAAGAATATCTATTTCAGTGGCATTTGTTGAGCCAACTGGATCTGGAGGTAAATATATTTCACGTTCTTTAGTAATAGAAACTCTGGTTGAATCATTACATTATTGGGGAATGGAAAACACCAGTATTAGGTTTAACTGGTTGACTACATGCAGTTTTATTAGCTGTGAGAGTTTCCTTCTGCATAGGAAAGCTCCACAAGTAGAGCAGCTCCTCCTCCAAGCTACTTTCCTGATTAGGGGTTTGAGGTATAAGTCAATAATTGCATTACCTTAAGATACCGTTTGATGTTTTTCATTAGTACTGTGTAACATCCACTCTAAACTGCTACCACCACCATCTCACTATGCATCCCTGCCAGCTCCATGCTATGTGCTCTGCTCTGGAATGGTCATTTCCAGTTGCCTCGGTGGTGCAGCTGGTAGCACAACTGGAATAGTATTCCGTGGCCTGGGTTCAAGTCCCAGGTAAGGCACTTACTTCTTTCTCTCCTCTGTTTGTATGTGTTCCATAAATATGCCCAATGCCCTCTTGTGACTGAAAATGTAATTATCTGTGCAGCCCCAGGTTGTGCATGGGAGAAAGAGTAAATTGCTCCAGGACAGCCCAGTTTCCAGTTTCCTTGGTGGCACAGCTGGTAGCACAACTGGGACATTGTTCCAGGCAGCCTGGGCTCAAGTCCCAGCTGAGGCACTTACCTGTTTCTCACCTCCGTTTGTATGTGTTTCATAAATATGCACACTGCACTCTTGTGATTGAAAATGTAATTATCAGTGCAGCTCAAGGCTGTGCATGGGGGAAAAAGTAATTTGCTCTGGGATGGCACAGTTTCCAATTGCCTTGGTGGCACACCTGGTAGTGAAACGAATGGTATTCCAGGTGTCCTAAGCGCAAGTCCCAGCTGAGGTACTTATTTCTTTCTTTCCTCTATTTGTATGTGTTCTATAAAATATGCAGACCACACTCTTGCGCTTGAAAAGTAATTATCTGTGCAGCCCCAGGTTGTGCATTGGGGAAAGAGTAACATACTCAGGGATGGCTCTGTTTCCAGTTGTCTTGGTGACACAGTTAGTAGTACAACCTGAATGGTATTCCAGGTGGCCTGGGTTCAAGTCTCATCTGAGACATTTCCTTCTTTTCTCCTCTGTTTGCGTGTGGCTTAATTAATAGTAGAAACCCTAATTGGGAGTGTAGCTTTGGTGGTGAGGGAGAGGAGACCAATGCATTTATGGAGAACAGGCAGAGCACACCAAGTAGAAGGAGCTGCTGTTATAACTATAATTCTCTACTGGGACTAAAGAACTAGAACTCTACAACTGGGACCTTCAATTTAGGGTAAAACAAACCAAAAAAAGAAAGTTAGTGTGTTTGAGTTTGCTTAAGTGAATTGTTATCTGTGCAGTTATCTAGGTGTTTGTCTCAGGTGGCTGAAGGGAATTTTTAGCTGTGCAATTACTAAGTGTAGAAAGAGCTGTGAAGTGGGGGTGACTTAGCTAGAAGGGAAGCCAGGTTAAAGCCAGATTTAAACATTGCCCCAGATAGCATCTGCCAGAGAACAGGCAGAGAACACCAAGTAGAAGGAGCTGCTGTTATAGCTATATTTCTCTACTGGGACTAAAGAACTAGAACTATACTACTGGGACCTTCAATTTAGGGTAAAAACAAAAAATAGTTAGTGTGTTTGTCTGAGTTGGCTGAAGTGAATTGTTATCTGTGCAGATATCTAGGTGTTTGTCTCAGGTGGCTGAAGGAATTGTTATTCTGGCAATTACTAAGTGTAGAAAGAGCTGTGAAGTAGGGTGAGTGGCTTAGCTAGAAGGAAGCCTGGTTAAAGCCATATTTAAACATTGGCCTATATAGCTTCTGCCAGAGAATAGGCAGAGAACACCAAGTAGAAGAAGCTGCTGTAATAACTATACTTCTCTACTGGGACTAAAGAACTAGAACTCTACTACTGGGACTTTTAATTTAGGGTAAAAACAAAATAAAACAAAAAATTGTGTTTTCTGAGTTGGCTGAAGTGAATTATCTGTGCAGTTATCTAGGTGTTTGTCTCAGGTGGCTGAAGTGAATTACTATCTGTGCAGTTATCTAGGTGTTTGTCTCCAGGTGGCTGAAGGGGAATTATCTGTGCACTTACTAAGTGTAGAAAGAGCTGTAAAGTAAAGGGGTGGCTTTGCTAGAAGGAAGCCAGATTAAAGCCAGATTTAAACTTCTGCCCTAGATATCTTCTGCCAGAGAACAGGCAGAGAACACCAAGTGAAGGAGCTGCTGTTATAACTATACTTCTCTACTGAGACTATATTGCCCTCCTTCCTCACCTCCACCCCCACCCTAAGCCAGTTCTACTTTTATAGGCACAGGATTTGACTGACAACAGGAACCTCCTGTTTGGGAACAGGAAGTGAGTGATCACAGAGCCACAAAAGACTCACCATCCTAGAAGGAAAAGAGTAGCTCTCCGTCCCCCTAGCTGCTGGAGGTCTGACCCTGAGCAAGTAAGGAGACTACTGAGAAATATAGGAACCTCTTCTCAGAACAGGAAGATCGGGAGCTTAAACGGCACAGAGGCAGTAAGTAAGTAGGGAGAAAGAAAAAACAAAGGAAAGAGTAAGTATTCCAAACAACATTTTAGGGGCCAGAAATAAGACATGATGGAGTGGTGCAGTGCAGTGACTGTGTAGCAGCAGTCTTCGGGAGACGTTCTGGAGAATATGGTGTTGTCCCATCTGCAGGCACCTCTGGGATGAGGGAGAAGGTTGCTCATCTCCAGGCTGAGTTGGCCAGGATTTGGGGACCTCCTCCTCTCACCCAGTGACCACAAGGGCCACTGCCATTGCCAAGAAAGAGGAGCAGTTGAACCACAGTGGGCTCAGGGAGGGTGAGAGTGGTAGAACAGAGGTGCATCCTCCAGTTGTACCTCTCCACAATTCATATGCTGTTCTGGAAAAGCGTGGTTCCTCTATGGAGGCACCTACAGTGGAGACCAAGGTGGATGCTGGGAACCTCCACAAGGGAGACCCACAGGAGGGTGACATGGGACCCACAGGGAAGAAAACAACTCCTGGTGGGGGACTCCATTGTTAGGAGAGTAGAACTGGGAGGAAGGGAGAAGGAGGTAAGGTGCCTACCTGGTGCCATGACTTGAGGGACAGGGGTGAATCCTCAGGATCACTGGAGCAGCTGCACGGGAGGGAGCTGGATGTCATTGTCCACCTAGAAACAAATTACCTGGCTGAGAAAGGATCAGAGCAGTGCAGGAAGAGTTTGTGGAGTTGGGAAGGGCCTTAGACAAGTAGCACACACAGTAACCTTCTTGGAGGTTCTGCCTGTCTATGGCATGGATGAGGCTAGGTACTCCACCCATGGGATTCAATCAATGGTTAAACAACTGGTGCAGAGCTCAGGCATTTGGCTTCATTGGGGACTGGGGATCTACCTGGAGTGATGCAGGCCTATACTGGCATGCTGGTTTGCATCTGTCTAGAAGGGGAACCAGAATCCTAGGTGATAAGTTTAAATGCTTCATTGTCAAGCATTTAAATTGGCCAGCGGGGGGCACTGGAAAGGCGAGGGAAATCCTAGCCCACCACCCAAAAAATCAGGGATGTAAGTGAGGTAAACACCAAGATAGAGATGTCGATAGGGAGAAGGGCAGGGGTAAATGGTGAAATGACAAAGGCAATAAGGACAGGGATGGGGCAAAAGGGGTAAGGCCAACAAGAAATTGAGGGTAATGAGTACCAATGCACGTAGTCTGGGCAACAAGCTCCTGAACTTGAGACCTTGATGGAAGAGGGATGCCTGGATATCATAGCAGTCACAGAAACATGGTACACAGAGAACCATGACTGGGATGTTAACATACCAGGGTACACAACCTGCAGGAGAGACAAGGAGGGTAGAAAAGGGAAGGAATAGATCTCCATGTAAGGGAAGGAAATAAAAGCAACGGAACAAAAAAGTAAACAGGAGGAGAGGGGCACTGTGGGTCACCTTAGAGACTGGAAATGGCACCACAATCCGCACAGGGGTTGTATACAGACCCCCATGTCAGGGAGAGGAATGGACAAGGATATGATAGAAGGCATCCTTAGGATGGCAGAGAAAGGGATATACTGTTGTTGGGGGACCTGAATATGCCAGATGTTAACTGGAGCACCTTTGCTGCAGCCACATCAAGAAGCAGACCCATTCTCAATGCCCTACAGGTGGCATGCCTCAGACAACTAGTTTTGGAACCCACTCATGAGGGAGCAATCTTAGACCTTGTACTCAAATGGGGACAGCAAGAGGATCTCAGATCTAGAAGTGGGTAGCCATCTGGGAACAAGTGACCACCAAACAGTGTGGTTTATGATAAACTCAGCTACAGAGTCAAGCCAACAAAAGGAGAGTACTGGACTTCAGGAGGGCTGACTTTGGCAAGATGGGAGAGTGCATTAGAAAAGCACTAGCAAACAGGCTAGAAGGAGGGATGAGCAACAATGGGAAACATCAAAACTGCCATCACAGAGTCAACAAGCCTTGGTGTGAAGCAAATAAACAAATCAAAATGAAAGTAAAAGCCACTATGGTTCTCAAGAGGTGGTGGGGAAGGTTAGGGAGAAAAAGATAGCATTTAGGAAGTATAAGGAAACACAAAAGGAGCAGGACAGAGAACTGTACCAGTTAAGGCAGAAGGAAGCAGGGAAGGAAGTCAGAATAGCAAAGGCCCAAATTGAGGAAAAGATAGCCAACTCGGTTAATAAGGGGATAAACCTTTATAGATGCATCAGGGTGTAGAAAGACAAAGGGAGGGACAGTGAGGCCGAATAGAAAGTATGGTGGGGTCATCACAGAGGGACAGTGAAAAAGCATGGAAACTGAGTGAATACTTCTGCTCAGTATTCACAAAGAGGAGGTGGGGAGGTGCCTAATCCAATTCACAGATGCACTCAGGATAGGGGGTTGATCCCAGTCCTTTCACAGAAGAAAGGGTTCTGAAGAACTCTTAAAACTGAAGATGGACAAAGCAATGAAGCCTGATAGAATTCACCCCAGAATTCTAAAGAATTAAGGGAGAACTAGTGACATCACTGACTACCCTTTTAACAAATCATGGGAGGATGGTGTGATACCTGAGGACTGGAGGAAGGCAGATGTGATTCCCTTCACAAAAGTGGGAGCAAGACAGAGGCAGGAAACTACAGACCTGTTAGTTTGACCCTGTAGTAGGGAAAGTGATGGAATCACTTCTGAAGGAAATAATTGTTGAGTACCTAAAGGAAAGTGGGGCTGGGACCCAAGGCAGCATGGGTTCACAGTGGAAGGTCATGTCAGACAAATCTAATTGATTTCTTTTGACTGGGTGACCAAAGTAGTAGACCAGGAGAGACTGTGGACATGCCCTATGTAGACTTTAGCAAGGCATTTGACACAGTCCCACACAAAGATTAATAATCAAATTAACTAGCCTGGGTTGGGTCCCAGGCTGGTAGCTGGGTAAAACATTGGCTGGACAACAGGACACAGAAGGTAATTGTAAATGGAGTCCACTCTGAAGAAAGAGGTGTTACTAGTGGGGTACCACAGGGTTCAATACTGGGTCCAGTCCTTTTCAATGTCTTTATAAGTGACATTGCAGAGGGACTGGAAGAAAGCATGCCTCTTTGCAGATGATACAAAGATCTGCAAGAGGGTTGATACCTGAGGAAGTGTGGAAAGGATGAAGGGACTTGGCAAGGCTGGAGGAATGGTCAAGTATGGCAGTTAGGATTCAGTGCAAAGAAGTGCAAAATAATGCGCCTGGGAAACAAAACCCAGGGAAGATTAACAATGGGGGTAGTAACAATAACAAAATGATAAGAGACCTGGGGCAATCATATCAGATGACCATAAGGTTAGCAAGCAATGTGAGAAGGCAGTAGGGAGGGCTGGGAGGGATACCAGGATGTATAGGGAGAGGCATCGCCAGCAGAAAACAGGAAGTTGTTGTCTCTCTGTACAGACAGTTGGTGAGACCCCATCTGGAGTACTGCGTCGGTTCTGGAGACCCCATCTCCGCAAGAACATAGACAGGATGGAGGCAGTACAGAGGAGGGCAACTAAAATGGTGCAGGGTCTGCAAGAGAAGTCATATGAGAACAGACTAAAGGAGCTTAAAGTGTATACCCTTGAGGAAAGGAGGGAGAGGGTGGACATGATAGAAATGTTTAAGTACCTTAGTAGAATCAACAAAGTCCAAGAGGTAGCATCTTTCAGAAAAAGAGATGTGCAAGAACAAGGCACACAATTTGAAGATAGAGGGGGACGGCTCAGGGGCAATGTGGGAAATATTTTTTTCCACAGAGAGGGTGGTGGATACATGGAACAGCCTTCCTGAGGAGGTTGTGGGGACTAAAACTGTGGGAGAATTCAAGAATGCATGGGACAGACATAAGGCAATTCTTGTGGGAGGCAGGAAGAAATAGGCTGTTGGTTATCTAGGATCTGCAGCTTATCCTGTAGGTAGGGAAATGGGCAGACTAGGTGGGCCAAGCAGTCCTTATCTGACGTCAAAGTTTATGTTTCTATGGAGTTGTCCTTTCACAAAAAATCGTGGTTCTCCCTGTAGGAAAACTACATTTCAATCAGTTCTGTTAGCTAACCTCTTTATTTCAGAATACTTTGCTTAAACTTCCAAGTAATTCTGTTGGCTGTCCTTTTTGTTCCAGAATGCTTTTGTTTAAACTTCCAAGTAATTCTGTTAGCTATCCTCTTTGTTTCGAATGCTTTTTCTTAACCTTCCAAGTAATTCTGTTAGCTGAACCTTTTTGTTTGAATGCATTATACCCTCTACTTTAACTATTAGGCTTCAATTGATTTATTTTGGTATTTATTCATTCGCTTTTGTTCACTATGTTCCCTGGCACGTAACACTTCAATTACAGAAACAAACCAGAAGATGACCTCACCTCTTCAGTATATATTTCTTTCTGTTTACACACTTTTGAGGCTTCAATATTAGGTCTACTAGGTACAGTCATGTTTAAGATTTCCTTTAGAGAAAGTGTTCTATAAAATCTTGTACGGGCTATGTGTGCCTAAGAAAAGGTTTTCCCAATAGTGTTTTTTCTTCTGTCTAGCTCACATGTTATTCACTGTATCTAGATAAAACAGGATAACTATACCCCATTTATGTTTCATAAAGTATATTAACTAAGTAAATATTGTAGGTGATACTTCCTGTTTGTTTTGTACATTGATGTACAGTTGCAACCAATGAAAAGCAGCACATATTTTAAGATGTGTTCTTGATGTATCTAGATATAGCCTTGAAAATCCCATTGAAATACTTGGGGATTTCAAATTGAAATATCTAGATTTATCTAGATAAGTAGAAATTTATCTCCTTCTGCCACTGCACTCTGATTGAAAAATAATTTGTCCAGTATCAGTCCAGTAGAAGCACTTGTAGTGCAATGCTTTTCAACATGCAGTGACTATTTATTTTAGGTAAAATACAAACCTGAAAAAACTTTGATATTTCATGTAAATGTCTTTAGTACTCTTAAAAGGAAGTTTTAATATCTTGCACTAGGTAAATTGGAGCATCAAGTGTGTTTATAACCAAAACTATGGTGCAATACATTTAAAGTGGAACTGCTGTTCCGATTTACGTTTATGAGTAAGAACAACTGTTTTCATGTATGCAGGCTCCAAAATTGTGTTTCATTTGTTTTAAGCATGTCTATGTATTTTAGGCTTACTACGTTGGCATGCTTACATTTCTATGTGTACTCACATACTTCATCATACATCAGTGTATTCAGAAAACGTTAACAGAACCCAAGTATCAGGCAAACCTGTTATCATGTCTGAAATATAGTGACAGGATTGTAACACTGCAATATTATTTCCATTTTCATTATCGCCATACCCATAACTCTTAGAAAAATAACACAATATCTTGTAAAAGCTGTGATGTAGATAATATTTTATAATATGTTCAGCAGACAGAATAAAAATATTTCCTTACCTTTTGCCTGTGTTACTGTCTGCCAAATATGTTTGACTTGTTCTAATTACATAAACATTGCTAAATGGTATAAGCTAGCTGACATAAAATGAATTGACCTGTGCGCCCCAAAGGTATACCCCCACCGGAGAATGATACCAATACAGAAACCTACATCGCTGCTGACAAAATCAACAGTTCGGCAATAGGTCACTGTACTGGTGTGCCAGAGACAGGGGCACACTGTCTCCCACTCCTGAAACCTCTCCTCGAATCAACTTCAAATCAGAGCTGATTATAATTAGAATGGGGTGTGGTGGGCAGAGACCCCCACATGGGTGTTCAAGGGAAGCCCTCATGAAAAAAGCAGACTGGGAGTCTATCAGGATTTATGTTGACCGCAACTTGCGGTTGACATAATTCTGTTGCTGTGATGCCGGTCGACTGAAATTGTTTTCGAACCAGTGTCGTGAGAGCACTCCCAAAAACTTGTGTACTAAACAATCTTTGGACATGATATATGTTGGTTCAATAAAAGGTATCAAAGTGTCAAGTAACTCCTGTTTAGTAAGGACCAACACAGCTACCAGGTCTTTTATTACAGACCTTACAATAATTTTACTAAAACTTTGAATACATTTACTGAATTGTGTTGGCCCAGTGCAGTGGCTGTGGGAGCAGCAGTCTTCCAGGAGATGTTCTGGAGGATGCGGTGTTGTCCCATCTGTAGGCACCTCTCTGGGATGAGGGAGGAGGTTGCTCATCTCCAGGCTGAGTTGGCCAGGATTTGTGGGACCGCCTCTTCCATCCAGGGACCACCAGTGCCACTGCTGTTGTCTCAGAGGTTGCCAAGAAAGAGGCGGTTGGACCATGGTGGACTCAGGGAGGGTGAGGGTGGTGGAACAGAGTGCATCCCTCCAGTTGTACCTCTCCACAATTCATATGCCATTCTGGCAAAGTGTGGTTCCTCTATGGAGGCACCCACAGTGGAGACCAAGGAGGATGTGGGAACCTCCACAAAGGAGACCCACAGGGAAGGAAACAACTCCTGGTGGTGGACTCCATTGTTAGGAAGGTAGTACTGGGGAGGAAGGGAGGGAGGTAAGGTGCCTGCCTGGCGCCATGGCTTGGAGACAGGGAGCGAATCCTCAGGATTGCCGAGCAGCTGCACAAGGAAGGAGCTGGATGTCATTGTCCACCTAGGGACAAAAGACCTGGCTAAGAAAGGGATTATAGAAGTGCAGGAAGAGTTTGTGGAATTGGGGAGGGGCTTTAGACAAGTAGCACGATGGTAACCTTCTCGGAGGTGCTGCCTATGGCGAGGAGAGGCTAGGTGTTCCGCACCATGGATTCAATCAGTGGTTGAAAACTGGTGTGGAGCTCAGGGATTTGGCTTCACTGGGGACTGGAGTCCACCTGGAGTGATGCAAGCCTATACTGGCATGATGGGCTGCATCTGTCCAGGAGGGAACCAGGATCTAGGTGATAAGTTTAAATGCTTCATTGGCAAGCGGAGGCACTGGAAAGGAGCAGGGAAATCCTAGCCCCCAAAAAAATCACAGTAGTGTGCGGTAAACACCAACATAGAGGTGTCGAGTAGGGAGAAGGGCAGGGGTAAATGGAGAAAGTGACAAAGGCAAGAAGGACAGGGATGGGGCAAAAGGAGTAAGGCCATCAGGAAATGGAGGGTAATGAGTACCAATGCCCGTAGTCTGGGCAACAAGCTCCCTGAGCTGGTGACCTTGATGGAAGAGGGATGCCTGATATCGTAGCAGTCACAGAAACATGGTACACAGAGAACATGACTGGATGTTAACATATCAGGGTACATAACCTACAGGAGAGACAGGCAGGGGAGAATAGGGAGGAGTAGCTCTCATGTAAAGGAAGGGATAAAAGCAACTGAACAAAAGAGTAAACAGGGAGGAGAGAAGGCACTGTGGGTCACCTGGAGACTGAAAGGGCACCACAATCCTCTCAGAGGTTGTGTACAGACCTCCATGTCAGGGGAGGAATGGACAAAGATATGATAGAATGCATTCTTAGAATGGCAGAGAAGGGGAGATACTGTTGATGGGAGAACTGAATATGCCATATGTTAACTGGAGCACATTTGCTGCAGCCACATCCAAGAGCAGGGCCATTCTTGACGCCTACAGGTGGCAGGCCTCAGACAGCTAGTTTTGGAACCCACTCATGAGGGAGCAATTTTAGACCTCATACTCTCAAATGGGGCAGTGAGAGGATCTCAGATCTAGAACTGGGTTGCCATCTGGGAACAAGTGACCATCAAACAGTGTGGTTCACATTAAACTCAGCTACAGAGTCAAGGCATACAAAAGTGAGGGTACTGGACTTCAGGAGGGCTGACTTTGGCAAGATGGGAGAGTGCCTCAGAAAAGCACTAGCAAACAGGCTAGAAGGAGGTGTGGAGCAACAATGGGGAATCATTAAACTGCCATCACAGAGGCAACAAGCCTTTGTGTGAACAGATAAACAAATCAAAATGAAAGAAAAAGCCACTATGGTTCTCAAAAGAGGTGGCTGTGAAAGTCAGGAAGAAAAGATAGCATTCCGGAAGTTTAAGGAAACACAGAAGGAGCAGGACAGAGAGCTGTACCAGTTAAGGCAGAAGGAAGCAAGGAGGGAAGTCAGAATAGCAAAGGTCCAAACTGAGGGAAAGATAGCCAACTTGGTTAAGAAAGGGGATAAAACCTTTATAGGTACATCAGCGAGCGAGAAAGACAAAGGGAGGGATAGTGAGGCTGAAGAATGAACGGTGGTGGGCAGAGGGGACAGTGAAAATGCAGGGATACTGAACGAGTATTTCTGCTCAGTATTCACAAAAGAGAGGGGAAGTGCCTAATCCAATTAACAGAAGCACTCTTGATAGGGGGTCGATCCCAGTCCTTTCACAGAAGAAAGGGTTCTGCAAGAACTCCTAAAACTAAAGGTGGACAAAGCAATGGGCATGATGGAATGCACCCCAGAATTCTAAAAGAATTAAGGGAGAACTAGTGAAACCACTGGCTAATCTTTTAATAAATCATGGGAGGATGGTGTGGTACCTGAGGACTGGAGGAAGGTGGATGTGATTTCCTTCACAAAAGTGGGACCAAGACAGAGGCAGGAAACTACAGACCTGTCAGTCTGACCTCTGTGGTAGGGAAAGTGATGGAGTCACTTCTGAAGGAAAGAATAGTTGAGTACCTAGAGGCCAGTGGGGCACAGGACCCAAGGCAGCATGGGTTCACAGCGGGAAGGTCAGTCAGATGAATCTAATAGATTTCTTTGTCTGGGTGACCAAAGTAGTAGACCAGGGAGGGGCTGTGGACATGGTCTACCTAGACTTTAGCAAGGCATTTGACACAGTCCCACATAAAAGAGTAATAGTCAAATTAACCAGCCTGGGAGTGGGTCCCAGGGTGGTAGCCTGGTAAAACATTGGCTGGACAACAGGACACAGAAGGTAATTGTAAATGGAGTCACTCTGTAGAAAGTGAGGTTACTAGTGGGGTACCGAGGGTTAAGTATTGGGTCCAGTCCTTTTAATGTCTTCATAAGTGACATTGCAGAGGGACTGGAAGGAAAAGTATGCCTCTTTATGGATGACACATAGATCTGCAACAGGGTGATACACAAGGAGGTGTGGAAATGATGAGAAGGGACTTGGCAAGGTTGGAGGAATGGTCAGAAGTATGGCAGCTAGGATTCAATGCAAAGAAGTACAAAATAATGCACCTGGAAACAAGAACCTGGGGAAGAATACACAATGGGGGAGGTAGTAACAACAACAAAAGAAAGGGACCGGTGGTAATCATATCAGATGACCTTAAGGTGAGCAAGCAATGTGAGAAGGCAGTAGGGAGGGTTAGGGGTATACTGGGATGCACAGGGAGAGGCATCACCAGCAGAAAACAGGAAGTTGTTATCCCTCTATACAGACAATTGGTGAGACCCATTTGGAGTACTGTGTCCAGTTCTGGAGATCCCATCTCCACAAGGACATAGACAGGGTGAGGCAGTCCAGAGGAGGCAACTAAAATGGTGCAGGGTCAGCAAGGGAAGCCGTCGAGGAGAGACTAAAGGAGCTTAATATGTATACCCTTGAGGAAAGAAGGAGTGGGGAAATGATAGAAACTTTTAAGTACCTCAGTGGAATTAACAAAGTCCAAGAGAGTAGCATTTTTCAGAAAAAGAGATGTGCAAGAACAAGGGACACAATTTAAAGATGGAGGGGTTCTAGGGCAATGTGAGGAAGTATTATTTCACAGAGAGGGTAGTAGATGCATGGAACAGCCTTCCTGAGGAGGTTGTGGGGTCTAAAACTGTGGAGAATTCAAGAATGCATGGGACAGACATAAAACAATTTTTGTGGGGGTAAGAAGAAATAGGCTGTTGCTTAACTAGGATCTGTGACCTATCCTGTAGGTAGGGAAATGGGCAGACTAGATGGGCCAAGCGGTCCTTATCTGCTGTCAAAGTCTATGTTTCTATGTTGTATTGACACAGTGGTTGGATTTCCATTTGCAATGCTGGTGACCCAGGTTCGGGAGTGGACCTAGAGCCAGGGGAGGATGTCTGAGAATCCAATGGACTGTTCAGCTACTCTGGCGGAGGGGCACACTGGCTCGGGGTGGCCTGACCTCTGGTGACAGCAGGAGCCTGAGGTATTGCAGCACCGATGTCCGCACCTGAGGCAGAGTGTGATGGACACCGGCATAAGCTTTGGTATTGTGGCACATCACACCTGGGAGGGCTTACAAGACAAATGCCTCTCCCAGTGTGACACCGATGCGAGGACACAATAGTGGGTCCTCACCTGCCTGCGGTTGCAGTACCAATGGGGATCCCCAATGATGACTTGATACTTGAGGGGATTTCGAGGCACCCCCCACCGAGATCTCCACCTGGGAGGTAAGCCAGGGCTCCATGGGGGAGTCTTCTACAGGAAGAGGCGACAACAGGTAGGTAGTTGGGTGACAGTGCTGGGTTGGGGTGGTGTAAAAGATAAAAACAAAAAATGTTTAGTGATTGCCTTGCTCTGACTGAAGTTACATATGAAATGCCAGCAGAAACAGGCCTCACAGTCCATCGAGTCTGCTCATTTGTGCAGCTAGCCTCATCAACTTGCAGCTGCTCACCCTCCCCACAACAACCCCCACACTCTGTCCACCTTCTTAAATCTGCCCACCGTTCTACACTATCAGTTACAGTAGGTAGTGCCCAGGGCTGGAACAGACTTTGCCAGACCTGCTTTTTCCCCATGCCCACATTTATGGAAAAAAACTCCACCATTCTTTGAAACTACCATCCAATCTTAGTGCCTTCTGTACCAGCGTGTACCCACCTAAATAAGCAAGGTATTTATAGTGTATGTTAGAACGTCATTCTAACCCGAAATCTGTCTGCACAAAAATGTGGTTCTGCTGCAGTAATGACAACTGTAGTGCAGCAGAACAACATTTCATTCTGCTTCAGTACGGACATCACACTGGCTTGTCTGAGAGCACTGTAATATCTTGGCAACCAGGCACAATACACTTATAAGCCTCTTTCGCTACAAATGGTTTAACAAACTGCATAACATAAGAGTTGGCAGCAGAAAATACAAGTCTTCACAGAGATCAGTGGCAGCTGCTGAGAGGATGATCCTGTCTGCCAGTGAGAAAGCTATGAATTAATCAACTGACTGTTTGTTAGGATGTTGATGTTTTTCAGTTCCTGATATGTTGGTACATTTGTGACAGACTTCAGTAAAGTAAACTGTTTTATTGCATTTACGAGTAGCTCTCAAGTTTGTGCAATTTATTTACTATTGGGAGTGTCCATACACTATAAAGAAGAGTGTATGGCTTCCTGTTCTAACAAAGGCTAATCTTTACCCTTGTTGTTACTATGATGACTGAAGTAGGGTTACCACCTTTAAGAAGCCCAAAGTGGGACATTTCTTACTGAAACATGATTTTTCAGTGGGCAGTATGCAACCACCACCAATGCAAAAGACTTGTTTTCTCAAAATAATCAGATATAAGACTAAGTGTTGTAGTTTTTCATTTGTTCATTGGTTTCTTATCATCATAAGTTATTTTAGTTAAGGTATTATAGTTTTCTGCAGCATTTAGAGGAAAGTAAGAAAATATTTGTTTCTACGATAAGACCAGGACATTTAGCATTTTCTTGTTTTTGCAGGACAAACCTACTCGAATCAGGACTGTCCTTCGAAAATCAGGACAGGTGGTAACCCTAGACTGAAGGAACTCTTGAGCTTTGCTATCAAGGTCAACAGTCATCATAGTAACCACTTGGGTAAAGAACAGTCTTGTTATGAATGGGAAGCCATACACTATCCTCTATGTTTCAATGAGAACTGTGCGATGTTCAGGGCTGAACTACAGTGGATTATTACTACTTCACTTAACAATTTGTCCTGCACTGCATGGTACTGTTAGTTGAATCTTTTTGTATATCAAGTTTGAATCTAATTGTCCATTGCCTTCTATTGTTACTATGTTACTAACCTCTCATTTACAGCTGGCTCTTTTTACGACTTAAAACAATTGACTTCTTCTGCTACCTAAAACAAACTACCTGGTCCTAATATCATTTTTATCTAACATCCTGATTCAAACCCTCCTTTATTGGACAATACCCTGGAAAAGTGATATTTAATCACTGTTCTACCTACGTATCTCTTAGTAATATCTTTGGTCCTTTCCAGTCTGGTTTTCATCCTAGTTACTGTATAGAGATTACGCTCAGAATTGTTTAAGTCACTCTCCTATCTTCTATCAATGTCCATCTTGCTCCTTCTGTCTCTTCATCCTTATTTTACCAAAGTGTGTCTTTTGTTATTGTTGACAATCCCAACTTGCTCCATCTCCTAAATGATATTTTGTTTCCAGTCCATTCCTCTCTTGACTCTGTTCCTATTCCTGTTAGCATTCGCTTATTGTCTCAGGTACTGGTTTTTCTTCTTTAACTCATTTTGTTTCATATGGAGTACTACAAGGCCCTGTACTATACCCTCACCTGTAGACAATCTGTCTTCTGCCCTTGACAAACATATCTCACTCTGTAATGTGAGCAATCCTTTCTATGCTGATGATGCTCTTTGACTCCTCAAATATTTCTTCTCTCTGCACCCTGTCTTCTTATCTTGTGTTTAAAACATTACCTTAATTATTTTTGTGATGTTCTCCTAATGTGCACTCATCTCTTGCCCCTTACCTGTTATGATCCCAAGGGATCCGCATCCATCACTGTTGATACTGCCACATCAGTGCTGTGATGCACACCATATACTACCAAGCAGAGGAGCAGGCCTGGTTCAACAACTCCCTGTCCTCCCACCACAGGGCCCCCTGCTTTTGATGGTGTGAAGCAGGCGAGACTAATGTGTTCTTCATGGAACAGCATCAATCACCAATGTAACCATTGGGCAGCCATTCTACGAGGAGATCTTATTTTTATCCAGAATAACCCAGTTATGAAATATATTATTTACTGTGGGGCCTTGCTTCTAGAGAGGAGTGAAGCTCGGAGGAGGTTAACTGACTTTCTCAGGATAACACAGTAGATACCTGCAAAGGTAGGATCATTAGAATCTTCTCATTTAAAGTTCTGTCTTCTATCAAAGATGCATTATAAGATACTAATAATCAGGTAGGGATCATTCTTATGGTGTATTGCCTCTTGGCAATACTTGAGTAATATGGGCTATATAATTGCACAGTGTATACTGGCCTTTCTGGACAACAACAATCATTATTAGTAAGGTTCTGGTCGGGTGGTTAAAGTTATACTCCTTGGTCCGGATATTCAAAGGGTTGTGCCTGGTGCAACCCGCATTGTGCCCAGTGGGATATTGAGAAGGCTGCCTGATGCAGCGCAAATCCTGATGTGCCGGGTGCAATGATAATGTATGCAGCACAGATGCGGGGTGTGCCCATGCATATGTGGCACATTCTGATGTTCAGCATATGCTGGCACACCCTGCACTGCACTGCAGGGGGCTCAAAGCTGAGCCCCTGCAAGTACTGAGCAAATCCCGGACACCCACAGGCAGGTTGCTGTATTGCAGAGTGCAACACACCAGTCCAGCCATGGGTGGCCACCTGCTCACCCAGAACACTGTCCCCAAGCACTCACATCCCTGGTGGTCCAGAGGACCCCCCACCCATAGCCATGACACACAGAATATGTTGCTAAAGATATCCTTGAAGTCTAGGTGCCCCCAGTACCCAGTGGGGGGAGCAGGGCAAGGGTTCTGTGTGGGTGGGTGGGGTGGGGTGCCACTGATCACCAGGCATTGCAATCGGGATGTAACCACGATCGCAGCAACAGGTGGGGGTTCCACTAGACCACCAGACCACCAGGGAAGTCATATTGTCATTTATTGGGAATTGGGGACCCAGGTGGGAGCGGGACCACTAGACCACCAGGGCTGGTCATGTTGCATACTCATCGGGAATCGGGGACTGTGGGGCCACTAGACTACCAGGGCTATCTTTAGATACATATACCACATGATCATGGCTACATGGTGGGGGATGCCCAGGATCCCTAAGGACACATCTTGCTGTGCAGGGCACCAGGTGCAAGTCACCAGCCTGCCCTGTGCAAGGCATGCAAATGAGACCATAATGACATGCAAATGGCCCCATTTGCACTTGCATATATTATGGCCTCATTTGCATGTCCCTTGCTGAATATTGCAGGTGATGTGCCTAACGCAACTGCACTTGTGCTGGTGCATCCCCATGATCCCTATCAGTGACTTCAGCGCTGGCGGTGCCACTGCACCATGCACAGTTTGTGTGTTGTCGCCATATTCAATGGTGCTGCACCATGGCAGCACCATTGAATGTCAGATGGACAAAGCAATGGGGCCTGATGGGATTCACAGAATTCTAAAAGAACTAAGGGTAGAACTAGTGACACCGCTTAACTCTCTTCAACAAATCATGGGAGGATGGGGTGGTACCTGAGGACTGGAGGAGGTGGATGTGATTGCTCTTCACAAAGTGGGAGCAGGACAGAGGCAGGAAACTACAGACCAGTTAGTTTGACCTCTGTGGTAGAGAAATGATGGAATCACTTCTGAAGGAAAGAATTGTTGAGTACCTAGAGGCCAGTGGGGCACAGGACCCAAGACAGCATGGATTCACGATGGGAAGGTCGTGTCAGGCAGATCTAATGGATTTCTTAGACTGGGTAACCAAAGCAGTAGACCAGGGAGGCTGTGAACATGGCCTACCTAGATTTTAACAAGGCATTTGATATAGTCCCACACAAAGATTAATACACAAGTTAACCAGCCGTGTGGGTCCCAAGGTGGTAGCCTGGATAAAAATTGGCTAGACAACAGGCCACAAAGGGTAGTAGTAAATGGAGTCCACAGTGAAGAAAGGAGGGTTACTAGTGGGGTACCGCAGGGTTCAGTACTGGGACCGGTCCTTTTAATGTCTTTACAAGTGACATTGCAGAGGAACTGGAAGGAAAAGTATGTCTCTTTGCATATAACACAACGATCTGCAACAGGGTTGATACACAAGATGGAGTGGAAAGGATGAGAAGGGACTTGGCAAGGTTGGAGGAATGGTCAAATGATGGCAGCTCAGATTTAATGCAAAGAAGTGCAAGGTAATGCACCTGGGAAACAAAAACCCAGGGAAGAGTATACAATGGGGGTGAGATACTGACAACAGTAAAAATAGAAAGAGACCTGGGGTAATTATATCAGATGACCAAAAGGTGGGCAAGCAATGTGAGAAGGCAGTAAGGAAGGCTGGTGGATACTGGGATGCATAGGGAAAGGCATCAATAGTAGAAAAGAGGAAGTTGTTATCCCTCTGTACAGACAGTTGGTGAGACCCCATCTGAGTACTGTGTGCAATTCTGGAGACCCCATCTCCGCAAAAACATAGACAGAGTGGAGGCTTTCCAGAGGAGGGCACCAAAATGGTGCAGGGTCTGCACCAGAAGACATATGAAGAAAGACTAAAGGAGCTTAATATGTATACCCTTGAGGAAAGAAGAGAGAGAGAGAGAGAGAGAGAGAGAGGGGACATGACAGAAACTGTCAAGTACCTCAAGGGACTCAACAAAGTCCAAGAGGGTAGCATCTTTCAGAAAAGAGATGTGCAAGAACAAGGAGGCACAATTTGAAGAAGAGAGGAGGACAGCTCAGAGGTAATGTGAAAGTATTTTTCACAGAGAGGGTTGTGGATGCATGGAACAGCCTCCTGAGTAGGTCGTGGAGTCAAGAACAGTGGGGAATTCAAGAATGTAAGGGACAGACATAAGGCAGTCCTAGTGGGGGGTAGGAGGAAGTAAGCTGTTAACTAGGATCTGCAGCTTATCTGTTAGGTAGGAAATGGGCAGACTAGCTGGGCCAAGCAGTCCTTATCTGCCGTCAAATTCTATGTTTCTATCACCTGGAGCTGGTCCTGGGACATCACAGTTGCACTGCACCCAGGCTGCGCCACTGCCTGGTGCAGTCTGAATATCCCGCCCTGCCTTCTTTCTAGCAACAATTTATGCTGTGGTAGTATTTGTAAAATGGGTAAAGAAAATACTTAATCCTGATTGGTTGTTACCTGTAAATTAAATCAGTCTTATGCACAAAGAAAACAAGTTCAAGCAGTGGAATTTGGAATTTGGTCAAGTCACATGCAGAATTAATGAGTCACCTCACTCTCCCTGATTTCCATCATGAACATGGCTGCCACCTTTCCTCATATTTAACACCCTTAAACTAGACCCTAAAAGTACAACTTTCTTACACAAAACATCAACAAATAACTGAATGTTCTTTCCTCTCACAATCCTCTCTTTACATAAATAAAATCATTTTGAAATCTCAGTGCTAGTTAGAGTTTTAATTTCTTGTGTTTCTTTGATGGCCATAAAAAATAACCCTTCTATCCTTAACAGCTTGCTAGTCAAATATCTTCTCCTTACCCTCCACATATACAGTTAAGACTCTTGGCTCCATATGATGCCTACATGTGTGTTTATCTGTGTATTTGTGTATGCCAGTGGAATTCTGCAGAATTTTGTAGTCAGACATTCTATGTAAACATTCAGACTGTGTGAGGAAGCATTCTACAAATGGAATAGTGCAGAATTCTGGATTCTTGTATTCCATAGTAAACAAGCACACCATCTATTGACTAACACGTGGAAACTGTCTGTGGAGGGATTATTTAATATTTTTATTAGCAATATTTTTTTATTTTCCTAGTGCATTAAGGCATTCTGGGGTGTGCACTGTACTGTGATAAACAGTGTTGCAGGAGCTGAAGACACTTGGTCTGTGTCCTTCTGCCTTACCGTACCCTTGGGTGTGTGTTTATCTCAACACAATGCACCCATTATATCTTATTCCTTATGTGGTGATCAGAGCTGTATGGAATTCTAGTTCTGCTTTTGATGGAATTCTGTGGAATTTTAAAAATTCTGCCTAATTCATCAGAACTTCATTGAAGTTGAATTCCAAAACTCTGAAAGTCGTATTTAACAATGGACTAGTAACTCACAATTTACATAAAACATGGATTAGTATTCAGCAGTTTACAAAATGACAAATTAGGTTTCTGCAAAATTTAGAAAATTTATTCATGGTTTACATGAACGTGGAAAACTAATTCATGGTTTTAATTAACAGACTTTAAGAATTCCAAGGAATTTATCAAAAAATCAAAAATTCCTGAAAAGTATTTCAGAAGTGGAATTACCATGCTGTGGAATAATGCATTCTGAACAGCTCTAGCAGGGACAGTTATTGGAGAAAATACAAGAATATATGAGCAGTAAATTATGAGATAAAATACATATTTAGGCATGTGATATAATTAATACAATAATTTAAAAACTAACCCAGCTGCTGAACTACTTACTTGCTCATAGGCTTTGATGGTTGCCTTCAACTGTTTAAAGTTTCTTTTGTCAATATAAAGGTAAATGAAGATTCCTCTGTGCCTACAATGCTTCTCCTGCCTTAAAAGAAAAATAATTCCTGTTATTTAAATTCCTGTATGAGGTTCCGATAATTTATAGTCAATAAGGCAATGGCATATCAAATATTACACTATTATTGGCTTTGGTACCTACAGTAGCTATGAGACAATACAGTTGTGACATAAAATCAGTTAGTGAAGGTAGCAAAGATTAATTCAGAATAAACATAAAAGACATGCTGGATGTAACATGGACTCAAAACGCGGAAACAGAGAATCTGTAAATTGAAACTTCTCAAAATGATGCGAGGACACAGATGTACTATCCAATATTTTGTGTCTGGACTTCATGTTATTTAGATGAAATTATTCATTTATTTATTTATTGAAAGAATCAGAATTACAACCTTTGAGTCAAGGACTCCTTTGCAAAAGCTTCACGTCAAAAATGAAATAACATAACAGGGTACAAGAAAGACAAGAACAGAGCAATATTACAATGTTGAAAAGAGGACAAGTAACAAAATGCAGGGTGGAGAGATACAGCCTGAGTCAGACAGTGAGCAGTAAACAACAATAGTTACAGTATCAAAAGACAGTGATCAATAAAATACAGTCTGGTTACAATTTCTGCAGGATCAAGCAGTAGGGGCAGACCCCAGGTCAAAGGAGAAGTGAGGAGAGTGATGGGTGACTTGTGTCCACATTGCAGATAGGGCCAGGCACAGTAGCAGCAGGAGCGGGAGAAAATTTCCGAGTGGAGTCAAGTTTAAATGGGCCTAGGCTGCTCCAGAGAGACAGCAGGAGGTAGTTTATTAAACCGGAGGGGCCCTGTGGAAAAAGGAACATTGGCCCAGGGAAGTCCTGCAACAGGGTACTAAGAGAGGGGCGGACAGAGAGCTTTGAGTTGTCCAGGGTTGGGTGCAATGCTGCACAAGATAGCGAAGTCCTAGGGGAGGAGCAGAATGAGAGCTTTTCTGGCAAGGAGACAGGTCTGGTATCTGAGCTGTCTGTCAAAGTTAAGCCGGTTGGTGCGATGGCAGAGCTACAGGTATGGATCCACCAGTCACATTCTGTGACAAGTCTGCAGGCTTTATTTAGGGAGACCTTAATACAGTGTAGGGCGGTGTGGGTGTCAGCGAAGCAGAAGGCGATAATCCCATAGTTGATATGTGAGAGCACAAAGATGTCACAGCAAGGTTTAGGGGTTTGGGGCAGGCAACCCCTATGCCTATACAAGATCCCTATTCTAGCATTAATAGTGGAGCAGAGGAGATTGATGTGTTCATGGAAAGTGAGAGAGGAGACAAGGATGATGTCTAGATATTTAAAGGTGGGTACTGGGTTAAGTGAGGAGCAGCTGGAGTTGAGGATGGTGAGGGAAAGATTTTATGTCTGTTTTGTCTGTGGGTGAAGAGCATAGCCATGTTTTTTGTAGTTCATGACAAGGTGATCAAGAATCAGGCTTCAGCCTCAGTGAAGGCAGCTGCAGGAAGGCTTGAAGAAAGGGGTCAGGGTGACTGTCGAATATGACCGCATTGTTGGTGTAAAAGCACCCAAACCAAGCAGGCCTCGGGAGGGTGTTCAAGAACATGCTAAACAGGAGGGAGCCCAATATAGAGCCTTTGGGTACCCCAGAGTGAACTGGTTTACTGGGAGAGGTGGTGTTTAACTTGACCCTCTGGGTTCTATCACTCAGATAGCTTTTAAACCAGGTGGTGGCTTCCAAAGATAGCTCCAAGAGGGGCAGGGATTGTAGGAGAAGCATGTGACTGACAGAGTCAAAAGCCTTGGTTAAATCAATATAGATAGAGCCAACCAAGTGTCCTTGGTTAAGGGCTTTGTTGATGAAGGTGATGTATTCATAAAGGGCAGTAGTACTCGTCCCTCCTGAAGCCATGTTGCTCAGGACAAAGCAGGTCATATTTGGTGAGATAGTCGGTGAGTTGGTCTGACACTATTTTTCTAAAGCCTTGGTCCCCACCTTCATGGATTGGGGTGATGACGGCTGATTTCCAGCATGTTGAGAATTGTCCAAGGCAGAGAGATTGGTTGAGGATGTCAGTGAGGGGGTGATTATAGCATCTAAGGTGAGCAGGACAAGTTTGAGGCCTGGTGAGTCACTACTGAGCGTGATTTGCTCAGGGCTTTGGTAGGTATGGTCTTGCCTCATGTGGGAGAGTATACAGAGCCTGAAGGTGGGGTGGTTGTAGGATGGGAGGGTTGGGGGCAGCTCAGGGACGGATCAAAAAATTGGGGTGCAGAACACTGCTGAGGTCAGAAAAAGGCAGAGTCAGGGTATCGCAATTAGAAGGGTCTTGGGATAGGGAGATATTTACCAGCAGTTGGGCAGGGGGTGGCGTTTGTCCACTAAGTTCTTTAATGTTATTCTAGAACTTATGCCCCCAAGCCCAGGTGGGAAGACTGACTCCTAGTAGTGGGTGGCTTTGGCTTTCGAATTTCCCAGGTGCATTTGTTCCTGAGTTCCTGTATAACTGCCAGTCATGTGGTTTGCTCAATTCATTAGCTAACTGCCACTGGTTGTCCGCTTGCTTCATGAGGTCAAGTATTTATTAATTTTTATTTAGTTTTTGTTGACGGGTAAGAGCACTAGACAGATTCTGCCTATTTGCAGGCATGACCTGGGAGGGGGATACAGATGAATGCCAACTGACCTTGAACCAGATTAAGCTGTTGGTGGTATTTTTAGTGAATGGGAAATTTGGCCAGGACACTGGGAAATTCCCCTACTCTTTGGAGGAATCTTTGGTGGACGGACGCAAGATGGCCACTATGTCCCAATCTGCAGAGTTGATGGATGTGTCTGAGCAGCGGAGTGGGCGTCCTCACCAGCACCTGAAGGTCCCTATACTGATCCATTTGTTTCTGATTTGTCTGCTGTGTCTAAACCTCCGAATTGATCTCTGTTGAGCCTGTGGCTTCTGGTACTTCTACTCAGTCTGCTCATACCAGTCTAACAGAGGACTATGCTGCAGTTCTTTTCAGAAGGAGCATTTATTGGAACGACTTTTGGCAGAGGAGAAAGCTGTGTTTAAAAAAGCGTCTTAAGGAGCTAGCTACTTGGTCTGATGTTTCAAGTTTGACTCCTTTGGCTTCCCGTAGTTCTGGTTTGCGAGTGGATGATGCGAAGTCTAGCGCATCTTTGGAGGTGCCAACCCTGACCCTTCTGCCTGCTGTATCGATTGTTTCCGGGCTCTCCTTCTTCATGCTCAGTAAGTGCTCCTGTTCAAGTTCCTTCTGAGGTACCTACTTTGCTGCCGAATTCTAATGCTGGTGACTGCGCTTTGTTGGGAGCTCCGACTGTTGTAAAAGTGCTTTGGTATGTCTGCCAATGTGGTGTTGTACTCGGGCCGTGTCAAGCGGTCCACAGTACTGTTCCCAGCGCTCTTTCCAGTCAGGGAGGTGTCTGATTCTCTGGCGGTGCTCAACACGGTGGACAGTCCTTTCCTCTTTCTCCCCTGCTGAGGATGGGGTTTCTTCCAGACCTCATGTGAGCCCTTCTTTAGCGCTGTGGCTTCTGGCGCCTGGTCTCCTGAACAAGCAATATCCGTGGCAGGATGGGCGAACTCCCTCTGGGGCTTGGGTCCCTGATCTTTCTAGGGATGATGTTCGGGCTATTAATCAGCAAGGTGCCACTGGGGATTTACAACTTTCACATACCGCCTCTCCTAGTCCTGTTGCTTCTGCTTCAGCCAGTGTTTCTGTTTGTCCTGATGTTCCCCTCTTCCTAAGCTTGGATTGCCCTCAGCTGCTGGTTTGCACCCTGGAGTACATGGGGCAGTTCCCCTCTTCCTTTAAATTGTCTGATTTATTTTCCAACAAGGAGAACCTGCACCTCGTCGGAATGCTGTGCGTTTGCTGTATAAAGGTGGTTTAGAAGACCCTCGGATAGACTTTATATTTCTAAACTGTTGTTGAAAGGCTCTATGAAGTTTCAGTCATCTGATATTTATGCATTAATTCATTTGGGGAATGCTAATTTTGATATTAGTTTTAAATCTTCAGGAGGTTTGGAGCGTTTTGGTCTCTGTATCAGGGGTTAAGGATTCCCTCTTTGGACCCTTTTTGCTATCCCTCTTACCAAACCTTTGGTTAAACTAATTACTATTTTGTTTTTCGTAATGAAGGGGTTCATATAGAAGATATATTGTTTTGGTTGCGTGAGAAATGTGAAATTTTAGATAAACCCGTTCCTATCTTTGATAGCGAACAGATTTGGAATGGGGTTGGAAAGTACGGGAAGTTATTTTGTCTGATAATGGTCACAACACCTTCCGAATAGTTTTTTTGGGGAGGGACAGAGGGTGTTTGTTTTATCGGTCAGCCTAAGGCTTGTTTTAAATGTGGTTCTAGAACCCATTTAAATACCTTGTGATACTCAGCGCTGTTCACACTGTTTTGAATTTGGACATTTAGCTGCTCGTTGTTTGAATCTGTTTAAATGTAACTTATGTGAACAGTCAGGTCATGGGTATGCTAAATGCCCCTGGGCCTCCATAATCGAGATAATTGCATCTCGCATGAAAGTTTGATTACAGGTGCTCAGCCTGGTCCTGTGCTCATAGCACGGCCCTCTGCCACGTCTCCTTCCCTTCCCCAGACATCCCCTCCAAGTGTTGTATCTGGTTTGGTTGTAAACTCTGTTTCAGATACATCTGTAGTGCTGGGTTGACCGATAGTGTACAGTCCTCCCCTCGGAGGAAAGTACTGTGGCTGTTCTAGGCCTCCTCCTCCTGTTCCTGTTTCTTTGGATCAGTGTGAGATTTCTGACATGCCCCCCGTCCCAAGAACTTCCCTTTAAAAAGTGACTGCCAAAACGCCACAGGTCTGGCAAACTGGTTCCTCCTCATCAGATGCCCCAGGCCTCTTCAAGTGGTGATACTTGTGCATCTTGGAAGGTGGGTAATAGTTTTGCAGTTCTGGGTTCTAAGGAGGAGTCAGAGGGTGATGAATCTGATCGTTCCTCTAAGGCTTCTTTGATTTCTGATACCTTTTCTGAAGGGAGGATGGTGACTTGAGAAAGGCTGACAGCTTTCCCAGGCGTTCTCAAAGGAGGCAGTGTCTAAAGTTCCTTGATGGTATTTTTTTCCATGGGGTTCATCGTTTTTTTATTTTAATTTGTCTCATGACCTCCTTAACAGTTACTACACTAAATGTAAATAGTATGAAAAGTCATAGGAAAATGGTTACAACTTTGTCATGTTTACAGCATCTGCGTAATGATATTATATGTCTCCAGGATACTAGGTTGAAAACTGTTTCTGAAGTTCAACAGGCCCGTAATCTTTGGTCTTTGGGGATGTCCTTTTGGTCTAATGGTGAAGCTCTTTGTGAAGGGTGGGTATTCTGTTTACCAACCCAGCTTACGGGTCTCTAAAATGGTGGACATTTGCCCTGGGCGGGCGATCTTATTGGATATTAATTTTGGAGACATCAGATTTCGTTTGATTAATATATATGCCCCACAGACCAAAGCTTTGAGGTTGCACTGTTGAATGGCGTTCACCCTTATTTGCATACTTCACGTTTGATTGTTTGGGCTGGAGATTTTAATTGTGTCCTTCATATTGCTGATAGAGGAATGCAAACGGCCAAATTGTTTTGTGATTCCCAGAAAGTGAAGCAAATTCTGGATACTGCTCAGCTAAGGATGCTTACCGTTGTGTTAATCCTGATGGGGTAGGACTTTTTAAGAATAAGTTATCTACCGAATTGATTTTGTTTTCTTTCCTTCCTTTCCATGTTGTGCAGACTACCTTGGGTTTGGGAATTTTCTGACCATAAATCTTTATCAGTCTGTATGTCTTGGGATGGTGCCCCACGTTGTAAACCAAATATTTGAGACTGAATGACTCCTTATTGTCTGATGATTCAGTTCAGTCTGCTTGGCGGTCAGAATTTCATGAATGATTGTCTGTTTTGGATGTTTATGAGGATATTGCTACTTGGTGGGAAGATTCTAAAACTGCTTGGAAGGTTTTTTCAATCCTTGTCAAAAAAAGATTACTGCCCAATATTTAGAATATCTCCGCTGCATGCAGTTGCAAAATTGATCTCCTTAACTGAATCTGAAGGATTAGATTATAGTTCTCAAATTAGTAAGGTTAAGAACCTTATGTTCCAATATAAATATGATAGGGCTAAATCTCTTGCTTTTGAACATAGGTTCGGTTTGAAAATGCATAAAGGTGCATTAGATCCCTTTACTGACTGTAAAACTAGGGTTGAGGCTCGGGTTATTACTGAATCATTGACTGCTTCGGAGATTTAGTGCGGACCCCGCTGCTTTATTGGTGTGGTCCGTGATTATTTGGCTAGCTTGTATCATGAAGATGCTACTGTTCACTCTGAGTTGTTAGACCTTGAAGCACTTCACTTACCTGTTGTAAGTACCACAGAATGCACCGTCTGTTGATGGATATTTCGAGTTGGAAGTGACTGAATCTATTTTTCTTTACATACTGATTCTGCTCCTGGTACGGATGGTTTTGGTGTGGCATTTTATAAAACCTTTCACTGTACCTTGGTCCCTGTATTGACGTCTTTGTTTAATGCTTTATTATCATTGGCTAGATTGGCCCTTCTATGAATCAGGCATTGGTTATTTTACTGTATAAAAAGGTTTGAAGTCAGATTTGCGTAATTGGTGGACCTTAAGTTTATTAAATACTGATTATAAAATTCTGAGTAAAATTTTGCTGCGTAGACTTACACCTATTGTGGATTCATTAATAAGTCCTTATCAAACTTGTTTTGTTCCTGGTCACTCTCAGAATGATAATTTATTGATCATTCATGAACTTTTCTGCATCTCAAACTGATACTTTTCAGGGTTATTTACTTAGCCTGGACCAAGAAAAGCATTTGATCGTGTTTCACATGGGTTTCTGTTTTCAGTTCTGCAAGCGTATGGTTTCCCCTGTCTTTATTGATTGGTTACGGCTATTATATCGTCTGCTTCTTTGATACCTAATGTTAATGGTTGGTGTGGTTCTCCTGTTGCTGTTCAAAGAGGTGTTCGTCAAGGCTGTCCGTTGAGCCCGTTATTATATGTGTTTTACATTGATGTTTTTATTCGAATGGTTAGTTCAATAATGGTTTAGCAGGTGTGCGGGTGGCTGGGAATGTCTTGCCTATTAAAATTCTTGCATATCTCGTGGATGATTTGATTGTTTGCTTAAGCTCGCTTGCTGAAGAATCTGTATTTGCTACTGTTTGAATTCCTTTTCCCAAGCCTCAGGTTCCAAGCTTAATTATGATAAGAGTAGAGGTTTTCCTTTGGCTGTCGCCTATTCCAGAATCTGGTTCCTTGTAGGTATTACGGTTTCCAAGGATCCTATTACTATTTTAGGGATTGTGTTTGGGGATATGGATATGATGTATCTGAACTGGTTTCAGAAAATTAATGTAACCCAAGGGTGAGTTGCTCGCTGGAAAGGAAACAAATTGCAAAAGCGAAGCGTGTTTTACTGATTAAGACTTTATTGCTGCGATTTTTTGTATTTAAGTTATGTTTTCCTCCACCTTCATCTTTGTTTACATCTTTATATAGTGTTTTTCAGGCTTTTGGGGAGCAGATTGAATCCTATTAAAGAGGGTTCACATATAGGACTCTTAGTCAGGGTGGTGTTGGTATGGTTCATCCCATAGCTTTTTTTGTAGTATTTTTTATCCAGTAATTTTTTCCCTTTACTACGACCTGGCTTTAAGCTTTGGTCCCCTTATGTTAATTTGTGGTTTTGCAGAGTCTACCACTTTGGAAATCTGGTAGTTGGTCTTCTTTGTTTTGGACTCCTTCTCTTCCACCGTATGCCAAAGAAGTTTTCCGTTCATTGAAAAATGGAATCTAACTGTGCCCAATTTGGAAATCTTAAGCCGTAAAATGTTATATAGTTCTATTGTTTCAGTTGATTTTCTGACCCCTTGATTTTCCCAGACTGTACTCCTCAGTCTCAGAGTCAAGTCTTACGTTTACTCTCAATGGCAGGATACCTAACTTTATATGGGATAGTGTTTGGCTTGGCTCTTATGGTAGGTTGCCTGGGTAATACGCATAAGCATAAGCAATTATGTGATAGATGGTGTACACGTCCTTTATGTCATTCTGAGTTAGAAACACAGAAACATCTTTTTCAGATTGTTCATATATTAAGCCCTTTTGGTTTTGGTTGCGGCGATGGAATGAACCTTTATTTTCTTTTATTTCTTATGAGACGTTAATGTATGGGTCAAATGAGGGTGAATGGTCTAGGTATCCTGCTCATACGTTGCTTTTGATTTTTTTGTTCTTCGATTTTATATTTGGCAGTCTAGAACTTTCTGGTCTACCCAACAACGTACTGTCTCATTTGAGGACCTTTTCTACAACATTTCAAATACTGTTTGAACTGTGTATAATTTTGATTTGAAAAGTTTGGTCACCCTTCATGTTCTGCTTTATGGGTGAATTGTGTTGGTTGGTTGTGATGTAGTTTTCTTTTTCCTTTCTGTATTTGTTTGTATATTGTTTGAAGTCCTCCTTTAATAAAAATTCCCCTACTCTGCAGTTGGGGAGACTTTGTCCCTATGGCTGACTTCCAAGATGGCCACGTGGCAGGCCACAGGGAAGAGGAGGTGGAGGAAATGGAGCTGGAGTTAGGGAATACAGAGTCTGGTGATTTAATGACTGGAAATGTGCCTCAAAATATGGATGGAATTGAAAAGGCTGTTCTAGGTGCCAAAACTGAGACATCGGAATCAGGAATAAATAATCGTTTAATGACAACCCACTTACCAGAATTGCCAGCTGACAGCTCTTTGGGCTTAAGTGATGCAGTGAAACTCTGGTGGAAACTCTGGGTGAGTCTGGAGAAAAAAATCCTGAAGCAGAAGCATTACTGTAGCAACTTTCGATTCGGAGGAGAAAAGTTTCTTACTCAAAAAAATGCAGCTCCGGAAAAACTGATGGAGATTCAGGCTGACAAGGAAAAGAACCTGTCAAGCCTACACAGCTGAGCCACAATGATGTAGCTTCATCAAAGGACGCCAGGAAGCTGAGCAGGCTGTAGAACATGTGGAATGAATGGAAACTCAGAAGCAAAGTAATTCTGCAGCTATTCGTCGGGAATGACACTTACGGGCAACACGGAGCCTGGCCTTAGACGCACTGAAGAAATGAGCAACATATTGGAGCAAACATGATCAGTTGGCAAAGCCCCTGCAAAAGTAGGTTGGGAAAGAGATGCACGATCAGGTCAGTGGGTTTCTGGAACCTCGCCTATCTGAATGCCAGTAGTAAACAAACAAATTTTACAAGTAGCACAAAATGCTGAGAGCTCTAATAAAGATCAAGGCTTGGAGGTAACTCCAGATCTAGCACTCATTCAAAATCCCATACTAAAATGTCAAAGCAAGGTCCAGCTACTTTAGATTTGGTGCAAATAAATTAAACTGGGGGACTCCTCAATGTATATGAAGCAACACCACAAAGGCCTCTGAATATTATCCAGAAAGATGCCCTTGCTCTTTCTCCTCTCTTTTAAACTGCCTATATTCCTGCAAAAGGCATAATGCTGTAAGATTGTCCTACACTGGAGGTATGCCTGAACTCCCAGACAGGTTGTTTGTGGCAAAACTCTATTGAAGGACTCAATGAAGTTCTTCTTGAATGAAATCTATGCTCTCATCCATATATCCGGTGAAACAACCTTTGATGTAAGCTTTAAATCACTAAATGAATTGGAGAGATTTTGGATAAAGTACAACACTTTGAAGAAAACTGCTTTATGGGTGCCTTTTATTGCCATATGATTAACTAAACCTGCTCAAAAACCATTACAGTGTTATTTCACAATGAGTGGGTTAGTGTGAATGACCTAACCTACTGGCTGAAGCAGAGATGTACCATAATTGAACCAAGCAGCTATCTGGACACTGAAAATATATGGACGGATGGGTGGAAGGTTAAGGTGATGTTAAAACCACAGAAACTGTTGACATTCATTTACCAAACTCTTTTTTCCTAGGAAGGGACAGAGGCATACTGTTTTATGTGGGACAGCGAAAAATGTGTTATATATGTGGTTTAGTGGCTCACCTTAGTAGCATATGTGATCAAACACGATGTAACATATGTGGTGAGTTGGGACATATGGGGTCACAGTGTACAAGTGACTGTAAGTGTAATCTCTGTGATGAGATAGGCCACACGTTTCAAAACTGCAAGTGGGCAGCACATAATATACCAGTCCAAGCCGATGGGAGAAGCAATGCTTACTAATCATTTTAATGCAGAATAATAGATTGGGAATACATAGACACCAAGGGAAGACTGAGGCGACAAAACAGAAAGACACCCCTGGCCTCAATCTGGATCCCAATCAGGGTGGATTGCAGGGAGGCCTAGTCTTAGAGCAAAGACAATAGGTGGTGAGGCCTAAGTCCCAGAATTTGAGTGCATAGAAGATTGTACCAGGCAATTGTACAGTGTTAGATACCTCTGCTGGAGGTCCAGACACTTCTGGTGCAGGAAACAATGGGGATCTGATGCCCCCCCCCCCAGTTGTAGAACCAGAAGACACAGTAATCTCAACCAGACATAAAACAATAGCTTCTGTGTCTCAGACTCAGGTGAAACAAGTCCCAGTACCTTTGACCAATAAATCGGATATTCTGCCACTTGGGACTACTGAAGATGAACTCTGATGATTCTTTAGTGGCATCTTCCATGCTTGAAGCTACTACAGACATGGAAAAGCAAGAAAGAGATAGAGGACCCCAAAAAGGAAAGCTAAGCTGAAAAACAGAACATAAGGAGGGATATAAATAAAGTAGATGGTTATGGCTGTCTCTTTTCATGTTATACTATAAATATGAATAGTATGAAGAGGGACAGTAAAAGGAAAATAGTCTTTTCTCACCTATCTTCCTTTCAGTATTTTCTTTTACAGTATGTATGTCTACATTCTCTAAGAGAAACCAAAGTAGCCCCAAAGGATGGTTTGTAGGACCTTCCTATCGGTCCATAGGGCAGGAATCCTGTTCAGGTTTAGGATTCTGTTTATGCCAGAGCTTAAAATTCTAAAGCTCTATGACTTAGTGCCTGGTAGAGCAATGATCCTGGATATTCTGATACAGGGCACACTGTATAGGTTAATAAGTCTGTATGTGCCTCAAACAAAGGCGGAACGCTGTGAAATTCTTAATCAAATCCAGCCTTTCTTGTTCACAGCACACCATATAATTCTCTCTGGTGATTTCAATTGTCCACTAGTAGCTAAAGCTTCAAAACAATACTGTGGCTCAAACCTTCTGGCCCAAATCATACTAAAAGCACAGTTGAGGGATTCCTATCACTTTCCCACACAGTTAGCTACTCCTACTTTCCCGAAGGACCTTTAACTTCAAGAACTGATTACATTTTATTCCTCAAGCATTTATTCGCTGGGTGAGGGTGCTTTACTCATCACCAACAGTGAGAGTATCCTGTAATGGTTCCCTGTTTGCATCCTTTCCCCAGCATCACAAGGAACCAGACATGGTTGCCGACTTTCCCCAGACTTATTTAATTTGTTTTAGAACTTCTCATTCGTAAGCTCAACTGTTCACGCATCTCTGACATAGGAATAGGTGAGAAGGATTACAAATTGTCCGTCTATGCAGATGACATAGTAATGCACATTTCTTCCCGCTCAGTCGCTTCCTGCTATCTTACAGTTAATTTCACAATTTGGTGCAATTTCTAATTACAAGTTGAACTTACATAAGACTGAGGTTATGCCCTCAATAAATACACTAACAAAGCTGACCTGCAACATTTGGGCCTCATATGGATAAAGGACAATTTGAAATATTTGGAATAGTCCTCAACACCTCCTCCCGGAAGGTCAAACAGAACAGTCTTGACTCGGTGATTGCCAACATCAAATTGGACATAAATAGATGGAAAACACTACCTTTGATGCTATGGGGAAGACTCAGTATTGTCAAAATGAACATTCTACCCCATTTGTTATATTCCCTCAGTTGTTCAATAGGTTTCTCCCCAAAAATTGGTTTGCCCAAATAAACAGAATGATAACTAACTTTCTTTGGCAGGGCAAGAAAGCTAGAAGAACTTACACCAAGTTAATGCATCACAAAATGGATGGGAGACTACAGGCCCCAATCTATGCCTATACTACTTGACAATACACCTTGCAAGGTCTCTTCACTACACGCTACCTCAGGAGCATGTAGCGACCTATGTACCCCTTATGGGTGGAAATTGAAACTGCCTTATGTTCTCATCATGGTGTAGACATCAGGGCCTTACCTTTTATCCTGAAGAAAAACTATCTATTCAGCTACAGCATACCTTGTTAGGGGATTCCCTCATGTCCCAAGCACAGCTAAATAGGTTTTGAAAGTGAACTCAATAGGACAGCTCCCAAACACTATTTGAGAACACTCATTTTCAGATATCAGGCAAGATTCTCTCTAGAGATAAATTCTGGCCAAACATGAATGTGAGTCGGTGGAAAATTTAACACTTCATCAACATTTATTGACATTCCAGGAAGCCAGTCACATTTATGGTTGGAACACAGGCCTGGTTTTCAAATACTTTCAAATTACACACATGCTATATGCAGCCTTGGGCAAAGGTCCATGGGGATCACCTCTTCAGACTGCAATCTCCTCCAACTTAAATTCACTTTCCAAAACCCACTTGATTTCATACTCAAATCACTACCTACAATTATTCTTTGATCCAGGGGATATGCCACAATTCTATTGGTGGGATCAAGCCCTTCCTCCACTTCATCCCCAAGCAACTGGACCTGAATATGGAAGCATCTTTATAGCCTGATACATTGGGATCATTATAGGTACATGCAGTTTCATATTAATCATGATCTCTATTATACTCCCTTCAGAGTGCATCAAATGGGTTATTTACCATTGAATCTTTGTACTAAATGTGGTAAAGAACCTGGTACTTTATTACATATGTTATGGTCATGTGAGACTATTTCCCATTGTGGGCTACCATTCAAAATAAATTAGACCCTTGCTTGGCCTTGCACAGAAATTTGATCCTGGAGTCTGCATTATAGAGGAATACACAGATAATCTTGTCGGTAATCAATGCCCACACATGGCCCTGATATCAGCCTGTGCCAAAAGATCATACTTAGGCACTGGAAAGACCACATCACCTAAAGCTATGTGGAGTGGTTTAAGGAAATTCTGTTTGCTCTACAGGCAGAGTGGACAATAGCTAGTATGGCTAATAACATACAGTACAATCAGGTCTGGCAACCCTTATATACCCTCTTGACAATACAGTAAATTATTGGAGAACTGGTTTGAACTAAAGATATTTTCCTTATGGGTATTAGGATACGCCTCCTACAATATTAGTTTAAGTGTTCAGATTGGTTGGCTTTTAAAACATTTCAGGTGGAGCATATTTCTTTTCTCTTTCCTCTTTTTCTTTCTTCTTTCACTGACTCATACAGATGTATATGGTGGAAAAGGAGGAGATGGGGAATGGGGAGGGATAGGGAGGCAGAGAGGTAGTGTTAGGTATTTTATAATTATATTTGTACAATGTTCACCATGCAAACTGTGTTATGTACTATATCTGTATATCTCATGCTAATTGTTGAAATCTGTATGTCCAACACTATCTGGCTATTCAATAAAGTGTGTTAAATGAAAGAATTGATTAAATTGTTATGTCAAACAAATGCATATACAATCAGGGTCACATTCCCAGTAGAATTTTCAGACCACAAGATAGTGGGAATTAAAATAGGAGTCCATATGGGGATAAAAGGGGCTGGAGTTTTGGAAAATGAATGTTTCTTTATTATCAGATGCTTACATCCTACAAAGATGTCACCACTTTCTATTGGCAAGGAAATCTGTATTTATTATTTTGGAGGACCCCAGTCAATGGTGGGAGGATACGAAGCAAGGCTATAAAAACTTTGTAAAACATATAAGTAAAGTGAAAATAAGAGACAATATTTTAGTTATTTACATAATAGGCAGCTTTTACAACAGCTAATGTCCACATCTAATGAAACAGGACAGAATCTCAGCATACAGATAAATAATGTAAAACAGCAGATGAGGGATTTTCATTCCCAAAAGCTCAGACTCTACATTATCAGCAACAGTTTGGTATTAAAGGGAAAGTAAATGTAATATGCCCTTTTGACAGCTACAACACCAAAGTACAGGCAAAAGAGATGACCTCCTTGAAAGGGAATGATGGTGCAGAACATATGAATAAGAAGGAGATTTTAGATATTGTCAGTAATTATACTTCCCAGATGTATGCACCATATATATATATATATATATATATATATAGAGAGAGAGAGAGAGAGGGAGGGAGGAGAGGGGCCACTTAAAAGTATCTGGAGAATCTATATATCCCAGCAATAGACCCAAAAGTACTAGCTGACATAGCTCAGCCTATACAAATAGAGGAAGTACAAGAGGCATTATCCACCCTGGCAGGAGGAAAGCTCCAGGACCACATGGTCTGCTAATGAAATTCTTAAATTAATAGGTAAAGAGCTATTGTCTGAATTGACACCAATTTTAAACCACATCTTACACACTAAAGAGGTTCCTTTAAAATGAACATGAGTCTCTTAACTTATGTATACAAAAGGGATAAAACACTGTTGCAAAATGGAGACCAATTAGTTTATTAAACTTGGACTTTAAACTTTTAACCAAAGTTTTGGCAAAAGCTAACCTCAGTAGCATGCAGTATTATCTCCACAGCACAAACATATGCCATCCCTGGTAGGAAAATTCAACACCATTTATTATTAATAAGAGAAATTGTAGAGTTAGGGAAAATCGGTACTACAGATGGATACCTGGTCTTTTGGACCAGGAGAAAGCATTCAACAGGATGAGTTATGTTTTTCTAAGAGAAGTTTTGAAATCTTACCAGATTCCTAAAATAATGATAGAATGGTTGAAAAGTATATACAGAACAGCCATGGTAATACTGGTGGTGCAAGGATGGAAAGGCCCTATAATTGTATGGTGGGCAGCTGTTCCGCGGAAATCCATGCCTGGAACAGCGTTGTTGTCCTTCACTTTCGGTCGCGTCCGCGATCTTGTTGTGCTGCACCCAGTCGTCACCGGTGCAGCACAACAAAGATCGAACACATTCGCGCATGCTAATGAGCGGCCTTGCGGCAACCGCAGGCCACTTTGGCGGCAGACACAGAAATAAGCTTTTTCCCCGTGTTCACAGTGTGGTATTTATAGTTGCCCATACACTATAAAGATTGTGTGTCGCAAGCATACACAAACAAAACAGTTTTGCGATCTTGAGGGTTTCCATGGTAGCAGGACTCTCGAGCTCGCTCTCGGGTCTCAGGTTACCATGGAAACCTCTCGATCGCACTGCCTTTGTTGTGTATGCTTATGCATACACAATCCTCTATATGATACATCTTCAAGGGGGGCAAGACAGGGCTGTCCACTCAGCCCTATTCTTTATGGTTTCTTTATAGACCCGGTACTAAGGCAGATAAATAACAATAATTTAGTGTTGCCAATACAAATTGAGTATCAAGATTTTCTATTTAAAGCCATGGCCTATGCCGATGACATGATTATCATTGTCTGGAATCCACAGTCTCTCTCTAAAGTAGTGGAGCTATGTACTTCATTTGGGAAAAGGGCAGGTGCATCACTAAATTTAAATAAATGTATTTGTCAAAGATTAAACTATGCCACAGCATATAGAGGTAGTATTACAGAGTTTCAATACAGCCAGAACCTCTTAATATACTAGAGATATGGTTTGGACCTGGGGAACTTGATTAATTAAACTGGAGCCGAAAGTTAGAGATAGGAAAACAGAAAGCCATGCAATGGAACAGATGGAAACTGAGTAAAAAAAGAATTTATCTTATTAAGACTTTTTAGTTCCAGTTTTTCTATATGTAGTTACATATTCCCTCCCCAAAACAGAGGAAGACAGAATTGCTCAGCATTTTCTTTCATGTGTGCTGGGGTAGTCGCTAAACCCAATAAAAGAAATATTCTATATTTAGCATTAAAACAAGGGGCTTAAATATGATAAATCCTGTCTTATTTTTCAATAGCTTCTTTCTTTCTACTATTATAAAAACCCTACTTGAACATCAGAGTACAGGCTAGGAGAATTTGTTAAAAAGAAATGTTCTCATTGGTTACACTTATGAGAATTGAATACTTTAAAAGTACTCAACAAATCTTTAGAAGTACGGAATACATTAGATATGCGTTTCTGAGACTATGTGGCAGTTAACTGCTCACCAGAAAAGGACTTTATCAAGGAAACAACTCTATTTTTCCTGTTATCTATAACATGCAATGAGGAGGTAGTTTTTGGGAATGTCCAGTAGCCCACACAGAATCATTAAAACAACTACTCAATAATATCTGGTGCCTGAACACATGTGGGATTTCCATTGGTTAGCATGCCATGAAAAATAAACATTAAAGCAAATCAAAAATACAAGAAAGTAGAAGAAAGGTTTTTAGTAGGCTCTTATGCATACAGGAAGAAAACCATACAACACTTATTTATTTAGTTTTTGTTGACTGGGTAAGTGCACTAGACAAATTCTGCCTATTTTCAGGCAAGACCTGGGGAGGAATATAGATGAATGGCAACTACCTCTGAACCAGATTAAACTGTTGGTGGTATTTTTTAGTGAATGAGGAAATGTGGCCAGGACACTGGGGACACTCCTACTCTCCTGTGGGGTCCTCTTACATCCTGGCTTTCTGCCAAGATGGCTGTCTCTGGAAGTGCTGTGGAGGACATGGAGGTGTTGGAGGCAGAGGAGCTGGTCTCCTCCTGTCTCTGGATTGCAAAAGGCCTTACCGATTGTTCCTAATGTTCCTTTCTCTGAGCCTGAGCTGAAATCATCTGCAAGTTTACCATTTCCCCAGAGATTTCGGTAGATCAAAGTAAGCAGAAGATTGGCTTTTCTCAGAATATTGCTACACCAGTACAGCCTGTATCTACTATGGAGTCTTCTAATTCTACAGAGTACCTGTGAATCAGGATGTGGAGGCTTTACTCTTACTTGAAAGAACATTATCTACAAAAAGACAGGAGCTTTTAGCCCTATAGAACACAGCTGCGATGTTGTCTAAAAACTCCTTGCTCTGACTCACAGTTGCAGAATGTTGCATCAGATGCCCGAGTGCAAACTTTGACATTTCCGCATCCCAATGCAGACCGACCGATGCTCCTTTCTACTCCTCCTGCTTTAGTTTCCAGTGGCGATATTGCTGTGTTTTCTGAACCGCTATAACAGAAATCTTTACCTGACTCGATTCCCTCAGAACCTATTAAGCAGGAACTGGTCGGTTGACTCAGCACTTGCTGCGGCGCAGTGGGAGGGGATCCAGTCATAGGAACATGGTGCTCTGGTCCTTCTCCTAGTTGGATCCCGAATACAGACATCCCATAAAATCTGATTCTAAAATTGCCACTTTGTATGTCTTCTGATGTTCAGAATCAAGCCTCTGACTCTCTCCAACGCAGTTTCCCACCCCAGGGCCTGGGGTACGACCTCAACAAACAGAGCGGACAAACTCTCTTTGCAACCTACGGCTACAAAAATGTATGCTTCTTGTTTTCTGTTCCCACTCAACAGGCTAAAAGACATAATGCTGTAAGGTTGCAGTATCATGGGGGGTTACCTGAAATACCTGATAGAAGTTTTGTGGGACGTATTTTGCTTAAAGAATCCATGCAATTTGCAGCATATGATATTCATGCATTAATAAATGTGTCTAATGAGTCACATTTTGATATTAGTTTTAAAACCTTAAAGGGTTTGGAAAAGTTTGGGTCCCAGTTTCACTTGTTAAAACACTCCCTTTATGGGCGCCTTCAAGCGCTATCCCTTTAACCAAACCTGCAAAAAAATATCACCATTCTGTTTAGGAATGAAGGTGTAAGCCTGAATGATATCACGGTTTGGTGAAAGCAAAGAGTGCACAGTACTTTCTGACCCTGAAGCAATTTTTGATACAGAGAATTTGTGGACTGGGGGTGGAAGGTTAGAGTTATGCTCCGAACCATGGATGCTGGTATTCAGCACTTGCCTAATAACTTCATGCTGGGCAGGGATAGGGAGTACTGTTTTATTCAGGGCAGCTGAAAGCATGTTATAAGTGTGGTTCCACGTCTCACCTGAGTAGCATTTGTGATATGATAAAATGTCCTGTCTGCAGTGGTCTTGGACATGCAGGCTCACAGTGTATTATGAACCTCTTTTTGTTTTGTGTGACGACCTAGGACATACTTTTCAGCAATGTTCTGGGCTGCCCATAATTCTACAACCTTGGCAGATGGAGAAGAACAAAGGCTTATTATTACAGTGGCCCAATGCTCAAAGATCAATTGTGTCTTCTGTTCTTCTCCTATTAGGCCCTCCCCTACTGCTTTGGCTAACCTACACAGTACTGCTTCTGCTGTAACTGTTGCACCTTCTAGTGAGAGTTTACCTGAAGCTATCTCGAACCATGCTTAGTCTACCTACCTTCCGATCTTCTGCCTCCTTCCCTGTTATTCCCAGTTGTTCAACTTCAGGCGATACATCTATGAAGCCTCCCCGGTACCATTGGTGAATGATGGAAACCCCCAGACCCTTTCATTACACATTCCAGAATTACCAGGGGTTCAAAAGTTTGATTCACTTTCTTCCAAAGCACAGAAGATGGAGATTCTTCCTTTAGCCAATAAATTTGAATTGTTATGTAATACTTCTGAAAACACCGACTCAGATTCCTCTTCTGTCTTATCCTCTCACCTTGAACTAACAACAGATACTGAAGTCCCTATAGATAATGTGGGGTCTCAAAAAAAAAAAAGCCAAAATGAAACATAAAGAAAGTACCCTGAGAAAAGGTAGGCCTAAGTGAACCTTGATTGTTGTTACTCTTTTGTTCTATACCATTATGTCCTCATCCTTTGTGATACATACTGTTAATGTTAACAGTATTAAAAACAACCTAAGAGATTCAGTTTTCCCTTTTATCCTGCTTTACGGCAGGTATAATACTATTACAAGATGTTAGGTTCTATTTATTGCCCGAAATTTCTAGGGCCCAAAAGCCTGGTATTTAGGCCCTTCCTATTGGTCCTTTGGACAGGAGATGTGTTCTGGAGTGGGTATCCTATTTAATCTTCCTAATATCTATAGTTAAAGTCTTAGATTTATGCCCTGGTAGGGTATTACTTATAGATGTTAAAATCCTTTCTATTCCCTTCTGGATAGTGAATATTTATGCCCAAACTAAGTACCTCAGACTTGAACTCTTGAAAGTAGTTAGGCCTTATCTCTACACTTCTATGCATGTATTTTTGGTGGAGACTTTAATTGTGGTTTGTCCACCAAGGACAGGTCTTCTGCCTCAAAAACCACAAAATTGTTCTGTGATACAAATTTTCTCAAACATCTCTTATTCTCCATAAAGCTCAAGGATGCTTATTTATCCCTCACCCAGGAACATACTCCTACTTTCATAAAGGCCCTCTAGCTACCCATATAGATTTCTGTTTTGTCTCCTCCTTTTACAGACTTCTGCAGCCAAGGTACAAGTAGCTGAATTCTCGGATTATGATTTGCTTACTATTTTTCTTGGTCCTAAAAATACTACAATTTTGGCCCTGGCACTTGGAAATTTAATGCTTCATTTCTACACAACTCTTTGTTATTGGCACATCTCAAGACTTTTTCAAAACAAAAATCATCTTTTTTCTTCATGAAGATCTTTGGTGGTGGTGGTCAGACACAAAGAGGTTAACACGGTTATTGAAAACCTTTAGTAAATCACATCACAGATTGTTATTTTCAATACCATAAAGCAGCGGCATCAGTTACAAAAAATCCTTACCCTTTCTTACACAATCAGTCAAGATTTCTCTACACCGATTAGTACTCTTAAAAAACATTAATGGATTACCATTCGACAAAATATATTTCTATGCAACAATGCCAACGTTTTAGTATAAAAGGCACTTATGATGTGATATGTCTGTTTGCTCATTATTCTAAACAGATTAATGGCAAAACCATTGATATACTTATTACAGAGGATAACCTACAACTTACTGATTCACTGCATTCAAAATTATGGGGCTCTATATACAAAGAATTTATTTAGTCTAGTAGCTACATGGTTGAATGACATATTAGCCTACCTTAGCCTATTAAAATTCCTGATGTACAACAATCAGTGATAGATATGCTTGATTGTGATATTCAGGCATGGAAGTAGTAGAGGTCATCAAAACCTTGTGATCTGGAGTGACTCCGGGTTTGGATGGCCTTCGAGATGAACCTTACAAATTGATTGGTGTTCATTTAAGTGACAAATTGGCTGCAGTATATAATTTTCTTTTAAAGCAGATGCTTTACCACTGGAATTTAATATGGGAAGTACCTTTTATATCTATAAGAAAAGAGACAGAAAATTTCTCACGAATTGAAGGCCTCTTAGTCTATTGAATACAGAATTTTAAAATTCTGACCAAGATTTTTGCTCTTCATCTATGAAGCTAGCTCCTTTTAATTTCAGCAGCCCAATCTAGTAATGTTCAGGAAGAAGCATACATGATCACATCCTATTGTTAAGGAATTAGTGGAACAGGGCAATTCAGATAGATTGACACGTTTCTTGTATTCTTTGGATCAAAGACAAACATTTGATTCAGTGAATCATGACTTCTTAAGGCATGTTTTAAGACATTATAAAGTTCCTGAAATAACCCTCTCTTGGTTATAATTATTGTAGTCTACAGCCACCTCTATTCCTATAGTTAATGGGTGGAAGGGTCCTTTAATACCACTGAAGAGAGGTGTTGAACAAAGATGCCAGCTTAGTCCTCTTCTGTATAGATTCCTTACTTTGCACTGTAAATACAGCACAAAATGTCAGGCCTATTTCTTCTCTGCCACTTTCTGCTTTGGCTTATGCAGATGATATGAGTTTACTGGTAGCCGTTGTTTCTTCAGCACACACATCTCTCCAACTCTGTACATCTTTTGGTCAAGTCTCAGGAGCATCTCTGAATCTGGAGAAATGTGTTGGTCAAAGACTTAGGATTCAGCACTTGAGCGACACAGTAGATTTGTGTATTACACTTTGTGAAACCCTTTTAAGATTTTAGGAATTTTGTTTGGGACTGGTCCTATGGATACTCTAAATTAGAACTCTAAGGTGGAACTTGCACAGGCCAATGTTTCTCTTTGGAACACCTGGAAACTGAGTTAAAAAAAGGGTATATTTAATAAAGTCCCAATTGCTTCCGAATTTTTTTATTTTAGCTTATGTTCCCCCTCACGAGTTTGGAATCTAAACTACTGAGTATATTTTTCAGGCCTTATGGGGCAGCCACCTGAACAATTAAATGTTCTATAACCTGCTTACCTTTGAGGGATGGTGGTCTCAGCATGATACACCCATTATTTTTTACAATAGTGTATTTTTTATGGCTAATCTTAAACCTCTTTTGGTTAATTGCGGTAGGCTGAGAATTTTATTTTTTCAATCTTGTAAACCTTGGTTCCATCTTTGGGAAATTAACAATTTAAAATTCTTACACATATACCTCTACCCCTACATATCTTAGGGACACCTTTTGTCATCTAAAATAATGGAAGATTACTAGCCATATGATTATATCCCTTAATAGGAAAGCTATGTATAAATATTTGATAGATACTGCCTGTTCAGACATTGTGATATTTTACAAATGTCCACCTCAACATTTGACTGCCCTACAAACTTGGTTAAGGAACCCTTGTATCCCCAAAAGATGTAGGATTTACACTGGTTTAGTTGTCATGAGCGGATTAATATAAAGGCTTATCATAAACATAAACAGCTAAATTAAAGATTGTGTTCTAGACCTTCATGTGTGCAACAGGATGAAACAATCGCCACATTATTTTCTTTGTTCTTATATAACAGGTTTTGGTTGTTTCTAGCGAACAGGTGGCAAGAACCCTTGTTTAATTCTATTACCTATGAAATATTGTTATATGGTACATTTCCAGCATGCTGGAAGAAGAGGAATATTGACACTTTAAATTTACTGTTTACAGTCATAAAATGGCATCTATGGAATGCTCGATGTCTTTTCACCTTACAGCAAAGACATGTCCCACCTTATGGTGGTTCAAGGAATTGAACAGGATCTGAAAGACATTTATTTTTCAGAAATGCAAAGTTTGTCACCTAGAACATTGTTTGCTTTATGGAAATGTCTGCCATGGGTTACTGATTCTGATTTTCCTGTTACATGACTCCTCTGTATTTGTTTGACATGTGATTTCTGTTCTTAAGTTTCTTTGTAAGTAAAAATTTCCTTACTCTTTTGAGAAGTGCCATGGGATCTTTAACATCCACCTGAACTACCACAAGAACAGGCAGATGGGACCTCGGTTTAACGTCTCATCCGAAAGACAGCACCTCAGGCGTGCAGCACTCCCTTCATGCTGCACTGTAGTGTCAATATTGGGATATTAACCCAAGTGCCTGGTGTGGGGATTATTATGTTCATGTTCTTTTATTTTGGGGTTTGGGGATTTCCTGGCACAGGAATGGGAAGAAACTATTTGAAGACTATAACGTATTAGACTATGATGTATGGGCGTTTTCTGCAGACTGGGTAAGATGGCATAAAGCACACTGCAAATAATGATGGTGACCTTAAAATGGAATATTTGGACAACACGTTGTGGTTTTACCGTACAACAAAAGAAAGCAGCCATGCTGAGTGATATAACAAAGTAATGTTAGATCTAATGAAATGATATAACATGGAACAAATAAGTTCTCAAGGCCACACTATTGAAATTATGGAAAGGCCTACCTTGGGTGACAGCTAATGATGCACCTGTAACCTGAAAGGTTATTGTTCATATTTTCTGTTATGTTCATTTTTAGTTGGGTTTAATAAGCATGAAATAAATTATCTTTTATGGTTTTCCTTATGATTTTCTTTTTTTTTCAGAATGGGGCATCTTATTACATGTAGGAATTTTTTTTGTTAGTAACCATGAGGTCATGTAAACAGATCTGTTTTCCTAGATGTTTTATTATATAAGTTGAATTTCTTTTGATGGTGTTTTCTTTTATTCACATGTAGTTAAAGTGTTTTGGTATATATCCAATGTTTTGTTCCAATAAAAATTCCCCTACTCTTTCGAGAAGTGCCATGGGATATTTAACGTCCACCTGAACTACCACTAGAACAGGAAGGCGGGACCTCGGTTTAATGTCTCATCAAAGACAGCACCCCAAGAGTGCAGCAACCTCCTCCTCATACTGTACTACAGTGTCAGTATTGGATTTAACCCAGAGTGCTTGGGTGGGGCTACAACTCACATCCTTCTAGTTTCCCAGCCTCAGAGGTGAGTGTGCTACCTACTGAGCCACTGACATGGAGAGTGCGGTGAAGTAGGGTGTGGGAGAGCCAGGGGTATCATCATTTTTAATCAATTGCTTGGAGACCAGGGTGTGCGGTCACAGGCTGAGTTAAATGTAGAGATAAAGTGGTCAAGGGCAAGGTCTATGGTGGGTGTAGAGTTGACAGGGGACCAGTCACAGTGCAGCAAGTACTGCTTAAGCTGGGAAGGGAGCCCTTTTTAAGCAACGTGAGAGGTGAATTTTGGTGGCTGTTTGGAGATACTTTTGAGGTCCATTTGCAAAGAACTAGTGAGTGGTTGCTCAAAGCATCCGGGAGTACTGAAACCTCAGAAAGGTGGCGAGCCTGTTCATGAGGATGAGGTCAATGAGAGTGGAGGTGCCTGTTTTATGATTGAGTCTTGTGGGGATTGGACAACTTGTATGAAGTAAGGGCAGCAATGGAATCTTTGTAGGGGCTGAGGAGGTGGTGAGCCAATTGACATTAAAGTCACCCAAGGCAATGATTTCACTGGAGGAGGCAGCTGGGCAAAGCAGTTCAGTACCGAGTCGAACACAAGCCTTTAGTTCCTGGGGTATATATACCATTATTATGTGGAGAGCTTTCCTGGGCATCAGGTTGGAAGCCTGATGGTGAGGCTTGGGCACCATGGGACGGGGTGGGGGCAACAGGGACTAGAGACACTTGAAGAGGGTAATGGTAGTATAAGGCACAAACCCCTCCCTTCTGACCTGTCTGTCAATTCTGAGGATAGAGCATCCAGGTATATGGATGGCAGAGTCTGGTGTGTCAGGGTCAAGCCAGGTCTCAGTTACTGCTAGTATATCAGGGAGATAAGTGCCATCCAGCCTTGTAGGACATCATGCTTTTTCTGGAGGCTACACATATTGATGGTGGCTATGAGAAGACCACCAGATGGCCCATTGGGGAACTGAGAGATGGGAATGGGCCAGGGTTTGGGTGCATGTTGCCAGATTTTAAGAGGAAGAAGAGAGCATGGCAAGGAGAGCAAGCCTGAGCAATCTATTTATGAGCTTAGGATTCTGGTGCTGAGAGTTGTGGGAGCTGGTGGATACAGTTATAGGAGGTGCATATGTGAGCAGCCAGCCAGAGGGTTGGTGATGTAAGCAGGACCGGGTTCCAGTGCTCCAGGCAGTGGGAAATTATATGCATGGCAGGTTAGGCATAGTGGCCTGTCCACACCTGGGGTGTAATGTATTGTTCCTGCAAGGCTATTAGGCAAGTCATTTGATTGGGAGGAAGGGGAGGAACACAAGTACAAGCAGCACTTCAATGAATAGGGAGGGATGTAAAGGGTTATGTCTCCATTTCACCTATCTACTAAACTACCCATGCATTATAGCAAAGTCTTTGTATCTTCCGATCCAATGATAGTGATGCACTAGTTTTATCTGTCAGCTTCCGTTCCCTAGTCACCTGTGTAAATAAAGTGCTGCTGCATAGTTTTCTTTTAATTATATTTGTAAGTAAGTGTTTTATCTATTAACTTCCACCATATAAACAATATAATGCATGGAATATAAATACAGTAAAGTGAATGAGATGTAAAAATATATACGTAATAAGCCCCTAAAGGGTGTATTAAAGGATTTTAATGCACATCCTGAAAGTGAGAGACAGCAGGCTGAAGGCTAAGTGTCCTTATGCACCTGGGATGTGCATTCAAATCCCTTGAATGCACAGTCTGCAGGCATATTGTGCTTTATAGAATGATTCAGAGATTTTATGTATCATATACACATGTATTATTTATATATAATAGTATATATGATGTATTATATATATTTTAATATCGTTTTATAAATAAAATAATTTGATTAAATACATTTTAAATGACTAAATTGTATATGCAAAATAGTCCCTGATGTTTGTCGGTAATGAGGGCTTTTTGCAGTGCTTAGTTAGTTCTTTTCTCCTCTCACCTGAGCAGCCCTCTGGATACCAGCCACCCCAGTCCCATCTCCATGAATTTCCACCAGGACTTACCATCACATGAAGGCAGCGTGGTCTGGGTATTTATCAGGTGCAGAAGGTCAAAATGTTGCACTCACCACAAATCACCAATTATGGCACAAACAACGAGTTGCAAGTAAAAAAGATTTGTAATTTATTGTGCCAAACTAACAGCCAGATACTGCTTAGGTTGTTACAGAAAACCCACCAGGTGCAGGCCAACCAGGTGGATAGAAGTCTGCAGCCACCCAGGAATCCATCTTTTTCTTTTTCTCCCTTTGCAGAGTGGACATGAAATGTCACCCAGACATCTCCATGCACTTTACAGCATATGGAATGCTGGCAGCTGCCACTCTGCCCTCATCCAGAGTCCCTGCCTGGCATAACCTCAACTGATGCTAGGGGCAAGGCTAACACTGGGCACTGTAACCCTCCTTCCTGGGAGAGAAGAGAGTCCTTGGGATGCTTTATCCTCTTCTGCCCCAGCTGACCCCATATCCAGGTCTGTTCCTGAACCTGGCTCACTGGCATGATGACGTGAGATTAGAGATGTTGGGAAATAAAATTTCACGGCGCAATTGCCATGAAGTGGCAATTTCACTGCATGAAAGTCATCACAAAATTATGGCAAAATGGCAACATTTCACCCCCACAAATGGGCATCTCCCTGGTATCTAGTGGTCCCCAACCACTCCACCAGCCAATTTAGAAAAAAAAATTCTCCCTGGTGTCTAGTGGTCCCCTCTAGCTGTTCACCAGATGAAACTGAATAAAGTCACCCCCCAAGTTACCCTCATATCCCAACTTCTTGTGCAAATAAATATATAAATAAAATCCCCAACTCCCTGTGGTCTAGTGGACCCACCACCCTGTCATCAGATAGCACCTACCGGCTCCCCCAGTCCCACATTTGGGTCACGGTACAGCCCTCCACTCCACCTCCATGGCTGGCAGCCCAATTGAGCACTTCAAGGAATGAGCATGTACTTGGACAAGCATGCACTCATTCATTAGTGGATTCAGATAACCAGTGCTCTCACTACACTCCAGTAGTAGTGAGGAGCACTGGCAGTCTGAATCAGCTAAATGAATGCATGCCTGTACAAGCACATGCTCATTCGTAAGTGCTCAATCAACCACCAGCCATGGGGAAGTGAAGGGCTGTGTCAGTGCCTGATCAGGGTACTGGGGAAGGAGCAGGTGGGCGCCATCTGATGAAGAGTGGGGGTTCACTAGACACCAGAAGAAGTGGGGGATATGATTTATTTATTATTTTGCACAAGGAATCGGACATGAGGGTAACTCAGGGAGGGGTGCTGTTAATCTCGGATGGTGATCAGCCACGGAGGGAGACCACTAGACACCAGGAGAATTTTTTTTCTAAATTTGGCTGGTGAGCACCGCGGGGGGACCACTAGACACCAGGGAGGATTATTTAATTTGGGCTGTTGATCGACCAGGGGTCCACTAGCAGTGGCAAAATTGCTAAATTTCACCCATGGGTGGCAAAATTTCACCTGCAAGTGGCAATGTTTTCTGGTTTTAGGAGAAATTTTGTTTGCCTCCATGGGCGAAATTTTGCATTTCACCCCTGTGAAATATTTTGCAAAATGTGTGAATGCTGTGAAATATTTTGTGGGGCAAAATTTTTCAATTTTGCACAACACTAAGTAAGTTTATTTATTTATTTATTTGCTTTTGGTAACGGTGAATGCACTAGGCATAGAAATGCCTATTTTCAGGCATGACCCGGAGCATACAAGTTGAAATACATAAATCACACCATGTGATGCAGCACATGAAAGAGAATAACAGTGAGAAGATGTCAATACAATCAACATAGGTATAGGGAGAATTGCAGTTTACGGATAGTCAGAATACAGGCAATACAGTAAATAAACAAAGTCAATGTGCAAAACAAATGTATACAATGAACAAGCGGATAAATGGACATGTTATAAACAGTCTACAATAAGTGCCCTTAGAGGCAGTAAACTTGAGAGGAGGGTGGCAGGAGTAGATGAGAAAGAAGGGATAGATGAAGAAAGAATTATAGGAGGTCATGGGAAAGAGGGAGGAAGAGGCTGGAGGAGAAATAAGTGCAGAGTGGTAAGGAGGGATGGGAACAAAGGATCTAAGGTGGGTTGAAACAAGTGCAAGGGTTGGAGGCACGTAGGTGGTCACGATGAAGTTTCTTGAAACCAGCATGGGTGGGAGCTTAGCGGATAGATTGGGGTATGAAGTTCCAATATTTAGGAGCAGTGTGGGAGAAAGCGTGGCCTCATTGAGGTATGGCATCTTGGGATAAAAATGAGGCTTGGTCTGCAGATCAGAGCCCATAAGAGGAGGTTAGGAGTAAAGCAAGGAGGCAAGGGTGTGGGAGACCTGACCTGACTCTCCTGTCAATTAGTGAACCATAGGACTGGTTGCGGCACGAGCTGTGGGAGAGGCCAGTGTAAGTCTGCATAGAGCAGGCAGTGGTGTTTATACCGAGGTGATGCAGAGGCATAGCGACAGATGTTATTGTAAGTGGTGTCCCATTTGTAGAGGGAGGACTTGGTGGCACCAAGGTAGGTGACCATGCTATAGGTCAGGGCCAGGAGCAGAAGGTCTGTGCAACGGCATGTCTAGCGGATAGGGTAAGGGCATAGCTGTGCAGTAGGCCCCACCAATTTATTTACCAATTTACAGGTGGTGGTGATGTGGAGATCAAAATCAAGGGTTTCATCCAGAAGAACACTGAAGTATTTGAAGGAGCTGGTGCTGACCAATGGGGAGCCATCTGCACATGAAATTTAAGGGAGTCATGATTTGCTTTAAGTTTGGCAGATGAGCCAAAGAGCATAGAGTGTGTTTTGTTGATATTGAGAAGCAGGTTGTTAACGGTCAACCAGGATTGTATGCTTAGGAAGTCAGAGCCAAGAAAGTGGTTTATGTCAGAGATATTTTTAACTGTAATAGATGACAAGGTCATCCACATAGAGGAGAGATGAGCAGGTAGGAGCAAGCAGCGGAAGGTCATTAATGAAGATAGAGAAAGCAGGGGGTCCAGAATAAGAGCCTGGGGATGCCAACCTGGATAGAGGAGTGATCCAACATTGATGAATTGAAAACTATGGCCTGTTTCCTGTTTGACAGGTAGCTGTTAAAACCATGTCACCACATCAGCAGAGAAACCAAGGTAGCATAGTTTTGAGAGGAATAAGTGTAGTTGACTAGGTCAAATGCCTTGGTCAAGTCAATGAAAACCGCACGGTCAAGAGGTCAGTATCCATGGCAGCATAGACATCATTTGTGAGTTTTAGTAGGGCAGTGGAGGTACTCTAGCCTTTGCGGAAGCCATGCTGGGCACAAGAAAGGAGATTGTACATCTGAAGATATACTATGGTTTGGGTGACCACTCATTTTTCAAGGATTTTGCTGAGTATGGAGAGAATGGCTATGGGTCGATAATTTGCAATTTCTTTAGGATCACCTTTTTTAAAACTGGTGTTTTTCTGACTATTTCCAGATATTAGGAACTGTGCCATGGCACAGTGACAGATTAAAACTTCGGTTAAGGGGAGGCAATGAGAGGGGCAGCTGTTTTCAGGAACCTGGGTTCCAGGGCCATCGGACCAAGGCTAGTGCTGCCTGGGATAGCAAGTAGTGACTTTAGAACTTCAGTTCTAGTAACAGTCCTAAAATGAAAAGGTGGTTGGTTGGGTGGGCAGGGCTTCAGTGTTAATGGGGGCATGGTGCTATCAAGGAGGAAGGTGGCCACATAACTTGATAAGTCAGAGAAATGAAGGTTGAAGGAACTGGCAATGGTCACTGGGTTGTTACAATGAATGCCATTCAGCGGCATGTCATTTGAAGTGGTCATGTGGTCAGATACCAGAAGAGTTTTTATGATAGACCAGAATTTCTTTGAGTCCTCAGCAGCTTTTTAATAGCTCCTTGCAAAAATAGCTTTATGCTAGTCAGATGTCCCTTTGCATGCATTTCTCAGTGACCTATAAATGTTGTAATCAGACTGCAGCCCTGAGGCTTTGTAATATTGTCAGCTTTTGTCCCTAGTCTTTATTTGAGAAAGAAGGTCCTTCGTTAGCCACTTTGTTTGGGTTCTGCATATATGACATGTGACACGGGAGCGTGGATATCCTGGAGAAGTCCAAAACTGACTAAGATGTAGTCAAGGGCTGTCTGAGCATTAGAGGAGAGAATGTGTGACCAGTCAATCATAGAGAGCTCATGCACAAACTGTTCCTGATTAAAGTTACCCAGGTTGCAGAAGGTTATCAGCTTTGGAGGAGGAGATGGATGACTGAGGGCCAGATCAGAAAATTGGGGCATGATCACTTACTGCATCTGTGAGGATACCCACAGAGGTCATACTGTCAGGAAGATTTGAGAGGACCCAGTCAATGAGTGAGCTGGACCGGGGAGCCATGACCCTAGTCAGGTCTGTGATGAGTTGGTGGAGGTTGTGGCCCTGTACCAAGGTATGGAAGGGCTGGTTAACTTTACTTGCCCAGTTCAAGTTGAAATCCCTAGTATAAGAACCTCATTTTGTCCGATCGTGAGTCCACCTGGAGAGGAGTTCTAAGACCAGTAATACCACCTCCAGGAGGGTTATAGCACACACTATGTGCAGCTTCTAGAGCCAAGTTTAAAGTTGCATGAATCGATTCACAGTGGGAGAGGGGACAGGTCATTCCGTGATAGAGATAGACTAGATTTGTAGAAGATAGCAACACCACCACCACTATGCTTTGATGGGGTCTATCTTACCTTATGAGCTTATAATTAGGTAATGAGCATAGGGGATCTGGGGTGGACAGTTTCAACCAGGTTTTGGATAGACAGAGAATGTTCAGGTTATATAGGACAGCCCATGCCTCTAGTTCAGTATGATTGTCTGGCAAGCTCCTGATGTTGAGGTGAGCAATGCAGAGGCCCTTGGAGTCATTCCATGTGCATCAGAGTTTGTTGGGTTTCCTATGAGTCCTGGATTTAATTCAATATCCCCTGCTAACATTAGTGCTAGTAGAAGCAGATACCACAGCTTTCTATGGACAAAAGGTGCAGGCAGGGTGGGAGCGCAGGACAGGGATTTATGCAGAGAGAAGGCTACATGGTAGATGAGCCTATTAGGGACAAGTGGTGAGATTGCTAAGGGCAAGTAAGATTTCATATCTATACTAGAGTGGGAAAATCCTTGGGAAATGGGTGGCGAAGATACAGAGAAGGTGGGCAGCATAAAAGAGCCCTGGGAGGAGCTAGAACAAGGCGGAGAATGAGTACCACATGTAGATTGATGGCTGGGATGATTTGTGTTGGGGCCATTTGTATAAAGATAGGTGTGTAGCAGAGTATGCACTAAATCTTTAGGTGTAAGGTATGTTTTTTGTCAAGCGGTCTCGGTAGGGACATTTAAAGTGTGATCCAGCAGCTTATGGAAGTAGATAGCAGTTTGGGAGAGTTGCAAACTCCCTCTGGTGGAGCTGGAGTATAAGCTGCAAGTGAGAAACTGAGGAGATTGTTAGAAAATGCCCACTGCACGTCACAAGGGCAACCTGCACTAAAAACAAATGCTGGCTAAAATTGGGAGTGGTGAGGTGGGTGGGGGCAACCCCAGCGAAGTGGCCTCTTGAGGACAGTAACACAAGAGCATAGTTTAATTCAGCCGGGGAGAACCTGTACGAGTGTTTTGGCTGTTGCTTCTATGCTCGAACCCCAAATCCAACTGCTCTTTTTAGGTGCAGGGTAGGCTTGCCTCTACATTTGCTGCCGGATCAAATGAGCAGGATCACTGGGATTTAAATGAGTAGGATTACTGCCATGCTGCTAGCGGTCCAGAGGCATATTAAACACTCAGCAAGTTTAAACAGGGGACATGTATGGAGAAAAATTATGTCTCAGGTCAGTGTTGCTAAATTTAGGGAACTCGTATGCAAGCAGGTGCTGGTAGTTTTAAATGCTGAGATTCTTGGTACCTCAGCCCTCCATCCACTGGGTCAGCCACTTCTTTTTGCATTGGTAATGAAAGTTGGCACCTACCAGTGCATTGCTTGCTTTTAATGCATGATCAGGTGATGTATTTCAGCCAATAAGGATCCAGGATTTTTCCTTGCTTTAGAGCCTAGAGGTTAAAGTAATTAGCTGTGAATGAACTGGGTACATCCAGAAGACCTGGGTTTGATTGCCACAACCTCCACTTGCATACTGTGTGACTGAGTAAGTCACTTAACCACCCAGTGCTCCCAGATTGCCTCTGAAAACAGGCACCTGTGCCTAGTGGACCTACCCAGTTACAAAAAGAATAAAACAAAAAAATAAACACAAATATTAGCACATATAATAAAAGGGGCTCAGTAGGGGTCACTTTCGGTTGCCCTGTGGCTCTACACTGTACTGACAAACTGGCAACACACGGTTCAGGAATGGACTTGAAAAGCTAGCTGGGCCCAGGGAGGACTGGCATGGCACTACCATGTGGCCGTGCTTCCAGCCAAGAGGGCTGGTGCTGGGTTCCACACCACAGAAACATAGAAATGCCTTGCTGTGGGTAGAGCCAGGGTTCACCATGAACTGAACCCAAACGAAGGTGAACTTTTTGATTTTGCCTGATCCAAACCAAACTTGAACCCTAAAAATAAAACAAAACAAAAAACAGATGAACCCAAACATGAACCCAGACCATGCAAAATGAGAAGAACCCACATGGAGGTAGTAGGGTGAATTAATTAGAACTCTAACTTGAACTGATAAATTACACACAAAAACCTTGAACTAAACTGAACTTGACCCCAAACTTCTGCTTATCAAATCAAACTGAACCGACCTTGAACTATACCCTGATGAACCGAACTGAACTAGAACCCTAAAACACATTGAACCCTCCCTCTAGCTGTGGGTAGGAGGTTTACTCCTCAGTATCAGGGACTGCTGTGTGTGCACGAGGCCTGTTGGAGATTGGTGGGGTTACAGGGAATGGGTGATTGCTCTGACTACAGTGCTGGACCTTTCTGTCAGGAGAGTTCTTTTGACACCTAAGTTATGAACCAAACAGGAACTACAATGCGTGCTAGACAGGCGAATTTGCAGTATACAGATCCTGAAACATGTGGGAGTTCTTGAAGAAAAAACAATGCAGGGGCAGGGGTAAAGTAAAAGCAAAGTAACATACTTGAAGGTAGTATTATGGGATATAATTCAGGTCAAGAAGAACTCTCATTGCTGTCAGTAAAACTGTCTTATTCATATGAGAAACTAAATTCAGTACAGTACTTAAGTGATTTTGTCAGGTTTGCAGATGCCTTTTCACATAGTATGCCATTGCCGCTCATGCTTCAGATGTTGAAGCTGCAATTTGTTTATAAAAAAAATCTGTCATAATCATTTTTATTTATGTTTTATCAACACTTTGTCCTCCAGTTTTCTGTGATAGCACACACTCCCAGAATAATGTAATGCAAGGGAACTATCAATGTTTTACATACAGCACCAAGAATTCTGAGTAAATTATACAGTTAACTTAAATGTTCATTATTCAGAGGTGCAGTCCCTTATGTTGGTGGTGGTGACTGCATCTAATATGTAAATGTGCATGGCAAGGCATTGTGGGTACAATAAGAAGCTGTTTTCAATTTTCTTACTGTGAGGTGCAATCTCATATGTCTGTAGTGGCTTCAACAATAAAAGCTCTCATATGTTTATTTTCAAAACAAGGCATTGTGCATATAGTATCTAGCTGACAAGATTTCTTTACTGAGAGATGTAGTCTCCTATGTCGGTAGTGTAGATGTCTGCAATAGCAAGACTGACCAACAGAGGTCTGTGTTTCAAAACAATTGCTTAAGGGACACCGTCATCTTTGCCCCTTGTTTTGCCTCAGTTTGCAACAGTGATTCCACAGGTACATACCTGTACCAATATTAAGTAGGATGCACCTTCATAAGCAAAAACTGAACTGGTTACCTGTTTTATAAAAAAGCATTACTTCAGTTAACTTCGGACCAAATGCAAACCCGGCCCACGGAAGAAGATTCCACACCAAGAACGCACATGTAGTCGGGCACAGTGCGAAGTGCGTTTTTATGGTCCCCATTACAACAAATATATCATTTTGTAGAACTCCGTAATGAAAAGTGCTGCTGGTATTTAAAATTTAATCCGAGCACGGTTCAGCCACAAAACACTTTCAAACTGTGGCACAAATCCCATGCATCGTAATGGCGCACGTTCTTGCACATATGCGAGATCTTTTCCTCCTGCTGCTGTGCACATGCGGGATTTCGGTGCACAGTTTGAAAGTGTTTTGCAATTCAACAGGTGCTCGGATTAAATACAAATACCAACAACACGTTACGGAGTTCACTAAATGATGTCTGTTGTAATAGGGACCATGAAAGCCGCCGGCACGTGCTTTGACTACATGCCGCGTTCTGTGTGGATCTCCTTCGATGCGCTGGGATTTGCATTGATAAGCCAGTATGCAAAATAATGCTTTACAAAACAGGTTACCAGTTGAGTTTTGCTTATGTAGGTGCATTCTACTCTACTATTGGTACAGGTGTGTGCTTGTGGAATCATTGTTGCAAATGAGGCAAAACTGAGGGGCAAAGCTGACAGTGCTCCCTTAAAAACTTTGTTTCCCATGCATGATATCACGGTTGTGGGTTGCAATACTGAGGAAAAAAAAGGTGAGTTATGCAAAAGCAGAGCACAGAAATAAAAGCATTTTTTTCATGAAAACAGCACTTTTGGCAGTTTGAATGGTAGGAGATTGAATCACAACTCCTACAGGTTACTACTCCCATTGCTATGACAAACCTGACAAAATCACTTTAAGAACTAAAGCATGACTGGGTGTGCTTCGGGCTGAGATAACAGCACCCATGGAGTTCTTTATTGTGATTCTGAAGTGGGACCATTAGATTAGTAAAGAAATATTAACAAAAATAATTTAAATCAGTAAAAGTACAAAGAAGTTAAAAAGGTGGGCCCTTTGAGCTGTTGTAATTATGCTGTTTGGTCAGAAGATAGCAGAAAACAGTCTGTCAGGTCACATATCTTTCCCTTGCTGATGTTCTGGGATGTCATGTCAGGTGATGTGCCGAGTTCCGAGCTCTTTGGGCATCTGGAGTTTTGTACCCATTTCATGATATCTATCAGGCAATAAGAATATGTGTCTTCCATGAGAATGAACAGGAAGTATATTTTTAGTACGTTTGGGTTTCAGGAATTTAAATTTAGTAATTCATGCGATCGTCATCTTGTTTTCATAATAATCTGGGGGGTGGTGGCACTTGTACAAATAAACATTGCACTTTCAAACACAGTGTAGATAAAGGCAATGAATAACAACCCCATATTCAAAGGTTAGCATAGCACTAACTGTATAAGCCCTATGCTAACCATGTATAGTGCAGTCATTAGGTGGGGCCATATTCAGAAGCACCCAGTTTGCTGAGATAACCTGACAGTGCAACCATGCAGATTACACACTAGCAAAAAAAATTTCTAGGCTCTGATTGTTCACTGTGTGCCTGGAACAGTGATTTTATCTCAACATATCACTATATGAAGTCCAGCGCACACAAGACCACATCACAGTCACAAATCATGTCCCCTCCACAAGTCACCATCACTGTAAATCACTTCAGCATCCCCTCCCGACAAGATCACCACCAGACAAACAACTCCATTAATAAATGGACGTGACCAAAAAAACAAGAACAGTAAAGGATACAAAATAAATGTAATTATCATGCCTCTTTTTTTCCTTCAAGTGAGCAGTTTCAACGAACTGCGCTACATCGTGATTGGCTTCACACAAGTCTGTCACCCACCCAGCTTCACAGTTCCTGCTCACGCTTGGCAGTGAAGAATGGTGACGGATTCTTACTTTTAAATTTTATAAGTGCCACAGTCATTTCCAGCTAATTCAAACAGTATCCAGAAAACCAGAAGAAAGCTGTAACTGAAAATGGCTGTTCTGTCCCCTGCTGTCTCACAGCAGCGTCCACAATAGCAGCCATGCTATACAGCCACTCGCCATAAACTTTGGACTCCACTCATCCATGCCCCTCACATTTTCTACTTTTCTGGTGACAATATCAACCAAAATACAAAGCTAGACAGCCCCTTTTTCTCTAGTTGCGTTACAGCTCCCAACTGTATTGTCACCCAATCAGACTCCAGTACTCACCGCAAAATGCCCACCAATTTCAGCGCTGCACTGGCTCCATGATGTGAACAGCTCAATGCCACAGTAAAGAAACTGCTCTACAGTTTAAATTTAAACTACAGGAAAAAAAAAACAAGCATAGAACAGCTGATTGAAGGAGGGGCAGAAGTAGACAAGGATTGCAGCTGAGCATTCACAAGATAAAGGCTATGCTCCACGGCACCACCACCTAGTGGCAAAAAGAAAAAAACTGTGGACTTCTTTTCTATATGTACACATCCACATACAACAATCAATTAAAAAAAACAAAAAAAACATTGTTTCCTTTTTCTATTTTATTTACAAACTAGCCATTGTATAATAGCAATACTGCACTACGGGTGTGTGTCATGCTGGGATAACATCACTTCTCCAGGTGTTGGAGGCGGTGGCACAGTGACAGAGCTGGGGGCGCTGGGAGGTGGTTGCCCCTCCTGGCTGCCCCAGTGTGAGTACTGGTTCCCACCACCATCTTTTTTAATGTTTATGCCCATTGTGGAGCCCATGATTGACTGAATGGCTCCCTCCCTGGCTCCCAAACACTCCCAAACCTGGCTCCGACATAGGGTGGATGTGGTCTACCTGGACATTAGCAAGGCAGCATGACTCAGTTCCACATAGAAGGCTGGTAAAGGAGCTAGACCACACAGGGTTAGTAAGGAGGTGGTAAAGGGTGCAAAGCTGGCTACAAGGCAGAACACAGAGGGTCCTGGTAATGGCGTAGTATCGTCAGAAGATAAGATAACCAGTGGAGTTCCCCAGGGTTCAGTACTGGGGCCTCTATTCTTTAATATCCTCATAGCTGACATCGCAGATGAGCTTGAGGAAGGTGTGTCTATTTGCTGATGACACCAAGATCTGTAACAGGGTGAACTCCATAGCGGAGTATGCAAGATGAAATCGGACCTGAAAAAGCTCGAGGAGTGGTCTGGAGCATGGCAGCTGAGATTTAATGCCAAAAGGCAAAGTCATGCATGTGGGAAGAGAAACCCAAAGATGGCATATGATTCTGGAGGGGTTAAATTAACTACCTCCAGCCAAGAGCATGATCTGGGAATCATGATTTCAGAAGACTTAAAAAGGGAAGACAATGTGAAAAGGCATGTAAAGGCCTCTAGCATGCTGGGATGCATAGGAAAGGGAATCACAAGTAGGAGAAGAGTGGTAGTCCTGCCGCTGTATAAAGCCCTGGTCAGGCACACCTGGAATACTGTGTCTAGTTCAAAAGGATATTGACTGGCTTTGGAAATGGTGCAATGAATGACAACAAAATGGTTCATTGGTTGCAAAAATGTCTTACATGGAAAGATTAAGTGAATTAAACATGTAGTCCCTGGAGCAAAGAAGAGGGAGGAGATATGATAGAGGCCTTCAAATACACGAAGGGCATAAATAAAGTGCAAACACAGGACATTTTCCATAAAGAGAACAGTAGAGCTAGGAGGCATGATATGAAGCTAAAGGGAGGAAGGTTCAACACCAATACAAGGAAGTTCTTCTTCACAGAAAGAGTGGTGGATGCATGGAATAGCCTGCCACTGGGGGTGGTGGGGTGGGAACAGTTAGGGAATTCAAGGCAGCATGGGACAGACATAAGGAGCTCTCACACAAGGGAGGTAGGGATATATATAAATCAGGGCAGACTAGATAGACCGAATCTCCTTCTGCCCGTCACCTTATATATTTATATGTTTAAGCACTTTTCGGCCTGCAGTTTCATGCTTCAACCACCCAAGGTGTGACGTTATCCCAGCACGACACACACATAAACATGCATTGTTGCTTAAATATATCATTGCATCTATGCAAATGAGGGATCACTTATGCATAATGGGTACATCATTATATTAGAAGGTTTGGAAGCACTAATTAGCCTCTGTCACAGTGCTGTTTAATGCATCAAAATCCTGCCCTTAACCCGGAACATAATGGCTGTGCTTCTGTGCTTCTCCTTGACTGCCCATTCAGATATAATAATCCCGCTTCCTGATAGTCTAGTGGATCCCCACCCCTGATTACCCAGTCTGATATACTAACCCAGTGCCCTGGTAGTCTAGTGGGTCCACCAATTTCCCAGTCTGATATACTAACCCTGTTCTCTGGTAGTCTAGTGGACCCCAACCCCAGATGTTCACACGACTCCCCAATTCACCATTCCAGACCCTCCACACCTGCAACACCCCACCCCAGACAATGAGCAGACAACTAGTAGGTAAGGTGACAGCCAGCACAGCCCTCCACTCACCACCTTGTCTGGTTGCCATCTGACATTCACCGAGCAATCACAAGTGCTTTAAAACTCTTTCTATGGTAATTGCAATTGCTTGGGTGTACTCCCATGGTGGCAATCGCAGTGAATGTCACATGAGGCTAGCTGAGGTGGTGTGTGTAGGGCTGTGAAGGCATACTAATGAGCCCATAAAGGGCATACAAATGTCCCCTTAGCACCTTGCTTGCCCAATAATCTCAGCATGCTGGGATGAATATGGCCCACGGGAGCCTTGGCGCTATCCCGTTGGTCAGCACTATCTCCAGTGGGCTCCCCTGTGGGCCATATTCAACCATGGGCTGTGTCAGAGCAGCACATAGTCGCTATATGCTGCGCTGTCACGGCCTCATTTTCAGACAGTTAGTTGCTCTGGTGGAGTGTGCTAACTGCTTGAATATTGTTCCATGCCGGATATCTGCTAACTGCCATGTAGTGGACCTGTCTGCGGGCTTTCAGTTTGGGGCCCAGTGACACAAACAACATAACAGAGTACCACTGCAAGGCTAGTAACACTAATAGGGTTTTATAAGGTAGTCAAAACAAATCCGTTTGAAGCCCGACAACTGAAGGACCAGTCTGAGGTATAGCTTGCAAATTGCTCAAGTGACTCACTTTGAGCAAGTCTGCTTAAGGCATGCGTTCCATAATCTCTTCTGACTTTTAGAATGAGTCATGGAAGTGAAGGGCAGGTACTGCCAGGTACAAGAATAGCAACAGGAAATAAGCTTACTTGTTACTGTGAACACTCTTGGAAGAGGAATGTGACTCTGTGACACTTCCTATGGCTTGTCAGGGACAGCCAGTTCAGAAGTTCAAATCTTTTATTAAGTAGGTGGTGGTGAGTACAGAAGTCATGTAAGGACATTTTGCAAAGCTTGTTGAAGAAGATGTTCAATGAATGCAGGACAGAAGGTATAATCGGGGAAAAAATATCTCCTGAACATGAATCACAAGAGTAAATGTGAATTAACTTGTTTATTTCCAGAGCACTTAGACAGCCCTTAGTCTTGAATAGTATAATCAGTCTAGATAGGCCAAATGAGGACTGCTGTGTACTACCCCATTTAGAAAAGGTGCAGGAGGAGTTTCACCACCTGCAAGGTATTAAAACAAGCAACTTGGGGTGCTGTTAACTTAGTTACAAGAGCAGCAGCCAGTATTAGCTCATTCAGTCTGTGATGGCAATGTTGAATCAAACTGAGCACAGAATGATCTGGTCTGCATATGAACTACAGGAGAAAATGGAGCTCCTGCTACCCATTCCTGAATTTAAATTAAATTTGTTATTTACTTCCTCTGGGGATCTGCAAAACTAAACTGCTTTACTAGGTATACTCCTACAGCAGGTAATGCAAAAAATAAAAAATAATAATAAAATAAACAGCTTGTAAAGCACTGATACCTGCTTTTTCTTCCCAGTCAAATACATTGTTCTCTCAAGCTGGGGTCTACTGCACGTGGCAGCAGGAGACATTCCCATGGAACAAATAATGGTGATGTTGCAGAAAATCAAGTAAGGCTGGTAGTGGCTGAAAGCAGACTTGATGGAGTGAACTCTTTATTACTGACAACAGATTGGTCATCACCAAGTTGCAGCAAGGATGAGAAAGGCCTGGCATTATAATTAGTGACAGCCTCAAGACCTCAGCCCTGTGTAACAAGGCATATGGGAAAGCTAGTAGGATGCTGGGTGCACAGATAGGTAGGGCCTTCTCAAGCAGACAGAAGAAGGTGATTCTGCCCCTGCAGAGGTCCTTGATGAGGATGCAACTGGAGTAGAGATCTGCAAAATTAGAAAATTTCATTCTGTGAAATGTTTCATGAAATTTACGCATTTTGGGAAATATTTTGCTGGTGTGAAATGTGAAATTCCATGGAGGAATTTCGCCTGCAAATGTGAAATTTTGCCATGAAATGTGAAATTTCACCTGCAAATTATGAAATTTCTTCCATGAGACAGCAAAATTCAGGCACAATTTAGTGAAATCCAGGCAAAATTTGGTGAAATTGTGCATTTTGTGGTAAATTTAGTGTTTTGCGGCAAAATTGCAGAATTTTGCACCCAGTGAAACTTTCATGGAATGGCAGAATTTTGCAAAATGTTTCACACAGCGAAGATTGCCGATTTCATTGCAATTTAATTAGCGAAATTTAATTTTATAACATCTCTAAACTGGAGTACTGTGTGCAGTTCTGGAAGCCTCACCAAAATATGGACTGGGACCATCTGGAGTTGATCCAGGGGACAGTGACTAAAATGATTCTCATGGCAAGCAGAGAAGAACTTATGAGGAAGACTGTCTGACCACAGTATGCATTCACAGGAGGTAAGGAGAGAGAGGAGAGAAAGAGAGAGGAGACATGATTAAAACCTTCAAGTAACTAAAAGTTATAAATAACGTGGCAACTAGTAACTGTTTAAGCTATCTTGAGGGGTCCATCACAAGGGGACACAATTATGAGCTGGAGGAAGAATTTAGGAGGGATGTGAAGAAATACTTCTTCATTGAAAAGGTGGTGAAGGAGTGGGATTCTCTACCAGTGGAGCTGGTAAATGTCATCATGGTGGCAAGATTCAAAGGGGTGGGTTACACACACGGTACTCTTGAGGTTGATGGAGGCAGAGTGCTAATGGTGGTGAGGGGTTAGTTCAAGTTGAACTGCAGTATAAATTGATCTGCTAGAGGCATAGCCAGCACTTGATGGGTGAGTGCTTACAGAGGAACCAGGAAGAGTGAATGGACCATGACTCTTCGGGCCATAAATATCTGTGTACCTATATGTATCCATGTATTGTGAAGTGAATTTTGGTAGAACTGCAGCCCAGAACATTTAATTCCTTAAAGCAAAATTGAGACACTGGAACATTTGAGCCACCACCACAGCAACTTATGTGGTGTGCCTCCTGATTGTTTTTGTCCTGTAGGTTTTCAGAATGCTTGGGACAGGTGCAGAGGGATGCTGGTAGGTGGGGAGGGGACACACTATTACCAGCAGAGCATGAAAGAGCACATTTGTTATGGGTAATAGGGCAGACTAGGTGGGCAAAGGTCCTTATCTGCCAACAACTTATGTTTCTCTTTCACTGACTGAGCCTAGTCAGGTGCATAATTTTGGATCTGCAACAAGAGTTAACAAAGTTTTGCCAAATTTCTAGTCTGCTAATAGTGTTTAGTCCATATAATACTGGTTGTTACCACCTTTATCTCTATGATAACATTGCTAACATCCTACCTGGGTGGACTGTGGCCTAAGGTTAGCTGGTCAAAGACCTATCAGAAATGGCCACTGCTAAGATCTGCTCCTGAATAGTCATAGTGTTTAAATTGTTTATTACTGATGTAACCACTCACACTGTTATTGTAATTTTGCTAACACCCCCATGGTTGATTGTGTCCTAGGGCTATGGGTCAGTGACCTACCTGTTTTACTTGCAAACTGCTGTGCATTCTTCTCATTGTAAACATGTTTCTTGCATTACTAACCCTTGCTGTGCTGCAGACTGATATACTGTATCATTCCAGAATTTCTATGCATTCTAATTCTATTGGCAGCCTAAGGGTTAATGTTGCTGAGTTGCTTACCCACAGCTTTACTACCTGAATCTATAGAGCCCTCAGAGGTGATGGAGGTTATCTACCTTGATCCCATGCTGATACCAAGGACTACTGATCCTGAACAAACCTACAGTACCCAAGACTCCCCAACCATTTGCCCCCCACATTGGACCCCAAACTTGGGGAGACATAGAGTGCTGTGAGTTTGCCTGACATCACTGTCTCCTGGACTACATGCTCCCCTCTTTCTTAGGAGTAAAACCTGGAGACTGAAGCACTACCTCAGAGCCACTAGAGGACTTACAATGATATTACTCTTACTGTTACTGGTGGCTTTAACATCAGTTGGAATGCTAAGTCTGGCACAGGTGATAGGGATAAGATGTCCAGCTTATTTCTCACACAAATGGTCACTGAGCTCGACAGGACCAATTATAAACAGGAAGCATGACACTACTCGACTGGGTGTTAGTTATACACCTGAATGGGTTAGAGTTGTCAAAGTTCTTCTGGATAACCTAAGTGACCACTCCCAGTGCAATATCTAGGGGCAGTTAAATAGACAAGGCAACCCCAGAGATCACAGTCAGTCTAACCTAAATAAAAGGAGTAGGTATTTTAAGGTGTACATGCAAGCATTTGTCATTGCCGAGACGTTCACTGCAGGTATTTGCCTTGGCATTTGGCATTTATGCAGCCCCCAGTTGTATCCATATCCTTTAGCATCCATATCCAACTAAGTACTTCTCTGCAACTCTTCTTGCATCTGATCAACATTTCACCCTCATATTTCTTAAGTGTCAGTCTTAGGAACCCTAACGCCCTGGCGTGCGCAGGAAACGAGCCTGTGTGGAAACTGCACAACTGGTGCTTGTAACACAGCCATTCAGTGGAATTAGTTCACCAAATTTTCAACATATAGAGGGATTATGGATGGGCAACAGTGAACAACAATGCTGTTCTCACTTGAGAGGTTGTCATGACAATCTTGTAAACCTCGAAGCGAAGTTTGAGGGTTTTAGGTTGTCTGCAACCTTTAGAAATGAGCAGTACAAGTGTTTACTGTTGCCTATCCATTATCTTTATAGTGTATGGGCAACAGTAATTTAAAAGCTGAGCACTTCTTGTGTGTTTCTGGTTGCTGCCATGCTTTCAGACATCGCTCCACCGCCTCCACCGCCAGCAAGGAACTGATCCTCAGCCACACTCTCTCAGAGTACATTTTTCTGTTGTTTTGAAAAAACTACAGGCAACACTTGTAGAATGTGACATTATAAAAAGAGGTCTTCCTATTGTGTCACTGCCCTTAGCCCTTCAGTTCGATGCTAGCACTCACCGTGGCTGATTCTCTGCTAACCAGCTGGCACAAAAGACATTATATCCTGTTGTACCATCGATGTGATGTAGTCAACGATGGTACAACAACATCATGATGTCACATCCATGGTACAACAAGACTAGTAAATGATAGATTTTAGGAATACAATGTTCTACCATACACTACAGGCATTTTGTCACCTCTGGTCATAGAACACTGTCACTATGATTTTCTTACTGTGCACTGAACACTGATTTCCCACAGCAACCACGTTATTCTGCATCAGAAGTGTGAAAACACATTTCCACCAGGATGTGAAAATGACAGCTGAACTGTTCATAAGGAGGTGTGGGAAAATGCAAATGTTGAAATCTGGAGTGAAAATATGACAAATTCATGACGCTACGAGTGTAAAGTGGAAACTGCGCAATGTACACTTGTAAAACAGACATTGTTTGGAATTTTGCACCAAATTTTCAATGTAGGCATTTAGGATGTCTACTCATGAACAGTGTCACTGTGATTTTCTTAATCTGTACGAACATGATTTCCCACAGCAGCTGCTATTGTATGCCAGAAGTGCGAAAACACATTTCAACCAGGATGTGAAAATGACAGCTGTACTAGTCTAAGGAGATGGGAAAATGACAATGTTGAAAATCTAGATGGAAATATTACAAATTCACAAACTTACAGTGTGCATAGGAACGCTACTGGCATACGCTCCACAACAACCATTTTATATTACTTTTGCTACCATATTTTCAACATAGGCATTTTAGGACCTCTGCTCATGAACAGTGTCACTGTGATTGTCTTACTCTGTAGCAAACACTGATTTCCCACAGCGACTGCGCTTATTTTGTGCCGAAGTGCAAAACACATTTCGGTAGTATGTGAAAATGACTGCTGCACTGTTCATAAAGAGGTGTGGAAATATGGCAATGTTGAAAATCTGGAGTGAAAATATTACAAATTTGAGAACTTACAGTGTGTGTGGAAACTGCTAATGCACACTCATACTGTAAAACAGTGATTTTTGGAATTTGATCACCAAATTTGCAACATAGGCTTCTTGAGAGCCCACCTCATGTACATCTACATTGTCGTTTCCTTAATTGGCCCCAAAAGGTGATTCTGTGCTGTGACCGCGTAATCAACTTTCAGAACTGAATAACACCATGACAGTGACTGAATTCATGAGGAGGAGTTCCAATAACCCCATGTTGAAAATTTGGTGCCAAAATTCCCACAAATGGCTGAGATACGTACCAAAGTTGAAAAAACCCTATGTATGCCATTATACAGTGCACTGGCATTTCTTCAGTTGTGGTCAGATTTGAAGAGTGCAGATGTGTTCCTGGTCACAAAAAGATCATCACACCAGGCTCGGAGGTAAGTATGGAGTGAGGGAGGGTGTGGGGAGGTGGGTGCACAGATGGTGGTCGTGGGTTGTCGGGAGGGGCAAGGACTCACCGAAGGACCGTTTTCTTGTTTTACAGGATTAAAAAATTAAAAAAAGTAAACCGAGCGCTATTAGTATGCTGGGGTGGACTCCCAGCGTGCCACCTAGGTGAGGAAGGGTGTGAGGAGGTGGGAACACAGAGGTGGGCGCAGGTTGCGGGGGGGCAAGGGACAAAAATGGACACTGCTGGCACGGTGGGGTGGGCTCCCAGCATGCCACTAGGTGTTTGCTGGAGGGAACTGGAGCCGGCGAGGTGGGCACCCCGCCAGCCATACAGTGTGTGTGTGTGGGGGGAAGCATAAGCACCTGGGGTGAGCTCCCAGCGTGCCAACTGGTTGTTTTGTTTGGGGGCTACAGCGATGGGGATTAGGCACCCCATCGGCCCTGATGTGCTGGAGGGGTTCATGAGCCGAGGGTGGGCACTCCCTCAGCACACAAGGTGGGGACAAAAGGAGGGAGGGAGGACATTAGCAGAAGGAGGCGGGAGGGATTGGCAGGCCATGCATGACAGCAGTTCGGCCTGTCGGTGCATACACCTACCACCGCTGATTGCAGAGGACCTTTTCTTTGTCGAAGACCAACACAGCTGAACTGCTGTCATACACAGCCTGGCATGTATCGGTCTGCTAAGGGTCGCACCTGCTACACTAATCACTGCATTGGGGAGGAGGGTCACACCTCCAAACCTCATACTGTTGCAAGGCGTTCCTTGGCATGCGTGCAGCGAATGTAAAAAAATGAAAATTCCTGAATTTAAATCTTACTTGGCCCTAACTGACTGGAGCTTCTTAGATGCCATTCCCAATATTGGCTTATCCCAAGAATTCTTTGTCTCTGAGTTCACCTTTACAAAAATGCAAGGCAAGAGGAACACAGTTCAGGTCAATCACCCTGAACTGCTTGCCTGCATGAGGAGAGGGACAATCTGTGGGCAGAGGTCAGGAAATTGGGTCTCTATCCACCTGAAAGGTACAAGGAAGCCCATAATATGTGCACTCATATTATTAGAAAGGTCAAATCTGATTTCTATAAGGATCAGTAGATCCAGGACTGGAGCAATGGCAAAAGATTCTGGCACAACGTCTCAAAGCTCCTTGGCAAGAAGTTAAACCATGCCTCAGAAGCTCATGCTGAAAGGTGAAGAAATCTAGATTCCACCAAAATTGCCAATTGCTTTAGCACAGCCTTTACTGACCTCAATTCCATCATCCACACTGAGCCTGCCCAGATCCCCTGCAGGGAACCTAATCCTGAAACCTCCAGATGGTGGGTTCTGAAACAGGGTACTCTAAATTCTACTTTAAAGCCATTTCAGTCAAAGAAACTTCAAAATATATTTGTAGGGTACTTGGCAAAAGTAGTTGTGTGAGTGATTCAGTTGATATGAAACTTCTCACCCTGGTGTTAGAGGAACTTTCCCACCTGTCTCTAGTATTTTTAACTTTGCCCTGTGCTACTGACAGTTCCCCTAGAAGTGGAAATCCACATTGGTTACATCGTTTTCAAACGCGGAGATTGCACTAGATTTACCAATTATAAGCCCATTTCTATTCTCTCCCTTCCCCATCCAAGGCCCTCGAGTCTCTGGCTAACTTTTCTCATGCCTCAGAAAATACAGTGTCCAGTGTGTACAGCAGCATGGTTTCTGGAAGCTTCACAGCACCACTGCAGCACTGTTGGAATACACCAGCTATGTTCATGAGGGCCCTTGACAATGGTGACTTCATCAAAGATATATATTTCAAACTTACTAAGGCCTTTGACCTGGTCATCCACAAGCTTCTACTTAACAAACTCCTTGGCCTGTATTTGTCACAGAACACAGCTGACTGGTTCCACAGCTAGCTCACAAATTGCTCCCAGCATGTGAAGATTGATAATTTTGTCCGACAACAAGGAAGTAACTACTGGTGTTCCCCAGAGCTCCATCTTGGGCCCATTCCTATTTGACCTTTTCATAAATCGACTGCCCAATGCCTGTCAGACAGCCAACATACTCCTCTACGCCAGTGATGTAGTCATCTAGTCCAAAACCCTGACTTTACAGCCTTACCACCACTCTCCAAAGTAACTTTAGGTCACTAGAAAGCTGGTTCTGCAACAATAAACTGGTTCTCAATTACAAAAAAAACAAAGATCATGCTCTTCTCTAGCCTAGAACACAAGAGGATAATTCTACATTTGTCATCCAAAATAGTCAATAGCAAAACCTTGAACAGGTGGAAACCTTCAAATACTTTGGAGTAACTTCACAAGACACCTTATATTTGCCCCCCATGTTGGCAAGCTGCGGTGGCCATAGTTAGCAGAATCCTGGAGTGGCCTGTAGCATAACTGGAACAACCTCTCTGGGAATGCTAAATGACTTATTGTGGGCAGCTCCATTCTATCACTTATACATTGTGGGCTCCCTGTCTATGCTGCTGCCTGTGACACGGTGCTAAACAGAGTAAAGCTGACCTGTGATAAGACATGCCATTTTGTACTTGGTACAGGTAACCACACTCAAAGTCATGCCCTTTATGCACTCACTAACTAGCTACCTTTATGCAGCAGAATAAAGCTCCAGGCATGTTGCTGACAAAAAGGTACTCCTGGGCCTAACACCCCTGCTTTAACAAATTGCTCCTGTACTGTTTCCAAACAATACACTAGGGCATGGCCAGGAATGCCCTAAGCCTCCTTTCCAGCATACTCAGCTGAACAAGCAGTCATTTGCTGTCAGGGCTGCTAACAGGTTAAACAAACTGCCTGATACCCTTCAGAACCTCCCCAAGTTTAATCACTTTAAGAGATCTTTGTGGTCTGCCTATGTAATCCAATGCAACTGTAACCATTAAATTGTTTTATTTGGTTTCTCTTGTTTTATGACCTATGACTTTTTATACAATGATCTGTATGAACCTTTTCAAAACTGTATGTAATTGCATTGTCTTAAGTGCTTTGGGCATGGCTCAGTTGCATTTCCTCTGAAACTGCCTATTGTACTTATGTTTTTTGGTGACTATATATTGGACATAGAGCCTTTGCAAATGAGCACTTGTGCTCAAAAATAATCTCCTAAGTTTTCAATAAATAAAGTACACTGAATGTAATAAAATACATGACAAGCAAAGATCACTGGAGAAATAAGTATAATTGGGTTCAAGAGATAATTGTACATGTTCCTGGAAAAGAGGAACATAGAAGGACACGGGGAAGCAGGAAGCTTGTGATAGGGGGCTAGATATTTGTAAGAGTGTGAGATGTAATTGTGGGGTGTCACAGGTGATGACACAATTATGCCAGCCTGTTACCGAGAGATTTTGTAAAAGTTCTAAAATATGCTTCAATGGCCTCATGAGCCAGTATAGTGTTATGCTTGTGCAACTGTGTTACTAAGGTTTGACTGTTCACACTTCTATTCCAGAGAAATTACCACCCTGTAGGGTACCAAAGGCAAGGAACCTCTAGAGGTGCCGTGGATGATTCCCTTGGCTAAAGGTACCTTAGGAAGGATCAAAGGAGAGAGGCACTGCCGCTGGAGAAGGAGGGAGGATAGTGGGGCAAAGAAAAAGTGCTTCTGAAGGAGGCTGAGGGAACTGCTTATATAGCTCAGGAAGTGGGAGTGGCTGGCTGCTTGTCCATTGAACCATAGGTGGATCCTTCCAATTTAATAGCCAAGCCAGTAGTAGTAGTGTTATGCTTGTCCAACTGTATTATTTAGGTTTTGGCGTTCGCACTCTCTATTCCAGAGGAATTACCACTCTGTAGGGGTACCAAAGGCAAGGAACCCTCTAGAGGGTTCCACCCCTAGAGGTGTCACAGATGATTCCCTCTGGCTAAAGGTACCTTAGGAAGGATCCACCCAAAAAGAAAGTAATAGTATGAAGCATATAAGCAATCAGTAGTTGTGAGACTAGTACTAGATAAAGCATATGGCAGCTTGATAATGTAATGGGATGTGCAGGTTAACAATGGCATGGGTTTGATGAGTTGCAAGAGAGAGTGAGGGACCTCTAAGGAGAGAGGGAACGGCAAAAGGACACCATCCCTCCATCCAATAGCGGATCCTGCCTACAAAACTAGGGAACACTATACAGTTATGACCTGAGACATGGAGGAGAAAAAAAGCCTTTGAGGAGGAAATCTCTGGGGTCCAAGGCCTAGGTCACCTTTCCTCCAGGCTTGGGATATTTTATTTAGTGATGGCTCTGCTTCTGCAATTTGAAAACCTAATTAAAGGGAGGTGGAAAATTTTCCAATTTGGAGGAAAGCTCTAACTCATTCCCTCTAATGAGAATGCCACAGAAGGTTACAGCCATTCAACAACAATGGACAACCAAGGCTAAGGCACTCACCTGGCCTACCGATCTACCCTCAAACTAGGTGAACCAGAGGCAGTCATGGGGAGAATAGCTTGAAGGGTGCCTCCTCACTGGTTCTAATGGGCCCCTATGAACAACCCCACCCCTTCATAGCCGAGTCTTGACTTCTACAACTTGAGGTGCTGTCGGTACGGTTGATGACTGAAGGTCCACCCAGAGTGAAGACATTCCCAGATATGGGCCAGTGAGAAGGGCCCCACCCCAAGCTTTACATGCTCAAGCAGCGGACTCAGTGCAGAGTGAGACTGTTGGCTGTAGGGAAAACATGTACCAGAATGGAGTGGCTGGCATGCCCCAGGACTGATGAGGGGCTGAATGGGCATCAGTACTGAGAACTTGCAGGGCAACTGGCAGGGGAGTATTGCACAAAGGTGGCATGAGCAAGAGTGGATAAGGACATAGTTCAGTAAGGCAGGGTAATGCAGTGGGGCAGGGTAACAATAGTTGGACCAGCACGTAGGTTAGTAAGCAGTAGGAGTAGTCAGACCAGCATGTAGGTCTGCAAAACATAGTAGCAATGATACAACATGAACGTAAGTGAGGGGCAACAGAATGATAGTGGGGCAAGCCCACCAGGCATTCAAAAACAAATTAAGGTGACAAATACTCTGAGGATTTTCAGCAGTGGAGGCAGGATTTAGAACAGAAGTAATTAGCCACATGGGGCCATGACCCCCAAGCACTTCCCAGCCCTGCTGTAGGAAAACAAAAAGTGATGGATGGGTCAAGAACCACATGCGAATATTAAAACTAAGTTACAGCACCAGAAGTAGCTTAGCTGATCTCAAGTAGAACAGCAGTGTACAAAACAGGGAATAGCATCAGCTATGAGTGACAGTATTCTATAAGCATGGAAGGAGGCAAGCACAACGCTGTGAAAACAGCTATGACCACAGGGAGGTAGATTAAGCAGGAAAACATGATTAAGCTGCATAGCAAGGGTTCAGAGGAGCTTGACTCAGGTGAAAACAATTGGACTTGATAGCATGGGGAACAATTAGGCCTGTAGCATGGGAAGGAGCTCTGGTTTGTGTAAAAACACAGGTACTGGTTACAATAACAATGGGAGTAACTAAAAGCAAGTAGCTGAAGCTGTAAGAGCCAAATAGTAGGAGCAAGCAAGTGGTAGAAGCTGAAAACAAATCCCCAAAAAGAAAATAAAAATAAAACAAAACTAAGACACAAACATAGATGAAACAGGGAAGGAACAAAGGAAGCACACAGCCAGAGGCAAAATACAAACCAGAAGCAGAAGAACGAAATGCAGAATCCAGCAGAAAAAGCAGCGGGGGCAGACACCAGCCAATTGCAGAGAGCAAAGGCACAGAGCCTCCGACTGGCAAAGAAAAGTGCTTCGAGAAGGAGGCTGAGGGAACTGCTTATATAGTTCAGGAAGTGGAGTGGGAGTGACTGCCTGCTTGTCCATTGAACCATAGGCAGAGCCTTCCAGATCATTTTTCCCCTTATGGGTATTCTGCTGGGAAAAACTTTTACATCAACAATCTGAAAATCGTGAAAGTGGTAGAAGGGTTCCACCCATACCTACTGTATGCCTACTTTAACAAAGTGTTGCAACTGGGGCATGATAATGATGGTGGTGGTTGTTCTGGTGGTGGGAGTGGCTGGGGATAGGATAGGTCTTGCAGAGCACCCCCTTATTAAAATTCGGGTCTAACAAGGCCAACTTAGAGGTATCAAGCTTGTTAATTCTAATTGACTTTTCTGATCCCTAACTTTCGCTATGTTCCGAATAGGCTGGACCTTGGCTGAATGTAGAACTGTGGCACTAGAATATCTCAAATGTTATCACTGAACAGGTATGAGCACCCCTGAAAAGGGACTGGATTGCAGATAGTTGGGAAAGACCAGTTGAAACCTGTCAAACACTGCAACATTATCTGAAGCCCACTTCAATTCTTAATAGAAGGAATAATGTATGAAGCCATACACAACCTCCTGTGTTTCTATTGAGGGCTGAAATAACAGCATATGAACCTTGTAAGCGAAGCTCATGACATTCATGCTGTTATCTGAACCCCAAGATAGAAACATTGGGGCTATGCTGCATATGGACCAAACCTGGCAACTGGTGCAGGTGCATAATATGCAGAGCTGTGCACCTGTAGGGCATCTGTCCATGGCCCCGCCTCCCATCACACAATTGCACGAGGGAAGAATGAGGGATATAGGTGGGCATCCAATTGATGCCCATCCTGCATCCTAGTGGATCCCTGCTCCATGTGAGCAGGGCATTCTGGGAGGGCATGGGACTGGACAATTTTAAAAGTATGAGTGAGTAAGTGCTCAAATGGCTGCCCCAGCCCTCCCTGTCAACCCAGTGGGGATTCCAGGTTCTGATGCAACTGGCAGATGTCAATGGGGGTGCACAAAAGATATAGCAGGGTCCCTTCTGCCATATCCTCTGCCCCCTCAGCCAGCACTCTGTGCCTTTATGCATAGTGTGTGGTGCAGGAATGCCACAGATAAGCCCCCAAACTGCCCATGGCATGTAGATGCATGATCAGCCAGGGAACTGAGGGCACAAGGGCATGCACCCCTTCCTGAATGCCAGCTGGGGTCCACTGGATCCCTGGTTTGTGGAATTCTGACATAGGGTTGTTTATACACTGCAGAACAGTGATGCACTGGGAATCCACCCTAATGTACTGGGACCATAGGGCAAGATTGTATGGCCTCCTATAGTTAATGTTTTATAGTATATGGTTTTAAGGACCGAACAGGCCCTTAGCAGGGCCATATTTGCCCCTGTGGCCTCGGGCACTAAGCAAAATTTTTTTTTAAACAATCAGTTAATCACATAGTTTGAAATCAATCAGGTGGTCATTTTGTTAGGCTGATCAGATGGCTGTGTTGGTGGATGGTCTGTACAGCATGACAGATCCAACTTTCCTGCTAGCTACTCTCTGGCCACACTCTTCTCACTGCCACAATATCTGGCCATATTTAGCTTCCATACGAGCTGCCACTAAGAAACTGAAAGAGGCAGGAGTCACGGAGGGAAATTGCAGGTGAGCTGATGACAGAACATACACAACAACATTTGAGAGGTACCGATTTCCATACATAGCAAGCCTAAACCATATACTATAGACAGTATATAACAGCTATGATTTTAGTGATCCTATGGTGTGTCAATTAACTCATTTTTGTGTTTCATATATGGTACCTCAAAGAGTTCTTGGGCATCCTGTTCTGCCATTACTTCATCAACTTCAAAGATTCATCCCTTTGTGCCTCAAAAAAAAATGAAACATCATGTGTATACTCTTTCTACTTGTGGTTTGCATCATACCTAAAAGGTAATTGTCTCTGTCCTTCACGTGTCTTCTCAAAAATAAAAATAAATGTGCTATTAAGTAGAGAGGTGCTGACAGTTACACGCTTTCCATATGCCACAAGAAACCTGTATTTCCAGATTGCAAGTTTCAGTGGAATAGATAAATGCAGAGGTACCAGTCTGGTGGTTAGTGAGTCATAATGCTGTGGAACCTCAAATGAAAAGTTCATGGTCTGATGGTATCATGAGAAAATAGTTGCAGTATCAAGGAAAATATACAATAATTGCCTCCAAAGTTCATTGGCTGCATTTGATCCCATCCAGGAACTAAGTTCCATGCACGAGTCACCACTGTGGGATGAAATCTCCACACCTGCCAAGCTTTGCATTTTCAGCTGGCGCAGCTGCAAGGGATGTTATGCCTGGTCCTACTGGGCACAACATTTTCTCATAGCTCGCACCAAAAATGTCCACAAGCTGACATAAATCATGGAGCCAGTCAAAACAGGTTCCACCTTTGAAAATACCAAGGCTGCAAGAAAATCTGCAGCTTCACAAGTCAGCGTCCACTTGCACCAGGTTTTTCACAGCTGCGGGAGGGGCTCTGAAAATCTATCCCATGTGTTTTCTTTTTTTTTGTATAAATATTTTTATTAGACATTCATTAAAGGTAACAATAACAATATTTCAACCAGACACAATTATCCTGTTTCATATTACAATTAATGATGTTGACTTAGTCCATTATAGGAATAATTTACGTCAGTATTGGACATTTTAATACAAAATAAACCCTAACAGTAATAAAATAATATTTCATTCTACATGTTAGTTCCATTGTTTTCTGTCACATATTTTATTATTTACTGTATTTTCAATATCTATTGCTACTCCTCTTCAGTTGCACATACTTCCAGGCCAAGCTTTAAGTTTGCTGTTTTTATTACATTGTCTCCTGATTTCCAGGTTTTCTGCATACATTAACCCTTTCTTAGCCTCCTCTAGCTCTTAGAGTCTGTGCCTCTGACAAAGGCAGGAATTCAAGAATTTTCCCAATTCAGTCATAAATCTTTCTTCTTTCCCTCATACATGAGTAAGCCAATCTACCGCTAATGTTTGTATTACCACATTTTTCCATTTCTCTGATGTGGGCGTGGCACATGAAACTCATGTATTCTGGATGCCCTGCCTTGCCACTGCCAGCATTATTCTAATCCATCTGGGGTATTGGGACCAGCCTTTGACACCCCTATGTTCAACCCCAAATAAGAGTGACAATGGAGTATTTGCAATAGGGTTGCCCCAAAATAACTGAAATCTCATGTGCTATTCCCCTCCAATACTGCTGGAGACTGGCGCAGCACCACTAGTAGTGGAAGTAGGTACCACGCGGCCATCCCACACCTCCCACACACATGGGCTAAATCCCAGGATGGAACTTGTGAACTACACTTGGTGGACAATTAAATCAATGCAAAAATTTGTATTGAGATTCCCTTATATTTTGTGCAGGTCAGCAGCTCCATGTGGGACCCTAATATCGGATGACAGTTTTTCTCATTATGTGGCATCCTTAAATCTGTCTCCCATTGTTGCCTCACTCTTCCTGACAAGTCCAGGAAGAAATATCTGTCCTTCTTTGCTGCCTCCCAATGAGACCTTTTAATTCCTTCCTTGCCCTATATACTTCCTGCTGTATGCCTACTAGAGTAGATCCCTCCACAGGCTCTCTATTCAGTCCTCTACTAAATGTGTGGAGTTGAAGGAAATGAAAGAAATAGGATTAGTAATTCCAGTGCTCTCTGTACATCTGCAAAGGAACATACTGTAGTCCTTCCCTGTTATTTAAATCCCCAGACACTTCAATCCTTCTGCTACCACAACTGGAATCCTGGGTCTTCAAGTCCTGGTAAAAACCCCAGGTTTTGAGCTATCAGTACTAATAGGATCTGATCTTCTTCTGCTCTCCTTTCTTCACTTAATTTTATTCCATGCCTCAAGTACCTATAGAACAAGTGGATTAGGATCTGAAAGCTGTCTATATGCTCCCACGTGTTTTCAATTGAACAAACTAGTGATAAAATACAATCCATCATCAAGTCCACTAGTGGTCTATCTAGAGGCCTCCTGAAAAAAGTTGCTCGGTGTTTTACTTACAGCGCTGTCAGTGGCTCAGCAGGTTGCACGCACCTCTTGGGTTAAAAAGATCAGAAGTTAGTGGGTTTGAGTCCCACAGTAGGAACTTGGTCTTAATAGTAGTGACACTGAAGTGCAGCATTAGGGGGCGCTGCAATGTTGAGGTACCTTCTTTAAGATAATATGTTAAATCAAGGCCCCCCCATCTGCCCTATCAGTGGTGATTGTCCAGGAGGTAGTTAAAGATCCCATGGCACTTATCATAAACATAGGGTATTTTCCATGGTCATCTGGCCAACATTCTCCTCTGTCAATAAAACAGGTCTATGAAACCCACCCCCAGGCTGCACCTGGAAACAATGTAAGACAGCTTAGTGTGCCTTTCTTCTGGGAATAAATACATGCACACATAACTGACCCACTAAATCAGGATATCTGAAATAAGGGAAGGAAAGGAAGATTGTTTAACCAGGGTAGCACATTTAGCTGAAGCTTGTTTCCAGATGCAACCAGGAGCACAAGGACGTTAAGTGACTTGCTCAGGATCACTAATATGCACCTAGGTAGCTTTGGGATTCAAACCCAGGTCTCCAGATCTGCAGCTCAGAGCCTTAGCCCATTGTGTTATACTGCCTCCTAGAAATAGCATTGAACTGGACATTTATTCTGAATATTAAGTATTTTAGAGGAATTCCCATTCACTGACTGGATTATACTAGCTGATCCAGGTTATACAATTTGGTTAAGAGTATATGTCCATGCATGGGTGTAAAGTTTAGGTTCTCCGGGGGTCTCTCAGACTCAAAACTATTGGCTGAAACAGTTAACTATTTTTAGACTACTTTCCTGGGGGGTCAAGCCTGGAACCCCCTCCAAACTCTAAACCTATGTGTCCATGTACTGCCATAAATCAACATATATTGGTTTTCTAAATTGGTTATGAAAATAAATGATGAAAGAAGAACAAATGTTTTACCTCCAGAAGAGACAGAAGTAGGTTCTCCACTTCCCGCTTGTTTCACTTTTAATATCGGACAGAATTTCCGTTCAAAACTAAATGTAATCACAGAGTAAAATGCAAATGTTTACTAAACTGTATTTGTATATTTGCAGATTACATTCTCATGAGTCCTCTTTGAACATCTGTGTCAGTTGCTCAGCAAGTTGCACACAAAAGATAGAAAGGTTGTTGGTTCTAGCCCACACCAGGAAAGTGGGCTAAATCTCAGTACTGACACTGTAGTGCTACATGATGGGGTGCTGGACTCCTCTGGTGCTGTATTTTGGATGACACATTAAACTGAGGTCCCTTTGCCTGTTCTGGTGGTTGTTCAGATGGGTTTAAAGATCCCATGCCACTTCTGGAAAAGAATAGGCTTATGTTTCCAGTGATTTGGCCAAATCCCCCTTCACAAAAATACCACCAACAGCTTAATCTGGTTCAGTTTCAGTTGGTTTCCATCTGTATCTCTCCCTCCTTCCTGGGTTGGGGCTGAGAAACAGAATTGCCTAGCCCTCCTTTCCCAGTCAACAAAACAAAATAAATAAATATATTAGCCATGCCTTATGATTAAACATGGTTATCTTCTTGTGCAAATGCATGTGCTGTATTAGATGCTGATAACAGGTTATTTGTAAAAAAAAAAAAATGCATGAGGCAATGTATATTTTAGGACCATTAAAACTGCAGTAATATCTGCATTTGTTAGTCCAATAAAAGAAAATTGGGCCACCTCCAGAGCAACACTGTGCTTCACTCACAGTTCGACACTGTGCCACATAGGAGGCTCGTAAAAGAACTGGGAAGCTTGGGGTGGGAACCAAGGTGGTGCACTGGGTGCACAACTGGCTGACAGACAACAGAGGGTAGCAGTTAATGACTCTCACTCGGGAAGGGAGAGTGACCAGTGGGGTTCCTCAGGGCTCAGTACTGGGTCCAGTCCTTTTAATGTCTTTATAAGTAATATTGCAGAAGAACTGGAAAGGAAGGTGTGCCTCTTACAGATGACACCAAGATCTGCAATAGGATGGGCACTCTGGAGGGATGGAGAATGAAAAAACCTGAAAAAACTTGAGGAATGCTCAAGGGTATGGCATCTGGGTTTCAGTGCAAAGAAATAAAAATTATGCACCTTGGGTGCAGAAACCTAGAGGCAGACTATAGAATAGGGAGGAAGGTATTGACAGTCACTAAAAATGAAAGGGACACTGTGGGTTATCATAACAGATGGCCTTAAGATGGTAAGGCAATGTGAAAGGTAGGGAAAGCCAGTGGAATGCTGGGGTGCATAGGGAGGGTAACACCAGTAGGAAGAGGGAGATGGTGTTGCCACTGTATCAGTCATTGGTGAGACAACACCTGGAGAACTATGTCCAGTTCTGGAGATCACACCTCAGAAAGGACATGGACAGAGTAGAGGTCATCCAAAGAAGGGCAACAAAATTGTGCAGGGGCTGCACCAAATGTCCCATGAGAAGAGACTGAGGGATCTAAACATGTACAGCCTGGAAGAGAGGAGGGAGAGGGGAACATCCTAGAGACCTTTAATGCATCACAGGGTGAATAAGGTACAGGAAGGAGCATTTTTCAGGAAGAAAGTGTACAAGAACTAGGGACATGTAAAGAAGCTAGAAGGAAGTGAAAACTGGTATCATGCCGGGGGCAGGTGGCAAGGGACCAGGTATGGTCTGCAGTGGCACCATAGGCAGGGGAAAGAGGGGCAGACAAGGTGAGCCAAGCAGTCCTTATCTGCCAGCACATTCTAAGTTTCTGTAGTTCTCTGTTTCTATGTTAATTGAAGCATTAAAAGGAGAAAGCAGGCCCTCACTTCCTACATGGACAGTTAGGCAGACTAAAAAGTTAAAGTGCAAAACAATTAAGTTATTCTGTGCAGACAGATAGTGGAATCGAAACTGTGAGAGCTCAAGGACACTGAAAATCAGACTCCCACTGGCCAGATGTTTCATGTCATGCTCCTGTCCTGGCACTTCTTCAAGGCGCATTTTGTGCTTCCTCATGTTTTCACAACCAGGCGCCATTTTGTTTTGAGATATCAATATTTCAAGTATCTATGAGCAAGACCAATAGCTGGAACAAATTCATAATTGAAAACATTCCTCACACCCCATAGTTCATGTGTCTGTGTTTTGATCTCAGTCTATGACAAGTGGCATCATACCTTTGTCTTCATCATTGCTTGCAAGAATGGAATGTTTATTTCTTAAACATAATGAGGTTGAAAATAATCCTAACAATAATTACTTGCAAGCAAAACACAAAGGAGGCTAAAATAATCTTAACAAAAGTTTTTACAAAACTGAGTTTTTTATAAGTTTGTTTGTAGAGTCCTGACATCTGTTATAGTAATAAGAGGCCCTTCCTGTGTTCTTTGAATGAGAGGCTGTAAAAGCGAAGCAAAGCAAATGTGGCAGGGAGTGTCATGGCCCGTGGGAGGGATGATCTGGGAATGGACGATCACGAGCTGCATGGTGTGGGTCAGAGTAATGGCAGTTTTAATCCTTATGGTGGACAGGACTTTTCCCCGCTTTCTCCCAAGCTTTCACCTGCCTGATATGGGCATGCAGAACATAGGGTCACACACCCCTATACCCACCATACTCTCTGTGGGACAACAAGCTCCCTGGCATGCTACAAGGGTCATTGTGTGCTAACCTAGAAAGTGTTGCCAACCCTCCCTAACTGAAATACACTGCCTTTGGCAACTATGTCATCAACAGCCTGCATCCTGATCCAGTCACTTGGTTTCAGTCCCAAACCCATGTCTTCTGTATGGCAATGTAATTGGGTGGCCTCCCACGCTATGTTTTTTAACTTAGGTTTTTATACCATTAGAGACATTGGGCCAGATATTCAAAACTGCGCGTATCAAACCGATTCATGCTCGAATTGTACCACATTTGCCCCGGATTGCTATATTCAAAAGGCCAAATAGCGCTGGTGCAACATGTTAGCACTGGTGCTAAAAGATAATGTATTAGTGGTTCAAAGTGAGGAGGCGGGGACATGCATACAGGTGCAACTGTATATTCAAAACTGGCGTCTTGCATAATGTGCGTTAGCATGACATGTAGTGTCGGTGCACATTACCACCCATGAAAAGGTAGTCTTAAGCTCCAAGCAAACCAAGGATGGGCGTGGACACAGCAGCAATAGTGAACAAGGCTGTGCAGCCAATGCTGAGGCAGCAAGGGCAGTTGGTCACACTGGGCTACTCCATATGCACAGACACTCACACTCTGGAATACAATGCCTCAACCTTGCTTGGAAGCTAACAATCATGCACATTATATGACAGAGCTAAAACTCCACTTGCAGCAGCAAACTAATTGCATTGCTATATGTGAATTGTGTGTTGTTGTGTGTATGTATGTATGTACACTGCATCATCACATGTAGTGGCTCCGTTTATTCCTGAATATGGGCCATGGTGCACTTATGGCTTCCCAGTCAACACAGCGATTAATATAGAAGTAAGAAATACCTGGCAGTGTGGCCATACAGCACACACTCCAGTGCCCCCACTGGGGCACACACTCAGCACACTCAGCACACACATGCAGCACTGGGGAACTGGAGGGTGTTGAGGGGAGGTGCACAGTTGGCCAGGCTGCACGCATATAGTGTGTGTTGTCACAAGGCTGGGGCCATTCCACAGTGCACATGTTCCAGTGTCAAGAATACCCAGACACCCGTGTGCATGTCTTATGGTATGTTCCCACCCCGGCACATACCTCACATCTGTACAGACACCACAGCACACATGGCCAGCCATGTATGTTACTGTGGAGTATCTCAGGCCAGTGGTGCAGGCATCTGTGGGACACAGAACAGCATGACAGTGGTGTCCACTATCAGAACACACCTGCCAGATGGTCCTGTCACAGTGTGCAGAGCAGCAGTCATTGATACCTGACACACTGTAGGCATTGCTCGTCCCTCACTAAACCGACCACTATGGTACTGTAGCATCTGCTGTGTACTAGCAGGGACTACAATATGTCCATGGCATGCAGCACCATCACCCGTGCCTGTGGTGCAAGTCCCTGGGGCACACTAGACTCTGCCGCTGTGACGGACATAGCCTGCGGCTGCCGACCTGTTTCTCCAGTCTGACATCTAGGTGGTGCTATGGGGAGACCCAGCATGCAGCTATCCACCTGTAGTTCCAGTCCGACCTACAGGTGGAGCTGTGTGTTCCTGCAGTAGCACTGGGCAAGCCACATGGAACTACATGCAAATCAGGCAATAATGACATGCTAATGTGGCTGTTTGCCCACAAATTGCCTAAGTAGGCTCATTTGCATAGCACTTTGAATATAGCAAAGTTTGGCTGGGCAAATGTGTTAGCTACCACGTAAACAGGTTTGCCTTCATCGCAAAACTGTCAGAACTAGTACAGTTCTGAAGTATTTGGTCTGCACTGTTGTTTGCGGTTTTGTGAATCCACTTCTTTCCTAGCACACATTGGCCCATGTAGTTCACCTTTGCCTTACACGAAGTCTGTGTGCTCTGGGCTGCTGTTGTGGTTTTCACTGCACAGTTGCTATATCAGAGCTGTCTTACTTGCCAGGCTATTTTCGCACGGCAGTCTCAGCCCTGTTTGCACAGCTCCTTAGCACACTATATTCAACTGATGTAGCCCCAGGGCTATTCCTTTGAATATTGCATGCAACTGATTCCAGGTTAATTTTGCATGCGATGCAGGGCTAATTTTGCCCCTGGGCTAAGTTTTTGAATATCTGGCCCACTGTCTATAACAGCTTTCACTGGTTATAAAAGGTCACTAAAGTAGTGCAGGTAACATTAGAAAATTTGCTTTGCACACTTTTCATGAAATTGTGCACTTTGCATACTTTAGTTCAGTTTCATGAACTAGAATAGTATATTTATAATAGGCAACCTTGGTGGAACTAGCACCTTTTTTTTAAATCATACTTTTAAAAATACACAGTTTGTAGAAAAAGGTGCTGTTTACAAAATGATGCGTTTTAAGAACTTGTATTTTTAACAATATACAATGTGCGGAAACTGGAGCTATTTGAATTAAAAACTTTGTCAAACTTATGCCAGATTTTGGCCTAATTTCAAAAATTATGTCAATGTGAAATCATAAGTTTTCCAAGTGTAATAAAAATGTTGTGCAGTACAACACTTTAGGTTGTTTATCATTATGTTCCCATTGGTTAAACTAGCTTTGCAACTTTATTTTGTATCCTGTCCATCTGCCTGTGCTTGCTTTACTTGCAGATACAAAATAGCAGTGTCTATGTGAGAGTGATTAGAGTAGCTGCTTCATTAAAAGATGCCACCCTCTTTACATAGTGCTGTTGTTTTATGAATATGATAAAATAATCATGATTGGTGAGAATGGACTACGGCTATTCACGGACAAGAACAATCATGAAGATTTATAAAAGAAATCATGGGATAATTATTACCGTAATTGTTTTGGGTATCAATTTCAGTAAAGTCTTAGCTTTAGGCCAAACATGTGAAATAGGATATTGTGATAAAATGTGTACCTTCCTCATAGGCTTCTTTCAGCTCTTCAATTTCCTATTAAAAACACAAGAAAACATGTAATTGAGGCATTCCTATTTTTGTAAATTCAGACAATACAAGATATGTTGGTTTCCTCTTGTTACTTTATTTGTTGAAAAGATTGCTAATTGTATAAACTGATATTCCCAAGAGCAACTGACACATCTCGGTAGAGGCATTGCCCAGTAGTGCCCTATCCTGCCTACAGTACCTCCAGTACAGAGGTGCAAACGGAGGTACTGTAAGGCAATATTTTACTATAAAGATGTGGCGGAGTGCAATGAGCACCCCACTGCAGCATCAGGTCCCTTCCCCGATCCAAACCTGAGGATGATGTCAGGTCAGGATGGGGACCTGGCAAATGCCACTTTCACCAGTGAAATGCTAATTCCGCTGCACTTTCGCTGGCAAAGGCATTTCACCAGGTCCCCATCGACCTGACATCATCCTCAGGTTTGATTGGAAGGGAGACCTGATGCTGCGTAGGTGCACATTGCACTGCTGCATCCCTGCAGTAAAATATTGCCTTACAGTACTCTCTGTTTGTGGTACTTCTGTACTGGGAGGTACTGTAGGCAGGATGGGGGCACTACTGGGAATCACTTTACCTAGACAGTCAGTTGCTCTTTAATGTTCATCTTTCTACACTTACATCTAGCAGGATTCTAAAAACATATAAGGTGACGGCAGATAAGGACCGTGTGTCCCACCTAGTCTGCCCCTTTTCCCTACCTAATCAATACAGTACCACAGACTCTAGTTGATCTGTGGCTTACCCTCTTCCTACTGCAAGAGTACTCTTGTCTGTCCCATGCATTCTTGAATTCCCCTACCATTTTTTTCCCCACCACTTCTGCAGGGAGGGGTGTTCCAACATCCACTACTTTTTCTGTGAAAAGTACTTACAAATATACTGGGAGTCCCATTTACAGTAAATGTTGGGGGGCAGTGAAAATGTGGAAGGCTAACAGGCTGGTAGAAAAGTCTGACTATGGGTACAGTCCACAATGGCACACCAGACATGTGCAGACTACAAGGATCTAGGGTGTGTTTCTCTGCTCCTTCAGTGTCCAGCATGCTTGCTGGCATTCATGGCCCCCAAGCCCTCAGGAACCACGAAGGAGTGCAGTGCAAAGGAGCCAAGGCAGATGCGCGGGAGGTGCTGTGCTGGACCGGGGCATCCAAGTGGAAGCCTAAGCTGACCTGAGTACGGGATCCTATCTCCACCTAGATCAAGAGTTGGCAGGATACAGCAGTCTTCCAAGAACTGCTGTATCCTATCAGAAGATAGTGTAATATTTCAAATGTCACCAGCTGGTGCTGGTATGGCCTTATCTCCCATGGAGGTTCTGAAGGTTGGTGGCTGGTGGAGGCCCATCCTTTGGCAATATAAAGGGGTGCACATACCTGCATGTACTGACCCTTAGGTCACAGCAGCCTCCATTCCCTATGCCAGTCCTCTGGAACATGGAATTATTTTTATGAATGGGGTGCATGCCTGCCCCACCAGTGTGTCCACCCCAATCCACCCATGCACATAGGTACACCAGCAGCAGAGAGCAGAGGTACAAGAGGGGCACACACATGGGCCATAGATGCACAGAAGTCTCACCATGTGTAGAGTGGAGTCTCTGCACAGCACATGGCTGTGAATGGCCTACCCCTTGGGGGTCAAGTGAGTGCTGATCTTCTGAGGATCAGGCCCTTAGGCACAATGCAAATCAGTCAGCTAGATGTTAATGGGCACAAAGGAGTTTGCACACCAACATGCTGGCTTGCAACACCTGCAGAGGTCTGGACATGGCATGGCTCCTGTCACATGGTGCTAAGCCATGGCCAGGCCCTGAAATAGTGCTACCACTGTAGTCTTCCCCATTCCTTCTGACCTTGACCTGTATGCCTGCTTCTGAGCTGCCACTTTGCAGAATTTTTCCTGACTCCATAGTTCACCCTGGTTGTCCTGGTGACACCCCACCCTAGCCCTGAGACCAGTAACATCCTTGGCATCAAGTAGATCCCTACTCCCCTAACTCCTGTTCCCATTATTCTGCTTTTGCTCATGGTAACACAATGATTACTGTCTCTTCCTGGCTCCTGCAGCCCTAGTCACAGCATCTATGGTGCTGCTAGTCCCACCACCCTCCGCAGTATATTGGTAGCAATGAATAAGGCCTGCAGGCTGCTCACAGGAGCTGAGTGTGTCACCCATACCTGTGACCTCTATGCGCAAATGGGCTGGCTCCAACTTGGTGGGAGGTTACACTACAAACCTGCCTGCTGGCAAAAGAGGCACTACTTGAATTCTCCTCCATGGCACAGCAAACCTACTTCAGCCACACAGCAGCAACACACAATGGACAAGAAGTGCTAGCACTCACCTCTACCATGTTCCCGCTCGACTACACAGGGTCAGCACTCTTTGCCTACAGAGCACCCCTCTGGTTTAATGCCCTCAGCCAGGACATCTCCACTCAACCTACTCTGGGTCCCTTCAAGAGACTACTATGCCAGCAGCTTTCCATATCCAGCATCTGTGACTCTTACCACTAGTCCTCTGCCTCAGGGCTCTGACCCACCTATCGTGGCTCATACCATGGCATGCCTAGGCCATCTCTACCACCCCCTACACCCCCACCTCCACTTGGTGGCTCAAAAACTCTGCTTAGCCACCTGCCTCATGCATCTACCCCTCACATCTCTCTTGACAAGGTCCATGACTGCAGAAACTCCACTTCCCACCCTACTCCCTCCCATCATCTCTTAGCCCCTATTCTCTACCACCTACTCCTTCTCCACTAATCTCTGCCTCAGTGAACTGACTCCAACCTCCTTCGATCTGCAACTATCCTTTCTTATAACTTACTGTAAATGTAACCATATGGGTGTCTTACCCTCTATAGTCTCTTTTGTTAATATTAACCTGCTTGAATAATCCATTGTAATTATTGTACATGTTTTATACTCTATGTTGCTTGAACCCTTGTAATACTGTCTTCCTCCTATTGATGTGGAACCTTTATAAAAGAACTCTCACCTCAAAGGTATTTAAGCCTAGATCCTAATAAATAAAATAAATAAATTTTAACACCTCCACCACTAAATTGCTAAATACTGTGACCAGGTAGCAAGGGTCATCATGGTTTGTGCAGGCTCTGTGGACAATTTGCTAAGGCCAGCCCACCCTCTTCCTCATGCTGTCATAGGTGGTTAGCAACCATGAAGGAAAGGACTGTGACTCTTTGTAATAGCACAATTGGGTGCTTGGGCGGGACTGTGTATGGGTTACTGTGTTGACTGTTAGTACAACGGATAAGAGCTATGTGAGAATTCAGAACATTCATCATGCCTGCTGACTTCCTGACTGGAATCAAACATCCCTGCTGAGATTTTGAAAGGAGATGGAATTGATATTTATGATTGTCCTCCCATTGTATACCCCTACCCCTCTGCTAACTACCCCTCTTCATCCTCACTCTTTCAACTACCCTTTACCCTGATGCCTACTTAGATTAAACTGATTGTGCTATAATTAACCATGTGGCTATAACAGCACTTGTTTTTAAGTGTTTGTTATATTGGATTTCTCCTAGCATTGCTAGCACTTTTGTTTTCTATATCCTTCCTACCTGTTGTGTTAAAAATCTGCAATGGTGTATTAAAAGGTGTTCTGACAGAAACGCTGTTAACTGTTATTGCTCTGTATCCAATCACTTGTGTGTTGTATTGTATGCCACTGTGTTGTCCTCTATTGTACTGCACCATTTTGTAACCTCCCAAGTCGTGCCTGAAAATAGGCATTGCTATATCTAGAGCACCTACCAGTTACCAAAAACAAATAAATAAATAAAATGGTTTTTGAATGTTTACTAAAATGCTGTAGTTTTACAGCCTAAAGTAGTTCTCTGTATGGCAGCATCTTGTTGTTAGGATTATCACATACGGTTCTCTTCCAAGTTCTTTGATTATTTGCTAACAAAAGTTATTTCCCATCAGAGTTCTTTGTATAAATAATCTGACATTTTCATTCTGTTAATACTTTGCCCTATTTCATCTACAAATAGTCTGCTTATGTCAACCTATATGAATTTCCATATATCAAGTGTAAGTTACATCTCATGTACACTTCTAAAATAGTCTTTAGCACTGATGTGAAGTCATTATAAAGCAGTCTCATATTGTCCACCAATCAGAGCAAAGAACCACTGTACCTCTTGTTGAGCATATCAATACTGCCTCCACACCTTGTTCAACTTTCCCATTCCGCTATCTCTAGCTGTCAGCTGGTGCTCGCTGCTCACCGTCCTGCTCTGCTACTTGTCTGCCTTTAACAAGTGCACATTGGTTTTCAAAATATTAAAAAATAAAAAATGCCCCCAAAATGTTGCTCTTTTCTGTATTAAACTTAGCAGGGAACTTAGTTTCTTTAGCCGCTACCATAACAGCATTCAGAGTGTCCTCAGGGCTATACCACTTCTCAGGTGATGGGGGCAGAAAACTATAAAAATAAGAATGCCTTTTGAGGTGTTACATGGACAATTTTATCTTGAAGGAAAATCTTTGACTGCTTCATGGTATATTAATACTTCAATTTTGCTTCACAGTCCTCTCGCAAACAGCACATGATAACATTCCTGTGCTGTAAGAAACACTGATCAACTAGCTGTATTAATGTGTAGAAACACCCAATGAATTTCCTACAAGGCCAGTAAGATTGAACAATAACAGAATGTGAAACAGTATTTAAAAGAACAGCTTCTACACAAAATCAGTGTTGGAATTACAGAGGGCTTGCCAGGGTTCAGCCCCTCCCCAACTCTAAAGTGAGTCGCAGTAGCTACCACATCACTGCCATTGACTTATAATGGGAAGGGGCACAATTTACAGATAGAGCCCATATGGGCCACCTAGCTCCCAAACCTCACAAAGTTTAATTCCAACACTGCAGACAATACAGACTTGCTGGTCAAATACAGTTCTCTTTTAAAGATCTTCAAAAACATGATATCAAACTGTAGCTGTAAAGTGTTCAGTTTCTCACCTGGTTTGTTAGAGTGCAGAGAATCTCACGATGACATCCTCATCAGTCCCTGGTCCTTTCATTGCCTTCCTCAGTTCTCTGGCATCAAACACAGGTTTAGAGTTAAGAAGAGCCAAAATGATCTTCTCAAGGCTTCCAGTTAGTTCACTCTTTAGAACATCTTCCAAATCCTGTCAATTATACAAGAGTTAAAGTATTTCGAGCCACATGAAAATAAATGTTCACGATTCCATGAAATGGCAGACAGCTACAGGCCATGCACAACTGAAGATGTCTTACATCATCATACTTGTCCAGGTATTTTTGTTTTATCTCTTGCCTTTGACCTGCAGAACGGTTTGCTAATATCGCAATAATTGTGTCTTCATCAGTTCCTGTAATATGACAAGGCACATGTAGATTTAATTCAGTGACACAACCAAACACTAGTAATGACAGCTTCATTTCGATAACAATATAAGACATATCCTGTAGAGAAGAGTGCACAGAGATTTATAATTGATATATAAAAAATTGAATGCAATTAGTTTCCATGACTGCAAAAGGCTGTTTGCCTGTATTACTCTCAGAAGCCACTAATATATACTGCATTATTTATAAGTGCCTACTGTATACAACTATGCCTACTCATGGTTTTACATATAAAAAGAGTCCATTTGCATCCTTACTTATTTTTGGGGAATATAGAACAAATCTCAGACTGTACATTCTTGCATAATTTTTCCTGACTGTACACCTTTTATCTGGACCATGCAGTTAAAATAATTGTTACTTGTATGACTTCTTACCAGTCCTTTGCAGGCCTTTCGAATTGCTTTAACGTCTGCCATGGCATCAAAATCAGGACAGCCCCAAACAGTAGGCTGCAAAGAAATAAATGATTGGTTTGATTTGATAATGTAACTGAAAGCACACACACACACTCACACACACACATCTAGACACAAACATAACTTCATAATTAAAGTTGGGAAGATTCATTTTCTGCCAGTGAAATTCACATGAAATTTGGATATTTTGCATTCACATAATCTTTGAAAGATTTGGTGGGGTTTCACCATGCACAAAGTCCTCAAGTTGTGAGGAAAATAACCATGTCTTAGGAAAAGAGAACCCAAATTGTGGTCAGCGTTTCCTTCCTTGTAGGAAAATAGTTGATGTTTGCCACTAAACACCAAGTCCCCTACTTACAGAAAAAACTCTTTAATCATAGAAACGAAAGTAAGTGAGTGAGCACTATCTTTAGCATGCTTGACTTGAAGGACTCAGGATTCTTACAAAAACAAGCATTTGTCAATGCCGAATGTTGATTGCGTTGGTGTGTTGAGCTCACTCACTGGCCCTCTGTCACTCGCTCAGTCTGTTTCTCCCGGTACTGCAGGCTGCTCTTTTGTACTGGGCTCCTGCCTGCATTGGCACCTTGTTCTGCCCACTAAGAATTCTGCATTTGTCCTGACAGAGAGCTGCATTAAGGTGGCCACCCCCTCTCACCGCCGCTTCATTCTGTTTCTCCTGGCGCTGCAGGCTGCCCTTTGTACTGGGCTCCTGCCTCTGTTGGTGGCTTTTTCTGCCCATAAGAAATCTGCAGCAGTCCTAACACAGGTCTGTTGAGCCTGCTGACTCCCCATTCTCACTCACTCATTCTGTTTCTGCCGGCATTGCAGGCTGGCCTTTTGTACTGGGCTCCTGCCTGCTGCCGCCTTTTCTGCCAACAAAGAAATCCACAGCAATCATGATAGAGCTCCATTGAGCTCACTCATTCCCTTTCTCTCACTCACTCATTGTGTTTCTTCCGCACTACAGGCTGCCCTTTGTACTGGCCTCCTGCCTGCATTGGCACCTTTTTCTGCCCACAAAGAAATCCATAGCTGTCCCGACAGAGCTCCATTGAGGTCGCTCACTCCCCTGTGTCACTCACTCATTCTGTTTCTCCTGGCGCTGCAGCCTGCCCTTTGTACTGGGCTCCTGCCTCTGTTGGCACCTTTTTCTACCCACAAAGATATCTGCAGCAGTCCCAACAAAGCTTTGTTGAGCTCGCTCACTCCCTTCTCTCACTTGCTCATTCCATTTCTGCGGGTTGCAGGCTGCCCTTTTCTATTGGGCTCCTGCCTGCGTTGCCACCATTTAGCAGTTACAATACAGCTCCACTGAGCTTGCCTCCCCCTTTCTCACTCACTCATTCTGGTTTCACACCACTGCAGGCTGCCATTTTGTACTGGGCCCCTCGTGCGCATTGCTGCCTTTTTTCTGCCGACAGACACATCTGCAGCAGTCCCAACAGAGCTCCGCTGAGCTCACTAACTCCCTCCCTCACTCACTCATTCTGTGTCTCCTGCTGCTGCAGATTGCCCTTTGTACTGGGCTCCCTGCCTGCATTGGTGGCTTGCTCTGGCCAGAAAGAAATCACAGCAGTCCTGACACAGCTCCATTGAGCTCGCTCACCCCTCTCTCACTCACTCATTCCATTTCTGCCCGCACTGCAAGCTGGCCTTTGTACTGGGCTCCTGCCTGCATTGCCACATTTTCTGCCCACAAAGAAATCCACAGCAGTCACAATAGAGCTCCGTTGAGCTCACTCCACTACCAGCTCTGTCACTCATTCATTCTGTTTCTCTTGGTGCTGCAGGCTGCACTTGTGTCACGGGGCTCCTGGCTGCATTGGCACCTTTGTCTGTCCACAAAGAAATCTTCAGCTGTACCAACAAAGCTCCATTGAGGTCGCTCAGTCTCCCTCTGTCACGTGCTCATTCTGTTTGTCCTAGTGCTGCAAGCAGCCTTTTGCACGGGGCTCCTGCCTGCATTGGCACCTTTTTCTGCCAACAAAGAAACGCAATAGTCCTGATAGAGCTCCATTGAGCTCACTCAGTCCCCCTGGCCTCACTTACTGCACTGTTTCTCCCACTGCTGCAGGCTGGCCTTTTCTTCTGGGCCCCTGTCTGCATTGACGCCTTTTTCTGCCCACAAAGAAATCCACAGCAGTCCTGACAGTGCTCCGTGAGTTTGCTCACCTCTTCCCTCACTCACTCTCTCATTCTGTTTCTCCCAGTGCTGCAGGCTGCCCTTTGTACTGGCCTCTTGTGTTGGGGCCTTTTTCTGCCCACAAACAAACCTGAGCAGTCCCGACAGAGCTCAGTTGAACGGTCATCCCCCCACTCGTTCGATCTTAATTTGTCTCAAACACTGATGTCCCACAACGACCGTGCTATTCTCTGTCAGGAGTGCAAAAACATATTTTAGCCAGGATGTGAAAAATGACAGCTGTACTGTTCATAAGAGGTGTGAAAGAATGCCACTGTTGAAAATGTGGCATGAAAATATTAGAAATTTTGAAGTTACAAGTGTGCATGGAAACAGTTGAATGCACACTTGTAACACAGTCATGCTATGGAGTTTTGTCACCAAATTTTCAACATAGGGATTTTGGACCTCTGCTCATGAACAGTGCCACTGTCATTTTCTTAATCTGTCCCGGACGCTGTTTTCCCACAGTGCCCACTTTATTCTGTTGTGCAACTGTGAAACCACATTTCAGTCAGGATGTGAAAATGACAGCTGTACTGCTCATAAAAATGCCACTGTTGAAAATGTGGCACGACAATATTACAAATCTGCAAAATTATAAGGTAGTGGAAAGTGTGCAACACACACTTGTAACACACTCATTTGATGGCTATCATCACTTAAATTTTCAACATAGGCATTTTAGGACCTCTGCTCATTAACAGTATCACTGTCATTTTATTAATCTGTCACGGACAGTGATTTCCCACGGCGACCGCTCTATTCTGTGCTGGAATTGCGAAAACACATTTTGGCCAGGATGGGAAAAATAACAGCTGCACTGTTCATAAGTAGGTATGGAAAAATGGCAATGTTGAGAAAATCTGGATGAAAATATTATAAATTTGTGAGAGTCTGACGTGCGTGCACAACTGCGCATAGCGCACGCCTAGAACACAAATCATTTTATGGAGTATCTACCAAATTTTCAGCATAGGCATTTTAGGACTCTACTCATGAACAGTGTCACTGTCATTTTCTTAATCTGTCCTGAACACTGATTTCCCACAGCAACCTTGCTATTCTGCGCCAGAAGTGTGAAACCACATTTCCCGGAGGATGAACAATGACAGCTGTACTGATCACAAGGAGGTGTGAAAAAATGCCAATGTTGAAAATCTGGCATGAAAATATTGCAAATTCATGAAGTTATGAGCATCGTAGCATCTGCACAGTGCTGCGCTCATTAAAACAGTCATTCTTTGGACTTTTCCTGGAAATTTGCAACATAGGCTTTTTGAGAACCCACCTCATGAACACTGGCACTGTCATTTTGTAAATGTCCCCAAAAGGTGATTCCACTGCAGTGACCATGAAATCACCTTTCGGGCTGACTAACGCCATGACAGTTCAAGAATTCATGAGGAGGGTCCCAAAACCCTATGTTGAAAATTTGTTAAAATTCCAAAATGACTGAGATATGCATTAAAGTTGGAAAAATCATTTATTCCATTATACAGCTTACTGGCATTTCCTCAGTTCACGGTCGGCTTTGAAGAGTGCAGACGTGTTCCCGGTCCACGGAAGATAATCACACCAAGCTCTGGAGGCAAGTATGGGGTGAGGTGTGTGTGGGAGGCAGGGTGCACAGTGGGTGGGTGCAGGTTGTGGGGTGGGAGGAAGCCATGAGGGACCGTTTCATTTTACAGGTTTACAAAACAAAAAACATCAGGGATGTTTTTGTCTTCTAGTGGCATTGGGCACACTGGGGTGGGCCCCAGTGTGCCACCGACTGTTTTTGGGGCAGCAGTAGCCAACGGGGATTGGGCACCCCGTCAGCACACAACAAAAGAGGGGCTTAGATTATGCTGACTGGGATTGGGCACCCGTCAGCAGAGAATATATGCTGGGAGGGGTTACATAATGCCAGTGGGAGGGCTCCCTGTCAGCAACAGAAACACGAGGCAGTGAAGCCGATGGGATTGAGGCCCCCAGCCGGCAAGTATGCAGGTGATAAGGGTTACATAATGCTGACAGGAGTGGCCCCCATCAGCAGCAGAAACACACGGCAGTGAAGCTGACGGGACTGGGGCCCCTGTCAGCAAGTAAACATGGAGTGGGGTTAATATTGTTTGTGAACATGGCAGCAAACTACCGCCATGTTCACAAATAATATCACTCTGCAAAGATCCCACCCTGCAATGACGGGTTGCACCCTCATTACAGTGGATGGCTTACGCTGCAATGACAAGGTGGCCCCTGATTGCAGCGGTAAGCATTCATCAAGTTGGTGCCAACATTCCAAACTTGTGTCACCAGCAGCCTACCACAGCATTAGGGAAGCGAGACAAGCCTTTGCAGGCTGTGGGGGCATTAGCCACAACAGTGCCGTGCCTCCACAGCCTGCTTCTCAGCAAGCTGTCCCAATATGTTTCTTGTGCTGCACGCAATCAACATAAAAAGGGACAGAAAATGAGAACTTTGTTTTCTCTTTCACCTAGTCACTGCACAGATGTTGTTTAAGATGCATGTTTAATTCAATTTGACGTATGTTATCAGCTTAGTTTTAAATATGTTTATAAAACCAGTTCTCTCATTTTAATGATGATTCTGGTATAAGGGAGGGTGGGGAATTTAAATGTGTTAGTATGATCCTCACTAGAGGTATGTAATAGAACACATACCTCAGCTGGACTAGAGGAGTAAAGCTTAAGTATAGATCCAATCGGTTTAGTTCTTGTTCATGGCTGTACTGGCTATTGGCTAAATCAAAGATTTAAAAATTTTAAGTCTTGGGAACCCTTATATGGTGTCTCAAATGCAGTCACATCAGACTAAGCTAAGGTGCAGCATTTATACAGTATCTGCTTGTCTACACTGTACAATGATGTATAGAATCTGCATACATGACCCTAAATACATGTATTTTACTCAACTAAAAATGAAATAAAATATAAACAGTTTTAAAAAAGAAAGAAAAAGGCATTATTGTCTAGTCTTCCTTTCCAGGTCAATGAAAAACTAAATACAGTAAAAAAATTTTAATGTGATGTAACAAAGATGGGAATAACAACATCCCTATGCTTCAACGGTCCATGAGAAGCCAACAAATGAAGAAAATAAGACCAATTCTGGCTCCCTCCCTGCGCTTGTACAAAAAAGGGTGCCTTTAAACTCAGACTCACTTGGTGCCAGTAAAATCTGCATGCCATCTCTCCAGGCCCAGTTCTAGTGCTGCCTACCACCATGTTACTGCCATCTCATGGAGTCTGTTCTCTAGCAACACTGAGCTTGTGTGCTGAAAGCACTGAAGAGCCAACAGAGGCAGCAGCCTTGTGACAGGCAACATTAGTAAATGAGACTGGAAAGATGTCCCGAAGATTTTCTGTCACTTTGAAAGCTTCAAGTGACATATTTTTAACAGGACCAGTCAGATGGATGCTAGATGGGTGACGGTGGGGAGGGTTAAAGAAAGGGCTGTCACAGTGTCACTGGATGAGGGAGTAACATTAGGAAGAGGCTATCAACAGATTGGGGAATACAACTGTCTCCCAATTTAGATCCATTTTGTTTTGTTTCTGAACCTCACTCCAGCTAACACGTACATGAGTGCTGTGAAGAATTTTCATATTCCAGTACAATGGAATTGTGCAGAATTTTAGAAAATTCCAAATAATTCCTTGGCATTACATTGGAAGCATAATGCAGAATTCTACCAGCGAATAGGGATTATTATGTAAATTGAGGATTAGTAAACCGTGATTTACATAAACTGCAGATTAGTGTTCCATGGTTTTGTTTCTGTAAATTGTGGATTCATATTCTGCAGATTATGTAAACCATGGATTAGTGTCCTGCCATGGAAAACTAATCCACAGACTACATTCAAAGAGTTCTGTGGACTTTTCCAGAAAATTTTAAAAAGCATTTTGGAAGTGGAATTACTAGGGCTGTGTTGAATGTGAAATTCTGATGTCAGAATTGTTGCAGAATGGCACTTCATATTATTAGTGTCAACGGCTCAGCAGGTAGCACATTCGCCTCTGAGGCTGGGAGATCAGAAGGCTGTGGGTTCTATCCCCATACCAGGCACTTGGGTTAAATCTCAGTACTGACACTGTAGTGCAACATGAGAGGGTGCTGCACTCCTGAGGTGTCGCTCTTCGGATGAGATGTTAGCCGAGGTCCCATTGTGTAGTTCAGGTGGATGTTAAAGATTCCATGGCACTTCTCAAAAACAGTAGGGGATTTTTATTAAAACTTGAAAGTAAAATACATACATAAGAGTGTTACTTCACACAAAATCAGAATACAAAAGGAAACATAAATAAGTATTGCAGCATACATCCAGTACAAAATTCCATTGTGATAGTCCCAAAACTATTAATAAATATTGACCCTCCACCACCACCATAAGAGTCGGGAACTTTTAGTAAAACACAAAGGAAATCATCCACATAATAATGTTACATCACACAAAGCATACTGCAAAAGAAAAGAAAAGAAATAAGTATTTCCTCATACATGAAATACAACAGTTTAGGTTTATAATCATAAACAGTATTAAGAGATACTGAAACACAGAAACATAGAAACATAGAAGGATTCGGCAGATAAGAACCGTAAGGCCCATCCAGTCTGCCCATTTCTTTTCTACCTTATAAATGTAGAAACCTTAGAAACTCCCCTCCCCACCAAAAGAGTAGGGACCATCACATGAAAACTAAAAAAAAATACATACAGAAGTGGCTCTGCACACTAAATCTCAATGTAAAGATGAAAGAAACAGAAAGAAATATAGCATCATGCATGAAATACAAATAGACATGAAAATGGCTCAAACACAGCCATAATTACAGAAAGCACACACACGCACACACACTAAAAGAGTGGGAGAAGTTGTACAGAAAACTGGAAAGAAAATAAAAACACAAAATGAAACTGCACACAAAATCCTAATGCAAAGATAAAAATAGATGTAAAATAGGTATTGCATCATACCCGAATACCAAATACTCAAACACTGAGGCCAAACACATCAAAAATACAATCCCCACTCCATAAAAGGAGTAGAGGAAGCAGGTAAACAAAGAAAATGACAGACACACCGTCCATAGGTACTGAAATCAAGGAGGATGAAAAATCCATTCACAATGAGTCCAGAGGAGAAGAAATTTGGGTCTAGAAAACTGCTGTACTTCCAAACCATGTGACTGACATAGGAAGCTTATAACAAGATGTACCAAAGCCTCAGAGGTAAATTCCTTCTGCTGGAGTAAAAATATACATCTGGTCTGCCACATATAGTATTCACAAACAGCAAAATGACCCTTAAAGTACTGGTATGATATTTCAGCAAGGAAGATGGAAAGAGGCCTAAAACTACAATATGATAAGTAATGTGAACCACGGAAACATCAGACCAAACAGTTCCCAAGGCAGAACAAAATGCTTGAGCAAAGGACATGTAATGAAAAATGTTCCAAAGTTTCTAAAATAGCCAAGCAAGTTACCCTAGGACACATCCTAGCATCCATAGCTTTGTGCTTAAGGGTGCCTTGGACCCCCAACGGCCATGGCAAGACAACCATACCACATCCCACATCTGCTTAGGAATTCTCTTGTCAGTGAGTTGTAAACAGGCTTCCTGGAACCAGGTATCAGAAAAGCTGGAAAGACAGGAGGAAGAAACAACACTTCTTCTATGAGAAAAGAATAGAAGGCCCTCCTGGTCTTTGTAGTTATCAAAAGCTGGGTAACGCCCACTGATGTAATTTGGTAAGACAGAGTTTAACATACAAAGGATTATGGGGAGTGTGAGTGATCACAGCCACCTTCAAAAGACCCATACCCCACTTCTGTTGTAAGGAGGAAAACCAAGTATAAAAAATATTATGCCGGAGAAAGGTGCACCTGCAAAAGAACCCTAAAAGTCCTGTATATAAAATACTGTGAAAAAAACCCACTGGGTTAAGCATCAGAACACCCCTAAACTATAATCATAATATATAAAACCCACCTGATAGGGTTTAACCGACTTCCCAGAGGCCTTGGAAAAGATATTGAGAATCCAGGGTTCTAACTTAAAAGGGAGGAAAATGTTGGCAACATACAAAATTGCGGCAAAATCAAAGATTTAATTAAATACACTCTCTTTTTCTTAGAAATGGTTTTAGCCTTCCATTGTTGTAAGAGAGATTGACTTTTACAGATCGCCAAATCCCAAAAAGTCAACCCTAATAAACGAATAGGGAGGCTGTGACAGGAATAATACTGTTGTGCAAGGAATGTGTAAGTCTAAGTGCTGGATGGATTTGAAAACCCTGACACTTAGCATAATTTAGTTTTGCACTAGAGACATAGGTTTCATAGGTTTCATAGGTTATCAGAGCAAAAAAGACCGAGATCCATATAGCTCGCTAGGAAAATTTAAGTATAACCATATATTGAGTTTTTACGTAGATAATTATCTAATCTTGACTGAAAATGTCCATTTTATCATTAGTTACCACATTTATGGGTAACTGGTTCCAGACACTAGTGACTCTTATCATAAACCAGGAGCTCCTTTTCTTTGTTTTACAACATTCTCCCATAAGTTGGAAGGGTGAGACCGAGTGTCATATGGATTATTTCTTATAATTAGTCCCAATTTAGCCCATAAACTGTCATCATGAAGAGCTTTAAAACCATACAGAGGTCCCTCTCATTCTTCGATATTCTAAGGAATAAAGTCCTAACTTGTTTAAACGATCATCATAATTTAGATCTTTAACTTCATTCATTTTCTTTGTTGCTTTTCTCTGAATTTTTCCAGAGCACGCTTTGAGCCCTGGTCTTGTGGTGACCAAAACTGAGCACAATACTCCAAGTGAGGCCTCACTAAAGAAGTATATAAGGGAGTAACACTCTACTACTGTTACTTTGAATGTGCTTGTTTATACAGTGAAGTATTCCTCCAGCTTTTTAATGACTTGTTGACAATGTAGTTTAGGACTCAAATTATTTTGTACCCTTATACCCAAGTCCCTTTCATTCCACCACATTTAATAATTTGCCTCCCAACTTATATTTGTTAATAGGTTATTTTTCCCAAAGTGCATAACAGTACACTTATCTATATTAAAATGTAACATGTTTTTGTCTGCCCAATTTTCAAGTTCACCACGGCATGCTGTAGAGTATTTGCATCTTCAACACTATTTACAGTATGGCCTATGCAGTGTCATCCACAAATTTGGTTAGCCATACAGACAGCTTCATATGTTGCCAAATAGACTCAATTGTGGGAAGGGCAGCACTAGACTGAACACATAAACAGAGATCATCCTCATAGGCACAAATATTGACAGAAGCTGACTAACCAGGTACCAAGATGCCCTTAATATTAGGATTACCATGGATTTTCCTAATAAGAGGGTCAATGGCAAAAGATATAAAACAGAGCTCAAACTACACCCTGACGTACTCCCTGCAGGATCTGAAAGGGTGTCCCAAAATCTTTATTAATAAAAGATAAAGCAGTGGCAGATGTATAAATCAGTCATATCCAAGAGATAAACTGGGAGGGAATCCCATACAATAGTAAAGTAGAGAACAAAAGTCATGATTCACCCAATCAAAAGCTCGGTTGGTCTAAGGAAAGCAACCAGCCAGAACAGACACCAGTCGTATTTAGCTGCATCAGATCTCTAAGAAACTATAAGTTAAAAAAATCGATCTGTCAAGAGGGCCACAAGTTTGGCCGGAGAAATTAAAACATTTGCAACATGAGCCAATCTCTGTGAAAAATACACATAAGAATTTTATAATCAACATTTAAAAGGCTAATCGGCCGTAATTGGTCAAATCAGTCCCTTTACCTTTCTTAAATAACAGTATAACTAAAGCTTGAGAAAATCAAAGGTATGACGGGAGGTGCAAAAGGAGTTGAAAACTACAGTCAGAATACGACTTAAGATATATGAAAATGTTTTGTAAAATTCTGAGGTCAGACCATCTTTCCCAGGTGCAGTGTTACTTCTCAGTCTGGAAATGGGTAATTCAGGGTTTTATTTAACTCCCAAAATTGATTAGCTGTTTGCTCATAAAAGTGCTAAAACATTGTGAAAATGCATAGCACTTGCCTCACTGTGTTTAACAAACATAACACTTCTAGAAAACCTATGTAAGTACTTCCTGTACAGTTAGCATTGTATCGAGAAAAAACTGCTAATCAATTATTTAAAACCCTGCTAATTGTACCTCAGCCAGGGAAATATCCTGTATCAAAGAATCAGCCATTTCTGAAGGGAGGCAAGGATGTGTAAGTCCTGAAAAAGGAAGACCAGGAGACGTGCATCCCGAAACCTCAAACTGAGTAAACAAATAATTTTGTGATTCTGCAAGAATCTGTGCCTTATCAGTGATAAGAGTAGAATCCTCACCAATAAGCAAAGCATCTAATATAGTCGCTTAATGCGGTCAGCACAACCCGGAAAGCATCCAGAGAAGGTTGCCACCCCGAGTTCCAAACTGGTCTTTCATTTTAAGGCTCAAATATCTATTATATTGAAATTAAGCCATGTTTTCTTTAGTGAGCATAATTTGCTGAGATAAACCCACAGGATGTGTATGCATCATAGAAATTAAGTGTTGCAATTGGTCTCTTAAAAGTAGATACTGTCACGCTTATGTTTAGCTTTCCAGGAAGAATAAGCTATAAATAAAGAATGAATATCTGATTTAGATGTAATCCACCAGTCTACTGAAGAATCGTATGTCTCGAGGAGAGAAACCCTGGCCTGACCAATTCCTCCCATTGGTTCTGGAGGGTAGTGTCAAGGAGCAAGCTGGTATTCAATTTCCACTGGAAAAACAATGAGACACAGAGAGACCCTACCACATGAGCAAGAAACTGCCAGGTGGTCAGAGGTCTCAAAGGTATTGTGCACGCATTACAAATGGTGACGGAGGCAGATACAAATAGATAATCAATTCTGGACATTAAACAACCCTTGATAAAGGTTTTGTGAAGTGTGGAGTTTGTCACAACAAAGACATCCTGAAGATGTGCCATGAGGGTCATAAATTTCAAATACGCCATGTCACTGAACACTTTCTGAGTACTGCAGCCCCGCTCTGATGGAGAGGTGCCACAGTTAAATCTCCCCAAAATGACAGTTCTTTGTGTGTGCAAAAGGCTGTACAAGTTTAAATAATGCAACACGAGTGGCTACACTTTGTGGGGCGTAGACAAATAATATGAAGTTCAGAACCATGAAAGGAGACATTAAGGGCCACATCCCTCCCAGGTTCAATCTCTATCAATTGTCAAACAAGGAAGTCTGAACTCTACAGGATGGCTACCCCATCACACTGGTCTAGACCCTGAGACCAGATGGAGGAACCAGCCGTCCATGCCTGCTTTGCCTGGGAAAGTTCATAGTCAGTCTTAAGCCGAGTATCCTGTAAAGGAAGATGTTATTATTAAGCCCCTTCATGATCTGAAAGGTAGTAGACCTCTTCTTGAAGGACTTAATACTATTTACATTCAGGATTAATGGATGTAAACATGACCCATAAAAATACAAAAGGGGATAGAAAAAAGGGCCTCAGCTATCCAGCTTCTGTCTATGTTTCATCTTTCCCCAGCCCTTTTGGGGTTAACTGCTCCATAGGTGGCTCCATAGGAAAGTCCTGCATGCATGAAGTCATTGAGGATGTATCAGAATCCCCTTCTTCATCCCCACAGTCCCCCACTGTTTCCTTTTATACAAGGCTTGGAACCTATTCCTAGTCAAAATAGGGAGTCACCAATTCGAGGTTCAGCCTTGCTCCGGGATTTCTTAGATTTAGTGGACTGTACATTTCTAAAGGAGAATCAATGGGTGGGGCATAAGGTCAGGGAGGCATAGCAGGAATTGTAACAATGGGATAGAAGGAACAGTAATCTCCTAGGGCATGGGTAGGTTCAGGAACTGAAAAGGATCCAGAGGAAAATCCTGAACAGCAGAAGGCTTGGGCGGGGCACAACAGAGAGGTTGCCAAGGAGCTGTTCAGCTGAGTTTGAGAGACCTTTAATTGTTGAGCACTGATCAAGGATTCAGGGTCCTGCATGGCCTTATCCATCCTGTTCCAAGCAGCCCATGAGCAAGAAGAATAGGTGTGGCCTGATTCTTCCACAGGTTGCACCTGAGGGGATTAGGACAACCAAGACTTACATGACCATACTTTAGGCACAGGTTGCACCGAGGAAGGAACAAGTGGAACTACATGTGGTCCGAGCGCCACATTTGTGGCAAGTCTTCAGTTGCCTAAGGTAAAACAAATACCCCTGTCATGACCAATATAAAACTACCAGGAAGATGTTGTATCCCTAAATCATTATGCCACAATTTAACCTTGATGCGCCATCCCCCACACCAAATCCTCATCAAGAATAGGGACAGGGCTTTGCAAAATATCACATTTTGCCTCAACCAGTACTGCACAGCCTCAATATTAACTCCTTCACTATGAAACAATAAAGTTAAAGTTTTCACAGTAGGTTTAGTCAAAGGAATGGAAAAAATCCTGCCTCAGGCTGATGCTTAACCAAGTCCAACTTTGCCAGAACTTCTCCAAAGTAGCAGTAGTCCGAAAACTAATGTCATAAACATTTTCACCCTTAATGTGAATGAAGGCAAACAAATCATGCACTTGTATCCCCATGGACTGCTTCAGAAGAGTGTGTAAAACAAATTTACAAGTAGGAAAAGATTCAGAAGGTCCAGAATATTTCAAATGCACAGCGTTGCATCTTTGAGACGGTTCACCAACCTGTTTGAAAAGATCAGCCATCCGAAAGGTAGAGGCTGGCTGTGTAGTAGAAGAATCTCTCCTAGAGCCCCAAGAGTAGGCACTGAGACAGATGGCTTAGAATCCTCAATGTACTCCCAGAGGAGCCATAGGAGTGGAATGAGAGTCAGAGAGAGGCAGATCCTTAGCAACCACAGCATGACCAGAAGAAACAGCAGATCAAGTAGCAGGATCACCATGTATGGCAGGAACGTGTCATCCATTCCAAGGGGACAGTCACACTTGCTAAGGGCTCCCAATTGTGGCATCAGTTGAAGGGTGGGTAATTGAGTTCGGGGACCCTGAGGATGTAGAAGGGAGCACTAAGGGTGATGAGCCAGAGATAAGGGCAGCAGCAGAATCCAGCCCCAGGGAAGTCCATCCCATAGCACCAGCAGTAGGAAGCCATCCAGCAGCAGTCAACACCATGGTGGAGTCCCAAGTTGAAACAGCAGGTAGCGGCCAGTAGAAGAATAAGTATTCGTGAGATTGCAAAGGCGAATGAGGACCAGGTATGGCAGAAGTATTGTTCACGGGAAATAGACAGGGAGGAATGTCCTGAGAAGTCACAAATGCCAGTGTAGCTGGAGCAGTACCTGCATGTGTAGCGGTGTCCATCTGAACCAGAGGTTCGACCCCCTGTAGTAGACAAATGCCATTTCTCAGCTGTTTTAACCAATAACTTCAACAAAAAAGCCTTATTGTGAAGAATAGCATTTTGCAGCATTTGCTCCTCTTGAGTAGGCATCAGCAGGTTCATAGAAGAGACATCAGTGTTCTCCAACCCAATAGCTGAAACAGTGTCCTGGGAAATAGTCTGGTCGTCAGGCTGCACACCTGCAGTAGGTACCGCGTCCATGTCATTATCCAATAAAAAGTGCACAATATCTTCCATATCCACATTAGTAGAATCAAGTGCAGAACCAGATTACCACGCTCAGAGAATGGTACGTTGGAGACAGGGGCCTCAGCTACTCCATCCCCACATCTCCACCTCCTCCACTCTCCAAATCCACCATCTTGTAACTGGCCCACAAGGGGTCCCTCATAGTCGAGTAGGGAATTTCCCAGTATCCTGGACAAATTTCACCCCATTCATTAAAAATACCACCAACAGCTTAATCTGGTTCAAGGTCAGTTAGCATTCATCTGCATTCCTCCCCGGGTTATGCCTGAGAATAGGCAGAATTTGTCTAGTGCACTTACCCAGTCAACAAAAGCTCAATAAATAAATAAATAAACTTCCGCTTGAAATGCTTTGTGGAATTTCTTTACAAATTCTGTGGAATTTCAAAAAGCATTTCTATGCAAACTGTGGAATAATTTTCCTTGGATCATGTAAACTACAGAAAACTTCCCATGCACTGTGGTAAAAGAATCCATAGTTTATGTGAAATACAGACTACTACTTTTGATGCGAAATGTCGAATTCTGCAAATTATGGAAATCAGAAGAATTTTCTTAAAGGATGTGAGCAACACTGCAAGGAGACTCCTGGATATAAGGCTGGGGATGGATGCAAAACAAAAGTAGGGAGTCATAAAGACTGGGCTAACAGAGGCCACAGAAGCCTGCACCAGGGCCAGGAGTAAGAAGAGCAGAGCCAAGAAACCATTCTGGCTGAACAATGAATTGCTGCAAGAGCTGAGAGCAAAGAGAGCTGCATACCAGAAGTACAGGAGAACAGGAAGGACAGGATAAGGAGGCTTATGGGAGTTGGTCAAGGAGGTGGCCAGGAGGGTGAAAAGCTAAGGCCTCCAGAGAATTAAGCTTAGCACAGGGCATAAAGGAAGGGAAAAGGACTTTTAGGTATGTCAGGGAAAAGAGGAAGTGCAAGGAACATATTGTGAGGATAAAGCGGGAGGGATTGGATGGAAAGGGAGGAGCAAGCAGAAATTCTAAATGAGTACTCTGCTCTGTTTTCACTAAGGAGAGGGATGGTCCACACCAGCATGGGCTGGGGTGGGGAAAGGGGAGGTGACAAAGGATCACAGGGAGTAGGGTGGACAAAGCACCAGGTCCCAATGGCATCCATCCTAGAGTGCTGAGGGAGATGGTGGAGCTGTTGGCTGAGCGCTGGCAGATCTGTTCAACACCTCCCTGGAAAGGGGTGTGCTCCATGACTCGAGGGTGGCCAATGTGGTGCCCATACACAAGAGTGGGCCTAGGGAAGAGCCAGAAAATTATTGGACGGTCAGTCTCACGTCCATAGTGGGTAAGCGTATGGAGGCGATACTGAAAGAGAGGCTGGCAGAATTCCAAGAGAGTGCAATGGCCACCAAGACAGGCGGCAACACGGGTTTGTCTCAGGGAGGTCTTATCAAACCAACCTAATAGAGTATTATGACTGGTGACAAGGGAGTTGGACAGGGCCATGCGGTATATGTCCTGTACTTGGACTTCAGTAAGGCCTTTGATACAGTGCCTCATGGGGGACTGGGGAAGCTGATGGCAGTGGAGGTGGGAACAAAGCTGACTAAATGGTTAGAGAACTGGTTACATGGGAGGTGCAGAGGGTGGTGGTGGAGGGAGCTCGGCACCCAGAGCAGTGACAAGTGGTGCCACAGGGATCACTGCTGGGCCCAGTGCTATTGGGGCTCTTTATCTCTGATATCGCACACAGACTGGGGAGCAGAGTTAATCTGTTCGCAGATGATACCAAATCAGTGGTGGACGAAGAGGACAGATGGGAAAAACTGCAGGAGGACCTAACCAAACTAGAGACATGGTTGGTGTAGTGGCAGCTAGATTCAACACAAAGAAGTGTGTTGATGCACTTGGGGGCTAAGAACCAGAAGAGGGACTATTGGTTGGGGGGTGAGGCTGGGGATCACAGAGGAGGAGAAGGACCTAGGGGTGTTGGTAGCGGGCATGAACACTCTGCCCAGTGCAGGAAAGCAGCAACGGGCAAACAGGATGCTGGCCTGCATCGCAGAAGCGGTTCTCATCCAGGCATAGGTCCCTACAGATCATTGGTCAGACTGCACCTGGAGTACTGTGTGCAATACTGGAGGCCATACCTGAGGAGAGATATAAAGTTACTGGACGGGGGATGCAAAGGAGGGCAACAAAAATGTTAAATGGCATGGAAGGAAAGGAATATGAAGTTAGGCTGAAGGAGCTGAACATGTACACATTGGAGGAGAGGAGGATGGGGATATGATTGAAGCATTCAAATACCTGAAGGGGGGTAACAAACCTAGCACCGAGAGGAGTTTAAACTGAGGAGTGGAAGAGATGAGAAGGCATGGACTAAGGCTGGAAGGGGGACATTTCAAGAGGGAAATGAGGTGGCACTACTTCACTGAGAGGGTGGTGTCTAGTTGGAATGCACTGCCAGAGGGGTGGTAACATGTAGGATAGTCAATAGCTTTAAGAAGGAATGGGATAAAACAAGAGTCAGGTGGCATGGGCTGGGACAAGCAGGGTAGGAATTGAGGGGATGAGGCTGGGAAGCTGCAATCTAGGGTGCTAGCTGCACACTCGGGCAGACTTAGATAGATCAATTGGTTTGTTCTGCTGGCAGATTCACATGTTCATATGTTCGTATGTATGTCTGTATGTAAAATCACAGTGACTCTGTTCATGAGTAGAGGTCCTAAATGCCTATGTTGAAAATTTGGTGACAAACATCCATAAAATGACTGTTACAAGAGTGCATTGTGCAGTTTCCACACACCCTAGAACTTCACAAATTTGTAGTATTTCCACTCGATTTTCAAAATTGGCCTTTTTTCACATCTCCTTCTGAACAGTACAGCTGTCATTTTTCACATCCTGCCGAAAATATTGCTTAAACATCTGGCACAGAATAGCTGTTGTTGTGGGAAATCAATGTTTGGGACAGATTAAGAAAATCATACTGAGAGTGTTCATGATCAGAGGTCACAAATGCCTATGCTGAAAATTTGGTGAAATAATTCCACTAAATAACTGTGTTACGTGCAAGCGTTGCGCAGTTTCCATGTACGCTCTGAAGTTCGAAAGCATTTTTATTATTTTCACTACAGATTTTCAACATTGCCATCTCTTCACACCTCCTATGAATGGTACAGTTGTCATTCTTCACATCTGCCCGATTTGTGTTTTCATACATCTGGCGACAATGGCACGGTTGATGTGGGAACTCAAAGTTCGGGACAAACTGACAAAATCACAGTGCCACTGTTCATGAGAAGAGGTCCCAAATGCTTTCATGAGGTGGGGGGTCACAAAAGGCCATGTTGAAAATTTGTAGTGAAATACCAACAAACACTCAGGGCATTAGGGTTTCTAACTATAACATCCCACCTGTACAGATTGACAGGCATCAGAGGCATGCCTTTGGATTGCCAACTGTAATGCTCATGCCATTCCACCCCCTACCCTGCAGCCAGTGACAGATATTGAGGTGTGCCTGGACTCTTTGGCCTGAGTGGGGTGACTGCAAAGCTGAACACGAAGGCACACCTCAACACTTGTTGGTGTCTGCAGGATAGGGTGAGGTGAAATGGCATGAATGTTATGGGCGACAACCCAAACGCATACCCTAATGCCTGTCATCTCTGCAGGGTGGAGGTGGGGTTGGTGTGAAGTTCAATACTTCACTGCCATTCCTACTCTGCATGTGTCTAACTCCTGCATTTCCAATGCTAATACCAGCAAGAAAACCTCGGCATTGACAAATGCTTGTTTTGCTGTGGTGCTATCCAGCACCTAGCCACAGTAAGGTAAAAGAATCCATAGTTTATGTGAAATGCAGACTACTACTCTACAAAAAAAGCATTTTGCTTGTGAAATGACGAAATTCTGCAAATTATGGAAATCAGAAGAATTTTCTTAAACTTCTGTGGAATTCCATTCCATACATTCCACACAGCCCTAGAAATTACTATTCCACCTGAATTCTACTATTGAGAGTCCATATTCCAGACAGGCCTAATATACTCTCAGAAGCCTCAAACCCAGCACAGATCATCATTGGTATGCAAATTCTTGTGTCAAGGGTAGGTGGATAAGACTTGAGCAAAACAAAAGCCACCCTACATACATACTTTCTATCTGTTTAGGCTATGACCAAGAGCAACAAATTGGACACATCTTTCATCCTGTTGGGGGCTTCTCAGTGCAGCACAGGTGTATCCCAACCAAATATCAAGTCAGATCAGAATATTTGAGTCAATTAACACACTCTGATGTAGCACAGCAGAGAGGCAGAACACAGATCCATACAGTGATGCCCACCAGGATGAAGCACTCATATCACAGTTTCAGCCAGCGATATCTTGGAGGATCCTGCAGGAACACAAGGTTATCCAGCTGCAGTGACTCCAATTTGTCATGCAAAAAGTGTGAAATCTTTATCACAGAGTGCTTCATCCTGGTGAGTGGTACTGTATATTATAAATAATAAAATGGCAAATCCCATCTCAATCTGTAATTGCATTTTGGGATTCTAATGCCTATATAAACCTTAATTATGTCACCAGAAGTGCTTGATGAAATTACAGCCTTATAGAGCTTATTATACATTAAAAATGGTGACTTTCAGAATGTTGTAGGACAGTTCAAGAGTCAAACAAGTTGTTCTACTATCATTCTGATGTCACATCGATAGTACAACAACTTCTCAGCCTTGAACTGCTACCTGATTGGTTCACTTGACATAGTTGTAACAGAGAAAATAGCAGAAACATGCCACATGATTCAGCGAGTACCAAGCAGTGGACCCATCTACTGTATACATGAAGAGCCACACACGGCGTGTCACAAAAGTAAATGACATTTTTTTATTTTACAAATGAACAGTGCGGCACAGATGGACATAACCACCACACAGGAGTTCTCTGGACCAACACAGACCAACTCAGGCAGAGAAGCTGGAGTGAGCGGGAGAAGCTGGAGTGAGTAGGAGCAGTACCAGATAACACAGAAGTCAGGCACAGAAAGATAACTACAAAGCAAAAAACAACAGGCAGCAACCATATGCTATAGTATAGGATGGGTGACCATCCACAACTAAGGCTGCTCCATCTCAGGAGTAGATGACCATACAGACCTCTTAAGCTTTGCTCTCAAGGTCTGTATGATGTCATCAGCTCCTGTCATGAAAACATAGCTTTGTTGTGATGGTCCCATCCACTATTCTATGTGTTATAGGTAGCTCTGCATTTATCATTCTCCTTTTGTATAATGTTGTTCAAATATTTTTTTCTACTGTAAAATCTAAATGAAGTACATAGCTTGCACAGTATCTAGCCATTTTGTGTTGCTTGCACATGTGCAAGAACACATTGCATCAGGTTTTCTTCACAAGCGGGTTGTGGAGGCATAGCAGTGTTGTGCCGAATGGCAGCAGCCCATTCAGGGGCTGGTCTCTGCCTCGGCCAATAGAGGAGCATGCTGTCGATCACCCGGCAGTTAATGAGCAGGCCACTAGATCAAAGTAACTGAGCCGCTGCAGTCAGGAGAGCCCCGCACCACGCAATCAGCTGTTTGTATGGGCGGGCCTCGTCGACTGCAGCAGCCAATTACACAGCTCCATTGTGCTGTGTTCCCATGGTGATGGCTTCTCCATTGGCCTCTCAATGCCCACAAAGCTCAAGGAAAGCCATCGCTCACCGTTCAGTGTGCCTTCCTGGTGAAACCTTTTAATATATATAAGCCGACTGGGGTGCCCAATCCTCTCGGCTCTTGCCACCCCCACGCTTATATGTGCCAACATGGGTGCCCAATCCTCTGTCGGCATGCCCTCTTCCTGGTAATTTTGTCAACAGAGGAGCCCACTCCCGTGGCATAATGCTCCCCAATTCTTGTATGGCAAGGGCTGCCCAATCTTTCTCGGCTCTTGTTCCCCAGCACTTGGTATGTGCAGACGGGGTGCCCAATGTCCCGTCAGATACATCCCCAAACACTCAGGTAACATGCTGGGATCCCACACCAGCGTGCTAAAATTAAATGCCCCTGCAAAAAGAAAACCTTCCTGTGAGGTTTTATTTTTTAAACCCTGTAAAACAGAACATGGTCCCTCGTTGAGTCCATGGCCCCTCCCCAACCAGCGCCCACCCTCTGCACACCCTGCCTCCTACACCCCCACCCCATATTTACCTCTAGAGCCCGTGCGATGATCTTCGGTGGACCAGGAACACGTCTGCACTCTTCAAAGCTGACCGTGAACTGAAGAAATGCCAGTAAGCTATATAACGGCATAAATGTTCTTTTCAACTTTGGTGCATATCTGGCCATTTTTGGGAATTTGTTCACCACATTTTCAACATGGGGTTCTTGGGACCCCACCTTATGAACTCCTTCACTGTCATTTTGTTATTCTATCCCAAAAGTGATTTTGTGTCACTGCGCAGAAACACCTTTCAGGACCGATTAACAAAGCGACAGTGTCACAGTTCATGTGGTAGGCCCCTAAAACCCTATGTTGAAAATTTCAGAAAAAATTCCCAAAATGACTGTTTTGCAACTGTTTTATGTGTTGTGTAGTTCTTACATGCTTGTAACTTAAGCATTTTTTATATTTTCACCCAGATTTTCAACATTGCCATTTTACCATACCTCCTTATGAACAATACAACTGTCATTTTCACATCTCACCCGAAATGTGTTTTCAGCACATGTAGCGCACAGTGGCGTGATTGGTGTGTGAAATCAATGTTAGGATGAATTAAGAACATCACAGTGACAATTTTCATGAGGTAGGCCCCAAAATCCTATGTTGAAAATTTGGTGAAAAAATTCCCAAAATGACTGTTTTACAAGCGTGCATTGCGCTGTTCCTATGCAGCTCAGAACTCTGAAAATTTTCAATATTTTCACTCCAGATTTTCAGCATTGCCATTTTACCACACCTCCTCATGAACAGTACAGCTGTCATTTTTCACCATCACCCAAATGTGTTTTCACACACGTGAAGTACAGTGGCATGGTTGGTGTGCAAAATGAATGTTCAGGATAGAGTAAGAAAATCACAGTGACACTGTTCATGAGCGGAGGTCCCAAAATGCCTATGTTGAAAATCTGCTGTAAAAATCCCAAAACTAATTACATTATGGGTGTGCGTTAGCAGTTTCTTCGCACATTTGTGACTTCACCAGTTTTTATATTTTCATTCCAGATTTTCAGCATGGCCATTTTTACACCTCCTCATGAACAGTACAGCTGTCATTTTCACGTCATGTTTGAAATATGTTTTCTCACCTGTGGTGCCAAATGGCGAGTCCTGTGCAAAATCACCTTTCAGCTAATGAACTGATAGTGTCACTGTTCATGTGGTGGGATCACAAAAAGCCCATGTTGAAACTTAGATAAAATACCAAGAAACGCCAAGGGCATTAGGGTGTTTGACCATAGCACCTTACCTTGTAGGGACTGACAGGTGTCAGGAGTGTGACTTGGGATTGTCGACAGTACTGCTCATGTCATTCCACCTCTACCCTCACTCTGCAGCCAGTGACAGGCATCGAGGTGCACCTTGGTCTCATTGGCCCCAGAGATAACTCCATTCTCTTATACTGCACCCATTTCAGCATATTTCCTTATGGAATGAGGTGAGTAAAGCCCGAACACCAAGGCACACCTCGACACCAGTCAGTGTCTGCAGGGTAGGGTGAGGTGAAATGTCATGACCGTTATGGGCGATGACTCAAAGGCACACTCCAATGCCTGTCCATCTCTGCTGGGTGGGTGGGGTTGGCGTCAATTCAATACTTCACTGCCATTCCTATACTGCATGGGCCCGATTTTATAGGGGCTCAGATCTGAGCAAGCTGCAAACAGCAGCTTGCATCAATGCCCAGTGCACCAGGGACCCTGCACCTGATTCAGGTACAGGAGGGGTCCCAGCGGCTAAGTCCCCATGCTTGCGCCAACCGAACCCTGTGGCAAACCCTGGTGCACCACACGGGTCCACCGCAGGCCACTAGAAACTAACACAGGACCCCGTCCCACCACATAATGGGCATGTGGACCCAACCTGGTGGGCTAGTGTTCCCCCACCATGTTCGGTGCAATTGGCACCTGGCCATGGAGGTGAGTGGTGGGATGTGCCAGGCTCTGGGGATCAGTCGGGGCTGGTGTATGGGGTGGGCACCACCTGCTGGGGCATGGGTGGGCACTGTACCATCATAAGTTGGTGCTGCGGTAGCACTGATGGGGCAGGCATCGGGATTGGGGAGACGTTGCCAGTATTGGCAGCATCAGGATGGGGGTAACGACGTGGTAGTGGGGTGGCATTGGGGAACTGTGAAGGGTGCCATTAGACCACTAGGACGGGGCCACACATATGAGGCCACACTCGGGGTGTATAGTGAGTGGATCATCACCCATGGTGTGCCACACAGAGCACATCACCCAGGGGAGAATGTCTGGGTCCCCTTGCGCTTGCCCTCGCTGGTCTAAGGGCACTTAGAATTTCTCCCACCAGGTGATTCTGTGAATCGCAGGATGCAGCTTGTGTTGGCTGTAGTCCCCTGCAGCCATGCTGCAATGCATTGCAGGGCCTGTGGTCAATGCAGGCCACCTTCGTGGAATTGCATGGAGGGTGGTCATAGACACAAGGTGCACCTTGCAACATATCTGTTCGGCGAGGCACATTGTGTCCAATGCAGGGCTTTGAGAATTGGGCCCCATCTGTCTAACTCCTGCACTTCCACTGCTAATGCCATCAAGCAACCATTTGGCATTGACAAATGCTTGTGTAGTGAGCTCTGGTCCATAAGAGGCTCACAGGTGACCAGTGGGAAGCTCATTAATTAGGAACAGGCTGCATCTCTCCTGTCTGCAATGCAGTGTTAAGGGTTCAGCAAGCTCAGCCCTGGCTAATGTACAAAGACTTTATCACATTTCTTATGAGTCCTTCTTAACGTGTTTTATCTGTTTACAGGAGTGCACCTGATTTGAGGCAAAATCAAAAGCAAATAGTTATAGTAGCAGAGCCCCTCCACACACACACACACACACACACACACACACACACACACACACACACACACAAACACGACACACTCCCCAAAAGCGCTTAAAAGCCTGCAATTCATTCAAATCAATTCCATTTTCTTACTTAGTTGGGGTCCAGTGCCAACTAGTGTAAAATCATGTACCTAGGGCACAGGAACCCTGATGCTGGGTATAGGATGGGGAGGTGCTGATACTCACTAGACATGAAAGGGTCCTTGAGGTTATTATATCAGAGGACCTCAAGGTGGGAATACAGTGTGACAAGGCTATGGGCAGGGCAAATTGGATTCTGGGGTATAAGGAGGTGGTATCTCCAGTAGGAGGAGGGGATATTCTGCTGCCATTGTATCACTCCCTTGGTATACCCTCAGCTGGAGTACTGTGTCCAGTTTTAGAGTCCACACTTCAGAAAGGATATAGGTGGAGATTTTTCAGAGGGAGGGCAACTAAAATGGTTCAGGATTTTCACAGGAACCCTAGAAGGAAAGGCTGAAGAATCTCAACATGTACACTCTGGAAGAGAGGAGGGTGAGAGGTGACATGATCAAGACTCAGAGCACCTCACGGGGTAAACAGGGTACAGTTGGGAAGTTTCCTTCAAATGAGGATGAGCACCCAAACCAAGGGCATACAATGAAGCTGGGGAGTGAGTTCAGGATAGATGTGAAGAAATAGTTCTTTACTGAAAGGGTGGTAGATGCCTTGAACAGACTGCCAGGAGGCGTGGTGCAGGCTAAAATGGTAGGGGGCATGAAGCATGCATGGGATAATCATAGGGGTATATTAGAAAAGGGGAAGGAGGGGTCAACAGAAATCAATAGGGCTATGGAGGTGGAGTAGGTTCAAGTTTATGGCAGGAAATCCATTGAGCAAGCTCATTCACAAGGAGGTCCTGATTGACTCAGGCAGAATAAGACATACAATAACGTATACAGGCAGGAGTTAAAAGTAGGTAGAGAACACTTGGGCAGACTGGGTGGGCTCAGCAGTCCTTTTCTGCTGAGAAATTCTATATTTCTATAGCATCATATGTTCATTCAGGTGCAGTGTTTATTTAAAGTTGGGTCTACCATACATCCAGATGTAAGGTACAATAAATTACCTAATTAGATGCAGCCACTTACAGTACAATAAACAGCACCCCAGTGCTTTGAGAAGCCTTTACTCTTCATAAGGCTGCTTAAAGAGCTGGGGTTCTATTTGCAGTGTCCACACCAGTATGCTGGATCTTAAAATCGATGCTGCATCTGAATGAGTACTTGATTCTTGCTCACTCCATTTCTCCCCAGCTTTGAAGCTGCTTGTCCCGAGTTAGTTTTGGGCTGGCAGTGCCTCGCCTGTGTTGGAAGATGACCAGTAAGCGGCACTGAAAGATGTCAGACTTCACAGACTGTGAAGAGAGCTGCTCACCCACCATCTTGGCAAGAAGAAGGCTGCAGCTGTGGCCACTGATGACTGTTCGGTGTGGATGGGGGACCAAAGGGACAGGCATTAGGAGATAAAATATTAATAAAAATTGTGAGACCTTCACCAGCTTTCCAAAATGATTACCAGTAAAGAACACTCCATGAAGTTTTCAAATGGCAACACAATCTGGTGAGCCTTTGTCTGCTGTCTGACACCAGGCATCAACCAGCATAAAATTGTCTACAGAAGGCAGTGTGGTCATGTGGTTACTGAAATACTGGAGATTACAGATTTATAAGAACAAAGAATATTACACAGAAGCTGGCACATGTGCCTATAGCAGCTGTCTCCTGCTTCTCAGTAGTTACATTTATACCCTTGAGGTACTTGAATATTTCTATCATATCCCTTCTTTTCTGCCTCTCTTCTAGTGAGTACAGTGCCTTCAGAAAGTATTCACCCCCTTGGATTTTGTCACATTTTGTGATGTTGCAAACTCAAATTAAAATACATTTATATGGGATTTTTTGTCACATATCTACACAAATTACTCTATAACGTCAAAGTAGAATGAAACTTCTGGAATTTTTTGTACATGTTATTTAAAATAAAAACCTGAAATGTCTTGCTTTGATAAGTATTCACCCCTTTGCTATGATGCTCCAAATCGAGCTCAGGTGCATCCAATTTCCTTGTGAGATCACTCTAAAACTTGAATGGAGTCCACCTGTGGTCAGTTCAAATGGTTGACATGATTTCAGAGAAATACACCTGTCTATAAGGGTTCCACTGTTGACAGTGCATGTCAGAGCAGAAACTCTACCATGAAGACCAAGGAGCTGTCCAGTAGAACTGTGATAGAATTGTGAGGAGGCATAGATGTGGGAGGGTATAAAACATTTCTAGGGTGTTGAAAGTTCCCAGGAGCACAGTCAAGTCCATCATTAGAAATGGAAAGATTACGGACTGTTCCGATGCAAAATACTTTTAAAAGCTGGTGCCCAAATCCTGCGCATGTGCAGTAGTGGCATTTTCTCAAGCATGCTGGATCTTTTTCCAGTTGCTACGTGCATGCTGATTTGAGCACCAGCTTTTAAAAGTATTTTCATACCGAACGAGTCCTTGGTTTTATTTGCAAACACATTTAACAACTTAGAATATCCTCTCTTATGGAGTAACTGTTTTTGGCATGCTGATGTTAAAATCTGCTGGTCGGGACAGTGCTCCCAGTAGATGCGTGCTCTCGGTGCAGAACAGCTTCCAGGGCATGGAGATTTACAGTTGGGATGCCAGTAATGTAAATAGTCTGCAAATTATGAAAATTGGTAAGCTGCTTACATTTTGTTTTATTTGGATGCATTCTACAGCCACCTTCTTACACTTGTGTGCCTTCAGAATGTCAGATGGGAATTGCCTGTGAATGGACTATTGTCCACCTCTTCACGCCTTTGCAACTGCTGTACTGCTATAGGCTTTGCCCCTCCCTCTTCTGTGAATACTGAACAAAAAGACACAGTGGATGTCTTGGGGGGTATATGACAGTTCTTAGGCATAGTACTATCACTTCCAAATACCTAAACAGCAGATGTATGCAAGCAGTATTCGGCATTGACAAATGCTTGTTCTATTTGCTTTTACACATGTGCAAAACCGTTATATTTATAGCCTAATGCAGAAACATTGATCAGTAGGAGAAATGCTTAGCTACATCCCCGTAGAACAGCAGTCATCCTAAAGCTCTGTTAGTGGAAGAAAAGCTCATTTGTATAAAACTGGAAAAGGTCAGTTAAACAATACATCAATTTGTTTCTGCACTCATGGGTATAGTGACTATAATTGGCAAGAAGGTGCAAACAAGATGGACCTTAAGTCATTTCCAGCACCCAATGCTATATTATTTTGCTACATTTGTAAAGCCTAGACTGAAAAGAATAGTGTGTTACAAAGTCTGTATTAAAACAGGAAATCTATAATAAAAGTGGGAAAGAAGTTGGAAAATATTAAGAAAGACTATAACAAGGTTTAAAATAATCACTGAATTGTTTATGTTTAGCACCGCCACTGTTTAAAAGAAATGCTGCGTCTTATTGATTTGTTTGTAGTGGTTTCTTTTGTTCTATGCTAAAACCAAGGCAAAAAGGAGCATGTCATGTAACATAAGTGCATCCCAAGGAAAATAATGTGCACCAACACACGTTTTATGTTCCAACTATATTCTAGATGCAATGAGAAGGCTAGCCTTTCAACCCAGCCCAGGGACGTAAAATATCTGTACGCATGCTTGGGTGTTAGGATAAGGTATGCACTGTGTCATCTCTTCAGGCCTCTTTTAATCACCCAGGCCTCCATAGACACTGTGCATGCATCTTACCTATTGCTCGTCTCCCATGATTGCAAGTTGAAAACAATATGCTGCAGATCTTTACCCAATGTTGCTTACAGCTTACAAACAAAAAGAAGACTTACTTGGATTTCACTCATTTTGTTCTGCTCTGTTCAGGAGTAGCTAAGGATGTCTGAGTCCAGCCCGCTTCTTTGTGATGCAGATTTACTGTACCAACCCTCTACAGGCTCACAGCATTAGGCTCTGATGTCATCATCATCAGTCAGCTGGTAATGTCTGTGCTGTCAGGGCTCCCTACTCCTGGTGCATAAATTCCTACTAGGAAATTACTTGCCAATTGACAGTAACACAAATCTGATTAAACTGATCACTAAGAAAGAAGATCCTCAGAATTTTTAGGCATTGGTGTTTCCAGCATGGCAACACAAGCACAGAAATACTGTAGATTCTTCTGCAGAAACAACACTCTTCAAAGTCCTGATTTGTCTTATAATTCTCCTAGCTATCATTTCAGCAGCAAAAATAGAAATCCAATATTTAACCAGGAATAAAAGCTTGTAACCACATTTGTCCTCAGAAAACTAGAGCTGCTAAATAGTTTGACACCTTTTAGTGGGCTCTCCTCCTCACTCTGAGTCTCACAGCATTATTTCAATTTGTGTATGATTGATATCTCTATTTTAATTTTCGCCCACTGTCTACAAGTTATTTATTTAATGTGCCCCCATCATGAGAGGCTCAGGCCATCTTATAATTGTAATTATTGCATTGCTGGTATATTTTGCTGGGTTAGCTTGTTCACATGCCATTTCATTGTATCTTGCTTGCACCTGTTGTCCCCTCTTGTTACCTCCTGCCTAGTTCCGGAAAATGAGCCTTGACTCAGTGCAGCTCTCCCAGTCTCTAATTTCCAAAGCAATATAGATAGATAAATAGAAACATAGACAGATAGATAGATAGATAAATAGATAGATAGATAGATAGATAATGCATATATTACAAAAATGTTAAAGTATAACACCTGACTGAGGAATCTGTGTGGCCCTGAAAGCTTGTTTACTGTACTGTGCTGCACATATGTTAGTCCAATAAAAAGGTCTCTAACTAGAATTCAACAACTATAACATTTGAATAGAAATTTAGGTTTCATCCTAAGACATTAGTGCGACCAGTCTACGCCAACGATTCTGAATGGTATGCAGATATTTTATTTGCTTTTCAGGTGGAGAAAACAATTACCAGTTTGATGGATAGGTTAGTTACTTATCAGAAGACGTGGGAACCTTTCTATTCATTGCTGATGTTAAATGTTTGATGGCTGGCCACTCTCCCCTAATAGATCTTCTGTGCTTTTTGGTTTATGTTATTTGTTTTGTTGATTGTACCTTTAGACCTGTGTATAGGCTTTTGTATTTTTACAGCTTTGATCTTACTAAATGGGTTGTCTGTTCCATGTCTGTGCTCCAGAGTACAGGTAGAGGGAGGGTGAGGGATGATAGATGGGGTTTTTATTTTTTCTAGTTTTGTTTTATTATTAGATTGTTGTGTCATTTCTTGTTTGTATGTTTCCTTTACATTCTTGTTATTTATGACATTTTCAATAGAGTTGATTGAATAGCAAAAAAAAAAAAGAAATTTAGGTTTCAGTTTCTTGACAAATATTATAGCTCAAGGGAGCACTTCCGACCAGTTGAAGTGTGCCTTTCCTTTGTGTGTGTGACACTCTCATTCTGTGAAGGGTGTCTTATGTGCAGCTGGCCTGGAAATGGGCATGTTCAGGGAAACTGTTTTAAAATTTGAATATATTATTGGTCATTCTGAATCAATAATATATTTATACAATACCTAGACCACTCTTCGGTTTGTAGAGTGGTCTCACCATCCTTAGGGTATCAGAACTGCTCACATTTGGCTTACGTATTCTCCTACCCTAAGAATGATAATGAGACCACTCTTTACAACTGTAAGAGTGATCCCCAATAGTTGTAATAACATACAACTGGGTACAGTAATTGTTTTGTTGTTTTGAAAGTGATTTCTCATAACAATAACGATAGTGTTTTGCTTTAGCAACCTTCTGTGCTATTAGATTCTATTGATATTAGTCAGCAAGAATGATAACACTGAAATGTGTCAAAACAAATTGAAGAGCCATAATCACTATGTATATCATAGTGATAAATTAACTTATTACATTGTCATACATTTCATTCTCTGGGCTGCATTTCACAACACTAATTTCATGACTTGACATCCTAAATATAACTGTAACTCCCAACAATTACTTTACTGAGGCTTTAGGAAAGTAGTACTTATGGTTTTAAAAGCTTATGTTGACATATCAGAAGAACTGCATGGTAGCAAAAATAAACCTTGTTAGGCCCTTTAATTTCTGACTAACCATCAAACATATTTGTTCACTACAACATCTGAACCAATTCTAATAATATGGCTTAGATTAAAATCTGCTTAGTTTGAAAACTTATAGATGTTTATAAAGTCTGCAGGCAGGGATGGAAAGGTGAAAACAAATTCATTTAGCTTTTTTGCTTTTATGAAAGCACAACTTTGATTAGGGTCCAACACAATTCTATTGTAAACTGGGTCTTATAAAATTTCATTAGACCTAGGAATTGTTGTATATAAATGCACTGTCTTGATCATTGTGTGTAATTGTGATTTTAGTCATTTGTTATTTTGTTAACTATGTAGGATGTCCAAGGCTACATTGGAAATGAGACACTGAAACCAGCCCATTTGCATGGTGAGAGGCTAACCACTCATGATACTGGTGATCCAGGTTCGAGAATGAGCCAGGGTCATTGAGGGACAGACACAGAAAGGAGAACAAAGCATGCCAGAGGACGCTCTGCTCCTCCAAGGAGGGAGGATTTCTGCCTCTGTTGCAGTGCTTCCACCTAGGTGACCACTGGTGGAAGTGCAAGAAAGGCCAAGTGGATAGGTGGAAGTCAGTCAGGCTCAAGGACATTGTGTCATCATGTGGGTGCTCCAGTCCTCATGAGCCCTTTGCATACTGATGTTCTATGAAGGCAGGAGTAACCAAGAAATAAACATACCAACCACACAGGATGAAGGGGCTCCTCCACAGGATCCACACCACTGACTGTGGCACCTACTTCAGAGGCTGGTGGAAATTGGACTTGAAGGGCACTGGAGCAGGCCCTGATGACCAGAGCTGCACCATGGGAGGTAAGTCACAGGATGCAAAAGAGATAAGGAGTACATTCCAAGGTAGACAGGTAACGGGACTGAGCAGGAGCCTTGCAGAAGGGGGCTGTCAGAGCAGAAAGTAGCATAAATGGAATATAAAAAAGGATAAAATGAGCCATCAGTTCAGTGTTTTAGTCCTGGTACAAAAAGAATGAAATGAAATGTTTTGGCCAAAAGTTCTGCAGTTCCAAAGTTTTCTACTTCCCAAAAGGCACAATTTGTGAAACACTTCACAGGAAGGAGTCATGAAATGCCAATTTTCAAGAAAATCACACAAAACACTTTGCCAAGTGCACAATTTTCATGAAGGTCCCAATTTTAAATTCACAACACCCCTACCTGTGGTGGCGCCTCACAGAATATGAGTGTCTTATTGTGCAGTTTGGGCTAGAGGTCAAACAGTATGAGATTATGGCTGCTGTTAGTCAATAAAACACATGGTTTACCAGCTCTATAAACAGAATAACATATGACAGTCCTTCTGTCACAATGTTGTAACTTCATTGAGGGATTCTGATGATGTCATTAACCTCACGAGTGATGCTTAAGAGGTTTATCACATCATCAGAATCCAAGATGAAATTTCAGCACCGTAACAGATGGATTGCCATGTTGTTTTTCTAATACATGGCAACCTATCTAACCAATCACTACTGTTTCAGCAAGTCCCCATTCCAACTGTCTCAAAGAACCCCCCAAACTGGATCCCTCTCACCGCTACAGCCAGGTCACCTGTCTGCACCACTCAACCACTGGTGCCAGTGAGGATGATTAAATAAATAAGCAATAAACACTGCCACTGTTCTTTCTGTCTGCTGGGGTCCCACTTATCAATCCAGTTCACGCCAAATTGCTTTTCTCCTCTTTCAGTTTGCTGTGGGATCAACTGTTACTGGAGTGCAGCTTTTGAGTAATTCAGTGTTGTAATAGTGTTCTTCTGATGTCAGAATGATGGCATTAATACTTTCTGGCTCCACTGTTTATGGGAAAAATTTTTGATTATATATTACAAGTATATTAAAATCACTTAGCTTTCCTAGAGGTGCTAGTGATATATTTTAACTAATTTTTTATTAAGAAAATTCATGCACTGCTGCTCCCATGCTGCTGATGTGAATGTTCCACTTCAGGCTGCTGGGTAAATGCCAACTGTATGAAGGAAACCCTGAGATCATTCTTAGTTGATCAGGATTATGTCTAAACATTCTAAGTACTCTTATAACCATAAGAGGGTGTCTCATGCAGACACATTCATGAAGTTTTAGGTTCAGTTGGCAAAGTCCATTTCCTACAAAGAGGAGTCTCAAATATTCTGCAGATTAAAACATTAATGCCAGGATTTTCAAAGAATTGTCTTTTTTTTTCTTTTTTTTTACACAATAACTATTAGACCACAAAAAGATGGCCTAACTTTATGGCGCAATTATCACAATTCACATGCAAAACATGATGCTGCTATACAATTTTGATGTGTCATTATGTTTGCTTGCATGCATGTGCAAGAAACATAGTGCCATCATCTGAGTTTTCAGAGGTGTGTCAGCATCTTCCAATTCAGCCAATGTGCTTGCAAGCATGGTCACAGTTCTCCAATCACTGCTGGAGCTGTCTATGACAGCAGTTGAAAATGCAGTGGCATACAGTTGAAAGAGGGAGCTACGCTTCAGTGAGCAGCTCCCCACACACACACACACAGATCAACTGTGTCGGTTACCTGATAGGATGGTGTAGTCTTGTCTAGCTTAGAGAGACAAGCCACACATCATTACTTTAATAAACTGTTCCCTGCCACAGCAGGACCACCAAAATGTGTGGGTGCCTAACAGTCGCTACACACGCCGGCTCTCCAAAGCACACCTTCATGGACTCCATGGGTTCTAATCCTCCAGAAAAAATACCTCAGCATTTGATGTGAAAACTCAGACTTTGTTGTATGTGTAATTCCAAGCGCTTTTCTTACTAGACTTCGTCAATGTGAACTCCCCACTGCTAAAACCTATGCAAACGAACTTGAGCTGCATTGTACTACCTGCAGCTGAAGCAAAGAACAGCCAGAATGCACAAAGGAGAACATACTGCTATGCATTTTGGCAGCAGCCAGTGGGGAGGTTTTCATGACTGAAGTACTTTTAATGCGCCTTTTAGTGTTGTTATATACACACCCTGTGTGGTAATTCACTAAACTGCACACTTAGTCTGGTAATGCAACGTCAACATTTTTTTTTTTCTCTGAATTGCCATGAGCTGGCATTTAGATAGAATCACACAGCTCTTTCTCAAATCAGATGCTCAATGAAGTCACATCACCTTGTGACCCTAAACATCTTAGGGCTGGACATGTACCCTAACAAAATAGCGAAAACTAGGTATAGAAAAGAAAACACAAATTCAACTGTAGCTCACAATCTAATCCACCCTTTTCTCCGGTGAATCTGAAGCTGCCTAACAGCCCACCACTGGTGCTCATGCACTCCCTCCACCTGCACAACATATGGCCGATGGGGTGCTGTTGCATTTATTTCATAATTTCCTGATCTCGTTGCTGCCACCATACTGGTACAGTAATTCTTTTATGGCTCGAAAACTGCTTGACATTAGCTGAATTATAAATGGCATCCCTGTTTGTGACGCCAGTGAGTGGAATATGGCGGTGCTCAAATTTTAAGCCAAGTATTACGTGCAGATATGTTGTTATTGACTCATGTCACTTACCATTTTATACATCTATTGATTTTTTCAATTCACTTTTGCAGACAAATGTTGATCGCGAGGATTCTGGTGTCACAATTCAGTTCAGCGAGCGACGTAACATCTTAGTGCAGATGCTAAGTAACTGTTTTAAAATGCTAAAAAGTTAACGGTCATGAAAAGCATGAACTTCTTTCTTCAGTGTCTGGAGCTGTAGTGGTGTTATTGAGTGCGTATGTCCTTTGCTCCAGATCTATCAGTGAGATGTCTATTCTGTGCAATGGACAGTGGCTGAATGTTATCAGCTGACAGTTTTCATTTCATTACCAACAGATAAATATTCAGGGCTTTGCAAATGCAACTTTGCTGGTAGTACAGTTTCATGCCCCAAGTGTCTGTCATCAGCTAGTGGTTATATCTTAACCAATGATCACAAAAAGTATGAAAAGATTTGCCTCTGAGTAATGTAAATGCCAATCCACCTAAGCACCTTTAGGCTGCAAACAGAATTTGAACGTAAGGGATTCTGGGACGTGTGTATCACCGCGCACAGCAACGTGTTAATAAGTTTAAGCACATTCTCAGGACATTGTTTCACTTGCCCCTCTCCCACTACGATCCTGGTCACCTGAAATAAACCTGACATTTTAGTATCTGTTTTACATCTTTGGCTCAGTTAGGCAATCAATGCTGTAAGAACATAAACAGACATATAAATGGGGACTATAAGAACATGGTCACCTGAAATAAACCTGACATTTTAGTATCTGTTTTACATCTTGGCTCAGTTAGGCAATCAGCCTGTAAGAACATAAATGGACATATAAATGGGGACTATAAGAACATGCCGTGGGTGCTTGTGCCTTAGTCCAGCTGTGCAACATCAGCCTGAAGCTCAGGCAGGCTTACTGTCTACCACTGTGTTCACCTCCACGTATCGGCTGTGCTACATCAGCCTGAAGCTCTGGTAGGGCTTACTGTCTACCACTTTGTTCACCCCCACATACCTGCACCATTTCACATCCTCCTTGATCTACAGTGAGTAGATCCCTCATTCACGTCCATATGCACGCACAAAAAACCCGGTCTTCAAAAATTAAGATACATTTATTATGTTTGTTATGTTTGCTTGCACGCATGTGCAAGAAACATAGTGCCATCATCCGAGATTTGGACGTGTGTCACCCCCTTCCAATTCAGTCAGTGTGTTGGCAGGCGCAGCCTGTAAGCCAATGCATGCTGGAGCTGTCTATGACAAGCTCCAAATGCAGTGGCATACAGTTCAAAGGGGAGCTATGCTTCAGTGAGCAGCGATAAGATATTGCTTGCTCATGCACAGCTCCCTCACACACACACGCAGGTGTCCATGACCCCGCATGCACGCACACACTGTATAGCCGATGAGGGTGCCTAATCCTCGTCGGCTGTGCTGCGCTCCTCCTGCCCCAAAGTCTTCCAAATGCCACGCTGGGTGCCCACCCCAGCGTGGCAACTCATGATATAGCCGACGGGGGTGCCCAATCCCCGTCGGCTCCACTGTCCTCACCCTCCCGAGTACTGGGTGCCATGCTGGGAGCCCACCCCACTGCGGCAATTGATGCTTTGGGTGATGGGGTGCCCAATCCCCGTCGGCTGAATGTCCCCAACCATCCTTGTGCCATGCTGAGAGCCCACCCCAGTGTGGCAAACATCCCGGTCATCATTGGAAACAAAAGAACACCTAAGAAGAAAACGGGTCCCCACGTAGTCTCCCTGGCCCCCTCCCACAACCTGCACCCACCCACTGCGCCCTGCCTCCCTATACCCCTCACCCCATACTTACCTCCTGACCTCGCGCGACGATCTTCGTGGACCGGAACACGCTCTGCACTTTTCAAAGCCGACCGCGAACTGAGGAAATGCCGGTAAGCTGTATAATGGGCTAGATAGGGTTTTCAACTTTGTTGCATATCTCAGGCATTTTTGGAATTTTTGCACCAAATTTTCAACATGGGGTTTTGGACCCCTTCTCATGAATGATGTCACTGTCATGGTGTTATTCGGCCCGAAGGGTGATTTCAGTCACTGCGTAAAATCACCTTTTGGGACTGATTAATGAAAATGACACTGCCAGTGTTCATAAGGTGGGCTCTCAAGAAGCTATTTTGAAAATTTGGTAGAAAAATTCAAAAATGACTGTTTTACGAGCGCAGCGTTGTACAGTTCCTACGCACGCTCGAAGTTCAGAAATTTTCAATATTTTCACTCCAGATTTTCAACATTGCCATTTTACCACACCTTCTTATGAGTAGTACAGCTGTCATTTTTCACATCTCACCAAAACGTGTTTCCTCCCATGTAGCACACAATGGCTAGTGGCGTGTGTAAATCAATGTACAGGACAAATTAAGAAAATCACAGTGACACTGTTCATGAGCAGAGGTCTTAAATGGCTATGTTGAAAATTTGGTGAAAAATTCCAAAATGACTGTTTTATTAGCGTAGCTTGTGTAGTTCCTAGCACAGCTGTAAGTTTGTGAATTTTCAATATTTTCACTCAGATTTTCAACATTGCCATTTTACCACACCTCCTTATGAGCAGTACAGCTGTCATTTTCACATCTTGCCCAAAATGTGTTTCCCATGTAGCGCACAATGGCACGTCGATGTGCAAAATCAATGTATGGGACACATTAAGAAAATCACAGTGACACTGTTCATGAGCAGAGGTCTTAAAATGGCTATGTTGAAAATTTGGTGAAAAATTCCTAAAATGACTGTTTTACTAGCGTATGCTATGCAGTTCCTATGCATGCTCATAAGTTTGCAAATTTAATATTTTCACTCAGATTTTCAACATTGCCATTTTATTACACTTCCTTATGAACAGTACAGCTGCCATTTTTCATATGTCACCTAAAATGTGTTTTCAAACAGTAGCCATAAATGGTGCTGTTGGTGAAGCAATGTTTGGACAGATTAGCATCACTCATGAGTTCATGACTTGTAATATTTTAAGTCCAGATTTTCACCAGTGGCATTTTTTCCACACTGCCTTATTTACAGTACAGCTGTCATTTTTCACAACATGGTCAAGTGTGTTTTCACACTTTCAGTGTAGAGATGCATGGTCACTGTGGGAAATTATTGTTCGGGACAGATAAAGAAAATCACAGTGACACTGTTCATGATCGGAGGCACCAAAATGCCTGAGTTGACAATCTGCTGTAAAAAATCCCAACCTAATTATATTATGGGTGTGCGTGCACAGTTTCTTAGTACGCCATGACTTCACCATTTTTTATATATTTTTACTGCAGATTTGCAACATTGCCATTTTTTACACCTCCCCATGAACAGTACAGCTGTCATTTTTACATCCTGTTCAGAATGATTTTGCACCTGTGGCTAAACGCCGTGAGTCGCTGTGCATAAGCAGCTTCGGCTAAAACTGATATTCCCCTGTTCATGAGGTGGGGTCACAAAACCATGTTGAACATTTGGAGTGAAAATACCAACGAATGCCTGAGGTATTAGGGTTCCCAACCATAACGCCCAACCCTGTAGAGAATGACAGGCATCAGGGTGTGACTTGGGATTCTTGCCTGTAATGCTCATACCATTCCATACCCTGCAGCCAGTGAGAAGCATTGAGGTATGCCTTGGACTCTTCAGCCCCAAAGTTCACCCCATTCTCCTATATCGCACCCATCTCACTGTATTTCCTAATGGAATGGGGTGCATAAGGCCAAAGACCCCAAGGAACACCGTGACACTTGCCAGTGTCTGCAGGGTGGGGTGTAGTGAAATGGCGTGGCCGTTATGCCTGACGACCCAAAGGCACACCCCAATGCCTGTCACTCTGCAGGGTGGTGGTGGTTGGCTTCAGTTCAATACTTCACTGCCATTACTATTACGCAGCTTGGTAACTTCTACACTACCACTGCTAATGCCAGCAAGCAAACATTCGGCATTAACAAATACTTGTTTTATTTTGGCCTAAACAGCAGAAATCATTGTAAATGTGGCAGAATGTAAGAAAATAGGGCACAAAGTGGCCAGCTCGGTGGCGCTGAAGGTTGAGGTGCTGGACGCCACAGCTCACAGTAATGTAGGTGACATGCAGAAATGAGACTGGGTTGTCGAGGGTCAGCCTGGGGGAGGGAGAGAATAGAGAATTTGAAAGGCAGCTCCTCTCCTAGGGAGGGAACTTGTTGCTTCCTACAGGTATGGCTGCCCCAGGTGGAGGCCTGAGGTAGTGCAATCTGGGTGGCATGTGTAGGGAGGTGCTATGGATCCACAGTGTGTGTGCATGCCCCCACATGTGTGTGCCTGTGGCCAAGGGGGAGAAAACTAGAGGAAGAATGGAGCCGACCTGCAGGATGAAGCCAGTCCCCTGCAGGCTTCACACCCAGCTAGCTAGTACCTCCAGCGCCATCGAGGTGAGTCCGATGGATGTTGGCATGATGGGGTTGGGGAGGTCGGTGGAAGGGGTCTGTCAGCATGGGGTGGTGATAGAACGTGGATTAAAAAAAGAAAATAGGCACAAACAATCAAACTCATTTAAAATGATGCAGTTACAGCAAAACAAATGATGTAAGTGCTGCATGTGGACTTTGATTTTAAATTCAAATATAATTTCTTAAACAAAGATCTTTAACATGATATATATAATATGTTTCAATGTACAATTCCTGTGTCTCACAGGAGTGTAAGAGTTTCTGCTCAAATGCTTTTGTATACCAGAACTGCTCACTTCACTTCACAGTTCTCTCACCCAAAGAACTTGAGAATGCAGTCTTATAAGCAACGCAGTAAATGTACATAGAAACAAACGAGAGGTCCTATGGTTCTGCTGACTGGTTAATTTCATGTAAGTGATATATAACAGTAAAACTGCACAATGGCCACTCTGAGTGCCCAGTGGTATGTTCACTCACACACCAAGCAAGGAATGCAGGTTCACATCTGAAGCCTGGGATTCCAGTCAGGTCACTGGCTGGAGTTTGATATGTAGCCCCAGAATATACATAAGTACAGCAGAGATGCATGAACCACTCCAAATTCAGACCTCAATGCAATCTTTAAATCCCTAATAAGGTGTCTCGGATTGCCTTGGATCATCCATTCAAATTCTCAGATATCTGAGCCACTCCAGATCCAAACTGAGTTCAGCTACCGAGGTACTTGCCTATACCCTAACAAATGGCCTGGCTTGGGTTCATATCCAGGCTCTCTCTGAGGTAGTCTGATTTGATAAGACCATAAAAAGGAGGAACTCTAACAAATGTGTTAAAACTCATGTTATTAATAAACTAGGGAGTTAAAATAATGTCCCTTATACTTAGGGATTCCTGAGGGTTCTTGAAAGTCCATAAAGCATTCAATTACTGATCTCGTATATACCATACAGATCTGTTAGAGGCAGTATTGTATAGTGGTTAAGGGCACTGAGCTGCAAACCTGAGACTTGGGTTTGAATCCCATCTGCCCCCACTTGCACACTGTGTTTGACAGGAGCTCCTGCCACTCTTGAGGACCGACCTTTTCTTAAATCTGTTGCAACAGTTCTGTTGCTTATCCTAATCTATTCTTTACAATTTCTAGTCCATAAGATTGGTCACTTATGGGTACCCCTTCCTTTGACTATGACTATGCTACAGTGTCCTCTTTCATTTTCTTTTCCTCTCAGGTCCTCGTAGAAGGAGGTTATTGTGGTGACCTCCAAACATATGTAAAACAGGTTGTGTTTATCATTGCTGGATTTCGTATGTAATAGCACTATGTCATAAAATACCTTGATGTATATACCTTCTGTTTATGAAACCTGTAAATGTTGAAAATACCATGGCACTAGGTGTTTTTGATAATGGTAAAAAGTATTTGGTGACTATTATAGAAATTAAGTTAGTTGTGCTATTTAAAATGCATGTAAATTGCTGTAAACAAGTCTGAAATTTCATGGTGATTTGCATATATCCATGATGCTTTGCATTATGAAAGTATGTATGATGTTGTATTTCTCTGAAACTTGATTTGTTGCCAATGCCCTTTGGGGTAACTCTTTTCAGTACTTCTGCAAAGAGGTTCTTTGTCTATAGCTTGTTTTGTTTTCTTTTCTTTTGAGCCCCCACTACCCAAGCAAACAAGGCCTACACAGGGATGAAGGGTTTTCACTAAAAATGTTTAGATCAGAGATCAGTATTAGTAGATGCTGGCTAAGTGCAGAGGAAGGACATACATAGTCTGTTGTTGCAAACTGATGCACTAGAAGGAATATGACATTGCTAAAGCCTATTTCCTGTATTTTGAATAAACATCGCACAGAGATTGTGGGTTGAACCTGAAGTTCGGTGTCTGGTCCATCTGTTATCCCACAACCCCTCCACACTGTGTGACCCTGAGCAAGTCACTTAACTTTCTTCTGCTCCTCAGGTCGCACCTGGAAACAAGTTCCAGCTTAGTGTGCCTTTCCTGGTTAAACAATTTCCCCTTCCCTTACCCTTGTTTCTAGAACTAGAAAACCAGAAATTGCAGATGTGTGCTAAATCTTAGGTTGAAGAAAGGTTTAGTAGTAGTAGCATATTTCATTTATAGTTATTGCGTCTGTCCCCAGAGGCTCAGGATACCATTACAATGTAGTCACAAAGTAGGAATATAATTTAATCAACACATCATAATTAAAATATAACACAGAATTAAATAAATAAATTCTAAAAACAGTTGTTAAAGCTAGCCATGAAATACCGCTCTACTAGATAAATTAAGTCAGCAAATAAAAATATAGAAACATAGAAACATAGAAGTTGATGGCAGATAAGGACTGCTTGGCCCACCTAGTCTGCCCATTTTCCTACCTAACAGATAAGCTGTAGATCCTAGTTAACCAACAGCTTACTTACTCCTACCCCCAACTAGACTGCCTTATGTCTGCCCCATGCATTCTTGAATTCCCCACTGTTCTTGACTCCACGACCTCCTCAGGAGGCTGATCCATGTTTCCACAACCCTCTCTGTGAAAAAATACATTCTCACATTACCTCTGAGCCGTCCCTCTCTATCTTCAAATTGTGCCCCTTGTTCTTGCACATCTTTTCCAAAAGATGCCACCCTCTTGGACTTTGTCGATTCCTTGAGGTACTTAAAAGTTTCTATCATGTCCCTCTCCCTCCTTTCCTCAAGGGTATACATATTAAGCTCCTTTAGTCTTTCTTCATATGTTTTCTGCTGCAGACCCTGCATCATTTTGTGGCCTTCCTCTGGACAGACTCCACTCTGTCTATGTCTTTGCAGAGATGGGGTCTCAGAACTGCACACAGTACTCCAGATGGGGTCTCACCAACTGTCTGTACAGAGGGATAACAACTTCTTGTTTTCTACTATTGATGCCTCTCCTATGCATCCCAATATCCCCTCAGCTTTCCTTACTGCTTTCTCACATTGCTTGCCCACCTTAAGGTCATCTGATATAATTACCCCAGGTCCCTTTCCATTTTACTGTTGTCAGTATCTCACCCCCATTGTGTACTCTTCCCCTAGGTTTTTGTTTCCCAGGTGCATTACCTTGCACTTCTTTGCATTGAATCTGAGCTGCCATACATTTGACCATTCCTCCAACCTTGCCAAGTCCCTTCTCATCCTTTCCATTCCATCTGTGTATCAACCCTGTTGCAGATCTTTGTGTCATCTGCAAAGAGACATACTTTTCCTTCCAGTTCCTCTGCAATGTCACTTATAAAGACATTAAAAGGACCAGTCCTGGTACTGAACCCTGCGGTACCCGCTAGCAACCTTCCTTTCTTCACTGTGGACTCCATTTACTACTACCCTTTACGTCCTGTTGTCTAGCCAATTTTATCCAGGCTACCACCTTGGGACCCACTCCAAAGCTGGCTAACTTGTATATTAATTTTGTGTGGGACTGTATCAAATGCCTTGCTAAAATCTAGGTAGGCCATGTCACTGCCCCTCCCTGGTCTACTACTTCAGTCACCCAGTCAAAGAACTCCTATTAGATTCGGTCTGACACGACCTTCCCATCGTGAATCCATGCTGCCTTGGGTCCTGTGCCCACTGGCCTCTAGGAACTCGACAATTCTTTCCTTCAGAAGTGATTCCCTCATTTTCCCTACCACTGAGGTCAAACTAACTGGTCTGTAGTTTCCTGCTCTGTCCTGTTCCACTTTGTGAAGAGGAACACATCCGCCTCCTCCAGTCCTCAGGTACCACCCCATCCTCCCATGATTTGTTAGAGTAGTCAGCGGTGTCACTAGTTCTACCCTTAGTTCTTTTAGAATTCTTGGGTGAATCCATCTGGCCCCATTGCTTTCTCCACCTTCAATTTTATTAATTCTTTCAGAACCCTTTCTTCTGTAAATGGACTGGTATCGACTCCCGTCTTGAGAGTGTTTCTCTTGTTTGGTTTAGGTACCTCCCTCTCCTCTTCCTTTGTTAATACTGAGCAAAATATTCGTTCAGTATCCCTGCTTTTCACTGTCACCCTGTACCCACATTCCCTCCCCTTTATTAAGCCTCAGTATCCTCTTTTGGTCTTTCTTCACTCCTTAATGTACCTATGAAAGGTCTTATCCCCTTCTTAACAGAGTTGGCTATCCTTTCCTCGGTTTGGGCCTTTGCTATTCTGACTGCCTTCCCAGCCTCTTTCTGCTTTACGATAAAGTTCTCTGTCCTGCTCCTTCTGTGTTTCCTTATATTTCCTGAATGCTATCCTTTTCTCCTTAACTTTACTTGCCACCTCTTTTGAGAACCATAGCAGTTTTTCCTTCATTGCGTTTTGTTGATTTGCTTTACACAAAGGCTTGTTGCCTCTGTGATGGCTGTTTTGATTACCCCCATTGTTCCTCCACCCTCCTTCTTGCCTGCTTGCTAGTGCTTTTCTGAGGCACCTCTCATTTTCCCAAAGTCAGCCCTCCTAAAGTCCAATACTCTTGCTTTTGTATGGCTTTATTGTATGGCTGTGTTTATTGTGAACCACACTGTTTGGTGGTGGCTTGTTCTAAATGGCTACCCACTTCTAAATCTGAGATTCTTCTCCGTCCCCATTTGAGAGTACCAGGTCTAAGATTGCTCCTCCCAAGTGGGTTATAATACTAGCTGTCTGAGGCATGCCCCTGCAGGGCATCAAGAATGGCCCTGCTCTTGATGTGCCTGCAGCAAAGGTGCTCCAGTTAACATCTACCATATTCATCAACAATATCTCCCTTTTCTGCCATTCTAAGGAAGCCTTCTATCATTTCCTTGTACAGTCCCTCCCCTGAGATGGGGTCTGTTATACAACCCCATGTGGATTGTGGTGCCATTTCCTGTCTTCAGGGTGACCCAGAGTGTCTCATCTGCTCCTGTTTACTCTTTAGTTCTGTTGCTTTGATCCTTCTTTTACATAGAGAGCTACTCCTCCTCCTCTTTTACCCTCCCTGTCCCTCCTGTAGATTGTGTTCCTGGTATGTTGACATCCCAGTCATGGTTCTCTGTGTACCATGTTTCTGTGACTGCCACAATATCCAGACAACCTCTTCCATCAAGGCCACTAGTTCACGGAGCTTGTTACACAGACTATGGGCATTGGTACTCATCACCCTCCACTTTTTGATGGCCTTGCCCTTTGAGCCCCATTTCTGTCCTTACTGCCTTTGCCTTTTTTTACATTTACCTCTGTCCTGCTCCTAATGACTTCTCTACCTTGGTGTTTACCTCCTAATTACTGTGTTTTGTGGGGGAGGCTGGACTTCCTGCTCCTTTTAGTGCCTCCCCTTGGCTGGTTTAAATGCTGCCAATGAAGCATTTAAATCTTCATCTAGGATCCTGGTCCCCGGACAGATGCAGACCATCGCACCAGTATGGGTCTGCATCCCTCCAGGTGGCTGCCCAGTCCCCAGTGAAGCCAAAACCCTGAGTTCCACACCAGTTTTTCAACCATTCATTGAATTCTCTGGTGAGGAGTACCCTAGCATCACCCTTGCCATAGACAGGCAGCACTTCCGAGAAGGTTACCAGAGGCGCTACTTGTCTAAGGCCCTCCCCAACTCTACAAACTCCTCTTGCACTGCTCTGATCCCATTCCTAGCCAGGTCATTTGTCCCTAGGTGGACAATGACATCCAGTTCCCTCCCTCATGCAGCTGCTCCCACGATCCTAAGGATTCACTTCCTGTCCCTCCAAGCCGTGGCGCCAGAAAGGCACCTTACCTCCCTCTCCCTTCCTCCCCATTTCTACCCCCTAATGATTGGAGTCCCCACCAGGAGTTGTTTTCTTCCCTGTGGGGTCCCATGCCACCCTCCTGTGGGGTCTCCTTTGTGAAGGTTCCCAGCATCCTCCTTGGTCTCCGCTGCAGGTGCCTCCATAGAGGAACCACTATCCACCAGAAGAGCGAATGAATTGTGGAGAGGTACAGCTGGAGGAGCAACTCTGTTCCACCACCCTCTCCTCCCTGAGCCCACCCTGATCCAGCCTCTCCTCTTTCTTGGCAACCTCTGAGGTAGTGGCATTGGCCCTGGTGGTCCCTGGAGTGGGGAGGAGGTTTCACCAATCCTAGCCAGGTCAGCCTGGAGATGGGCAACCTCCTCCTCAGACCAGAGAGGTGCCTGCAAATAGGGCAGCATCGCAGCCTCCAGAATGTCTCCCGAACACTGCTGCCCCACAGTCATTGCACTGCACCACTCCTATCATGTCTTATGTTGTCCCCTCTCCTGTTTCTCTGTATGCTTACTTTCTCCTCTCCTTACAACTCTCACCCTTCCTGTTCTGGGACAGCACTTCCTATATTCTTCAGTAGCCTCCTTCTTCCTTGCTCAGTGTCAGACCACCAGCAGCTGGGGGAGAGTGAGCTACTTTTCCTCTAGGGTTGACAAAACCAGTGTTTCTCTATGATTCTTCCCTTCCTACTACCAAACAGGAAGTTCCTGTTGACAGTCAAATCCAGTGGCTATAAAAGTAGAACTGGCTTATAGTGTATGGTGGAACATTATTCAGCACAAATCCATGCCTGCAATAGTGTTGTTGTGCTTCTCACTCCGTCATACTGGCTATTGTGCTACACTTACTCCATCATACTGGCTGTTGTGCTGCACTCACTCCATCACACTGGCTGTTGTGCTGCACTCAGTATGTTAGTAGTGCAGCACGATAAAATGGAATGCTGTCTCGTGCCTCAAAGCCCTGAGTAGCGGTTGCTGTTGCTTGCCTTGATGCCTCATGATTTTGAGTTGGTATACAACAGAGACAGCAGCAGCGGTCAACAGCATTACACCTCTCAACTAAATCCACAAAGCGACAAATATAAATTTCATCTGCATCCACCAAGCAGCCTTGATTTAACTGCAGTGAGATCCGTAGAGGAAAGTCACACAGCAGGATAGTGGCAGATAAGGAAACTATTTCTTTCATTCTGGACATTTTTTTCATCTGAATCATAACCATGACTGCCCTTCACTATAAAGATTGTGTATGAGCAGTCATACATACTAGGTTATTCTTGAATCTCCATTTCCCTGTTAACAGGAGACCTCTCTAGCTTTGCTCTAAGGTGTACTGTTACCAGAAATAAGCAGACAAGAATAACCTGTTGTATAATGACTGCCTTACACAACCTCTATAGGTGGGTGGGTGGAGGGGTGGAATGAGGGCAATTAGTAAGAAAAAGGCTAGCAACAGGAAGTTGTAATTTGAGTCACCTGCTTTTATAGTTTCTAAGCCACACCTCCAATTAAGCTCTCTCTTCTCCTACTGGTTTAGCAAAGTAAGTTGATACAGTACCCTTTCCAGCACAGAACACACACTGACTTTCTTTCTTTCTTTCTTTCTTTAACCCTAAATAAGACCCCTTCTACTTTTAATAAAGTATCTGTCTGCTTAATCTCAACAGACACTGACTCCTGCTGAGATACAAGTGTTAAATTAATAAGAAAATATAGCTTCTTTTAGTTAGCTGCTTTCTGCTTTACAAGCAAGGCTAGCAACAGGAAGTTGTAATTTGAGTCACCTGCTTTTATAGTGTCTAAGCCACACCCCAATTAAGCTCTCTCTCCTCCTACTGGTTTAGCAAAGTAAGTTGATACAGTACCCTTTCCAGCACAGAACACACACTGACTTTCTTTCTTTTTAACCCTAAATAAGACCCTTCTACTTCTAATAAAGTATATGTCTGCTTAATCTCAACAGACACTGACTCCTGCTGAGATATAAGTGTTAAATTAATAAGAAAATGTAGCTTCTTTTGATTAGTTGCTTTCTGCTCTACAAGCAAGGCTAGCAACAGCCTGTAAATCTAAATAAACACTGAGTGTTGGGGATGGAACAGGGAATAATCCCCAAAGGCCTGTCTAAATAAAGAAGCCTTTAGGCCTCTTTTAAATGCCACCTCCTCTGAGGGGTCTTCCCTCAGGGCTCTCAGAAAAAATTCCTCAAGCCTGGACCATCTACCTCGAAAGCCCAGTCACCTGCAATCTTTAACCTCACCCTGGGTATTGCAAGAAGGCCCTCCCCAGTGGAGCAGAGAGGTGTGATGACATACAAGGATAAAGGAGGTGTGCCAGACAGCCCAGACCCAACCCATGTAGGGACTTGTAAGTTAATGATCCAACTTAGAAGGAGATATGCCACTAACCAGCAGCCAGTGCAGATCATGCAGTGCAGGGAGATGTGACATGACCTTGAAAGGACAGTCAGCAACCTAGCTGCTGCATTCTGCACCAGTTGCAGGCACCACTGAGTACCTCCACTGACCCCAAGGTACAAAGCATTGCAGTAGTCAAGTCTCAATGTTACAAACTCATATGCCAGTGTTATAAAATCTCCAGGGGAGATAAGGGATCAAATCCGGCAAATGTTCCTGAGATGGTAAAAGTCACTGTGAACTACTGCTGACATCTGAGCCTCAAATGTCAGTCTGTCATCCTGAATGACTCCCAGATTTTTCACCTTTGTGGCACCCAAGAGCCCAGAGGTGTTGAGCTGAAGCCCCATCTCCTTCTTGGGAGCTATACCCCTAACCCAGCTTGATCACCAGCACTTTAGTCTTGTCCAGGTTGAGTCTTAATTAGCTCAGTGACATCCAGTCTAGGATCTCAGCCAGGCATCTATTCAGCACATCGACTACACCTGGTGTCTAGGATACCAAAGACAGATAGAGCTAGATGTCATCTGCATAACAGTGAAACCCAACTCCATGCCACCTAATGATCCTCCCTCAGGGACAGCATGTACACTGCAAACAACATAGGCAAAGGATGGAGCCCTGGGGTATGTCACAGGCAGGACCACTAATGATGAGGAAAACCTTCTCAGCATACTTCTGAGTCCTGCTATTGAGATAGGACTCAAAACAACAGATGACTTTACCAGTGAGCCCCTCACATGCCCCCTAAGCTGGTCTAATAGTAGGCCATGGTCCACTACCACCAAGAGTCCCTCTGGCCATAGCCCACATAAAAGACAGTACAGGACCATCTTCACAGGAGAGGACTACAATGGGGGTCCAATAGAGAACTTGATAGCACAGTGATCCAACCAGCAGATTGGATCAATCTCAAGATCTGTTACCTCATGTCGCAGACAGAAAACCAGGTCCAAGGCATGGTCATGTTGGTGGGTCACAGAAGTAACACCTGGCATGGCCCAGGAGTCTCATGCACCCGGAGGAAATCTTGCCCAAAATACGAGAGAGTTCGCCAACATTTAAAGAACTGTCTGACAGCAGAGAACTTGCCTGGAAGGTCAAGAAAACCAAATGTTAAAAGAGATTATAAAGACTTAAAAAAAAAAAAGGAGAGGCAGCTCTGGGACATGAGGGGATAAACAGATAATGCAAAAAAAAAAGGTTTTATCAAGTAATAAAATAAATGAAAATTGAGACTGATGAAGTGGTGGAGGAAATATAAGGCATTTTAGGGGTGAAGAGTAAGCCGATTGCTGGTGGAGTTTACAGTTGTTAGGGATGCAACAAACTTGGCCAACAGAAGAGGAGCAGACTTAATGAATGCATACTCTATTAGAGTAAGTAACTCAATGTTTTCTGCTAATACCTGTAAATCAGGAATAATTGGATGTCCCCCACCCAAAAAGTACTTATTAAGGGATAACACTATAGAGCCCCCCAGATAATTCTGCTCATGTCCCTATTTAGTAAATTCCAGAATTCTCTGGGATGGGGATGGGTAGTGTTTGAAAGAAAAATAATAGTCTGGGTAAAACACTCATCTTGAGAATCTGTGTTTTCCCTTATAATGTTAAAGAAGCACATTCCACCTGGCAAAATCAGCCTGGAGAGTAGTGTATAGTTTTTATTTATTTATTTAAATCTCGGATTACAAATACCTTTGAGCTTGAGGCAGCTCATTTACAAAGGTTCCACATCAAAGGAAAGGGTTATAATAAAGCAGGGAGGTAGAGACACCATTCAGGGTTTCATGAGAGCACAGCAAGTCAACTGGTAAATATGTGTGAACAGTGCTACACACATCAAGGTTACAAGCAAGCATAGTAAACCATAAGGTACATTTGAAGAAACATTGCTAATCAGGGTGGGAGGAAGGGGGAGAGTAACGGAGAGGTAGGGGACATGAGAAGAGCAGAATCCAGATAGAGAAGGAAAAATGGCAGCCAGAGGCTTTGTTGTAGAGTGAGAGGGAGGGAGGCTAAGGTGGGAGAAGGAGTACAGGAGGGTAAAGGAGGGTGGAGGAAGGAGAGTGAGGACCAGAGGGCCTGACAAGTGCAGGAAGAGGAGATCAGCAGATAAGAGCGGGGGGTGCGGTAGGGAGGAGGTGACGGGGAAAAGGGAAATTGTTCTGTCAGGAGAGGGAAAGAACAGGAAGCCAAGTAAGTGCATCAGAGAGTGAAAGAGTAGTAGGAGGGTATCCGTGAGGGTGGGAAACTAGGTGTAACAATCACAAGTACTTTCGGTTAGGAGATGCTGACGGTCGTGAAGTTTAAATTGGAAAGACTAGAAAGAGTGTTCAGTTGGTTGCTTAGATTATTAAACCACAGGGGATCTGTATTGAAAGGATCACTGGTATTGAGTAGTCCGACAGTGGGGTACTAGAAGGAGGTCAGAATCTGAGAAGCGTGTATGTTGGGTCTTAGGGATTTGTTTAGCAGGCAACCAATGCTTGGGGTAGTAATCCAAGTAGAGCTTTTGGACAGAAGGCAGGTTTGATATTTGATCCTGTTACTCAGTTGGAGCCAGCCAGATTGAGCATATAACTCACAGGTATGAGTGAGGCGTGCAGCACCTGTGAATTAACCTATAGGCCTTGTTCAGGGCAACCGTGAGTCATTTAAGAGATGTGATGTTGCTGCACAGTATATGATTAGACCATAATCAATGATTTGAGAGGACCGAGCTGTGAACTGCAACCTTCAGGGCTTCTGGGTAAGACTTCATCTATGTCTGAAGAGGAGCCCAATTCTGGTATTAACATCTCTGGCAACATTTTTAACGTGAGACACAAAGGTAAGGTGACTATCCAGGGTTAGACCAAGGTATTTGAAAAGCTGAGTTTGTTCAAGAGCCGCCTCCTGGTTGTTAGGGATAGTGAGTGGATAGGCCTTAAACTTATTCCAAGAAGATGAAAACAGCTGTACTTTATTTTTTTTGTAGTTTAGCACTAATTTGTGATTATTAAACCATCTCTGCTTCTGTGAAGCCTTGTTGAAGATTGTTTTCAAGAGCGTTGGGATCCAGGTAGCTAGTAAATATGATCGGCACAAGGAGAGTACGCTGGTTGCAGACAGCTGGAAGGTTATTCAGGAAAATACTGAACAGTAGGAGACCCAGGATTGAGCCTTGAGGTACCCCCTGATTGACAGCCTCTACTTGAAACTACATTTGATATCCTCACCCTCTGCAGTCTATCACTGAGGTAGCTTCCGAACCATTTCAGGGTGCTAGGGGCATCGCCAGTTTGAGAGTTGGCCGAGCAATAGTGTGTGATTCATTGTGTCAAAGGCCTTTGTTAGGTCAACAAAGGCTGCACCTACAATCTTGCTTTGATCGATGGCCTGTTGTATGAAGCTTGTGAATTCTAATAATGCTGTGGTAGTACTGTGCTCCCTTCTAAACCATGTTGTTATGGGCACTAAATGGAGTGTGTTTCCAGATAAGCACTAAGCTGATTGGTAACAATTCGCTCAAGCACCTTGGAGAGTGGAGGGAGAATGGATATAGGCCTATAGTTACCCTGTTGGGAACGATCACCAGCTTTATGCACGAGTCACGATGGCCATTTTCCAGGCATCAGGAAATTGTCCCAGTGTAAGAGAGAGGTTTGGAATCTTAGTTATAAGTAGGAGAACTTCATTTAGGGTAGGGCGATAAGCTTAAGGTCTAGTCCATCACTACTGTGTCTTGCATATCTTAGGACCTTAGCTAGTAGTTTTCTAACCAGGTTGCATGATACCCTTTTAAATTAAAGGGGGGTACTCAGGGCTCTTTTCATGACAGTGGCTTGTAGAGCGGGCAGCATCATCATCGAAAAAGTCAGGTGGGAGAACACAGCTCAGATTGGTAAAAGCATTGTTAAAAGCATTAGCAATTTCCAGTGGTCAGCGGTAGGGGTCCCATTTATGTTTAGCATTGTAGGCTTATACTTTAGGTTCTTTGCCAGTGACATCATTTATATTACACCAGAACTTTCTGCTATCACCCCAAGAGTTGGTAAGCATCTCCCATGGTACTTGTCTTTAGCCTGGCGAGTCTCCCTTGGTACAGCTGTGTCTAGCAGCTTTATAGGCTTGTAGGTCCTGCTGCTTACCAGTGGCTTTTTGCACAGTGCCAGAGATGGTCCTGAAACTTCATGTGGGAAAGGAGCTCAGGAGTGATCCAGGGTTCACCGTGCCAGAGACCCTAATCTTTTGAGAGGGCATGCATATCACAAGCAGTATTGAAAACCCTTATGAAGTGACAGAGGGCTACATTAATGTCATTGGTTGAGTCCAGGATGTTCCAATTTTGGGTGTTAAGCTGTTGTTTTAGGAGGTCCAGGTGGTCCTTTTGAGAATCCTGCTGTAGATAGTTTGGGGAGGGGGATAAGGAATTTATTAATCCAGCTGCATGTGATTGGGGAATGGTCACTGATGGAGTCGGTGTGCACAGTTACATTAGAAAGGCAGTTAGGTTAGTTAGAAATTATCCAGTTCAGGATGGTGCTAGTCCCAGTTTTATAGTTTATCCTAGTGGGTGTATTAATGTTGAGTTAGGGGAAGGGCTATTATTGCATCCTTTAGGGAGTTGCTTGCAGGTGACAGCCAGTTTGTTAAAATCTCCCATGATAATTGTCTCTGTGAGGTGATTTTGTGAGTGGAGATGGTCAAGAAGACTGAGGAGACCAATGGCTGGGTCTTTGGGAGGTATGTTGACTGACAGTACTGATATTGTTTTATGGTGAGCCCCCAACAGCACTTTTATTGCCAGTGCCTGGGTATTGCTCCTGAGATCAAGGGTGGCATAGCATACCCTTTAGGGAATCTTTAAAAATATAGCGATCCACTCCCACGCTTGGTCAGCCTGTTCAGTCTGAATATAGTGTATTCAGGTAGAGCTACTGCAGAATCCAGTATTTTGGGGGTCATCCATGTCTCAATGACAGATAGTATGTCAGGGTTGTGCTGAGTTAAATACAGTAGCAGAAAAGGTCAGAGCCAAAAGGCTGGCCTTCAGAAAATATAAGGGAACACAGCGGATGAAGATAGGGGGCATACCAAACTGCCCTAAGGGAAGCAGGTAAGGCAGTAAGGCAGGCAAAGTCCCAAACTGAGGAAACACTAGCACAAACAGTAAAAGAAGGTGACAAGACTTTCTATAGATACATTAGTGAAAGGAGAAAGTCCAGAGGGTATTGCTAGCTTAATGGAAAAGGGAGCATGTGAGGAGGAGGACCCTGTAAAGGCATATATCCTAAATAGATACTTTTGCTCAGTATTCACTGAAGAGAAGGTAGGGCAGGCCCACAGCTCAGCATCATGGACACAGGGGAGGGAGGTGAGCACCACTCCCTTCACAAAAGAAAGGGTCCTACAAGAGCTTGCAAGCTCAGGGTGGATAAGGCAATGGGACCTGATGGCATACATCCCAGGGTACCTTAGGAGCTAAAGGAGGAACTAGCAGAGCCATTAGCAGAATTGTTTAGTGAGTCTCTGAGCACAGGAGAGGTCCCAGAAGACTGGAGAAGGGCTCATGTGATCTCACTCCACAAGAGTGGTAGCAGGGAGGAGGCGGGAACTCATAGACCGGTCAGTCTTACCTCAGTAGTGGGCAAGATTATGGAAGCACTCCTTAAGGAAAGGATAGTGCAACACCTGGAATCCATAAGGGCACAGGATCCAAGACAGCATGGGTTTACAAAAGGAAGGTCCTGTCAAACTAATCTCATAGATTTCTTTGACTGGGTAACCAGAGTGGTGGACCAAGGGGAGCAGTTGATGTCGCCACCTTGACTTCAGCAAAGCTTTTGACACTGTTCCACATAGAAGATTGATAAATAAGCTAGGTAGGCTCGGGTGGGTCAGAAGTTGGTCAACTGGGTGGCAAACTGGTGACTGCAGAAAACAGAGAGTGGTGGTAAATGGTATACAGTCAGAAGAGATGCAAGTCACAAGTGGGTACTCAGGGATCAGTCCTGGGCCAGTCCTATTCAACATCTTCATTAGTGACCTAGCAGATGGACTAGAGGGTAAGGTTTGTCTGTTTGCAGATGACACCAAGATCTGCAACAGAGTAGATGATCCAGATGGGGTGGGCAGAATGAGAAGAGATCTGGATAAACTAGCAGAATGGTCAGAAGAGTGGCAACTGGGATTTAATGCAAAAAGTGCAAAATCATGCACATAGGAAGAGAAACCCTGAAGCCACTTATAGGCTGGGAGGAGTTGTTAGCAGTCACAAAGGAAGAAAGAGACTTGGGCATCATCATCACTGATGACCTGAAATCATCCAAGCAGACCTCTAAAGCAGTAGGTAAGGCTAGGGGTGTTAGGGTGTATTAGTAGGGGTATCACAAGTCGTAAGAGGGAGGTAATAATCCCTCTGTACAAGACATTGGTTAGGCCCCATCTGGAGTACTGCGTGCAGTATTGGAGGCCACACCTTCACAAGGACATTAACTCAAATTGAGGCAGTCCAGAGAAGGGCAACTAAAATGGTGCAGGACTGCATCAGAAGACATATAGAGACAGATTAACGTAGGAGCTCAATATGTATACCTTGAGCAAAGGAGGGAGAGAGGTGATATGATCGAGACATTTAAACACCTTAAGGGCATAAACAAGGTGAAAGAGTCTAACATGTTTAAATATAAGAAAATAGCAGGACAAGAGGACACAGCATGAGATTAGAGGGAGCTACGATTAAGGGGGAATGTGAGGAAATTCTTTTCACAGAAAGGGTGGTAGATGCATGGAATGGCTTACCACAAGAAGTAGTGGCTATGAATACAGTGCAGGGCTTCAAACAGGCATGGATAGGCATAAGGAGCAATACAAATGACTATGAATAGATAGGTCACTGACATAGCAAGGCCGATGGCACATTTATAAGATAGAAAAGAAATGGGCAGACTGGATGGGCCTTATGGTCCTTATCTGCAACTTCTATGTTTCTATGTTTCTATGAGTTACCCAGACTTTCAGGACGCCAATTTTGCTTAAAAGGCTGCAGATATTAATTGTGGCCAGTTTAATGGTACCTTGTTTAGGGCACACATTGCAGGTGGGAGGTGCTTCAGGACCTGGATTAAGATGAATGTTTCCAGATAGCAGAAGTAGCATAAGGGCTATCCTGAGTAGGAGTTCTCTTAGAGCCTTGGAGAAATGTTTAACCTTCATGCGTATACAGTGAGGTTTTATTTTTCCTGTATAAATGGGGATGGTGTGGTCCTTAAGGACACATTGATGGGCATGTAATCCACCTGGGGACCAAATATTTATAGCGGTAGGATCATCAAGATAGACCAGGGTCCTTTATTAATGATGAAAAAGTTCCCAAATGAGCAACCTTTGTTGTAGTGAAGGTTTTCAAGATTTCAATATTGGGCGAGTAAACCAAACTATGGCTTGTCTTGGTTGTGGGTAGGCAAAGACAGAAGAATGAAAATGGAAAAAGGCCCTCACTAAGAGTTTAAAATTTAGGGCCATGGTTACCTAAAGAGTGGGCAGGGAGAGGTAGCTGTGTACCTTTAAGATGAGATAGGCCAGGGTATAGGAGTTTAAGGTAGTTATTCTTGCATAGCAGAGATGTATCAGCTGACACCCATGCTCTTAAGTACCTAAAGATACTATGTCTTGCCCATTTAAATAGAAAGCTTATTTTGAATCTTGGTGGTGGTGTACCACTCAAGACAAGGGCTTCTGATTTAGTACGGATGATTTTATAACTTGCTACAACCCAAACTCAGAGACTGTATTAAATAAGAGAGGTAGGTACTTGACAGGGTTTCCAGAAAAAGTATTGAATCATTAGCATAAAGCATCAGCTTCTGTGCACTCCTTCTGCCTGGACTCCCTTAATGTTCATATTACTTCTCATTGCAATAGACAAGGGTTCGAGGGTTAGTGCGAACAGGAGTGAGGACAGTGGGCAACTGGACACCCCTGCCTTGTCCTTCTCACCACCTGGAATCTATCTGTGATATGGCCATTAACCTTAATCACTGCTTCAGGGTTGCTGTATATGGAGGCAATCACCATAATAAAATCTGGTCTGAAGGAAAACCTTCCAGCAGGCAGCTGCCATGAAAGCCCAGTCCACCCTGTTGAAGGCCTTCTCAGCATCCATGCTAATGGCCAGCTGGAAGGCCCTAAGCTTTTCTGGGAGGTGATACTATTCAGGAATCTCCCAATAAGAAACCCAGTCTGATCTGGATGTATAATGTTACCAATGCAACTTTGCAGCCTATCTGCCAGAAAAGGTCAACTGGAAGTAGTGATATGTGCCTACATGAGCTACAGGATTCTGGGTCTTTACTGGGTTTTGGTAACATGGATATCTGTACTTGGCACCAGCAGGCTGGTATTTGCCACCCGTTACATGGTTAAATATCTCGGTTAATACAGGGGTCATGTTTGGTGTAAAGGATTTAAAACTCTTTGGGGGTAACTATCAGTACTGTGCAAAGGTTTTACAGATCCCCTGTGGGGGTGTTGGGAGTCCCAGTCTTCAGGTGCTTGACACTGATCACAGCCCTATTAGAATCTTTCTTTTGTTGCTAGGCAAGCAGCTTCTCTGCTCTGTTACCATGTTCAAAATATTTTTGTTATGAGTACTGCAGTTGGCCCTCAACGTGCTGGTCTAGTAGGAAGAAAAGCTCTCCAAAGTTATCTTAGCCTCATCATTTAATACAATTTTATGTTGAAATCTGTCAATTATGTCCATTTCAAGTACAGTTCTTTGTTGCACTTTCTCTTTTTTACCTATGAGGAGTGCCGATGATGTCCCCCTTACAATACTTTTCAAGGCATCCCAGCATACATGAGGGTTCATATCTGATGGGGTTCCATTGTAAGTAGTCCTACATCTCTTTTCAAACTCTGTCTTGAATTCCTCCTGTTAAGGAGGCCAACATTCATTTTCCATACTGACCTCTTCTGAAATAGAGTAGTGGATAGCTGCAGCTCCACTGGAGCGTGGCCTGAGGTTGTTACAGAACCAATTGTACAAGATATCACCATGTGGCTTCAGGGGTCGAGATCAAAACAAACTACATGGGAGTGAATATTTGTCTTGGGGAGTAGTAAAACAATCCTTGCACTTTTGGGTGCATGAAGCACATACTCCATCAGGCCCATTTATGCTCTGAGCCTGGATAATAGTTTCCTGGTTCTGCAGTGTAGCAATCCACTATGTCCTGATCTGCCCAGTGAGGTGCTAGGCACAATGTCAAAGGCCCCACCCCGACTATTACTAAACTGTGGGGACCCCACAGTGTCTCTGAGTACCCACTTGATAAATGGATACTCTCCTGTTCTCCACTAAGAGCACATAGGTTGATGAGAACACAGGGCTTCCTTCTGGGTCTGTGTCCATTGTATTAAATACCAAGGGTGCATTTTCCACAACAGAATAGCCACTTCCTTCTGTAGGGGTGGGCTGCAAATGAGATGCATACCTCTCCTACTCAGCTTCAACATAGCTTTTGGTGTTCTGGGCCAGTTAAATGTGTCTTCTGCAGGAACACATACTGCTCACTTCAATGCAGCTCCTGCAGGACTCTTGCCCTCTTCACCGGGCTATTGAAACCCTTCACATTCTTAGATACAACTGTTAGATCAGCCTATATGACCCTTGATTCAATTATCCTTACAGAGAAGGAATGAAACACAAATTGAATAACCAACAAATAGAACCAGCCACAACCTGTGGGATAAACACTGAGAACCATGCCAAGTTTTGCTATGTCTCTTAACAACAAAAAATCATGACAGTGTACTTCAAGGTAACTGTACCCTTCCCCTTTCCCATGAAGTGTGGCCTGGTGGGATAGTAAGGCAACTATCAAATAGGTTCTTCAACTCAACTCAGAGTACCAGCACACCCATAGGGAGCTTGAGTGGGTATGTGAGCATGTACGATTGAAAATGGCAGAGCTGAATGGTTGTGAGTGTTCACCAAGTGAACAGTGAAGGGTTCACCTATGCATCTCTGAGTTCACTCCAGAAATCTGGGGATGGGGACTGTAACCCTACTTTAACAAATTTAGTTTAAGAACCAGGCCAGCCGAGGTCAAGAGAATGCCCTCTGACCCACCCCACCCTACCTCCCGTCTTGGAGGGAAGGGTGAGGAGAAAGGAGAAGATGCAAAACAATGCCCTACTACCCAGGTGCTCACTTAACTTTAATGAGAAAAATTGCAGTGACACACAGTAGGCCCAGGCCCAGACCCCAGTGCCGTACATCCCCAACATCGCCCCCACTCAAAAACCATGGGGAAGTATACAGCCATGATACATTATAGCTTAAGAATAAAACAGCCCAGGCCCTTTGGGGTAACTGTCTGGAGGTTCCCATTCCCCCACCACCAGCCTGCCTTCACTCAATAGCATCGGAGAAAAAAGCTCTGGAGATATAATGCCCAATCAAGAGGGAGCTCTTCAGTCTCTTAATCCACTGTCAGCATAACACTGGTAAGTCTGTTGCATGGGTGCCTTCCATCATAGGAGAAGGGCTTGAACACCTATCCCATGACCTCCTAGGCCTGCCTGCACTAGCGATTGTCAGGACCCACACCACAGCTCTCCCTATCTCCAAGATCTATTTCTCATATCAGTATCCAGTGAACAAAGCAATTGAAATTGGCACCTACAAAAATAGTGACTCGAAGCATGCACCTGTGTTCACGGCTACCAAGCAGGGGGCGACCAACACTGGGGTGGGCAAAATACAGTGATAGGAAGTAGGGGATATACAAGTGCACACATGGGGGGCAGGGAGGGATGGGATGTGGGGGGTGGCAGGCAGCTGCGAGCTGAGTCCACTAGCGTGGTGGGGAGGGTGGTCAGCTGGGGCGCAGGGTACATGATTCGGGTCAGTGCCGTGCAAGTTTTTTTTTTTTTTTTGCTGGTAGGCAGCTTTAATTTTTAAGTTTTGCACTCCCCATATGCACCACCCCTGGAGTTGAGAATTCATAGTAGGTGGGGAGCGTGGGGTGCTGGGGCACAGCACCCTTTATTAAAATGAGACCAGAGTCTCATGCTCCATTTTTATCCATGCTGCGAGTGTGCATCACCAAAATTAATTTTCGGCCAATCTACACTCGCCATAATGGTGATCACTATTCGCGATCGTCATTATGACACGGAACCTTCATATCTCATGCCAGGCCTTAATGGCCAAAATGGCAGCTGCGGCCCTGGATAGGAGGAACAGTTACACAGTAGAGAAATTTTAAAATCTGGCCAGCTTTCTCCTCCTAGGGGAGTAAGTGCGCTGATATCCCCGTATGAAGCACATTGATAGTGTCAAACTGATTTTTATTTCCTCTCTGCCATCGCCCTGTAGGTCAATGGCATGCTCCTGCCCAATATTCCATCCTGGCTGCATGAAGTGATAACTCCCACAGCCTTGCTGTGTAGCAAGCCCTGGGTGGGGGCTTCCCAATCCGGATACTTGCTTATTTATTGATTTATTGATTTTTGTATTTATTTTATATATGTAAGTATGTATTTTACAATTGGTGACTGGGAAAGGCACACTGTGCGGAGGCTCGTTTCCAGGTGCAACCTGGGGAGGAACAAGGGTAAAGACAGTACACAGATTAGACAAATACAGTGTTAAAAAAGAGTACAAAGTCATTAATAACAGAGACCACAATCGTGCATGAGGATCAGAGAACTAAAACTGGCAGTTAAGCATAACAACAGGTGTAAAGTGATTATTAAGGAGAGGAAACAGGAGCAAGGAGAAAGGGAAGGAGTCTCAATTGTGTCTGAGTGAGGCAGGGGACGCAGCTAAATAGAGGGAAGAGGCAGGGCGATAGTGGAGAATTCTGGACCACACCGAGGCAGCTGGTTCCAAAGAAAGGAGAGATAATACAATTCAAAGATGCCTGTCCATTGGAGAGGAAGCTGCACAGCCCCAGGATCCTGATCCCAACCTACCATGTACAGTGCCGCCAATACCTCAGGTTCCTCCCACCCTTGGCCAGCCTCTCTTACCTCTCCAACAATATCAGGATTGGTGTTTACTATGTTACAATCCAGCGTTTGACATCATGTAGTGTTGATGGCCTTACTGAAGAATAGACAGACCACATCCACTGCCTTTCCTTGATCTAGTTCCCTGGTCACCCAGTAAATTAAAGCCATCAGATTAATTTGGAGTGACCACCCACCGGTGAATCCATACTTCCTTCACATTTAAAGGTGCACATAATCATGTAAACTTTGCTATTTACTTAAAACATATTTTCCCAGGTGAGTAAACAGTCAGGGCAGACTTATTTCCATTTGCAACCTGGAGGGTAGGGGATCAGATTACAGCAGAGGTAATACATACATACGTAGTGCAACAAATGTACATTTACATTATGAACAGGTACTGTGCAGATAAACTTCAACCTTACAATCACATCGAGTAACTGAAGCATTACTAGAACAGTTGTGTTACATCTGACAATGATAACTAGGTTCTCTCAGGAGGATAAGGCTCTTGGTTAGTCTAAGGGCAGTTATGGCAAGCCAGGGGTACTTTTTGAATAGTGCGTTATGACTATTTTGACCACCAAAGGGTAGCAGCACCCACATTGTTCTCTGGAAATGGTGGCGAAAAATGCGCCCACTCCTCTTAGCTGTAGTGATGAGTGTGATACTGTATTTCATATGATAAAATATACCTTTTATCCCAATCCTGGGACTGTTTATTCCAGGTCTTACTGATGGGCAACTCTTCATGACACGGAATCCGAAATTGTTCAGGAAACTTTCATTGTTAATAACTTATTTTCAAAGGGACTATAAGCTGGCCATGAGACGTTTCTGATGGCTAGGTTTTGGGACAAGCATGGTAATTAATTGATGATTGGTCCCCAATTTCAGCTTTCAGTAACATCAGTATGGCCCTCAAATTCTTTATCTCCAAGTTCTTGTCTGTCTAGGGTCGCCCCCGAGAAAAACTAGGGTACAAGGTTCTCACCTGCCCTGGATCTCAGCTGAATTGCTAGCCTGTCATAGAACATGTGACTTTTCCCTGCCAGACTTACAAGTCCACTAGTTCTCCATGTCACCTTTCTAGTTACAGGCTGCTCTCAATGCCTTTACCAGAGCTACTAGGCTTATGAAACTGATTGCTTTGCATCCACACTCAGAACAACCTTAACCACCCCTCTGCACTCTAGAAGGTCATTCACAACCTTTTCTCCCCAACCAAGCCCTCACCCCTCATCCTTGAAGTGGCAGACACCCTGTCTCTGACCCTGCTACTGTCACCTCATTTTCAACTCCTTTACTCCCGTGCCCTTTCCCTCCTTTCCTCCCCTCCTTCTTCACCCCTCCCCTTCCTGCCTTATCCCCCCAACCCCCACCCTCCCATTCTCCTTCTTCTCCACCACACCTCTCCTTCCCTCAAAGCTCTCTTGGCTCTAAACCTTACAAAGGCAGAGCCCCTGATGGTCTTGACCCCAAACTCCTGTTTCTTTCTGTTCCTGCCATTGCTGTCCCTGTCACCTACCTTTCAAACCTCTCCTTCACTCTAGCCTCAGTCCCTGACACATGGAGCCAGGCTACAGTCATTCCTTCTTCCCAAAGGAGGTGACAGCTCCTCCCTAGTGCTTACCACCCTATCTTCCTCCTCCCTACACTGGCTAAACTCCAGGAACACCTTGTTTTCTCCCAACTCTCCTATTTTCTTGATTACTCCTCTTTCTTCATCTCTACCAATCTGGTTTTAGGAAGTCCACACCACCTCGACCTCCCTCCTGCATCTCACTGACTCCATCCTGTCTGGTATGGATTAGGCTTGGTTACCTCAGCCATTTTTGTTATCATGGCCAAGGCCTATGACATTGTTGCCTCACACTATCTTTCTGGACAAGCTAAAATTGGGGGGGCTCTGATTACTTAGTTGATTGGTTCTGCTCCTACCTTGAGGGCAGGTCTCAAGCTGCCCATATTGGTGATGCCTTATTTCCTCCTCTCCTTTTCTGCTCTGGCATACCCCAAGGATGTGTTCTTGCCCTATCCTATTCTCCATATTCCTGAACAACCTTCCCTCTTCCTGTTCCTCTGCATCTATTCACATGTATGCAGATGACATGGCCCTCCATACTGCCTTGATCCTCTGCTCTGCCTCTGACCTCACGGTCCAGCTCCAACTGTACTTCACCAACATCCAGCACTGGTTCCAGGCTAATCAGCTATCCTCAAGAAAATGGTCTCCATGACTTTTGCACAAGACAAAGACCAGCTAGTCTAACCTCCCTCCCTCCTTCCATATCCTTGATGGTGTTACAGTTGAGGATGTTTCCTCCTTTAAATACCTTGGGGTCTGGGTGGATTGTCACCTCAATTTCTCTGTTCATAAGGATGCCCTCTGCAGAAGCTTACCACCAAACTATGTGCACTTTACAGGAATAAAGTGGGTATCCTGCTTCCTGGCTGCAGAGAGCTCATCCTGAAGATGATTCTCCTATCTTCATCCACAGTGTCATTGTTTACAGTGCTGCTCCTAAATCCACCCTAGCTAGACTGGACCCACAATTCTGTTTTCCCTTCTGCCACTTTACCCTTGATCACCCCCTGGAACCCACCACTGCTTCCTTTACTCCTCCCTCTTCTTTCCTCCGCTGATGCCAGGCACCTTGCTCATTACGTTACTTTCATCTCCCAATTCTGACTTCAGACCCTTCACTTTATGTTTCCTTCCTTCTTAGTTCTCCCACCCTTCTACTACCTACTCCATTCATAGCTCTGGCCCTTGCTCTCTTGCACTTCCATCCGTAAGAATCCTCTGTTGGCCAAGCTGCCTTCTCCATCCGCTTCCCAAACTATGGATCTCTTTTCCCATTACCTTGTACTGCTCCTTCCTCCCACTCTCTCAAATCTCTCTCTCTGTGACTTCACTACTCACTCCTGCAGTTGTCTGTGATCCTATGCTGTATTTTGTCATTACAATTTCATCATCCCCACTACCACTGCTACTGCCCGAATAATTTCCCTTGTCCCCAGTTTCCTCCATCCTTCCATGCTGAATGAAGTGCCAACAGCACTTCATTCACCCTTCAAATTTCTGCCATCTGCACTTTAATATTGTACCTGGCAATGCCTCATTCACACTCAGTCGTGTTCCAATTTGCACTTACATTACTTGTTGCTCTTCAGATGCTCTGCCTAGCTCTGCCTTGTTCATTCTGTTGCTACTTTTTCACTTAACACTTTTATTGTGTTTTCATTTTCAACAAACACATACAGGGCTCGATTCTCAAAGGGCCTACATCACTGCACAAGCTACGGCAAACAGCAGCTTGCACTGAAACCCATGTGCCAGGGACCCTGCACCCGATTCACATATGGGAGGGTACTGGTACCTAAGTTCCTTGCCTGTGGCAATCCCTCGCCCTTGCAGAAAATGCATGGACAGGTGTTGCCGCAGGCCCTTGCGGTGCTGCAACCCAGTGTGCCCCATGTTGGAATGGATGTGCTCCAAACCTATGGGACCCATTCTGCATGGTGGGCATACTGCACACAGGACAGACTGCTGCACATGCAGTCCAGTCGGGGACGGAGGTATGTGGAGTGCATCGCCGGTCCCTGGCTCTGCCCAGAGATGGGGAGTGATGGGGCACTACTAACAGGTGTTGAGGGTTGGAGGGCACCGGACCACCAATGGGAGTGCACTGTATGCCACTGATGGCATCATTGGGGTCTGGTGGGGGTTCACACCATGATTGCTGTTGTGGGCACATCAGGGACTGGAGTGCAGTACCCATGCCACTTGCACCCAGCAGCACACACAGGGCAGCAGTCTCTAAGTCCCTTATGCCAGCCCAGGCTGGTCTATGGGACCTAGTTTCTGCTTCTTTGGTGCTGTCTGTAATCACTCCTGAGCTGTGGCTGCTTGCATCTAGTGCAGAGCACCCTTGTTCCTTGTTGCAGCCCATTACTGGGTGCAAGGGGTGGTGCAGGACCTGTTTGGGCAGGCAGTCTGTGGTCAACGAGGCCACTTTTGTGAATTGTGTGAAGGCAGCTCCTGAATGCAAGGTGCTCCTTGCACCATATCTGTTTGGTGCAAGCACTTTGTGTCAGACTTAAGGGCTTTGAGAATCAGGCCCACAGACTAAAAATCCATACAGTCATTCCATTCATAGAGAGTACCTGAAGTGGCATTTAAAACCATATTGTAACCTAGAATAAACAGTCACAGTATGAGAGGATTAGTGAGATAATCGACAGCATAAGCAAAACATACATTTCATTAACAGCAGCTTTCATAAGATGAACGTATCACAATGCAAACAATCTGTGGAAGGGTCACCACAAAGAAGCTGGCCAAATTGTCCGTGGTGGGCAAGAGGTCTAGTAGTCTGTATGAAGTTCCTCTCCCATATTATCTTGGGACCAAATGGTGAACACAAAAAGGAGGAGGGAGAACAGGGGTGTTCTGTTGAGTATAAGATACCAACCTAGAGATGACCACACAGATGCCGTCAACAGTGGGACAGCTGTGGGTGGCTGGGCTTAATGTTTGCCATAGCAGTAATAAGAGATGATCAAGTACCACAAAGGGGGGCGGGAGGGGAGGCAAGATTGTGTTCTGAGGTCATGGTGGCCGCAACAAGTCCTTAGAGTGCTCCTGCAGTCTGGGAGAGGCATCTGATGGATATATGCAAGATTTGGGCCCCAGCCGGCTTTGTAGTGCCAGAGTGTGTTTTTGGCATAGTGACACATTCTGTTAAGAAGGCTTAGGTCTCTAGTGAGGTTAGACATTCCGCAAAAGATGGGATGTCCTTCAGAAGCCAGCTGCGAGAGAAGGTGCTTGTTTCTACATTGACTGCAAAGGAGCCACTGCTGTTGGTACCTAAAGAGCTTGGCCCTGTTCTTTAGAATCCCCAGTAAAATAGACGTGGAGAAAGGGGATGTATGTCTTTAATATCGTGGAGCATTCCTTTGTATTTAAGACCAGAACTGATGTAGGTCAGGCAGACCAAAGTATATGGAGTAGGTCTGCTTGTAGGGCATCACATCTCCAACACATATCAAGAGGCAAAAGGCCCAAAGTCTTTAATTGTGTAGAAGTGCAGTACCACTGGTGGATTACCTTATTCTGGATTAATAGGCTCCTAGAATCCAAACATACCAGGTGGGCTAGCCTCCAGCAATGAGACCATGTGGCATCAGAGTTGTGATCTGTAGGGAGGTTTGCCATTTATGTCTAGCATTGTCTGTGGGGTCAGCATCTCTTATGGATCTGTGAATAGTGTCAGCTAAATCTTTTGGACTCTACACCAGGATGTGACAGAGAGACTATCTGCCTGCACCATAGAGCCCTTGCAGTACATGGAATAAGCAAAACTCATCTCCTATTCAATGAGGATTGTTGTGCAGCTGAAGAACTTTCCAAAATTGGATTTTGGAAGCTCATAGTGGGCTTGTGAATTTTCAAAAGTCAATTTGAGAGCCTCAGGTATAAAATTAAGTCTTTCATAGTGTGAATATTCTTGTCAGCCCACCCCTTCCTATTAATTGGTTTCTTATCAATACGCAAGAAGGAGTTATTCCATAGTGATCCAGGCCCCAGAGATGTAGCAGACTCTGGTAAGCTTACCCATTTGCTTTATGCTGATGCCTCTACAGCAAGTCATTTTAGATGCATTGTGGGCAATAGATGACCTTGGTAGGCAATAGATGACCCTGGTAGGCTGTAGGAGGACAATCTCCTAGTGATGCATGTTCTTTTGATCTACAGGCTGGGGACAGAGAAATGAGGGTTTTAAACTTCTGGCAGATTTGAGCTACATGGAATGCATGTAAGTAGGCAGGGAAATAGGGGAGAACCCAGCCACCCTGTGTCCAGTGAGCTCTTAATTTTTCCCCACTGTAACATGGCTGTGTACCTTCCCATAAAAAGTTACTTATAAGGGTATCTAGTTTCTGGAACCATTTTAAAGGAATTGTGAGGGATAAGGGCAAAGATATGTAGAGCCTTAGGAGTTGAAACCATTTTCAGGGGCGGTCACCTTTCCAGCCATTGACAAATTAAGGTGACACCATCTGGCCATTTCTTCTTGGGGTTTAGCTAAGAGTGGTGAGAGGTTTGCCAAGCATAATTTAGATAAGTATGAAGTTATTTTAATTCCCAAATATTGGAGAGCTTGTGGGGTCCATGCTAGACAGAAGGGACAGATATGCCGATCTTAGCAGTATACATTTAGAGGGAGCATTTCCAACTTGCATTTATTAATCCTCAGGCCATACAGAGATTCTAATTGTCTCAGTAGTGAGAGTAAGAATGGTAGGCTTCAGAGCACATCTTCAACCAGTACCAGACAGTTGTCTGTGTACAGTATAGTATGGTAATTACTATTACCTATTTGGATGCCTAGCTGTGGGTAGGCATGGATAACCAATGCCAGTGGCTCTATGGCCATGATAAACAGAAGAGGGGTGAGGGGTATCCTTGGTGGCTGTCCCTGCCAAGCTGAAAAGGAGAGATGGTAGAGTTATTAAGTAGGTGGGCTGTAGGCTAAAAATATAAAGTTTGAATCAAGGACTGAAAACCTGAGCCAAAGTTCAGGTGTTCTAACAGAGCATAGAGGTATACCCACTCCACCGAGTTGAAGATTTTTTCAGAGTCTATAGTAATAGCAGTGACGGGAGTGGGGACAGAGCTCACGACCTGTAGGACTGATATTAGGGCTCTTAGGTGGTCTGAGGTGACCCAACCCTTTAAAAAACCTACCCGCGGGGGTGAATAAGGGTAGGAAGCATCCTCCAGCCAGGAAGCCAGAAGTTTAGTAATGATATTTGCATCCATGTTAATCAGTGATATAGGCCTATAATTGGCTGGAAGGGATAGATCTTTATCCTGTTTGAGGAGAACTGTTATAGTGGCTACTCTGAAGGTGTCTGGCAATGTAGATTTCTCATGGGCTTCTGTCACCATGTGAAGCAGGGGTACAGACTGTATCGACTAGAAGATGGTAGAAGTCTGCTGGGAAGCCATCTCCCCTGGTGCCTTATGAGACACTAAGAAATTGATTGCCTGCTTAATTTCCAGCAGTGTAAATGGTGCCTACAACTGGGTTTGTGGTACTCACTTAGTTTGGGTATGTTCAGTGGTGCTATGAAGACTAGGTTATAATAAAAATCATGCATGACTCGATTAGTGTCAGATTGTTTTGTATGGATAGCACCCCAGAGCTCTTCAGTTGCACTATATGATGCTCTGCTTGCTGTTTCTTTAATATATATGCAGTTTACTTGCCTTCTCACCACAGTCCCAGTACTTGTGCTTAGGTCTGTGTATATTAAGTTCAGCCTTTCTAGAGAGCAGAGTTGAGCTAAAGGCATATCACAATTATTTCGGCCAGCAATGTGTATTATGGAGCTTAGAGGGCCAGTTTTGTATGCCAGTTCTTTTCTTTAAGTGTAGTTTCCAGTCGTGAAAGTTTCTCATCTCTAAGGTGGCACATGTGGGCTGTGTATCCTATAATTTTACCATGTATGGTGGCCTTAAAGGCCTCCAATATCACAGCTGCTGTTGTTACTCCAGATGGATTCAGGGTGAAGTAGGCTGTTGCCTCCTGCTTATTCCATTTCCTGGAATGTTTTATCCATTAGTAATAAAGGATCCAGTCTCCAGGAAGTAGATTTCGTGAGATTGGGTCCCAAGCAAATGTTAAGGTGACAGGGGCAATGGTTGGAGAGGTGGAGTGGGCCTATATCTGCTTCTATAGCTGATGTGGTGATGGAGGGGAGGCCAGCCATGTCTAACCTGCTAGCCATTTTGTGGGAGGCCAAGAAATAGAAAATCTGTCTCAGATGGGTGTAACAATCTCCATACATCGGAGAACTGGTGCAGGGACATTACGCTTTTTATGGTCACTAACGCCTGCTATGGGGGTGCATTCCACATAGCGGATCTATCTATGTAACCATCCAGTACTGGATTGAGGTTTCCCTCCTACTAAAACCTTGGGTTGTCAAAAGCCACATCCATTAGTTCCTGTGAGATTTTTTCAAAGAAGTCAGGCATATCGTCATTTGAGGCATAGATGTTGGCCAAGATTAGGGCCTACAGGCGAGAGAAATGAACAAAGACTCACCACCTCTCCTTGTCTGCTCTCTGAATTGTTGGAATCCATTTAAAGCTTCTGTGGCATAGGATAGATGCTCCATGTTTAGAAGTGGCAACACAGCTATGAACCTCCCACCCTACCCATTCTGTCTTTAGTTTGGCAGCTTCTGCAGGGACTAATTTGGTCTCTTGCTGTTGCAGGAAGGCTACATGGGATTGTAGTCTTTGAGGTGAGCAAGGTTTTTTTTCCTCTTACTAGGAAATTCAACCTCTGATGTTCCAGGTGATAAACTTTAATGGTTATATTGGCCATTGCACTGTCCAGACAGAAAACAAATCATAATATAGGGATCTGAGAATAAAATAATGCCTGGAGGCAGAGGGGTATGCTGTTCCACTGGACTGTCCACATAGTACAAAAGAATTGTTACATGCTAACCAAGTAATTCTGAAATACATGGAAAGTATTTAAAACATAACTAGTAAACATAACAAACTGAACATGTTATAGTGCATAACAGAGTTAGAGAGGGTTATGTTTGGTGGCAAAGGGTACTGGACATACCCTGAAGGTTAGTTAGGTTCTGTTTGCATTGCCAAAGGGTAGTGAATATGTGGGTATGGGAGCATAAATAGTAATGGCGAACAGCATCCCCAAGGTCCTAGCTACTACTCTTATCTGGGGTGCAGGACTAAAATAAACAAACCAGTTAAAAGACACATAATTTGCCATAATACACTTTGAAATAGTGTCTGTAACCACTTGGGAGGAAGAACCACATTGTGAATACACTAGAACATCATAAGCCATTAGAACTGTATAAAATAGCTTTCAATACATGTTAGCAACCCAGCAGAATGATCCTGCAGCTAACGGGAACCATAGGTGGGGGTGGCTATGGAAGGGCGGAGGCGGGGGTATTGACCCATAGTCATATTGCTGCAGCCTATGACCTGATGCTGCTTTTGCTCGCGCTGCCTTATCAAAATGCAGAGGATATACCTATGTATGACCAGTTAAAGCTCACAGTATGGAGCCCTAGGGATCAGGGCTGAATCTGTTTAGATGAGCATTACCATTCCTTCCTGTGCATCAGCTACCTTGCTCTCTGGGGCCCTAGTGTGACAGGAAGGTACAGTATTTAGCTTTATGGTACAATTGTTTAACATGCGCTATGTCCTGCTGCTATGGGACTTGATTCTCTCAAGGGTCCTCTCTGCTATCATATGGTACCAAGAGGTGACAAGATACATGCAGGTGCACCCTAAAAGATATAATGTGGCTGAGCTCACTACAAGAAGGAATGGTCAAGGCATAAGGTGTCAGGATAGGCGGGGTTCAGGAGTATGGGGGAATGGGTGGATTCAGCTGCCTGACATACGTGCCAGCTATAGGTTACTGAAGATGGGTGATTTCTAACACTTATGCATGGCCATTAACCTAATATAAGGAAAGTTAAGTTAGCATTAACAGTTACTCTAATTGAGAACATTCTAAACTTTGCCAGAAAATTCAGGTATAGAAAAGTTAGTGAAACAGTGTTCGTTGACCAGGAAAAGCTATTTACATCAGTCTGTCTTCATACAAGGAGCCAGCTAAGATATGAAAGCTCAGTTTAAGCTCTAATAGGCTCCTTCCAGATACAGTCGAAGGGTAGAATAGCTGGTGGCAGAACTACTAAAATTATACTGTACCCACCAAGCCCAAGCCCCATCACCCAACCATGATGTTAGGTACTGCCTGAAACACTAATATCATAGTTATTCACTGTGACCTCTGAGACTCAGTTCAGGTTTTTGGAAGCTGTTGGTGTGGCTGTGTCCAGGAGCTGGAGGCCGGTCTGGTTCACTGGTTGACACTGTCATGATGTCTGCCCAGGAAGACTGGCTGCACTCCCTGCCTGACAGTGCCTGGCTTGTCAATGCTTCTAGTTGCATTTCTGCAGGATGCTTACCTTGGGTGGTTGGGTCATCCCACATTGTCGACCTCAAAGCAATAAATCTGTTTGTGTCTTTACGGGGGTAGTCTGCCGAGTTGCTGTTAGAAGCCAAGGAGGGTGGGCTTCATTTTCAGCTTTTGGATCTATGCCGTGGTTGGTTCTGAGTCTTTTTGATTCCTACTCCTGCTGACTTGGTGCCAAGGATCAGTGTACACAGAGACACTATACAAACATGGTAAGAGGTTGAGATGGGGGCCCTGTAGTCTTTTCCATCAGCTAGACCTGGTTTGTATTCAGCATACTGAAAGACAGGGTTTTGAATTGGTAGTTTGACTAGTGATGCTGTATAAACTGCTCAGCCTCTGCTGGAGATTGAAATGTGAAGTAAGGCCCATTTATTTACACATGAAGCAGAGCAGGATAGCACAGGGACTGAGGTACTTACTGACAGCTGAGCAAATTTATTCTTGACTCAGGAATATGCCCTCCAGCGTTCTGAGAGATCTGAGGAGAAGTCCTGAGATATTTGTGTAATGTGGCCATCCCATCTTAAGGGGCCACGTTCTCTGGACAGTCTGAGGACATTTCTTTCACTGCTAGTGGAGAAACTTGCACAGGATGGTCAAGGGTGCTCTTCTTGCCAGGGCTTGGGGCCAGGAGTGGTGTGGCCTTTCTAGTAGGAGGCAATTTGGAGTATTTAACATAAGGGGTATAGTATGCTGTAGGAAGGTGATAATATGTCTGCCCTCGCCCTCTAGGGAAACCCACTAACCTGATGTTATTCCTTTCAGCAGGACTTTTCAGGTCATTAGCCTTATGTATTAAATATTTTATTTGATAATTGTGTTCGCTGAAGCAGCCCTGGTTGTGGTGTGTAAGCTCTCTCGGGAGTTTACTAGTTAAATTTCTGTAGCTAGGTGTAATTAGGCAGGAAAAGCATGTGCTGCCGGAAGGTTCAGATGTGGCCTGCTTACTGCCAGCAGGGGGCTCATCCCAGCAGGGTATAAATAGAGGGTTTTGGTGCTAGAAAGGAAAGAGTTCTGGGGAAGGGAAGAGATTAGGTGGTAAGAGGTGTTTGGCCATAAAGGTCGAGGTTCGGGGCCGGGTGGGCTATTTTCCACCCCAGCCCACTGTCCTGAAGATCGTGAATAATGTGAGCGGTCGGGAGTCCGTGAGCTTTTGGGACCACCTGTGCCTCTTGGGGAGCCAAAGTACTGGAAGAAGTGGCCCACCTTGCAACTCTCTGCACCTTGGTGGGTTGGAAAGGTGGGCCCTCGCCCATATTTCTTGTTCTTGGGTGGGAGCAAAGATGGTTCCTTGCTAGGTCACTGGGGTAGCATGGTGGTGGCAGTCCATGTTGCAATGTTGCAGGAGTACAGTGGTGGCAGCCTCTTCCTTTTCCCTGGACCAAGTGCCACTGCAGTGTTTGGGCTCTCATGGTAGCGTTGCCTGGAAGCAAGAGGAGTGGCTGTTTAGGACCCCAGGTGGGGTGGCAGTCAGCCTGTGTGCTCTGTGTGGCATTTCAGCCAGGCCCCTGGGCAGAAGCGATCCTGAACTGGAATTGCTGCATGAGTGGAAAGTGTCTAAGGTCTCTGGGATTGCCAGGGATATGGAACTCCTTGGGATGCTTGGAGCAGGCATGTGGCATCAGTGATTGGGTGGCAGGTGGGTTTTGGTGGTACTGGTTGTGCTAAAAGTTGACACCGACATAGAAAGGAAAGTGCTCCCAGTTGTTAAAAGTGATCCCTGTTTTAAGAAGACAGACAAGAAATGGGACAGGGCAGTAGAAACATCTCATGCTGTCTCAGTTTGCTACCTCTGATTAAGTATTTCAGAGACCAAGAGAAAGAAGCCCAAGTAAATGTGCTGGTGGATGGAAAACATGTAAAGTGCAAGGAGGATGTAAAGGGACATGGCAAAGTTTGAAGTACAAGTCTGGTAAGGCCTTTCAGCTCACAATAATAGTGCTACTGTCACAAAATGCAGCCTTTCTGGCTCAGGGCAATTGCTGCATGAAAGAAAGTCAATCTCTTGAAAAAGAGAAACTGCCGATTTAATGTCAGGTTCTGTACCTGTGAAATGCTCCCACCGTTGTTTGGGTACCCCATGCTCCATGGAGTGGTTTATTCCATTTACATTAAATCAGTTCTTTGTACTTTGATTTCAGTGTGTACAGTGGATTTAATTAATATGGACTGTTTCATGCTCATTGCCTGTTTTAACGAGCATTGCCCCTGCAGTGATCCCATCGAAGTGATGTGAGCACCTGCCCCTTGCATGTAAAGCCATCTCGAACATCGTGATAAACCAGGTAATGAGCATATTTATTTTCTGAACTGTGTTTTCTGGCTATACAGCCACTCCCTCCCATCAATTCTACCATCTGGCATAACCCTAGACACTGGGAGGGGGGCTTATATGTGCAAATTCCTCTATTTGCTGATTCAGATTCTACAGCTGCCAGTCTGCTCCCAAGAACTGCGAAGTCACGGTTCATCTGTGCATTGGTGGGCTTGAGTTCCATAGTTTTCTTCAGTATTTTGAGAGCATTGCAAAACATGTTCCAATTTATTTGGAGCCATGGGGGTGTGAACTGAAGCGTAAGCCATCCTGTCTCAGTAAAATACTGAGTCTCTATATGGAGCCGCTCTATGAGGAGATAAGGAATGCTGCTTGACAAGGTGCAACAGGCCACAGTTTCACTTTTGCACAGAAAAGGGAGCCCCAGGTCATGTTAAATTTCTCAGCCATTTGGTCACTGAGGGTAAAATAAAAAAAGATGACGGTAATTCTAAAGTTCCTGTACTGGGTGTGAGCAGAATTTGTAGTTCTAGGTCATGGCTTTAAGCAGATGTGGGGGTTCCTGTCAGGGTTACAGAGTCTTTAGGTTAAGTAGCTATCATGATAGCCGCTGGCCTCACCCCCATTTTGTTGCTACGTAATAAACTTTATTTTGATTTGTGTAACTGACTATTGTAACTTACTGCTGTACTCTCCTTATTCTCCCTCCCCACAGGATGCATCTGGAAACAAGCTATTTCAGCTTAGTATGTCCTTACCGGTAAATCTTTTTAACAAAAATTGTTTCCCATCACCTGTGTGAAGACCAGTTTTTTCAACACTGTGTTACGATTAGTTTGACCACCAGAGGGTAGCATCACACAAGTTGTTCTTTGAAATGGACAAAAAAATCTCTTCCACTCATCTCCTCTGTACTTAATAACATTCTGTATTTCATATTAAAATATACCTTTTATCCCAATCTTGAAGTGTTTATTTCAGGTCTTACTGATGGGTAATCCTCTGTGGCACCATCCATCATTGTTAAAGAAACTTCCATGACTAGTAACTTGTTTCAAGAAGACTGATTTTGTCATGAGACTTTTGATGGCTAGGTTTCGTCCAAGTGTGGTAACACATTCCATTACTCAGTCATCCAAACAACTGAGCTGAAACAACAGAGGCGTCTCAGAGCATACCAACATATATTTCAAGGCTGGTGTCTTTAAATAAAGAATAAATATCCAAATTCATAAACCAATGTAGACAAGAAAAAAATCTCACTTTTGTATTACTCTGTGAATTGCACCTCACAGTATTCCTCTATGCTTGCCCTACTGTTCCTTCCTTTTCTATCCCCTTCTTTGTATTTTACTGCAGTGTGCCATGTATTCCCAACAAATAGGACATTTATTTTCTTTTATTTATATTTAATTGTAGTTTCATAATCATAAGACTAATATAATTCCCATTTTGTATGTACGTTGTATAAATAAAATACACTATGCACAGTAATTATTCAGACAGCATTCAGATTTCTAAAGAAAAAACATAATCCCAACCAAAATATACTTAAACCTGAAGGAAAATGTCATATTCCTCCAAGTTACAATATCTCTGCCTTCAATTTATGGGAGGTTTGAAGCAGTCATTCCAGACAATAAGATGCCGTAGTTATCGATTTATAGATCACCGCAGTAGGATACTTTATATGTTACAGAGTTACAAACTCTTGTAGATAGCAACCTTGTAGATGAAAAGAATGTGATAGTCGGAAGGTATTACAGCTTGACAAGAATATCCCAAGTAAGAGCAATATGGGCTCCTATATTTAGCCATTTGTTTATAGCACTGCACAAAGCATTGTGCAGTGTGCTAATTAGTGCATAGGTATCCTGGGTATATTTGTACATGCATAGTGCCCTGTCTGGCAGGTGCTGCATGTACAAGCATAGGGCTGTGATAGCATCTCGCAAAGCGAAAGATGCATAGTGCACCACAGCCCCTTGCTGGCAAGAAAGGGGCTAGCATGTCGCAAAACAGTTTAGCCCTTTACTCCTGACTACCATATAAAATGCCAGCATGCCAATGACCGTATAGAGCATGGCAAGGTAGAGGCCATTTGCATGCCATTATGTGGTCATCAGCTTCCTGCTAATGCCTCCACAATGTTGTATGCATGAAAGCACAGCACAGAGAGGCATTCTGTACCCTCACCTCCTCAAACCAATCATAGGTTTTACTAAATGTACAGCAGCTCAGCCCTGTTGCTAGTTCCCCTCCACCAGATCCCTGATCTCACTAAGAATACATGAAATTTCCGGTGCTAGTTGTACCCCCTCCCTCACTAAATCCCCAATCCCATTTAGAATTCATACTTGTCCATGGTGCTAGTGGTACCACCCTTAAACCATGATCCCCATCATAATATGGTATGTAAATTACTACACCACACTTCCAGTTAATCTAGAGTCCCCCATTCTCCAGAGCCCTGTTGGCATAATAGAACATCTTCCTGATGTCCAGTGCCCCTCCCTGCAGTAGCCCCCTGTCACCCTCCCCCAATCCCCCACCAGATTACAACTAGAACATACATTCCGCCTTACTTCCTTGGCCAGCCACCATCTGCCTAAGATAAGTCCTGTAGCAATATATGTACCAAGCTATATATTGATACAGGATTTTTGGACAGAACAGTAAGTTCACATAAAGTGGTACTGGGCCCAGTGCGTGCACTTAGTTCCATCATAAATTGACTTAGGCTAGGCAACAGACTAAGGACAAATAATATGCCCTGGTGTCACTTTCAGTGAGACTTTGTCCAGCCACCAAAGCCTCAGTTAGAGGTGAAGTGCTGGGACATATTGGCATTCTTAGTCTGTCACTGCATGTAAGGCAATTTATAATAAATAGCAGTTTTATCTCCTTGGTTATTAAAACACTTTGTTTGCTGTGGATGCATTTGTCAAGCTGGTAAGCTACAAGTCTTACCATTAGGTCTTTTGGCAGCCCCAGCAACATTTAATGAAAAATAGTCTATGATGAACTCTGAGCAGCTGGTAATGTCTAGACAGTGTCATGAGGAGGCTGTACTAGCATTGGCTGCCTTCAGATATGAATAGACTGGCTGGATGAATCTGGAGCATTGCTGGAAGACAAAACACATCGACCATTGCTGCCCACTCAGCTAACCATGACTCAGATGATCATTCCACAGTCATGCCACATCACTCAAGAAATGTCAGTCCGCCACTGTCAGACACAGGTCCTCCCACCTGACTGAGGGCCCAATTCAGAAGCAGGTCTGGATTTCTACATGTCTAGAGGGCTGGTGAAAGCCATAGAGTTCCAACTCCACAAATGTGGTGTGTTCTGCAGCACCCACAGTGTGACTGATGCTGACCTGCCAGATTTGATCCCACTCTGCCCAGGCATCAAGGTGGGTGGTTGGGTCAGGTAAGGTGTGGGGTATGATCCATGTGGACCACTGAAACATTTTAAGCATTGCGGAGGCCATGCAGAGGTGCTAGTACTACACCAGTAGAAATCCTGCAGCAGTCCTTATGCTCTCTCTTCCAGTGGGGATGCTTCAGATATTTGTAAAGCCTAATAGGCCACCCACCTGTTGCCCATAACCTTCCATGAACTTATGAGGGATGGGGTATACCTATAACTTTAACTTTCTTCAACAAACTAATTCTGCCCTGTATGAGCATATGACAATTCTTGCAGTATCCTGAGCCTCTGCTCCATGCGGAGCAGATGATTCTGTGCCACTGACTGGGGAACCCAGTTAAATGTATGGTGTCTGGCTAGCTCTGCTCCTGGCCCCATGTGTGGCCAAATCTGGGGCACATTAGATACACACTGGATACATGTGATCTGCACAGTTTGATGCCAGACATCATAAAATAACTCAAGGGTGACCAAAGGTTATTTTGTAGGAAGACTGACAAACAGAAGTGAGCTTACTCCATCATGGAGGTATGCTGTCAACCATTCAGACGTTGCTATAGGTGAGAAGGTCATCATTCATTCTGCAGTGGGGCACTGAAGAGAAAGGACATCTCATTGTTGTGTGAGGCATTTTCTTTTTATTTACAAGTTATGCATCCTTTGGCTACTTTAGGGCTCGGGGTAGGTATGTTGGGTGCTAGAAGGTAGTAGGTGAGGGTTTATTGTTTCTGTGACAGGGTTGGGGTGGGGGCTGGTGTATGTGTGTTACTGCCATGGTGTGGGTATGGGGAAGGTGAGCTATACCTATTTACATAGACTTTGACGGCAGATAAGGACCACTTGGCCCACCCAGTCTGCCCATTTCCCTTCCTATTGGATAAGCTGCAGATTCTAGTTAACCAACAGCCTACTTCCTGCAACCCTCACTACAATTGCCTTATGTCTGTCCCATGCATGTTTGAATTCTCACTGTTTTAGACCCAACAACCTCCCCAGGAAGGCGGTTCCATGCATCCACCACTCTCTCCGTGAAAACAATTTCTCACATTACATTACCTTAAATACAAAAACTTCACCTGGATTTTGTGTGTGTGTGGAGGTAGGATGAGAGTGGAGGGTGGAAGTACATGACAACAAAGGGTCTAGGTGGTGGGTGGTGGTGGGCACAGTATGTTACAGTGGCGGGATCACGATCATTCACTTGCCTTGCTTTCCACTGCTGTGCTCTCACTATTGCATGCTGCTCAAGTCTGGTGCAACACATATAACCCACACTGCGATGGGAGACTGGACAGCATGACTTAAACCAACAAAAATTATGCTATGCTACAGGTGTAGCCCGAAATGGAAAACTGTTGATAAACAAAATTGTCTTAACTGGATCACTCTTGCTACTGTACAGAGTGCTAGATTAAGCAGTGGGCCCTTACAGAAATACAAGTGTGGCATACATGCTGCAGACATGCATGCTGCACACATGCTGTGCATTTGTATTTTGTAAGGGGGCTCATGAATATGAAAACAAAACAGCTAAAATGGAAAGATTATTTTTAAATATATGTAAAACAAAATTGCTAAAAGGGAAAGATCCTTTCAAATAAACTGCCTTATTAAGGACTAAGTAGTTAGAGAGAAACCTCACCGAGAAACATGCTTTAAAGGGCAAACTGAAAGGGAGAACTAAGATCAAAAAGAAACCCCTTTTAGGACTAATTAGGAGAAAACCAGATCATAAACAGCAGACCCTTATTGGGGCTAATTTAGGAGACCCAAATGGAAAACAAAATACCCTCTCCAGGGATAAATTTAGGGAGAACCAAATCCAATAAACATACCCTTTTCTGTGCTAATTGACAGGAGAACCACAGTGAAAACCAGCCATGCTGTGGTCTGAGTTTGAGACAAGCATGGTCGCAGAGGGAGATCAGTTCAACAGTTTCCAAACACCTTCAGGTAGAAGACACATAGGTTAATGGCTCAAGTTGGCAGCATCAGCTGACACTGTATTCCTTGTACCATGGCAGCTTAGATTTAATGCTAAGAAGTGCAAGGTAATGCACCCGGGAAACAAAAACCCAGGGACGAGTACACAATGGGGTGAGATACTAACAACAACAAAATGGAAAGGGACCTGGGGTAGTCATATCAGATGACTTAAAGGTGGGACAAAGTGAGAGGGCAGTAAGGAGGGTTGGGGGATACTGGGATGCATAGGGAGAGGCATCACCAGTAGAAAACAGGAAGTTGTTATCCCTCTGTACAGACAGGTGGTGAGACCCCATCTGGAGTACTGCTGCAGTTCTGGAGACCCAATCTCCGCAAGGACATAGACAAGATGGAAGCTGTCCAGAGGAGGGCAACTAAAATGGTGCAGGGTCTGCACTGGAAGACATATGAAAAGAGACTAAAGGAGCTAGAATGCGTTACCTGCAGAAGTGGTATGCAGTAGAACAGTGGACTGCTTCAAACAAGGATGGGACAGGACAAGGGGAGGGTTAATGAAGGAGGGGCAGCTGCAGAATAGGTGCTAGCTGCACATTCGAGCAGACTTGATAGACCTCTAGGCCTTTACCTGCTGGCAAATTCTCAGTATGTTTGTATGTATAGCCTCGAGGAAAGGAGGGAGAGGGGGACATGATAGAAATGTTCAAGTACCTCAAGGAATCAACAAAGTCCAAGAGGGTAGCATCTTTCAAAAAAGAGGTGTGCAAGAACAAGGGGCACAATTTGAAGATGGGGGAGCGGCTCAGAGGTAATGTAAGGAAGTATTTTTTCAGAGAGGGTTGTGGATGCATGGAACGCCTTCGAGGAGGTTGTGGAGTCAAAACAGTGGTTGAATTCAAGCATGCATGGGACAGCCATAAGGCAATTCTAGGAGGTGGGGTAGAAAGAAGTAGGCTGCTGGTTAACTAGGATCTGCAGCTTATCCATTAGGTAGAGAAATGGGCAGACTGGGTGGGCCAAGCGGTCCTTATCTTCCGTCAGATTCTATGTTTCTATGTTTCTATCCCAGTTGCCATGACAGGGTAGCACCTTATCCACCAGTTGCTAGGGTTGTCCTCTTGCAAATGTCAAGCAGTGATCTACAGCAGTCATTTGATTCCCAAATTTGACTCCAAGCATCCATTCGCTTCACAGTTTTCACATATTATTATTGAAATGATAGTTACAGAGTTACAGCCCTTTTCAGTTGTTGAAAATATTGGATTTCAAAGGCGGATTTTATATTTTACAGCCAAGAAATTAAATGCCATCTACAGTAGGTATATGTTTACAAATATAACAGTTTCATACATTCACCAGGTAGTCAAAACCTGCATCATAAATGCTCTAAAGAAGGCAGAGACTTAGAATTTGTCAGTAGAAAGACTGATTAGCCCATATAGTCTTGCTAGTCAGTCCTTTCTTAATTTGTTTCATGGACCCTAACAAGTCACCAGGGTATCCCATGACTTGGTGACCACAATTGGGCACCTACTGAAAGGGTGACTTAATCGTGGTGTCTGTCATAGGGGCAACTGGGGAAGGTGAAGCGACCGGATCGGGGCATGCGTGAAATAGAAACATCCTGTCACTACATGCCTGCGTGTGGGGGGCCTGCACATGGGGTGGCACGCCAAGCGTGGTGGGGAGGCGGCTGAGGGGTTGTAGGGGTGGTGCCATGGTGAGCTACTGAGCTGCTGCCGAGCATGGTGGGTGGGTTCAGGGCTGTGGCAGGACTGGTGCTGGGTTTGGGTCTGGGTGCAGGTACTTTTTGTTGTGCCCGGCCAGAAATTTTATTTATGCCGTGTTTGCACCCACCCCACCCCCGACATGCACCCTCCTGGAGTTGAGAATACTTAAGTAGGGTGGTGCGGTGGTGCAGCCCCCACATAAAACAACAAATCCCAACTCCCAGTGCCATTTTGCTGTGCACAGGGAGTACATCACAAATATTTTTCAGCGATGTGCTGTCACCCCAATGGCGATCGCTGCTATCACACAGATCCAGTCACCAGTGACACCTCACCCTCCCTGCCTATTTATTAATGTTCCCTGTGTCTATCTCATGCATGCTTGACTCCCCTTCTGTCTTCACCTCCACCATTTCAGTTGGGAGTCTGTTGCAGGTATTCACCGCTCTTTAGTGAAGTACTACCTCCTCACATACCTCCTAAACTTTCTTCCCTCCAGCTTCATCGCATGTCCTCAGGTCCTGGTGCTCTTTCTCATCTGAATGAGACTTCATTCCTGAACTCTGTTCACCTCTGTGAGGTACTTGTGTCTCTATCATGTCCCTTCTTGCTCTCCTTTCTTCCAGGGTGTACATGTTGAGATCCCTCAGTCTCTGTTCATAGGGCTTTTGATGCAACCTCTGCACCATTGTAGTTGCCTTCCACTGGATTGCCTCCACCCTGTCTATGTCCTTTCTGAGGTGTGTTCTCCAGCGCTAGACACAATACTCCAGGTGGAGGTCTCACAAGTGAGCAATATAGAGGTAACACTCACTTCTCCTCCAACAGGAGAGGTACCTCCAGCAGGAGAAAGTGAGTGGTGAAGATACCTCCCTGTGCATTTCAGCATTACACTGGCCCTGCTCGCTGCTTTGTCACATTGCCCTGCTACTTTGAGGTCATCCACTAAGATAACCCAAGGGCCCTTTCCCTGCTTGGTGACTATCAGTACCTCCCCATACTCAGCTCTTGTGTTCCTATGCCTTAGGTGCATGATCTTGCACTTTCTGGCATTGAACCCAACTGCCAAGTTCTTCACTACTCCCTGGATTTCCCTAGGTCCCTGTATAGTCTGTCAACCTCCTGATTTCCGCCTTATTACAGATTTTGGTGTCATCTTCAAAAGGCATACCTTCCTTCCAGTTCTCCCATAATGTCAATAGTGAAGACATTAAAGAGGACCGCCCCAGTACTGAGCCCTGCCGCACCCTACTGGTTACTCTTCCTCATTAAAGTGAGTGCCGTTAACCACCACCCTCTGTTGCTTATCTATTAAACAGTTCCTTACCCAATTCATCACCTTGGGTCCCACCACTAGGTTGCTCCTTTGTCTTCTGTGCAGCACAGTGTCAAGGCCTTACTGAAGTCCAGATAGGCCACATCCATTCTCCTCCCTCATCTATTTCCTAGTCACCCAGTCAATGAAATCAATCAGATTTTTCTGGCATGACCTCCTCCGTGAATCCAAGCTGTCTGTGGTCTTGTAGCCCATTGGATTCAAGATACTCTACCAACCTTTCCTTTAACTAGGTTTCCATTAATTTCCCCACCACTGTTGTGAGACTGACCAGCCTATAGTTGCTAGTTTCCTCCCTGCTGCTGTTATGTAGAGGGACCATGTCTACTCTCCTCCAGACCTCCGAACCATGCCTATTTCCAGCAAACTGTTGAATCAGGCCATGAGTGGGGCAGCTAGCACCTTTCTGAGTTCCTTTAGTATCCTTCTGGGTATCCCATCTGGTCCCATAGCCTTGTCCACTTGTAGATCTGAGCATCCCTACAGGACTCTTTCCTTTGGAAATTGACTTATGTCCATGTCCTCCCCTGCTCCTGCTGCAGCATGGTGCTCTGTCCCACCCTTCCCTTCTACTGTGAAGAATAAGCAGAAGTGCCTGTTCAGGATGTCTGATTTTTCTTAATCCTCTTCTACACGGTCTCCTCCGCGCCCTCAGAATCCTCACTATCCTTCCCTTGCTTTCCTCTTCTCACATCGGGTGGTGGGGGAAATTAATTGAAACATTGTTAAAGAAAGGATTGGTATAGTATCTTGAATCCAGTGGGCTATAAGACCAAAGGCAGCATGGATTCATGAGGGAGAGGTCATGTCAGACAAACTTCTCTACATAAGAGCATCAGCCGGAAGAGGCTAGCAACTGCAGACCTGTGAGTCTCACCTCAGTGGTGGGGAAATTAATAGAAACACAGATGAAGGAAAGAGTGTACAGTATCTTTAATCCACTGGGCTGCAAGACTAAAGGCAACGTGGATCCATGTGGGAGGTCATTACTGACAAATCTGATTGATTTCTTGACTCAGTGACCTGGGAAATAGATGGGGGCACTGTACTGGCCTATCTGGCTTTGCAAGGCATGTCAACACTGTGCCGCATAGAAGATAGATAAAGAAATTGAGCAGCTTAGAGATAGGATCCAAAGTGATGAATTGGGTTAGAAACTAGTTAATGAACAGGTGACAGAGGGTGGTGGTTAACAGCACTCACTGTAATGATGGAAGAGTGACCAGTATGGTGCCGCAGGGCTCAGTACTGGGACGAGTCATCTTCAATGTTTTCTGGAAGGGAAAGTATGCCTTTTGCAGATGATACCAAAATCTGTAATAGGGTGGGCAATCAGGAGGGCAGAAAGACTGTGTAGGGATCTAGGGAAACTCAAGGAGTGATCAAGAACATGGCAGTTGTGGTTCAATGCCAAATTGTGCAAAATCTTGCACTCAGGCATAGGAACCCAGGAATTGCATATAGGATGGGGGAGGTACTGTCAGTCACTAAGCAGCAAAGGGACCTATCCTATCTGATGACCTCAAAGTGGCAGAGCAGTGTGACAAAGCAGGTGGTAGGCCAGTGCAATGCTGGGATGCATTGGGAGAGGTACTGTATCTCCAGCAGGAGAAAGGAGTTGGTGTTGCCATTGTATCACTCACTGGTGAGACCCCACCTGGAATATTGTGTCCTGTTCTGAGGCTGAACTTCAGAAATGACAGACAGGGTGGAGATAATCCAGAGAAGGGCAACTAAAATGTTGCAGGGTTCCACCAAAAGCCCTATGAGGAGAGACTGAGGAATCTCAACATGTACATCCTGGAGAACAGCAGAGTAAGAGGGGACACAATAAAGACTTACAAGTACCTCACAGGAATGAACAGGGTGCAAGAAGGGGAGTCTCTTTTGAATGAGGAAGAGCATCAGAAGCAGAGGGCATGCAATGAAACAGGAGAGGGAAAGTTTAAGAGGGATGTGAGGAAGTATCCTCCACTGAAAGACTGGTAGATGCCTGGAATAAACTGCCAGCAGAAGTGGTGGAGGTGAAAACAGTAGGGGCTTTAAGCATGTGTGGGACAGACATATGGAAATATTAGTAATAGGCAGTGAGGGGAAGGTCACTAGAAACCAGATAGGTTCTGCAAAAACAGATTAGGCAGGAACCATCTGAGCAGTCCTGGATGGGCCAAGCGGCCCTTTTCTGCTGACACTTCATTACCTGAAGAAAGTCTTATCCCCTTAGCTACCCCTTTGGCTATCCTTTCCTCTTTCTGCACCTTTGCTCCCTCACTGCCTTTCCTGCTTCCCTGTTTTACTTGGCATACCTCCCTGCCTTCCTTCCTTTGCATTTCCTTCTACTTCTCAAATGCTACCCTTCTCCCCACCACCACCTCAGCCCTCAGCCACTTCTTAGAAAACCACAATGGTCCCTTTCTCCTTCTACTTTTTTCAGTTCCTTCATGCAGAGGTTGGTTGCCTTAAATATGCCCTCCTTATTTTTCCCCACTGTGGCTCTTCCTCTCCTGGCAACCCTCCCTCCCAACAAGACAGTTTCTGAGTCAGTCTCCCATTTCTTTAAAATCTGCCCTCCTAAACTCCAGGATTCTCATCCTTATGTGGTTTGCCTGTTTCCATCTGAATGTTAAACCACTCTGTATGATGATCACTGGTACCTAGGGACTATCCACTGTGACGCCTGCAATGTCATCCTCTTGTAAGCATCCGTCCAGAACTGTCCCATCCCTAGTGAGTTTCTTGACTAGCTGCCTGAGAAAAACCCTCTGTAGGGTGTCAAGGATGGCCCTTCTTTGTCGAAACTGCAGTTGGAAGCCTCCAGTCCACATTTAGCAGACTGAAGTCCCCAACTAGCAGCATCTCTCCCCACTTGCCATCCTGATAATGGCTTCCCAAGTGCCTTATCCAACTCTGCTCCCTGTGCTTGAGGTCTCTATGGCACCGCTAGGATAGTGGCCCCAGTGCTTGTCTTCAGGATGACCTCGCACCTCCAGCCCTTACATTTCCTCCAGGTGTTCCTATACTTCCTTGGCCTTGACTCCTTCCGCACATATAGTACAACCCCTCCCTCCCTGTCTCTACTGAAGAGCAAGTAGCCTGGTATGGCTATTTCCCAGACATGGCTGTCAGTGCAACACAATCCATTATGACCACCAACTCCAGGATAGCCTCTGCCATGATGGTTTCCAGGTCCGAATTTTATTTCCTAGGCTCCTTGCATTTGCACACTGGCTCACCATACCTTACTCCCTTCCTGCCTGCTTCCTGCTTCTCCCTCCTGCTTGTGCTGTTCTCTGAAGCTTCCCTGATCCACCTCTTCCCTTTCTCCTGTCTTCTTGTTATTCTGATTTATGTCCCCATTGTCCTCTGCCTTGTCCCTGTCTTGTGTCACTGCCCTGGGGATCTTACTCCCTTCAGACTGTCAATCCCTGCCGCTTCATCATTTTGGTGGTAATCTTTGCCTCCCTTGGTTTTACAGCCTCCCCGACTAATTTAAATGCTCAAAGTAGCATTTAAACCTCCTATGGTCCCCTCCTGGAAAGATACAGGCTGTCTCTCCATAGAGGTCCATATCCTCCCAGGTTGGCACCCACTCCCCAATGTAGCTGGAACCTTCCTCCATGCATCATGCATTCAGGCGATTGTTAGAAGTCCTCATGCACTGTGTCCTGTCCTCTCACTGGCCATATACAGCTATCACTATGGCAAAGTCACAGTGTGTGCCACCTGCTTGAGGCCCCTCCCCATCTTCCTGAAATTTCCTGCACTACCCTTTCCTGTCTCATGCCAGGTCATTTGTCCCCAGGTGGATAATGATATCTAGCTCCCTCTATATCCTGCTGCCCTAACAATCCACAGGATCTGATCTCCATCTCTGTAAGCCAAAGCACCAGGGAGGCACTTCCTCCTGTCCCTCCCCTCTCCCCAAGTCTGTCCCCTAACAACAGCATCCCCACCAGCAGCTGCTTCCTCCTTGGCTGGGGCCTCTTCCTTCCTTCCTTCCTTCCTTCCTTCCTTTGTTCTTGGGGCCTCTTCTGAGGACCTCCACCTCTCTTCCCATTGCTACGGATACCTTCTCCAGCTGTATCATCCCATCAGTATGACAAAGGAATTGAGCAGTGTTACAGGCTGAGTTGGGCTGCTCACTTCACATCAGATTTTGGACAAGCAGACAGCCACATGGGCATTTGTTCTCACCACATACTTGGTCACTTTCTTAGTCATAGTGTAATCTGACACCAAAAAGGCAGTATGGAGAAATACTAAATAGCATCACTCAGTGCCCTGTTATGGATGGGAAACATACTGAAATCAAACATACATAACACCATAAGAAAACTGTGGGATGAATGGATACTTGCAAATGGATTATGAGTAGGAATGACAGTGACAGAAAATGGGTCTAAATGATAAAAGCTGTCAGTGAGAGTGATGACAGCATTGAAAGAGTGAATGTCTACTGTTTTGCACAAACATACCCATTAAATTTAGTTGTCTGCCAATCCTTAGACAAAAAACAGAATCGTCAATCTTATTGCAACAGCACAAAGAATAACAAGCCACTTCTACAGGTTTGTGAGGGCAGCATCCACGCTCCTGAAGTTCCAGCAGAAACACAAACGGTGTCAGCACTCCTTGGTTTTTGGCATTAACACTCACTGGAATGTGAAGCATCACATGTTAAAATAATTGAACCACTGAACTAGCAGAGTAAAAGAAGGTCCTGCATTACATGCCATGGCCATGCCACATGACATCAGCAGACCATTTCATCACTGCATAACAATGGAACAACTTTGTGAAATCCTGGCTCTGATAGCACAAAATCACCAGTTCATACACCTGGTGAGAATTCAGATGGAAGGTGACTAATCACTGTTTCCGGACCCCACAAATAACGGCTAAGTTCCATTCTTCTAGAGACTCTTTGTGCTGGAGGGCTGTGGCTGTGAAGTATCCATGCATACACAGATGTTTTGGTCCTGCCTAGTTCTCACCCCCTTTGGCATGCAGTGGATATGACTCTCATGGAGCTGTTCACCAATTTAGGTCATCTGACTCCTGAGACAGCTATCTAATTAAATTTCCTCCCAAATCAAATAGAAACATCTACTTTATCTTTTGAGTATTCTTTCAGCGGCTGCTAAAAGGCCATAACTAAATTATGACTACAGCGGACCCCACTTGAGGTAGCGTAATGGAGGGCATTATCTATAACAAATATTGTATGGAAAAATGATAGCTCAACTCTAAAATAGCCTGCCAATCATACAGAATAGATGGACGGCTTGATTATTTATCTCTAATCATCATCAAGACATTATCCCATAGTGGTTGGAATTGATGGGGGTGGGGATCAGTTGGCTGGGTCGGTCTGTCCCTTATGGTTCCATCTCCTGTACATTATTTTATCTGATGTAGGGGTTCTCTTGTTCAGTTAGTGCTCCCACCTTCTCCTGTCCTTGCTTGCTACCTTTCTTCTTTATGTATTCTAGCAGCTCCAATGTCCAGATACACAAGCAAATATATTGATGATATGATGTTTAGCTTCATAAATCTGTATATTGCATCACTCAAAATCCTGAATTAAATAAAAGTTAAAAAACATTTTGTGAAATCATTGCCCCACTTTGACAATGCCACCCATGAACTCAGTGGAGCAGTGCCTTTATCAGTGAATTATTTCCATGGTACACATTCTCCTCAGTTTCACCAAATAATAACATTCACAAAGATGATTACTAATAGCACCAGCACAGTGCTGGTCACCCATGAAAATGGGTATTTGTCCCATGGATTTACCAGATTTTAAATAAATAAAACAAACAGATGAATGATGGACTCTACAGATGGCTTGACATAGTCTTAAAAGACACAAGTATGTAGAGCTGCAAATCTAGTTCTACCAAAGAACTGAACACCTTAAACTTTGGCTGTTCCAGTCTCACAGACTCTAGAGACTTTTGGAGCTAAATTTGATATTTTAAACATAGAAACATAGAAGTTGATGGTAGATAAGGACCACAAGGCCCATCCAGTCTGCCCATTTTTCTACCTTCTGAATGTGCCATAGGCCTGTACTCTGTCAATGGCCTGTCTATGCATACTCATCTGTATTGCTCCTTATGCCTATCCCATGCCTGTTAGAAGCTCTATACTGTATTCATATCCACAACTTCCTGAGGTAGGCCAGTCCATGCATCCACCACTCTTTCTGTGAAAAGAACTTCCTCACATTACCCCTTAATCAGCCTCCCTCTAATCTGATGCTGGGTCCTCTTGTCCTGCTATTTTTATGTTTGCTTGTGTGCCTGCGCAAGAAACATTATGCGCGGCAGCTTGGGAGAGAAGTGGGTTGTGGAGGTGCGGCAGTGTGGCTGCCAATGCCAGCACTGCATTGGTGGGCTTGGCGGTGTGCACTCCACTGCAGGCCCAGTGTCCTGATGACACTGGTTCTGCAGAAGTGCCACCAACTTGAAACAATTTAGCACTGCAATGAAGGGCCACCTCCTCATAGCAGCATCAGCAATTCTGCTGTAATGGGGAAGTGACCCGTCATTGCAGGGGCGGTACTTCACCTGGTGTAACAGTACCAGGAACATGGCAACTCTATGCAGCCAGCCAGCTGACGGGGGTACCCAATCACCCTGTCAGCATGCCCCTGACCCCTTCATTTGCTGACAGGGAGCCCAGTCCCCATCAGCATAATGTCCCCACCCCCAAGATTCTGTTGTGTGCTGAGGGGTGCCTAATCCCCTCGGCATCATGCGACCCCCAAACAATCTTTCTTTCCGAGCAGAGGCCCAATTTCCATCAGCTTCAGTCCCCCTTCCCAGTTTAGTTTTCCAATGAGAGAGCCTACTCCCTGTCAGCATAATGTCCCCACCCCCAATTTCAGCTGTATGCCGAGTTGCCCAATCCCTTGGCATCATCCCCCCCACCTGTTTCTGTTGCCGACGGGGGCCCAATCCGCCGGCTTCAGTCCCTCCCTATTGAGTCGCAGGTGGTACACTGAGAGCCCACCCCAGTGTACCAAACATCTTCAAAAGAAGAAACTGACCCGCTGTAGTCTTTTTTTTTTTTACCTGTAAAACAAGAAAATGGTCCTCGTGGTCTCTCCTGCCCCTCCCCGCAACCCGCGCCCACCATCTGCATACCCTGCCTCCCCACACTCTCACCCCACACTTACCTCCGAGTCTGACGTGATGATCTTCGGTGGACTGGGAACATGTCTGCGCTCTTCAAAGCCGACCTTAACTGAAGAAATGCTGGTAAGCTGTATAATGGCATAAATAGGGTTTTTTCAACTTTGGTGCATATCTTGGGCATTTTTGGGAATTTTGGTACCAAATTTTCAACATGGGATTACTGGGACCTCTCCTCATGAATTCAGTCACTGTCAGGGCGTTATTCAGTCCTGATAGGTGATTTCGCATGATCATTCGCAAGAATCACCTTTGGGACCAATTAACAAAATGACAGTGCCTTTGTTCATGAGGTGGGCTCTCAAAAAGCCTATGTTGCAAATTTGGTGAATAAAATCAAAAATGACTGTTTTACTGATATCGTTAGCAGTTTCCACACACACACTCGTAACTTTGTGAATTTGTAATCTTTTCACTCCAGATTTTCAACATTGGCATTTTCCCACACCTCCTCATGAACTGTAAGCTGTCATTTTACATATCCTGGCCAAAATGTGTTTTCGCACTTCCGCAGAATAGCACAGTTGCTGTGGGAAATCAGTTTTAGGGACAGATTAAGAAAATGACAGTGACACTGTTCATGAGCAAAGGTCCTAAAATGTCTATGTTGAAAATTCAGTGATGAAAGTCCTTAAAAGACTGTGTTACAAGCATGCGTTGCAAAGTTTCCACACACTTTGTAACATCAAGAATTTATAATATTTTCATGGCAGATTTTCAGCACTGGCATTTTTCATATCTCCTCATGAACAGTACAGCTGTCATTTTCACATCCTGATCAAAATGTGTTTCACACTTCTAGTGCAGATTAGGCGCAGTTGCAGTGGGAAATCAGTGTATGGGACAGATTAACAAGCGAGTGAGAGAGGGGGAGTGAGCAAGCTCAACGGAGTCTGTCGGGACTGCTGCAGATTTCTTTGTGGGCAGAAAAAGGTGCCAATGCAGGCAGGAGCCCAGCATAAAAGGCAGTCTGCACCACCATGAGAAGCAGAATGAGCGAGTGAAAGAGGGGAGGAGCAAGCTCAACAGAGCTCTGTCAGGACTGCTGCAGATTTCTTTGTGGACAGAAAAGGCACCGATGCAGGCAGGAGCCCAGTACAAAAGGGCAGCCTGCAGCGCCAGGAGAAACAGAAAGAAGGGGAGTGAGCGAGCCCAACGGAACTCTGTCGGGACTGCTGTAGATTTCTTTGTGGGCAGAAAAGGCGCCAATGGGCAGGAGCCCAGTACAAAGGGCAGCCTGCAGCACTGGGAGAAACAGAATGAGTGAGTGAGAGGGGGAGTGAGCGAGCTCAACAGAGCTCTGTCGGGACTGCTGTGGATTTCTTTTGGGGCAGAAAAGGCGCTAACACAGGCAGGAGCCCAATACAAAATGGCAGCCTGCAGCACCAGGAGAAACAGAACGAGTGATTGAGAGAGGGGAGTGAGCGAGCTCAACAGAGCTCTGTCGGGACTTTAGAGTTGCTCACCCACTTGCCCAGAGTCCTGTGTGGTCCTATATTACACCAGGGTCTCTGGGTGAGACAAAGCAATGATTGGACAATTTACAATTACTATAATAATACAGATTTAGTTGTTCTGTTTATTTCTCTAACAGAACTAAGTACTGAGCTATACTGTTATGATTGCTGTAATAATACATATTTATTTGTTCTGTTTATTTCTCTAACTGAGCTGACTAATACTTGGAGTGCAAAAGGATTTCTAGCTGGGCTAAGTGGAAACTATATGAGGGCTGAGAACAAAAAGTATGGTAGCTGAGGGGTGAAAAATGAACAAGTAGGATTTAGGATTGCTGCAGTAATTCAGTATCTAATGGATGAGATTTGAGACTGAATTAACCCGGTTGGCAAGGGGCAGTGGGGGACTAGTGTGAGAGGAAACAGGAATTTGAGTTAACAGGGCTCTAACAGTTGTAGTAGAGTACAGAAACCAGGAGTAAGAGCCGTAACATAAGATGGGGGCCAAAATGGGGCAGGTGCCATGTGTCAATAGGGTGGGCATCTTTGGAAGGGTGGTGGGTATAAAGGTTGTAGGTCCGCCATGAGCCTGGACTGGGCTTGGAGGATGGGGAGTGTATGTTCTGTAGAAAATTGACCAGTTTTAGGAGGAACTGTGGAGGTTAGGAGGAGTCTAAGTGGCAGGACAGATGATTATGGTAGGCATCCTGGCTGGGGGGAGTAGAGGATGGCAAGGGGGGACAGGGGAAGAACAACTAGGAACTGAAACTGACCCCAGTATCAGAGACACTAGCAGAAAAGAGAGGAGGGAGGGGTGCCTGAGGTGAGGGAGGTGGTCTCCTGATTGGGGAGGAGAGACCATGAGAAGTACCAGGGAGAGAGCAGATGGCTCAGTGGTAGGGAGGAGAGGGACCAGGGGTAGGACTGGGGGGCACAGAGGGAACAATTAGGAGGGGGAAGAGATGTAGGAGGGGTATCGACTAGGAATAGATTCAAGCCTCTGCTATGGGAGGGGGAGCAGGAACATACTGAAGGGTGGAGGACATGCAGGGCATGAGAGGGATGGCAACAGGTAGGGGAAGAGATAGCGAGGATGCAAGGGTAGAAGGGGCTAGTAAGGAAGAAGGGGTGACTGGAGGAGAGAAGGCTATGGGAAGGGGAGGATTGGAGGAGCATCTTGGTGGGGAGACTGTGGAAGTAGTGAGGGAGGTTCTAGGGGTTGGGCAGGCAGTGTGAGAGGTCGGGAAGTCAAAGGGAATGGGGGCTCAAATTGACAACAACGGTGATAGGAGAGCAGTTGAAAATTAGCAGGGAGGAGGGAGGTCAGCATGGGAAGCCCAGTAGGAAGTAGTCAGGCTGGGAAGGGGTTCAAGGGGAATGGGAGGAATAAGGCAAAGAAATGGGTGAGGCAGAAGTAGGGGTGCAGATACAGAAGTCACAGAAGGTGCAGCTGGTGAGGGTAAGGGCAGGGAAGAACAAATACCGGGGTGGTGGAAGGGCATTATAAGGAAACTGGAGCAAGGGATGGGGGTACTTGTCCTGGGGATTCTATACTGAAAGGGGTGAGATGGGGAAAGGTACAGCCGTGATTTGGGTGGAAGCTATCTGTGGGGTTGACTGCAGGAGGGTGGGCACTGTTCAAATGTGCAGCGAGGGGAGGAAGAGACCTTATTTACTTGCTGCATGTGGGTACAAATTACTTAGCGAGGAGACTGTGGAAGTAGTGAGGGGAGATTCTAAGAGTTGAGCAGGCAGTGTGAGAGCGTGGGGAAGTTGGTGGCATTCTCGGAGGCACTCCTGGTACCATGTGCAAGCATGGGGAGGAAGGGTAGGATTGAGGACTTCAACAAGTGGCTGAGGGATTGGTGCCACACCAAAATTATGGGTTAGTGATTAACTGGGGTAGGGTCTGGGGACTAGTGACTTGTACATGGGGGATAGAGTACACTTGAGAAGGAGGGATGGGAGTATTAAAGGTGGGATTAGAGGGATATCTCTACTAAGCTGGATTTAAACTAGTGAGGAGGGTGGCCAAAAGACTGAGGTTGGTAGAAAGGTCTGACAGGGGAGCCTAATGAGCTCACCCCTAGATATAGGTAAAGGCAGAGGCATAGCAACCCTGGGAGGGGGCGGCAGAGTGGTCTGAGGTAATACAGAAGGCACCACTACCGATAAGAATAATGAGGAGAAAGGGTGCAGACTACTGGGAGGAGGGACACAGGCCAAGGAGAAGAGTGAGGAGAAGGAGAGGTACGGTGAAAGGTGGTCTCTCTCAACACAAGAAGCCTGGGAACAAAACTGCAGAGCTTCAGGTGATCCTTTTAGGGGAAGGTGGACACTGCTGCAGTGACAGACTTGGACCATAGAGTACCATGATTGGGACTCGGCAATCCCGAATACAGGATATACAGCAGGGACCGGGGTTGGAAGGGGGGTTGCACTTTGTGTGAGGGAGGGATCAAATGCATAATGGACGAGGGAGAAGAGGAGAGACAGAGGAGCTTTGTTATAACTCCTAAACTCCAATGACAGAAAGCTGAGGCTGGGAATGGTGTACAGACCACCAGCCCATGCCAGGGAACTGGATGAGGAGTTGGCAGAGCAGATAAGGAGGTTCTGTAGAAGAGGGAGTGTAGTGATAGTGGGGGATTTTAACCTACCAGGGGTTGACTGGAGCACCCAGCCACTAGCAGTACCAGGGAGCAGGTGCTCGTTGATGCATTCCAGGATGGCCTTCTGATACAATTGGTAAGTGGGCTACAAGGCTTGGTAGCACTCTGGACCTAGTACTGGCAAATGGGGAGGCAGTGAGGGAGGTAATGGTGGAGAACCCACAAGCGGTAGTGACCACCAAACAGTGTGGCTCATTCTCACACTGGGCAGGGAGACAGGAGGCTCAGGCACTAAGGTGGTGGCCTTTGGGAGGATGGGAGCAATACTGTGAGGAAGACTCAGGATAAAAGCTGGGATGGATGCAGGACAAAGCAGGAGTCATAAATACTGGGCTAACAGAGGCCACAGTAGCCTGCAGCAGGGCCAGGAGTAAGAAGAGCAGAGCCAAGAAACCATGCTGGCTGAACAAAGAAATGCTGCAAGTGGTGAGGCATAGGGCTGCATACTGGAAGTTCAGGAAAACAGGAAGGGAGAGGATAAGGAGGCTTATGGAAGTTGGTTAAGGGAGGTGGCCAGGAGGGAGAAAAAGCCAAGGCCTCCAGGGAATTAAGGTTAGCACAGGGCATAAGGCAGGAGAAAATAACTTTTTAAGGTATGTCAGGGAAAGAGGAAGTGCAAGGTACATATTGTGAGGATAAAGCAGGGAGCGGATTGGGTAGAAAAGGGGAGGAGCAAGTGGAAATTCTAAAAGAGTACTTCTGCTCCATTTTCACTAAGGAGAAGGATTGTCCACTACCAGCATGGGCTGGGGGTGGGGAAATGGGGGAGGAGGTGACGGACAAAGTGATCACAGGGACTAGGGTGCTAGAGGGGCTGAGGGCAGTAACGGTGGACAAGGCACCAGGTCCTGATTGCATCCACCCCAGGGTGCTGAGAGAGAGTGATGGAGCTGTTGGCTGAGCCACTGGCAGATCTGTTCAACACCTCCTGGAAACAGGTGTGTGCCCCAGGACTGGAGGGTGGCCCATGTGGTGCCCATACACAAGAGTGGGCCTAGGGAGGAGCCAGGAAATTATTGGACTGTCAGTCTCACATCCATAATGGGTAAGCTTATGGAGGCAATACTGAAACAGAGGCTGGTGGCATTCCTAGAGAGTAATGACCTCCAAGATGGGTGGCAACACAGGTTTGTCTCAGGAGGCTTTGTCAAAACAGCCTAATAGAGTATTATGACTGGGTGACAAGGGAGTTGGACAGAGGCCATACAGTACATGTCCTGTACTTGGACTTCAGTAAGGCCTTTGATACAGTGCCTCATGGGAGACTGGGGGAAGGTGACAGCAGTGGGGGTGGGAAAATGCTGACTAAATGGATAGAGACCTGGTTACAGGGTAGGGTGAGAGGTGGTGATGGGGGACTCGCCCCTAGAGCAGTGACAAGTGGGTGCTGCAGGGGTCAGTGCTGGGGCCCAGTGTTATCTGAGCTCTTTATCTCTGATATTGCACACAGAGTGGGGAGCAGGGTTAGCCTGTTCGCAGATTATACCAAATTGGGGGCAGTGGTGGACAAAGAGGATGGATGGGAAAACTTCAGGGGACGTAACAAAACTAGAAACATGGTCAGTGGAGTGGCAGCTAGATTCAATGCAAACAAGAGTAAGGTGATGCACAGTGGCCTAAGAACCAGAAGAGGGACTATTGGTTGGGGGTGAAGTTGGGGATCACAGAGGAGGAGGAGAAGGACCTAGGGGTGTTGGTAACTGGGAGCATGAACAACTCAGCCCAGTGTAGGAGAGCAGCAGCGAAGACAAACAGGATGCTGGGGTGCATCGCAAGGGGTTCTCATCCAGACACAGGATGTGATCCTATCTCTCTACAGATCATTGGTCAGACACACCTGGAGTACTGTGTGCAGTACTGGAGGCCATACCGGAGGAAAGACATAAAGTTACTGGAGAGGGTGCAAAGGAGGACAACAAAAATGTTAAAGGGGATGGAAGGAAAGGAATATGAAGGTAGACTGAATGAGTTGAACTATGCACACACTGGAGGAGAGGAGGGATGGGGGATATGATTCAAGCATTTAAATACCTGAGGGGTAAATAAATCTAGCACCGAGGGGTGTTTAAACTCAGGAGTGGAAGAGAGATGAGGGGCACAGACTAAGGTTGAAAGGGTGATGTTTCAAGAGGAAATAAGGAGGCACTACTTCACTGAGAGGGTGGTGTCTAGTTGGAATGTGCTGCCAGAGGCATTGGCAACATGTAGGACATTCAATAGCTTTAAGAAGGACTGAGATAATGCAAGAGGAAGAGTCAGGGGTCAGGGGTCAGGGGCTGGGACAAGCGGGGAGGAACTGAGGGGAGGAGGCTGAGGCAGCTGTAATCTAGGGTGCTAGCTGCACACTCGGCAGATTGAGATAGCCCGTTGATCTGTTCTGCTGGCAGATTCAGATATTCGTATGTATGTTCATACTGTATGTAAAATCACAGTGACTCTGTTCATGAGCAGAGGTCCTAAACGCCTATGTTGAAAATTTGGTGACAAACATTCATAAAATAAGTGTCTTACAAGCGTGCATTGTGCAGTTTCCATGCACCCTCATAACTTTGCAAATTTGTAGTACTTTCACTCCAGATTTCCAACACTGGAATTTTTCAGACCTCCTTATGAACAGTACAGCTGTCATTTTTTACATCCTGCCTGAAATATGCGTTTACACATCTGGCGCAGAATAGCGTGGTTACTGTGGGAAATCAATGTTCGGGACAGATTAAGAAAATCATACTGACAGTGTTCATAAGCAGAGGTCACAAAATTACTATGTTGAAAATTTGGTGAAATAATTCCACTAAATGAGTGTGTTATGTGCATGCATTGCGCAGTTTCACGCATTTCGGAAGTTCTAGCATTTTTAATATTTTCACCATCGATTTTCAACATTGCCATCTCTTCACACCTCCCTATGAATGGTGCAGCTGTCATTCTTCATATCTTGCCCAATCTGTGTTTTCGTACATCTGGCACACAATGGCAAGGGTGCTGTGAAATTCAAAGTTAGGACATATTGAGCGAACTCACAGTGCCACTGTTTATGAAAAGAGGTCCCAAATGCTTTCATGAGATGGGGTCACAAAAGGCCATGTTGAAAATTTTATTGAAAATACCAGCAAACACCGGGGTGTTAGAGTTTCTAACCATAACGTCCCACCCTGTACAGACTGACAGGCATCAGGGTGTACCTTTGGATTGCCAACTGTAATGCTCATGCGTTCACCCCCCCACCTCCAGCCAGTCACAGGCATCGAGGTGTGCCTTGGACTCTTGACCCCAGAATTCACCCCATTCTCCTATATTGCACCCATTTCAGCATATGTCCTTATGGAGTGGGGTGACTGTAAAGCCGAATACCCCAAGGCACACCTCAACACTTGTCAGTGTCTGCAGGATAGGGTGAGGTGAAATGGCATGATATAGATATTATGCGACAACCCAAGCGCATACCCCAATGCCTGTCTATCTCTGCAGGTTGGAGGTGGGGTTGGCATGAAGTTCAGTACTTCACTGTCATTCCTCCTCTGCATCTGTCTAACTCCTGCATTTCCAATGCTAATACCTGCAAGCAAACATTCGGCATTGACAGATGCTTGTTCTTATATTGAAACATGTTAGACTCTTTCACCTTGTTAGTGCTCTTAACAAGGTCAACATACACCTGTGTGCTGATGACATGGTTGTATATATAAGTCGCCTGACACCTGAAGCCACTTGTGCTGACCTCCAGGAGGAATTTAACCAGCTCCAGAACCAGCTCCTCAATAAAAATTTCTCTAAATGCTAAAAACAAAAGCAATATTGTTCTCATCCTATAGCCGTGTGATGAATCCGGCCAGCTCTGGGCACTACCTCAGATTACCACAATTCTTGGAGAAACTGGAGTTTGTCTCAAAGTTTAAATATCTAGGTGTGTGGTTAGACCACATTATACAATGAGGTATAAAATGCTGTAACATTACATGACCGTGGTATATCCTGCAATAACCCATGGCTGAAAAATGGCATTTATAAAAACTTACCTAAACACATTGAAAATTTATTTTACACATGGGTCCATTGTATAATCACAATAAATGCTCCAGGGTGTAGGTTATTAGGTTACTACTTAGTGTGGTTAAGTCACTTGGCACCTTGTGACACACCACACAAGGTGTGGGTAAATCCTCAATAACTCACACTCTGTTGTGCCTTATTTCTAAATCTATCATTCACTGAGCACATCGAGGACCTTGTAAAGAAGTTAAGGCAGAGGCTGGGGCTGTTCTTTAGAATTAACCAGTTTCTTACTAGAGATGCAAAAGTGCACCTTGTCCAAACTTTCTTTCTTTTGCTGATCGATTATGCAGATTTCCTTTATAGTCAATGTCCCAAAGCCTCACTTGCAAAGTTGGATACGCTTTACCACAGGGCCATCCGTTTATTACTGGTTTCCCATCTCTACCCATCATTGTTCCTTGTACAAAGCCATAGGGTGGTCCTCTCGTATGTTTAGACATAATAGAAATGTAGTTCTTTGGACTTATAATCTTCTTGAAGCAGCTTCCACAATATATAATGGACTGTCTCCCTCAGTGAGCCAGGGACATGTGCCCTAAGCGCATTCTACATCACGTTATGTATCCCCAAGATTTCCTCTCGCTATGGCAGAGTGGCCATTAGTTTCTGTTGCCAACATTGTGGAACAAAGTACAAAATTATTGAAATTAAGCTGCCTCCACAGTATGAATGCCTTTAAATCTCTATATGCTCGGTATGTGTGTGAGCCATGCAATTGCTACCCCAGCCCTAATTTTAGTCCAAAGCATCAGGCTGCTGCCCTCTGTAAGTGAGTTGAATTTATGATCACTTGTAACCTTTGGTGACCTTAACTCTGTGAGCATCTTATGCCTTAAATGTTTTCCTCTAGAAATCCCCGTAGGGTTATTATCACTTCATGGTTTTCGCAGCTGCTGCACCTTACTCACCTTACTGTCTTTTACATGTTGCTTAATCTGTGGCTCTTATTCCTCTACCCTGTACGATTTAACTGCCCTGTCTCATCTTCATATTCCCTTTCCACTGCATTCCACTCTTACTATCTCTTTCCTTTGTCCCCAACTCTCTTCTCTGCCATAGACTAGCCCTTCAGGGGCTCCCTGCCCCTCAGGTGGGAGAAATGCAGATACTGGGTAGTTGTTGCTTCCATAGCTGCTGCCTCAGACACCCAGACGGACTCCTTACTAGCAAGGTGCGGCATTGCTGATACCCAATCGAACGTGGCGCTTTTCTGCTCTGGCGTCTGATTGGCTCCTGCAGTCTGCTCCTGTGTCTCCCTCAATACTAAGCTAAAGTCTGATCTTCTGTCTAAAACTTGCACAAAGAGAAGCTCTACTTACTTATTGCCTAACAGTTATGACCTCTATTTTTCCTGTTTAGAGTGCCAAGAGTTGGGACTCCATTTGATTACACTCCTTTCTGAATTTCTGTGGTTGGGCCAGTCTTTAGGCATCAAGGAATACCCAACTCTGTTGTCCTGCTATTTTGGTCCTCTCGCTGGTTCAGATGTTCCATTGTCCATGGCCCAGTACTTAATACCAACCCTTTCTTCCATCCCCTGCCAAGGATATGCTCTGCACTGGCTCCCTACCCATACGCGGGAGAAACCCGGGCACTGGGCGGCTTGCGCTGCCTCTACTGCCACCTGAGGAACCTAAGCTTGGACTCTCCATTAGCAAAGCACCGCATTAGGCAGCCATCCAATCGTAATGTGAGTGCTTTTCAGCATTGGCTTCCGACTGGTTCCTGCAGTCTGCTTCTGTGTCCATTCTAAACCAAGCATAAATCTGATTTCCATGCTGAAATTTGCCAAAAAGAGCTGTAATTACTTTTCTCATTGACTGTTAAGACTCTTATCCTTCTGTTTAGTGTTACATCTAGGGATACTGTGTGACTACACTACTTTTGAAATTCTGTGCTTGCGTCAGCTTCCTACACGAGCAGCTGATCACTTCTCCTACTGAAGTTCCTACTAAGCCTCATCTTATGTCCTCTGTAAAGATTACAGAAGCACTCTGAACTGATAGGACTGATATAACATTGAGTACTTACTTGCATTAATTGCATTAATTGTTTTTCACTTGTGTTATTTGGCTGAATTGTAAATATCTCTGTATGCATTGTACCATTTGACCCGGAGCTAACCAGGTCCAGCTTGTAAATGAGCTTGCTCAACGATGTTCGCCTGGATAAATAAAGATTTTGATTGCTTGATTAAGATGTTTGAATGTTTCAATCATATTACCTCTCTCCCTCCTTTGCTCTAGGTATACATATTGAGCTCCGTTAATCTGTCTTCACATGTTTTCTGATGCAGTCCCTGCACCGCTTTTGGTTGCCTCTTCTCTGACTGCTCCAGTTTGTTAATGTCCTTATGCAGGTGTAGCTCCAGTACTGCATGCAGTACTCAGATGGGGCTAACTCAGTGTCTTGTAAAGAGAGATTATTACCTCCCTCTTACAACTTGTGATACCTCTATTAATACATTCAACATCCCTCTAGCCTTACCTACTGCTTTAGTGGTCTGTTTGGATGATTTCAGGTCATCTGTGATGATGATGCCCAAGTCTCTTTCTTCCCTTGTGATTGCCAGCAACTCCTCTCCCAACCTATAGGTGGCTTCAGGGTTTCTCTTCCGCTTTGTGCATGATCTTGCATTTCTTTGCGTTAAACCCCAGTTGCCACTCTTCCACCATTTTGGCAGTTTATCCAGATCTCTTCACATTCTGCCAACCCCATCTGGATCATCTACTCTGTTGCAGATCTTGGTGTCATCTGCAAACAGACAAACCTTACCCTCCAGTCCATCTGCAATGTCTCTGATGAAGATATTGAAGAGGACTGGCCCCAGGACTGATCCCTGAGGTACCCCACTTGTGACGTGCATCTCTTCTGACTGTATACTGTTTACCACCACTCTCTGTTTTCTGCCCGCCAACCAGTTTGCCACCCAGTTGACCAAATTCTGACCCACCCTGAGCCTACCCGCTTATTAATCAATGTTTTATGTGGAACAGTATTGAAATCTTTGCTGAAGTCAAGGTAGGTGACATCAACTGCACCCCTTGGTTCACCACTCTGGTTACCCAGTCAAAGAAATCTATGAGATTAGTTTGACAGGTGGATTCTGTGACGCCACCTAACTAATGGGAGCTCTAGCCCCAGGAGTTCTGAGACCCGTCTGGACAATTGATACAAATTCTCCCTTAATCTGTCTCTTTTGGACCAAATCACGACTAGCCTGGTGTGAGAGAATGACTACCAAGGTAATAAGCCCAAAATCAAAAAATAATGCTTCACATGCAAAGCTTAAACAACTAACCTTGGATGAAGAAATGGAGGCTTCATGGCCGGGCCTGCCGTGATCACACACTCTCAGAGTCCTCAGCAGATCTGGATGAAGACAACCTAATTATGTCTATAAAGTCAGAACACACCCTGCAGCGAATTCTTTCCTCAGTGCAAAAGATAGAATCCTCCATAGCCGATTTACGGCAGGACGTTAAAAATATGGATAAATGAATAGTGGAGAACATGGCCAAGATTTTGAAGCTAGCCAGCAGCCAGGACATGGAGGAAAGGGTCTTACTTATCTATTACAGTGGGAGAGGAAACACAGAAGACTCAAGGACATGGAAAACCAGTCCCACCGTGAATAACTTCCGCATTCATGGAGTACCGGAGGGTGCCAAGAGGGCTTTGCAACCTCCATAGACTTTGTTCAGCAGCTGTTAAGGTCGGTGCTCTCAATTCCCTCAGACCTGCATTTGACAATGGATGGGGCTCACTGCTCACTGGTGCGAAGCCTACTAATGTCACCAAGGGCCCAGATCCTGGATGATCAGGATGGTTCTTTTTCAAAGTAAAGAATGGGTGCTGAAAGAGGCCTGGAGGCTCTGAGATTTAAAATACCAAGGCAGCAACATATTCTTTGAGCAAAGATTTTTCTCAGCTCTCCAGGCTGAAAGGCTCAAAGTGAGGGTGGTGATAAAAGAAAAGAAAAGAAAATGTGAGAGTGCAGTTGTTGTTCCCTCCAAGATATGGCTGCACTTGGAATCAGGCCCTAAAATTTGCAAGTCTGCTGGAGGCAATGCCATTGTTAAAAGAATGGGACATAACCCTACCCGATTTGGAACTTGAGATCCTTGAACAGAACCTCCTCAAGGATGTATGGCAGGTTGTAGGCAGAGCCCAAAAGTGCTCCTTTCCAGGATTCTTACCAAAGAACCTCATGAGAAAGACGCCACAAAAGATAATGCAGTGAGTGGAGAGCAGTGAGCGGATCCAGCATGGGAATAACTTCTAGAGCCTTCCACATCACTGAATCAGCTCGATCTGATGGGAACTTTAAGACTCTGAAGCCGGATGCTAATGTGAACTCCCAAAAATGGGGAGATTCTGGCCAGATAAGTTTGACTTTATCTTAAAAGAGCTGTGATCACTCACTATTACCCACTGCAAATGTACTATAATTGCATAAAATGATTACCTCCACCCCTTAGTTCTACTCTTGTCTCCACACTGGAGCCATGTGGTTAACTCCTTAAGCTCTACTTAACTTTAATAGTAGATCTCCAGCCTAACCACAGAATAAACTTGCCAGTAAATGAAAAGAGAATTTGATGTGGTACACAGCCTAATGTTGCTCTATGCTTTCTCAGTGGAGGCTTTGGGGCAGGTGCTATTTCGATGGGCAAATAATATACATAGGACATGGTCATCATATTTATTTGTTTGATATAAGCCATTACAAAACAGTTAAAATAGATAAACGGTATTTTCTTTAAATACATACAATAAGTAATCTAAACTTTCCAAAGTAAATAACAGCACAAAAATGTCTATATGTAATCCTATAGCTTTAAAATCTTTAGGAACTGTGCAAGTTTTGTTAACATCTGTATATCGTTAGACGTAAACAATTTTTTTAAATATTTGATCAGTGGAGTCCAAGATCCTCAAAATATGACCTAAATAGGAGGATCTGTACTTGATATAGTGGACATATCAAAACCACATGTTTTAGATAGTCCACCATATTTAAGTGGCATCTTCATTTGTCATTGTTCACTCCTTCTCTTTTCTGGGCATAATGTATGTAACGTGAATCAAATAATTCCATTTGGAATCTAGTTATCCCTCTTCTTAGATCTGGTTTATCTAGAAGCAATAAATAATTTCTATTGTGTGGGATAATTTACATTTTTAAACCACATAAAGGTTTTATAAGATTGAATTCTCTCCATGTCTTTACTACTGTAGACATTTCTAACTCTTTCTTTGACCTGAAATTTTATGTCCCCGAATGAGAGGAGTGGATTTGACAGAGCAGATGTCCCAATCCCAGCGGTAGAGACATGTTGCTATACAATCTATACTTGGGAATTTATAACCCAACATTGTATACTTAATTTTCTCTTAGGCACATTCTGGAATTCTATGTTCGGGAACAAAATAACTTGAGTAGAAATAACATTTTTATTTCTACTATACAAGACTCAATTGAGCTGACCTAGTTTGGCTCTTACAACTGGGGCTGGGACTGACTGAGATATTTTAAGGATATAACTTAATAATTTATTTGGTTGTACTTCCAACTGTTTTGGAACCACTAGTGCCTATACTTCTGAAGCATAAAGTAAGTTTGAGCAGACCTTAGCCTCCAATGCCGTCAGGAGACCTTTCACTGATCCATTTCCGATTTGGGTCATGAATCTTCTAAAGGCATTGAAAGCTGTAGTTGCTTTGTATTTTACATAACCATGGAAAATTCCAGTGAGTGGATTGAGAAAATTTACACCTAGATAGGTATAAGTTTTAACTGTCTCTATTTTAGTTCTATTTATAAATAGAGTAGGATTTTTTTCTGCCTATTACCAGATATCAAGATTTGAGTTTTACTATTGTTAATAGATAGTTTATTAGTATTACGGAGAGTAGCAAATAAGTTGACTTTCCATTGTAGGCCTAAAAATGATGTAGATATTAGAACTAAGTCATCTGCAAAAGCCAACAATGAAATTTTTTTATTTCCAATAATAGGAAATAGGAGAGTGAAACTCAGGAAACACAATCTGTGTTATGATTGTATTTATACATAAGTTAGATAATAAAAGGGCTATAAGACAGCCTTATCTAACTCCAAGGTTGGTTCTAATTTTAGTAGTGAAATCTCCCTTTGATTGATTTTACTTGTTGCCAAGTATCTTTGTGTAGTCTAATCAGAATATCCAAGCGGACAGAGTTTATTTTATAGGATTTCAATTTTTCCCACAAAAGGGTATGACTAATCAAGTCGAACGTCACTTCAGGTCCACAAAGTAGCAGTATAGACGGACTTTTTACCTTCACATACTGTACTTCCAAATCATATGTGTTAAGACATAGCAGTGCTGCACTGTTGATCTATGTGGTCTAAAACCATTCTGGAATTCACTCATGATACCCAATTCCTTGGCCACAGCTCTAACCTATCCAAAATGATATGACAGAATATTTTTGGAGTGTGTTCAGGCTTATGGGTCTGTATACATTAACAGATCCAACGCACTACCTTTTTTAAAAAATTGACAAATACTACCCTTCCAACTCGGTGGAATATCTGAGCCTTGGATAATCTGATTAAAGAAAACATACAATAAAGGAACCCACCAATCAGGATTGTATTTATATAGCTCTGCCACTATTTGGTCTGGTCCAGGGCCTTATTATCTTTAAGCCTCAATAAGGCATCGATATTTCCTCCCTAGTAATAAGGATTGGCCTAGGATAGAACTAAGGCAGCTCGTATTGTTCTTTAATGGCTTCAGTAGATGAATAAAACAAGGACTTAAAATGAGCCATCCATACATCGGCTGTAATGTAAGCCTCTATACTAGAAGCGGATTGGTTATAGCTTATTACCAGCAGCCAACATTTTTACTGTCTTCTTTCTAGTATTGGCTGTCAGTTTTTTTCCAATTTGTAATCTGGTATTTGTTTTTTTTTTCATTCTGCAGCACCTCTTGTACTCTTTCCTAGCTTTATTTAATCGCTAATATTACTTTTATTTAAGTTCTGCTTTATATATGAATCAATTTATTTAGCTGGTGTTTTGCTTTTTACAGATTTTTTAAACCAAGATCTTACCCTTGGTGGACCGACTGTTTTATATAAAATTGTCTCAAATAATTCAATATTGTAGCTAACAAGGTGTTTTGATCAGATTTACTGTACCGTTATATTCTATAATATTATTTTTCCAATCATTTAGTACTTAGAATCCAATATTTCTCTCAATGAAGTGCTTAACATACTGTAGATGACCATCTTAGTCTACGGGTATTTCTAATTTCATAACCTAGTGTCAAGGCAGTATCCGCAAAGGATTACCAGATCTAACAACCTTGTTATATTGTAAAGATAGTGGCAGATGAGCAGACTCCGATCATTCGAGAATTTTAAGTGTAGTAATTTTCTCAGCAGCCATTAAATTTACCCATAACAAATCTATTGTAGAGGATCCTAATGGGCCAATATATGTATAAGCTCCTTCCAGATCTCCTTCAACTCTTCCATTCATGAGACAAAGATTTGTGTCAGACATAACCTGCATTAAGGGTCGTCCTTGTTTGTTTGATTTCCTATCCTTTGAGTGTCTTTCTGTCCTCAAATTATTATTAGAAGTTACCTGGAGGAGAGGAGAGGAGTATACTCTCCTTTCCTTTATACAATCATGAGTCATTCAAGCATTAAAGTTGCCCAAAATTATGAAGGAATAAGTAGTGTATTTATTAAGTAATTCTTCCAAAATGTGCAAACTTGCCCCAATCATGTATCCGTGATTCTTCCTGGAATATGGGGAATATAAACATTAAGCAGTACAATCTTGCACTTTCCATTCTTCAACAAGATAGGAAGGACTGTATTTAAATCACATGATATCTGGGTGGTTTTCAAATGTAATACTATATTAACTACACTGCTAGGCCTGCTTTATAGAGTCATGCCTACCTTCACGGATGGCTAGCTTAAAATAGCTTGTGAAACCTGAAATGTAGAATTGTTTGTAGATCATACTAGTCTCCTGGAGGCATTATATACAGTATCATGTGTCTCCAGGAAGGTTTAACATTCTGAGTCAGCAAGCTTAGATATTAGTCCCTCAATATTCCAGGAAAGGATCAATAAAGGAGAAATCTCCTCCTTCCTGTGTTTCTTAATCGCATCTGAGATAGTTTTTGTCAGTTTTCGTGGAATCCTGCAATAGCTCAAATGAGTTCCTAGTTACCAATGCAGGGTAGCCACTCCTCCCCACAAGTTTCACTCAGGCTCCTAGGTGTACCCATATATAGGCCAAGCATATCAAACGTAGACATTTTTCCTGAATTGCCTTAACAAATCTAGGGTTAGAGAAAGTAATATCCAGTTGTGGTGAATTAGAGTCAGAATTGTGGATTTTAAGCCATTCAATACCATTCTTATAAATTGGAATATCCAAGACGGCCTAGTAGGACAGCCAAGTCATGCTTTGTCGCCCACTGCACCTTTTGTCGCATCTTCCAACCAAATAAGGTTAATGTTTTATTCTCCCAAGTTGGGAGTCTTTGACTTTCAGGTTCAGGTAAGGTTTTGGCTTACTCTGTCAATATTTGGTTTCAGATAATTTGACATCGACAAAGCACGAGGTGGTCTTTCATTAATTAATGGCACTTCATAAGGTAGAAGCATATATTCCTTTCATCTTCAAATCCATTCTTTTGCCAGAGTCTATCTGCCAATTCTGAAGTGTCACAATAAACCAGTACACAATGTTGAAATCTTGATTTAAGGGTTAAAAACTTAAACCCTTCCACCAGATAAGAAATCTGAAGTAGCCTAATCATCCAATCCAATAATTTATCTGGTGTTTCCTGAAAAGTCTCTCTAATACTATAGAATTCAATTAAATACTCAGAAGTTTCATGTAGGTTACCCACCTGGATTATTGAAATGGGTTCAATACATGCAGGAGGCTCTATAGAAGTTTTAGGGACCTTGACTCCCCACCTATATCCAAACTAAGCTGGATCACAAATGAGGTATCCGTGTAACTTTGCATCATATCATTCAATCTATTTTTCTGGCTATCCAAATCCTTTCTGGTATCTTCTTGAGTCAATTCCTTATTAACTAACCTATTTTCCTTTACTATCTCAGAAGATTTGTTTCCATTTTATTTTTATTTTTGTTGTCTTGATTTCTGTTCCCCTCAATGTGGAAAGTTTGCTTCAGGTTTTCCTGGGTTTCTTAATCAAACCCTTTCCAGGGTTTTCTTCCCTTTTGAGATCTTTTTGGGCATCTGTCTAGATTTAAATTTTTGAAAGGGTTGTCTATCAGCTAACTGGAGAATCTGTTTCTCTTATAAAAGGTGGAGGAAGGTTTACCTGTAAAGCCTTATTTTCTTTAAGTAGTATCTTTTTCCCACAATATACACAGCACAGCTTTCTTTAGAACTGTTATGTAATCCTTTTGTAGTTGTCCTAGTAATGTTTGATTGTAGAATACATCAGCTCTCAAACTTGCTATTTCTTTGATTACCCATAAATTCTTGAGTAACATTATATTGGCATAGTATGGGTTTTAATTATCTCCAGTGCTTGTTTAGACAGTGAAGAGAAATATGTAAAATTCCTTTATTTTCAAAATTCAGGGTTATAAGTTTTCTTGTTTCACATGGAATATGTTGAACATATTTTGATAAACTGGATGGATACTGAGAGTCTGGAGAGAATGCCAAAGATTGGGTATCTGTGTTTAATGAACATGATAACGGAGAGCCTATTGAATACACTTCCTGATCAGAATCTTGATTGACAACCAATTCCTTAAGACCTTTCATTGTTTGATTTAGGTCTTTTATGATTTGTCCTAAACTATCTGGATTATCTTGATTAAATGTCTGTAAAATCTGAGACTTGTTATTGTTTAGGAACGTTTCTTCATTTTAAACCAAGTCAGTTGACAGGCTGTTACTGTTATCTTAGCCTCTCAGCCACTGTTTGTTGTTATAAAGTTTCGATAATCTAAATATCATTGTTAGTACTACCAAAGTTAAGAGTATTTTTAGTGCAATGTTCTTTTCTCTGGTTATTAAAGACAGCCATGTAGATGCAAACTAAAGAAATGTATGACCTCCCAGGTCATACTAGGAAGCCCTAAGATAAAGTTTGGTATGGGCCAGGGTAGTCTGGATGCCTTTATCACCCTGCCCATTTATTAAAATAACATAATGGCCTGCTTAAAGACTTGTTCTACAAATGTTAAGGGAATCAATTCCCTATTAAATGAACAAGAATGCTGCAAGAGCTCAAGAGGTTGCAGGAGATGATGTTTTTTCTCCAAGAAACGCACTATCAATGAGTGAAAATCTAAAGTTATGCCATGCTTGGGTGGGTCAAGTAACAGCAGCTTCTCACTCTAAATCCAAAAAGCGGGGGGGCAATATTGATTAATGGGGCCTAAATCTGACTACGGACTCCACGGAGGGAGGCCTGTAGGGCAGATGATGAGGTGTCAGTTCGCATGCAGGGTAAGATAATCCATTTGATTAATATATATGCACTTAATACCCATCAAGAAGATTTCTTTGAAAAGGTTTTTCAGAAATTAGCAGCTCTCCCCAGGGTCAGTTATTACTTGGAGGAGATTTCAATGTTGCCCCCACCCCCAGAGAGACTGATCTTCAGGAACAACCTTGACAAATGAAACCACTTCCAAATCCCGGTCTTGCTGGTGAAGGAAATGGGTCTGATAGATGTCTGAGGGCCCATCATCCAAAGGAAAAGACTATACATTCTACTTGAATGCACAACACTCATATTCTGAATAGACTTGTTTTACACACATATATATCCACTTCCATATGGTTGACTCCTCACATTTACAATATAACCCTATCAGACCACTCATCTGTTTCTAGTCATTTATCTCTTCCACCCCAAGACAAGCAGACCTTGTGGAGACTGAATGTCTCCTTGATGAATAATAAAGCATTTGTGAACCGATTAAAGCAAAATATAGCAGATTTCTCTGAAATTCACCAATCAACCACCCAGTCTGCCTCCTCAAATGGGACACACTCAAAGCAGTCACTAGAGGGTAAATAATCAGCTTTGCCTCTGCCCAAAATAAACTTTTGACTTTAACACAAAATAGGCTATTAGCAGAACTAGCAACAGTGGAACAAGGGCATAAAGCCAACCCCTCTGACCAGAAGATTTTGAAGGAGCAGAGGCATGCCAGAGGGCCCTGCAAGATTTTGAGAATAAAAGGGTAGAAGGATATTTAAGGTTTACAAATCAAAAGAATCATGAAGTAGGAGGTAAAGCCTCAGAACTCTTGGCTTTTGGCTTCAAAAGCCCAAGCAGAGAAATACGATCCCTACATTGAAGAAAAGGACACCTGGATAGAAAATGGGACAGCTCCAAGGAGATAGCTTCCAATTCCAAAATATTACCAAACCCTATACTCTGAAGATAAGGAAGTGACACATACCCAAACTAAAACAAAAGCCTTTCTAGACACCATCAATTTACCCAAAATACCTGAGTCAGTAAGAAACAAGCTAAACTGCCCCATATCAGTGGAGGAAATATTGACAGTTATTAAGCACCTACCCACTGGGAAGACCCCAGGCCTAGTTGGGTTTAGTGGAGAATTTTATAAAACATTAGGCACATCAGTAGCGCCCCTCTTAACCAAAGTTTTTAATCAATGTTTACAGGAGGGTAAAATTCCAGAAAGTTGGTCACACTCAATCATAACAGTCATACCCAATCCGGCAAAGAGATAACAAGCTGTGAATACTTCAGACCGATAGCCCTACTTAATCAAGACCAGAAAATATTTGCTAACGTACTTTCAATTAAGCTCCAAAAACATACAGAGCTATTAATCCACCCCAATCAAATGGGGTTCATCCCACACCGCCACTTAACTGATAACATCAGAAGGCTTCTAAACATTATGCAAGGGAAAAACTTAATCCGCACCTGCTTTGACTGTTTTTCCTAGATGCAGAAAAAGCCTTTGAAAGGCTGAACTGGGCCTATCTCTTTCAGGTCCTAGAGAAATGGGATTTGAAGGAACTTCTTGAAATGGGTAAAACTGGGATATCAGCAACCGCAAGCAAGAGTGACGGGTGAATGGAACCCTGTCATCTCTCCTTAAAATTTTGAGGGGAACAAGGCAGGATGCCCCTCCCCATTGCTCTTCGCAATTAGCATGGAGCCACTGGCCCAGGCCATAAGGGACATTGAGGGCATAAAGTCACAGCACATAACCTACAAGATTTCCTGTACACGGATGACACCTGATATACCTGAGTAATCCTGATATTCCATCCCTCACTTACTGGCACTACTCAAGGACTTTGGAGAAATTTCAGGCTTCAAGGCTAACATGACAAAGCCAGAGGTGTTACTAATAGGGGTACTCAGGATCAAGAACTAAGGGAAATGGTCCCCTTTAGGTGGGTAGGCACTAAAGTCACGGTACCTAGGAATACAGATTCCTCACAATTGACATCACTTTACAAATATAATTATGGAACCCTCAGACAACAGGTATATGCAGATTTAAATAGGTGGAAGCTGCTCCTTTAACATTTAGCAACAGACTGGAAACAGTTAAAATAAACATTTTACCTAGATTTCTCTTCCTTTTACAACTCTTCCTCCCAATCCCTACAAAGGACTGGAAAGACTTAAAAATGAAGTTGTCAGACTTTATATGGGCACTTGGGCAGGAAAGTGGCAGAGGGTCTGCTGGGATATCTTGACAGAAGAAAAGGTGGGATGGGGCTCCCAGATTTTTCAAAATACTATCTAGCAGCTCAACTTTCACGGTGATCAAAATGTTAACACCAGGTAAAGAACATGGTCGGTTAGAGATAGAAGAGAGAGAATGCCAACTAAGCCCTAAATGTTTTACCTGGGAGGGTCCTCCCAAGTGACTTGAAGCACATAACTAATAATTTAACTAGACATACTATGTCAATCTGGCTGAAAGCCAGACAGGAATGGAGATGGTCTGTCCGTTGTGGAAATATCTGCCTCTTACATGCCTGCCTGGGTTCCCTGCCCAGAGGTGACCCAGCTTTTCTTAGGTGGGCACTCAGTGGACTTGGGTACCTGCAACAGTACTTGGAGGAGGAAAGCCTGAAATCTTTTACCCAAATCCAAACAGAATTTTATTTATTTAACGCTGGATTCCTTCAGGTTCTGTCAATGCACACATTATATCACAAACAACATAGGGCTAATGGAACTGGCACAGATCCTCTCTGCCCTCATTCTACTAACTCACCAAAAAGTATCCTGAGGGACACTAAATCCTATATCTCTCAAATTTACAAAATACTGATGGAGTACAGAAGGGCCCTGGCTATACAAAGAGTGTTAAACCGTTGGAATACAGAGATGAACTTAAATATTCCAGATAAAACCTGGCAAGACATCTGGTTGGGCAACCATAAAACAACTAATTCTCCTCTTGGAGGAATTCAGGTGGAAAATTAACATTTGTTTTTTCAGAACCCCACTATATCTTATCACTATGCCACCCATATAACTAATAAATGTTGGAGACAGCATGGGTCTATAGATACACACCATCACATTTTTGGGAGTGCCTAAAATCACACCTATTTGGGTGGAGATTGCTGCATTAATTACATAAATCTTTTCCTCACATCTCTCCTGGAGTTTGAGAATTTAGTGCTGGGAGCCACTCCATAGCAAATGAAAACTCAGGCAGGGAAGTATCTTTATAATATCCTGATAGCAGCAGCACTTAAATCAATTATGCAGAGATGGTTGATGGGGACCCACCACAGATCTCCAATTGGTACCAAAATATCAAACAAATCAAGGACGTGGTGGCCATCACAGCCCACGTGAGGCTTGCCACTGAAAGGTTCAACACTAGATGGCCGCCCTTTTTCATCACTGGGAGGAGAGGAGGGTCCACCAGTCCTGGATCAGTTACTCCAGACATAGAGATTAATAAAGGGCTACTTAACTGAAACTCGGTGATAAGTAGGGGCCACAGTAACAGAGGGGAAAGAAGTAAGCTTATGAGAAGATGAAAGGGGACCAGAATAGGGTGTTGCATCACACTGGGCCCAAATATTATTACATATTTGTCTGTCTTCTGGTTGACTAAACTCTTTCTTTCCTGAATTCTTTCTCTCTTTTCCTGTCTCTCTTCTCTTCTTTCTCTTTACTTTCTTCTCATTGCCTAAGTTATAGGTTTGTTTGTTTAAAAACTATAATAGAAATAAACTATAACGTAAGGAAATATAGACACACAAAGGTTGATGAAATTGTAGCGTTATTCAATCAAGAGCAAGCTTTTATTGGTCTTCTGGTATTGCTCTTTGGGGACATCTTACAAACTCTTTGAAGACCTGGCAAACATGACACTAGACAGATGATACAACAGATCTTGAATCTGTCTTCCTTGTGGGCTTTAAGTTGGTCCTTTACACCTCTTTCTTGGAAAGCTGGATCACTTTACCCTGGAATTGGACCTAAGAGGGATTCTGGACCTGGAGGGACATACAAAAACAGTTAAGATGCTGTATTGTAATCTATACTTTTCCTGTTCCTCTGTTTGTATACACGTAATGTACCTGTAAGGAGGCGTGCCTCGGCCAGTAAACTATGATGTAATGTCTTTGCCTTGATGAATAAATAAAAAAGTTTTCAAGTTCAAAAAAAGAGATTAGTTTGACAGGACCTTCCCGTTGTAAAGCCATGCTGTCTTGGATCCTGTACTCCTATGGATTCCAAGTGTTGCACTATCCTTTCCTAAGGAGCCTCCATAATCTTGCCCACTACTGAGGTAAGACTGACTGGTCTTTAGTTTCCTGCCTCCTCCTGCTATCCCTTTTGTGGAGTGGGATCACATGAGCCCTTTTCCAATCTTCTGGGACCTCTCCTGTGCTCAGAGACTCACTAAACAGTTCTGCTAATGGCTCTGCTAGTTCTGCCCTTAGCTCCTTTAGTATCCTGGGATGTATGCCATCAGGTCCCATTACCTTGTCCACCCTGAGCTTAGTGAGCTCTTGTAGGACCCTTTCTTTTGTGAAGGGACTTGTGCACACCTCCCTCCCCTGTGTCCATGGTGCTGAGCTGTGGGCCATGCCTACCTTCTCCTCAGTAAATACTGAGCAGAAGTATCTATTTAGGATAGATGCTTTTCCTTGGTCCTCCTCCACACTCCCTTATGCCTGTTGATCTTGTAATACCCTTTCTGGACTTTCTCCTTTCACTAATGTATCAATAGAAAGTCTTTTCCTTCTTTACTGTTCGTGCTAGTGTCTCTTCAGTTTGGGCCTTTGCGCCTTTGCCTTCCCTGCTTCCCTTAGGAAGTTTGATATGCCTTATCTTTGTCCCACTGCTTTCCCTTATATTTCCTGAAGTCACAGCCTTTGGCTCTGACCTTTCTGCTACTGTTTTTGAGAACCAAGTGGTTTCCTCCTTCTTTGGCTTTTGATTTTTCCCTAATACACTGGGATGTTGCTTCAAGTATTGCATCCTAATGCTTTCCCACTTTGCCGTACCCCCTCACCTGTGTTTCTTCTTGTCAGGGCTAGCTTAACTCTGTTGGCCATCTTATCAAAGTCAGCTCCTCTGAAGTCCCATATTTTTGCCTTGGAATGGGATGGGATGATTTAGTTCTAGTGGCCAAATTGAACCATACCATGTGATTATCACTGGCCCCAAGTGCCCTTCTACCTGGAGATCTGTGATCCTTTCCCCATTAGTCAGTACTAGGTCTAGGATAGCTCAGTCTCTTGTGGGTTGTTGTACCAGTTGTTTGAGGCTCTCCCTGCAGGAATCCACTATGTGTCTAGTTCTGGAAAATGTTCCTGCTGGTATTGACCAATCTGTATCTGGTATGCTGTAGTCTCCCATTATCAGAACCTCCTTTAGCTGTCATGTTTTGTATATCTTCTAACAGTAATGTGTCTATGTCCTCCCCTGGTATGGAGGCCTGTAGACAACCCCAGTTCATATGGTTGTCAAATTTCCTTTTTCAGGGTGACCCACAGTTCTTCTGGCTCCTTGTAGTATTCTAGATTTCTGTGGCTTTGATATTTTCATTGACATAAAGGCCACCCCTTTTGTACCTCGGTCTCTTCTGAACAGTACATTGCCGGGTACTGAAGTCTCCCAAGTGTGGTTACTGGTGAACCATGTCTCACTAATGGCTACTATGTCCATTTTAGCCTCTCTTTTCCTTACCTGGTGATGCAGATGAACTACAAACATGCTGAACTCCTGTTTGATCACTTGCTGAGGGGAGGGGTGTCTCCCTTTCAATGTATCGGGTACTGCACCCTCCCTATTTGCTAGTTTTGTTTAAATATTCTGCAAAACGTCAAGCTTCTGCCACAATGCACTGACTCCTCCTTAGTCAGATGCAGTCCATCAAATGTAAAGAACTTTCTCTCCCAAACTGTTGTCAGTTACCTACAAATCTGTGTCCTTTTTCCTGGCACTAGCTCTTGAGCCACATGTTTACATCCCTATCTCCCTTCTCTGACCTTCCGTCCATCTGCCTCCTCTCCCAGACTGGCAGGATCTCAGAGAAGGAGATGCTAGAATGAAATGGATGACAGTTTGTCTCCCAGCCTGGTCAGGTGTTCCTTGGTCTCCACAATTGACCAGTTGGTGGGATCATTAATCTTATGTGTACCAGGAAGTCAATGTTTTCTCCTGCTTCCTGCATGATTTTATCAATGCAGTCAGTGTCTCTCCACACTGATGTACCTGGGAGACATCTGACCATTACCCCTGGCTGAAGGTAGGTATCAACTTCCCAATCATGGAGTCTCCTATGATCAGAAGTGTTTTGGATATCCTTTTAGCTTTTTTTTGATTTGGTCCCTGTTTTGGGCGAGTTTTGTTGCACTAGCACCTGTGCTGCAGTGCCCTGCTCTGCAGTGTCTTCTGCCCTTTGTTTGATTTTGAGATAGAGCAGACACCTGTTTGTAGTGTTTATATGGTTTTTGTGGAGGTGATACGTTGGAGAGCACTGAGTGATGGAGCACCTGATTTGCCCCTCTTAACCACCTGCCAACCTCCCGGACCAACTACCATCTGTGGTTGAGGTGGTTCAACTGGTGTGAACCAGTAAAATCATTCAAACTGACAATGGTTTGAACCAGCTCTCCAAACTCCTCTCTCTTCTCAGATGCAAACACATTGAAGAAAAAGTTGTGACCAGTGGCACTGAGCTGAAGCCAGCACCATCTTTTAAATCACTCCTCCCAGCCTGGCCCCACCAAGGCCCCAGAACAAGTTTATTTAATGATTGCCTCCCCACTGACCTCAATCCATAATTTGGGATTGAGGCTCTCAATCTAACCAGGTTAACTTAGATTTACCTCTACCTCCTCATTCAACTTAAAAAAAATAAACGTCACTGGCTTACTGGCACTGAGACAGGAGCCAGCGACATGATAAAATCAATCAAATCAACTCCACCCACCCACAATCCCCCAAAGTACCTTAACTGAAATATTGTGGCCCACCCTTAACTCTCAATCCATAATTTGGGAGGGAGCTCTGCACAAGATTCCAGGCTAACACAATCATTTCCTTCAAGTGCACCCACTCCATTCCATTCACAAATAGTAGTATTCTCAGGAGCAATTGGCCATGTGTCCAGGAGGAGGGGTTGAGCAGCCAGTGTCTATGTTGATGCTAGGCAATGTGTGGGAGTAGTAGGGACAAGGTGACTGGGTTGGGAGGGTAGTCAACTGACTAGCCCTGGGAACTCTGGGGCTTTTTGACCATGCAAACTGTGAATGATTCAAACTGTTACAAATGATGACTGGTATGTTGAATGCTCACATAGTCCAACTTGAGGACATCCATATATCATAGCAACAATCATAGGTTTACATTTCATGGATAACTTGTGCAGGATGCTACGGATTTACAGGAGTGTAAAGAGCACATTTGTAAAGAGGTGTAAGTGGCCTGTAGCTTCTTGAACTCTCTTGCCACCAGCACAACATTGAAATTGCACTCAGTCACCAGGTATGGATGGCAGTTTAAATACTGAAATTTTATTTTATTTATTTATTTATTGAGTAAGATCGAATTACAATCCTTTGAGTTATAGACTCTTTTGCAAAGGCTCCACGTCAGATTACAGGGGTGGAGGGTAGACAAGTACAGAAGAGACATACATGAACAGGTAGTATTTACAGTTTCAGTTTTGACTATAATATACCTTAGGAGCAGGTAAACTGCTGTAGCTGAAGATGATGAGCAGCTTAGACACCGTGTCGATAGCTGGACTTGCTTGAGTCAGATAAAAGCAAGGACAAATTTAAAGCAGCAGCTCTATGTGATAATGACTTTACTGGTGATGACATTCTTACGCATTTCTGCATGAACCCAGAGAGTCCAACTATGAGGTAGATCTTCTGCATTCCGCTGGTTTTATTGTGTGTCTACATGTTCCATTCCTCTACATGTGATATATTCTCTTTCTTCAGTCTGCTGGTACTACTTCAGTGCCCACACCACTATCAGATTCTTATCACTGTCAAAATGACACACCAGTTTGAACCCCAAGGTATCCCATCAAAAACAGTGACTGAAATTGAGCAACTTGAATATGGGTGGTTCAGTTTCAGCGCTCGTCATTTAGCTACCCTGAAAGGGTAGCGCAGAACAAACAAAGGCGACCGGAAGAACAGGAGGAACAAAACAGGATAGAAGGTATGTGGGAGGTAGTGTGGCAAGAGGCTGCCAAGCTGGCTGTGTGATGTGGTGGTGAGGTGGCTGGTTACAATGGGGAGGTGCAGGGTTCAGGGTTGGGGAGGTGCAGTATTTTATGTTTTGCAGGCAGGAGTTTTTCTTTTTGTTTTTTACAAGTTTCTCCCTCCTGACATGGCACCCCACTGAGTTGATATCTTATTAAGGGTGGTGCGGGGCGATGTTCTGCAATGCCCCCGCCGCCAGGAGGTGGGGGTGTGGGCACAGCCCCCAGCATAAAAACATTTTTTTTGCCTGTGTGTCTTTGCTGGGAGTGTACATTGCTATTTTGGTTTTTCAATGATGTATACTCGCTATAACAGCGATTGCCATTTTGACATAGAACCCTAACCAGGTATAGTCATTTCCTTTTAGTTTTAAAGGAGCATACTGCTTTTGTCTGTTTTGTGCAAACCTTCTTCTCTTACCTTAAAATAATACTGTTGAACTGATCAGGTCATGGTATTGCACCTATATGAATATACAGTAAAGTAAGGGTGGGTGGTGGAACAGATGCAGGAGAAAATGAAGCCAGTGGTTTACAATCCTTTTCAGGGCAGCATATCCAAAGCTCCTGTGTAACATTAGTTTCTGGAAGTGAGTTACTTGTACCTCTCATTTTACTGTATCTCATTTTTGGTTCTGATTCTGGTTTTGATTGGCCCAGCCTGACCCATCAGAATCAGAAAAGCCAACCTGCTCATCCCATTAGGGATTCCGATTAAGATGCAGAGACACACATTGTGGAAGGAATTCGCTAAGATCAATTAAAGCTAATACAATTTCAGAATATCATTATTGAACGTAAATCTACTGTATCTCCTCAAATAAATTGTGTATTCATGATTGGTTAACGATTGCAATATTTCAATCAATCACAGGCTATACTCTTCTAAATAAAAGAGTCAACAACTACAAATATTACAAAAGGAAAAGCATCACATTCCTGCACTTTCCTGCTCCCCGTCTCTGTCAACCCCAACTCTTGACTTCTCTGCCCATATCTTCAGATCCCCTCCTGCTTGACCCTCCACATTTCTAGACAAATTATGTCCATGTCCCCATTTGATGCTGTATCCTATAGCACTGTCACTTTTCCCCAACAAGCACTTTTTCACTTGGTTGCATTCTTGCACGTTTATCCACATGCCAATTACATTGAACCATGCAGCTGTTCACCTACCTAGCCACAACATTGCTACTGCACCTGCTACGATTGGCTATGTAACCACACTCTGATGTTTTACGATTTTCATTTTACTCTTCTGTACTCTTATTTCCCTCTGCCTCAGGTCACACCTGAAAATGAGCCTCTACTCATTGTGCCTCTCCCAGTTAACAATTTTTAAATAAAAATAATATAGAAGAAGACTAATGGCATTATTGTTCTTGCAACTGCTGGCCTAAAGCATCATTTGAATTTCTTTTGTGAATTATAATGGATTTAAAACTTAAATGTGTCCAAAGGTGTTCATAAAACTGCTCCTCACTTCTGTGCATACTTGCATACTGTAAAAGTAACGCAAGTCAATTAAGTTTATATAATATCAAGGTAAATGGTATGTTGTTGGAGACAGAATTATTGCTGTCTTGTACATAATTCATTCTGTTATCAACCTTAGTCTGCTTGTTGTGTTCAGTTTCTGCATGTAGAGGTTTATCAAATCAAATCAATCTTTATTTGTTTAAAGACGCCTTTCCTACAATCAAAGCACCTGTACATAAATTATAATCCATCAATAAAACATATCAAAACCATAAATGTAGAATAATAATCAATCAATAAACAAAGAATCACTGATAACATTTACTTAGGCGACACTATATTAAACTTCTTCTAAAATGCCAGGCAAAAAGTATGTCTCGAGTTCTGCCTTAAAACTTGGGATGGTCAGAAGTCCCTTATCTGATGAGGTGAGAATTCCACAGGGTTGGGGCCATAAAAGCAAAAGAACGGGCCCCAGATGTTTGAAGTCGCACCCTGGGAATCTGTAGCAATCCTCATCGGTGGATCGAAGCAGTCGAGAGGGGCAGTAGAGAGAAAGGAGATCTTGCAGGTAACGGGTCCCTGATTGTGTAGGGGCTTTCTAGGTCAGCAAACTGACCTTGAAGCAGATACTATCGCACTGGCAGCCAGTGCAGTCTGCTGTGGAGCACAGGCGTTATGTGACTGGTCCTAGACGTATCAGTCAAAAGCCTAGCAGCCACATTCCGCACCAACTGCAGGCGATGGATATAAACCCTGGTAGCCCTAGGTACAGGGTGTTGCAGTAGTCAAGGTGAGTGGTCATGAAGATGTGGACCAATGTAGGAAGATCAACAAAAGAACCAAGTGTTTCACCTGGGCAATATTCCTCAAATGGTAAAAGAGGTCTTGACAATGGCTGACACCTGAGAGTTCAAGGTCAAGCCGTCGTCAAAAATAACACCCAGGTTCTGCACCGGTCTGAGGTGGTTAGCTGGACACCCTCAAGTCAAAGACCAGAGGGTTGTCCTGCCAACAGACCCACCTTCCATGATCAGGGTCCACCACCAACACCTCAGTATTATCAGGGTTCAACCTCAGCCAACTAGAACTCATCCAGTCTTGGATCTCAGATAAGCAGTTGTTAAACACCATAAGAACATCTCCCTAATCGGTACAAAGGACATGTACAGCTGAGTATCACTTGCATTAGGAGTGAAAACTCAGCCCCTACTGCCTAATAATGTCTCCCAATGGCAGCATGTACACAGCAAACAACATGGGTGCAAATGGAGCCCTCGGCACCCACAGGACAGGAAGAGAGGATCAGAGGAATAAATTCCTGAGACCACTCTCTGTGTCCTGCCCTCAAGGAGATTGAAACCACCTGAAGATGATACCCAACAGTTCACAGATGAGCCGCAGGCACTCCAATAGCACACCATGGTCCACAGTGTCAAATGCCGCATGAGATCAAGGAGGACCAAGATGGAACAGGTCCTCAGATCTCTCGCTATTTGGAGATCATAGCACCGAACAAGGGCTGGCTCGGTGCTATGCCTCTTCCTAAATCCAGACTGGAGAAAATCATAGACATTGTGGATAGATAAATGATCATCCAGCTGCTGCAAAACCACCTTCTCAATAACCTTACCTTCAAAGGGCAGGTTAGAGACCAGTCTGTGGTTAGCAAGATTATCTGGATCAAGGGAGGTTTTTCAGAAGTGGTCATATGACTGCTTCCTTAAGGGCATCTGGAAATATCCCCTCTCCAATGATTGCCAGACTATCTCAGCCAGGACCAGGCTGATTTTCTCCACGCATCTCACAAGAGACACGTTGGGCCCGGATCCAAACTACAGCTGGTTGGCGCAAAGTCTGAATGATCCTCACAATGTCCATGATATCCGGTCAGCCAAGGTGAGATCAGACAAGCCAGGTGCTCACAACCTCCCACCGACCTCCACCGCACTTGGGGGCTGGACGGATACCGACCTGATGGTGACAACCTTATCCATGAAAAATTGAGCAAACTCCTCACATCTTTCTTGTGACAATGCTCCACTGGACTGCAGACAGATTGGATTGCACAATCTGTCTATGGTTTGGCAGAGCTGAGCTGGTTGACTCTGCGCAGCAGTAATCTCCCTGGACAGGAATTCTGCCTTCTCATAGGTGATCGTCAATTGATAGACAACATAATGATCCACCAATCTAAGCCTGTCAACCTCCAAGCCCAACTTCTGCCAAGCCCTCTAGCCTTGACCCTCTCCTCAACTCCTTCAAGGTCCCATCAAACCATGGGGACCTTGCAAAAGAGTGAGTGGTCGAACATGAACGCAGAGAAATCCCAGAGCACCTGTTGCTTCCCTATTATAGGCAAGCACAAAGTCCCGTGGATCCAAGCATTCACTCGATAAGCTCGACAGGTCCAGCACTGCCATTAGGCCATCTGGAGTCACCCCCTCAAAAGGCGGTATGGACCATCTCCATAGGGACAGGCCCTTTAGGGGAGCCCTGAAACTGAACCTTATGGTGTGATGGTCAGACCAACTGACTGGTTTCACCACTAGATCAGAGACCATCCCCAGAAGAAACACTAAATCCAATGAATGACCACCAATGTGCGTTGAAGAGGAAATAACCTGTGTGAGGCCCAGCATAGTCATTAGCTGGAGGAGATCTTGCCCAAGTGTGAGAGTTCATCATCGCAGGCATTGAAATCTCCCAAAATTAACCATCTGGGGATCCCAACACCGTGTCGACAATGAAGTCCAGTCATCTACTGTAGGAATTCTTTCCCATCTCCTGGTGGAGGCTAGATGAGCAGAATCACACACCTCACACCTGCACCCATGATGTATTCAAATGATTTAGTAGACCTGCTACAGCACATCCACAGGCCCAATTTGGTATTAAAAGAAATGGCTACACCTCCGCCCCTATGATCTACCTTGGGCGGTGTATCACCGAATACCCTGCTGGAACAGCTGAAGCCAATATAGGGCCAGCATTTTCATCTAGCCAGGTCTCAGTGATGCACGCCAGGTCAGATGTCCCAACAAGATCTGCTATTATAGCAGTCTTGTTATGATAGATCTGGCCTTGCACAACACCACCTGAGTAGGATAAGCCAACACCACCAGAGTAGGATGAGCTATTGAGGAAGACTGCGCAACCTGTCTGCATACAGCAGAGCCCTTGGGTATGGAAACCAGACAGGGCGAACCCTATTCTGGTCCCATTTTGCCCCAGGGTGTCTTCTGTGTTTACAGCCAACCTAAGGCCTTCTGGTTGTTTTGTTCAGTCTCCTGTATTTAGAGGTTTACAGCCAACATAAGGTCTTTAGTGAATAACCATAGGGCCATCTATTTAAGTTATATTCAGAATATTATTCAAGAATTGACAGATAATGGGTTTCTTGATATGGGGATTGTGTTATAAACATTTATAATAATTAAGTTGCTCTTTAATGACATATTGGGGAAGATTGAACATTATAGTGGAAAAATCCTTAGAGAGACACAACTGCAAGATAAAGCTATGATCATAGTATAATTTCTGTGGCGAGTCACTGATTAATTCCAATACTCCTTCATTACCCATGTCTGCCAGCACCAGGGGAGTGATAAATAAGCATATAGTTAAAGAGACATCAGGCAATTAAAAGTCTGCCATACTGCCCTTCCCAAGGCTATGAGGACTACTAGAAAAGTTTTTGGGTGAAAATACTGTTCACAATCCCAGTTGACAGAAACCATTCCACGAACACCACATAATTCTACAGTATCATCATAGCCAATGCAACTTGTTCACCTCTAACTACAACTCACTTAAAGCAGCAGTGCAATGAAAATGAGTTAAAATTTGACCCACTTTTTTCTTCCTAACTGATGCCAGATGTCTTCCAGTTTATTTTGTTGGTAACATTTTCAATTTTCATTATCATTTAAGAATTTTATGATAGTTTTAAAATAATTATTTCTCAAGAAAAAAGATGCCTGCCTCATTTTATGTAGAAATAATATGGAGGACCGAGGAGGGTAAGAGTCCAGACACAAATGCAAATGCATAGCACACAGCATAGGAAGCATCCAGAAAACCCAAGTCAACAGTTCTACCAATATTTTTCATAACCGTAGCAGAAAATTCACTATTTGGAATACGTTTTCGTTGTACTGCTGCTTTAAGATGGGGAAATTTTAATATCAATTAATATTATTTGGGTTTAATATTAGTATTTAACCTCAGTATTGGGAGTAAAGATTAGTACTCAGGGGATTAATGGCCCTAGAGATGTTATTTTACAGCCCTTTTCTTCAGTTCATTCGGTCCGGGACAACGAGATACTGTATTGTAATTGAAATGCCGCTTTTCTCTGACAGATGGCAAAATTAAAATACGCATTAGTTTTTCTTGTTTATTGGTTTCACTTCCCAGAAAAGATATGTAAGAGGACATGACACTAAATACCCTATCTAATATTACATTATGTTTTATGTGGAAAGAATCATTAAATTGTAAATTGCACATAAACTATTGCAGGATAGGGCCCTAAGGTATATCAGAACTTGAATCTTCATAAATGTATGCAAAAGCTGTGGATTATAACACTAAAAACTGAGTTCCCAAAACAGCATATAAAAGACAACAGTTAACTGATCTTTAAAACCCTGGGAACAAAGTCTAGATTATGTTATTGAGGACATACATATCCAATACTGTCAGAAAGCTGTGCAGTTAAGGGCAAAATCTGTTTCTGGGAAAACAAACAACTTTATAGCAGTTTACTATGTATTTCATCCTGAAAAGAATTCTACTCTGGGAAACTAAACCCCTAGTATACACACTCACCAAAGCAACATGCTAAATGTATATATCTATATTTATTTTATTTAGTGTTTGATTACTGGTTAAGTGCACTAGACAACAATATGCTTATTTTCAGTCACGACCTGTCAGAATACATATTAGTATAGCCAGGTAGTGTATATATTTATATACCAGGTGTGAAAACAAATTTGCCAAGATAAACATTTTATTTTGGCAACATGAACAAAATAATACTCAGAGAAGGGCCAGGAGAAGGAGTAAGCTGGCACCAGGCAATAACAATATGTGCTTGGAAGTAAGCCAGACTGAAAGCACTAGTAGAAAGGCAGCAGACACATGTTTGTACAGCAGAAGGTTTCTAAGCGTGTACAAAGGGTGTGAGAAAGGTTAAAATAGTAACGACACAAATCCTGGGGCTGAGAGTGCTACCATCTTTCACCCTTATGCAGCAACAGCAAATTCCTCAGTATGCAACAGAAGCACAACATCCATAATGTTCTCCCAGCTCAGTTCTCCCACTTGCTTTGTCCTTCCAGCAGTCACAAAGTACCCTTAAGAGGAGTGGAGGGTTTTTTTTGTTTGTTTTTAATATGTTGGTAAGTTGGTAGGTCCACTAAGCCAAAGGCCCTGTTTTCAGGGGTGACTTGGGAACACTGGGGAGGTTAAATGACTTACTCAGGGTAACACAGTATGCAACTGGAGGTTGTGGGAATCAAACCTAGGTCTGCTGTATGTACCAAGCTCATTCACAGCTCATTACTCTAACCTCTAGGCTATAATGCCAGTGCTGGTGCTAAAATGTATTCCACAGATACAGCCAACCAGTACTATAAAACATGTTCTTTTGTCTCTGTCATCCAGTTGAGCTATCGGATGTTACTGAGGAGCATGGAGGGATCAAAGACCACTGCCATGCTACTTTTGGTTAAGGGACTGGGGTAGCAGAAGGGAGGCAGAGATGGGCCACAGTATACATCGAGTAATGGTTGGCTAATTAGGTGGGTGGCAGGATGGCCAAATATTCATTTAGAAATGTAATTTTATCAGGTAAATGGGGTATAGGAATTAAAGCAAACTTACATACACATTACATGAACTGCATCAGTTGCAGCAGCAATGAATAGTGTTTTTACCTTGATACCTGGATCTGTGTGTGAGCCTGAGCATCCCACACTAGACCCAGCTGAGAGACAGGGGTTCCCTGATGAGGAACATTTAGCTTCCAATGAGGATGAGTACTGGCCACACCACATTTGTGCATCCGTGGCTAGCTGATCATGGAGTGGTACTGACAGTGACTGCAAAGTCAATTACTTGCTTACCCTCCAGGCCAGGGAAAGGGTGTAACTATGCGGTCTGTGAGCATCAGGATCGGTGACATGTGGCAGTGGGACAGGAATGTGACAGTAATACATAGAAAAGAGAAATTAAAAAATATACAGTACACATTATACCATGGCCCAGGGAGTGGGACTTAGCCCCATCCCCACCCCTCCCGGTTCACTGCAAGAAATGAGGATTGTATTATGGGCCCTAGTTGGGTTGATGGTACAGTATCACCGTAGCTGGGCTTAATTTGAGGGCTGAAGAGGTTTTAGTTTACAGGGTAGGTTTGATTTTGGGGTTGAGAGCTGGATAGCAACTCTAAATGAATAGACAGTCACTATTCAATTCAGTTTGACCGAAATGGCTAGAGGGTTGTTGGATACAAGAGTACCCACTTTTCGCACTCTTTCAGTTGCAGCTGCTATTGAGTCTATTCAAAACCATGCAGATGCTGTCTGCAAAGCCTACCATACATGAGTAATATATAGGAATGGGCAGATAGCCGACCTGATAAATCAAACTGGTCAGAGTTTTGATTTTTCTGATCCGATCCAATGAGATACCTCTTTAGAATCGGGTCAGATCATTTGAGACAACAGAGTAGTGATCCTATTTCAGGCTTTGCTGTCCCCAGCCTGATCTCTTATGCAGCCCCAGGCTCCTGGTTCTTTCTGTTGTCCACTGCCCCTTTCCATCATTTATTCTGGACGTGTCCGCAGGAGGGTAGGTGGGCTAAGTTTGCCATTTTTCACAGTTCACTCCATCATGGTTTAATTTACCTCTTCCCTCCTCCATAATTCCTGTAATTCAAGTTCTTTTTTTAACCTATGGAATTCTCTGACTTAAACAGTCATTACTAATATATAACCCTCCATTCATTAATAATAGCTGGTGTAGCTGTAAGAAGGAGTATCAGGTGTAAAACAGCATTAGCATGGTTCATTCTAGGACTCAGCATTTTCATATAGCCATTGTCTCCATCCAGCATAGAAGATCAGCCAACCAATAGTGTCCATTTCTTGGATTATAGGAATCCCAAAGTAAGTTGGTGCTAAGCAGAGAATGGCTGTATCACACTAATGAGTCCTAAAGTGGATAAAACACATGTCTGTGATTTGTTGTCTCAGCCTTTGTGGATTTCTCATAAGGCCTTAGTTCACCTTACAGTCATGCTTAAAGAGAAATGCACTATTATTAATCCATGGTCATTGCATATATTACCCATGATGATGATGTATTATATTAGGAGATATGGGTAATTCTGTTTTTTAAAATGTGCCATTGTTGCCTATATTTAGCCTTTTTCCCCAGTACTTTGTGTTGAGGTTTCTTTTGGGTGTGTAAATTGCTCTCAGATGCTGCCAGCCACGTATCTTGTTTTGCCTTTATTACATGAGCATCATAATACAATAAAATGTTTATAATAAAATAATATTAGTGTAATAAAATGCAACAAACTATACATCCTGAAGGGGGTGATGGTCTGTGCTGTCTGTCTAGCATTACTGTTACCACCACTGTTTTTCCTAGAGATATTATGCTGAGATGCCTTTCACCATTTCATCTCCTGCCACTGACGCTGTTACTGACTCAAGTCTTCTACGCCAGACAGTTCTTGTGTCTGTAACTACTGTTATCCCCACTGTTGTCTTTTTGCTTTGTGGTATGCTGCTGCCTGCCATGTTGTTATCCAGTCATCATCATGGGAGTCTTATTCTGCTGCCTTGTCATGATTTTGAGGTTTTCAATTAAATAAAAATATTACACAATGAAATAAGAGATGCTGAGTGAAATAAACAAATTGTAGTCAAATACGCTCAACAGGGATGGTACTGTGGTGCTTCCCAGCTCCACTACTGATGCCATCACTGTCTTTTTCCTTAGAGTGTTTCCTGTTCTCCTATTGTTGCTTTTGTTACTCTTTTGACACTTGATTCTCCTATCCACAAAGTTGTGTTGGATGATTTATCCCTTGTGCATTTTGTTACCTGTCGCTCATGTATCTTGTCTGTATGTGGCACTTGCAGCTTATCATGTTTTTTCACAGCATGGTGCCATTTTTGCATGCTACAAGCAGTTTAAACTTTAAAACCACTGTTCTCCTTCATTTCCCTAAAACAAAATATTTGAAAAGTCAGTTGAGATGCAATAACCTTTTGAAACTTTTGAGGGTTTGAGTCAAACCAAAATGTACCTGAAGCAAAAGAGGTTATGACATCTCTAATGCAAATAAAATAATGAATACTGGTTCTGGAAAGGAATATGAAAGCCTTATAAGGTTGTTTCAATGTGTTTTATGAATCTGGCAAACTTAAACATCTGACTAGATCATCAATATTTGATCTGTGGTTCATTAGGCATCTCCTTATTGACTTTCTTCATTAATACTCCTACAAGCTATTATATTTTTTGTAGAAATTATTAAATGATTATCTCTTATTAAATGAGTTTCACAGATTCCAGTGAAACGGAGATATTTATGTCCCCTAAAATGTTTAGGTTCATTAAGTCTTCTCATTTTATTCTTTATCCATTTCATTCTGCATTTGCAAAGACTCATGGTATGTTCATTAAATATTACAATTTCCAGTACTCACTCAGTCTTACTGAAACCTTTAATGCTTATTTTGTCGATCATTAGATAATGTCATTAGTATATGGTTTTATCATTAAAAGTTTTGTTAATTACCTTGGCAAAAATTAAATATGTATTTTCTCTAGCAGCTAGTTTCAAGCCATGATTCTGTTACCATAAAATAGTGACGGCCCTGTTAGTTTACAGCAAAAAGGATATGGTATCAAGCAATACAAATTCAGGTGGGGTGCAGCATGTGTCATGTATATACATAACCATGTATATGGTTATGTGAAACTTCTTTTAGCCATTTTAGCTGTTTTAGTCATTCACATTAGAAGTTTTAGAAGTAGTATTGTGACATGTCAGCCTGATATTTAACACCACATTGTTAGAAGTTCACTGGGATATTCAGCACAGCTATTTGCATGCAAGTTTGCCTACTAGCTTCAAAGTGATCATTTGGCCATCCAGTATTGCCTTTTTCTACAGCAACAATATCAAATCATGAGGTACTCCCTAGGGCTCTTAGTGCTCCTTTGTAATGTGGTACAGGACTTGAAGAGATTCTGTTTGAGTTAGAGTTGCACAGATTATTGAAAGAGTATTAACTTCACCATTTATACCCCAGCACATTCCTGGGTTCAAGTTCAAGTTTATTGCAGGAAAACTCCATTGAACAAGCTCATTAACAATGAGGTCATGAGGAAGGTATACAGGCAAAGGAAATTACATACATCAAATCTTGGTACATAAAAGTTTATGGTACATGTGGTATATAGTGCTCAAAATAAGACATAAAATGTAATATTTATAAACATAACCTGGAAAAATCATTAAAAGTAGAGAAACTACAGTCAAAAAGTTGTAACAAGAGCAATAGGATGCATAAGGTGAAAGGAGAGTATGATAGGTGCAAAGGGAGTGGCGAGGGAGAAGAGAGGGAGGATCTTGTGAGGGAGGGAGGAGGAGGAGGAGGAGGAGGAGAAGGAAAAGGAGGAAAAGTGCAGAGGAATATTAAAGTAAGGATGACTGAAATAATGAGTAAAGGGAGGGTGGGAAGGAAAAGGAGAGGTAAGTAGAATTAGAAAGTAGAAGAATTTAAGAGAGGAACTCAGTTGATATAAAAGTCAATGGTCAAGTAAGGACTAGGAACAGTCACAGGCATTTTTAATTTGGTCACAGCAAAGGTTTTAAGAGATTGACACAATGGTTATCCAGTGTTAACCTTATTTTTATTTATTTTATTTATTTATGACTATATTAACTGGGTAGGTGCACTGATCCCACGGACCATTTCAGGCACGACCGGGCCACGTGGTGGCACAAGAGTAGAACATCAAAATAACAAGAACATAACAGAAGAGCAGGTAATACATAGTGAAAAGGTTACAGTAGTACATTTGTAAATACACAAAGTGGCAGTAGTTGGAAGGACACAAAAAATAAAGCAAAGTGATACTGTCTAAGTAAGTAAGAGAACCTACTAGGCTAAGCAGAGCAGTGCTGGTGAAAAGGAGCTGTCAAGGACCAGGGGTTCGCTTGAGGCATCCCAGAGGCTAGGAAGAAATGAACAGGAGGAAGGGAGTTAGGTGGGTGTGGGGATGGGTGGGAAAAGGGGTGGGAGCACAGGGGAGGGTGGAACAGTAGTTAAGCAGGAAGGGGTGGGGGCTGGTCAGGAAAGCAGTTTCAAAAGGAGGCAGGATCTAGTAGACCAACCAAACAGACAGGGAGCAAGGGAGATCCTCAAGAGGGGCTTGGCAGGATCAGGACAAGGTGGAGAGAAGTTTCAGCTGGCGTTTAAAGGAAAGGGAGAGGGGGAGAGAGCAGAGAGCAGAGGGAAGATTGTTCCAGACAAAGGGGATGATAGGTGAAAGTGGATTGTCCAGCAGTGGGGGTGGGGTGGGAGGAAGGAGAAGCTGCATGAGTCTCTAGAACAAAAGCATAAGAGGCAGAGGGAATGGAAGAGAGGTGGCAGCAGAGGTGAGAAGGAAGAGACCCAAGCTGTATTTGGAGATGATAGACAGCGAGTTTGCTGATGTGAAGGGATTAGAGAAGATCCCTCAGGGGCACATTTTCTGGATTAGTTTTGCTTACTGATTTGCTATTATCCTGGTTTTGTCTGTGAGAACCATGTGAGCCACAGATAAACAATAAGCCAGGGTATGCTTTTAACAAGCATTTGTCAATGCCGAATGTTGATTATGTTGGTGTGTTGAGCTCGCCTCACTGCCCCTCTGTCACTCACTCTGTCTGTGTCTCCTGTGCTGCAGGTTGCTCTTTTGACTGGGCTCCTGCCTGCATTGGCACCTTGTTCTGCCCAGCAAGAAATCCACAGCTGTCCCGACAGAGCTCGCTGGGGTGCTCCCCCTCTCTCACTCGCTCATTCTGGTTCTCCTGGCGCTGCCCTTTTGTACTGGACCCTGCCTCTGTTGGTGGCTTTTTCTGCCCATAAAGAAATCTGCAGCAGTCCTGACACAGGTCTGTTGAGCCTGCTGACTCCCCTCTCTCACTCGCTCATTCTGTTTCTGCCGGTGCTGCAGGCTGCCCTTTTCTATTGGGCTCCTGCCTGCCATTGGCACCTTCATCTGCCCACAAAGAAATTTGCAGCAGTTACAATACAGCTCCAGATTGAGCTCGCTCCTCCCCTCTCACTCGTTCATTCTGGTATTCTGCCACTGCAGACTGCCCTTTATACAGGGCCCCTGCATGCATTGCTGCTTTTTCTGCCCACAAACAAATCTGCAGCAGTCCCAACAGAGCTCCATTGAGCTCACTCACTCCCTCCCTCATTCGCTTGTCTCTGTGTCTCCTGCCACTGCAGGCTGCCCTTTTACTGGGCTTCTGCCTGCATTAGCAGCTTGTTCTGGCCAGAAAGAAATCTGAAGCAGTCCCAACACAGCTCCATTGAGCTCGCTACTCCCCTCTGTCACTCACTCATTCCGTTTCTGCCGGCACTGCAAGCTGGCCTTTTGTACTGGGCTCCTGCCTGCATTGCGCATTTTGCACACAAAGAAATCCATAGTCACAGTACAGCTCCGTTGAGCTTACTCACTACCACGCATGTCACTCACTCATTCTGTGTCTCTTGGTGCTGCAGGCTGCGCTTGTGTACAGGGCTCCTGGCTGCTTTGGCACCTTTGTCTATCCACAAAGAAATCGCAGCTGTCCCGACAGAGCTCCACTGAGTTCACTCAGTCTCCCTCTGTCTGCAGCTTATTCTGTTTGTCCTGGCACTGCAAGCAGCCCTTTGTGCAGGGGCTCCTGCCTGCACTGGGGCCTTTTTCTGCCCACAAAGAAATCCACAGCAGTCTTGATAGAGCTCCGTTGAGCTCACTCAGTCCCCTGTCTCATTCACTGTACTGTTTCTCCCACCGCTGCAGCCTGGCCTTTCTACTGGGCCCTGCTTGCTTTGATGCCTTTTTCTGTCCACAAAGAAATCTGCAGCAGTCCCTGACGGCGCTCTGCTGGATTGGCCCTCCCCTCCTCACTAGCTCTCTCGTTCTGTTTCTCCCAGTGCTGTAGGCTGCCATTTTGTACTGGGCTCTTGCACTGGGACCTTTTTCTGCCCACAAACAAATCTGCAGCAGTCCCAATGGAGCTCAGTTGAGCTCGGTCACTCCCTCTCTCACTCGTTCGATCTTAATCTGTCCCAAACACTGATTTCCCACAGTGACCATGCTATTCTGCAGCAGGAGTACAAAAACATATTTTGCCAGGATGTGAAAAATTACAGCTGTACTGTTCATAAGAGGTATGAAAACTGCCACTGTTGAAATTGTGGCGTGAAAATATTACAAATTTGTCGAATTTACAAGGGTGCATGGAACAGTTCAACGCACACTTGTAACAGTCATGTTATGGAGTTTCGCCACCAAATTTTCAATGCAGGGCTTTTAGGACCTCTGCTCATGAACAGAGCCACTGTCATTTTTAATCTGTCCCAAATATTGATTTCCACAGCGACCATGTTATTCTGTACCGCAACTGTGAAACCACATTTCAGTCAGGATGTGAAAAATGACAGCTGTACTGCTCATAAGAAGGTGTGAAAAATGCCACTATTGAAGATCTGGCATGACAATATTACAAATCTGCGAAGTTACAAGGGTGTGTGGTGTGCAGCACACACTTGTAACAATCATTTGATGGGCTATCATCACAAAATTTTCAACATAGGCATTTTAGGACCTCTGCTCATGAACAGTATCACTGTCATTTTCTTAATCTGTCCCAGACAGTGATTTCCCACAGCGACCGCTCTATTCTGTGCTGGAAGTGTGAAACCACATTTCGACCAGGATGGGGAAAATGACAGCTCGCTGTTCATAAGTAGGTGTGGAAAATGGCAATGTTGAAAATCTAGGGTGAAAATATTATAAACTCGTGAAGGTACGAGTGTGCTGCGGCAAGCTGCACAATGCACACTCATAAGACAGTAATTTTATGGAGATCATTACCAAATTTTCAACATAGCCATTTCAGGACCTCTACTCATGAACAGTGTCACTGTCATTTTCTTAATCTGTCCAGAACACTGATTTCCGACAGTGACAGCTTATTCTGCACTGCAAGTGCGAAAACACATTTCTGCCAGGATGTGAACAATGACTGCTGTACTACTCACAGGAGGTGTGACAAAATGCCAATTTTGAAAATCTGGCTTGAAAATATTGCAAATTCATGAAGTTACAAGTGTGTGAGTAACTGCGCAACGCACGCCATAAAACAGTCATTTTTTGGATTTTTTCCACCAAATTTGCAACATAGGTTTTTGAGAGACCACCTCATGAAAACTGGCACTGTCATTTCATTAATCAGCCCTGAAAGGTGATTCTGCACTGTGACCACGAAATCACCTTCGGGCTGATTAATGCCATGATAGCTCAAGAATTCATGAGGAGGGGTCCCAAAACCCCATGTTGAAAATTTGGTGAAAAAATTCCCAAAATGCCCACGATATATACTAAAAGTTGGAAAAACCCTATTTATTACATTATACAGCTTACCGTCATTTCCTCAGTTCACGGTCAGTTTTGAAGAGTGCAGATATGTTCGGTCCACCGAAGATCATCGCCGAGCTCGGAGGTAAAGTATGGATTGAGGGGTGTGGGAAGGCAGAGTGCACAGTGGGTGGAGTCTGGTGGAGGTGGAGGGGCCGGGAGACTACGAGGAACCATTTCCTTTTGCAGGTTAAAAAAAAGACTTTGCGGGGCCGTTTTTTATCTACAGGGCGGTGGGCTCCCAGCGTGCCACCAGGGTCTTGCTTTTGGGGCAGCTGTAGCCAATGGGGATTGGGCACCCCCGCCAGCAAACAGCAAAAGGGTTTTTTTTCTGCCGACAGGGATTGGGTACCTCGCCGCAAACAACAAAGGGGGCGGATTTCTTTGTGCCGACGGGATTGGGGCATCCCATCGGTAGACAATGAAATGGGGTGATATTATGCCAACGGGAGTGGGCTCTCTGGTCGGCAGAATAAACATGGTGGAGGGGGTACATTGCTGAGAACATGGCAGCTAGCCGCCACCATGTTCACAAACAATATCAGGGTTCCTACATCCCACCGTGATAATGACGGGTCGCTCCCTCATTGCAGCGGATGGCTGACACTGCAATGACGAGGCGGCCCTGATTGCAGCGGTTGATTTGTCAAGTTGGTGCAAACATTCAAAACTTGCGTCACCAGCAGCCTGCAATGAAATTGGGGAACGGGATAAGTTTTGCAGGCTGTGGGGGCATTGGCCACAATAGTGTTGCACCTCCACAGCCTGCTTCTGAGCAAGTTGTACATATGTTTCTTGCGCTGTGCACAATCAACATAAAAAAAACACAGTACTTATTTTGCTATTGCATTCTTTTGCCAGTAGATGGCACTGTTTTAGTTCTATGTGGTCTGTTTGTTGCTGCAGGCCCATGTATAGCCTACAACATAGAAATATAGACTTTGATGGCAGATAGGACCACTGGCCCACCCAGTCTGCCCATTTCCCTACCTACTGGATAAGCTGCAGATTCTAGTTAACCAACAGCCTACTTCCTGCCACCCCCACTACAATTGCCTTGTGTCTGTCCCATGCATGTTTGAATTCTCCCACTGTTTTAGCCCCAACAACCTCCCCAGAAAGGCAGTTCCACGATCCACCACTCTCTCCATGAAAAAGATTTCCTCACATTACCTCTTGAGCCGTCCCCTCTATCTTTAAATTGTGTCCCCTTGTTCTTACACATCTCTTTTCTGAAAGATGCTACCCTCCTGGACTTTGTTGATTCCCTGAGGTACTTGAATGTTTCTATCATGTCCACCCATCCCTCCTTTCATCAAGGGTATACATATTAAACTCTCTCAGTCTCTCTTCATATGATTTCTGATGCAGACCCTGCACCATTTTAGTTGCCCTCCTCTGGACTGCTTCCATCTTGTGTATGTCCTTGCGTAGATGAGGTCTCCAAAACTGCACACAGTACTCCAGATGAGGTCTCATCAACTGTCTGTACAGAGGGATAACCACTTCCTTTTTTCTACTTGTGATGCCTTCCTATGCATCCCAGTATCTCCCTGGCTCTCCTTACTGACTTCTCACATTGCTTACCCACCTTTAGGTCGTCTGATATGACTACCCCCAAGTCCTGTTCCATTTTGCTGTTGTTAGTACCTCCCTGCTATTGTGTACTCTTCTCCTGGGTTTTGTTTCCCAGGTGCATTACTTGCACTTCTTTGCATTGAATCTAAGTTGCCATACATTTGACCATTCCTCCAACCTTGCCAAGTCCCTTCTCATCCTTTCTACACCCTTGTGTATCAACTCTGTTACAGATCTTTGTATCATCTGCAAAGAGGCATACCTTTCCTCCAGACCCTCTGCAATGTCACCTATAAAGATGTTAAAGAGGACTGGACCCAGTACTGAGCCCTGAGGTACTCCATTAGTGACCCCCTTTTCTTGAATGTGTTCCACTTACTATTACCTTCTGTGTTCTTTCTTCATCCCTCCTCATGTTTATCTCCTTTATGGCTGGAGATGCATACACCTGTCCCTACTCCTCAACCTCCTTTTAACTTTTCCCAACTGAATAGCTTGATGGGGTGGGCAGACACATGAAGTGACTTAAAGTTAGAGCAGGTAGGTAGAAGCAGGCAGGATTTGGGAAACACAGACTGGAGAATGCTGCAAAGATGTGCAAAGAATATGGTTAAGCTAGAAGTTAGAGTGCCTGCCTTTAAAGTGTTACTGGATCTGGGTTTAGTCAATGGTTTAGGTGTTAGCCCATTCAGAGCATGGAAAAGTCATGGTCAGTAGTAAAATGTTGGCCTGATCGAACTTCGAAAGACTTGGTTGGTGGGTAAAATCTAATGTAAGCCTGTTTTAGACCTTGATGTAAGGCCATGGTTGGCAGTGTGGGTGGGAAATATTTTTTAGCTGCTTACAGTGGAAGTGACTGGAGCCTGTGGAGGGAGCTGTATTATGACTGAACTAAGAAGGAAGAGATTAATCGAGCCATTAACAGAAATGGACAGTAGAGAAGGCATGCTGTTACAAGTAATGCCAGGGCAGCCATGTCTTGAAGGGCATCTGCAGTAAGGACTGGCAAAAGATTTCTTGTGAATAAAACATCTGTTTGCAGGGACCTTTTTATTTTACTGTGGCTAGGTGCTGGGATAGCACCAAGCAAACAAGCATTTCTCAATGCCGAATGTTTGCTTGCTGGTATTAGCATTGGAAATGAGTTAGACACATGCAGAGTAGGAAGAGCAGTGAAGTATTGAACTTCACACAAACCCCACCTCCACCCTGCAGAGATGACAGGCAATGGGTATGCATTTGGGTTGTCACCACAACATTTATGCCATTTCATCTCACCCTTTCCTGCAGACACCGACAAGTGTTGAGGTGTGCCTTGGTGATTGCTTGCAGTCACCCCACTCCATGAGGACATATGCTGAAATGGGGTGAACTCAGGCTGAAGAGTCCAAGGCACACCCTCGATATCTGTCACTGGTTGCAGGGTGGGGGTGGAATGGCATGAGCATTACAGTCGGCAATCCAAAGGCACACCTCTGATGCCTGTCAGTCTGTACAGAGTGGGATGTTATGGTTAGAAACCCTAACACACTGGGTGTTTATTGATAGTTGCACTACAAATTTTCAACATGGCCTTTTTGTGACCCCACCTCACAAAAAGCATTTGGGACCTCTTCTCATGAACAGTAGCACTGTGGTTTTGTCAATGTGTCCCAAACTTTGAGTTCCACAGCCACCATGCCATTGTACGCCAGATGTATGAAACACAGACCAGGCAGGATGTGAAAATGACAACCATACCATTCATAGGGAGGTGTGAAGAGATGGCAATGTTGAAAATCTGTAGTGAAAATATTAAAATGCTCAAACTTCCGAGCATACGTGGAAACTGCACAACACATGCACGTAACACAGTCATTTAGTGGAATTATTTCACCAAATTTTAACATAGGCATTTTGTGACTTCTGCTCATGAACATTGTCAGTATGATTTTCTTAATCTGTCCCAAACATTGATTGTCCACAGCAACTGCGCAATTCTGCACCAGATGTTTAAACACATATTTTCGTGCAGGATGTGAAAATGACAGCTGTACTGTTCAAAAGGAGGTGTGAAAAATGGCAATGTTTAAAATCTGGAGTGGAAATACTACAAATTTGTGAAGTTATGAGGTGTGTGGAAACTGCACAACACACGCTTGTAACACAGTCATTTAATGGATGTTTGTCATCAAATTTTAAACATAGGCATTTTAGGACTTCTGCTCATGAACAGTGGCACTGTCGTTTTCTGAATCTGTCCCAAAACTGATTTCCACAGCAATCGTGCTATTCTGCTGGAAGTGCGAAACACATTCGGCCGATGTAAAATGACAGCTGTACTGTTCATATGAGGTGTGAAAAATGCCAATGCTGAAAATCTGGAGGAAAATATTCCAAATTCATGAAGTTCGTAAGCATGTGGAAACTGGCGCAACAGACACTCATAAATTTTTTGATTCTTTTCACCAAATTTGCAACATGGGCTTTTGAGAGTCCACCTCATGAACAGTGGCACTGTTATTTTGTTAATCAGTTCCAAAGGTGATTCCATGCAATGACCATGAAATCACATTTTGGGACGAATAATGCCATGACAGTGACTGAATTCATGAGGAGGGGTCCCAATAACCTCATGTTGAAAAATTTGCGGCAAAATTCACCAAAATGCCCAATATATGCACCAAACTTGAAAAAAAAACGTTTTTATGTCATTATACAGCTTACTGGCATTCTTCAGTTCATGGTCGGCTTTGAAGAGTGCAGACGTGTTCCGGTTCACCAAAGATCATTGCACTGGGCTCTGGAGGTAGGTATGGGGTGAGGAGGGGTGTGGGGAGGCAGGTGTGCAGAGGGTGGCTGCGGGTTTGAGGAGGGACGAGACACTGTGAGGGACTGTTTTCTTGGTTTCAGGGAGAAAAAAAAGACGCTATGGAAGGTTTTGTGTCTCAGGTTTATTTTTGCACATTGGGGTGGGCTTCCAGTGTGCCACCTGCATTTTGGGAGAGGGGAACTGAAGCCAATGGGGATTGGGCCCCTGTTGGCAAAGAAAGACTGCTTGGGGGCATGATGTCGAGGGAGATTGTGCACACCCCTTGGCACACAACAAATGGGGGCATTATGCAGATGGGAGTGGGCTCCCGTCGGTAAATGAACTAGGTCAGGGGCATGCTGATAGGGATTAGGTACCCCATCAGCTTTCATGGGCTCTGTGGTGGCATAGCCTCGCCCATTGACAAATGTTACATCAGGCAATAGATCTGCCCTGCAATGACGGGTCACCCCTCATGAAAGAGAAATGGCAGACGCTGCAATGACTAGGCAGCCCCTGATTGCAAAGGCAAAATCATTATGTTGGTGGCACTCTGCAGAACCAGTGTTATCAGGACACTGGGCAAACATTGATTGAGCACTGCCAAGCCCAACAATGCAGTGCTGGCATTAGCCGCCACAGTGCCACACCTCCATAACCCACTTCTCTCAGAAGCTGCCACTTAATGTTTCTTGTGCATGTGCAAGCAAACATAAAAAGTAGGTTATAGCAAATCATTGTTTCAGGATTTTTCCGCATTTACATAATGTTAAGTAATATTTGACTATTAACCATGGGAATAAAATGGTAAGAAAATGCATTTATCTCCACTCCAGGAGCATCATCAACTAATATTTCACTCCAGCAACTTTATCAGATTCCAGAATACTTGTCAAAAGTCCATACTAATGTAAATCTGTACTGGGAGTTGTTTGGAGGGCTTCAATTAATTAAATGTGTTCATTAGAAATTGTTCCGTTCTCTACAGAGCAACAGCAGATTGACTCATTGGGACAGTGAAAAGTTATTTTTAATAAAATTCTAGGATTTGAGAACTAGGACCTACCTTATTAGAGAGGCACCATCTTTGTATAAATGACATATTCTATGGGCTGGCTAAATAGGTCACATTTATTTTTGTCCGCTGAGTTTAACCGCTATAGGCATCATTCATGGCTCCAAAATGCCCTGATTCTGAAGGATATACAGTAAGAATATTTGTTTATTCATCCAATAACAAGTGAGAATATACTGATATACAGTAGCGCATACATGAAACAAATTTTACAACAGGATTCAATGACAACACAATGCTGTTGTGCATGGTATACAGCCTAATACTACAACTTCCTCATTGCACTTGGAAGACTACTAAAAGCAGCTGACACCTTCAGGAGAACTTAAACAACATAATATTTAGACACTGTTCAGCTCATATTTCAAATTAGTTTTATATTTCCTCCTCTCCATTAGCTATTACTGAGGTTGTTTGCATGAAAACAGGATTTTTGGTCCTGAAGAGTTCATTTGTTCCTATTGTCATCTCCCTACTCAGGTCATATATGCATTGCTTGTGACATCACAGTTACTTCCATGGCAACAGATTGTGATGTCACAACAGAGGATTATGACTGAAGTAGGGAGTAAGCTATAGAGGCAGATGGACTATAACATAACTCTAAGGGCTAGAGATCATGCATTCATACAAATTCTCAGAAATAAACAATGGGGACAAGAAATATAGAATATATATGGAATGCAAGCAGAGTTTGATCTAATTATTATGTTTTCAATGTTTCTCTGAGGCACGGTAGCTCTTTAACTATTGTTTTAAGTCTGCATGTAATGCAGCATGTAGTGTGCATGTTTTAGAGGGAAAAATGAAGGCAATCAACTGTTAGATTTGCCTGATCTGTACTGACCGCTTATTTCCTATCTGGTGGATAGCACAACTATCTGAGATTTCCTAGACTGGGGAATTGGGACAAAACAGAAATTTTCTGGAATGGGTTACATGATATACAGATAAAAACAAGAGTACATTCTGGATTGAAAACCTACAGTACACTATTGGATAATCCCCACCTCTTCTTCCTCACACACATAACTGACATTCATTCTCCCTCCCCATCGTCATAAGTCTTAAACACACATCCACCAGGGTTCAGTGCTACACCCTCCCCATGGCACAGATAATCCCCAAAGGCCCATACTAGTCCCATCCCAGTCCATGGGAAGCTCAGCCCCAACCTGTACCTCATTTTCTTGATTACCCTTGAGGGTCTCTGCTCTAACCCTTCCCCCGCTCTTTAGCAGCTGCTGAACCATGCCAAGCTGTCCAGTGCCTAAGAACTGCATTAAGCTGCAGTAGAGCTAGTCCATTCCAGTTTTGCACCCAGCAAGCTAGCATGCTCAGTACTGGCTAACTGAGGTGTCATTTCTGAAGTGGGCGTAGCACGACAGATGTTCTGCCCCTGCCCCTAGATTCAGCTTAGACATTCTCAGCATATTAGGTTGTTGAGTGCTGTGCAGGACCAGACCACTGGTGCCATGTACAGCAGTACTGAAACTGACACTGCATCGCTTGCATTGCAGTATCTGCTCCCAAAGAATGGAGTTTCATGGGACAGAGCAGAGACCCCTAAAGATAACTAAGAAAATAAGGTGTTGGCTGTGGTTGGGCTAGCTATGGGTATAGGTTGGACTACTAGTAAAATAGAAAGGGAAAAGTTGATAAAATCAAAAGCAGAAAATGATAGAAGAGAAAAACAAGTTTATGACATTATGAATAAAGAGATAAAGTAATGGAGGAGAGCGAGGGTGATAAAATTTAAAAGGGAAGCAAGTAATAGAAAGCATAATGTGTTTCCTAGCTCAGTCCAAGTGAGATTCAGTGCTACTGAACATCTTATCTGGGCAATTTACATACAAAGTACCACCTGTTGCTACAAGCACTCCATTATAAAGAGCACAAGCATGATAACAGAAGTAATACTTCAGGGTCAGCAATTACAGTGTTACTATCACTGCCGGTTGTCACGCACTAGACTTTCCCCACCAGTGGAGTGACTCATGACAGGCAGCACTTATTGTAAATATCCAATGTGGCCCTGCTGGTACATACTTTTTAGGATGGAGGCTTAAAGTAAAAGGATGTGAATGAGGTTACTTGGCCATGGTGAACCACAAAATCAGTGACTATGCTGTAGGATATAAAATGGGATCTTAAGAGTACACAGTCTTTGCCATCACTATCAGACTACAGCTGTATACTGTCCCTTTAATAAAGCACTTTGTTTTGGAGACATGGCCAAGCTGGAGCCTATTAATTACAAAGATACCAGATGATAAATTCTCAGCAGTAAAAAATCTTAATTAGGATACTCCTAACAAACCTTAATGGAATTTAATTTTGACTAGTGAATTTCAAATTGCTATGCTCATCAGCTTATGTGTAAGAAACCTGGATATGTTAAGCTCCTGAATGTCACATCACATAGTTTAATAATCATTTTGTACAGTCGTGTTCTTCAGTTTAACTGAAGGCACTCCACTTAAATGGCATTTTCAGAATTTTGTGATGCCAAGACCTTGTTTTTCTGAGAAATTTGTAATAGATGCTGCATGTTAAGTATATCGACTATTAGAAAACTAGAGGACATAAGTGGGAAGTTATGGGAGAAGGGATATTCTAAACTATTATTTCACAGAATGAGCAGATGATTTGTGGAATAGCTTTTCATCTAGACAGCCAGCCAAGCATTATCTCTGATGCAGGGCTGCCTCTTCATCTCCCTGCTGGGTTCACTGCTCCTGTTAGATGACCGATTTGCAATGGAAACAGTGTACTGTGAAACAGGGAGAGGACGTTGAGTTAGCCAGGAATTTAACTACTATTGGCTCTGCTAAAATCATGGATTGGCAATCAGGGGTCCAACTTGAAAAAATTGATCTTTGGGGCTGGGCCCTAGGGTGTCAGGCTAGGAAGGGGAATCAATAAGGAAAACCACTGGAGTGTGTGCAGTGCATAAAGTGTGGGGGTGTGAAGCAGGTTTGCTCTGTCTACACTCCAGTCTTTATCCTGATTCATTTCTTGTAAATGTATCTCTCTGCAATTATATGTGATCTGCTCCATTAGTCTAAAAGTCTATCCAATAACTTTAAGAAGAAATATAACTCTCAGGTCATTTTTGTACTGTTTTCCTCAACCCAGAAGTTTACTCATCACAGTCACAATGGCACCAACAGATCCAAAGGCAAATGACCCTGTGAAATCAATTAATCATAACAACCTGACTACAGGAAATAAGTACCAGAATAAAATAGTGTGGAGAATATTACAGAAGTCACACAAGCAAATACAATTTTGATGGATAAAACTGAGGACTTAGAAAATAGCTGCAGGAGGAGCAACATAAGGATAGAAGGACTACCAGAGGGATTGAAGGCTACAATATGGCTAGTTTTTTACAGCAATCTTTTGTTGAAATAATGCAACACAAATGGCAGTAGGCATTAGAAACTGAACATGCCCACTGGTCCTTGGCCCCCACCCTGGTGCCTGACCTAGACCAGTAGTTACAAATTTATTATGTTATTCTGTTAAAAGAGGAGAGAGAGGGAGAGAGAGGAGAGAGGGAGAGAGGGAGAGAGAGGTGAGGCGGCGGCGGCGAAGAAGAGAGAGAGAGATACTTTCCTGGAAAGGAAAAGGATATATTTAGTTCAAGACTTTGCTTCAGACACTGTGTCAAAGAGAAAGGAATTTTCTGAGATTAGACAGGTTGTGCAAAGAAGGGCTAGGAAGCTATTTCACGAAATAGCTCATGATTTTAATTATTTCAAACAACAGTGGCCCTTCTCATATGTGAAGTCTCCTGAAAAGGCTTGGGAGGTAATCTCAGAGGTCTCCCCAAAAATTTGTCATCTGGGAAACTGCTATTTTCAAAACCATGAGATCGTGATACCCCTCAAGATTCTAACAATGGCTCACACATAGTGTCTCATAAAGACTACACAGAGCTGAAACAGAATCAGTCTGCTGTCAATCAGGAATTCCAGACACTGAATGCAGTAAACCTAAAGCTGACTCTACTAATATCCCTTCTCCTATGTATTCTGCAATCATTTCAAAGTTCAATAAAACCAGGTCCGAAAACTTAGAAAGGTCAAACGCTCCTCTCATAGTCAGCTTACCTATAGTCATCAGTGCATTGCAGAATTTTCTGATTTCTGCAGCAGGCTCCTTGGCTTCTAATGGCAGCATTTTCGATTTCTACGTGATGATTTATTCATTTCTGTGGCATAATGCAGTCCTACCATTGGCTAAAATATGATGTGATGTCATAGATGAGATCACCTGCCAAGCATAGAGGAGGGCTTCAGGATGAGCGAGATGGATATGGAGCCTGACACTATGGAAAACTGTATATTTGAATGAAAATTCACAAAACAATGAATTCTAAGGCACTATATGAATTCTGCAGCATGATGCAAATTCTGCGGAAAATTCCAGCAATCGAGAATCGAGAATTCCAGGAGGCCTTGCCTATAGTCAGCAAGTCTCAATTCCAAAAAGTGCAATAGGAAGCAGGAGCCATGAAAGGAACATGTTCTGGTAACTCTTTAGGTTTCTTAACTACACTGTAGTTACAGTGGCAATGTAGTTACATGCAACAAACATAGAACTATAGTGTAATTACCCCTGTTGCAAGTAATTAATGATTATCAACCCTGCTGTTGCACTGAAACCAGCACTTAAAGTAAAGTGTGACCTATGTTCCTAATGGAGGTTCCCATATTGATTTGACACCAGCCCACCGGACTGATTGCCCAAATGCTGCAGAGAACAAATGGTCCACTGTGGAAAATAACTGCTGCTTTTTAAAACAGCTTTTCTTTACCCTCATGCTGAAATGAGCAACACAGTAACTTATTGTTTTCTAATCTGGTGATGAGACTTCATGTGAGCCTCCCACCCCCACCCTCCCAAACCCAGAGATATCTCCTGTAGGTCTTTCTGACCTGGATCCTTTCAGGTGCCCTGATGCTGGATTTACCATTGACAGGAAACATTTTCACAGTGAACTTTCAACCACTTCAGCAACCAAGAAATTGGATAAGACTTGGACTGCATCTCTGGTGAGCCATTTTTTTGCTGTCATAACATTGGGCACTTATGTTTCCAATTTACTCTCCTGAACACCCCCTTTTCAGAAGAGGGCACGTGTCCATTTCTCAGACTGGAGACTTACATTTCTCTTAGTTGAAGCCTAACACTGAAGAACCTTACTATAGCTCCCTTTAATTGCAACTTGAATTTATCATCTGCAAAGACTCTAGTATCAACACTGATCCTCTGTAATGTATATGTTTTAGAAACAATAATACAGCCAGCAATTGGGGCGCAGCAAAAGTTCTGGCAGTCCCTCAAGGAACTACTAGGAAAGGGAGATGAAGTATCTCCCACAATGCTCAGTATCAACGACAGTTACCATTGCCCCTGATGAGATCACAGCATACATGCTTAACTGTGCTTTCACTGACCTCAGTGTAGTTCTCCCCGATCCAGAGCCCAACCTTGTGGGTCAGCAGAACCTTGACCATTCAGAAGGCTCCAGTGACCCTACCTACCCCAGGTTTTGTTTTCAAATCATATCTGTGGCTGACACCATCAGGTACATCAAGCAGGTACTGCACAAAAACTACAGTTGGTAGTGGCACCCTGGATATGTAAGCTAATTGCTCTGTCCCTGAATGAGATCGCTACTCCCCGGATCAAATTTTTCAACCTCTCTGTGCAGTATTCCCAATTTCCAAGCATTTGGAAATGGCACTAGTCACACCAGTTCACAAAAGTGAGGACTGTTCTGTCATTGCTAATTACAGACCCATCTCTATTCCCTCCCTGTTACAAAGGCTCTGGAGAGAATAGTCTCAGATCAACAAGTATTTTATCTTGAAACTATAACATTCAATGCCCACAGCAGTATGGATTCCGGAAACACCACAGTACCAACACTGCTTTAATTGAGTACATGACCTTCCTACACAAAGCCCTTGATAATGGCCACCTTTGGCTCCATCTATATTGATGGTACAAAGGCATTTGTTCTGGTCAACCACTCCTCCTGCTGGCCAAACTCCACTCTTGGCCTTTCCACAAACACAGTGGCCTGGTTCTCCAGCTACCTCAATGGCAGGACTCAACGAGTTAAAATTAATGGGGTACTATCAGATACCAAAAATGTATCTATTGGAGTGCAACAGGCTCCATATTCAGTCCCTACTCTTTGAACTATTTATTAACAACCTGCCAGAAGCTTGCCCCTGCATCCAGGGTTCTACTCTATGCCGATGACACCATAATCTTTTCTAGTAGCCCATGCCAGGTAACTCTCACCTGTAAACTACAGCATAGTTTAGGTCACGGAGGCTTAGTTTCAGAGGAACAAATTAGTCTTAAATTGCAAAAAGACCAAAGCAATGCTATTTGCTGGACCACAAAACAGGAACAGGGTTAATTCCCTAACTATCCTAAATGAAAATGGAGCCTCCCTGGAACAGGTCAGCACCTTTAAATACCTAGATGTCACCATCGCTGATGAGACACTTTGCTTCATGCCCCATGTGGACAATATGGTCAGCTCAGTTAATATAAAACTAGGGACCCTGTTTAGGCAAAGACATACTCTGACCCAAGAAGTCAAGCGTATGCGTTGTCAGTACAGTCCTTCCCAGAATTCTTTTTACAGTTAATCTTTTATTGAGCTTTTCAAGATATGTAGGTACATACAACAGTAGATTTACAATTGTTTTTCTTTTGTGAATCAAGAGACATTAAACACAGACTGTCATTTCTCAGTCACACATATCAGCAATGGTACATATAAGCATGTGCAAACACCAACCGAATTCTAGTCTTGATCTGCCCTTAGTGTTGTTATAATCACGTAATGGACTATACATATGAAGTAGTTCAAGCTATGATAGGCATTCTGGTTTGGGGAATCTCTACTAAGGGTGACCATCTGCAGACATTAGACAAAGCAATCTAATTAATTCCTTCCAGTCACAGGTAAGGTGTTCAGGGTGGCTTTAGCAAATCTTTGCCTTGCTGGACCAAAAATGAGGGAACTCTATCTTGTATGTATGTCAGGTATGGGGCCATTGCGTAAATAACTTTTGGTTGGATCTAGCTGCATAGGGTGACATTCTTGAGCATGTGACTGACGTTTCCATTGCTAAGAGCCATTCCTTGATGGAGAGAATTTCTGTGGTCCTACACCTCCTGAGGAGTATACTTTTACTGCAACATAAGCTTGCATCAGCTGTAGTTTCTGGGCAAGCTTCAGGAGGCAAAGAGTTGGTGTAAACCAAGAAGGATCAAGGCAGGTGACACTGGGATGAGACTTTAAGAATCTCCATACATTTCTGAGAAACTTGGGCCCACAGTGGTCGGATCAGCTTACAGCTCCAAAGGATGTGTAGAAGATCCACTCCTGGTGCCCTGCATCTCTAACAATTATCTTGTTGTTGTAGGTCCAGGGATTTGAGTTGCACAAGGGTTCTATACCATAAATGTTGTATTTTGTTCTGCATCAAGAGGCTGCAGGGTCAGCACATGCCTTGTCGGCAATTGCCCAGCACGTTGCCATTCCTTTCTGAAATGGGATGTTTAGTAATTTTTGTCATTTGTCCCTTGCTGTCAAGGAGGGGTTAGGAGCCACTTCTCTAATTCTTCTTTGGATGCTGCCTGCCAGGCCCATAGGAGTCTTCAACCACTGCCTAATGGGAGTCTTCCCATTTCTCTTTGTTTCCCCCTTTGTGTGAATGGAGCATACGGAGCACAAGCTTCTTCCTGAACCCAACAGAAATAAAGGTTTCTTATTTGGAGGTATTTCCAGAGTTCCTTTTGGATAGGTTGTACTTAGCTTGAAGTATCGCAAAGGACTCCATGGTCGACCCATCAGGTGCAAGTAAATCTTTCACCTGGGATATGAGATTAGTGTGCCTGTCTTCCAATAGATAGAGTCTTTTCCATGAGTGACTATGAAATCACAGTCTATGGTGTAGCATGTGTTAGCAAAAGCAACTGTGCTTATCATTCAGGGTCTACTAGGGGTGGAGAGGATCAAGCATCCTGAGGGATGGTTTCCTTTCTTGGGAGGGGAGTTCCAGAGTTCCACTTGGAAGCTGCCTCCTGGGGAGACCAGGATGGGAAGCACAGCAGGGCACCCAGTAGGGACAGGGGACTCTTGATGCTGATATGCATGTACATGTAGAGGCATACACACATCGTGCATCCTTGCATGCTGGTGGCTCAGGGACAATAATGCTGGAAACACTGACCAGCTTACTGAATCTGTGGCCCACTGCAGGTCTCACGCCACTGACTGAGCTGGCTCTGAACTGTGGAAATGAACACGGGTGGGGGAGACAACCCCCTCTGGCTCGGCCATGGTGGGCAGTCCACTAGGGATGTCCATGAACTGGTATGTCCCAGAGAAGGTAGGTGATAGGGATGAGTGAGTTGGTGATGATGGGGCCAGAAGACTGAGAAGGATAAAATACTGATGGGGAAAAACCTGGGTTTAAGTAAAAAGAAAAGTTTGAGGCCGCCCGCACAGCGGTTGGATTTCCACTTGTGACACTGGTGGCCGGGTTCTGGGAATGGACCCTGGGAACTGGATGGTTGGCTGGGGAGAGAAGGATTGCACGCCACTAGGGCTGCTCTCCTTCTCGGGCGGGTGCTGGGTGGTGTCCAGTGCTTGAGGGACTCGTGAAGAGGCCAGGGGAACCACAAGCAACTGGCGCTAGTTTCAAGAGGGGCAGAGCAGACGAGGATGTCATTGCATGTCCCGCCCTGGGGCAGTCCATAAAATCTTGTTGGCTGCCATGGATGATCGCGCACCTGGCACCAGGCTTTAAGGGTCCAGCCTCCCGCTGACCAATCACGGCTCCGATGCACCAATCAGCCCAGAACCCCACCCCTGGGGGAAGTTAGAGGCAATGCCAGTTGATACTGGCACCTTCGCATCAGAGGCAGGCTGATCCGGGCACTGGCCCCACCCTGAGGGGTGTCAGGGGTAACAGTTGGGGTAAGGCTTAAGAGTGAGGTAGTGGTGTGCAGAATTGAGCTGAGGGCTGGGTGACTGGTAATTAAAAAAGAAAATATAAAAAATATATAAAATAAAAGTTCCTCAGATAATTATCAGGTTGTACTAAAATACCTTTTCCTCTTCCACTTCTTTCCCATCTTTCAGGCTCACAATATTTAGATGATAGCACTTTATTTCTACCACAGTCCCATTATATAAAAAGAGTTTCTTAAACAAAAGTTATATATGATATATATAATATAGATATATATATATAGATATATAGAATAGAGATATATAGATATATATATATATATATATATATATATATATATATATATATATATATATATATATATATATATATATATATATATATATATATATATATAGATATATATATATATATATATGAGAGAGAGAGAGTAATAGATTCATGATTGTGTGATGGAAGTTTTATTTTATTTTATTTTTTTACAGCCGAGGTGTGTTTTGCCACATACACCACGAGAGCAAAGCCCTCAGCCCAGTGCAGAGACTGCTAGTGCATCGTAACCCAGCCTCCTTCCCCGGAGGGAGTTCTGCCTAGTGACTGTATCTGCCCAGCCTCCCAGACTGCCTGGCTGGTTCTCAGGTCCACTCCGAACTTGGGTTGCCAGCGTGGCTGTGAGACACTCTACCAACGGACTCACTTTTAATAGGTGCATGCTTCCATCAAGTCTTTCTGATGGAGGTCTGTAGCACAGGAGGTCAACTGCATTGCTGATGGTCATGCTGAGTTAGTGACTGTTGGATCTCCGGGGCATTTCTTGTGTAAAGGGACACATCACTCCTTGTTTCATGCCTTACTGTTCAGTACATTGCCTCTGTGGCTATAATCAAGCAAAGGTCAGTGATTTATAGCAGGTCTGCTATTACAAAAAGAGATAGCTAGGCACTACTACCCCAGGCTTTGAACCTGAGGAGTCATGATGCAATCTAGACTAACTGCATTTCCCTAATGCCTGTACATTGGATTTACAATGTTCTTTAGTATTGTCTTCACCTTGAACCTACAATGTTACCATCCTGTATTGTTTTGCATCTGGTGCCTACGGGTTTCTAACCTGTATCTGGATTTGAACAGTGCTGTACACATTTATTTAGTTTTGTTTACTGGGTGAGTGCACTAGGCAAACAGCTGCCTGTTTTCAGGCATGACCTCGAACAGTACAAACCAATGACATTTACACTACATGCCAGGACAATAACAACAACATTGGTATGCATAACAAAGTATCAGCATTGAATACAGCTACATATGGAAGAAAAAATTATAATTCAGTTTAAGCAATAACTTGTGGAGGTCCTTCAGATAAATTGTCCCTGATGGAGCAATAAGTATAAGGCAACTCAAGACAGGGAAGGATGACAGACTATTTTTGAAGCATAGGCAGATTCAAAGTGTAAGTGCTATGCAGGTACAGATGACAAAACTGAATATAAGGACCAAAGATTAGAAGCCTAGAGACAGGAACAGAGATGCAGCGTAAAATTCTGCCCATGAAGTGCCTATTTTTAAAAGCCTTACTTTGCCACTTTATGTTGTAATTATGATCAGATTGTCCACTCCGCCTTAATTCGCTTTTTAAGGCAGAGTGAGAATTCTATTGGCAGCCCCCCCATACATCACATGGCTTACACTAGTGCAAGTCACATGCTTTAGCCAGGCAGGCAGGAAATGACTCATGCTTGAAAGAGAGTTTCACTTTGCCTTACATGAGGAGAAAGAGGGTGTGTGAGGAGAACTTAGTGAGAGAGGAGAATCTTTAGAAAAAAACACTTTGAATCTTTCAGTTTTTTGGCTATATAGGTGATTTTGTTTGAGTATTTCATTTGTTGTCTGGATTTGTGTTTTTGCAGTATTTGTATTTAGTACTATTTGTTTTATTAATTGTGTGTGTGTGTTGCTGTGGTGTGGAGGACAGTTTTACTGAACCCACAATGGAGGGTGAGAGATGCACTGGTGGGGGGTGTTTGTTGTATGCGCGATCGGTGGGCATTTGCATGAGTGGTGGCCAGATTTGGATTTGTGTGGGACTGAGTAACATCTTGAGGCCCCTCCCAAGTAAGACATATGGGGTTAGTGCTGCCATGGAACCACCATTCCTTTGGCACCACCTACCAGTGCCTCACCAGTGCCAGCAGCAGCACTCATGTCCTCCGAGGCAGCGGTTCAGCAGCAGCAGGAAGTAAGGGAGGAAGAGGAGGAGCCACAGCAGGAAATGCAGCAGCAGGTGTCTGCACCCCAGCCCCAATTGTAGAGCTGCAGCCCCTGGCTCCCCACACCATCTGGCCCCGCCTGTGCCTGGTTCTCCCGCACCTCCTTAGTTTGGGCTTTTTTCGATACATTGTGGGGGACAGCAGTGTAGTGAGGTGCAAGCTTTGGTGTTGAGGTACACCGTGGTCCCTGAGGAAGTCACCTGGGTACAGGGGTCAGCGCACCCATATGCCGAACCATCACTGCCAAGAGTGGCAGGCTGCAGTTGCTGAACAGGCCAGCAATGCACCTGCTGTGGCAGAGGGGCAGAACAGTGTCCACCCGCGCTGCGGCATGAAGCGGGAGGGCACAGCAGATCCTGCTGCCACACCACCACCACAAGCTGCAGCACTTCCTGCTGAGGGTGGCAACCCTCTTGAACTGCCTGCCACCAAGCTGATTTGGCCATGCTGTGGAGTGTGGTGGATGCTGTGAAACCACTGGCTCACCAATGTTGAGCAGCAGTTGAACGCATTGAGGGGCACCAACTTCAAATAATGGGGATGCTCCAACTGCCGCTGTCCCACCATAACATTGACCATTGGTTTTTTAGTTTGTCCTGGCTTGCATCCCCACCACCACCCTCTGTGTGAAAAAATATATCCCAATCTTGCCCCGATCCTTCCACCCTCTATCTTGAAATTGTGTGCCCTTTTTATGCACATCTTTTGTTCTGGTCTTCTGATGCATCTACCCTGTTGTTGAGTCAATTTCTGTACTTAATTGTTTCTATCCTGTGCCCCCCTTTCCTTCTGTTTGTATATAATGTCCTTTAGTGTATCTTCCCTGGTTTCATTCTGGTGTGTACCCTTCAGCATTTCAGTTCCTCTCCTTTGTACAGCCCTTTTCTGACTTCTATTTTATGTGATGGCTCTAATACATCCAGGTATACCCTGTCCCCATCCCTCCCTAGTTCCTTCTGGCATTTGTCTTGCATACCTTTAGGTAATCTGACACAGGTTTTACTATCCATTTTGTTGTTGTTTGTCTCCCCCCCATTGTGCACCATTACATGTATAAAAATAAGTGTGCATTCTGTTTTTGTTTTGCATAACCTTGTTTAACTCCTGAAAATGGTGATAACCATGCCCCAAAACAGCTGAAACAAAATTCAGTAAAAAGGGTTGTCCTTGTCCTTATTATATTCCAACTTAAACCCAGAAATTCATAACTCCACACTAATAGATGCCAATAAAATATTTTCACTGCTAGTGCAAATGTATTTATGACAAAACAAGGTACACAGTATGACTCCTTGTACTTTGGGCAGTTAGGCCTTCATTAGTGTGCCCCAATGGAGGCCTAAGCTCCAAAGCACAGTGGCATTTGTGTGTCTTTGATTTGCCATCAATAAAGTTGAAGTGGCATTGAACAGTTTTTCTTGGCATGTATTCATATAGAGTGGTGGCTTTGTGGGTTTGCCTTGCACTTTGGAGCTAGCTACTGTGTACCAGACAGCCCACATAGTGCAGCATGCTTGTAGGCCCTGTTATATTCCTACTTAATGTCTGTTTCTCCTGAAATATTTTGGTGCCTCAGTAATGTTTCCTTTCTGTCGTGGAGTGTTTATTTCTTAAAAGCAGGACTGAGCAGTGCAATAATACTAAGCTAAACAGCATGTGTGTGCACTGCGTCATGTGCACACTGTTCAGCTTGTTGCAAACATATAAAGGATGACTTGTTCCACTGTTTAAGGTATAAAGAATAAAGATAAGAATATATAATATATATTTCATTTGTAGCATCATCAACGGCGGACCAAATCATATAATATGTTTTCACAGTGCACACATGAAGTTTAGCCGATCATAGCACTGCTCACTCTGCTTTTCAATAACCCTACCTGGACAGAAATGAATATTGCTGAGGCACTCAAAATATTTCATGGTGAACAAACATTATTAAGTCAGAATATACAGGTACAGTACACCACCACACCGCGCCACATCAGCCAGGTCGCGGCTGGCGGAGTAGCTAGCTGCAACCGTTGCCCAACTAGAAAGTTACATCTTCAGACCAAAAATGCAAAAAATTTTCACAGTCTGCTAGCAAATATATTGATGGCAAAACAAAGCACAGAAATGACCCTTGTGTTTTTGTGGTTAGGCCTTTTTGGGGACCCCATAATGAAGGCCTAAGCACTGAAGCACAGGGTCATTTTTGTGTTTTTGTTTTTCCATCAAGAACTTTGCAGCATTGAACATTTCTTCTTTGCATTTTTGGTCTGGAGTGCTGACTTTCTGGTTTAGACTGGCAATGGCTGTTTTGCAGTTAGCTGCTTCCACTAGCACCGACCCGCCCCAGTGTTAGTCCAGCGTGGTAGTGGACAGGACCTGTTATATTCTGACTTAATAATGTTCGCTCACCATGAAATATTTTTGTGCCTCAGCAATATTTCATTTCTATCAGGAAGGGTTTGTTGAAAAGCAGGAGTGAATAGTGTTAAGGATCTGCTAAACCGTATGTGTGCACTGTGAGGTACACTGCCCACCGAGCCCTCTGAAAACATATTATATGACTTTGTCCACTGGTGATGATGGTACAAATAAAATATACATTATATATTCTTATCTCTAGTCATTATAGCATAAACAGCGGAACAAATTATCATACATGTTTGTAAGGAGCTGACAGTGTGTGCACATGACAGTGCACTGCACACATGCTGTTTAGCACATTGTTATTGCACTGCTCAATCCTGCTTTTCCACACACGCATACAGCAAGACAGAAATAAAACATTACTGAGACCACTAAAATAATTTATTTTGGAAATAGACATTATTAAGTCAGAATATAACAAGGAAGGAATTCATTAAAGACGACTCAGTCAGGCGTGCAGTGCTGACACACAGTCCCCAGAATTAATGTGCATCCCCAAAATGCTACTGTCTTGTGTCCTGAAAATTCCCCACTCCAGACCAAGGAAATGAGAGAATAACATGGAATGAAAAGTCTCCACACTCCACACTCCAATAAGAACTCAGTGCCCTGCTGCTGCTGTTGGAATTATATGTAATGCTGTTGTTGACCTGACTGGGATGAAGCACAATGTCTTGCCAAACGGTGTGCTAGAAGGATAATCTGACCATTGAGTTAACTGTTCAAGATAATGAGACTGAGAATACTGTTGGTTGCCCAAAGTGTGCTGCACTGACCCAACAGGAAGGATGCCCTTTGTACAGTAATACTACCCTTGGTAAGTTGATTAATGTACCTGCCTGGCACCATCATTGTTTTCCACAGAACCTGACCTTAACTGTTTACATATGAATTTTATATATAAATGAGGATACATGAGGGGCAGGAGTGGGATATGGAAAATATTCTCACTCTTGCAGTGAGATATCCATGCCTCATGATGCAGGAGTGAGAATATTTGCCATATCTACGATCTGCACACACATCATGTGTGCAATTATACAATAGGTGTGGAAGCTTTAATTTGTTTTGTTTTATCTTATGTCTCTTTGTTGCTGTGAGTTGCTGCTGTGAGTGAATGGGTATGAATGGGGTTCATTATATATTTGTGCAATTAGGCGTTGTCTGTGTGAGTGAGTGATAATAGGTTGATGAGTGTGTGAGTGTGATCCGTGGTTGGATGATGTGTTTTGGTAGGTGGGACATGTCCGGAGGTTTCCTGTAGATACTGTGTGTGATTTTCCTTTTCCTATATTTCATTATGTGTAGCGTTTCATTTTTGTTGTATGCTGCTGTGCGTAATTTTTCATTTCTGGTTGGCTTATATGTTATTTGTTTTGAATGTCTTTGAGAAGCTCCATGGAACTCCAGGTAAGAGAGCAGTTTCGATTGTGCGAGGTGCTTTAGTTGTCATTGAGACACTCAGCTTTATTTTTTACTGAGACCAATAGTAAGAATTATACAGTTTCAGAGTATATATCATGTAAGTAATACAATTTAAAGAGATCATGTTTAGGTTGCTGCAACATGTGAAGAAATGAAATTAAGAACCGAAGGCTTCAGGTGGAAATATGTGTGCTGTGCAGTTCATTGATATGTTAGTCAGAGGCGGAGTCTGTAGACAGATTTTCTTTATGTTTGTTATCGCAGAAATCATAAATGGAACCCGATAGGTTTACAGTTTGATGCAGTGGAGAGACTGTACGACCATTCACCAGCTTTGTAATACAGAAATGTGTTGTCTTAGGTGTGTGCCTATGGTGCAGTGAGGACTGTACTGCTGCAGACTTCTGGCATTTGTGAAACTGCAAGCAAAGAATGAAGAATGCAGACCAACTTTTAACTAGGTACTTCAAACATTTCAGTTTCACATTTAAAGAAGTTCTAACTTACAACGGGACATGCTGCTGGAGGAGAATATTATGACATAGGCTACAGTATGTATAAATGTAAATATTTTCACTGTAGCTATAGTCAACCATTTATCTCACTGGGGTGAGAATACATGATTTTATTGTCAATGAATACAACACACCCTATTCTATAAATACATATATTCATTGTTTTGTTTTGTGTCACAGGTCACGTAGTCTCAGTTGGTATGCCCATTTCTGTGCTTGAGGAGGAATTATGGCATTGGAATACTGTCAAGCCAGTGAAGATAAGTATTTTTTTTGGGAGGGGGATCATTTGCAAGCAAGTTTCATTAATAGTTTATTGTTTGGTTAATTCTTCACAGGTTTTATCTGCATCCTTCTCCAGTCCAGTAATGATGCTCATGGTCATGGATTCATACTACTTGTTGCATGTTTGCCAGCCCGGAGGGTATGATGTTGAACTTGTTATTTGTAGAAAGCAGCAATGACAGCACACAGCATCTGAAAGTTTCCTCCTAAAAGAGATGAAGGAGTTATTAGTACTTGATTGTAGTAGCACATTATGGGCCCAATTCTGAAGCTTAGCACAAGTCACCGTAAAGGCAGCTTGCGCAAACGCCATTCGACATGGACCCTGTGCCATATTCTAGAAGGGGCAGGGTCTCGGCAGCTAAGTCCCGTGACTTGTGACATGCAGGACAGATCGTAACCTAGAGGCATACCCAGGAGCATGTCACAAGTGAAGCCCCAAGCAAGCGTAGTGTCCCCATGTCTGCAGGGCAGCTCTGTCCCCCATCCATTCCCTGATCTGATTTTGTGCATAAATGGTTAAAATTAAAACCCTGAGATCCCTGGTAGTCTGGTGGTCCCCCACCCACCCCCACCAGCAGTGCCAGTCCCCCCCACCATCCCTAAGCCAGCGACTGGCACAGCCACCTCTCACCTCCATGGCCAGCAGCCGACTGGGCTCCACATGGCGCTTACTGTATAGACACACCCAGAAATGAATGAATACTAATTCATTTCTGAGCGCATCTGTACAGTAAGCGCCATATGGAGCTCAGCCTGGTGGCTGGCCATGGAGATGAGAGGAGGGCTATGCCAGCTGCCGTGGCTGGGATGGTGGGACTGGCAGTGCTGGGTGGCAGTTGGGGGGCCACTGACTACCATGGATCTCGGGGTTTGATTTTAACCATTTGTGGCAAAATATCAGGTTGGGGAATGGATCGGGGACACCGCTACTCTGCAGGGCTGTTAGCAGTGTGGAGTTTAGGGGTATAATGTGTGTAGGCTACTGCAGGGCATTTAGGGTGTGGGGTTCTGGGGGCTGGGGTGTGAGATGCCCAGCTGGGCACCTCTGCTATGGGGGATCAGGGGCTGGGGTTGTGGGCTTTCTTGAGGTGCCCACGAGGGTGTTCTGGGCATAGCGGGGCACATCCTGGAGTGGGTGCAGTGGGGTCTACAGAACTCCCAGAGAATGTATGTACAGTTATGCCAGCTAAATACTGGTGTAACTTATGTTGATGGTTCTCCTCCGGGGTTCTTGTAAAATCCCAACATTGGGGACTTTGTTGCTGCTCTACTAGAATAGGGTGAAACTGCTGCCATTAACCCCCTAGCATCATGTTGCAGGGGTTTATGGTGCAACTGCTAGTGTAACTGCTCTTTGGTGCAAGTGGCCTGCGGTATGTCGCATGCCGCATTGTAGAATCCTGCACATCGCAACTGCTGCCCGTAACTTGCTACTTGCGCCATTTTATTTGGCTAGTGCTGGTTATGCCAGGCGTATCTCTTTAGAATCAGACCTTATGTTTAAAGTGTAATACTCCATCCTGTCATATATGCTGATTAACAGATAACATACTGTCTCTCAATAAGCCACATGAAGACCAGATCTTCACATTCAAATTTAGTACCTGTAACCCGCACACTGTGTCACTGTCCCTATGTCGTAACTCAAGTTACATTGTAAAACACATCTTGTCAAGTCACGACCTGGATCAAACTTTGTTCAACACTGGCATGACATGGCTGCTGCAGCAATACAGTGTGTGATGTGCATAACAAATATATTATGTGACGTACATGTCACCTACTTTATATGACTCGTCAGTCGGATTTGCACTCTTGAAAAATGAAAACAAAAAGAACTGATGAAATAAAGTTGATATACTTACTGGTATGGAAATGGATATCCTGTTGGTTGACATAGACAGTACTGCAGTACCATAGTCCTCCAGTGAAGGAGAGTGGTTTGTTAACCTGTAAAAAAGAAAATAAGTTGGCCATATGTGTCTGACTACTGCATCTCATAAAATCAACAGAAAACATAACACAGCTAAAGGAAGTTCCATAGTATGAAACATTAGTATACATATTTACTTTGAAGTATTGATAGTAACTAAGAAGCCTTGTGGCTGTGGCTGATGCATGTGACTCGCCCTCGACTTCGCTCGCTATGGCATGCAGGGCACAGAATGGAAAGCATCAGCATAGTGATAGTGGTGGATGGTCATGGGGGCACATGCTGACATTCTCTCTCACATTTATCTGCATCTGGTGGCTTTGGCTAACAGCAGCTTTCTGGTGGTGGTCATGGGGGCACATGCTGACATTCTCTCACATTTATCTGCATCTGGTGGCTTTGGCTAACAGCGGTTTTCTGGTGGTTGTCATGTTAAAGGCGCGACATATTCTCTCACATTTATCTGCATCTGGTGGCTTTGGCTAACAGCGGTTTTCGGTGGTTGTCATGGGGCACATGATGACATTCTCTCTCACATTTATCTGCATCTGGTGGCTTTGGCTAACGGCAGCTTGGTGGTGGTCATGGGGGCACATGCTGACATTCTTCTCACATTTATCTGCCTCTGGTGGCTTTGGCTAACAGCGTTTTCTGGTGGTTGTCATGGGGCACATGCTGACATTCTCTCTGACATTTATCTGCATCTGGTGGCTTTGGCTAACGGCAGCTTTCTGGTGGTGGTGCATGGGCCATGCTGACATTCCCTCTCACATTTATCTGCATCTGGTGGCTTTGGCTAACAGCAGTTTTCTGGTGGTTGTCATGGGGGCACATGATGACATTCCTCTCACATTTATCTGCATCTGGTGGCTTTGGCTAACAGCGGTTTTCTGGTGGTGGTCATGGGGCACATGCTGACATTCTCTCTCACATTTATCTGCATCTGGTGGCTTTGGCTAACAGCGGTTTTCTGGTGGTGGTCATGGGCACATGCTGACATTTCCTCTCACATTTATCTGCATCTGGTGGCTTTGGCTAACAGTGGTTTTCTGGTGGTGATTATGGGGAACACTGTAGCCTGCAACATATCATTATCTCTGGTCGGACACGCACAGGTGGGTGGCGGGCGGGATATAGTGTGCACTGTGCTACAAATATGACATATGGAATTTGAGTCATTCTGAGGAGACACTGATTTAACTTTATGAAAACAAAATGTACCATAGAAAAATGTGACAGCCTTTTAATCACTTCACTTAAAACCTACCAACATCAACCTCATCATCATCATCCTCACCCTCATACAGGATAGTGCCTCGCAGTCATCAATGTCTGAATTCTGCCAACTAGAGAATTCTTTCTCCATTGTGTCATCATCTACCTCACTGGTAAGCCATTTCATGCTGCCAGTGCCACCAGGATGGTCCATTTCTAAAACATCAGCATAACCATGACCATGCTGGGGTATGAATACTGAGGTTGCAGTTCGAGCAGGTATGTGCCCATATTCATTTTATGAATGTCACAAGCTGACATTTGAAGGAGAGAGTTTGTACAATGATCCCAACTATTGCCCCCACTGAACTGAATACCCTCTCGACACTTACACTGGAGTGAGGACATGTCAGGTACTTCAGTACCACTGAGGTCAGCTCTGTCCGCTCAGTGACCCTTCCACCCAGTATAAAAGAGGATCATCAGTTATTGACAGATGCCTGTTTTAGCCAAATATGAGTCAACCATTCGCTAACGCACGGCACGATGGTTGATGCATCATTCTGTTCTCCGAATCATTTATGTCACAACCCACTTGGGACAAAGCACCCCAAAGTGGGTTAATGGCAACCGGTTTTGATGACAGACCACCTGGAACTGCAGCCCCTTACAGGATGTGCTTGATACTACTCCAAACTGACCTTCAGCTTGATTATGCTGCTGAGGTTTGCTGACCTTGCACATGACTTCGCCCCATGAACCAAGCGCACCAGTTGCCCACTGACATTTTGTACCTGTTCAGGCCTCCTCCCTCCCTCCAGTAGTGAGGCAATTCCACATTTGCATTGTGGGTTCAGCATGTTGCTATTGCAAAGTTGTCACCCTGCTGAATGCTCAAGATGTGCCAATTGTGCTCAAACAGTGTCAGCATGTGTTTCAGCAACACACTGCTAGCACAGTCTCCAGAACCATCAAGGCTGTGCTGTAGATTCAGCAATGTCCATCTCAACACCTGCAGCAGTGGACTTGATTGGCTAATGGAGGAAGGCTCGCACTCACTTCCTGTGTGGCATGTTCAAAGGCCTCAGAATTGTTATTACAGAGTCCATGAGGCGTCAATGTTCAGTCGTGAGAGACATGGAGGCCCCAGAAGTGTCACGCTAGTGTGCATGACAAGATATTCTGAGATGGCTTTGCATTGTTCATACGGCCTCTCTGCCATGTATAAAATGGTTCCACCAGGTAACAACTTCCAGCTTGAGGCGATGCTGTGGAGGCTGTTTTGGATCTGCAGCTGCAAGTTGGTCACGGCCTTGCAGAACATGAAAAGTGAGATCAGATACAACGTGCAACTGTCAGTATGTCCTTTATTGCAGGGTGCTGCAGAAACTCCTGCACCACAAGATTTAAACAGTGGGCTATACATGGAACCCGAACAAAGCCACCATTCGTGATGCATTTAACCACATTTGACCCATGGTCACTTGCTATAAACCAGCTCTCAGGGACAGGGGATTCAGCCACTTGTCAATTTCAGTCAATAGCAAGTCCAGCATAGCCACCAGTGTGTGAACAGGTCACACCGCGCATAGCAAACATTGCATGCTGTCGAATTCCTGGAAGATTGCTACCATGACAGTCCACCTTACTACACTGATTATTCACACTGTCACCAGCACAAACAACCCCAGCACCTATGCCCGATGTGCAGTTATACACAAATATGAACTCCCGCTGTTTGCCACTTGTCCACATATCCATACTTAAATGGATGAATGGAGAGGAGGAATGTTGAAGGGCATGTCTTACATAGTCGGCCACAGTACGGGTACAACTCGGGGGACAGCATGGTGGAAAATGTATGTCCTGATGGGACTTTCCATTTTGTCAGACACATGCTGCAAACTGCCAGAATCTGGAATTCTCCACAAAGGAGAAGGGCAAAGATCAATTGCCAGCATTTCAGCTACAGCAGCATTAAGTTCACGTGACACTGCATGATTAGGTGGGTACTTCAGGTTATGGGCAAAAACACTCTGCAACGTGGGCTGAATTACACGTTTTGCATGGAGTGTGACAAATGGTTCTGCTCTGCTAATGGCCGGGGTGGGGTGTGGACATGTGATGAAGGGCTGCACAGATGACAAATCCACAAATGAAGTTATTTTCCCAGATTTACGCACAGGGGTTGATGTACCACTTGCACTAGACATACTGTATTGACCACCACCACCACCACCGTCATCTGACCACCACTTGACAAGATTTCAGAATCATTATCCTCACCTCATCATGCCTGTAGTAATCCTCTGGTGTTTTTCATCACTACTGCAGACATTCCTACATGATCTTACACTCATGGAAGGGAATAACATGCTCAGTAAGGTTGATGACATGGTGAACATCCCACTATGGCATTAGCCGCCATCTGGTGCTGGGTCCACAGTGCCATGTGTCTGTTCTTAAGATGTGTATGTTGGCCCCTGTGCCCAGATGACTCCCTTTTACCTAGACTCACACGCACATTGCAAAGCTGGAAGATTGCAACTGACTCATCATTTCCATCTTGCACAAAAATCCCAAACAAGGGATTGTGACCCCTACTTTTAACATGTCCCTGATGCTGCTTATTGGACTCCTGTTTTAAGCCCTGAAATGGGAGGTGTGCTATATGATTTTCAGGCGGGACACTTGGACTGCAACTGACCACCACAGCTATCTGTGATTATTACTGGGTCATCATCATCATCATCATCAACTGGAACCACTAAATCACAACTTTTTCAGGAGGGGATTTAACACCAACAGACCCAGACACAGCCACCTTAACTTTCTTTTCTCTGGTTCCCAACATGGGTCACTGACATCATCATCATATTCATCAACATCATCCGTATTCACATTTTCTGCTTGGATGCTGTCATGTAGACTACATTTTGCAACCACAGTAACATCATCATCACCCGATATTTCTGCACCACACTGTGAATTGTTGCATGGCAAAGGCATGACCTCAACCGCAGTGGAAGAAATGTGACATTGTGTATTATCGTCACCATGATCAGAATCATGTTCAACTACCATGGGGATGTCACTGGGGAGTATGACATCATCTACACTGTCACCACAGCTTTAGATTCAACTATATTTTTGACACGGTTAACTGGTCAGAAGTGGAACTTGAGGCAGCAATGCTCATGCCAGCAGAAACTGCACTAATACCACCAGCTGGGACAACATAATCTTTCAACTATGAGTGAAGCTACAGATTACACTGTAAAAACATTGATGGAGAAATCCTTCATCACATCAGCTATGCACTTCATGCGTACTACCACGCCAACAGACAATCTTACCACTGGCAGCAGTGTCATGGCCAGAAACAGCTTTACTTGCACGTCACTTTGTGGGCATTTTGGGGATCACCAAGAAAATTGTAAACCAATTTAGATTTCAGAACTTTCAGTCTGGTCCTGATGTGAAGCCCTCCCAAAAAAAAAAACAACCGTGGCTTGCAGATGTAGACTGTGAACTAAACCGATGCAAAGGCACAGACAGATTAGATTGCACTGCACAATCAAGAAAAAGATGCAGATGTAGATGCAAAGTCACAACAACACTTAACCACTGCTGCTCACAACAGTCACAATCCAAATCCAATATGGTAAAGAATACCTTTTGCCGGGTGGGGGGGGCAGTACTGCAGTAACAGTCCAAAACCAAGCTACCACAATCCTGACACAAAGCAGTACAAAATCACGCAGTTGCAGTGGATAGCAGGTTCACACTGCTGCAATTACTCTGTGGCACAATAAAAGGTGTCTGTGATTTGATGTACAACGACGTGCACACACACACACACACACACAAGTAATGCTGGCAAATTGAAACTTCACTAATATTTATTTATTTATTTATTGGAGAAATCAGTTTTACAACCTTTGAGTCATGGACTCGTTTACAAAGGTACCTGCGTCATTTGGGGGAGACAACAATTAAGTGAGTTTGGGACAGGGATGAACATACGGGTGAGATACATAAACACACTTGAAGATTACAGGCAGCAGCTATACTGGTACAAACATGTGTAGTTACACGCATTGTTACAAAGCAATAGATACATCGCACAACTAACAATTAGTCTTAGGCAATTATGTAGTACCGAAAAACGGTGCCAGGGGCTGGGAGGGCTAGGGCGGGACCGGTTTAGGTAGCTACAAGGCATTTACAGCATTGGCTGTCAATAATATGCTTACGGAGGGTGGTTTTGAAGCTGCCAATCCCGGGATCTTGGAGATAGATTCAGGAAGGAGTTGAACCAATGCGGGCCAAGTGATGGAAGGATCTTTGGTGAGCAGAGGTCCTGGCCCTGGGAACAATGAAGGTGGCAGTGGAGGAGTTGTGGGTAGGCAGGGACCGGTAGCTAGCTGCAAGGGTCCAGAGACCCCAGGAGGGCAAAGGCCTGACATGGACTTTTGGCCAGCAGGCAGGTTTGATATTTCAGTCTTTCCTCAAGAGTGAGTATATTTGTGGTGGAGTATAGCAGACAGGTGTGGGTTCTGCTGTGGGCACCGGTAAGGAGCCTACAGGCTTTGTTAATAGCGGTCTGGACTTTAGATAAGGCAGTGGCTGCAGCAGCGTAAATTGGGAGCCCGTAGTCAGCCAGCGATAACACCGATGAGGTGATGGCTGGTTTTAAGGCTGGTTCAGGGAGGCAGTCTTTGTGGCGGTAGAGAGCCCAAGCCTGAAGTTCATGGCAGATGACAGGGCTTTGAGGTGGGCATGGAAAGTAAGGCGAGTCAAAGATGATGCCCAGGTACTTATAGGATGTTACTTGTTCAAGTGGGAGGGCATGCTGGTGGTGTATGGGAGGGAAAGTCCTTGACGCTGTTTTGCCGATGTGAAAATAGCATGGACTTTGTTTTTTTAGATTCAGGACTGACGATGTTTATTGAACCATTTTTCGGTTTGGAGGAAGGCGCTGTAATATGACTTGGAGAGGAGGGTCAGGTGTGTAGCTAGGATTACAGGCGTCCTGCATAGAGTAGTATTTTGCTGGAACAGGAACTAGGGAGGGTGTTCAGGAATAGGCTGAAAAGGGTCGGTCCAAGGATGGAGCCTTGAGGGACCCCAGAGAGTACGGGTAGGTTGGAGGAGAAGGTTCCACTCTTAGCTTGACTCTTTGGGTCCCTGTTGTGAAGGTAGCCTGAACCACTTAAGGGGTCAGATGAGAGGCCCAGTTTGCTCGGGAGTGTAATAGCAGGGGTGGCACACCATGTCAAAGGCCTTGAAAGGTTATGAAAACCGCCCCTGCAAGCTGACCTTGTCAAGTGCGGAGTGTATGTGATGGAGAATTCCGAGGGCAGTGGATGTACTATGGCCAGGACGAACCCATGTTGCTCCGGACATAGCAGGTTGTATTTAGAAAGGTATTCCGTGAGGTGTGTTTACGATTTTTTCTAGTGTTTGGATAAGGGGGAGGATGGAGATGGGCCTGTAGTTGTTAGGCAGAGTACGGTCCCCAGACTTGTGGATGGGGGTTACTTCAGCATGCTTCCAGGCCTCCGGAAATTGGCCTAGGCATAAGGATTTATTTATGATAAGCGTGAGGGGATAAGCATGACATCTAGCGGAGGCGGAGTATTTTGGAGTCAAGAGGGTCACTACTTGGTTCTGAGAGGCAAGGGACCTTAATAAGAAAGGTTTGGCATCGTGTGGTGAGATCATTTGGAAGTGGAATTGTGGCCGGAAATGGGAGTATGAGTGGTGTGGCAACTGGGTCAAAAAGTGGGCAGGGAGGACAGCACTTAAATCTGTGAAAGTCTTATTAAGGCAGTCAGCGATACAGATTAGGTCAGTCGAGACAGCCCCATTTTATGACAATCTGGGATGGGGGGCGGGCTTTACCATTCAGTTCTTTAATGTTGTCCCAGAAAGCTCTGGACGAGCCCCAGGAGGATGTCAAGGCAGCCTGGTAGTATTTAGCTTTTGCCTGCTTGATGGTCCAGGTGCATTGGTTATGGCTGCCCTGTGGGCTTGCCTCATCGGCCAATCTACCAGAGTCATTAGCTAATTGCCAAAGGTTATCTCTTTATTTAGTTGTTGGATCAGTGCGGGGTTATCCATGCAGCAGTCCGTTTTTTAACTTAGTGTGCTGAAGGGGCAAACTGATCATAGGCATGGTTGAAAGCTGTGGTGAGGTAAGTTAGGCAGAGTTAATGTCAGGTGCGAGGCCACTGGGATCCAGTTGATTTGGGCGAGGTGGACGCTTGAGGTTGACAAGACCTCTGGGGAGAAAACAGCGTCAAGGGGTCCTGCAGTACACCGGGCTGAGAGTGGGGGATGACCAAGAGCAGATGATAGGGAGTGGTCACTGAGTGAGTCCGCAAGGACTTGGACAGATCCTATTTTATGTGGCGGTTGGAGAGGACTACATCCAGAAGGAACTAGTTCCTGTTACTTTGTTAAGCCTAGTGGGCTGGGTGACCATTTGAGACAGGTCAAGGGCTGCAAGCTCATTCTTCATATTATCAGATGATGGGCTGAGCCAGTTGGTGTCTTAAGTCGCCCATGATTAGTTGTTCAGCCTTCCGGGTAGGGGTGGATAGGTAGTCAAGAAGGAGGTGACCCGAGATCTTTTTGACCCGGTAGGTAAGCCACGGTTAGATAAAGGGGCCACGACCTGGGGGGAGATTTTAAAGTAATGGCTTGCACCCCATAGCTAAACTCGGGGTTGAGAGGGCATGACCGGGACCGAGTCGCTGCAGGTAGATAGCGCACCCCTCCACGCCTGCCCATCCCTATCGGCCCTAAACAGGGAAAAACCTGGAAGAGAGATGGCAGAGTCCGCGTGAGGGAGAGCCAGGTTTCTGCAAGCATGAGAATGTCGGGGAGTGTTGGGTGACCCAGCATTGGAGGGCTGCAGTTTTCTTTAGAGACTGCATATATTGATAAAGGCGATTGGAGGCCTTTTGCTTCGGTAGGCTGAGGCATGGCTGAGGTGGCGGGCCCCGGGTCTGGGTGCACATTGCCAGAGAGCAGGAGCAGCAGAATAATTAGGCGCCTCATAAGTGTTGGTTGCTGGGGGTGGGGTGCATATGTGGTCAGCGAGACCTTACCAGGGAGGTGCATGGGATAGGAAGGAGAATAGAACCGTGGGCGCCTGCGAGAGAGAACCTCTGTGATAGAAATCACAATACTGAGAGTAGCACTTAGGTGGTGGGTGGGTGGGGGTAGTGTGGTGATCCAGGGTATGGGAGGGATATGGGGGATAGACTGGGAGATAGTTGTTGGGTAGTCTGATGGAGAGCAGAGTACTGAGAGTGGAGGGAATGTTTTTAGTCAAGGGCAGGTTGAGGGGGATAGTGGGGTGGAGAAGTAAAGGCGGGACAAGAGGAGAGCCAGCATAGCAAGGTTTAAGCTAGTGAGTGACATTTCCCAAAGAAAAGCAGAAAGTGAGAGCAGACTCCTCAGTGCTGGAAAGATATAACCAGCAAATGGGAAAGTAGGCTGATTGGTTCTGGCGCCCATGTGACAGAAAATACCCAATATAAGGGAGAGCTGACCAAGGGTGGTGGTGGGGCGGTGGGGAGCCAAACGCCAGCGCTCGGGCGGGCTTCTCCGGAGCACCGCTGGTGAGAACAATGGCGCGGGTGTGAGTCTGGAAAAGGTGCCAAAGAGCAGCGTTTGACAGGCCCCTCAGGTAGGCTGGCTCCGACAGTCACGATTCCAGAGCGGCAGTTCCAGGCACTTAAAATTACCTTGCTCACTGTGGGGAGGCTGGGAGGGTGATTTCAAGCGCCCTCACGACCATCGGCTCCTCGGGGCGAGGGTGTCCTGGCGTGGCGATCTCAGGCAGCAGGGAGAGCACTCCAATGTAGCCCTCGCGACCTCCGCTCTTCGGTGAGGTTTGATCTGTGGGAGAGGAGAAGGCAGAGGTTAAGTAGACAGGTGAGGATTAGCATTAGGGGGCGGCAGTACTGCAGCAGGCGAGAGGCTAATGGCAGGCTATGGCTGCACTACAAATATTATGAGTATACAACAAAGGTTGCTAAAAACAGAGTCGGGCTAGCAAGCAACTAAAAGAGAATGGGGTCATGCACTGGTGGAGAAACACAGAATACAACAAAATGCAGTAGCCCCACAGCACAAAATACTCTAGATTTAAGCAAGGTAAGTGTTAATGCAGGCAAAACCATAAAAACACATCAATTCTTGGTAACCAGATCTTTTCAACAAACTAAAATTATGCACTGCTGCAACACAAAAATCAGAAAAAAATTTCAAGAATTACTGAAAATATTACTGTGTGTACATTAACACAGTTACACAACAAAAATATAACCACAACAAAAGACTGCTTTTTCTCCCAGTTAATCTACCTCAACACACAGATACACCCTCCACAAAAGCACACTTCAAGTGTCTATCAGTACACAGACTGAATGTTCAAAATTAACATTCAAAATCCACACACAAACAATAAACACTTGATGATATGTGACAGGAGGGTTTTCTACAATCGAATACTATGTTTTGAGCCAAACAAGTGGCTCAAAAAGTTTTTTAACTGCTTTTATAGGGTTTGAATCGCAGAGCTCTGACAGCAAACTGTCTCCAGCTACCAACACACACACACTACACAGAACTGAGGCTGTGCAGAACAATCTAGTGCCCATGTGACCTGCAATCCCATGAATCAAAGCAAAATTCATCTTGGAGCCTAAAACAAGACAAAGTGATGTGAAGTACATTGGAATCAACGTATTCGCCAAAATAGGCACAGAAGTGGTTGGGGAAGGCGGAATAATGCGAAGTGCACTGAAATCAATGACTTCATGATCTCATTATGACGCGGTACTCCACTTCATGTTGCGTGTACTGCCATGAATTCCCCACTGCCCTTAATTGCTTTATGGAGCGAATTCCAGCCACTTTTTCCCACCTCTAGACAGGAACATGCATACATCTGGAGTAGGTAAGATCGAACTGTTTTCGAAAGCGCCAGCAGTTGCGCAATGCTATTCCACAGTTTAGGGGCAGATACAGCAAAGCCTGCATCTCCAAGCTCGTCTTCATCCAAGGATAGTTAGTGTTAAAACTGGGGAGCTTAGAGGGTAGGCAAATCTGTATGGAACCAAGTAAGCGGCAAGAGATGAGGGGACTGGTTTATAACACTATAAATGACACCTCCAAGGAAGAGGTCAAGTTGACCAGCAGGAGGAAGCCGTCCAAGTGTGGAGTAATGTTGCGGAATGTACCCTTCCCGTGATGTCACGTCCACCCCCCAGGTTGCAACTGAAAATGAGTGCTCCAAGCTTACCTGGTAAAATGTGTTTAACTAAATAAATGCTACACATAAGTAAATTCTAAACAACACTGCATAGCCTGATCATGTCTCATAAGGCTGAAAAACAAATTAAAAATGAAACTGTTTTGAATTAGCTGAATCAGATAGCATCATTTAACTATTGGCATTTTCTGTTCTGTGTCTCCCTGTTACACTGCCTCAGTATTATGTACCAGAACTGCTAATACCAATGTTTGGTCTCTGGATACATTAAATAACTAAGGTGACAGGATTCTTTCAGAAATTCATCTAGGAAGCAATTGCTGTATGTCTGATTTGAATGGCTTTTCTGATTGGCTAAAGAGAATGAATTTTCTCATTTTTATTATATATGTTCTAATAATGATTAGCTCTATGTCATTAAGCTAACTTGTCACTCCTAAGCCATTCTCAAATAATCACAAACACAGTCTAGGCCATATGTCATTCAGTGCTTTGGAAAATGGAAATTACAGCTGGACATTTATGGGATTTTCTTCATGCGAGTTTAGGAAATGCCTTTGATGCATACTTCCTAGCAATAAAATGAATAGGATCTACTGTACCTATAGTTAGTAAAATAGAGGGACACCACTTTCAGGTAGTTTGAGGTATGGCACTATCTGAGTTAAAGTATATGTGAGAACTATGGGTGTGAGAATGCCTTCTGGCAAATACTTGACCTTATATTCATAATCAGGACCTATACTTTTCATCATTTGTTCTCCTTTATTTGGTAATCATTGTTCAGACCAAAAAGGTAACAAAAAGGTTTAGAAATTCTCCCTTAAGCCATTCCAGTGGTGTACAGGGCTGAGATGCTAGCGCCTACCTCTCATCACACTGGCGACCCATGTTCAGGAACGAGCTCAAATTGCCCGGGTTGCTGGGAGGGGTAAGAGGATTGAGCATCAGTGGACTGCTCTCCTCTACCATGGTGGGGGATTCACTGTCTTGCTCCTTGGCTGACATCTGGTGGAGGCTGGGTGGCAGTGCCAGAGCTCAAGCAGCGCAGATGTTGGGCAGCAGTTACTTATCATGTGTGTGCCTCCATGTACATACGCTTATGATGCCGCAGCAAAGGTAGAAAAAGTGGAGGAAAATGGTGATCATGGGATAATGAAGCCCTGCCTGCTTGCCCTTATCCTGCTCTGTCATCAGCTTGCCGATCCCCAGTCAGGACAAAAGATCACCAGGTGGGAGAGGATGGCCCTCCCTTCCCAGCTCCACCACGAGGGGGATCCATGAGGGAATGGGGCTCAACAGACTTGAGAGACAGTGGCTGGGCAGGAAGGTAGGGACAGGGCTGAACAAGCCACCCACAATGTGCATGGAGGATAAAATCTGTATAAAAAGAAATCCTCCCTCCACACCGAGATTGGTCCCATTCCCCCTCACCTCTTAACTCATCTCCAGCTACCACCTCCTTCTTGATAATTTGCCCCTCAAGTATAGAAAGAAGTATCTGCAATATTACAGCCTCTGCCCCCACCCAATGGTCCTATAGAACTCTCCCTCTTCCCTAACTTCCTCAAGCTCTTTGTTGGAACAAAAGTCTCTAAACCATCTGTGCCCTTCAAACTCCAATTTATGATGGCAGGAAAATATAAGTAATCCAGGCAGCTTTTTTTGCCTCTATCATCAGCCCAACACCTCTTTTATAAATTAAATCCCACCTCCGTAACCCAAGCCACCACCAGGTCCTTCATGGGCAAAAAAGTTGTAGCATCCAGTGCTATTGTGACTCAATCCATAATGGGGGAGATAAATAAATCCCAGCCACTCAGTCAACTTCCTCCTCCTTGCAGTGCTTGCAGCTGTCACCAACTGTCAGCTAACAGCTGAGCACCTGAGGAAGGAATGCAGTCTATTTGCATCACTCGTGATGTCAGAAAGACTGTAACAGAGGTTTACAAAGCAGTGCATAGATGGAGGAAGCAACAATGGACTATCTAGCCAAGCTTAGCCATAGAGGTGGTGAATAGCCTGGGTGCTGCACACTGCTCCATCAAGTGAGGGACCTGAGATCATGCAGCACATACTGTATGGATCAATGGAGTGCGGCAACCATGGGGTAGATGTACTACTATTATACAAGAGTAGAAAGGGTTTCTAGGATTCTGATTGGTCTGCAGCCTCCTTGAATGGTAATATTATCCAGCACAGCACCAGTGTATCAAGGTCTGCACACGCGCCACACTAAAGGAAACAAAATCACCCTCCCATATGAAACCTGTATCGACTTCACATGCCTGTGCTCAACAAAACCCAAAACCGGACAGTGATCAAGGTAAAAATGTAAACAGGTAGGGGTTTACACATGAATGAAAGTCTAGGTATGATTTTTCTCTAGCTCCAGTCACCAAACAGCAACCTACATATCTGCTTTTCAAAGCAGCAGCCCGTATGACACTTACCATTTGGCAGGTGCCCCAAACATTTAGAAAAAATAGCTTTGCCATCTCCCTACAATGCTGCGCCCTAAAACAGAATGACTTATTTACAAACTGATCACTACCACTACTTTGACATAGGGTAGAATACGGTGTAGCGATGGCACTTACTGATCACAACCTTCCTGCAAGAGTTTTCCCCTGCTCCTGATCCCACTTGCAACTGCTGCTCACAAATTCCAGAATTTAAGTTACATTTCTCCACATCCTGGTCCTACTCGAAAATGCCATGATTATTAAAAAAAAAAACTTGACCACAGGGAAACAGGAGAAACTAGAACAAACCAGTAGGAGACAGAGGAGTGTGCGAGACATACGATTCATCCAGCAACAGCACCACCTACTGGCCACTCTGGGATAACTTTTTTCTACGTGTACCTCCATATTAAAAAAAACTCAGTCTTTTTAAAAACACTGGTTGATCAATTGATTTTACACATGAACTATTGTTTTATAGCAATAATGCACTCCAGGGATGTGTGTTGTGGTGGGATAATGTCACTTCTCAGGTGTTGAACGCACTCCACCTGTGGCCTTGTGCTTCAACCACCCAAGGCATGATGTTATCCTCCACAACACACACCCTGTCATGCATTATGGCTTAAATTATTGCTGTCCATCTTGGGGAATATGTTATTTCATGCCCCATAATGACCCACAGGGCTGTGCCAGGAAGTGTCTAGAGACATCACAGTATATGTCTGTCTGGGCTGTAGGCAAGAATATACCAGGCTGGGAGGGGCACATGGCCTGGAATAGGCAAGTGACCCAATGCAAGCATCTCAGTAAAATAGAAACAAATTGCTGCTGGCTGGCCCTGCTCCAGTATGTCCTGTGGATGTTCCTCTGTTTCCTGCTCAAGCAAGTTCCATATTTGTTTCCACCGCTGTCCTATGGATCAATGGTGTATCTATTGCTTATACCAGTAGTATGAACCAAATATGAATATTAGACAAATTGAGCTGCTATTCATTATTACAGATCCAAATAAGGAATACTCTGTTACTTGTGGTATTCAGGAAATATTAATTGTTTAAGCGTCCCTACTAAATATGTTTTGAATTTTGCTAACCAGCCTAGGCTCAGTGACTATATGGTGTTATATAAAACTGATCATTAATTTTCTTATTATGCACAGCAAAATCTATTCCATTCTTCCTCTATATCCAGTGCAAGAAAATAACTGCCACTGCTTTCCTCCCCAATATTCTATAAATAAAGGACTAGATGTTAATCTGTTTATCCTGGTCAAAGAATTTTAAATGAATAATAAATATGCTCCAACCCTCACAGAGTTTATCTAACACCCCTGTGCTTTCTCTGGCTCTTGCAATCACCTCATTCCAGGTCAAACGTCAGTTCAATTTGCAGAATGGGAATTCTGCAGTTGAAAAAGTCAACTCTCAGATTTTGCTTAGCTTGCAAAATATTGATGTAACCATTATTGCACACAATACAACACTCTACAGGAAGTACCTGCAGCTTAGCAGTAATAAAACTCCGAGTCAGTATTCTAAACCCACAAAAATGAAAAGAATGCAGTTGTGCAACATATTGTGGCTGCAGTGGTTAGATTATGTTTTCACAAGCAGAATGACTCAAATGTGTACAGTACATTTATCTTTTACTAAAGTGCATATAGAGTGATGATGTTTGAAATCAGAAAAGATTCTTGCTGAGCATACGAAGGTTCAGACATGGCCGCACCTTAACATCGGATTCCCCACTGATCACCTCAGTGACAAACCCCAAATAAAATGAAAGCAATATCACTGTAAGAAAATGGAAACAGTTTTATTTACAAAAGAAACATGACTGCATAATATAGTAAGCATAATAACTGAGGTCCATGCCAAGTACATACTTAAGCTAGAACTCGCCTCACTAAACAGAATTACTGGAATCCAGGGTGCCCAGGATCTGAGGCAACATGGATTCATGAGGAGGTCATGTCAAACAAATCTGATAGATTTTTTTGACTGGGTGACAGGGTAGGTAAATCAGGGGAGCGGTGGATGTCGCCACCTTGATTTCAGCAAGGCCTTCAACACCATCCCCATAAAAGGCTGGTTAGTAAGATAGGTAGTCTGGGCATGGGCCACAAGGTAGTAAACTGGGTAAGGAACTGGTTAACAGACAGGAGGCAGAGGGTGGTGGTAAATGGGATCCAATCTGGGGAGAGGGGGTGACCAGTGGGGTACCTCAGAGATCAGTCCTGGGCCAGTCCTGTTATTCATTAGTGACATAGCAGAAGGACTGGAGGAAAGGTCTGCCTGTTTGCAGATGACACCAAGATCTGCAATGGGGTGGATACTCCAGATGGGGGTGGAGAAATGAGGAGGGACCTGAGAAAGTCTGAAAATGGTCTGAGGTATGGCAGCTGGGGTTCAACTCAAAGATGTAAACTAATGCACCTGGGATAAGGGAACCCTGAGAAAAGCTACAGAATGTGCGTGGGGGAGTTGCTGGACGATCACCAAGGAAGAGCAGGATCTGGGGGTTATCATTGCAGATGACCTAAAGGTGTCCTAAGAAGAGTACAAAGGCAGCGGGGGGCCAGTGGCATGCTGGGGTGCACAGGAAGATGTATCACTAGTAGAAGGAGGGACATGGTGATGCCATTGTATAAAATACTGGTGAGTCCTCACCTAGAGTACTGCATACAGTTCTGGAGACCACATCTTCAAGGACACAGACAGAGTGGAGGCGGTCCAGAGAAGGGTGACAAAGATGGTACAGGGCATGTACCAGAAAACATGAGGAGAGACTAAGGGACCTCAATATACTCACTGGATGAGAGGAGGGAGGGGGTGACATGATACAAACATTCAAGTACCTGAAACATAAACAAGGTGCAGGGGATGACATCTTCCAACATAGGAGGAGTACAACAACGAGGGGGCATGATATGAAATTGGAGGTGGCAGGTTAAGGGAAATGTGGGAAGTTTTCTTCACCTGAGAGGGTGGTGGATGCATGGAATAGTCTGCCACAGGAGGTGTTGGGAGCAAGAACAGTGGAGGGATTTAAACATGCATGAGACAGACATAAGGGAACCCTAGAAGCAGGAAGGAGAGGAGAAAGCTGTTGACCTAGTAGGGTCAGAGGCAGCAAACAAGGTGTTTTAATAGCAGACTAGATGGGCCTGGTGGTCCTTGTTTGCTGACAATTTCTATGTTTCTGCTGTATATTTCTGAGAATAACATCTCAAACCATCTTGAAGGCATAGAAACACCCAGGTACACATACAGAACAAACCATTACACATCCCAGCACTGTATTAAACCCAAACAATCTCTATAATAGTATGACACTACAGGGCTTTGGTCCCCACAACTAAAGCATGTCAATTCTGAGTACTCCCGAGACTATCAATCCCATTATGAGAGTGAGGTTATCCTGCAGCAGTCCACTTGAAACAGTTTACTTCACCAGTGTCTATAGCAACATAACATTTGAAGAAGTTCTATGTATTATATGAGAAGAACACTACTTGTCTATAATGGAATGGAGGAAAGATTATGCACCAAGTTTATCTTGGGAGACAGGTGTTTGGGAAGTGGTAGCCAGCATCTATAATAGTTTTTCTATGTAGCAGTAGCTAGGTGGGAGGCACAATCCAATGAGGTTATTTGTCCCAGGCTGGTCAGCAGCTCATTTGGTGAGGGTACCTCAGAAGTATACCATCTACCAAGAAAAGTCTTTTGCCTGCATGCTAAGAAATGCCAGCCATTTGTGGCCCACAGGCACTATAGAGGTGCCTCTTGTGTGAGGTCAAACAATAACTGAGGAGCAGATTGAGGAATCTATGGGAGCAGAAGTCTTGCACTGCCACATAAATCTCTTTTCAATCATAACTTTTCTATTTTTAATTTCTTTCTGAATTTTACATTCTTCTACTTAGTGCCCTCTCTTGTAATCACACAGCTGTCACCTTAAAAATTCCACTCAACATGTCGTAATGGTGCCTGAGCCTCAGAGGAAGGGCACCACAAAAAATAAAATCTACTACTACTACAACCACTGTTTTTTTGTTTACAAAAGAGCTTCTTTGTTAAAGGCCTTGTGTTAAGGTTTGTGCAGTTGTATTTTTGCAAGACCTTAAGCTTGTTTTCTGGCCTGCAGCATTATACAGTATGGTATTCTACACACACACACACACACACACACACACACACACACACACACTCACTCACTCAAGTGTCTGCAGGTGTCTATGAGCATGGCTATACAAGCACTACATAGTACTGTATTTCTCATGAGAGATGCATAGTAGAGAAATAGTTAATAGAAAAAGGCAGGCATCAGGACCTCACCATTCATCTAACTCTGCAGCACAGTATGTCAGCATCTGTCAAAGTGTGTTGAATGTCGTGACCAGCAAAAGTAACTATATATGGTGATTTCCAAGTTTTGTAATTGTGTTTTACTTCTTGTATGTGTGTTTCTTGTATTTTATGTGCAATGGTTGTTTTGTTGGGTTACTGGTTTATTGGTTTGACATTTGTCTGCTGGAATTAAGTCTGTCACTTTAACTTTATTTACCATTATGTAATTAAAGGCTAATGGATAAGATGGCATCATAAGTCTCTTGCTCCTGCAAAATGAATAGAGTGGCAGAAGTGCAAAAGTACATTGACACAATTCTATGGTAAATCTAAACATCAGGGATTGATATTCAAAGCATCCATTTGCACTAGGTAAAACATGGTGCAAAATGCAAGATATGATGTGTGGCCATCAGGGAGGCATATACATATAGGCACAGGACACTGTCTGGTGTGCATTGCCTGTATGAATACTGGAATAATCTCAAATGGAAACCACACCAGCATAGGGAGGTAGGTACTCTAGCAGAGGGCAGCCAGCCCCAAATTCCAACACAGTCCAAAAAGCAAGCACTCTTGCAGAGGAAAAATTAGGCAAAAGCTTGCACTAGTGCTGAATAATCATATTTATTTTTCTAGCCAGAGCACAGGCCAGTAACCCCAGTGCTTCAGCTTTCAAGCCTTCATCGGTGGTGTGGTTTAGGAACCAGAGTGTCAATTTAAATACAAAAGTAGTGATGACATCATCAAACTGTACATACTGTACATATACAAAATCATTAAATGCAGTTTACAAAATACATTCATATTTGCACCCACAATACAATGCCTGTCTATAATAGTAACCTGAGAATAAGTTAGGATATTAAAGAAACACCTTCAAGATCCACTATGAAATCAGCATTTAACAATAAATAATTCACAGGTATGTCAGATGGCATAGTATCTATCTTAAAGTTTTGATTTACAGAACACTTAATATTTCATAAATGTAAGGCAAATGGGAGATGTACTGTATAGAAGTGGGGTGAGATAACCCAATGCCACAAAGGGGGGCACAAAAGAATACAGTCCCAAGAGAGGAAACAAGTGGGAAGAGATGGGGAGGGGTTGTTTAAAATGAAGAAACAAAAAAAGGAGAAAGGTCAGGAGTAAATAACAAACAAGGTGGGGTGTAAGAGTTCAAAATAGAGATCACCCTTATTTCTCCATATTATAATGAGCATTAAACCTTCATCCTGATGGTGAGCTACATAAATGCAGACTCTTCAATGACTCCTATAAGGGAATAAGAGAAGGAAAAGAGTATAGTCTTACAAAGATGACACAATTATGGCATAAACTTGAATATTTCAATTCTTTTTTCAAAATGGCTTTAAATCCCACTGAGCGCTCAACCCATTAGGTTTAACACTCTTCAGTCCATATATCCATTTGCTTTCCTTTTAATAATTTATTTACTAGATCACCCCAAATTGGAGTAGTAGCTACCAATCAATACCTATAAATCTCAAATGTTTGGGGTCAGAGTTGTGCATCTGAGAGAAATGCAGGCCAACTGGAGTATCAAGTCTTACATATATTATATTCCTAATGTGTACCTGCAGTCTCTGTTTTAGAGCCCTTTAGAAGGCCCTATGTACATAATTTGGCATTCACACCATAATGTGTATACCACAAAAGTAGTATTGCAGTTTATGAACTCCTAATGTCAAATGTCTGTTCTGTAGCAGGATGTTTTAATTCCTTTCCAGGTGTGCAGGAGCTACATACATTACAGCGGTGGCATTTAAAGGTCCCTTTCTGTTGTGTGCCAAGCCAGGTGCCACCACATGTAGGTGGTGACAAACAGCTGTGCAACAGTTTTTCTTTGCTGTTTTGTCCCTTTGAACGTGATATGGGTGTTTTACCACCACAGTTGAAAGCCGTTTTCTGCAAAGTAGTAGATGCCAATTTCTGTACACATTGTTACCAAGTTGTCCAGACCAGTTGTTAAATTCTATCACAAATGTTACAGGTATGTCGCTTGTTTATGTTATTTATTTATTTATTTATTTATTGTAATCATTGGAATTACAACCTTTGAGTCAGGTACTCATTTCCAAAGGCTCCATGTCAGAGTTACAGAGAGTACAGTCAATTACACATGAGCATTCCTTATAGATACAAACAATATGGGGTACAGGGTACAAATATAGTAGGAACACAGCAGGATTTTAAGAACTGTTACAAATTGTATACAGATGTGTTACAGGCCCATACATTGTGGTAGCTGAGGGCACTTATCAAGCTTGCCAGTTTGGCACCCTATCCTCATTCTCATTCCCTAATAATTCCTCTCTGTTGGCTGCAAAAGCTTTGCTCATAACCCCTGTACTGCATCTTCTTCATAACCCTCAGAAAAGAATGTTCTCTCAGCTCCTCTGCCTGTACCCAAAAGTCTTCATCTTCCAGGCAGTTTCCGTACAAGACAAGAACTGCCCAAAAGGTATGGACTCCATCAGTTTCCTGGGGTGTGCACTCTTGCCCTTAGCAATGAGTTGGTAGCAGTTGATTTCCTGAAACCTCTAGTTGTAATCCTACCATTAGCATTGGTTGTTTTTATAAAGTTAAGTCTAGAAGTTCATTCATTCATGGTCTGTTTTATGAGTAAATTTTATGTTTATTCCATTCTCATTCAGACACTCCACAAATGCATCTGCCTCCCCTGATCACCCCTTCCAGATATACAAGATGTCATCAATAAAACAAGACCAAAAGCTATCTTTCCAAAAAAGGGTTAGTATTTTGAAACGATTAACTCCTCCCACTTCCCCAAGAAAATATTAGCATAAGAGGCTGCCATAGAGGAGGCCATAGCTGCACTGCAAGTCTGTAAATAGTGCTGTCCTAGGAACTCAAAGTTGCTATGGTTGAGGATAAATTGGACTGCTGACAGAAGAAAGTCCACTGGGATGCCCTCTGTATTTTCTATTTTTCTAAAAATACCTTCAGGTCTTAACTCCTTCATCATGCTGAATTCTGGTATACAATGATTCAGCATCTATTATCACCAGATCGTGTTTTCCTCCCACTGAAATTATGCTAATTTATTCATAACATGTGCAGTGTCTTTAGTATCGTTCTCAATTCTACCACACTTAACTGCAGGAAAAAATCAACACATTTTCCTATTTTTTTCCATGACTGACCCTGTAGCTGAAATAATTGGTCTTCCTGGTGGGTTTCTCATATCCTTGTGTATTTTAGGTAACACATAATAGCAAGGGACAATAGGTCGTGATTCCAGATATATCTTAACTCCTACTCCCTTATGTCTTCATTTGATACTGCCTCCTGTAGGAGATGGTATAATTCCACCTTGAACTTACCCATAGGATTATATGTAACTTTCATGTAACTCTGCCAATCATCCAACAGATTCCTCACTATCTGTATATAATGCTGTCTGTCTAAAAATCACAATATGTCCACCCTTATCCACAGATTTTATTATTATTTCTGAATTTTGTTCCAACCCACTCAAGGCTTTTCTTTCATCTGATGTCATATTCTTATTCCTTGGCTGCCCTGCCTTAGAAATCAGTTAATCTACCTGTCTTATTATTACCTTTTCAATGGTAGAAACAGCAGCATTATTTACATTGGGTATAGATTCAGATACAGGGCAAAATAGCAATTTTCTTTTTCATTATATCAGAATGCACAATACTTGCAGCATAATCAGTGTTCTGTGTATCTGAGATTCCCTGATTAATGTTCTCTATCTCATTAATAATAAAATCAATGTCCTCCTGTGAGTTAGAAGATGCAGGGAGTTCAGTACATTCAGCTGAGTGTTATCAAAGTGTCCCCAATGTCCAGAATGGAAAGATTTTCTGTAAATCCCATAGCGACTGCAGCAGCTTTTTCACTTGGTCTGTTATTGAAGAATGCCTTGAGTTTTAATCTTTACAAAAAATTTGTATAAATCTACTTGTACTTGAAAGGGATTCAATGGTGGCATGGGGATGAATGAAAGACCATATTTCAGAACTCTAGTTTCTATCTCTGATAGTTCCTTTTGGATAAGTTCACTATTTGGAGCTCTTGCCCCATCCTCTCCCACGTCTTCCGGTCTTCCTCTTGTCTTGAATGATGTTTACCTCCTCTGTTGCCCCTCTTGGTATTCCTGTTCTGTCTTCGCCATTTGTAGTTCCTTTGTCCCTTGTCTAAACATGCATTTGTAAATGCCGAATGTTGATTGTTATATGTGCTGCTTAGGTATTTGGAAGTGAAAGTATCATGCCTAAGAACTGTCATGTGGGCCTCCAAGACATCCACTGTGTCTTCCTGTTCAGTATTCACAGAAGAGGGGAGGGGCAAGGACCAGCAGTACAGCAGTTGCAAAGGTGTGAAGAGGTGGACAATAGTCCATTTACAGGCAGAAGAATCCTGTAGAAGGTGAATAAATTGAAGGTGGACAAAGTGATGTGACAGATGGCACACACCCAAGCATATTAAAGAGCTCTGAAGGGAAATAGCAGTACCTGTAGCAGCCATGTTCACTGAGTCATTCAACACAGGTGGTACCAGAGAATTGGAGGAGGGCACATGTGGTCCCTCTATACAAGTCCATCAGTAGGGAGGAGGCGGGAACTATAAGCCAGTCAGCCTCACTTCGGTAGTGGGGAAGAGCATGGAGACATTACTTAAAGAGAGGATAGTGGAGCATCTAGAAGCCATCGGAGCCCAGGACCATAGGCAACATGGATTCACAGTGGGGAGGTCATGTCAGACAAATCTGGTTGATCTCTTTGACTGGGTGACAAAGGAAGTAAATCAGGGTGGGGCAGTGGACAATGCTTCCTTGATGTAAGCAAAGCGCTTGACACCGTCCCACATAGGAGGTTGATAAAGTAGCTGAGTAGGGTGGGCATGGGGAAAAGGTGGTAAAGTGGGTTAGAAACTGGGTAAGAGACAGGAGGCAGAGAATGGTGGTAAGTGGGGTACAGTCTGGGGAGTGGGGTGACCAGTGGGTGCCTCAGGGATTGGTCCTGGGGCCAGTCCTGTTCAAGGTCTTCATTAGTGACATTGCAGAAGGGATGAAGGGAAATGTCTGCCTATTTGCAGATGACACCAAGATCTGTAACACAGTGAATTCCCCAGAGGAGGTGGAGAAAATTAGGAGGGACCTGGGAAGCTTGAGAAATGGTCTGAGGACAGGCAGCTGAAATTTAATTCAAAAAGTGTAGTATTATGCACCTGGGACACAGGGGAGTTGCTGACAGTCACAAAGAAGGAAAGGGACCTGTGGGTTCTTATTTCAGATGACCTGAAAATGTCAAAGTGGTAAGGCAGCTGGGAGGGCCAGTGACATGCTGGGTGCATAGGCAGGTGTATCACCAGCATAAGGAGGAGATAGTGATGACATTATATAAAACCATGGTCAGGCTTCACATGAGTACTGTGTGCAGTTCTGGAGGTCGCACCTTGTAAGGATATTAACAGGCTGGAGATGGTCCAGAGAAGGGCGAATGAGATTATACAGAGCTTGCAATACAAGACTTATGAGGAGAAATTAAGGGACCTCAATATGTACTCACTGGAAGAGAGGAGGAAAGAGGGATATGATGTAAACATTCAAGTACCTCAAATGTATAAATATAACTACTGAGAAGCAGGAGATAGCTGCTATAGGCATATGTGCCAGCTTCTGTATTATATTCTTTTGTAATCTCCAGTATTTCAGTAACTACATGACCTCACTGACTTCTTTAGGCAATTTTATGCTGGTTGATGCCTGGTGTCAAATGGCAAACAGAGGGCTCACCAGATTGTGTTGCCATTTGAAAAACTTCATAGAGTGTTCTTTTACTGTTAAGGGTTTCGGAAAGTTGGTGAAGGTCTCACAATTTTATTATGATTTTATCTCCTTATGTCTGTCCCTTTGGTCCCCCATCCCCACACCCCAACAGTCATCAGTAGACACAGCTTCAGCCTTCTTCTTGCCAAGATGGTGGGTGAGAAACATAGAATTTGATGGCAGATAAGGACCACTTGGCCCAGCTAGTCTGCCCATTTCCCTACCTGATGGATACGCTGCAGATTCTAGTTAATCAACAGCTTACTCCTCTACCCCAAGTAGAATTGCCTTATGTCTGTCCGTGAGCAGCTGCCTTCACAGTCTGTGAAGTCTGACGACTTTATGCTACTTATTGGTCATCTCCAACACAGGCAAGGCGCTGCCAGCCCAAAGTAACTCAGGACAAGCAGGTTTCAAAGTGAGGAAGAAATGGAGTGAGCAAGAATCAAGTACTCATTCAGATGCGGTGTCGATTTTAAGATCAGCATACTGGTGTGGACAATGCAAATAGAACCCCACCTCCTTAAGCAGCCTTATGAAGCATAAAGGCTTCTCAAAGCACTGGGGTTCTGTTTATTGTACTGTAAGTGGGCTGCATCTAATTCAGTAATTTACTGTACCTTACATCTGGATGTATGGTAGGCCCAACTTTGAATAAACACTGCACCTGAATTAACACATGATCGATAGAAGCATAGAATTTGTCACAGAAAAGGACCACTCAGCCCATCCAGTCTGGCCAAGTGTTCTCTACCTACTTGTAACTCCTGCCTGTATATTTTATTTATTTAAATTTTGGTAACCGGTAGGCCCACAGAGACCAGTATTAGTCCCTTTTTCAGGGGTGACCGGGATTAATTACACATAGTACAACAGGATATAACATTTACATTAGATCCATCAACATACAGTTATTTACAGTTCATGAGAGGTGGTGAACATTTTATGAACAAACTACATAAAGTGACTATTGTTAGTTCTCTTATACACATTAGGTAAGGTCAACTGTCATATTCAAAATCGTGCAAACAGGATCAAAGTTGAAATTCAGTGATTACAAGTGCATTAGTTTAATTCCAGCAAATGTGTTTAAGTCCCTTTTTGAAGCCCCCTAGTGATTCACATTCTTGGAGTTTAGGTGGAAACATGTTCCATATAGGAGGAATGAGGGACAAAGAGGCCCTGGACCCTTGGGAGGACTGCGTCTGGGGAACCATGAGGAGCTGTCTGCTTGAGGACCTTAATGTCCTGCTATTCATTTTAGATTGTAGTAACTCTGACAGACTAGGCGGAGCAGTAGTCAGCCCGAGTTTGTAGGCTGGGCATAATGATGGATATTGTAGTCTACCTTCCAAGGTGGGCCAGTTTAGGGCTTGCAGGACATGACAGTGGTGTTCTCTTTGGGGTGCCCCTACAGCAGATTTGCCTATCCTGTTGTACAGGGTCCTAAGGTTATTCATCTCAGATGTTACTGCATGTCTTATTCTGCTCAAGGCCCATCAGGACCTCCTTGTGAATGAGCTTGCTTAATGGCTTTTTCCTGAAATGAACTTGAACCCACTCCACTTCCATGGCCCTACTGATGTCCATTGACCCTCCTTCCCCTTTCTGTAATATACCCGCTATGTTTATCCTATGTATGCTTCATGCCCCTACCATTTTAGCTTCCACCACTTCTCCTGGCAGTCTGTTCAAGGCATCTACCACCGTTTCAGTAAAGAAATATTTTTCACATCTATCCTGAATGCCTGCCCCTCCCAGCTTCATTGTATGGCCCCTTGGTTTGGGTGCTCATCCTCATTTGAAGAAAACTCCCAACTGTACCCTGTTTACCCCTGTGAGGTACTTTGTAGGTCTTGATCATGTCACCTTTCGCCTCCTCTCTTCCAGAGTGTACATGTTGAGATTCTTCAACACTTCCTCGTAGGGATTCCTGTGAAAATTCTGAACCATTTTAGTTGCCATCCTCTGGAAAACCTCCACCTTACGTCCTTTCTGAAGTGTGGACTGTAAAACTGGACACAGTACTCCAGCTGGGGTATACCAGGGAGTGATACAATGGCAGCACAACATCCCTCCTCCTCCTACTGGAGATGCCAGTCCTTATGCACTCCAGAATCCAATTTGCCCTGCCCATAGCCTTGTCACACTGTACTGCCATCTTGAGGTCCTCTGATATCATAACCTCAAGGACCCTTTCATGTCTAGTGAGTATTAGTACCTCCCGTATCCTATACCCAGCATCAGGGTTCCTGTGCCCTAGGTACATGATTTTACACTTGTTGGCATTGAACCCCATGTAAGTAAGAAATGGAATTGATTTGAATGAATTGCAGGCTTTTAAGCAGCTTGGAGTGTGTATGTGTGTGTGTGTGGGGGCTCTGGTACGGCAGTACCTCAAAAATGCCACCAACTTCCCACCCCTCACACTGCCTGCCCAAGTACTCAAACCTCCCCTCATTACTTCCACAGTGTCCCCTGCCAAGTCGCTTGTACCCACATGCAGCAGTAAATGAGGTTTCTTCCTACTCATCGCTACATGCTTGAGCAGTGCCTGCCCTGCCCTCCTGCAGTCAACCTGGGGACAGCCTCAATCCAGATATGGCTGTGCTTTCCCCTTTCTGCCCCATCTCACCCATTTCAGTATAGAATCCCCAGGACAAGTAACCCTGCTCCTTACCTCTCTCCTTCTAATGCCCCTTCCACCACCCCAGTATTCATTCTTCCCTGTCCCTTATCCCCGCAACTGTACCCTCTATGACTTCTATATTGGTACACCCTACTTGTGCCTCACCCTGTTCTCTGCCTTATTCCTCCCATTGCTCTTGAACCCTTCCCAGCCCGACTACTTCCTACTGGGCTTCCCATATTGACCTCCCTCCTCCTCTGCTGATTTCCAACCCCTCTCCTATCCCCGCTGTTGTCAATTTAGAGACCCTATTCCTTCTACCCCAATAGTGACACCCTCCCATCCTTCCCCTTCCTGCAGCCCTCTGTCCTTCAGTCACCATCCCTCCTTCCTTATTAGCCCCTTCTATCCTTTTGTCCTCGCTATCTCTTCCCTATCTGTTGCCATCCCTCTCATGCCTGCTTGTTCTCCCCCTTCAGTATGTTTCTGCCCCCTTCTCCATCCCATAGAAGAGGTTCGAATCTATTCATAGTCGATACCTGTCCTACATCTCTTCCCTATTGGTTCCCCTCCTACTTGTTCCCCTCAGTGCCACCCTGGTGCCTCCCTACCCAAAGCCATCTGCTCTCCCCTGGTACTCCTCATGGTCTCTTCCTCCCCCATCAAAGGAAGCGCCGCCTCGCCTCAGGCACCCCTCCTTTTCATCTCTTTCCTTCTAGTTCCTCTGATACTGGGGTCAGTTTCAGTCCCTAGTTATTCTTCCTCCGTCCCCCTTTGCCATCGCCTAGTCCCCCTCAGGATGCCTACCATACTCATCTGCCCTGCCACTTACACTTCTCCCTAACTTCCAGAGTTCCTCCTTCAAACTAGTCAGTCATCTACAGACCATACACCCCCCATCCCTCCAAGCCCAGTCCAGGATCAGCACACCCACACCCTGTACACCCCTCCTCCCTTCCAAAGATGCCCGCCCTATTGACATGTGGCACCTGTCCCATTTTGGCCCCCATCTTATGTTAGGGGCTCTTAGTCCCAGGTTCTGTACCATACTACAACTGTTAGGCCCCTATTTACTCAAATTCCTGTCCCCCCTACACTAGTCCCTCTACTGATCCCTTGCCGATGAGGGTAATTCAGGCTCAAATGTCATCCGTTAGAAACTGTATTACTGTAGCAATCCTAAAGCCTCCTAGTCTGGTTTTCACCCTCAGCTACCATACTTTTGTTCTTGGCTCTCATATAGTTTCACTTAGCCAAGTTAGAAATCCTATTGCACTCTAAGTATTACTCAGCTCAATTGAGAAATAAACCGAACAAATAAATATGTATTATTACAGCAATCATAACAGTATAGCTCAGTACTTAGCTCAGTTAGAAAGAAACAGAAGAAGTAAATCTGTATTATTACAGCAATCCTAAAGTATCCAATCATTGCTTTCTCTCCACTCCAGAGACCCTGCTGTAATAGAGGACCACAGAGGACACTTGGCGGAAGGGTGGGCAACTGTAAAGCCCAGCAGAGCTCCATTGAGCTCGCTCACTCCCCTCTCTCACTCGCTCGTTCTTTCTCCCAGTGCTGCAGGCTGCCCTTTTGTACTGGGTTTCTGCTTGCACTGGTGCCTTTCCTGCCCACAAAGAAATCCGCAGCAGTCCTGACACGGCTCCGTTGAGCTCGCTCCTCCCCTCTCTTGCTCATTCTGTTTCTCCCGACACTGCAGACTGCCCTTTGTACTGGGCTCCTGCCTGCATTGGCACCTTTCTGCCCACAAAGAAATGTGCAGCAGTCCCAACAGAACTCCGTTGAGCTCACTCACTACCTCTCTCACTCGCTCTTTCAGTTTCTCCCGGCGCTGCAGGCTGCCCTTTTGTACTAGGCTCCTGCCTGTGTTGGCCTTTTTCTGCCACAAAGAAATGCGCAGTAGTCCCAACAGAGCTCCGTTGAGCTCGCTCAATTCCCTCTCTCTCCTCGCTCGTTCTGTTTCTCCAGGAGCTGCAGGCTGCCCTTTTGTACTGGGCTCCTGCCTGCATTGGTGCCTTTTCTGAACATAAAGAAATCCACAGCAGTCCTGATAGAGCCGTTGAGCTCACTCAGTCCCCTCTCTTACTTGCTCATACTGTTTCTCCCACCACTGCAGGCTGCCTTTTAGTACTGGGTCCCTCCTTGCATTGACGCCTTTTTCTGCCCACAAAGAATTCCCAGCAGTCTCGACAGAACTCAGTTGAGCTTGATCACTCCCCATCACTCACTCGATCTTAATCTGTCCTGAACACTGATTTCCCACAGAGACTGCACCATTCTCGTGCAGAAGTGCGAAAACACACTTCTGTCAGGATGTGAAAATTACAGCTGTACTAGTCATAAGGAGGTGTGAAAAATTCCAGTGCTGAAAATCTGGCATGACAATATTACAGATCTGAGAAGTTACAAGGTACATGAAAACTGCACAATGCACACCGTAACACAGTCATTTGATGGACTTTCGTCACCAAATTTTCAACATAGGCAGTTTAGGACCTCTGCTCATGAACAGTGTCACTGTCATTTTCTCAATCTGTCCGAACACTGATTTCCCACAGTGACCACGCTATTCTGTGCGGAAGGTGCAAAAACACATTTCGCCAGGATGGGAAAAATGAATAGCTGTACTGTTCATAAGGAGGTGTGAAAAATGCCAATGTTGAAAATCTGGAGTAAAAATATTGCAGATTCATGAAATTACAGCGTGCATAACAACTGTACAATGCGCCGCTCGTAAAACAGTGATTTTTAATTTTTCTTCTAAATTTATTACTCAGCTCAGTTAGAGAAATAAACAGAACAAATAAATATGTATTATTACAGCAATCCTAAAAGTATCCAATCATTGCTTGTCTCCACTCCAGAAACCTGTTGTAATATAGGACCACAGAGGACCTAGGGGCGGCAGGGTGGGCAACTCTAAAGTTCTAGCAGAACTCCATTGAGCTCGCTCACTCTCCTCTCTCCTCACTAGTTCTATTTCTCCCAACGCTGCTGGTTGCCTTTTGTACTGTGCTCCTGCTTGCATTTGTGCCTTTTTCTGCCCACAAAGAAATCTGCAGCAGTCTCAACACAGCTCCGTTGAGCTCGCTTACTCCCCTCTCTCTCACTCACTAGTTCTATTTCTCCCAACGCTGCTGGTTGCCTTTTGTACTGGGCTCCTGCTTGCATTTGTGCCTTTTCTGCCCACAAAGAAATCTGCAGCAGTCTCAACACAGCTCCGTTGAGCTCGCTCCTCCCCTCTCGTAGTCACTCGTTCTGTTTCTCCAGGCTGCAGGCTCCCTTTATACTGGACTCCTGCCTGTGTTGGCATCTTTCTGCCCACAAAGAAGTTCACAGCTATCCTGACAGAGCTCCGTTGAGGTTGCTCACTCCCGTCACTCACTCCTCATTCTGTTTCTCCTGGCGCTGCATACTGCTCTTTTGTGAGGGGCTCCTGCCCCATTAGCACTTTTTCTGCCCACAAAGAAATCACAGCAGCCCCAACAAACTCCATTGAGCTCCTCACTCCCCCCTCTCTCACGCTCATTCCATTTCTCCCAGTGCTGCAGGCTACCCTTTTACTGGCTATCTGCTTGCATTGGTGCCTTTTTCTGTCCACAAGAAATCTGTAACAGTCCTGATAGAGCTTCGTTGGCTCGCTCCAGCCCCACTACATCGTACTGTTTCTCCCACCGCTGCAGGCTGCTCTTTTGTACTGGGCCCCTGCCTGCATTGACGCTTTTTCTGCCCACAAAGAAATCTGCAGCAGTCCCAACAGAGCTCCACTGAGTTTGCTCACTCCCCTCCCTCACTGGCTCTCTTATTCTGTTTCCCCGGCACTGCAGGCTGTCCTTTTGTACTCGGCTACTGCCTGCATTGGGGCCTTTTCTGTCCACAAGAAATCTGCAGCAGTCCCAACAGAGCTTAGTTGAGCTCAGTCACTTCCCCTCTCACTCGCTCGATCTTAATCTGTTCCAAACACTGATTTCCCACAGCGACCGTTCTATTCTGTGCCAGAAGTGCAAAACATATTTTGGCCAGGATGTGAAAATGACAGCTGTACTGTTCATAAGGAGGTGCAAAAAATGCCAGTGTTGAAAATCTGGCATGACAATATTACAAATCTGCAAAATTACAAAGTGCGTGGAAACTGCATAGCATATATTAAATAACACAGTCATTTGATGGACTTTCATCACTAAATTTTCAACATAGGCATTTTAGGACCTCTGCTTATGAACAGTGTCACTGTCATTTTCTTAATCTGTCGAACACTGATTCCCCACAGCGACCACGCTATTCTGCTCCAGAAGGTGAAAACACATTTTGGCCAGGATGGGAAAAATGTCAGCTGTACTGTTCATAAGGAGGTATGAAAAAATGACAATGTTGAAAATCTGGCATGAAAATATTGCAAATTTGTGGAGTTACAGTGTGTGTAGCAACTGCGCAATGCGCTTGTAAAACAGTCATTTTGGATTTTTCCACCAATTTCCAACATAGGCTTTGAGAGCCCACCTCATTAACACTGGCACTGTTGTTTCATTAATTGGTCCCGAAGGTGATTCCATGCAGTGACCGTAAATTCACCTTTCAGGACTGAATAACACCATGACAGTGGCTGAATTCATGAGGAGGCGGTCCCAATAACCCCATGTTGAAATTTGGTGCCAAAATTCAAAACATGCCTGAGATATGCAGCAAAGTTGAAAAACCAAATTTATGCCATTATACAGCTTCGGCATTTCTTCAGTTCGCGGTTGGCTTTGAAAGTTCAGGCGTGTTCCGGTCCACTGAAGATCGTCAAGCTGAGCTCGGAGGTAAGTATGGTGAGGGTGTGTGTGGGGAGTGCGGTACACAGTGGGTGGGTGCAGGTTGGGGAGGGGCGCAGGCGGTGAGGACTGTTTTCTTCTTTACAGGGTTAAAAAAATAGACATCACGGACGGTTTTCATATTAGCAGGTACTTTTGGCATGCTGAGGTGGGCTCCCAGCACGCCACTTGCATATTTTGGGATGGAAGGGGACTGGTGCCGATGGGGATTGGGCACCCTGTCAGCACATATACTGGTGGGGGATCTCATGAGCCAAGGGATTGGGCACCCTTGCACACACAAGAAATGGGGGACATGCCGACATGGATTTGGCCCCTTTGGCAAAGAAACAGGAGAGGGGACATGATGCTGAGGATTGGGCACCTCATGGCAGACAACACAAACCAATGGGGACTGGGCTCCCAGTCAACAAACTAGGTCGGGGGAATGTAAGGGACTGCCCTGCAATAACGTGTTGCTCCTTATTGTGGAAGGAATGGCTGGCGCTGCAATGATAAGGTGGCCCCTGATTGCAGTGGCTAAAACATTTCAAGGTGGTGGCACACTGGTTGAACTAGTGTCAGCAGCAGTGTGCCACCCATTGAGGAAAGCGGGCCAAGCCTCAAAAGCAGTAGGAACATTGGCCACAATAGTGCCCGCCTCCACAACCTGCTTCTTCAGCAAGCTGCCACAACATGTTTCTTGCATATGTGCGCAATCAACATTAAAGGACTATGTTCTCTGCCAGTTTTCAACCAGTATTTCCTTCAGCAAAACATACCTTGGATCTGCCCTAAGCGTCTACTATGACTATTACCTATCGTTTCCATACCATCACTCTTTCATTATCAAAGTCTTCCTGGTCTCTTATTAACTTCTTTTGTTTTTACCACCAGTTCATTTCATATTTCACCAATCTCTCTTTCATGGACAGGTCTATCTCTTAAAGGTAACTGTCTCTTTAAATATAGTACTTCTTTCTTAGTGGCCTCGATCAGAGCCTATAGTACCTCATGTTTAACAATATCAGCCTTAATCAGTAATTCTACAAAATGTTTGAACATTGTAAAGCAGCTTCTATTCACTCTTTTTTAAATGGAAAGTTCTCAAAGCCAAGCGAAGGTATGATAGTGATCCTTAGCCCACGAGGGGCCGTCTTTTATTCAGTATTGTTCTAAAGTGATAATGTTATATGTAAGATCAAGCTCCATTTTCAACAACTTTTTAACTTGTCAAAAGCAACTTTTACATCACCTGATGCTGTAGGAACTCCTCATTTGCCTTAAGTCTCTCAAGAGCTTTATTTCATTTGGAGACTCAAGTCTCCATTGTCTTCAACTGTAATTTGTACAGCGTTCTCCCTGCATCTCCTGTTTGCATATTTCATCTCCATGTGTTGCTTGGAGAAATTTCAAAAACTTCAGCTTTAGAGATCAGAAAAAGACACCTGTCCGGCTCTGGTTTAGAATCACTCAATTATTGTCTCTGTTTAAACCTCCCGGAGACTGCACCTTGTAAATTCCAGTGCTCTGTGTGCAGCGGTTCAAGAGGCAAAGAAAGCCCAAACAATCCCAAATGGAAACCACGCCTACTCAAAGGAGGTAGGTGCTCTGGCAGAGGCAGCCAGCCCGAAATCTAACACAGTCTAAAAGTGAGCACACTTGCAGAGGAAAATATTAGGCAAAAGCTTGCACTAGTGCTGCATAATCACATTTATTTTACTAGCCTGAACACAGGCCAGTAACCCCAGTGCTTGGCGTTCAAGCCTTCATCAGGGAGTGTGGTTTAGGGAACCAGAGTGTCTGCCTAAGCCACACCCCTTGTTGAAAGAGTGTTTTTCTGATCTCTAAGCAGAAGTTTTGAAATTTCTCAAGCAACACATGGAGATGAAATATGCAAACAGGAGATGTAGGGAGAGCACGCGTGCCAAATTACAGTTGGAAGACAATGAAGACTTTAGTCTCCAAATGAAATAAAGCTCTTGAGAGACTTAAGGCAAATGAAGAGTTCCCTACAGCATCAGGTGATGTAAAGTTGCTTTTGACAAGTTAGAAAACTTGCTGAAAATGGAGCTTGATCTTACATATAACATTATCATTTTAGAACAATACTTGAATAAAAGACGAGGCCCTCATGGGCTAAGGATCACTATCATACCTTCGTCTGGCTTTGAGAACTTTCCATTCAAAAAGAGTGGATAGAAGCTGCTTTACAATGTTCAAAAATGTTTGTAGAATTACTGATTAAGGCTGATATTGCTAAACATGAGGCACTAAGACCACTGATCAGGAGCTAAGAAAGAAGTATTCATATTTAAAGAGACAGTTACCTATAAGGAGATAGACCTGTCCATGGAAGGAAATTGGTGAAATATGAAAATGAACTGGCAGTAAAAAAAAAAGAAGTTAATAAGAGACCAGGAAGATTTTGATAATGAAAGAGTGATGGTATGGAAAAGGAGAGGTAACTGTTGTAGCAGAAGCTGGGCAGGTCCAAAGTACATTTTGCTGAAGGAAATACTGGGTTGAATACTGGCAGAGAACATAGTCCTTTTTAGACAAGAGACAAGGAACTACAAGCAAAGAAGATGGAACAGGGAGACCAGGAGGGGCAACAGAGGAGGTAAATGCCACTTAAGACAAGAGGATGACCAGAGGACATGGGAGAGGATGAGGCAAGAACTCCAAATAGTGAACTTATTGAGAAAGGAACTATCACAGATAGAAACTAGAGTTCTGAAATACGGACTGTCATTCGTCCACATGCCACCATTGACTCCTTTCAAGTACAAGTGGATTTATACAAACTTTTTGTAAGATTAAACTCAAAGCATTCTTCAATAACAGACCAAGTGAAAATGCTGCTGCAGTCGCTATGGGATTTACAGAAATTCTTTCCATTCTTGACATTGGGGACACTTTGGATAACACTCAGCTGAATGTACTGAATGAACTCCCTAAATTACAGGAGGACATTGATTGTATTATTAGTGAGATAGAGGACATTAATTAGGGAATTTCAGATATACAGAACATTGATTATGCTTTATGTATTGCACATTCTGATATAGTGAAAAAATAAAATTGCTATTTTGCCCTGTATCTGAATTTATACCCAGTGTAAATAATGTTGCTATTTCTACCTATGAAAAGGTAGTAATAAAACAGGTAGATGAACTGATTTCTAAGGCATGGCAGCCAAGGAATAAGAATATGACATCAGATGAAAGAAAAGCCTTGAGTGAGTTGGAACAAAATTCAGAAATAATAATAAAATCTGTGGATAAGGGTGGAAATATTACGATTTTAGACAGACAGCATTATATACAGATAGTGAGGAATCTGTTGGATGATTGGCAGAGTTACATGAAAGTTACATATAATCCTATGGGTAAGTTCAAGGTGGAATTATACCATCTCCTACAGGAGGCAATATCAAATGGAGACATAAGTGAGTAGGAGTTAGATATATCTGGAATCACAACCCTATTGTCTCTTGCTATTATGTGTTACCTAAAATACACAAGGATATGAAAACCCTCAGGAAGACCAATTATTTCAGCTACAGGGTCAGTCATGGAAAAAAATGGGAAAAGGTGTTGATTTTTCCTGCAGTTGAGCGTGGTAGAATTGAGAACATATACTAAAGACACTGCACATGTTATCAATAGCAGAATTTCAGTGGGAGGAAAACACGATCTGGGTGACAATAGATGCTGAATCATTGTATACCAGAATTCAGCATGATCAAGGAGTTGAGGCCTGTAGGTATGTTAGAGAAAATACAGAGGGCATCCCAGTGGACTTTCTTCTGTTAGCAGTCCAATTTATCCTCACCCATAACAACTTTGAGGTCCTAGGAAAACACTATCTACAGACCTCAGTGTAGAGCTACCTCTTATGCTAAACTTTTCATGGGGAAGTGGGAGGAGTTTATTGTATTTCAAAATACTAACCCTTTTTGGAAAGATAGCTTTTGGTCTTGTTTTATTGACAACATCTTATGCATTTGGAAGGGGTGATCGGGGAGGCGGATGCATTTGTGGTGTGGCAGAATGAGAATGAAATAAACATGAAATTTACTCATAAAACAGATACTGAATGCATGGACTTCCTAGATACTTTACAAAAAGCAACCAATGCTAATGGTAGGATTATAACTAAAGGTTTCAGAAATCAGCTGCTACCAACTCATTGCTAAGGGCAGAGTACACACCCAGGAAATTGAAGGAGTCCATACCTTTTGGGCAGTTCTTGCACTTGCACAGAAACTGCTCAGAAGATGAAGACTTTTGGGTACAGTCAGAGGAGCTGACAGAATGTTTTGTTCTGAGGGGTTATAAAGAATGTACAGTACAAGGGGCTATGAGCAAAGCTTTTGAAGCCAACAGAGAGGAGTTATTAGGGAATGAGAATGAGGATAAGGGCCAAGCAGCATACCCATAACATTTGTGATAGAATTTAACAACTGGTCTGGACAAATTGGTTGCATTGTGTACAGAAATTGGCATCTACTACATGCAGATAGACAGCTTTCGACTGTGGTGGGTAAAAACCATGTAGCACCTTTTCAAAGGGTCAAAACATCAAAGAAAAACTGGTGCATGGCCATTTGTCACCACCTACATGTGGTGACACCTGGCTTAACACAAAACCGAAAATGCCAATGCTGTAATGTATGCAGCTCTTGCACACCTGAAAGGAATTAAAACATCCTGCCACAGGTCAGAAGTTTGACATTAGGGAGTTCATAAATTGTGATGCTACTTTTGTGGTATACACCTTACAGTGTGAATGCCAAATTATGTACATTGGACGACTACAAGGGCTCTAAAACAGAGACTGCAGGAACACATTAGGAATATAATATATGTAAGACTTGATACTCCTGTTGGCCTGCATTTCTCTCAGATGCACAACTCAGACCCCAAAATTTGAGATTTATGGTTATTGATTGGCAGCTACCACTCCAATTTGGGGTGATAGGGTAAATGAATTACTAAAAGGGAAAGCAAATGAATATTCATAGATTCATAGAAGTGTGATGGCAGAAAAGGACCAACAAGGCCCACGAGTCTGCACATTTGTCCAGCTATCTGCATGGACCTGTGCCCTCAACTCCAACTGCCCCTGTGGTTGTCCCATGCCCTTTTGAATCCCTCCACTTTTCTTCTCCAACAACTGCCTCTGGGAGTCTGTTCCTTATCCATCACGCTCTCTGTGAAATAGTACTCTTAATCTGCTTTCTCCACCCTCTCCCTAGCTTCTCCCTTTATCTATCTTGTGCAGCTATCGCTCCTCACAGCACCTTATCCCTATTTGCTTGCACAGTTGTCTCTGTCAATTAATTTGACCTGATTATATTGTCTTATGTAAATATTAATGCTGTATTTTGGTCTACTACCTCAATTTCCTAATTTGACCTGATTGTATTTGTCTTATGTTAACTTAAATGCTTATTTTGGTCTGACTACATCAATTCTTTGTCACATTGCTGCTGTTTTGTAACTTGTATTATGCATCATGATGTTCTTTGAAGTTTGTCTCTGTACTGTCTCGGATCGTGCTGAAAATAGTCTTTCTGACTAGTGCACCTACCGGTTAACAAAAACTAAATAAATAAATAAAATAAATAATGTTACCCCTGAACTGCCCCCACCCACCCACCTGCAGGCCATGTCCTCTCGTTCTCTGATTTTCCTTCATCTGGAAGATGCATTCCACCAGCATGTTGTTTATACCCTTAAGGTACTTGAAGGTCTCAATCATGTCCCCCTCCCTCCTCTGTTCCAGGGAGTACATGTCCAGATCCTCAACCTTTCTTCATAGGATAGGTGGCTCAACCCTTTTACCATCTTTGTTGCTGTCCTCTGAACTAGCTCCAGCCTCCCACATCCTTTTTGAGGTATGGCCTCCAGAACTGGACTCTGTATTCCAAATGCGGTCTAACCAAATGGGTGTACAAGGGTACTATGATGACCTTCCTATTTCTACTGGTGATCCCCTTCCAATGCATCCCAGCCTTCCACCACCCTTAGCCACTGCTCTCCTGCACTGCCTTTCCACTGTCATGTCCCCGATATAGTGCTGCCCAGGTCTCTTTCTTGTTCTGTGACCTCCAGATCTCTGCCCCATGCAGTACCCTGCCCTCCAGTTCCTGTAGCTAAGATGCATGACTTTGCATTTTTCTTGTTGAATGAAAGTTGCCACCTCTTTAACCATGCCTCAAGCCTCCTCAAATCTCTCTGCATTTTTTCTACCCTGTCCTAAGTGCCTACCCTATTGCAGATTTTAATATCATCTGCAAACAGACTCACGCCCCTAGAAGACGGAAGAGTGTTAAACCTGATGGGTTGAATGATCAGTGGGATTTAAAGCCATTTTGAAAATAATTGAAATAGTCAAGTTTCTGCCAGAATTGTGTTGTCTTTGTAAGACTATACTCTTTTCCTTCTCTTAGTCCCTTATAGGAGTCATTGAAGAGTCTGCATTTATGTAGATCACCACCAGGATGAAGGTTTAATGCCCCATTATAACATGGAGGTATAAGGGTGATCACACATGATATCTCTGTATTTTGAACTCTTACACCCCACCTTGTTTGCTATTTACTCCTAACCTTTCTCCTTTTCCCCCTTTCATTATTTTAAACAATCCCCATCTCTTCCCACATGTTTCCTCTCTTGGGACTGTCCCCCCCTTTGTGGCACTGGGGTATCTCACCCCTCCTTCTATACTGTACATCTCCCATTTACCTTAGGTTTAAGAAATATTAAGTGTTCTGTAAATTGAAACTTTAAGATAGAAACCATGCCATCTGATATGCCTGAATTATTTATTGTTAAATGATTATTTCATTGTGGACATTTAAGGTGCTTATTTTATATCCTAATTTATTCTCAGGTTACTATTATAGACAGGCATTGCACTGTGGGTATAAATATGAATTTGTTTTGTAAATTGCATTTAGTGATTTTGTATATGTATGTATGTACATGTCACAGTTTGATGATGTCATCACTACGTTTGTATTTAAATTGACACTCTGGTTTCTTAAACCACACCCCAGATGAAGACTTCAGTGCCTAAGTTTTGGGGTTACTGGCATGTGCTCTGGCTAGTAAAATAAATGTGATTATTCAGCACTAGTGCAAGCTTTTGCCTAATTTTTCCTCTGCAAGTATGTTCACTTTTTGGACTATGTACAAATATTAGGCTGGTGTACTACCACAATGCAAAGTGCATATGTGTGGCTTACATGGTCCACTACCGTTAGTAGACATCCAGGTGCAAGAGGATGGCATATCAAAAGGGATAGTGTCTTGGCTCTTGGGTGCAATATTCGAGACTGGCATGCTAATGGCCACATATAGCTTGCAGGACACTAAGGGTCATTTACAGGCTATTATGCACCCATTAACAGTGCTGCACAATGTCTCCATGCACAAATGGGCAGAGGCATTGCACAGAGCCTAGGTCATTGCCCCCACCCTCATCCGATTCTTGTTCATTAATCTCTAAATCACTGGCAGTCTAGTGGTATCCCCTACCTCCTGATCCCTAATACAATAATGAAACAGGCCTTGGTAGCCTGGTCCCCCAGTCCAATCTCTGATGTAATAATAAACAGGCTGGTAGTCCAGCTGTGTAACCCTCCCATCCCAATCTTGATGTAAATGTAGTCCCACCCTGACAGTCTACTGGTACAGCTACCACCACTCCCACCACCCATCCAGCACCCAACCCACCTGAATACACCCATCATTGTCATTGGGCAGAGCAGCAGATGGCAACCTGCACAGACTCTCCTCTCACTACCTTGACCAGCCACTATTTGAATGATAGGAACCAAGTCCATGCATAATGGAGAAATAGTACTTTAGTGAAAGCCCAACTGAATTGCTTATACTATACATCCTGCTGGAAGAATTAAAAACAGTATCTACATATAATAGGTTAAGTTGCCAGTGGTTTTTACTTTCAGAGGAATTACAGACCAGCATACTGCTGTCTAGATGTTCATGCTCTGTGTAGCTGCAGTGAACAACCTACCGAGAATCTGCAAAAGAATCCAATAGACTTTACTGGAATAAATTAGGATAGTCACTATTGACTGCAAGGGCTGGGATTTCAAAGGATTTGGACCTCATGTCACATTTTCAAAGTAAGTATCTACACTTTGTAACACTTCATTAGAAACATAAATGACTCCCGACAGTTTACAAATATATCAACCAAATGTACAGCCTCTTTTCAATTTATTAACGTCAGCCTCTACTGTATGGATAACTTCATTTCAGGAATGCTGCTATAAAACATTAGGTGCCTTCTTTGACAATAGCAGCAGATGCATTTCCTTTTGAAGAATTAAGACCCAAGGGACATTTCATTTGAAATGCACAATACTTGAAATATTAGTAGTACTGGGTGCACAAGTTCAAAATCTCTTCAAAAATGAAGTCCTCATAGTTGGAGATATCAACTCTGCAACTGTGTGTTCTGTTTTAGTTCCGATATCCATAACACTGGCAGATTATTGGAATATAGCATGCCATCAATCAGTGACAGTGAGTCACGTTGAGATTTGGTGTTCTGTCACTAAGTAATGGCTTCAAAACCTTTGTGAATCACTGCTGCTGCAGCTCTTATATTCTTTTCTTTTGTGGGCCTACTCATTTATAAATAACCCAAAGTACACTGAAACTAGTCCATAAAAAAGAACTGGACATCTTTTGATAAATAACAGTAGTAATTAGTGTGAGTTCTTTGTTTCATTGATTGTTACAGAGACCCAAGGCCATAGGATTTATGTGAGAAGCTTTTGAATCATATGTTGATAAACGGGACTTTATAGACAGTGACACCTGCATCCTGTGAGATGCTCTACAAGCTCACACCTCATCAGAAGGGTTAATAATTTAGAGTTTTTGTTTCCAAAGGTTCATGTAATTGGTTACATAACCTTCATTTTAATCTTCAGTTAATAGTGTGCTAGACTTTCTCTATCCTCCCACACTTTGCTCAGTCTTATTCACATTCTGTAATGTAGCTGTCGCTAACATGTATGTCATGTTGTATTGCCAGATTCTACAGAATGGACAAGATATCCTTCCCTTTATAAAATACTATGCATTCATTGTTAGTCTATTGTAACAACATTGGTTTATTGCTATTGTGAGACAGTAGTGCTGAATTTCATGAAAATATATTTTCAGGAGAACCTCTGTATACAGGTTTATTCTTGCTAAAGGGTATTTTAACTTCGAGTCACATCGGATTTGTGAACAGCACTCATGACAGTACATTGCATTCAGTGTTGGAATTAATACTTTATGAGCTTTGGGAGCTACAGGGGCCCATAAGAGTCATATCTTTAAATTGAGGCCCCCATCACAGGTCGATGGCTGTGATTCGTGAGCTACTAGGGATCTCTTCAGAGCTGGGGTGGTGAGCCCTGGTAAGCCCCACTGTAATTCCAACACTGAATTTGCATCTGTTTGAGTCCCATGCTGGGTAGCTCAGGATGCTTCTGCAATACAATGTCAGCAAAGTATTTAGTTTAGTGTTACAGGACAAATAACCCCAGAAAAAAAATAAAAATGAAAATTCTGCAGAATTATACAATCATGTGCTATTTAATTATAAGATATAAACATGGCAACATAGAACCTGACAGCAGGAAAGGGCCCTCTGGCCCATTCAGTCTGCCCAACACTTCCTGTTACTCTTGCAATGGCCCTAATGACCATATTCCTGTCGTTTCCCTCTTCCTTGATGCCTCCTTTGCTCTTATCAGGCCCTTGTGCCTGTCCCATGACTGAATCCACTCACTGTTTTTGCACAGACCACCTCTCTCTCTGGCAGTCCATTCTACCTGTCCACTGCTCCTTCTGTGAAAAGTACTTACCGACATCCTTTTGTACCTTCCCTCTGACACCATTAGTGGAGTTCCCTCCCCCTTGTGTTTGTACTTATGTTTTCTCAGTTTATTCCATGGAGATATTTATACATTTCAAGCATGCTCCCCCATATTTCCTGGATGTACACATTAAGGTCCCTCAATCTTTCTTTGTATACTTTTTCTCTAAGCCGTTAGGTCATATTGGTCATCCTTCTTGGTACAGCTTCTACCCTATCACAGTCCTTCCACAGGTATGGGCTCCAAACCTCTCACAGTACTCCAGGTGTGGGCAAACCAGAGACCTATACAGGAAGACCCCGCTGATTATTGATCTCTTCCTATGCACCCAGCATCATATTTGCCTTCCCAAGATAATGTATTAAATAAAATCATACATACATATTTTCACTTACTGTGATGCAAAAACATAAATACAAGTTTTCATTGATTTCGGATATTGTAGTATTACAGTAGATGCTGGTCCTTTATTATATACTGCACACACTTTTCATATATCTTATGTAAAACATTGAAAGTACTTTGGAGTTTACACTGTTGTCCCCTTCCCTAATAGTGGTACTGCCACATGGCATATATTTCAAACTTCTCTTATCAGTGAACCCTTGGTGTGTTACCTCTTGGCAATTTTCCCTGACTCAGACTAAACCACTGGAACACATTTGTTGGAAATGGTGTTCTTACTTTATGTCAGGAACAGAGTCAGAGGAGCCCACCTGGATACCTGGAAATGTCAGATGCCCCCATGCTGAGTACCTGGCCACCTTCTAAACTCTGAAAATCTTTGCATTTGTCATCTGTTTTCTAAGTAAATGGTGTAATTTGGCCACTGCAAGTACATTTAAAGATGCAAACATAGAGCTAGTGGGCCCTCCTTATTGATTTTCCAGGTGGGTCCCTGTATCAACTTTCTAAGTGGACCACCTGTATCCCAGTCTGACCCTGTCAAGGACTTCTCTCACCCTCTGAGGAAAACTACTAGTAGTTTATGTTCTCATAAAGACATTCACCTACAATACAGCACACCAATCACAAATGATCTTACATAGAAACATAGACCATGAGTTCAGAAAAGGACCAGAGGTCCATCCGGTCTTCCATATTCCCTATAATCCCTGGAACCTATTGTTCCTCCAGGAATTAACCCTCCCTTCCTATCACCATTCTCCTCCCTGGTCATGTCATCCCAGGCAACCACTACTCCCTTCATTCTATCCCATGCCTGCTGAATCCCTGACTGTGTTTGCACCCACCATCTCAGCTGGCAGACTGTTCCAAGGTTCCACCACCTTTTCATAAAAAGTACTTCCTCATGTCCCTCAGGAACCTCCCTCCTGTTAATTTACACTCATGATCACGTGACCTCATGTGGATATTCAGGGTAAATAATTCCCTACAGTTTATCTTGTTAACTCCTTTAAGGAACTTTAAGGATCATGCACTATACAAATTGTAAAACATAACATATTTCATCTGAGGATAGAGACAGTGAAACAATTTTCAGGTCTACATTTCTATATTCTTCAGGTCTAGGTTTTTGACCAAGGGCTCTCAAGTTATTCAAGCCCTAACTCTTTCTCAGACTGACCACTTAGATGACTTATGCAGGCTATCTGCTTTTCTCTGTGACAGAATGTCTTGCAGCACCATTAAGCTGTCCATCTGGTGACAGGGACTGTATGACCCTGACAGTTGGTCAGAGCTGCCTCCTCCTCCTTGATTCACCTTGAACTGCCAGGAGAATAGGTGGTCATTGGCATAATTTTGCAAGTGAAATGTGGCTGTGATGAGCTGTTTACAAACACCCTGCCTCTGTAGTGGAAGCCAATGACATGAAGCTGAAAATACAAATATATCAAAGAAACAGAGAAATTCACTGACTGAAAAGACTCAGTCTGTCCAGTTGGCCTGGTTTCTATCTATGTCCCCATCAGTCAAGTACTAGTAGGTCCTATGTAGATCTGACATTTCCAAGTTCCATCTCATTTCCCCATTTGTCCATCCCCTCAGTCTTTTCCACCACCCGTGTGTTTATCCCACACCTTCATGAAACTTGTAGCAATTTTGACACTGCTCATCTCACCTGGTAGATGGTTTCATTTCTGCACTACCCTCTCGGTTAAGAAGTACTTACTCACACTCTTCTAAATCCCTCCCCACCAGTTTATCATTATAATGGACTCATTATGCCTAAAGGTTTCTGGCAGTATACCCTGTTTGTTCCCCTCAGATACTTAAAAGCTGCAACCATATCATAGGCACTGGCTGGGGGGGCATGGAGTGCCCAGAAACACCCTCCCATCTTCTTCCATTATGTTTTCATAAGACAATTTGCATACTGGGACTAAATCAGATTTCTTTGGTAGAAATTCCCATTCCAAAATCCAGGCTAAACCCTACATATTATCTCAATTTTCTCAACGAATTACATGTTAAGGTCAGGCAATCTTTCTTCATAGAGCCATTCCATTGCCCATGTATCATTTTGCTTGCCCTCCACTGGACCAATTCTAGATAGCCCTTGTCCTTTTTACTATAGGTTTTGTTCCAGAACTGTAGACAGTACTCGAGGTGAGAACTCACCAAGGACCTGAAAGGGCAAGATTTCTTCCTTCTTTCAACTTATAATGGTCCTGTGTATGTATCCTAGCATCCTACTATCCATCCTATACGACATTACATTCCACTGAGGTCTTGAGACTGTCCTCACAATTCCCAGGTCCCTTTCCTCTGAAGACTGTTTTAGCCTCCTCCTCCAATATGTAGCTTTCAGGTTCCCTTCCCCAAAGTGCATAACCTTGTACTTTCCAGTATTACATTTATATTGCCAACTCTTGGACCACTATTCCAGTCTCCTCAGCTCCTCTTTTAGTTCCCTTATGCCTCCTCATTATTCACTGTACCACATATCTTAGTGTCATCAGCAAACAGACATATCTTACCAGAATCCCTTCTTCAATGTCACAGATAAGCAGATTGAAGAGTACTAGACCCATGAGGCAGGAGATAAGTAAATAACATTTATGTTCAGAGAGAACAGAATGCAGGCAGCACACTACAAGTAGCTGTATCACTTCCCTACTGCTTCCCTACTCTTCTAGTAATGTCTTCTAGCAGTGTCAGTGGCTCAGTAGGTAGACACTCGCCTCTGAGGTCAGGAGATCAGAGGCTATGGGTTCAGTTCCCACATCTGGCACTTGGGTTATATCCCAGTACTGACACTGTAGTGCAGCATGAGATGGGTGCTGCACTTCTGAGGCTGTCTTTCGGATGAGAGCGTTAAACCGAGGTCCCATCTGCCTGCATTGGTGGTAGTTCAGGTGGATGTTAAATATCCCATGGCACTTATCGAAAAGTGTGGGGAATTTCCCCAGTGTCTGCCAAATTTCCCTCATTCACTAAAAATACCACCAACAGCTTAATTTGGTTCCAAGGTCAGTTGGCATTCATCTGTATCCCCTCCCCCTGGGTCGTGCCTGAAAATAGGCAGGATTTGTCTAGTGGACTTACCGGTCAACAAAAACTAAATAAATGTATACAAATACTAAATTCTTGTATATGGAGATCACATCGATTTAAGTGTCCATAAGATAGCAAAACTGGTGCCATAAAATAAGGCAGGCAAGACAGAACACTACCCAAGTTAATTCTGATGCAAATTTGATAAAAGAAAGTCCAAGTGACAAGACCAGTTTCCTGGGTACAGTAAGTACAGAGCAGCTGGTGACAGAGGCATACATTACAGAAGCATTTACTAGAGTATATGGACAAGGTTTACTACTTGGTGCTTAGACAAGGGTGATAATCCCTTACCTGTGCCTGTTTCTCAAGTGTGAAATTTACTGTATCTGCTGCCTTCAACACGGTTGCTATTTTGTGGAGTAAAGCTGCCAGAATGGCCACTTTGTGCCAACTGTTCAACATCACAACCCATTCTGCTATGCATAATGAGTGCAGATGTCTTTTCCCTGTGTTGCTGCATAAGGCATTGCAACCACACAGGAAAAGGGGCAGGAGCAGGTACTAATGCAGAAACTGACATGTGAACAGGGTGCACTACAGTGCCTCCATATATTTATATATAGTTACCTTATACAGTTTATCTATATATCTATCTATATATATATATATATATATATATATATATATATATATATATATATGATAAAACTATACATATCTGGACATATCATGCTGTATCACAGGAAATACCCATTTATTTAAATTGAATTTCCAGTGATATTCCTAATAAATTAAGATATACAGCACAGTCCATATTAATGAGTTGTTCTTTGGCTGTTTTTTTAATTATGCATTTTTAAGGGCTGGAGTTGCTTATACTGTAAATGCAGTGTTTAAAACTTAAAAGATGTTGAGTCTGAACAAAAGAATGGTATGCAAAATGAGTGACAATGCATTGTCAACTACTAAGCTATAACATCTTAGGCTTTGTGCTTGAAACTCATTGCTAGTTAGTTTAGATGTAGACTGCCTTATTGCTTACATTGCAGTGACACTGCATGCTGAAAGGAGCTCTAGTGCTTAAATAAGCTGAATTTCACTTTCTTTTAAATACATCATTCTTGTATCTTGCCAGTAATCTGTTATTACGTAGGACCAGGAAGCAGGAAGAGGTGCATGGTGGGGAGCTGTAGTTTTTGTTAAGACCCACAAAACTACAGCTCCTTCATCTGCCCTAAATAACAACTGGAGACATTGTGCCTGTTAAGTAGATGTCTATATTTGGGGATTTGTGCTTGAAACTATTTAGTTTATATACTTTTAATAACTTTGTTCACTGTTTGCAAACTAGAACCAGTGTGACCTCGGATTGAACTTCTGGGTCACTACAGCTTTATTAGGATTGCCCTGTGGTGAGCGCTAGATGTAGACTACCTTATTTGCTTGCATTGCAGTGACGCTGTATGCTGAAAGGAGCTCTAGTGCTTAAATAAGCTGAATTTCACTTTTAAATATATCATTCTTGTATCTTGCCAGTAATCTGTTATTATGTAGAACTAGGAAGCAGGAAGAGGTGCTGTAGTTTTTGTTAAGGCCCACAAAACTACAGCTCCTTCATCTGCCCTAAATAACAACTGGGAGACATTGTGCCTGTTAAGTAGGCATCTATATTTGGGGACTTGTGCTTGAAACTATTTGGTTTACATACTTTTAATAACTTTGTTCACTGTTTGCAAACTAGAACCGAGTGTAACCTTAGATTGAACTTCTGGGGTCACTACAGCTTTATTAGTATTGCCCTGTAATGAGCAGGGTGAGCCAGAGCTGAGCAAAGCGTGCTTGCCTTGAAAGATTAAGATGCAAAAGACACACGCCATCGTCCTAGCATGTCTTTAGCATGTTCAGCGTTACAGCATTTATGGGACACGGTGTAGCGCCATCTGAGTGTAGTAACGTAAAAGCTAGGCCTGTATTATCAAACAAACAAAAAAAAATCAAAGGGGGTTTATAATAACCTTGAAGAAAGAGTTAAACTCTAATAACACCTCCAATATTTTTGTTCACTAGTTTGTGAGCCATGGATTCTCATCAAGTTAACATAACTGACATATCAGATTATGAACAAAACAATACAAATGTCATGACTCTTGATGGTATTATAGGCATTAAGGCCCAGATATTCAAAAGGGTTAGCCATGGCGCAACAGTGTTGCGCCATGCACAACCACTGATGCGCCCGGTGATATTCAAAAGGAAAGCGTGCCACACAAATCTCGATGTGCCGGAGCGCATCAGTAATGTATGCAGGCACAGGTGTGGGGGGCATGCCCATGCATAACCTGCACAGCCCGATATTCAGCCGGGATGTACAGAGTCATGCATCCGTAACCCTATCTGCGCCTGCACAAAGTTAGCGAAAGAAAAAGGAACAAGTGGTGGCCACCCACAGGTGAACTGCCGCATTGCGGAAGCGCAACACAGCAGCTGCCACCTGTGGGTGGCCACCGAGTTCCTGCCACACCTGGCGGTGCCCCCATGCCCCATCATGGGCATCCCTGGAGTGAAATCCCCGTCCAGTATCTCTGGTGGTCCAGTGGACCTCTATGTGCCCAATCACGGGCATTTGTCATGAAGATTAAGCCCCGTCCAATATCCCTGGTGGTCCAGTGGACCTCTATGTGCCTAATCGCGGGCATCTGTCATGAAGATTAAGCCCCGCCCAATATCGCTGGTGGTTCAGTGAACCTCTGTGCCCGATCGCAGGCATCGGTATAGTACCCCCGTCCAATATCCCTGGTGGTCCAGTGGACTGATCACCGCACTGTCGCGGGCATCTGTAACACATCAATCACATATCTGGACTGAGTAGTCGGTATGGGCTGCCGCCCATTGGCTCATGCTGTGAACCAATGGGCGTGCCACTCTGAGCTGTCAGTCAGCGGGTGGCGGGGCAGCAGGTGGGTGGGGTGCTGCCACCCACCCGGCTGACAGGGGGAGTGGGCGGTGGGGCTCAGTGGATGGGTGGGAGGGGTACACTAGACCACCAGGGTAGTAGGGATATTTTATGTGTTACAGATGCCCGCGATCAGGTGGCGATCAGTCCACTGGACCACAGGGATATTGGATGTGGGGGTACTATACGATGCCCACGATTGGGCACATAAGGTCTCTGGACCACCAGGGATATTGGATATGGGGGTACTAACCCGATGCGCTGATCGGGCACACTAGCGATCCACTGGACCACTAGGGATATTTGGATTTTTTTTCTTTTACATGAATGCCCTTTGATCAGGCTACCAAAGGCGTCGGTTCTGACGGCTGCTGCCCTGTGGGGCGCCAGGCACTAAGTTATCTTGGATCGGCGCACCTGCATGCTAATGGCATGCAAATGGGGCCATAATGAGATGCAAAATGGCCCCTGTGGCCTTCATAAATTATGACCCCATTTGCATGTCCCCTTTGAATATCACAGGTGCTTGCATGGCGCAATGGCACTTCGCAGCGCATCTCCATGCTCCTCTGGCCACTTGCGCTGGTGCAGTGCCACTGCGCCATGCACAGTGGGGGTGGCCAGGGTGCGATATTCAAAGCTGCTGTGCCAAAGCGCGGCTCCGTTGAATATCGCCCAGGCCACATCCCTGCATAACAAAGTTGAGCTGTGCCCAGGCTTGCGCCATAGCCTGGTGCAGTTTGAATATCCGGGCCTAAATGTACTGATTGCAATATGTATAAACTTGATCATGTTTTACCTAGCACTTCCCACTTATTTATATGCAATAAGTGTATATCTAATAAACAAATGAAAGATGAGATAGCCACCTTTGGGGAGACTGCTATACCTTGAAAACAGTCAGAATGATATCTTAGGACATAAAATAAACTTAGTAATCTTAAAACACAAAGTGCAGATACCAGTCATCTCTCTACCCAAACAAATCCTTTCCCTTCGGAAATATGAATACAGAAAAACCTTCCAATAATGAAAACTGCTCAGATATCACTAGGAAACAGGAAGAGAAGGCAGGTTTGGCGACTCTCAACTAACCTCTGACTAGGCCCAAATTCCACTTCCAGGGCCCCAAAAAGGGTTGGAAAGCAAAGCAATTTATCATCCCCTTGTATAACTCCTTCCAGGCACTTTCAGTGGAACCCAACATTGATACTAATTTAATATCTAAAACTATAGATGTAAACAAACAGCTCCCTTCTACCTCATCTTTATTACTTATGGATTCTGAATTACCATCCAACCAGTTGTCACAGAAATGGTAACTCAAAGAAAAGAAAACAATGCCTTTACTTACATCAAATTCTAATTTACATATCCATGAGACAGAACCTCAGATACATTCCATTCTGAATCCCAATACAATAGACACAACTGACACTACTACCAATATGGAACCTCCTAGACACATTTTGTTCTGGGTGATTCAATAATTAAACATATTGATAGAGCAATTTGTAATCCAGACAAAAAAAATATATCAAACGTGCACAAGTTTTAGGGAGCTAAAGTATCAGACATAATTAATATACACACCATACTTTCAAATGCAGGACAAAATCCACTGGTTATAATCATGCTGGGACCAATGATGTTTCCTGTTCTAACAGTATTCAACTAATGGAAGATTATGTTGCATTGTATAATTTATTGGTTGATAAAGGCTGTACAGTATGTTTCTCCAAGATCATACCTGAACCTAGATCTACATCTGCTATCTCGGAGAAAATAAAACAAATAAACAACTGTTAAGAAGGTGGGGTTTTAAACAAGATATTGTCGGTATACCACATTGGGAGAAATTTGAAGACAGGGACTCACTCTTCTGCTGGGATGATTTACATCTCAGCAGAGAGAATGCCCTATTGAAATAAATTATATATTCAGTTATTGATTCACATTTAAACTAGCACATAAGGGGAGAATAGGAAGTCTCCCAGTTCTCTAAAACATACTAAAAATTTGAGTAATAAACATGAACAAAATAAACCTTGTAATATTTTATCCTTTAATGCAAGATCTTTAAATAATCTGAACATGTCAGAATTATAAGTTAAATGTAGTTTATTAGACTTAGGAATTATAGCCATAACAGAAACATGGTGGGGCCCCACCATGAAGTGATCGAGAAATACCTAACTACAAATTGTATTACAAAGATAGAAAATAGAAATGGTGGAGGTGTGTGTATTTATGCGTAATGATATCTCATTCTATTAAATTAGTACCACAACTAATTCTGAATCTCTCTGGGTTTCAGTTCAATTTGAGGCAACAAAACTAACTCTAGGAGTTTGTTACAGACCACCATCATCAGATCTTTCTTATACAACTGATTTAATAAATCTAATTTCTCTTATGACTAATACAGAGGCACCCCTTATCTTGGGTGACTTTAACATACCAGGCATTAATGGGATCAACTTACTGCTAAAACAGAACAGGAGAGATTATGGACTTCAACATGTATATATTTGGGCCTTGAGCAGTTGGTGATGGAGCCAACCAGAGGAAATAATCTTTTATACCTTATTATCACTAATGTAGACACAAAATTCTTTAATGTAAATATCTCCGCCCCAATAGGTAGTAATGATCACAATACCATTCAATTCAGTATGATTACTAAAACTCCTAAAATTATAATTGGTACTATACATAACAATTATAATAAAGCAAATTTTAATTTAATAAACAATAAACTGAACCAAGTAAACTGAGAATATGTTTTTGAACAAATCCACTGACAGTGCATGGAGAATTTAAACATATCTCTGAATTAGAAAATAAATATGTACCTAATAAAACTAAATATAATAAAAAGGCAAAATACCCACATGGTTCACAAAGTCAGTTCATAAGCAGATAAAAATAAAAAGCATGATTATTTAAAAATTAAAAGTCAACAGTAGTGTTTGTAATAAATGTAAGGCAGCAGTTTCTTTATTGAAGAAAATGATTAAACAAGCTAAATCAAAACTGGAATTCATTTGGCTCCTCCAAATCCAACAATAAATCCTTTTCTCCTATTTAAACAGTAAAAGTAGTTCTGGATCTACTGGTCCTCTGATAATGGAAGGCGCTGTCGTCAAAATGACTTAAACATTGTTAATCTGTTCAACAAATACTTTTGTTCCGTTTTTTAATAAACCTGTTTGTATTCTGCAAATGAAAATAAATGGTTTGGGCGCATCAAAATTAACTGTACAGAGTTAGGAAAGCCTTATTTCTAAAAAATCTGCCAGCCCATGACCAGATAATATACAAACAAAGTTCCTAATTGAAACATCTGAATCTGTGGTTAAACCCCTTACCATACTTTTAATAAATTAATTGTTGAAAACAACATCCCAGAGGACTGGCGTAAAGCCATCATCATCCCCATTTATAAAAGGGTAACAAGTCCAATACTGAAAATTATAGACCAATAAGCCTTACATCTGTTTTGGGAAAGGTTATGGAAGCGAGTTATAAAAACACATATTGAGAATGAAATTGAACTTTTAGGTATACAAGATATAACACAGCATGGCTTTAAACCTGGATCTTCATGCACAACCAATCTAGTTTCATTTTACAATAACATTAGTAGACAATTGGATAATCATAGTCCTTTAGATGTTATTTTATTGGATTATAGTAAGGCATTTGATAAAGTATCTCATGCCTTAATAAGTAAAATATTCAAATTAGGTTTTGCTGTTTATGTAATTAAATGGGTTTCTAGCTGGCTGTACAAGAGAACACAAGTGGTGAGAGTAAATGAGGGTACTCTCAACCTTTGAGAGGTTACCAGTGGTATACCCCAGAGTTCTGTTTTGTGACCTACACTGTTTAATATCTTTATAAGTGATTTGTCAATTACCTCCAATAACTCTATCTCCAAATTTGCTGATGATACTAAACTTGGTGGAGAGTGGATTCAATTTCTAGTATTGACATATTTAAACAAGATCTTAAAAGTATTGAATCATGGGCTAATACTAACCTTATGCCTTTTAATATTGAAAATGCTTAGTTCTTCATTTTGGATTAAGGAACCCCAAGCTAGCTATTATATAAATAATATCCTACTAAAACAATCCAACTGTGAAATGGATTTGGGCATGTTAGTTAATAAATTAACATCTATCTCACACTGGAACAAACTAGCTAGAACATCAAATATTATTTTGATACAAATTAATAAAACCTTTATTAATAAATCTGAACAGTGTCTGATTCCCTTATATAAAGCATGTGAGACTCTATCTGGGCAATGGATCTCCTTTTGGAGTCCTTATCTTAAGGGAGATATAAACCGTTTAGAACAAGTCCAGAGATGGCTAACTAAAATGATACCTAGACTGAAAAATAAATCATATTATATCGTCTTAAAGAAACAGGACTCTACACACTCTATCATAGAAGATTAAGAGGAGATATCCTATTGTTTAAACTATTAAGATCACCAATACAATGAAGCAATGTGGGTTAATGTTATCTGACAAATGTATAGTAGGTAGACTACACAACAAACAGTTACTAGTAGAAAAGGCCAACACCAGTAAACATGATAAATATTTTAATATAAAGTGGTGAAGTTATGGAATTCTCTACCACAGATTTAATAGATTTAGATAACTTTGATGCATTTAAATCCAGATTGGATATTTGGATAAATCAACATAAATAATCAATGATCCTCTATTGAGGGGGACAATCCCGATGGGCTTGACCTTCTTTTGTCCCATAATAATCTAGTAAACCTAGGAGCCAAGTCACAAAAAATTACAAAAGCAATGCAACATTTTGTGTTGCATTTTGTGATGCCCAGGTGCCCAAAAGTGCTATTCAACTGTGAATATAGTAGTCTGTGGTGCAGTAATCCCTGTATCACCATGCACTACCCAACTAGTGTTCCTCACCTGACATACAGCCAGAAGCATGGTCCCACAATGAATATCACAGGGACCCTATTTTCTATTCACAAAGGAAGCCATGCAAATGAGCCCACTGGCATGGAAGGCACTAGGTGGCCATTTGTATGCCCATTATGGGCCTATTTGCATAGGCTATGGTGAGTGCAGCATGCCCTCCATTGCCAATCACTGTCCGATAAAATAAAGAAATTAACACTCCATGTTGGCTAGTGGTTCCCCATCCATCGCCGATCACTGGCCCATTGTTTAAAAAAAAAAAACAGCTCCTTGGTGGTCTAGTGGTCCCTCCTCCCTCAATAACCAATTGCTATCCCATAGATAATACAAAATATGTCCCAGGTGGTCTGGGGTCCCTTCCTGTCCCCAATCACCCATCACTGTCCCATTTGATAATAAAAAATATGTCCCTAGTGGTCTAAGATTCCTCCCTTCCTCAGTCTAATCCCCAGCCCTATAGTTAAAAAAAAAAGTATTCCCTGGTGGAAGTGGTCCCACCCATCATCAATTGCTAGCCCTATAGTTAAACAAAATAAAGCATTCCGTGGTGGTAGTGGTTCCTCCCCATTACCGATCACTGGACCAATATCAAATAGTGATTATTTCCAGGTGCTGTAGTGGTCATCTCTCACTGATCGCTGGCCCTATATCACATATAACTTCTTCTTGGTGGTCTAGTGGTCTCCCTCACTGATTGCCAGCCTGATATCACATATAGCTCCCTGGTGGCTAGCAGTCCCTCCTCCACCTGCTCACCCACCGACATTGTCAACATATTTCCTAGTGTCGGTGTAACCCCAAACCTAATCCCTGTATAGTCAATAGCAACATTTCCCTGGTGGTCTAGTGAACCTCACTCCCTATACCTAATCCCCAGAAAGTGGATTAACAGCTATTCCCTGGTGGTCTAGTGCACCCCCACCCGAGCTGGTAGTATCCCACCAGCCTGCTCCTCCATCCCAAACCCAAGCCGGTGACCTACACAGCCATCCTCTCTCCACCACGCTGGCCACTGAATGAGCTGTGAATGAGCAAGTACTGTATACAGTACATGCTCACTGACACTGATTGATGGCTTGAGTTTGGGATGGGGAGGATGGGTTGTGAACACTATCTACGGGTCAGGAGTGCAGTAGACCACCGGGCGATAGCTGTTAATCCAGTTACTGGGGATCGGGGATGGGGGTGGCTAGACACATATTGTAATCGACTATATTAGACCATGTTGGTATTGACTATTCAGGGATCAAGTTGGGAGATGGGTTGCACTGGACACCAGGAAATATGCTGGCTACATCGGTGGGTGATCCAGTGGGGAGGGACCGCTAGCCACCATGGAGTATCTATACATGATATGGGGCCAGTGTCGGCAAGGGGGGACCACTAGACCACCAGGAAGTAGCTACTGTGATATTGGGCCAGTGATCATCAGGGGGAACCACAAAGCTACCCAGGGAATATCACTACTTGATATCATTCCAGCGATCATGGTGTGGAGTGGGGTGGAACCACTAACAATCAGGGATTAATTTTTTTTTTTTTCTGAGCATAGGGCTAGCATTGGGGAAGGTGGAACTACTTCCACCAGAGAATACTTTTTTTTTTTAACTCTGATGCTGGGAATCAGTGATTGGGAGAGAAACCACTTCCGCCAGGAAAATTTCATTTTTTTTTTAACTACAGGTCCGATTGGGGAAGGAGAGGCCCACTAGACCACCAGGGACATATGTTACATAATCAACAGGGTGGCAATCAGTGATCGGGAAGGGAGGACCACTAGACCACCAGGAACATATTTTTTTATCAACGGGATGGGGTCAGGGAGGGAGGGACTACTAGACCACCAAAGAGCTGTTTTTATTTTAGCAATGAGCTGGTGATCAGGGAAGTAGGGAACCACTACCACAAGGAAATACTTTATTTTTTTTTAACTTTAGGCCCAGCGATCAGCGATTTTGGTGGGGGCTGCAGTACCTTCGCCAACCACTACATTTGCAGGGGTTTAAAGCAAGGTCTCAGTTGGAGATATCTGCTCCATGAAAGGGGCCCGCAAAGGGTCCTTTCATGGAGCAAATACTTAATGAATCACGCAGCACCAATATTCAGATCCTCTCCTCATTTGCATTGTGGTCCCTCCACACTTTGCATAGCATAACCCAGTTTCAATGGCAAACTGGTGCAAAACATGATTAACACCACAAACTGGGTTTGTGCTGGGGCACGATTTTGTGAATCTAGGCCTGGTGGTCAACAAAACAGTACTGAAGCTGCTGTAAAACTCAGTGCTGACTAAATTGTGTAGTGTATCTTGTCACTAGCTACCACTGTATATTAGTCTAAGTTGGCAGATCAGACCAGAAAGACAGTGAAATCTTATTTTTCTAATAAGTAAGTCAATCCCAACATCCTTCAGCTATAATCTCAGTGAAAAATGTCAGATCCAAGTTGATCACAGATACAGAGCAACACTAGCATCAGATCCTCAGGACCTACTTGCCTTTTTTTTTCAAAACTTTTTTTCTCGTTTCCCTCTTATTTTTAAAATTGGTAAGTATAATGGCTAAAGATCAGAAAGGGGGAAGGAGTCTGTTTCCTCAGGTGAAATGTCTTTTTTTTTTTTGTCAAGTCTTTGATAACTGGGTAAGGCCCACTAGGCACAAGTGCCCGATTTCAGAGGCAACCTTGGAGCACTGGGTAGTTAAGTGACTTGTTCAGAGTGCACAGTATGCAAGGGAGGTTGTGAGAATCAAACCCAGGTCTAGTCTGCTGGATGTACCAAGCTCGTTTCACAGATCATTGTTCTAACTTCTAGGCTATACTGCCTGGCTATAGCTTGGTCTTCTCAATAAGTTCATAAGGAAAGAAATGCCCAGCCTAGTATCAGAGAGCCAGCCAGTGGTGACTTTGGTGCTGCCCATTGAGGCTTCTTAGCAGTCTAAAACCCACAATGTGGCAACATGTTGATTTTAATCAATTTCAGTCTTAGTTACTCATTGATGATCCCCAGTGAACCTTGCTCTGGCTCTTGATAGCCAGGATGATCCAGTACATTTGGATAAAATGTGGGCACTATATTGGAACAAGTTACACATGTCGTGAAAATGTTAGTGCCTGGATAGCTAGACTAGAGTCAAGAATGGCACAGTTATGTTCAAAATAAAAATTTTGAGAGAAAATTAGAGGACAATAAGATAGAAGTCAGTAATTTTAAAACTCATACTGAGAAAACTGAGGCCACACTCTGAGCAGCTGAACCGCGTGAGCAACTGCAGATCTGCATGAAAATGTTCTTGAGGCTGTCACAACCTGTCGTGACCCCAGACTCAGTCTGTCACAGGTTGAGAAGTTTTCAACCCACAATGCCTGTAAGGGTACCTCAGCAGCTGCTACCACTCATAAGCGATTCTCTTACCTGGAGACTTTCTTGATTCAAATCCCACCAGAGCCACTGCTCAAACAATACAGTGCTCCTTTGGCTAAGGGCAAATGGCAGTCCCCTGCCACTACTCCTGAGAATCACTTTACTTCTAGAATATGGTAACTGCAACTGTCTTCTCTCTCTTCAGAGACAGATTTTGGATCTGTCAATATCAACAGTTAACTATTCCCCAATAGATTCGGTCACAGATATGCATGAAGTATGTAAAATAATATTTACTACTTCACAATATTTACGTAATCTACAGGATATCACAATACACAAGACTGTGGAAGTGCAGGGTTACTAAAGAAATAGAAAAAATGTTTTTTTGTGCCTTTCCCCTTTTAAATATCAGCATGGGCATCAGTGGGTTGAATATCCCACCCCATGAATGAAGATTTGGATAATACTGTATACATTTTATTAAGAGGAGAGCCCCTTGTTTTGTTGTAGGTCCCTCCCTCATTACCTTCAGTTTTCTTTCCCTGTAGGGTGGTTACTCACTGAGAGACCTCCTGTCTGATGCACTGAGATCCAGAAAGTGGATTCCATGTTGCAAATTTTCAGGTAAGTTTAACAGAGTCAGTAATTCATAAAACAAATGTCACGGACAGGATAACCTTTAAAGGAACTTCAATATGGTTTAGCTGCTGTAGTAACAACATATTGCAGTGAATGGTCTACAGAGAAGATTGCATAAATGCTTCAGGAACTGTGGTATTGCTGTCAGGGCTTCAGTTAAAATGATTATGGAAGTATTGTATGTCCAATAACTATGAAAAGTAATCCAGAAATTGCCTAGTGTAATTATGTTACTTCCATTTTCTACTATAAAGAGGGGCCGAGCCACCAGCAAAAATATCACTGTTGACATCAGCAAAACTCAGTTACAAAACATTTCAAACAGATTTGAATTTCAAGCCCTTCTGTTCCTTATCACCAAGGAAAAATCAATATAAAACATGATTTTGTCCCTTGCTGTTCCTATAACCTGGAGATTCTTGGATCATTACTTAACCCATCCATTAATGCTCTGTCCAATACCTTGGTTATCTAGTGGTTCACCTTATCTAGGGTATATGCTCTCCACGTGAAATATTCTGGGTGATATTATCCATATCTGGCGATTATTTAAGCAGTAATGCACAATGGGGCATATGTTGTGCTGGGATAACATCATGCCTTGGGTGGTTGGGCATGAGGCCAAGAAGTGATAATATCCCAACTATATACACCCTGGAGTGTATTAATTCAATTACAAAATGGCTTACTTGCAAAACAAAAAAAGTGAAAAATGTGTTTAAGTATGTAAAAAGTACATGTTTAGCTGCTTTTTGAATAAGTGTGATGTTGTGCTGGGATAACATAACTGATGAAGGGCAGCACCCTCTTTGATCTGATATCCCAGCCTAGAAACAGAAAACAGTGCTTGAGGCGTCTCTGTCTAATCCACCATTCTGTATAACTTTACATGACTGTGTTAAATGTATTCATGATACCAGGGTTTCCAGAAGAAACACTTTCTTGTGTATGTTTTAACAGACCTGATTATCATTTACATTTAATTACTTGCCTTTTCTCATTTATGGTTATTCTTGAAATGTCTTATTGTTTGATGAAGCGTTGTATCAGGTAGCTGAAACGTTAGCATTTCTGTGCATTTATGATATCATCAATACAAGCGTAACCGCATGTTGTAAGCAAATGGCTCTGAGGTGAAATTCTAGTTTGCACATAGTGTCTTTTATATAAACAGTAAGCCAGCTTCTCATAATAGCATTGTATTAATCAATTCTTGCTGTTGGTGGGTGCTCGTTGGTTTTGTTTGTATCTTTCACTTGGAATTACTTGCCTTCTCTCATTTATGGGTATTCTAGAATATTCCCCACTGTCTGACCAGTGTTTCTGTTTCAAAACTACTCAGACAACACAATGCACATCATAACTCTGGCCAAGTGTTTTTTTTCACTATACAACAATAGATTAGGACCCAATCTGAACACACTGGTACAAAGAGACACAAAAAGTGACACATTATGTTTCATGTATTTCAGACTACAAATTGTAACTATTTTTACACAGTAGAGAGGGTGGGGGAGGACTTGAAGCAATGGGTGACTCTGGCAATAAGGGCAGTACCAGGATGGTACTGCTGCCACCTGTGACATTGGACCATGCAGGTAGTGATTTGCTGCAGACAACAATCACACCCTGTTCTAGCTTCCTACATAAACTAGTCTAATTGCAGCATCAAACGCAGTAAGTTAGACATGCTACTTGAATGAACAGCTGCCACTTAGCGGGTACATGCTCCCTCTGGGACTTCCTGCAACACCTGTTAAATACTTTGTAAAAATAGTTAAAGCTGTAGTTTGAAACACATGAAACTTAACGTGGTCACTTTCAACAGGCTTAAAAATGTTAAAACTTAACTAAACAACATATGTAGGATATGGACAATGCTGAAAGCTAGAGTGAGGTATGCTGCAGTGTTAACTTATCACAATTTACTTCAGTCGATAATTCTTATTACAACTGCAATGCCAGTAAATAACATGGAAGAATATAAAGGAATAGTCACAAATGTGATACCCCTCAGGATTATAGTGTAATAATTTAAATAAATGTATATGAAAAACTACAGAATGTAGCACAAAACCTCTTTTGCAGTCAAATTGTCTGATATCTAAGTGAGGAAAAACATTTCCTGAGTTCTTCTATACAAATTAAGTGATTCTTTTAAGGTGATTGTATGTTTCTAAAGTATATATGAATATATTCTATTTAGAATGTCTGCCACTTATAATGCCATAGATAGCAAACTGGTTTAATGAAACAGGCCTTTTACAGGATTTGTATGCGTGCTGGGAAAAACATATGGCAGTATCAGGACCCATGGGAGAACATATAGTTACAGTTTTGTTTAGAATATTAGCACATAGAATATTTTATTACTTTTTCTTTCTAACTGTATTAAACTGTCCTGGTACGCTTCCATGTTAAAATATGAAATATGATTAAAGGTTATTCATTCTGTTAATTTATTAATGTTACAGGTTGCTTAGAAGTTGTATCAGGTGTTTGTATGTGCTGAAGTGACCAAACAAAAGAATAGTTTGAGATGAATAATTATTGAAATACGGTTTATACTTGTTAATGCAGATTCCTCTCCTGAGGGTAAAATGTTGGGCATGGTTAGAGTATGATGTTTGGTCATGAAATAAAATCTTTTGAAAATCAAGCCAAATAACAGTCTGCGAGTGTGGCTGGAATTTGAATTATTTTGCTTGGATTATTGCTGGGCCAGCCCTCCATCTATAAGAATATTACACACACAAGAGGGACCCACCAGGACTTTGTGTTAAAATTCACTCTGAATCATAGCTGACACACATGATGTTCAAATGTCAAAGTCCATAGCTACTCCCAGATTTTTAACAATATCCACAGCAGACAATGCCATGCCATTTAAAGATGGTAAACACAGCATAGCTCTGATCAGCTGACCCGTGAAGGAGTGGGTCTACAGTAACAACTCTGTTTTTGCTGTGTTAAGTCTGAACCTGAACCAGATGGAAGCCACTAGTCAGGGGTTTCTTATTGACACTGCCCCAGCACAGAGACTGCCCTTTGCCCATAAGGTGCAAGACAGGTGGGGAGGCAAGTATCATCTGCATAGCAGTGAAAACTTACGTCATACTGTCTAATGACCTGCTCCTGAGACAACACGTACACTGTGAAAGCAAGGACAGAATCAATCCCAGAGATCCCTGCAGCTAGCAGCAGCAGATTAGATGAGAAGGATCCCATCAAAACCCACTGTACCCTGTCAGACAGATATGACAAACTATTTCAGAGCGCGTTCCAGTACGTCCCTTGTATTCCTCAAGGCCCACATGTTCCATCATGTCAAATGCTGATGAGAGATCAAGAATGGCAGCAACAGAGCATTCCCCTATCCCTTACAAGGAGTAGGTCATTAATCACCTTGACAAGCACAGTCTCTGTACTGCAGTGAGGCCTAAAACCATACTGGAAAGTTTAAAAGATGTTAAACGCCTCGGTGAGTCTGAAACTGCACCACCACCATCTTTTCAAACTTGGCAAAAGGGTGGTTGAAGAGAGGTCTGTAGTTCACCAATACTTTTGGGTCCATGATGGCTTTTTCAGGAGGGGCTCACCATGCCCTTTTAAGGACCAGAGACAAAACGCTCCTCCTTGAAGGAATACTGGATAATGCTGGCAAAACCAGATCCAGAGCCTCATGGCAGTCTGCAACAGATGTGTTGTCTCTGGGTTCAATACAAAGCCAAGGGGCACAAACCCAGTGATCACATTGAGCTCTTCCTCCTGAAAAACAGGCTTAAACTCACTCCAGGCCCTCAGAGTGCACCATGCCATTTAACCGCATCACTTCTGGCCCATGACAGTCCACCTATAGTGGTCCCATCTCTGCTAGAGGACAACCTGTCTAGGAAACAACTGTCCAACTCCTCAACTGTTTGTGAGATAACATCTCTCTGAATTACAGGCAAGGAGGACTTGTTAACCTGCCCACAGTGCAGAATAGCTAATCAGATCTATTTTTATCTGAAAATCCTTTTAATGGGTCCTCAGAGGCAGCCTGCTGTCTACTGAGCCGGACCTTATCCAGGACGCTCCAGCCTCCATCCTAGCACCTTCAACCACCTAAGCTTGCCATCATACCATGGCAAGCTGCACCATCAGACCAATGGGTGGACTCAGACTGGTGTGAGAGAGTCCAGAGCCATAAAGATGGCTAGAGTTATATCCATCCCTGGCAACCACTGAATCACCACACACAGACATTATGCCTGAGACGTCTCAGTAGTACCAAAAGCTTCTAGCTCCACATTTCACATAAGGTGGTACTGGATCATTTCAACAGGGGAGCTATATGGTAAGGCCCTGGCTAGAAACTGTATGGCATGGTGATCTGAGCACCCACTAGATCCACCCTGAGATGCCCTATGTTCCACTCCAGAGAGAAAACAGGCTTCAAATTAAGGCCATGTTTGTGGATTCCTGTCATCATCTGGAAGAATTGCTGAGCAACATGCCATCTTTCATAGCCAACCCAAGAACTGGAATCTCGAACACAATCAGGTTGGAGACATCCATTGAAAAGTAGACAGTGAAATCTGCAAATTCCTGCAGGAACTCCTGTTCGTGCTGTGGAGGCGTTACACCTGGAGAATCCTATACTGTACCTTGTGCATGTATCACCCTTCATAGCCACACATTCAAATGATCCTGCTTCTTTCAATGGTACACTGTCAGCTTCAAAGTAGGATCCAAAGCAGATGCTACCCCTCATACTTCTGTCTCATGCAGCGTACCACTGAGAACCCAGTAGGGACTGCGGCCTCTGGAAGTGGCTCAGAGTCATCACCAAGCCAAGTCTTGGTGAGACACCTCAGGTTCCTAGAGGAATTGGCAATAAAATGTGATACTACTGAAGTGTTTAGGCAGTGGCTTGCTTGACTTGGGCATTCTGCTCTCGGCAATGCTTGAGTGGGTAGTGATGGTAAATGCTGCAGGCAGGAGTCTCATTTGTACCGAGAACTTGGCTAGTGTTCTGTAGTGACTATGCAAGCCATACAGGGTGGATTTTTTTCAGTAACAACAATCAGTAGAACTAACAGCTGTTACAAAGGGAGGCTAGGCACAAGTTTCAGATATTATGAATGGAAGTTTATTTGAGCACATCAAGACAGTTGTCATGTCAACAAAAGGATTACACCAAATAATGGTTCTAACACAACCACAGGTTCCATTAATGGAGCATCTTACACTGTATTGGCGTTTATTAATCTGTGAGATTACTTATACTTTATGCAAGGGTTCTTATGCTCTGTGCAAGGGTTTTTATGCTCTTTGCAAGAATTTTGTATGCTCTATGCAAGAATTGTTATGCTGTCTGCAATGAGTCTTATACTCTATGCAAGTATTCTTAAGCAGTATGCAAGGATTTTTATGGTCTATTCCCTACTGGATCCAGGGCACAAATCTAAAGGGCATACAGAGTTTATGCGACTGGATATAGTAACAGTAGGAGCAGTCATATTTGTATCCACTGGGGGAGGGATCACTCAATCCAGAGCAACAGCAGCAGCTCCAACAAGGAGTCAGGATCCATTCCACCCCAGCCTGGATCAGTTGCAGCTGAAGGTTCTAAGTCAAGGTTTCTTTGCTGACTTTTCATCTTGCTTGTTGCACTGACCTTTTCATTAATCTGTCTTATTATTTTATTACAGAAAAATACTATGCATAAAACTACACCTTTACTACATAACATGCCAGAAGATCTAGATAACATCTGTACTTGAGCCCGCAACTTACAGCTTGCACTTTTGATCTGTTCCAGTGATTCTCTACCCCTCACTGGTAGCTCAGCCAGTAGTACTATTTCCCCCAGTTTTGTATCATCTGCAAACATGGCCAGTTTCGTGGATGATATGCACTTTAGTTATTATTCTTTTCTTTCTGTGTATTCACCAACAGGGCCTCTGCTGAGTGTCTCTTTTGGCATAAGAGTCTCCAAGCATGAGGTCCGGTTAGAGGTCAGTGAAGCAAAGCTGAGTGGTTCTGTCTATCAAAACCTCATGAGAGGAGTCTCTTATAGAGACATGGAAAATGACAGGAGATAACGTGTAGCATCCCATCCAGTGTTCCCAAGCCTAATTTGGGGATTATCCCCTGCCTCTCTTATTCCATAACAGACACCTCATGGAGGCCCTGTTAAGGAACACATTCATGCCCAATGACCATCATAGTTTAAAAGCCCATGGAAGCTCTTTCAGGCAAGGTATTGGGCTCATCTGAAGGTGGAAACACTCAGAGATATAGGCGACTGAGTCTGTTCAATATTAATACTACAGTAAAGCCATTTTTTAGAACATTGTGATGTCATTGAGGGACAAGCTGTGCTAACTACACTGGAGTCAAGCACAGCTTGTTCCTCAATGATAATCACATCGTTCTACAAATGGCTGCAATGTAGAATGAATATTGAACAGACTTAGTCATATGTATTCTAGAGTACATCCAGCTTAATGTGAGTCAATATATCATTTGAAAGAGCTTTTCATGGGTTTTCAGTCTATGCCATCCTCTGTACAAGAAAAATTCCCTTTAGTTATTATAAATAACTCAAGATAGCTAAAATGATTTATAACAAGTTTTAAGTATTTTTTTATTCTCTATTTCTCTGCCCCTTGGTTGGCCCTCGTTCAGGAGGTGCCCAGTCCTGTCCCTCCCCAACATCCAGTGGGATGTACTGCCAGCTGTATTCCCCAGGCCTTGCCCCCTCAGCGGGGTCAGCGGGAGGCCCTCGCCGAAGACCAGATCCAGTTTGTGCTGGTGAGCCCAGCTATTCAGGCAGTGGGGCCTGCAGGTACCCACCATCATCCAGCAGCTGGAGATTTTCTCTGTTTTCTGGTCCCTGGAGATGTGGCATGTGATGACATCCAGATGCATCCATGCTCCCGTGCAACACATGCCAACATCTGCCCTATCTCCTGATCTGCTGGCAAAGCTGCCTTTCCTTCCAGCTTCCGCCGAGACAGGCAAGCAGTGGGTACTACCCAACTCACCCCGGAGGAGGAGGTAGTCCCTTGAGACGCTCAAGCCTCTCTCTCGGACAACTCCCAATATCTTGAGGTCACTCCCAAACCCAGGTTGATGGCATGGCAACAGGTGAGGTTAGGTGCCTCAGCCCTCCATGTCACAGGGCCCCAACTCAAGTATTATTTTTTCATTTCAAAAGTTAAATGAAGCCTCCCTCCCCTTGCCTGTAAGTGGTCCTCCACCCTTAACATTTCTGCATGGGAGACCAAATTGACTTTACATGTTTTCAGACAAGAAAGAGAAACTAAAACATATGGGGTGGAAGTGGGCCCATGGCTGTAGGGGTACATGTTTAGGGCATTAAACCTCTCACCTAAACCTGAGCCAATAGGCACCACAAAATGCAACTACTACTAGTCTTGGGAAGTATAGGTGGGGTCTTTGAGACGTTTGCAAACTATGTAAAGCTGGACATTTTCAACTGCCAAAACAGTTTCGGAGATTTAGATTAATAATGTACTCATAACTTTTTAAATAGCAGTTACCAATTACAGAGTTGCATATCCTAAGTTATATACTGTAGCCAGGACTGTAGCATGTAAAACAACATTCAATTAAAGCAAGTAGCAGCATAAACCAATTATAGAAAACAAAGACAGTCAAGTATTTTATACAGTAACGGGTGGGTAGCAGTGTGAAACAAGTTTTGTTTATACACACAAGGTATGTGGTTTTATATTAACCACAAGAGCAAAGCTCAAATGGTTTATACTAGTGTTATACAGCAAATGTGTGTGAAAAAGTGTTTTCTGCTGTCCATAGTTTTATTTTGTATGATTACTGGTTCCTAGAAAAGTTCTGTGCAGTTTTGCTGTCAGTGGCAACAGCAGAGCAGACTTGAAAACAAAAGTACTGCTGTGTGTCATGGTCAGTGTTTTTTTTGTTAGAATATATTTTATCTCCCACTGTCAGCAGGGTTCAGTGGCGACTATACTGACCAACTGTGCTCTCTCCTCCCTCCAACTGTTGGGGTCATGTTGCGTGCAGTGGGGCTTGGTTTTACCTTGTTTTCTCTGTTGCTGCTTTCCCTGAAACCCACTCCTGAGGGATGCTGGCACAAGGATGCGAGTCCAGGCTATAGACATGCTGGCACACATCTCAAACAAGTGCCTAATGGCGTCCCTCCCTTAGGACCCTTACCCACACAGTGTGAGTCCCGTGCTGCCACTCGTGCATCCACAGGTGGTGGTAGCAGCAGGGCAATCTGACAGCCCCGCCCCCTCGAAGGAGGAGAGCATCCAATGGGATGCTCAGACCTCCTACCCTGGCCAGCCCCAATGACACAGGCTCGTTCCGGAATCCAGGCCGCTGGTGTTGTGGGATAGTGCTACCACCATGCTGATGGGCCAGCATATGCTCAGTGTTTAACCTTGTGGTGCTGTGCCTAACAGCAAAGCAATTCTCCATTACACCAATTGTTTATAATGGAGTGTGTGTAAGGAAGAATTTTAGGTACTGATTTCCATGTGTTATTGACCAGTACTTACATTACAATGGTATACGTTCAGTTTCTGGAGCAACATTTACTTCATGAACAGTGCTAGTGCCTAATGACCACATTGTCCAAATTATTCTTTGTATGACAGCTTTGCTGACATAACATTTGGCAAAAGCTCAGAAAAATACCAAAGAAGTGCTTCTAATGTAAAATCCAGTAGCATTAGCTACAGCAAATGACATTTCACTATGAAGCATAGTTACCAGTTTCAAGGAAAAACATCAGACAGAATTAGGGTGGGACTGCTTATAGATTCAAATTGGTTTCACAAGTTTAGCAGCATTGTGACGCTTGTCTGAGACTCTAGCACTGTGGCCTCCAGAGACTCTGTTCTATCTATAGAAAACACTGTGTTCGCTCTTTGATTTATTCACCACTGAGACTTGACAGGATCAAATATTAATAGCCAGATGCTGTTTGTTTTATTCCAGGTTTACAAAAGGTCATTTAGTTGTCAGCCTGGACTAGCAGTGTTGCTTCAGAGAATACGATGAAAGACATTTCTGTACAAGACTGCATTGATGTGTGTCCCGTTCATTATCTGTAGAAGTGTTCCCATAGCATATCTCTATAATATGTAATAGCCACACTGTGAACATTGCGATATACAGTACTTGTATTATGGCTCTCACCCTGTCTACAAGGTTGGCTGTCTTCTCAGTTGACATCTGTCTCTGTATAGGATGAGGAACAGCAGGACAATGCCAGGAAACTTGCAGACCCGAGAAAATGAATAATTTTTCTGCCACAATAATCTCAGTATATCACCCAAAAAAAACAAAAAAAAAAAACACAACAGCAATAACAAGCATTTGTCAATGCCAAATGTTTGCTTGCTGGTATTAGCATTGAAATGCAGGAGTTAGACAGATGCAGTGTAAGAATGGCAGTGAAGTATTGAACTTCTGTGATCCACCTCCACCTGCAGAGACAGACAGGCATTGGGTGTGCGTTGGGTTGTCGCCCATAATGTTCATGCTTATTTCACCTCACTCCTATCCTGCAGACACTGATAAGTGTTGGTGTGCCTTGGGGTGTTCAGCTTTACAGTCACCCACTCCATAGGGACATAAGCTGAAATGGGTGCAATATAGAATGGGGTGAACTCTGGGGCCAAAAAGCCCAAGGCACAGCTCGATGCCTGTCACTGTCTGCAGGGTGGTTGAGTGGGGTTGGAATGGCATGAGCATTACAGTCAGCAATCCAAAGGCACACCCTGATGCCTGTCAGTCTGTACAGGGTGGGATGTTATCCTTAGAAACTGTAATTCATCGGGCATTTGTTGGTATTTGCAGTACAAATTTTCAACATGGCCATTTGTGGCTCCCATCTCATGAAAGCATTTGGGACCTCTTCTCATGAACAGTGGCTCTGTGATCTTGTCAATGTGTCCCAAAATTTGAGTTTCCACAGCGACGTACCACTGTGCACCACATGTATGAAAACACAGATCGGGCAGGATGTGAAGAATGACAGCTGTACCATTCATAGGAGGTGTGAAGAGATGGCAATGTTGCAAATCTGTAGTGAAATATTAAAAGATTATTTCAAAGCACAAACCAAGAAAACAAATGGAGTCAATGGTTTATATTCTTTAAGCCATTTATTTAAAAAACAGTACTAAAATACAGAAAAGAACTAACATTTCGTAAGGACAGTGCCTTGTTTCAAAGAATACAAAACCATTGACTCCGTTTGTTTTCTTGGTGGGTGCTTTGAAATAATCTTTTTACTATTGTTGATCAATTAGCACCACAAACTATCCGGTGCTCTGCTTTCACTGTTTGATTGTAGTAAAATATTAAAAATGCTCAAACTTCCAAGCGTACATATGGAACTGACTGCACAATGATGCGTAACACAGTCATATAGTGGAATTATTTCACCAAATTTTCAACCTAGGCATTTTGTGATTTCTGATCATGAACACTGTCACTATGATTTTCTTAATCTGTCCCAAACATTGATTTCCCACAACAACCGCGGTATTCCCCTGTGGAAATCCTCTGGAGGTTATATCTTAGTAGGTTTTCCCCATCTTCCCATATGTCTCCCATCCCACTGTCCCGCTGCCTCCTGCCTTCCTTTCCTCCCTCCTTCCTACAACCTCCGCCTCCTCCCTTTTCCACAGTAGTCCCCAAACCTACCACTACGGCATGACTGTGCATGTACACAATCAGTAATTAATTATGGCTTGTTATTTGTTGCAGCTGTAATTAAAGATTTTTGTCTGATCCCTGTATGTTTTCTTATGGCGTTGCTTATTGTAATGAACTTGTACTGTGTGTCCAGGACCATCTTGCAAATGAGCTTGCTCAACGATGTGAATGCCTGGGTAAATAAAATTTGATTGATTTGATTGATTGATTGATTCTGTGCCAGATGTGTAAATGCATATTTCAGGCAGGATGTGAAAAATGACAGCTGTACTGTTCATAAGGAGGTCTGAAAAATGCCAATGTTGAAAATCTGGGTGAAAATACTACATATTTGTGAAGTTACAAGGGTGCATGGAAACTGCACAATGCGCTTATAACACAGTCATTTTATGGTCATTTGTCATCAAATTTTCAACATAGGCATTTTAGAGCCTCTGCTCATGAACGGAGTCACTGTGATTTTACATACCTAACATACATATGAACATACGAATCTGACAGCAGAACACACCAATCAGTCTATGTAAGTCTGTCTGATGTGCAGCTAGCACCCTAGATTGCAGCTGCCCCAGCCTCCTCCCGCTCAGTTCCTCCCTTGCTTGTCCTAGCCCCTGCCCTCAACCCTTCCTCTTACTTAATCACTCCTCCTTAAAGCTATTGACTGTCCTACATGTTACCATGCCCTCTGGCAGTGCATTCTAACTAGACACCACCCTATCAAAGAAGTAGTGCCTCCTCATTTCCCTCTTGAAATGTCCCCTTCAACCTTAGTCCATGCCCCTCATCTCTCTTCCCTCCTCAGATTAAATGCCCCTCAGTGCTAGGTTTATTTACCCCCTCAGGTATTTAAACACTTCAGTCATATCCCCCATCCCTCCTGTCCTCCAGTGTGTACATGTTCAGCTCAACTTCATATTCCTTTCCTTCCATCATCTTTAACATTTTTGTTGCCCTCCTTGCACCCCTCCAGTAACTTTATATCTTTCCTCAGGTATGGCCTCCAGTATTGCATACAGTACTGTAGGTACAGTCTGACCAATGATCTGTAGAGAGGTAAGATCACATCCCTGTGTGTGGATGAGAACCCCTTGCGATGCACCCCAGCATCCGGTTTGCCTTCACTGCTCACTTGCAGTGGGCCAAGTTGTTCATGCTCCCAGTTACCAACACCCTAGGTCCTTCTCCTCCTCTGTGATCCCCAACCAATAGTCCCTCTTCTGGCTCTTAGCCCTGGCGTGCATCATCTTACACTTCTTAGCATTGAATCCTAGCTGCTACTCCACCAACCATGTCTCTAGTTGGTTAGGTCCCTGCAGTTTTTCCCCATCCTTCCTCTTCATCCACCACCACCCCAATTTAGTACAATGTGAACAGACTAACCTGTTCCCCACTCCATGTGCTATATCGGAGATAAGAGCCCAAATAGACCGGGCCCAGCACTGACCCCTGCGGCACCCTGCTTGTCACTGCTCTCTGTGTGTGAGTGCTTCCCAACGACCACCCTACACCCTCCCCTATAACCAGTTCTCTATCCATTTAGTCAGCATTTTCCCACCCCCCACTGCTGTCAGCTTCCCCCAGTCTCTCATGAGGCACTGTATCAAAGGTCTTACTGAAGTCCAAGTACAGGATATGTACTGTATGACCCTGTCCAACTCCCTTGTCACCCAGGCACAATACACTTAGGTTGGTTTGAGAAGACCACCCTGAGAGGAGCCTGTGTTGCCACCCATCTTGGAGGCCATTATCCTGTGGAATGCCACCAGCCTCTCCTTCAGTATCGCCTCCAGAAGCTACCCACTATGGACATGAGACTTACCAGCCAATAAGTTCCTGGCTCCCTCCTAGGCACTCTTGTGTATGGGCACCACATGGGTCACCCTCCAGTACTGGGGCACACACTCTAGTTCCAGGGAGGTGTTGAACAGATCTGCCAGCGGCTCAGCCAACAGCTCCATCAACTTCCTCAGCACTCTGGATGGGGATGCCATTGGGACTTGATGCCTTGTCCACCCTTACTGCCCTCAGCCCTTCAGCATCCTGCTTCCTGTGATCACTTTGTCTCTCCCTCCCCTCCTTTCCCTACCCCCAGCCCATTCAGTAGTGGGCCATCCTCTCCTTAGTGAAAACCAGGCAGAGTACTCATTTAAATTTCCACTTGCTCCTCCGCCTTTTCACCCAATCCCTCCCGTTTATACTCACAATATGCTCCTTGCACTTCCTCTTTTCCTGACATACCTAAAAGTAATTTTCCCTCTCTTATGCCCCTGTGCAGAACTTAATTACCTGAGGCATTAGCTTTTTTCACCCTCCTGGCAATCTCCCTTGACCAACTCCTGAAAGCATCCTTATCCTCTCCCTTCCCTGTTCTCCTGTACTTTCGGTATGTAACCATCTTTCCCCTAACCCCTTGCACCACTTCCTTGTTCAGCTAGCATGGTTTCTTGCCTCTGCTCTTCTTACTCCCTGGCCCTAGTGCAGGCTACTGTAGCCTAGGTTAGCCCAGTCTTTATGACTCCCACTTTTGTTCTGCATCCATTCCCAGCCTTATATCCTGGAGTCTCCTTGCAGTATTGCTCTCATCCATAAAAGTCCACCCTACTAAAGTCCACCACCTTGGTGCCCATGCCTCCTGTCTCCCTGCCCAGCGTGAGGAATGAGCCCACACTGTTTGGTGGTCACTACTGCTAGTGGGGTCCTCCACCCTACCTCCTCACCTCCTCCCATTTGCCAGTACTAGGTCCAGAGTGCTACCAAGCCTTGTAGGCCCACTAATCAACTGCGTCAGAAGGACGTCCTGGAATGCATCAAGGAGCACTCCTCGGTACTGCTAGTAGCCAGGGTGCTCCAGTCAACCCGTGATAGGTTAAAATCCTCCACTATCACCACACTCCTTCTACATGCTCCTTATCTGCTTTGCCAACTCCCCATCCAGTTCCTGGATTGGGCTGGTGGTCTGTACACCACCCCAGCCTCAGTTTTCTGCCCTTGGAGTACAGGAGCTGCACCCAAAGTGACTCTGATCTCTCCTCTTCTCCCTCATCCCTTATGCATTTAATCCCTTCCCTCACATAGACTGCAACCCCCTTTCCACCCCCAGTCCCTCCTGTATATCCTGTATTCCGGGATTGCAAGCCCCAATCATGGTACTCTGTGGCCCAAGTCTCTGTCACTGCAGCAATGTCCACCTTCCCTCTGAAAGGAGCACCTGAAGCTCCAATTTTGTTCCCCAGGCTTCTTGTGTTGAGAGACACCACCTTCCACCCGTACCCTCCTCATCACTCTTCTTCTCCTCCTCCTTGGCCTGTGTCCCACCTCCTGATAGTCTGCACCCTTTCTCCTCCTTATTCTTACCGGGTGGTGGGTGCCTTCTGTATTACCTCAGACCACTCTGCCCACACCCTCCCAGGGTTACTATGCCTCCGCATATCTAGGAGGATGAGTTCATTAGGCTCCCTGTCCGGACCTTTCTACCAACCTTAGCCTTTTGGCACCCCCTCCACTAGTTTAAATCCCTTAGTAGAGATATACCCCTCTAATCCTGCCTTTAATACTCCTCCCTTTCTGCTCAAGTGTACCCTGTCCCCCATGTACAAGTCACTATTCCCCAGACCCTACCCCAGTTAGTCACTAACCCATAATTGTTGGTGTGGCACCAATCCTCAGCCACTCATTGAATTCCTCTATCCTAACCTTCCTTCCATGCATATGGTACGGGAGTATCTCTGAGAATGCCACTGACCCCACCCCTCATACTGCCTGTCTGGCCAACTACTCAAACATCCCCCTCACTAATTCACAGTCTCCCGCCAAGTCGTTTGTACCCACATGCAACACTAAATGAATCTATTTCCTCCCTCGCTGCACACTTGAGCAGTGCATGCCCTGTCTCCTCCTGCAGTCAACCTGGGATAGCTTCAACCCAAATACGGCTGTGCCTTCCTCCCCTTCTGCCCCATCTCACCCCTTTCAGTATAGAATCCCACAGGACAAGTACCCTTCCTTCCCACCCTAATGCCCTTCCACCACCCCAGTATTCATTCTTTCCTGCCCTACCCCTGCCAGCTCCACCCACTGTGACTTCTGTATCTGTACCTCCTACTTCTGCCTCACCCCTTTCTCTGCTTTATTCCTCCCATCCTCCTTGACCCCTTCCCAGCCTGACTAATTCCTACTAGGCTTCCATGTTGACCTCCCCTGCTGATTTTCAGCTCCTCTCCTGTCCCGCTGTTGTCAGTTTACAGCCCCATTCCCTTCTACCCCGATAGTGATGCCCTTCCCATCCTTCCCCCTTCCTGTAGCCTTCTCTCCTCCAGTCACCACCCCCTCCTTACTAGCCCTCTTCACCCTTTCGCCCCTCGCTATCTCTTCCCCTACCTGTTGCCATACCCTCTCATGCCCCACTTGTCCTCCCCTTTCAGTATGTTCCTGCTCCCTCTCTCTCCATAGCAGAGGCTTGAATCTATTTCTAGTTGATACCCTCCATCTCTTCCCCTAACGGTTCTCCCTCCTCTTGTTCCCCTCCATGCCACCTGTGGTCCCACTCCTGGTCCCTCCTTCCCACAGCCATCTGTTCTCTCCCCTGTTTCTCCTTGTGGTCTCTTCCTCCCCATCAGGAGCCCCTTCTCCTAGTGCCTCTGATACTGGGTCAGTTTCAGTCCTAGTTGTTCTTCCTGTATCCCTCCCTTGCCATCCCTATCCCTCCCAGCCAGGATGCCTACCATTATCATCTGCCCTGCCACTTAGACTCCTCCCTAACCTCCACAGTTCCTCCTCAAACTAGCCAGTCATCTACAGACCACACCCCCCCATCCTCCAAGCCCAGTTCAGGATCATGGCGGACCCACATCCTGTACACCCCACCACTCTTCCAAAGATGCCGCCCTATTGACATGTGGCACCTGCCCCATTTTGGCCCCCATCTTATGTTATGGGCTGTTACTCCCAGGTTCTGTACCCTACTACAACTACAACTGTTAGGCCCCTATTTACTCAAGTTCCTGTTTCCTGCCCCCTGCCCCTGCCCCTGCCCGTGCCGGCCAGGTTAATTCAGTCTTAAATCTCGTCATTAGATACTGTAGCAATCCTAAAGCCTCCTTGTCCATTTTCACCCCTCAGCTACCATACTTTTGTTCTCAGCTCTCATATAGTTTCACTTTTTTTTTAGTCTTTGATGACCGGGTAAGGCCCACTAGGCACATGTGCCTCTTTCAGTGGTGGCCTGGGAGCACTGGGCAGTTAAGTGACTTGCTCAGAGTCACACAGTATGCAAGTGGAGGTTGTGAGAATCAAATCCAGGTCTTGTCTGCTGGATGTACCAAGCTCGTTCACTGCTCATTACTCTAACCTCTAAGCTATACTGCCAGCCCACTTAGCCTAGTTATAAATCCTATTGCACTCCAAGTATTACTCAGTTCAGTTAGAGAAATAAACAGAACAACTAAATCTGTATTATTACAGCAATCCTAAAAGTATCAATCATTGCTTTGTCTCCACCTCACAGACCCTGCTGTAATATAGGACCACAGAGGACCCTGGGTGGAAGGGTGGGCAACTCTAATATCCGGCAGAGCTCCCTTGGGCTCGCTCACTCCCCACACTAGCTTGTTCTATTTCTCCTGGTGCTGCAGGCTGCCGTTTTGTACTGGGCTCTTGCCTGCACGTTGCTGCCTTTTTCTGCCGACAAAGGAATTGGCAGCAGTCCCTACTGACCTCCGCTGAGCTCGCTCACTCATCTTCTCTCACTCACTCTTTCTGTTTCTCCCAGTGTGCAGGCTGCCTTTTGTATTGGACTCCTGCCTGCATTGCGCCCTTTTCTGCCACAAAGAAATCCTCAGCAGTCCGATAGAGCTCCGTTGAGCCGCTCACTCCCCTCTCTCACTTGCTTGTTCTGTTTCTCCAAGCGCTGCAGGCTTCCCTTTTGTACTGGGCCCCTGCCTGCAGTGCCTTTTCTGCCCACAAAGAAATCTACAGCAGTCCCGACAGAGCTCTTTTGAGCTCGCTCACTCCCCTCCCTCACTCGCTAATTCTGTTTCTTCCAGTGCTGCAGGCTGCCCTTTTGTACTGGGCTCTTGCCTGCGTTGCGCCTTTCTGCCCACAAAGAAATCTGAAGCAGTCCTGTCAGAGATCAGTTGAGGTCGCTCACTCCCCTATCTTGCTCGCTCGATCTTAATCTGTCCCAAACACTGATTTCCAACAGTGACCGCTATTCTGCACCAGAAGTGCGAAAACATATTTTGCCAGGATGTGAAAATGACAGCTGTACTGTTCATAAGAAGATGTGAAAAAATGCCAGTGTTGAAAATCTGGCATGAAAATATTACAAATTTGCTAAGTTACAGGGTGCATAGAAACTACGCAATGCACATTTGTAACAGTCATTTTATGGACTTTCATCACCAAATTTTCAACATAGGCATTTTAGGACCTCTGCTCTGTCATTTTCTTAATCTATCTCAAAACTGATTTCCATAGCGACCACACTATTCTGGTGGAAGTACAATAACACATTTTGGCCAGGATGTGCAAAATAACAGCTGTACTTTTCATAAGAGGTGTGGAAAAATGCCAGTGTTGAAAATCTGAGTGAAAATATTACAAATTTCTTGATTACGAGCATGCATGGAAACTACGCAACACGCTCTTAAAAGTAATTTTTGGATTTTCTTCACCATGTTGCAACATAGGCTTTTTGAGAGCTCACCTCATGAACAGTGGCACTGTTGTTTCGTTAATTGGTCCCAAGGTGATTCCGCGCAGTGACCGCCAAATCATCTTCGGGCCTGAATAACACCACGACAGTGACTGAATTCATGATGAGGGGTCCCAAACAATCCCATGCTGAAAATGTGGTGCCAAAATTCCCTAAAATGCCGAGATATGCACAAAGTTGAAAAACCCTATTTATGCCATTATACAGCTTACGGCATTTCTTCAGTTCACGGTCGGTTTTGAAGAGTGCAAGCGTGTTCCCTGTCCACGAAGATCATCGCTGGGCTCCAGAGTAAGTGTGGGGTGAGGGTGTGTGAAGTGGGGTACACAGAGGGTGGGTGCAGGTTGGGAGAGTGCCACTGGACTCAGCGGGGACCGTTTTCTGTTTACAGGTTTAAAAGGGGTAAAAATGAAAAAATCATGGGAAGGTTTTAACAGGGACATTTGGCATGCTGAGGTGGGCTCAAGCGTGCCACCTGAGTGTTTTTGGGGGGCTGTAGCCCGGCCGGTTAGGCACCCCATCGTCACATACAGGGCGGGGGTCAGAGCAGGGGATTGGGCACCGTCTCGGCACACAACAAATTGGGACAGTATGCCGATGGGAGTGGTCTCCCCAATCGGCAAATTGAACTGGAAGGGGACTGAAGCCGATGGGTTTGGCACCCGTCGGCAAAAAAAACTGTTGGGGCGCATAATGCCAAGGGGATTGGGCACCCTCTCTGCACTCAACAAATGGGGAGCATTATGCTGATGAGGTGGGCTCCCCCTCTATTGAGCTGGGCATGAAAGCACACTGCCAGAGAGCAACACTGTGCCACATCAGTCAGGCCACTCTGCCATCAGCCTCAGCTTCTATTGGCAAAACTGTTCAGGCCGAAATGACAGGCTGAGGCACTCCCGGACTGGTGCAGCTATTTTCTTTCAAGGTGGTGGCACGCTTTTAAAACTAGTGTCATGGGCAGTGTCCTCCTTATTGGTGCGCACACACAAGTCCCAAAATGCAGTGGTGGCATTGGCCATGACAGTGCCGCACCTCCACAACCTGGTTCTGTAGCAAGCTGCTGCAATATGTTTTTCGCATGTGCACAAGCAAATGTAAAATGAGTACCTGCAATACTGATGTAAATTGCATATTGCGATATTCCAGTATATCAGGCTATCTAGGGTTTACGAATTCCTTTGCTGTTGAAATTCAAGCATCAGTGAATAGGATTTCTAAATTAGCTGCTTCTGTTTCAGTAGGGTCAGCTGGCATTAAACTAGATTGTTAGCACCTATCCAACTGGAGTGAAAACATGCTGATACAAATTCAGTGTTTTATTGCAATTTATATACAGTATCCAGGATAACCCAACTGAGATGTAATATCTCACTTACAGTACTGCCCTGCTTTTATACAGTCATACAGTGCAGCTGATAGGACTGAAGCACAGGTGGATCAAATAACTTGTTAAAGTCAAACATTAAATGAGAGCTTATAGTGGATTTGACCATTTGGATGCCTAGATTCACAGATATGTGTTTATGTGATAGTCACTAGTAAATCATGATACCCAGTCATATTTCACTATTGAGTCCTATGTTCCGCATTTGAAAATATGTACCATGCACTGTGTATATAGGCACTGGCATGAGCAAAATGTACACATGACTAAGAATATCCCAGCCCCTGCTACTAGGGCGAAAGCATGGACCCATCCATGCTTCCTTCCACCCATCTGTTTAGTGTTCTGAGGGTGAGGATCTGGCTGGCGTCCATGATTTTGGTGCCTAAGTACCTCACATTGGTGTCAGCATGGCCGTAAAGCCTTCTATAGCTTCTGTAAATCAGACCCTAAATCAGACCCTAAGACATTTCAGCATACAGTGCAGACACATCAACACTAGCAACGACAGGTGTCAGCAGAACCAATGCATAAAGAGAACAGCAAGCAATGTTTATTTATTTATTTTATTTAGTTTTGTTGACGGGTAAGTGCACTAGACAAATCCTGCCTATTTTCAGGCCACGACCGGGGGATACAGATGAATGCCAACTGACCTTGAACCAGATTAAGCTGTTGGTGGTATTTTTAGTGAGTGAGGAAATTTGGCCAGGACACCGGGAAATTCCCTACTCTTTCGATAAGTGCCATGGGATCTTTAACATCCACCTGAAGTACCACCAATCCAGGCAGATGGGACCTCGGTTTAATGTCTCATCCGAAGATGGCATCTCAGAAGTGCAGCACCCTCTCATGCTGCACTACAGTGTCAGTACTGGGATATTAACCCAAGTGCCAGATGTGGGAACTGAACCCACAGCCCTCTGATCTCCTGACCTCAGAGGCGAGTGTGCTACCTACTGAGCCACCGACACTGTACATGTGAGAGGATTGAGTATACCAAGGACTGCTCACCTCCACTGGGGGCAGGCCATGCATCTGCCACTTAGTGAAAACTGGGTGACACCAGGGTCTGGGACATTGCAGAAGTGGTGGGGGATGCAATTGATGCTGGTACTGATGCATGCATGCATGTGGGTGTGCACATGGTGGCATCATTGGGGAGGGATTAAGGAAAAAATAGATAGCTGGGCAGATGAAACCCCGCCCACCCCATGTCAATAGTTGGGTTCTGGTTTTCTCCCTTGCTCTCAGGATTCTTGGGGTGGCTCATGGGGTTCACCTCCAGTGAGGGCAGTAGGATATCTGAGTCTAGCTGCTGAGGATCTGAAGGCAGATCCTGCCTTGAGGAGCAAGCTAAGGGGCAACACATCAGTGTGTCATACATGCCCCAGGAGTCCTGGGAGGTCCAGGTAGGAAGAACCTCAACAGGTCAGGATGGTGACTCTCGTAGCAGTGAAAGGAGAAATTAGCTGGTAGGTGCCAAGGATCAGAAACAGAACTGAAGAAAAAATAAGAAGAGGGAAAAGTCAGACCTGAAACTATAGGCTAATCAGCCTGACATCAATGCTGAGCAAAGCTCTGGAATTCAGTACAAAGGCCAGAATAATGGATTACTTGATCGAGGCAAGGTTCATACCTCTTACTGTGGCTTTTGAGGGTAGGTCATGCCAAACCAACATGATGACCTTCTTTGAGAGGATGACAATGGAGGGGACAGAGGCAGGGCCATGAACATAATCTGTTAGACTTTGCAAGGCCTTTTACACTGTGGAACATAATATGCTTCTTGCCAAAGAATACCAGTGCAGAGAAACACAAGGCATGCGAGGCTAACTTATTATGGGGAAAAAGCAGAGAGTTGTTGTAGATGGGCAATACTTTTAGTGAAGAGAGAATACTCATCCCTTAGGGATCAGTGCTGGGGCCACTGCTGGTCAACATTTTCCTCAGTGACCTGGAAATTGAGGTCTCTATCAGGCATCTTTAGTTTATTGATGGCACTAAGCTGGCCAGGGTGGTGGACACCCTTGAGAATGAGGACAAACTTCATTAGGACCTGAACAAGCTGGATGACTTGTTGGACTCCTGGGGTTTGATTTTCAAAGCCCGTGACTGATGCAAGCCCTGGTGCGCGCTCATTGGCACATGGGGCTGGTGGCATTCATCTAGCGGTGATCAGGATTTTCCAATCCCGAGCCAAATGCTGCAAGTTAGACCAGCTTTTCCTGGTCTGCTTCTCCATGAGAGCTCTTGTTATGGGCTTCACGCAAATGTTTGGCACAAACTGCAGTAAGTGTGGAAATTGTCCCAACTGCACCTAACTTAGTAAAATCAGGTGCAGTTGTGTCAAAGGATTGTGGCGCAGCTGTACCAAACAATGGGGTTGATGCAGGGCTTGATTCCCTTTGAAAATTGAGCCCTGGAGTCTTGGAGTCAGTGTAGCCAAATGCAAGGTGATACCCTGGGGAAGAAAAATAGAGGTTGGAACTCACACTGCATGGGCTCTGCTCATTGCAGTACAGGAGGAAGAGGACCAGGGTCACAATAGACAGGGGCTGAAACATGACACGCAGCATGCAAATGCTATCAACAAGGCTGAAGGAATGCTAGATGCCTGAAAAGTGGGTGACCAGCAGAGCACAGGACATAATCACGCCCATAGTAAATCTTAATAACACCCCACCTGGAATACTGCATACAGTTCTGAGCTGAGCAATACAAAAGAACGTGAGACAGCTGACAGGGTGCAACACAGGGCCACCAAAATGATTAGGAATATTTAGGGCAAAAGCTACTGCATGAATTGATATTTATTTGTGCACCACAATTGCATTTGCAACCCGAGTGGGGGCCCTGTTATTGAAGTATATTACATCTTGCAAAGTTCACAGCGAATGCAGCCTATATCCTGGCAAAAAAAGGTTATGAGGAGACTGAAGGCTCTGAATATGTTCATCCTGGGGCTGGAAGTATAGCCTACAGGTTAGAGTAACGAGCTGTGAATAAGCTTGTTATATGCAACAGACCCTATGTTGGAGTCCACAACTCTACTTGCTTACTGTGTGACTCTAAACAAGTCACTTAACACGCCCAGTGCTCCCAGGGCCACCCTGAAACAGGCACTTGTGCATACTGGACCTTATCCAGTTACCAAAGGATAAAACAAAACAAAAAAATAACGGAGGCTAGGGGGACATGATCTGTCTTCTGCATACTTAAGGGTCTCAAGCGTTTCAACAGATAGATATGTTTGATCATGTGTGCTCCAGCAAGACATGGGACACCCCTAAAACTCAAGGTGGTGAATTTAGGATGACATTTGGGTGCACTTTTCTCCTAGAGGCAGTGAATCTCTGGAACAGCCTACTAGTTGAGATAGAAGATAAGTTAATACAGGCCTTCCAAGGTAAGAAAGGACACATTTCTGGTTACTAAAGGAATCACAGGGTACCCTGGGTAGTACAGGGTCGGTAATCCCTATGAATTAGTGCATGTTTGCACAGTGTCTTATTGTTGGCCCTCTGAAGGGGTAGGGAAAGGGATGGTCCTGCTGGACCTAGAGTCCTTTCTGACATTATATTACTATGTCACCATGGTACCTGGATGGAGTTATACTAGCAAGCTGCAAATATAAGTTAAAGTAGCATCCATTTTAAGAAATTCATTTCTAGTTACAGACTGCAATTTCTTTACAGACAAGAGACCTAACCATAGCGTGTCCCAGATACAGCATTTATGAGCCACTATAGGCATGTTGCCAAAACAATTACAAATCACCTTTTTATTGCAGTGTGCAGTTTCTAGGTCTAGCAAATCTGGATAAGATTCAAATAATTTCCATTGCTCTTTGGGTTTTTCAGGTTGATAGATCAATGCTGTGCCAGCAACATTTGCTGTTCATTGTTGGTTTATCAACAAAGGGAAAAGGAAATTATCTGTATTAATTCTATCTTATGAGGGCTGATAAAGTTATTTTTAAAATTTGTGTTCTGAAATGGCAGGCAGGCAGGCAGAAAGAAAGAAAGACAGTTGGATGTATAACAAAAATGCAATACTGGCAATATTTCTGGCCTGTCAGTGCAGCAGTAGTGCTACTGATTGAGACACCAGGGACCTAGGTTCAGCAATAGGCGTGCTGTGAAGTTTTCTTCATCAGCGAGTTCTGGCACAGTTGAAAGTCACTTTCACAAATAACTTTGCGAACTGCACACTTTGCAGAGTTTTCCTTCAGGGAAATTGCACTTTTCAGGCAAAATCATGGTGAAGTTGCAACTCTGCAATCAAATTTGTATGACTTCACCTGAAAAGGTGCAACTTTGTCTGCCAAAAACTTTGTGGGGTTGACACTGCACGTCAAATTTGCCAAACTTAGTGAATTAATTTGTGGAGCAAAGTTTGCCAGCTTTGCATGTCTCTGTTCGGGAACAAGCCCTGCTTATCAGGGGACTGGCTGAGGAGAATGAATAGGCTTCCCAGAGTGCGCTGTCCTCCTCTTGGGTGGGGCAGTGCTGCCTCTGCCTCAACACTGCCACCTGGATGACTGTGGGTGGGTAGCACTGCAGAGGTAAGGTGTGGGAAGGGTGGATATGGGTTGGGTTCCATATCAACATAAACTGGGATACGCAGATCCCCATGTATGCTGGTAGTATCACGGGTCAGGAAACTGTAAAACAGGAAAAACCTTGTCTGTGCTGCAGGATGACAGAGTGCCGCAGGACCCTGGCTCAGCTGATTAGCCACCCATACTGGAGTTCATCATGGTGGAGGACCAACACCTTACCTGAACCAGCCATCCACATCGGCCCCATCTTTGGAGGGGTAAGCCAGAGTGGAGGCTGGAAGGGATAAGTGCTAGGGAAGGCCAGGTATAGGGCTGAAGTATGGGTCAGAAGGGGTTGTGCCAGCGACAAGGGAACATAAAAGGTAAACTGTAAAACAAAAGGAAAAACCATCCTGGCAATTTTAAAATTCAAATCTTGTACATTACAGGCATAACAAATGTATATTCTGGCTGGCATTCATGTCCTGCTTTCATCACAGGTGTATCTATTATCCAGATTAGGGCTAAAATTAAACCATAAGATTGATGGGCTTATTTGACTATATGCAGTTTTTTTCTCTGCTGTTGATGTTTAAATGTTGTTTCCTTCTACTGTGCCTTTACAACTACTGTGAGCTTTTATTACACAGCACAGCAGCAGGGATCACAGTGCATTGCAGTCAAACACGCAACACTCACTAATGTCAGATCCCAGTTTACCCTCCTTTCTCACACAGCCACAGAACTATGGGGGCCTCCATTGGGATGGGCCATCCCTGCACAATGAAACTTGTCTACAGGCAAAGGCTGACCCTGAGCCCCTCCTGGAAACCCTATCTGCTGGCAGTATGATGAGGCAGTCTGCTAGGTTCCCTCTCCTGATTCTAGTGCTCCATTACAGTTGTTTGTTTCCCTATACTGGGTGCCCACTTGGCACAAGATATCACTGCCAGGTTGCTGACCCCTTCCCACATTGTCCCAGGGTGGCTAGGTTGGCCCCTTGAAGGTTCCTGGACATAGTTATAAAATTATGCAACACCTATTTTGATTTTCCATGTACAGAATGGAGACTTTATTGGGGAGAAATTATCAGTTGGAAGTCGGTACTGTATTTACAGTACATAACAGAGTAAGGATGTTTCATGGTAGTCTTTAAATGTTAAACAAAATGGTTATATTAAATGCACGCTGAAAATAGAAAATAGGTTAAAATCGTTTGACCATAGGTCTTCTTCAGGAAATCTCTAAAGAGAAAAAAAAACACCTTTTAGATATTTTCCAAGAAGGCCTCATGGCTCTAAACGTAGATTTTAACCTATTTTCAGCGTGGCATTTAATATAACCATTTTGTTTTGCTTTTTAGACCACATGCTGACGCAGCGCCTTGTTTTTGTTTTTAAATGTTAATGGGCTGAGGAGCTACAGTACTGAATATTGGTCATGGAAACAGAAAGAGAGACAGAGGCTGTCAGTCCTACAGAACACTCTCCACTTTCTTCAATGTGCACACATGCAGGGAGACAACTCTGTCCTCCCTCAGTTGAACAGCATAAAATGGGCCATGGACAAGATCCTGCTAGAAAAAATGGAGTTGCACTAACCTTTCTGTGTCATAAATATTAAGAGGAAGGACCTAAACCACCAGAGTTTTGACACATCAATTGCAAAACAAAAATCCAGGGTGATTGTGGCACAATTGAAGCACCCGGCCACCTTCGCATCCTTCAGCGAATGGTGGAGATGGCTGAGGCATTTCACCATCACTATTCCACACACTGTACATCAGAACACCCCAGACCTGGGGACAAGTGATGACTTTCTGAATCCCCTAATATAATTACAGCTAACTCAGGAGCAGGCAGACAGTTTAATCCAACTGATTCAGGCCCATAAGACTGAATGGCCCTGTGCAAGATGCAAATGCAGAAAGCCGGGACTGCAAGGGTATATCATGGAATTTTATATATCCCAGTGGGACTTATTGTTGCTTCAATGGATAAAGGTTTGTAACAAAGTACTGGAGGGAGGATATCCCAAGAAGATGGCAATATGCCAACATTTTTGTTATCCACAAACCAGGGAAGAACCCCTCTGAGAGTCAATTGTACCAACCAGTTTCGGTTCTCAGTACAGATTACAAATTATTCATGATGGTCCTAGCCCAGGGCTGGACCCCTACTATCACTCCTAATTCACCTGGACCAGAAGAGTTTTTGGCACCAACAAATGGTATAATATACTGTATGTTGTGCTTACATATACTTCACCAGGTGCATTCCCAGCCCACCCCATGCTGAAAATGCATTTGATAGTGTCTCTAGGCCTGTCTATTTGCTACCCTGGGAAAGTTTGGCCTCCCACAGACTTTAAGGCAGTACAGATGGGAGGACTGACTCACCATATTGCACTGTACGTTGATGACGGGCTACTCTATATGGATGACCAGACAACACCCTCTTTAGCAAAGTATTGGCTTATAATTTGAATACTACTAAAACTGAGGTCCTTCCCATTCATTGGTGCCCTTCCTGGCTCAGAGATTGCAGTACCCCTCTAAATGGGATTTGCAAGAACCTAACTATTTGAGCATTAAGCTGCTGTTACAACTTGACCACTTTTATGAAGTTAATATAGGCCCACTCTCAGGGCAGCTCACAACAGATCTGCAGAACTGGCATGGACTTCACTTAATCTGATTTATAGAGTAGATGCTATGCGGTTGCTAGTACTACCTAGGTTTCTGTTCCAAAATGTACCTGCCCTTATTCAGGAGTGAGACTGGAGGAAATGACAAATAGCTCTCTCCTGATTTATTTGGGCAGAAAAGAGACCACGGGTCCACTTCTGTACCCTTCTCCTACCCAAAGCTAGGGGAAGAATGGCCCTTCTGGACATGCAAATGTATTCTGAAGTCATGCAACTGAGATTTTATTCCAGTAGCATATGGCAAGTTCAAGTCACAGTGGTTAGATACAGGTGTATGCTACTACCATTTTGGAAGGGCACAGTACCTAGTCAGACAACACCCCAGTGCAGGACCACCTTATTCAGAATCCTTGGATGAAGTGAATGGGGAAGTATGGTGGGACCTAGTATCACTACTGCTGTACTAAGGTTCCTTGACTGGAAGTACATGCTGTTATGAAGGACATCTGGCAGTGAGTGCAGACCCCCACCACCTGACACACAAACCTATACACAGCTGAAGTGAATTTTAGTAATGAACAGTCTGTCCGTTTGAAGTAATGATTCCCAAGTTGCATTCAAACCTCAAAGTCTCAGCTGGAATTTTTCAAGTTATCAGCAATACAGAACATCAAACCTTGCTGAAACTCTATCACTAACATCAGCAATGACATCTAACAATTCCTCTCATACTGCATACATTGCAGTGAAAAGAAAAAAGAGTTCCACTCTGGGGATCAGACCTAAGCCTCCTACCCACTACTGCTTTACTGCTGTAGCAAGGTTCCTTGGCAGAAAATGCATACTGTGGTAAAGGATATGCAGCAGTAAGTGTAAACTCCACCGACACAACTACAGTAGATTTTAGTAATGAACAATCTGTCAATCTGAAGTACTGTTTCCCAAGTTGCAGTCAAACCCTCAATGTTTCAGCTAAAACCTTTCAAGTTATTAGCACTATGGAACTTGAAACCTAGCTGAAACTCTATCACTAACATCAGCAATGACATATAACAATTTCCCTCATACTACATACATTGTATTAAGAAAAAATGTTCTGCACTGGGGATTGAACCCAGGCTTGTGTAGGTCTGCAATCCTATGCCTGAAAGCCCTATCATTGACATCATCAGTAACATCATGTAGCTGAATCACTCCCACTGAATGTACCTCTGAACCTGACTAAATGCAAAAGAGAATGTATGACCACAATAGGTACCTACAGCTATGCTGTTGGCTCCTGTAAATGGGAAATGACAGCAAACAGTGCTTTATGAATAGGACTAGTGAGGGATCGACAGTACTGCCTTGAAACTTAATAAGGAACATTATATTATTATTACTATTATTATTATTATATTATATGCATATGGTTAGGGCTTATTGTGTATGGACATCAGTGGCTATTCAGAAGTTCTTCTGCACATTCTAAAAGATGTTCTGCATATTCTAAGAGTTGTTGTGTGTGTTCTATTATCAAGTGCACCTGTGTCCCTGCTTGCATGTATTCCTACCTAGAACCCACTTTCATTTTCACTGAGTGCAGCTTGTGCAGGCCACAGCTTACCTTCACAACCTCAGTAATGAGTCAAGATGCCTACCCTCAGGGTGTATGAGGATTCCTCAGGGTGCAGTAGTGCTTACTAGGCAAAGCTGCTCCTTGACTTGCTCACTTTCTCTATACTGGTGCTCACTCACTCTCTTTGTACTGGATTTTATTTTTTATATATGAAGTCAATTAAAATATGTACTGGAATTGCTTACTCAGCAGAGACCCTCCTTGTCTGTCTCTGTCTCTGTCTCTCTCTCTCTTTCTCTCTCTCTCTCTGTACTGGTGCTTGGCGCCAGTTACTGGTTCCTTCAACAGATCCATATACTATAAAAACTAAAATATGGCTGACCATAAACAGCTCACCTTGTTTTTCCATCTTGGGGCAAGATAACAGCATGGATCTCTCAAACTTACTTTCGGTGTCCATATGCTGTTATCCCAACCCCTCAATAAAAACACAGGCTTCAATCAATCAATCAATACTTTATTTGTAAAAGGCGCCTTTCAAAACCAAGGTGCCTGTACACCTATAATAAAACAATATTAATAAAACAATAAATTAACCACACAATAAGATATTAAAATCATTATATGCTTGTTTAAAAGATATGTTTTAAGTGCTCCTTAAAAAGTTTCAGCAGTCCGGGCAATCTAAGTACCTGGCAAGTAGAAATTCCACAGGGTCGGAGCCACTAAACTAAAGATCTGGCCTCAGAAGTCTTCAAACGAACCCTGAGAATCTCTAGCAATCCTCGTCAGTGGATCGGAGAGAGCGGGGGGACAGTAGGGATGAAGGAGATCTTTCAGGTAGCTGGGTGCCTGATCATGTAGGGCCTTATAGGTCAGCAAACCGACCTTGAAGGTGATACGCCAGATATTGGCAGCCAGTGCAGTCCACGGAGCACAGGCATTATATGACTGGTCCTAGGAGAACCTGCCAATAGCCTGGCTGCTGTGTTCTGCACTAGCTGCAAGCAATATCAACCCCGGTAGTCCAAGATACAGGGAATTGCAGTAGTCAAGATGGAAGAAAGTGAGGCCTGGACCAAAGTAGAAAGATCATCAGGAGGAACCAGGTGCTTCACCGGGCAATGTTCCTCAAATGGTAAAGAGCTTTGACAACTGCTGACACCTTTGATTTAAGTGTCAAACAGTTGTCAAAAACAACCTTGAATTCGCACCTGATCTGAGGTAGTTAGCTGGACACCCCAAACCATAAGCCTGAGGGAGATCCAGACAACAAACCGCCTCCCAATGACCTGGGTCCACGACCAACACCTCAGTTTTTCTTGGGTTCAACACGCAGCCAACTCACATTCATCCAGTCCTGGATTTGGCAAGACAGTTATTAAAGACCAAGAAAGCGGCATCTTGGCCAGGTACAAAGGACATGTACAGTTGAGTATCATCTGCATAGCAGTGAAAACTCAAACCATACTGCGTAATGATCAATCCCAACAGCAGCATGTACACAGCAAACAACATGGGTGCAAAATGGAGCCCTGTGGTACCCCACAGGATAGGGGGAATGATGGCAAAAATCCCAGACACCACCCTCTGAGTCCTACCCTGAGGAAAGATCAAAACCAGCTGAGGACTGTACCAGACAGTCCACAGATAAGCCATGGCGTTCAACAACACACCATGATCCACCATGTCAAATGCCACAGAGAGATCAAGAAGGACCAAGATGGAACAGGTCCTTGATCTCTCGCTATCAGGAGATCATTTAGTACCTAAACCAGAGCTGTCTCGGTGCTATGTCTCTTCCTAAATCCAGACTATAGAGAATCATAGACATCGTGGCTGGTTAAATGATCATCCAACTGCGTCACAACCACCTTCTCAATAACCTTTCCCACAAAGATAGGTTAGAGACGGGTCTATAATTAGCCAGACAGTCCAGGTCAAGGAGGGCTTCTTAAGAAGGGCTACACCAAAGCCTCCTTCAGGGATTTGGAAAAATCCCCTCCAAAGACCTCCAGACTATCTCAGCCAGAACCGGACCAATTGTATCTATACAACCCACTAGAGACGGTAGGGCCTGGATCCAGACCACAGTTGGTCAGACGCAGTAATCGGATGACCATCACAATGTCATTGATTGTGGGAAGGCTGAAGTCGGACCACACAAAACCGTGTCCGACATCTCCTGTCGATCACCACTACTCCCACTAGACAGCGTCAGATGGACGTTGGACCTGATCTTGGCAATCTTATCTGAAAAGAATTGAGCAAGCTCCTCACACCATTCTTGAAAAAAGCTCTTCTGGGCTGAAGACAGATTGGATTGCACAATCTGTCCACGGTCCGAAAAGCTGAGCTGGTCTATTCTGAGCAGCAGCAATCTCTCTGACAGGAATTCTGCCTTCTTATGAGAGATTGCTGATTGATAAACCCATAATGGTCCATCAATCTAAGTTTGTCACGATCCAAGCCCGTCTTCCGCCAACATCTCTCTAATCTTAGGTCAACTCTCCTCAACTCCTTAAAGTCTCATCAAACCAAGGAGACCTAGGGCGAAGAGTGAGAGGGCGATACGAACAGGTGCAATGGAATCCGGGCCCTGTCACTGCCTTAATATATAGGCAAGTACCAAGTCCCCTGGATCTCTGCAATCATTGGAAAACCCGATAGGTCCAGCACACGCCATCAGGCCATCTGGGAAACACCCTCAAAGGTGGTACCGGACCATCTCCATAGGGGCTGGCCTACTAGGGGTGGCCTCAAAACTAAACCCAATGGAATGATGGTCAGACCATCTGACTGGTTCCACCACCAAATCGGATATCTCCATCCCCAATAGGAACACCAAGTCCAATGAATGACCACCAATATGGAGTCGGGAGGAAATAACCTGTATCACCCATACATTATTCCTTATATAGTACACAAGAACATGTGACAAAGGGAACATCTCCTGGTGACTGATGACCAGTCAGTTGTTAATTTTCAAGTAAATGCCATCTGTTGAGAGAGTTTTTACAATTCTAAACGAAAATTCATAATTCTCAATTATGTTGCGATGTTTTTCACAGCTCTATAACATTTGCATTACTGGTCAATTGCAGAGCATTTATAACTGATTAGATTACAGGGTTTGCAATCAAATATTTCATTAAAGGATACCTAAACAACATTTTAACAACAAACTATTCAAAATCTGACTTCATGGGGACTAAAGGAAAGGCTGCTGTATACATTAATGCTAAAGCTGCATTTACATAATTTACCTAAATGCAGTTCCAAAGCATTTGAAAATGTAAAATCAACCTTCCAATTTACTGCCTTACCTTCTTCTTAAAATGGCCGCAAATGTGTTAAGCGATGACATCATTGGAGCCAGAGTCAGAGCTATATGGCTGTCTATAGTGCTAACTAGTTCTGTTTTCCTTTGTTTAGAATTGTTTCACCAAAATGGTCAAAACCATGGGCATTATTTTGATCAATACACATGTTAGGCTATGGTTCTGTTCATTTCATGTACTTTAACAAGCTGAAATTGTGTTTTAATCCAACTGACTTTCTCTTTGGTACAAATCTTAAATAACCTGGTGGTCTAGTGGTTATGGCAGATCCAGGATGTTACAATTGGAGTGCTGGGGTGGTATGCATACTTGATATGCGCTTTTTAACATTTATAGTAAACCTTTATATTGTCTGCTATAATTCTTTTTTTAATACGTTTTGATGGAACCTACAAATGTAATCCATAGTTTTGAATGTAAATATTTGTACAATCAATAAATCAGACTTCTTCAATAAAGTAAAATGCAGCAGCAGCAAACAAGTAAGTTACAATTGGGGAGGGTGCAGCCATACCTTCACCACCCCAGATCCACTACTTGTTTGTAGCAAAGTTCTAGTGTAGTCCAATGCTAGAGTTCATAATTTCTTGGAAATCAAAAATATGATTGTCTTCTTTTCCATGGAAAGTAATAAGAATCAACATTTATATAGTGCTTTTCATACACATTGTATCCCAAAGTGCTTTTAAGCAATGCTAGACTGGCAGTGAAGTGACTGAACATGTAGTACCAGCCATGTCACACATTAATACCTACACACAGCCTTGGACTACTGGATGAACTGGTTTTATGGGAAAGGAATGTTGGCCAGGACAATAGAGTCAGGTATTGATCATGGGTGGCAGCCCCATCTTATTTCTCACAGTGATCTGCTCATATTTCTCCCCTTCTGTCTTCCTCCTTCCTGAATATAGCATTACCTTGCAGGAGTGGCCTTCTCAATCCCCCTCTGGTATTTGTTTTCACTCCTTCTCCCCACCAAGAACTGGTGAGCTCATCACCCTTCTGCATCATGAGCATAGGTAGTACAGTCCCGGGTTTTTGACAAGCAAAAATAAACAAATCTTTCCAGTAAGTCAGCTGACAGCAGCAGGGAACAAAAGGAAATATGGGTTTTCCTATCCTTAAAAGATCTTGGCTACCTTTGATTAGGCACTATTAAATGACGGTGTGTGCATCATTATGCACATCATTTAATAGTGCTCTAATCATAGGTGGCTTAGATCTTATAAGGGTAGGGAAAGCCTATTTTCCCTTTGTGCCCTGCTGCTATCAGCCTGGCCTACCAGAAGATCACATTTATTAATATGTAAATATAACATGGGAGTCTGTGCTAACTGCATTCATGATGCAGAAGGGTAGTGGCTCACCAGTTTTTGATGTGGGGAGCTGGTGAGAAGAATGAATGCCAGAGAGGGACTGAAGAGGCCATTTCAGCAGGGTACAGCTATATTCAGGTTAGGGAAGACAGGAAGGGAAAGTAGAGCAGATCACTGTGAGATCTGAGATGTGGGGCTGCCAGCACCGTGATCACTGCCTGACTGTGGATGAGAGCAGCCAGCGAGGACAAATACTGAGTGGCAGGGCTGCACCTAAACGTTACTTGAATTCAGGGTAGGAGATTACCCTCAGGTGGGGGGTGATGTTGACGTTTGCTAGGACAGTATCATGGGAGCTGTGTATAGCTCATTCAAGATTCAGAAGGGTGGTAGCCAGCCAACTCGCTCTGTGGAACAGAGCACAGAGAAATACTGGAGAAGAATTGCCAGGAACTGTCCTGCAGGGTTCTGCAGATCATAGGTAAAGGAGTAGACTGACACTGGAAATCAGGTGGATTCATTAGTATGCCTCTCCTGCTAATAATATTGTTATCCATAGCAAGTGCAGCCCTTATGAGGGTATGAACAGCAGTTTTCTGGTGTGTCCTGATGCTTATTGCTTGACCCTCCAGGAAGACCTAGTTGTTGGTTAATGAGGTGGGAAAAACACAACAGGAGGACTGTACATACTTCCTTCATTATGCAGAATGGTGAGTCCACTCAATGTTTTGGGAGCAAAAGTCAAACATTGAGAAAGTGGACTGAGAGTGATTTGGGAGACATTTTTGACAGTGCCAGCTGATGGAGTGTATCGCTATATTTGTGCACAACTCTCTGAGGTACATGATTGCAATCTGAGGTGTGAATTCTCTTCATGAGACAGCAGCTCATATGCAGCCCCAGGCAGTACTAAGGACAGAGTATGGATGGTGGGGTGTTCAACAGAAGGCAGGTTAGGTGCAGGGGTTCACGTGGGAAAAGAATACAAGAGAAGCTTATTTGTGGATTACCAAGAAAGCATGAGCTTTGGAAAAATTTTTTTTTTTTAAACTTTGTTTCTCTCCCCCAAACTTGAACTCTCTCAGGCTACCCCAGCTCACCAGATTGCTGTACTGCCCACCAAGGTCCTGCTCCTCATAGATTTCACTATCCTCCACTGATCAAGGCAGACAATCCCCCAGCTCTGAACCCCTGAGGTAGGGCTGCCTCCATGTACTGGTGCTCTGTCTATAATCCAGGGCATCTGGCTAGATCAGCGGAGAGGCAGAGAGGGTGGAGACAGAGACCCGGTGTTGAGCATGTGGCATTAGGCACTGTGGCGAGCCATTGCCTATCAGGCTTGGAGGTTTTCTCTTATTGGTGCTCCTCCCTCATTAGCCCAGCAGTGCAGTGCTCTTCAGTATGGCACATGGGCGCTCCAGCACATGCCCACAGAAGAGTTGCCATGGCCACATCCCTGCTACGCTAGGTCCTAACTGTTGTATGGCCTCTAGTCTCCACTAGGGGTCACCAAAGATTGGGTCCTCTTCCTCCCAGGAAAGGAGATCTGTCCTCCAGACACTCAATCCTTTCCTTCCTGCCAACCCTGATGGCCGGATCCGCTCCCAAACCCAGGTAGCGGTATGCCGCGAGGTGTGGTGTCCAGCACCTCAAACCTCAGCACCACCAGGCCTGCTATGAGCTTTGGAATTGGACCAGACAAGTACATCGCTACAAATTTCAGTGTATCACATAACCACTAGATTATCAGGTATTTGAAGTGTTGTACTGTACTGTACTCGTGTTTGCCAAAGAGAAAGTCAGCTGGGTTACAAAACATTTTCAGCAAGTTAAAGTAAACAAAATGAACAAACCCATAGCTTAACATGCACTGATCACAATAATCTACATGTTAACACATGGTGTTAATCATTCTTGTGAAACAATTCAAAACAATGGGGAAAGAAGAACTTGCTAGCACTATAGGGAGCCACGTGGGTCTCTGCCTCTGGCTCCAGTTATGTCACCATGACTCATCACTTAACACACTTGGCAGACATTTTATAGGGAGCAAGCAAGGCTGTTTTGAAAGTGAAAGGCTGATGTTTACATTTTTCAAAAGCTATGAAATTGCATTTATGTTATTTACATAAATGCAGTTTACCATAAATGTAAACAGCAGCCTTTACTTTACCTGTGATGAAGCCATATTTTGGAGCTTGCAGTTTTAAAACTGCTTGTTTAGGTACCCTTTAAGCTTATTAAAGATTGAGGGGAACTCCTGACCAATTGGAGGACTCCTTTCCTCTGTCGTGAGACACTCGTATTCTGTGAATAGTGTCTCACGTGTGAGAGATGTTGCAAATTTAAACTTCACTGGCAAAGTTGCTAAGAAATGGCTGAAATTTGCCTTTGTGAAGGTTCACAAAGCTTCTACAGACCATAGGAACTCAGACTTTGCTGAAATGGTGATGTTTTACCACAAAGTCACCATTTTTTTGGCAAAAGTGGCCACTTCAGAGGAGAGTTGGGTCAATTTGCCAACAACAAAACAACTTTGCTGGTCAAAAGTTTTTATATTTGGTGAATTCACACATTAATTTGTGAAGCAAATTTCGCCATTTGGCCCATCCTCACTGCACAGCTGCCCTGAAAATAGGCATGCTTGGGAAGTTTTTATTTTAAGTTTAATATATTATTGATCGATCTCGGTCAATAACCTATAATACCACCAATGAAACCACTCTTACATTTAAAAGAATGGTCTCAGTAACTATCTTAGGGTATCAGAACCATTCACCTTTGGTTTATGGTTCTCATACCTCCGATGAGGGATTAATAGAGATTCCCAGGGTGCGACTTAAGACCTCTGGGGCCCACTCTTTACTTTTGCGGATTAGAGAGTGCCTGATCATCGAGAGTTTTAAATCTGCACTTATAGCACATCTTTTTGGTATGGAATTTCTGATTCTGATGCATGTTAGCCTGCTGTTTTTATTTTGGAAAAACATAGAAACATAGATGTTGATGGTAGATAAGGACCACAAGGCCATCCAGTCTGCCCATTTTTCTACGTTATGAATGTGCCATAAGTATGTACTTTGTCAATGGCCTATCTATTCATACTCATCTGTATTGCTCCCATATGCCTATCCCATGCCTGTTTGAAGCCCTGCACTGTAGTCATATCTATCATTTCCTGAGGTAAGCCGTTCCATGCATCAACCACCCTTTCTGTGAAAGAGAACTTCCTCACATTACCCCTTAATCTGCCTCCTTCTAATATCATGCTGTGTCCTCTTGTCCTGCTATTTTTCTTGTATTGAAACATGTTAGACTCTTTCACCTTGTTAATGCCCTTCAGATGTTTGAATGTTTGATCATATCAACTCTCTCCCTCCTTTGCTCTATGGTATACATATTGAGCTCCGTTAATCTGTCCTCATATGTTCTCTGATGCAGTGGCGCACCATTTTGGTTGCCATTCTCTGGACTGCCTCCACTTTGTTAATGTCCTTGTGCAGGTGCTGCCTTCAGTATTGCACACAGTACTTTAGATGAGGGCCTAACCACTGTCTTGTAAAGAGGATTATTACCTCCCTCTTGTGACTCGAGATACCCCTACTAATACACTCCAACATCCCTCTAGCCTTACCTACTGCTTTAGAGGTCTGCTTGGATGATTTCAGGTCATCTGTGATGATGATGCCCAAGTCTCTTTCTTCCTTTGTGACTGCCGGCCATTGCCATTGGAGGATTTATTTTTAACTGTTGATTATATTTATCTTATTTATCTGTTTTTATGGATTCTTGTTATGTACAGTGCTTTGATCTTTAATGGAGTTGCACTTTTACAAATAAAGTGTGATTGATTGATTGATATCATGAAAGTACTTGAAATAACAGTGGTCTGGGTGGTGGCATTAACATACGTAATAGGCAGCAATATTTTGTTAGACTACCCTGCATTTAGAATGTTCAAATAAGCAAGTACACAGTGTAAAATGGGTGGAAACATCCTGCATCCTGATTGGCTAATCACCTTTCCAAACTGTGTAATTATTACAGCATGGACCATGGTTCAGATTTGTTTCCAACCAAAGCCATATCACAATGTCCCTCTTAAAAAGTTCAAATGGTAGACATTTTTCCCTCTCAAAACATCTTCAACTAGGCTCTAAAAACACAACTAAATTATAAAATGAATTAATGAAAGTTGTTCCTTCAATATTCCTTCCTTGTGGATATACAGGCACACACTTAAAAATAAAGGACTGCTCATAGTTTTAATTTCTTGAATTTTCTACTAATAGTGAAATATGCTCCTCCTATCCTTACCATTTTATCAGAGAAGTCACTACTGCTTACTCTACCACAAATAAAACTGAGATAGTGGTGCTATATGAAGCCTTTTGTCGATATATATGTGTGTGTGGTGGTGGGATCAGTGGAAGGATATACTTAATTTGTTATTTACAATTTTTAATAATTGTTTTTCTTAACCCATTTTGTTATTGCTGTAACATGCTCCATAGCCTGATGGCTGTACTGTAATAATCAGGCACTCCACTTTCACCTTGTGCCTCACTGCCCACCACAGGCATGTAATTATTACAGCTCAGGAAATGAGTAAGGCAATATTTCAATTGATTGGCTGATGGCATTCTAATACCATACATTAATGTGCTAACACCAACCACTAACAAAAAAGACATAGTGCCCCTTACCCCATCACAGCATGGTATCATTGTGCCAGCATATACCTTCAATTCAAATCTGGTAGCTATTTTAACCCCACCGTGGGGAAAATTTCAGACTACCTACTGTTACAGTTTGTTCTACTGGATGACCACTAAGATGACTAAATGTTCAAGTGTAAACACACTTGGATTCCAACACCAAACATGCCATCTGCATAAAAGAATAAAAAGAAAAAAGGTGTGAATGGCAGACATCTTGATTTATCAAGTAGTCAAATAAATACCATACAGAGTGATAGGTAAAAAAAAAAACATTTAAAGGAAAACAGCATCTGCCTTGACAGTCGTAATGACTAGCTAGCTAAACAGTAGCCCCCAAATGAATTGCAACATCCACTAGCCATGTTGCCTTTACTCATACTCACTGAATAAGAGGATGCTCCAGAAAGAACACTTTCATGTTTTTCAAAGGAATGTGGTAGCCATGTTAGTTCAGTTGATGATGTGGAAGACAGAAAACCAAATATGCTGCAGGTGATACCTTTAATTGGACTAACAAAACTTACTGAAAGACTAGCTTTTGAGAGTTATACTCTCCTCATCAGGTCAGTTTTGAGTTCGATGTTTCTACTATTATGAAAGAAATCAACATTCATACAAACAACGGTTTTAAACTTCTCTTTGCAAATGATGTAACATTATAGTTTTCCACAAAGCAAATTATTAAGCAATGTCTTACTGATTAGTTCCTGTAATTTAAAATGATAATAACAAATGAATGATGAGGGCTTTTGAAGCTTCCAGTCTTGATCAAAATGAAGCTGAAAAAAAAAAATAACTTATTTGGCCAGTTTCTGTTCTTGACGTTATAATAATAATAATGATGTATGAACATGGGCTCAGATACAGTAATACAAAGGTAATCTGAGTCATCAGTTTCAATGCAGTGCACTCATCTTCGACATTTAGTAAATATAAGATGAAAACCTCAACTTAATCATTATTTACCCAATATACATGAAAAAATATATATTCTAACTTTGCAGTGACCTAGTTCCAGGAGGAGCATATCCTGTCAGTGTGCTTTACATGATGTAGCTGCATTCAGTTTCTTTGTCTTTGGGAAACTGTTCATATATAGACACAATCTTCCATGTGCAACATCAGTACAACCCTCAGACTGAATAAAAATAACAACTTGTAGCCCCTAAAGATTGCTATTATTTATTTTGAAAATCTGATCAAATTTAGAAGACTATATCATTTTAGAATCATTTTGGACATAAAACCTCCCTTTGAATTGGTTAAATGATTCTGAGGTCAGTTTTTATCAGTCACAATAAGTGTCATGATGGATAGTGTAAATATACTTAATTGATGTGTAATTACTGGTTAAGTATGATTACAATGTATGTGTAAATCTCTGTTACGTACACTCCATTACACATGATCATCTGCACGAAGATTACCTTGCACTCCACGGAGCTGTTTTCAGGTGTTAGTTAGTAATTTGTGCTTAATTTCATTAAGAAACACAAAACATAGTAAAACCACACTGAAGCACTCAAATGCTCGTTATCATCAAATAAATCTGAGCTGCTGGATCTGGATTTCTGGAAAACATATCATTGCCAAAATGTGCTCATGGTTCAGGGATAGTGCTCTGCAATGGGATTTCTATATCTTATTAAATTTGATTTTTAATCAATAATAAAACAAGCAAACACTCAGGGGTGTCGAACAATACATTTAAACACTATGTGCTGGTCACCATTATACAAGATGCAATAAACACTGTAGGATACTAGTAGCCCAATTTCATTAGAAGGCATTAATTTCCATCTTTGTGGCTCATCTAACTGCTTCTCTAGCTGTACTACCTGGGACTCTATCTCAGCTGCCCAACAGTAAGTTGCAATGGAATCCATTTCCTAACAATGTCTGGGACATTCCCCATTCTGGTGAGCTCACCTGGTATAGTGCCCATAAATAATTTTCTATCCACCGGTTCTGTAGTAGCTGAGGGCCCTGTCGTCTTTCACAACTGACACCATCTAGTAGCTGACAGGCCTGCAAGTCTTTCACAATTGAATCCATCTTTTATTTCATTAGTGGATGGTACAACTATGTTCCAAAGTATGTTCCCCTCTTGTTAGTTTAAAACCGGTAGGTAAATAAAATAAAATATAAGCAACAATCAGATTTGTTGTTTTATACACCTTCAATGTGTGATACCTAAATTAATCACTTGGCCTTCAGTCTTGTGGTTTACATGGTAGCATACAACTTGGGTGTCTAAAAACTTATTACACACTGTTGATCATACATTATTTCCTCTCTCTCAAAAAAAAATATGTAATATAACATATATATGAATAAATGATGGCTGTCTGCTATACTAAGATATTAACCCATAAAGGGGCCAAGCAGATAATAAAACCACAAGCCCAAAGGGCAAGTGACTTTATGATATGGTTAGCCTCCTCACTGGGTTTATTCCAGTACAGAGACATGCCATTATTTGCAATCTTCTGACACATTTGCAGCTAAAGCCACAAAAGCAAGGAAGAATGGGTGCTACTGGTAAGGATAAGAAATGTTAGCCATGCAATTTAAGGTATAAGGGAATGATTATGGGTTCAGAAAAAGTGCAACAAAATATTTAGTTTTATTTTTAAAACCGTTATTAAATTTTACATGTCAATATTAAAAATACATACTGTTATACTATATCGTTGTGGAGAAAGTATATCAATAACATTTATTTTACAAAAAAAGTCCGTCATGATGTAAATATGTATATCAAAGTAAATATGTATATCGATATAGCTAGAAAAAGCTGCCTGTTTTTTATGTCGTTGACATAATTACTACTGCTACATAATACTGATATAATAATGACACATTTCTTAACTTCTGGACTCCAAACTTTCCTTTAAAGAGAATTAAATTTCTAGCCCCAACAGTTCCAGAGTTGGACCTTTCAAAAGATATTGGGCCAGATTCACAAAGCTCCTGAAAATTCTGCAGCTGTGGAAAAATGGCACAAGGTGTTTGCTACTTGTGGAGACACAGTTTTTCTTGCAGCTGGGGTATTCACAAAGGTGGAGCCAGTTTACAACTGACTTTATGATTTACACAGCTTGCAGGTGTTTTCCCACAGCTGTGGAAAACTGTTACAGCTGATGGGACCAAGCGTAACATTTCTACAGCTGCAGGGACTGTGAATACAGATCTCTGCAGCTGTGGAGATTTTGGTCCACAACTGAGTTGTAGAGTGGGACATAGTCCCATTTCACTTTGTGAATCTGGCCAATTGTCTTTAAAATATGATAACTTCGGAATTGTTGGGGCTAGAGATTTTTTTAAGGAAAGCTTGGAGCCAGCTAAGTATATATATTGTTAATATATCACTACATGACCACATAGTGATATAAAAAACATAAAATGTTTTATATAGATATAAAAAATTTGGTTCACTACTTTTTAAAGTCCTGTGATTTTTAACATAATTTTATAGCGACATATATTTGTATGTAGTAACACAGGAGAATTACGTTAACTGTTCAAGTCTTACAGCTTTCAAAATGTAGCTTCAAGTATTATAAAAATATCATAAAAGATTATTTTTGAAATGGTCAGAAGATAGTAGTAGTTGTTCTAAGAATAAACACATTATATTCTAATTTTATATAAATCAAATTGGATGGACGATTGCTTATAAAATTGAAGGGTATACAGAGAAATAATTGCTAACCACTTCTACTGGGAAAGTCCCATCCATGTATGATAGATAGACAGGCAGACAGACAGATCTCTATATACAGTATATACATTTTGGGACTAGATTTTTGAAAAGGTTTTAAAAATGGCTGAAAATCTAGATGAACTTCACTACTATATGCTAGTTATTCCTCAACCTGACACAACTTTTAGATGTAAGACCAAACAGGATTAACTTTAAATCTTCAAACCAGTCCCTTAATAACTGAATTCTTATCTCTCATTAACATTGTACTCTTCTGTTGTATTATCACTAAACCTACTGAGTAATACACATGTTTTTTAAGTAAAGGAGAGAGTAAATACAACACCCATAATCATAACTAATTGGGGCCTTTCAACCCTGAACTCTTTATTAAAGAGAAAATAAATTGTACCAAGTTCCTCACATTCTGAAGCCAATGAGAATATATTTTACATATGGTATTGGGCTTATCTGTACAATAAGTATCACCAGTCCTAAGACATAAGGAATAATGTATGGGCAACCCCTACACATGAGCCAATGTTTCTGCTGAGAGGTTGAAGTAACAACATATGGATGGAACCTTGAAGTGAAACTCAAGGGGTCCATGCGAATCTCGACTCAAGATGGAAACACAAGGGAGTTGTGTATAGTCGCTCATATTTTATTTTTATAGTATATGGTTTTAATAAAAAAATAGTGCTATAGTACTTTTGCTAATAAAATTATTAAAAAGAGAAATCAGTGAAACATGAAACAATGCAATTGCAAGGAAGCAAATAATCATTAACTTCTGACTATTGCTGTATAGTTGACTTTTAAACTACTGTACAAAGGTGTGGTGTGAACTACTGCAGTAGCCAACTATCTGTGTAAGTTTCACTCGATCATTGATACCAAGTTGGCCAAACACACAGCGTGACCGCCATAGCAAACTGTCATATTACCTCTAGTCCTGATCAGTGTGAGCTATGTTCATGGATATCTTCCTTAATGAAACATTTTTAACTGGACTATCTGACAAAACAAACAAACAATGTGCTGGAATCCAATTGTAAGTATTTTGAAATGCTAATGAATACTGCTGCTTTACCTTAATGATAGTGACAGCCAAGAAAACAGAAGCAGGTGGTGGCAGTCACTGCAGGCAGGTGGCAGCATGAGTGGGGCACAGGTGCCATGACTAAAGGAATATGCACAGCTTTAGAATGTGCACAGTAAGCTCTGACCATATACTATATAAATGTTGAAATCTGCCATCGATCATGCCATCATGGCAGCAGCCATTTCATGAAATCTTGAAATAGAATGTGATGTAATTAGTGGGAGATCTATATAATGAACAGCATACAGCTTACTCCTCAGTGACATCACCCTACCAAACTAATGTTTCAAAACTGGGTGTCTGGTAACCTTGTGAAAATATAGGAGCTACTGTAATATCTGGAAAGACCTGTATGTGCCAACCATATACGATATGAATATGTAAAGAAGGGAAGGGAAGAAAATGGCCTTGCAATCAGTCAATTAAAGCAGCTGATTGGCATTGCATTTGCCATGGCCCTTCTTATTGTTTCAGTATTGCCATGGTGAGTTACCATTTCTGGTCTATTTGGCTACTCCACTAGAATAAATGTCAGAAATCCTTAGCATTTAGCTGCCACCTGAGTACACGAGATGTCTATTTGCAGCCTAGTTGTTTTTGTAGTAGACACCTCCTAACAAAATGAAAACTGTATTTTAAGTATTGATTGCAGACTGAAACAGCTTTGAGTGCATCTAAACCCTAATTATATTCAGATGCACTGGGTCTTTGAGTGCCTGCAGCATGGAAAATGCTAATTCATGCTTCCTCGTACTGAAATAGAATGTTAAATATATGCTTCTATACAAAAGACATGGCATTAGTAGGAAGTTCAAGTCTTTCAGTGAAACTAGTGTGCATCTGACATCTGAGGTTTAAATCTGAAATGCAGCTATCCATCTGTTGAATTTTGGTATGTTCTTTGGTCAGTATAATTGTTACTCTAAGCAAATATTTGTTGTTTGATAATGAATACCAATAAAACATGGTTTTATGTATTGAAACATATAAAAATTGATTTTTATAAGTGCTAACAGTCTAAGGGTCATACAACATTGATTTTCATTTCTTGGTATCAAGTAAGAGATTGTCACCAGGACCTCAAACTACATAGCATTCCATTTTGTCTGTATCTTTGATAAAACATATGGAAAGGCACAACAGCAGCAGAACTGAGAAACTTCTGCTAAAGAGCTAAAATGTATGCCCATAAAAATCATACTGCATGTCAGTTAAAGAGACACTGTCAACCCCTTAGATTTCAAAGTGTCCCAAGTTTAAAAAACACATTTTATGACTGCCAAAATTCTGTAAAGATTGCTGATGTAGCTGATAGTTTAATTCTGACTCTTTTTTCTTTAAAAAGTGAAAAACAGACTGCCCACCGTACTGGTGTTACCACACAAATACAGGTTTGTTTACATTCCTTGATCAGCTCCAACTGCATCGTTCCTGGACTTGAAATACCCACAACACAGCCTAGGCCCTCATGATGCAGTGGGAGTTCAGGAGGAGGCTACTGCCTCAAGAGTGACTGCACTGTTTGGGTGTGTCTGTAATGCTCAGGAAGCATGCAGTAAGAACAGATCCAGGATTGTAAACAAAACAAGGTTGTTTATAAATATACATTTACGCATTTCAGTTCTACTAGACAAGGAGATGGACAAAACAGCAACATCACTGAATTTTAAAGAAGGTAAGCAATCATAAAATGTATGTTTTAACTAGAAATAATATGATGAAAAACAGGTTGACCTGTCCCTTTAACAGAACACTGATCCTTCATTTCTTTTAAGTCATGCAACTTGGTCTTAGGCTATAAAGAACGTTTTCATTTTCTAAATCCAAATAAAGATTCATTCTCCATTTCTCCAAGAAATGATGAAAAGTTTAAGAAAAGGCAGTTTTCATTAAGTAGGTAATGCTCTGGTGCTTGTCAGTCAATGTCTTAGACCCTTCCACACTGGATAATTCCATTAAAAATCAGGAATTAGACAGAACTTATCTTAATTATGCACAGGTTGAAAAAAAAAACTCAAGGGAGACCCAAGGTCAGTTGAACTGAGACTTCTCATCAGCAGAAAAAAGAAGTAATAAAATATAAAAACAGCTCTAAAACAGAGAAAAAGAATAAATCTTAAAATGTTAGTGTCTCTTATTCTACTGTTCGGTACTAGGATTGATGCAGTTGGGATATTCATAGCAGATATCGATATCAGGAGTAAGATCCGTCTGTTATTGATGATACCAAGATGGGGGTGGTGGTGGATGACACAGTAGGGGGCAGGGCTATGGGATGACCTGACTAAACTGGAGGAGTGGTCAAAATGTGGCAGTTGGGGTTCAATACTAAGAAGTGCAAGGTACTGCACTTCAGAGCAAGAGCCCAGGAGGAGCTACTAGTTGGGAGTGGTTCAGTTAGGTACCACCGATGAGGAAAAGGATCTAGGGTGGTTATAATGGGAATATGAACAACTCAGCTCAGTGCAGGAAAGTGGCAGCTAAAGCCAACAGGATGCTGGGGTGCATTGCAAGAGGAATCTCCAGAAGTAGGGAGGTGATCCTGCCTCTGTACAGGTCGCTAGTCTGCCACACCTGAGTACTGTGTGCAGTCATGTGCCCATATCTGAAAAGGATGTTAGATTATTGGAGAGGATATAGCATAGGGCAACAAAAATGATCCAGGGATTGGAGGACAACCCCTACGAGGACAGATTGAGTAAAGTTAAATATGTACTCCCTGGAGGAGAGGAGGGATCGGGGGCTATGAATGAGACCTTCAAATACTTGATAAGGGATAAACAAGTAGAGATGTGTGAAATACAATTTAAGCCATGTTCTACATAAATAGCAATCTTGTCACAGAAATCTTTTAAATTCGCCATTCTGAAAAATATTTCACGGGTACAAAACTGCAAAAATGTCACTGCAAAATGCTAAATTTCACCCATTTTCAGGTGAATTTTCACATTTCGAATGAAATTTCACCAATTTCGGGCATGAATTTTGCTAAATATTTCGCAGAACGAAATGTCTCAATTCCATACACTATAAACAAGACAGGAACAGAAAGGGTATTTAAGTTGGGGGAGGGACACAGAGGGCATGGTCTCATATTGGAGGTAGGAAGATATAGGAGAGAGATGAGGAGACATTTTTCACAGAAAAGGGTGGTGGCTAAATGGAATACTCTACCGAGGGGTAGTATCCTCTAAGATGGTGGGCAGTTTAAAAGGGGATGGGGCAGGAGTAAGGAGTAACGAAGAGGCAGCTGCAATGTAAGGGGCTAGCTGCACATCAATGAACTTGATGGACCATAGGGGCCTGTTTGGGCTGCAGATTCATATGCTGATATGTTCATATGTCTCCCAACAGTTAAACTTTGGGTCTTTCCTAGACTGTTTTAAGTTGTGCCTCTTACTACCCTGCATATGCAGCTCACCCAGGAGAGGATTTTCCATCATTTGGACAAGCAGGCAAATGAGTCCAAGACAACTGTACTTACACCAACCACAAGTTTTGCACAAGCACAGTATCCAGAGTTAAAGGGCAAGCAGCTACTAAAATAGAAGGCAAAACACATGGGGCAAGGTTTTCAAAAGGATCTGCCCAAGATACACCTGCCTCAATTTTCAAAGCAGAAATGTGCCCACATCTGCTACACTATCTTTAGATAGCCTAACAGCGTCCAAAGCCTGCATCCAAAATTGGATGCAATTGCATCAAATTGGATGCAATTATGAGATATTGCATCTGTTTTCTACTGCAGATTGTGACTTTTTGTCATAAATGGGTGCAACATCTGAAGATAGCAGCAGGGCTGCCTAGATGCACGTGGCAAGATGCAGGTGCAGCATGCATTTGCATCTGTGTCCAACCTTTTGAACTCCCCAGATATTTGCAACAACTATATTAAACTTTTTGTTTTATGGTTGTCTTAGTGGGGTAAAATGACATGATAAAAGTGATATCTTGGCTGATGCAACACTAATAACAAGATATTAAAATATGTTTGCTAGACATGCTGCCATAGCTGATATCTTAAAGGTTAGTATCACTGCAGATAGAATACCAAGCCAGAGATGAGCTTTCATAATCCTAGTGTCATCAAAATTGACCAGTGCAGCACTGGAAGCCAACAGTTGAAAGAGAAAAAATTAAGTCATCAAACAAACAGCGGATGTAAAAATGATAACTAGTAAACTAATGCTGTATAAATGGAATATGCAATGATCTGACTCATCGTACACACAGCTCTTTATCTCTTGTAGAGTTTGAATGATAGTTTATGGTCTTGCCTACACACTTGAAGATAAATTGCATACATTTAGGCAGGCCATTGCATATCCTCCATTTATCCTATTAGTCTGTGAAAATTTTCACAGTATTGTACATTTAACTGTATGCTAGTGCTTGTTTTACAAAAGACTGACCATCTACAACTGACCTCACAGCTGCTGTTTGTGAGATCATAGTCTGTTGCCATGATAAGTACTATTATGTCATCAACAAACACGCCACTGCAGGAAGTTGACTGAGCCCAGTCAACTACTTTTCACACACTTCTTCAGACATGCTATCAAGATATGATACAAGCTGTGGAAAGGAAAACTGAAAATTAAAAATATATTCTTTTAATGATTGCAATAGCTGAAACATGCTTATGCACAGACAGGCTGAAGTGTAGTTTCTCTTTAAGTGAGACAAGTCCCTAAAATTCCATGATTTTGTAGCTGTGGAATTTTCTGCAGAAATGAATCATGCTGCAGAATATACATAATGCATTTGGTTGTTCATTATTTTTGGGTGAATTTTCAAATATACAGTTTTCCATAGTGTCTGTCTCCCTTTCCTCTTTGTTTATCCTGATGCCCCTCCTCTATGATTAGCATGTGATGTCATCAATGACATCTTATCATATTTTACTAAATGACAGGACTGCATTCTGCCACAGAAATGAAAAAAAAAGAAATCTGCACAAATCAACAAATGCTTTCAAAGAAGCCTAGAAGCCCTGCCAAGAGATCATGATTCAAGTGCCATGAAGATTTACAAGGGCCCTGATTATGGCTTGCAGCAGTCCATTCATTTGAATGGTGCAAACTGAAAATGTTTTTGGGGGTAGATCTGGATCCATAAGACTACTACTACTAGCCCTGCTATGCTTCCATAAGTCAGTCAAAGCTACTAACAGTAGTATAATTACTGGTGAGGTATGATTACAACCTAAAACCATTATGTGTAAATCTCTGTTACGTTCCTGCCATTACATATACATGTGTAACAAAGATTATGTAACACTCCACCTCAGCTGCTGTGAGGTGTTCAGTAAAGCTTCACTGCAGAAGGAAACACAAAACAGTAATTATAATAAAGAAAATATGGGACACACAGTCAAACTTGTTTTCCCCACATCCTTGGTATGATGCCTAATTAAACCACTCAACCCTCATGTATGTAGTATCTCACACACTGAGTGTGTAAAAAATCATTACATACTGTTGACCATACATTATTCTTTATTTATATAACTCATATCCTGGAGAAAGAGTTTGCAGTTGGGTTCATTCAAATAAATAGACTATCAATGGGCCTAAAACTTCCAAACCGTGCATTGTCCTTGTTTGTTGTCATGGGGATAGAAGGCCCAATGATATCCCTGATGTACTTGGAATAGTATTATTATGCTAGCACTAGCAGTCCAGCATGTTTTAAGGGTATCAACATGACTATCTTAAGTACTTCTTGAAACTTGTCTGCCTCCTCATATCAAGGACCCTTCTCTAGCGACATAGGACTGGAGCACATAATTCGTGTCAGGTGACAAGGTGAAAGCACTCCTGAATATAGAAAGTGGGCACACATCAATTTATAACAAGAGACAGCTGTTTTGCATAAATAAATGGGTACAAAGGTTTTGAATATTGAATTATAAGTCAGAAGCTAACTGGAAGACAGGTAGATAGTCGGGCCACCAGTACAACACTGATTTGTTTCTCAAACCAGGATGGGCCCTATTTTCAACACAAAATATTTTATTCTCTAACTATAGCTCAGATCATTTGAAAACAGGATATTATATCTTAACCATAAAGCCGTGGATGGCATTTGATTATTACTTTTTGTCAGTTTTAAAATAAGGAAAACATTGTTTATGTCTCTATAGTTGGCCTGGTGGAACTGGTGGTAATGAGCTGTGTTACCCGTGTGAAGTCTGGGTTCCCAGCTGGAGCCCAATCTAGATCCCGGCCAAAGAAGTCAAAGTGGCTTTGTTAGGCAGCACACATTTACTCTAGAGAGAGGATATAAAATGCCCAACCACAAAAGCATCTTTTCTAACTAGTCCTAGAAGCACCAGTAGTACTATACATCATAACAAGACACCTACTCTCTCCAGTCTGATGCCAGTAGGGATGGGTTAAGTAGTTCAGAACCCCCCTTCCCTGGACTGGGCTGTTTGTTTCAAACCTTTCAGACTGTTCAACTAAAAACAATGAAAGGGTTAAAAATGTCTCAGGGCAAATAATAAACAAAACTGCCTGAACTAGTCCATCAACACAGGCAGAGCAAAATTGCACAAAATGATAGAAAAAGCATTTTCTTGTCCCAGATGTAAGCTGCCAGCATGGTTAGTCCACTGCCAACAACCAAAACTGTAATTGTAACCCCTCCCCAAACTCAAAAGAGAAGATGCTCCACAAATTGCCCATGCCCCACAAGTCGTCAGATCTCCTCCCACCCCACCCCCAACGTAGCCTTGCTGTCCACCAAATCTTATGCAGAGGCACACAAATTAAGTTTAAGTTCTCATCACCGATTCTTAGGACTTACCTTTTATTCAGTCATATACCTGGCTTACATTACTGCAAACATTAGGTGTCACATAGTTAAACAACCAGGACACATCCCCCATTTTGCTACATTAAAGCCTGCACTTTTTCAAATTAACTCCAATGTTCTTGTTTTCATAGTTTTCAGAGGGCTCTTGGTTCTCATTATCCAGCTGAACCATGATTAAGCCTGACCACTTCAACAAAGTGACCGCCTCCATCGGTCAGGTTAGAAGCATCACATTTAACTGCTTATCAGAGCTGAGGTCTCCTTGCTTTCTCTGTTTTTTTTTTGTTTGTTTTTTGAAGAGACCTCTCTCCTGGCTTCATTACTTATAGTGTGCACTGGTCAATGAAAGACTCACAGGTGTAGGGAGCTTAGCAATTAGAAGAGGCCACAATTCTCCTACATTCAAATCAGTACAAAAGGTTTGCAAACTCAACCCCTGTATTTACAATACAATTTAGTAAAATTAGTGGGGTGGCTCCTGGTGTGTGACCGAACAGAAACATATAGTTAAAGTACCAGGACATCCCCCCCCATTTTGCTGCATTAAAGCAAAGTAAGAACACTGGAGTTAATCTGAAAAAGTGCAGGCTTTAAATCAGCAAAATTGGGGTTGTTAAATACGAGGGTTGTGCTTGCAAACGTTAGAGTTCCACATTTCTTGGACTACTATGAACTCAAAGCTGCAGCAGCCTCTCTCCACCCTACTCCCTGGCTTGCCGCAAAATGTTTCTGTTGGCAAAGGGAGGGGTGGAAAGCAGGAAACAAAGACGAGCTAGCCAGAGTGGAGGATAAAGTGTTAAAGGTCTTTATACTGTAGCATGCTATGAAAAAAATTAAATCAAGTGTAACTACACAACATTTCTTCCTCGAGATACCTTAGACTACCCTTCCCAGAAGTAGTTACAGTACTTGGAAAATCTTTCCAGGATGTTACTAGAAATGGACTTAGAAAAGCAAATAAATAATGTTGAAATTTAAAGAAAAGCACTTCAGGAAAAAACTGTTTCCTTTCCCAGAAAGTAAAGGTACAATTTAAAGATCCCTGTCAGCTCATGAATTCTCTATACAATAAGCACAAAGAGCTTATGACTCAGAGGTAGGAATGCAGTTATGAGAATTTTAATCATTTTTATGCACCCATTAAACCTTACTGAACGTGGCTGAGAAAATTACAGCCATTGTCTAGTCAGAAGGTAGTACATCAGTTTCAAGTGATTTTACATGGGCTGCAGAGAAAGATAAATCTGCAAATGTAACACATATGACACTTGCTGTTCCCCTACTCCCCAACCAGTTAATATCACATATCCCATATCTTTCTGCATCCCTGTTGCATCTAGTTGTGAATGATCCATTTTGGAGGAAAGAAACTGTAAAACAGAATTTTGATAAGTATGCCATACTGGTTGTTTTCTAAAGCTTCTCATTTGCGATTGTTCTAAGCTTGATTTGCAGTAGCATTTTAAAAATGTGACGAAGCAAGATGCCAGATGTTTTCTTAAAATAAAGTCTTTTGTAATGTAAATTAATGACAATTGTATAGCTTTTGTACAACTGGGGTTCTGTCTGGATTCAAAATGGTATAAAATAAGCAAGCGTGGAAAGATACCCACACATCTGGCTGAGAGATGCAGGTCTAGGTTAATTCAGAATAAGATCACTCATTCTTGGTACAACACTCCGGCAGTCTTAATAGCGCTAAACTGCTGGAGTCAGATAAATAATGGAGGTGCCAAGGAGCAGGGTGGATTTGCTACACATTCTGTGGTCATGTCCACGGATTCAGAAACTTTGGGCTGACATACAGGCTCTTGCATCAAGGTTCTACACCAGCAGATACCTCTCAGTCCCTTTTTATCTCCTTGAATTAGGGGACCTTCCAAAGTTAACCTTTCTTGAACTCAGACGGCTTGCCCTACTGACCCTCCAAACCAAGAGAGCTCGGATTTGTAACTGAGGTCCACCTTAGTCCCCACGCTGACACAAATCCTGGCCTATCTTTCAGCTCTTGCCAAGTTAGACAGGCTGTCTCACTTGCAAAACTACCAATTTTCTAAATTCAGACTCTGTTGGGCCCCTTATCTGAGCTATGTTAACTCCCAGGCAGGCATAGGGTGAGTACTTCTTGCTGACCTGCTATATGCAGTGGGGATATAATTTTTCAATCAGTGTGCAGACAATGGCATCTGCAAGGTAATTAATATTTGCAACATTCCCAGGAAAGGAATAATTCCTAAGAGTCCCATAATACCTTCTCTGTCCAGAGTTCCAATTACAGTATTTAGATATAATATAGGCGTAAGACCCCATCAGACATATTCAATAACGGTGGGTCTCTGTGTAATCTGTATAGGTTTTAAATGCATTTATACATGCTATATGTTACTCCAGCTATCCAACAGATTCTTTGGAATATCTGCTTTTGTTCCAGACATACCTTGGACCTTAGTGAACATATACACACACAGAACTTGGCTCTTTCCTGAAGCCTTGAAGAGGGATTGGTCTGAATTACTGATAGGACCCACTCAGTGTGCTATGTCCCATAATGATTAATGGAGAACGCTCCCGTCTGGTGAGTACATCTATAAGATGATAGTCTCTTTTAGACACTGAATGATAACAGTATAGTTTTCATACCCTGTATTTATCACTGTTGGAACAGAATATATGTATAATACCTCTCAGGTTACTTCTGTATAATGCTAGTTTGTTTAAAGTGGATCTTTGCACCTGTATCTGATATGCTTATCCGAAAACCTAGGCCATAAGCTACATGTTTAGACACTTTTTCTGAAAATAATAACAAATATTACAACAAAATGGTATAAAATAAATGCATTGTAGGATGTCCAAACATACAAATCATGTTGCATGCATAGCTTTTGTACAACTAGGGTTCTGTATACAAATTCTAAACACGTATACAATAAATGCATTATAGGATGCCCACCACACACAAATCACGTTGCATGTTTTGCAGTTTTCATTGTTAATCAGTGAATACTAGCATTATTTTACAACAGTTATGATATCCTTTAATGGTTTCATTTTACTCCTTTTGAGTGTAATTTTGACTTCAAATAATTTAAATATTGCATATGGTGAACCTATATTGCATATGGATTTCCAACACTCAAAAGCTTTTGTCCACTGTTCAAAAGCTCATGAAAGGTGTTGTGTATAGTAGTTCCTCACTGCTGTACATAACTTTTATATTTTTAGAATAGTGCCTGCTGGCCCCAAATGAGAACCTTCCTTAAAAACATACTGTACAAGTATTTTTATTCCCACCCCTTGTGCCAAAAGTAACATTTTTAACATTAGTGTTAGTGTGTAAATAGGGGATGTGCAATGGGGACCAGTGTGATACATTATTTAGCTACACAAGAGCAGTTTGACCACAGGTAACCTCTTGAGTGGTGTAAGCCATGAGTGGTGTGCCCAAAGTCAAGCTGCTCGGGTGTAGAGTGAAATGTATCACAGAGGTCCTGACTGCATGTCCTGCTTATAGAATAGGTTGGTGTTTTTGAGGGGGATGATTGACAGGTAGTGTTTATCCAATGAATGCAAGATAACCTCTGAATTCTAAAATTTATCACGCATATGTGGAGATAACGTTATTTATGACATTGGATTTGTGTCCCGCACATTGTATCAGTTGCATTACTTTTGAAAAACATCCAGTGCCTGGTAACAATACTTACTGACCAAGCACCTCCATTTTAATGAGCGCTCTGCTCAATGAATTGAAAGCAGTTATTCAGTAACAATATTTATTTATTTTATTTACTTATTTATTTCAAAAGTTTAACCAGGAAAGATATACTGAGCTGATAACAGCTCATTTCACCTAGGGTGAGGAAAAAAATACAATATGGTAAAGAATAAAAATACGCTACATTACAGAGACGCAGCATTAAGTAAATGTCCAGCGATATAGCATATCAACATAAGAGCGAAGTACAATATATAACAGGTGTGCATAATAGTCTTCAATGCAGTGCAAAAGCTAGCACAAGGTGCATAAGGCAGAAAAAATTTAATTTAGACAGGAGCAGTCAAACAATACAGCTCGGACATATATCAGTGGGGGACACCAAAGAAAATTAGGGCTGGAGCAAGCCATTGGAGAAGGAAGGGGCGGCTGCTAAAGCCTGAGGTCAGGGACACTTGCATGACTTTGGCCCATACAGGGCAATTTTGAAAATAATTGCAGTGGCTTATTACAACAAATGTTAAAAAATGTTATTTTTGGCACAAGGTAGGCAGGACTAATGAGCTTGGTGCAGAGCAACAAAAAAAAACAACAAACAGTAAGTTCTCATTTAGAGGGACTAGTGAAAACTATATACTATACAAGCATTTGTCAATGCCGAATGTTTGCTTGATGGTATTAGCATTGGAAATACAGGAGTTAGACAGATGCAGAGTAGGAATGGCAGTGAAGTATTGAACTTCCGCCAACCCCTCCACCCTGCAGAGCGAGAGGAATTGGGGTATTCATTTGGGTTGTCTCCCATGGCGTTCATGCCATTTCACCTCACCCTATCCTGCAGACACTGACAAGTGTTGAGAAGTGTGCCTTAGGGCATTCAACTTTACAGTCACTCACTCCATAATGACATATGCTGAAATGAGTGCAATATAGAATGGGGTGAACTCTGGGGCCGAAGGCACAGCGATGCCTGTCAGTGGCTGCAGGGTGGGGGTGGGCTTGGAATGGCATGAGCATTACAGTCGGCAATCAAGGCACACCCCTGATGCCTATCAGTCTGTACAGGGTGGGACGTTCTGGTTAGAAACCGTAATGCCCTGGGCATGTGTTGATATTTGCAGTACAAATTTTCAGCATGGGCATTTGTGGCCCCCACCTCATGAAAATATTTGAGTCCTCTTCTCATGAACAGTGGCACTCAGATTTTGTCAATGTGTCCTAAAATTTGATTTTCCACAATGACTGTGCCTTGTCCGCCAGATGTGCGAAAACACATATCGGGCAGGATGTGAAGAATGACAGCTGTACCATTCATAGGGAGGTGTGAAGAGATGGCAGTGTTGAAAATGTGTGTGAAAGTATTAAAATGCTCAGACTTTCGTGTGTACATGGGAACTGCGCAATGCATGCATGCAACATAGTCATTTAGTGGAATTATTTCACCAAATTTTCAACATTGGCATTTTGTGAACTCTGCTACTATGATTTTCTTAATCTGTCCCAAACATTGATTTCCCACAGCAACCACTGTATTCTCGGCAGATGTATAAGCATATTTCAGGCAGGATGTAAAGGTCTTAAAAAATGACAATGTTGAAAATCTGGTGAAAATACTACAAATTTGTGAAATTTAGGTGTGTGGAAACTTCATCACGCATGCTTGTAACACAGTCATTTTATGGACATTAGTCACCAAATTTTCAACATTGGCATTTTGGACCTCTGCTCATGAACAGAGTCACTGTGATTTTATACACGAACATATGAATCAGCCAGCAGAACAACCAATCGGTCTATGTAAGTCTGCCTGAGTGTGCAGTTAGCACCCTAGATTGCAGCTGCCTCATCCTCCTCCCCTCAGTTCCTTCCCGCTTGTCCCAGCCCCTGCCCCTGACTCTTCCTCTTGCTTTATCCCTCCTCCTGAAAGCTATTGACTCTCCTACATGTTACCACAGCCCCTGGCATGCGTTCCAACTAGACACCACCTCTCAGAGAAGTGGTGCCTCCTCATTCCCTCTTGAAACATCCCCTTTCAACCTTAGTCCATGTCCGCTCGTCTCTCTCTTCCTCCTCAGTTTAAACACCCCTCTGTGCTAGGGTTTAGTTACCCCTCAGGTATTTGAACCCTTCAATCATATCCTCCTATCCCTCCTCTCCTCCAGTGTGTACATGTTCAGGTCCTTCAGCCTAACTTTATATTTATTCCCTTCCATCGCCTTTAACAATTTTGTTGCCCTCCTTTGCACCCCTGCATGACTTTATATCTCTCCTCAAGTAAGGCTTCCAGTATTGCACATAGTACTCTAGGTGCAGTCTGACCAAAGATTTGTACAGAGGTAGGATCACATCCTGTGTCTGGATGAGAACCTCCTTGCGATGCACCCCAACATCCAGTTTGCCATCACCGCTACTCTCGTGCTGTGGGCTGAGTTGTTCATGCTCCCAGTTACCAAGACCCCAGATCCTTCTCCTCCTCTGATCCCCAACCAATAGTCCCTCTTCTGGTTCTTAGCCATGAAGTGCATCACCTACACTTCTTTGCATTGAATCCTTGCTGCCCTCCACTGACCATGCCTCTAGTTTGGTTAGGTCCCCCTGCAGTTTTCCCCATCTGTCCCTTTCGTTCACCACCACCCAAGCTGGTATAATGTGCGAACAGACTAACCCTACTCCCCACTTCAGATGCTATATCAGAGATAAAGGACAAAATAGCACCAGGCCCAGCACTGACCCCTGCAGCACCCAGGCTGTCACTGCTCTGGGTGCCGAGTCCCCACCACAACCACCCTCTGCACCTCCTGTAACTAGTTCTCTATCCATTTAGTCAGCGTTTTCCCCAACCCAACTGCCGTCAGCTTCCCACCCAGTCTCCCATGAGGCACTGTATCAAAGGTCATACTGAAGTCCAAGTACAGGACATGTACCACATGGCCCTGTCCAACTCCTTGTCACCCAGTCACAATACTCTGTTAGGTTGGTTTGACAAGACCTCCCTGAGATGAACCAATGTTGCCACTCATCTTGGAGGCCATTACTGTCTAGGAATACCACCAGCCTCTCCTTCAGTATCGGCTCCATAAGCTTATTCACTATGGACGTGAGACTTACGGCCAATAATTTCCTGGCTTCTCCCTAGGCCCACTCTTGTGTATGGGCACCACATGAACCACCCTCAGTCCTGGGGCACACACATCCAGGAGGTGTTGAACAGATCTGCCAGCGGCTCAGCCAACATCTCCACCATCTTCCACAGCACCCTGTGGTGGGGTTGCAGTGGGACTTGGTGCCTTGTCCGCCCTTACTGCCTCAGCCCCTCTAGCACCCTACTTCCTGTGATCATTTTGTCCGTCACCTCCTCCCCCACTTTTCCCACCACTCCAGCCCATTCTGGTAGTGGGCCATCCTCTCCTTAGTGAAAATGGAGCAGAAGTACTAATTTAGAATGTTCACTTGCTCCTCCCCTTTCCAGCCAATCCCTCCTCACTTTATTCTCACAATATGTTCCTTGCACTTCCTCTTTTCCTGACATACCTAAAAAGTCCTTCCCCCTCCTTTTATGCCCTGTGTGGAGCTTAATTGCCTGGAGGCCTTAGCTTTTGTCACCCTCCTGGCAACCTTCCTTCACCAACTGCCAAAGCCTCCTTATCCTCTCCTTCCCTCTTCTCCTGTACTTTCGGTATGCAGCTGTCTTTACCCTCACCCCTTGCAGCACTTCCTTGTTCAGCCAGCATGGTTTCTTGCCTCTGCTCTTCTTACTCCAGGCCCTGGTGCAGGCTACTGTGGCCTTTGTTAGCCCAGTCTTTATGACTCCTCACTTTTGTTCTGCATCCATCCCTGCCTTATATCCTGGAGTCGTCCTTGCAGTATTGCTCCCATCTCCCAAAGTCCACCCTAATAAAGTCTACCACCTTAGTGCCCGTGCCGCCTGTCTCCCTGCCGCAGCGACAACAAGCCACACTGTTTGGTGGTCGCTACCTGCTAGTGGGTCCTCCACCCTTACCTCCCTCACCACCTCCCTATTTGCCAGTACTAGGTCCACAGTGCTATCAAGCCTTGTAGGCCCACTTACCAATTGTGTGAGAAGGCCATCCTGGAATGCATCAAGAGCACCTGCTCCCTGGTGCTGCTAGTGACGAGTGCTCCAGTCAACCCATGGTAGGTTAAAATCCCAACTATCATCACACTCCCCCTTCTACATACCCTCCTTATCTGCTCTGCCAACTCCCCATCCAGGTGCCGGATTGGGCTGGTGGTCTGTACACCACTCCCAGCCTCAGCTTTCTGCCCTTGGCATGCAGGAGCTGCACCCAAAGTGCCTCTGTCCTCCTCTTCTCCCTCATCCCTTATGCATTTAATCCTTCCCTCACATAGAGTGCACCCCCTTTCAACCCCCAGTCCCTCCTGTATATCCTGTATTCTGGGATTACCAACCCCAATCATGGTACTATGTGGCCATGTCTCTGTCACTTCAGCAATGTCCACCATCCCCTCTGAAAGGAGCACCTGAAGGTATACAGTTTTGTTCCACAGGCTTCTTGCGTTGAGAGAGACCACCTTCATTCCACCGTACCCTTCTTCTCTTCACTCTTCTCCTCCTTGGCCTGTGTCCCTCCTCCTGGTAGTCCGCCCCTTTCTCCTCCTTATTCTTACTGGGTGGTGGTGCCTTCTGTATACCTCAGACCACTCTGCCTGCCCCTCCCAGGGTTACAACGCCTCTGCCTTTACCTATATCTAGGGGTGAGCTCATTAGGCTCCCCTGACCAGACCTTTCTACTAACTTCAGTCTTTGACCTCCCCTCAATAGTTTAAATCCACCTTAGTAGAGTTATACTCTTCTAATCCTCCTTTAATACTCCCTCCCTTTCTGCTCAAGTGTACCCTGTCCCCGCATACAAGTCACTATTTCCCAGACCCTACCCCAGTTGAGTCACTAACCCATGATTTTGGTGTTGCGACAATCCCTCTGCCTCTTGTTGAACTCCTCAACCCTACCCTTCCTTCCCATGCTTGCACATGGTTTGGGAGTAACTCTGAGAATGCCACCGACTCCCCACCCCTCACATTGCTTGCCCAACTACTCGATCCTCCCTCACTACTTCCACAGTCTCCCCACATGCAACAGTACATGAGGTTTCTACCTCCCCTCGCTGCACACTTGAGCAGTGCCTGCCCTGCCCTCCTCCAGTCAACCTGGGGATAGCTTCAATCCAAATACTGGCTGTGCCCTCCTTCCGCCCCATCTCACCCTTTCAGTATACAATCCCTAGGATGAGTACCTCCGTCCCTTAGCCCCTTGCTCTTCTAATGCCCTTGCCTGCCCCTTACCCCCTCAGCTGAACCCTCTGTGACTTCTGTATCTGTACCTCCTACTTCTGCCTCACACCTTTTCTCTGCCTTATTCCTCCTGTACCCCTTGAACCCCTTCTTAGCCTGACTAATTTCACTGGGCTTCCCATTTCGATGTCCCTCCTCCCTGCTGATTTCCAACCCTCCTATCCTCGCTGTTGTCGATTTAGAACCCCATTCCCTTCTACCCGATAGTGATGCCTCCCATCCTTCCCCTTCCCTTCCGTAGCCCTCTCTCCTCCAGTCACCACCCTCCTTCCTTACTAGCCCGCCTTCTACCCTTTCGTCCTTGCAGTATAGCCTAGAAGTTAGAGGAGCGAGGTGTGAGCGAGCTTGGTACATCCAGCAGCCCAGACCTGAGTTTGATTCTCACAACCTCCACTTGCATACTGTGTGACTCTGAGCAAGTCACTTAACCGCCCAGTGCTCCCAGGTCGCCCCTGAAAACAGTTACCTGTGCCTAGTGGGCCTTACCCAGTTACCAAAGATTAAAATAAAATAAAATAAAATAAAATAAATCTCTTCCCCTAGCTGTTGCCATCCCTCATGCCCCTTGTCCTCCCCCTTCAGTATGTTTCTGCTCCCCTCACTCCCATACAGAGGCTTATATCTATTCCAAGTCGTACCCCTCCCACGCCTCTTCCCCTATGGTTCCCCCTCCTACTTGTTCCCTCCATGCAACCCCTGGTCCCACCCCGGTCCCTCCCTACCTGCAGCCGTCTACTCTCTCCCTGGTACTCCTCGTGGTCTCTTCCTCCCCAACAGGAAGCCCGCTGCTACCCTTTCATCCTCGCTATCTCTTCCCCTAGCTGTTGCCATCTGTTGCCATCCCTCTCATGCCCTGCTTGTCCTCCCCCGTTCAGTATGTTCCTGCTCCCCTCTCGAATCTATTTCTAGTCGATACCCTCCCACATATCTTCCCCTATCTGTTCCCCCTCCTACTTGTTCCCCTCAGTGCCACCCCTGGTCCCACCCTGCTTCCTCCCTCCCTACCTGCAGCCATCTGCTCTTTCTCCTGGTATTCCTCAGTGGTCTCTTCCTCCCCAACAGGAGGCCTCCCCTCACCTCAGGCACCCCCTCCCTTGTCCTCTCTTTTCTGCTAGTGCCTCTGATACTGGGGTCAGTTTCAGTCCCTAGTTGTTCTTCCTCCATCCCCCTTGCCATCCCTATTCCCCCAGCCAGGATGCCTACTATACTCATCTGCCCTGCCCTTAGACTCCTCCCTATCCTCCACAGTTCCTCTTTCAAACTAGCCAGTCATCTACAGACCATACACCCACCATCCTCCAAGCCCAGGCCAGGATCATGGCAGACCCACACCTGTACACCCCACCACCCTTCCAAAGATGCCCACACTATTGACATGTGGCACCTGACCCATTTGGCCCCATATCTTATGTTATAGGCTCTTACTCCCAGGTTCTGTGCCCTACTACAACTGTTAGGCCCCTATTTATTCAAATTCCTGTCCCCCACACTAGTCCCCTGCTGGTCCCTTGCGGCCGGGGTAATTCAGTCTTACATCTCATCTGTTAGATACTGTATTACTGTAGCAATCCTAAAGCCTCCTTGTCTGTTTTCACCCTTAGCTACCATACTTTTTGTTCTCAGCTCTCATATAGTTTCACTTAGCCCAGTTAGAAATCCTATTGCACTCAAATATTACTCTGCTCAGTTAGAAATAAACAGAACAAATAAATATGTATTATTACAGCAATCATAACAGTATAGCTCAGTACTTAGCCCAGTTAGAGAAATAAACAGAACAACTAAATCTGTATTATTACAACACTCCTCAAAGTATTCAATCATTGCTTTGTCTCCACCCAGAGACCCTGCTGTAATATAGGACCACAGAGGGGTCTGGGAGGAGGTGGGCAACTCTAAAGTCCTGGCAGAGCTCCACTGAGCTCGCTCACTCCCATCTCTCACTCGCTCATTCTGTTTCTCCTGGCGCTGCAGGCTGCCCTTTTGTACTGGGCTCCTGGCTGCATTGGCACCTTTTCTGCCCACAAAATCTGCAGCAGTCCCGACAGAGCTCTGTTGAGCTCGCTGACTCCCCTCTCTCACTCGCTCATTCTGTTTCTCCCAGCGCTGCAGGCTGCCCTTTTGTACTGGGCTCCTGCCTGTGTTGCACCTTTTCTCCCACAGAAGTTCACAGCTGTCCCGACAGAGCTCTGTTGAGCTTGTTCACTCACCCTCTCACTCACTCCTTCTATTTCTCTCAGTGCTGCAGGCTGCCCTTTTGTATTGGGCCCCTGCCTGCGTTGGCCTTCTTCTTCCCACAAAGAAATCCATAGCAGTCCCAACAAGAGCTCCATTGAGTTCACTCATTCCCTCCCTCACTCGCTCATTCTGTTTCTCCGGCGCTGCAGGCTGCCCTTTGTACTGGACTCCTGCCTGCATTGGCGCCTTTTCTGCCTTCAAAGAAATCCTCAGTCCGACAGAGCTCCATTGAGCTCACTCGCTCCCCCTCCCTCACTTGCTTGTTCTGTTTCTCCTGGCACTGCAGGCTGCCCTTTTGTACTGGGCTCATGCATGCGTTGATGTCTTTTCTGCCCACAAAGAAATCTACAGCAGTTCCAACAGAGCTCAGTTGAGCTCGTTCCTCCCCCTCTCTCACTTGCTCGATCTTAATCTGTTCCAAACACTGATTTCCTACAGCGACCGCACAATTCTGCGCCAAGTGCAAAAACACATTTGGCCAGGGTGTGAAAAATGACAGCTGTACTGTTCATAAGGAGGTGTAAAAAATGCCAGTGTTGAAAATCTAAGCGTGAAAATATTACAAATATCTTGAGTTACAAGGGTACATGTAAACAGTGCAACGCACGCCTTAACACAGTCATTTTATGGGCTTTCATCACCAAATTTTCAATATAGGCATTTTGGACCTCTGCTCATGAACAGTGTCACTGATCATTTTCTTAATCTATCCCAAACACTGATTTACCACAGCAACCGTGCTATTCTAGCCAGAAGTGCGAAACACATTTTGGCCAGGATGTGTAAAATGACAGCTGTACCGTTCATAAGGAGGTGTGGAAAAATGTCAATGTTGAAAATCTTGACTGAAAATATTATAAATTTGCGAAGTTACAAGTGTGCATGGAAGCTGAGCAATGCCGCTCATAAACAGTAATTTTTTAGATTTTTTTCTCAAATTTGCAACATAGGCCTTTTGAGACCCACCTCATAAACTGTGGCACTGTCGTTTTGTTGATCGGTCGAAAGGTGATTCACGCAGTGGCCGTAAAATCACCTTTTCGGGACCAAATACTAATGACAGTGATTGAATTCATGAGGAGGGGTCCCAAGAATCCCATGTTGAAAATTTGGTGCCAAAATTCCCAAATATTCCTGAGATATGCACCAAAGTTGAAAAACCCTATTTATGCCATTATACATCTTACCAGCATTTCTTCAGTTCGTGGTTGGCTTTGAAGAGTGCAGAGGTGTTCCCTCTACCGAAGATCATTGTACTGGGCTCTGGAGGAAGTGTGGGGTGAGGGGCTGTGTGGGGAGGTGGGCGGCACTGAGGGGTGGGCGCGGGTTGGGGAGCGGTCCACCGAACTCTACAAGGGACCGTTTTCTGTTTTACAGGTGTTCAAAAAAAAAAAAAAACAGTCCAGGGACTTTGGCATGCTGGGGTGGGCTCCCAGCGTGCTATCTGAGTGTTTTGGGGAGCTGTAGCCAAAGGGGATTGGGCACCTCGTCAGCACATACCAGTGTGGGAGAGAGCGAGGGATTGGGCACTCGGCACACAGCAAACTGGGGGACATTATGCCAACAGGGTGGGCTCCCCATTGGCAAACTGAACTGGGGGACTGAAGCTGATGGGACTGGGGCCCCATCGGCCAAAAGACTGCTGAGAGGGTGCATGCTGCCAGAGTTGGGCACCACCTCGACACACAACAAATGGGGAGGGGTTACAGTGTGCTGAGGGGTGGGCTCTCCATTGGCAAATTACTAGGTCAGCAAACGGACGGCAGGGTACCACCCTGCAATGACGGGCCGTCTCCTCATTGCAGTGAAATGGCTGACGCTGGCAATGACAAGGCAGCCTCCGATTGCAGCAGTGAAAAATTTTAACTTGGTGGCACTTCTGCAGAACCAGTGTCATCAAGACACTGGGCCTGCATTGGTCCACCAGTGCCAAGCCCCCAAATGCAGTGCCCCTGCTGCTGCCAGAGTGCCGCACCTCCACAACCCGCTTCTCTCCTAAACTTCCGCATAATGTTTCTTGTGCATGCATGCAAGCAAACATAAAAATTAGTTATGGTAACCATGCCCAGTTCAGCATGTGTCCATCTCCAGGTTGCCATGACATCAGGGATCATATGAGAGAGAGAGATGTCATATCAATTACACGGTGGAAACACAATTTTATTCTATATGGTTGCATATAAATTATTGTATATATTGTGTTAATTCACTAAGAAAGGTTCACACTGACCATTGTGTCCAACCACATATCTGCTATTACAGCCATTTCACAGCCATGTGGGTTAACTGGATAATGCAGAACTATCTTTGCCTCATCCATTAGTGTATGTACTTCACTCAAATGAGTTGGTTTTGGTTTAGCCGATTACCTATTTGATTCTGTCAAAGACAATTACATAATTTTTAATATATAAAGTTTCATTTGAGTTTAAAATATATGGGGCCCAATATTCAAAAAGTGCAAATGGGCGCAAACATTTGCCTCTGTCTTGCAATAGCTCTGGTGGGCAAAATGCTATATTCAGATGAACAGTGCAGGGTGCTGTTTAACTGAATATAGGTCCTATTTTGCCAAAGGCTAAACTCACTAAGCCTTGCCTGATAGTGCCCCCAGAACATGGCCACAGCAATGGCAGGCACTGGTGCAAAATTTGAAATATTCAAGTCCCCATGCAAATGAGCTCATTGGGCATGCAAGACACTAATTGATCTTTTGCATACCCATTGTGGGCTCATTTGCATGGGGTGGAGGCCCTTTAGCACAGAACATTGCCCATCCTGTGAGCTGTCCTGGTGCTACCGGCATCCCCTGCTCTCTGATCCCAGTCCCATTATATTAATTAAATGTCCCTGGTGCCTAGCGATGTCTCCACTCTCCAACCCCAGTCCCATTATATTACGTAAATGTCCCTGGTGTCTAGCAGTGCCCCCCACCTTCAATCCCAGTCCGTTGTACTAAGTAAATGTCCCTGGCATCTAGTGGTCCCCACCCTCTGATCCCAGTCCTGTTATATTAAGTGACTGTCCCTGGTGACTAGTAGTGCCCGCCACCCTCTGATACAAAGTCTGTGTTACTGTACATATTGCCATGGTGTCCAGTGGTCCCTCCCCACCTAATCCCCATCCCAGTACCAGGACAGCAACCCCCATGACAGCCGGGTCACCACTGCCCATGTAGCCATAAGCACAGAAGTCATCCTCCCTACAACAAAGCCCATCCCATGCCAAATAGTGGACATGCCCCCGCCCATACCCTGTTGGTGGATTTGGCCTCCTCACCCACCTGCGGCACTGACTCCCACCCCGAGTCCCTTCCTGTCCATTAGTGCAATGGGTACAGGATGTTGAGCAACATAGCTCGCCACACCTCCCAGCCACCCGACATCTCTCATTAGCAAGGAATGCGATTTATTTATAGGGCATGGGTGGCGCACTTTGTTCTATAAATAAAACACACTCCTGCTAATGAGAGATGCCTATTAACTGGGTGGTGTGTGACTAAACCACTTGACATCCTTACCCGCAGCACCAACAACAGACAAGTAGGGGAACTGGGGGCTTGGAGTCGGTAGACGAGTTGGGTGGAGTCCTCATCACCAGCAGGGTGTGGGTGGGGTACATATACACTGTGTGGCACAGGGACAGAGCTTTGTTGTGGGGGGATGACTTCTGTGCTTATGATACACATGGACAGTGGTGACCCAGCTGTCATGGGGTGGTTGTTCAGTACCAGGATGGGGATCAGGTGGGGTAGGGACTGCTGGACACCAGGGCAATATCTACAGTATCACAGGCTTTGTACTGGAGGTGGGGGCACCCAGACAGCAGGGACATTTACTTAATATAACGGGACTGGGATCAGAGGTTGGAGGGCACCACTAGACACCAGGGAGTACTGTGTTGGGATGGGGGCGCTGATGCACTACCTCCGGAACTGCTAGGGGTTGCATCAGATTAAGACCTGCTTTTAGTTTGTGATATTTTCTCCGTGCAGGGAACTGTGCAAAACTGCCCAAGCATGGAGCAAATATTCTGAATATCGGACTGCACCAATATTCAGGTCCGCCCCTCCCCTCCCACATAATTTTAAATATGGGACCTTGGTGCAAAACCCAATTTGCGTGTACAAACTGGGTTTTGCACAGGCAAAATTTTGAATATCTGGCCCTGGCTGTTAAATTATGTACCCAAAGGTAAAGTTCATTACTGTGTTGAAGGAGTTAGGTTTTATGTGCCACTGTGTCCGAACCTCGAATTGCTTGCATTCAAATTCCAACCATATGCAGAAATGGATGCCATTGGGTGGCAGTTAAGATTGTTTTCTACCATGCTTACGCCTTTTGCCATCCTGAAATTATCTTAAATTATTTTTCAAGTTTTGGGGAGAGGTAAATGCCACCTTCACACTTTACTTCCCTGAAGACTAATGTGACATCACATTGTTCCTATAAATGGAGTCTCACATGCCAGTAAACTTACCAGTAAACAAAAGAAATTAATGAGCAAATAAATAAAATTATAACTTAACAAATGCCAAATGCTTTACTAAACTCTACCGTTTTGTAACCCCTGCTTCCCTATTGCCTGCCCTCCTAGTCACATCCTAAAGATATAAATCAGATTGATCTGACAAGATTTCCCATCACAGAACCCATGCTGACCTGCAAGGAAAAGAAAAGTCCCTGTCAAACCAGCAGGGAGCTGCTTGTCAATGCAGCCATGACCGACACCAATTATATTTCAGGAACAGTGAAGCTTGTCGGTGATAGTGTGATATATCCCACCACTGACCTGTTCCCAGCTCGGATGAGAGAGCAGAGATGCCCCATTGGTGTAGGCAGGAAAACCATAATACAAGAAGAGATCCTGTAGTCTCAGCCAAACCAAGGCAAAATGAGTCACAAGCTGAAGTAGAACCAGGCCAGTAGACCCCAGTGAGAAAGAGGTTGATATAGAAGTGTACTAGGACAGGGTCACCTGGGGAGCAGTGGCATCTGGTCCCTGTGACCACCCTTAGGACTGAGGCTGTATCCATAGCTACTTCCAAGAAAGTTACTCAGCAAGTGTGGCAGATGAGAAGCCAGAGGTGGGGATGTCTCTGAAGATGGTCTGTGATATTATGTAGTTCAGTAATTTGATACGCCTCAGCTTTCTTGGCCCCTGTTTTGGTGGCTGAGATAGAAACATAGATGTTGATAGCAGGAAAACATCATTGGTCCATCCAGTCTTCCCATAATACCCCATCCTACCACCAAGAACTAGTGTCTACACAGAGTTTATGCCTATGCTATCACCCCATGTTCCTGTCATGCTGCAACCCCTCAGGGTGACTATTAAGCTATTAACTCTGTCAAACCATGTTTGAAGATGTTACTGGCCTTGGCGCCCACCACTTCAGCCAGAAGGCTGTTCTATAGCTCTGCCTTTCTGTAAAAGAACTTAGAATGATAGAATCATAGAAATTCAAACTTCCCCACAATTCTCCTGAATTTCCCTCCCACCAGCTTCCACTGATGTCCACATGTTCTAGGTTTGCTATTCCCATTGATCAGTTCCTCACAGTTTAACTTGTTCATTCATTCTCTATCATATCACCCTCTCCCTTCTGACCGACAGTGAGTACATGTTCAGTTCCGAACTTGATCCTCATAGGACCTGTCCTGCAGGTTATGAATCCATTTGTTACTCTACCCTGCACTGTCTCCAGCCTGTCCGTTGTTTCTCAAGTAAGGGCTCTAGAATTGGGCACAGTACTCTGGGTGTGGCCTTACCAGTGATCCTAGACTCCTACAAAGGGCATTTCTTGGGCAGCTAGTTACAGAACTCACTAGAGAAAGGCAGTGCTGAATCTGGTACTTACGGACAAGGACAGCATGAAGATGTCACAGTGAGTATCCCTGGGTACAAGCGATCATCATACAGTGTGGTTTGGCATACAGGTTAGACAGGAGAAAACCACACTAGGATGAGAGTCCTGAACTTCAGAAGAGCATATTTTAAAGAAATGGAGACTGCCTTAGTAATTAGCTTGATGGTGGGGGATGGCCTGTGGGAGTGGAGGCACAATGGAAATGGTTAAAGCTGGAATAGGTAAGGCAACAGCAAGCTGTTTGAAGGAAATAAGCAAGGGTAGGAGGAGAATGAGGCCACTATGGTTCTTAGAGGAGCTGGCTAAGGCAGTAAGGGAGGAAAAACAGCTTCTAGGAAGTACAAGGAGACCGAAACAGAGGTAGGCAGGGAGGTATATCTAGGTAAACTAAGGGAGGCAGGTAGGAGGATTAAGATAGCAAAGACTCAGACAGAAGAGATGATCACCCAGGAGGTCCAAAAGGGATAAGACTTTCTTCAAGTACATGAGCAAATCAGGAAGGCAAGGGTGGTATAGTGAGGATCAGGGTGCTTGTGGGCAGACTGGATGGGCCTAGCATTCCTCATCTGCTGACAATGTCTATGTTTCTATGGATATAAAAGTAGTGGCAAGGAGCAAGGAAGGAAACCTGTGACCAAATAGGGTTCAGGGTGTAGTAATAGGTAGGGAAAATAGGGCAGACTAGATGGGCCTGCCAGTCCTTTTCTGCCAACAAATACTATGTTTCTATAGAAAGATAGTAATAACTTATTTCCCATACTATCAGATCCCTCTCCAACCTTTGCAGGTCCCTTTGCAACTCCCTTACCTGCTGATTGCTGTCTACCCTAACACAGAAATTAGGGTTATCTGTGAAGAGAATTATCTTGTCCTGAATTGCTTCTCCTATATTGCTGTAGAACATACTGAAAAGGACTGAACCCAGGACTAAACCCTGAAGCACCCCACTTGCTACCTGTTTCTTGAGATTTAACTCTGTTTACCACTACCCCTGTTGTCTCCGTAACCTCCTACCCACCAATCTAACTATGTCCTTTGCCACACTTAGATCCTCTATCTTCTTCAGTCACCTTCTGTGGCACGAGACAAATGACTTGCTGAAATCAAAGTAGAGTAAATCTACTAATGTTGCCTTATCTACTGCCCTAGTTATCCAGCCAGAGAATACTCAGGTTGATTTGGCAAGACCTCATTGCCACAGACCTGTGCTATTTATTATCCTGGAGCCCACTACTCACCAGGCACTCCACTAGCTCCTCTCTGACTAGTATCTCCATCAGTTTACTAACAAAGGCAAAACTGACAGGCCTGTAGTTACTTGGTTGTTCCTTGTCCCCACTCTTATGAAGCAGAACTGCACTGGCTACCCTCCAATCTTTCAGAATAACGCACTCACTGAATTGATCTGCTGAATAGCCCTGCCAGGGATTTATCTACCTTCAAAGTTCCCAGCTCTTTTCTGGCCCTTTCAATTGTAAGTATCTTCTGTCTTACTTCTGGGACCACCCTATTAGCAGCCTTTATGCTGCTTTCTGTGAAGCCCACTGTTCTCCACTGTAAAACTGAGCTGAAGTAGTCATTTAGAGCAGCTGCCTTTGGCTTCTCCACCTCTGTTATCCTGTCCCCATCCATCAGCCTAACAATGCCTGCACCATTTTCTTTGTTCCCTAATATATCTGAAAAACTGTTTTCCCAGCCCTTAACTCCTCTGCAATATGTAGATTTGTGTTCACTTTTGCAACCTTACTGCCCTCTTGGCCTCCCATGATTTCACCTAGTACTCATGCCATTATTTACCCCTTGCTTCTCTTTGAATCTGATGAAAGTCTTTATTTGCCTTCACTGGCACTCTGACCACCATAGAGAACCAGATTGGTCTCTTGTATCCCTGTTTCTCTTGGTTACCATCCTCAAGCATGAGCTTTATTGCCTCAAGAATGGTCCCTCTAATTTCTCTCCACCTCATCTCCAGACTTCCAATTCAGTCCATCCCAACCATCGTACACCAGCGATTCTGGTGTATCTTCCCTAATCTTGCTGTCACCCCAGAGCCCAATAAAGAGGACTCTGAGGTAAAGAACCCCAAAGCCAAGGAAGAACCACCTTCAGAACTTGAGTCGGCTTGACCATTTCCAGGTGAGGCCCCCAAGGAAGACCCTCAGGACCCTGTAAACCTGTATCCTAGTATGGTTGCTAAATTAAGAGCATGGGACTGAGCTATCTAGCCACTATCGGAATAACAGGAACAGGTTGATGCCTATGATTTGCAAGGCTAGACCAATTCATTAGGCAAGTAATGGAGGCACAGTGTTTCCCATCTGTGTGTATGGCTGTGGAGTGAGGTACAGCTAATTCTTCAAAAGGTGCTTATTAAAGGAAAACTACACCTCATATCTTGTAAATGTTGTTTCCTTGTCAACAGACAGCTCTTTTCCAGTAGCTGATAGGGATCATAGAACCATAAAATCATAGAAATCTGGTGGCAGAAAAGGACCTCTGGCCCACTGAGTCTGCCCTTCACCCTTACTCATTACTTATATCCGGGACCCTCCTTCCCCAACTTGCCGACCCTTACGCCTGTCCCATGGCCTGTTTAATCCCTTCACTGCTTCTGCCCCCACCACTTCCTCCAGTAGTTTATTCCAGGCCTTCAACACCCACTCCATGAAGTAACACCCCTCACATTGCCCCAAAATCTTCCTCCCTCCAATCTTAGACTATGCCTCTAATTTTAACCCCACCTTCCTCTTAAATAAGCTCCTGCCTTACCTTATTGATCCCTCCACGTACTTAAATGTCTATCATGTCCAGTCTCCAATGGGTACAGATCAATTCCTCCACCTCTCCTCTTATGATGTCCACTGCATACCATGCACCATCTTGGTTGCCCTTCTCTGCACCCTCTCAATCCCATCTATGTCCTTGCATAGGTATGATCTCCAGAACTGGACCCTGTACTCCAGGTGTGGCCTCAACTTGGCTTTATAAAGAGGCAACAGTGCCCCCTCCTTCTGCTTGTTATGCCCTTCCAGTGCATGCCAACATTCTATTTGCCCTTCCCACTGCTTTGCTGCATTGATGACCTGCCTTAAGGTTGCTTGGCACAAGGATCCCCAGATCCCTCTCCTCCTCAGCTGGCTTAATTACCACCCCCAAGTGTAAGCTGCTTGCTGGTTCTACGACCTATCACTGCACATGTTTTGGCATTGAATTCCAGCTGCCAACTTTCCAACCTCCCTTCCAGAATCTTCAGGTCCTTCCTCATGGGCTCCACCCCCAGGGTGTTCACCCTATTGCAGGTCTTCATATCGTCTGCAAATAGGCACACCTTCCCTCAAGCCCTCTGCTATATCACTGATATATATATATAAAGGAGGGTCCTGGTACCGACCCTGGAAATATATGTGTTTGCTTTAGTTTGCTTCACTCTCAAGGTTTATGGATCATCACACACCTCAGGTGTGTAAAAACCTCATAACACACAGTTACAAATGCATTATTCTATATGTCTCTCTCTAAAACATTTTAGGGTATAATTCCCAATAATTAGTTTGTTTTCTAGGCTGGCATCTCCTGTTTTTAAACGTCTGAACAAAAAAAAGCATTATATTTAGTATTTAGATCCCTAATACTTTGAACCCATGTGTTCTCATTCTAAATTAGAACTCAAACCCTGGGCTCTAAAAGAGTTCTGACAACCCTACTTTAGGTAGGAGGGACAAGCATCTCACCAATCAAATATCTCTGTGTACTAACATGGATCCAGACAGAAGCAAATAGCAGAGAGAAATGCCTCAGAACTTTCCAAGGCAGTTATAGTCTGAAGGGGCAGGGAATATCTGTACTAAAGCTTGAAAATGCACCACTATCATTGGGTATTAGTATGCACCAATAGTGGGTTAGGCTTGAAAATACACCACTATCATTGGGTATTAGTATGCACCAATAGTGGGTTAGAAATAAAAGGAACAAGCTGGCCCACTGGTACAGCAGTAGGACTATTGCTTCTGATGCTACCAGCCCAAATTCTGGAATGAGCTTGGATCACTGAAGGGCCAACCAAAGGCGGTGGATCAAGCAACTCCCTTACTCTGTGGTGGAAGGTGCTAAGCCTCACTGTTATACTGCCCTCTGTGTGACCACAAAGGAAGGTACAGCCAAGGCCATGAGAGGAAAAGGGAGGAAGCCACTGATATTGTTGTGTTTATACACACGCTGCATGCATCTGATGATGTCATGGTAGTGCCCTCAGGGAGGGAGGGTGGAAAGGAAAAAGTGGTAAATCCCTAGTCACGTGGAATAATGAATGTCACTCAACCAGCAGGCCCAGCAGCCACTGTCTCAGGCACATTCTCCCCCATCAGCTGGAGGATTTATATTCCTGAAGGGCTTGCAGAACCCTGATGATAACCCTTCCATGGGAGCAAGCAGTAGTAGCCTGACAGGTATGCCTTGAGGATGGTGGGGTGACAGAGCCGAGTGTGGGTTGTGAAGCCTTTTAGAAGAAGATTCCTCAAGGGTGAGAGTGGATTCTGTAGCAAAAACAGAGTTAGAAAAGATAGATAGATCAATCAGTCAATAAATAAATACAGAACTGGAGAATGAAAGAACAAGTGAGTGGATAGAAATCCAAAATGCAGGCATTCACACTCCAGTTTTTACATTGGGAATTGCTTTTAAGAAACATCATTTTTATTGTCACGGGTGTCTGAGAGCCAATGGCACTAAAGTACCTCGAGGCTAGATATCCTTAAATTGCTATATGGACATTTTTCTGTGAAACTGACGTAAAGTATGGCAGCCAAAAGCTTGCATCATAAAATGTGAGTCTGAACAGATGCATTACCAGTATCCATATATCCTGGATCAAACCATCTTTATATAAATTCATCAAAACAGCCCCTACCCAGTGATATACCTAAAGCATTATAAATAATAATAACATAAGAAGATCCACAACACTGCATGGACAGAACTCCAAAAGTATAACATTAGTGTCATTAAAGAAAGTACTGAGAAAACACCAATATTGAAATGTGGTGACAGCTCCCTCCCAAACAACTACCAGCCCATCTCAATTCTCCCCAACTCTCTAAAGCCCTTGAACAGATCATGGCCAATCAGCTCACTGACTACCTCCTCACACACAACCTCTTATGTAGGGAGCAGCATGGTTTCAGAGCTGGTCATAGCACTACAACTGTCCTCACAGAATTCATTACTAACTCCCTGCACCCCACACTGACAAGGGGTACTGCAGAGGCTGTGTTTATAGACCCCACAGGCCTTTGACATGGTTTCTCATCCTCCTTCTTAACACATTACAACAAATTGGGGTCTCTCATTGTCCACTCTCATGGTTCTCCAGCTATCTTTCATCTAGAACCCAATGTGTTAAAATTAATAATGCCATATCTACTATGCTGCCTGTGCCCTCAGGGTTCCCTAGGGATCTATCCTGGGTCCCTTGCTATTCAGCATCTACCTCAACACCCTGCCTAAATCCTGCCCAGGCAACCTTCTCCTCTACATGGATGATGCTGCTCTTTATGCCGCACATCTTGATCCTCTCTCTCTCTCTCTCCAGAGTACCTTACAAAACTCCTTCTCTCAGATTGAACACTGGTTTGCTGAACATAAATTGGTGGTCAACATTAAAAACTAAGATGATGCTCTTTGTCTACCGCCAAAACAGATCAAGGTTTCCTCAGGAAATATTCTCCACCTCTCATCCCACTGGAACAGGTCCAAAAGTATAAGTATCTAGGTATTATATTTGACTCTTCCTCTCATTCCACAACATTTAAAATCCTCACCTCCACCACTAACACCTGCATTGGTCTCCTTTACAGACATAAAGACTGCCTGCCACCTGAAGCACTTCACCCAGCCATTACCTCCCTTAGTCTTATTGCTGGTGGACTATGGCCTCACAATCTATGCTGCCACCGACCCTCGGCACCATCAAATACAAGTAGTCATCAATATTCCTGCCGGCTCCTCTCTGGTGGTGACAGAAATACACATACCCTTACCCTACTACGCACTCACCAATATCCTCTTCCTTGAGGAAAGACTATTATACCAGACCTGTCTCTTCACCAAAAAATCCACCTGAGTTTAACCCCAATAGGTGTCATGGCTTTTCTTCAGGCAGCCACCATCTCAGCGTCCACAGGGGCTGCCCCAAAAACTATCTTGAAGTTGCCTAGGGTCAGGATCACCTGGCCCAGCAATCTTTCCCCTTAGAGCTCCATCCTGGTACAATGCACTCCCACTGGCTGTCACATCAATCACCAATCTAGGTCCTTTTAAAGCTGCCTTAAGGGCCCATATCCTCTCCTCATGTCAATGCCAGTGTAACTGGTAACCTGTGGATCCTGCACCACGCCACTAGGCCACGTACCTGCCCTTGGCTAGGCAGTGGAGAGCCTCTCACTATTTCTAGCCTACAGGCTCCTCACCTCCTCGGTTACCATATAGTTGCATTGCACTATGAATGCATTATATTATGTATAAGACAAGGCCTCCTGAGGGACGTACTTACCAACTCATATGATGCATTACTTTAGCTACCAATTGTATAGGTCTTAACGCTAGGTAAATATGTCAATAGCTCTGTCCTGTTTTAGTTACCAAATGTATAGGCATTAACCCATGCTCATTGTATTTATACTCTGTATTATTACTCACCCACATTTATTCTATGTATGTACTGTATTAATGTCTATGTTTTATTCTGACGTGGAGCCTTTGGAAACAAGTCTATGACTTAAAGGGTTGTAATTCCAATTTCCTAAATAAAGTATTTAGATACACTGTATATGCAAAGCATCATTAATAGATGCAACTTGAAAACTCTGCTTTCATCTGATCTTTGCCAACCCCTTACAAAAGTAACAAAAAAGTTTAATAACTACTTCCTAAGCTCAATAAATATTTCAGGAAATCAAGGAAAAGTACATTTTTGTGGGTGTTATTACGTGCATTAAAATGATGAAGCGTGATCTACAAAAGCATTCTTATAAAAGCTGAAAATGCTGCAACATGCCTTTAATGTCTGTCCACAAACAGAGATTTGTCTTGCAAGCTCACATGACTCAGGTTAGTCTATTTTTGCAGAGTGTTTGTGCTAATAAATGTAATTAGCATCACTGTAATGATTTACATGCAGAATTTTAAGGAGTGGTGTTTCAGAGCAGCAGACAGCTGGAGAACACGTCATTCTTTACATCAGTGAGCGCTTCCATTGGGAACAGTAATTAGAAATCATTTGAACTGTGAAAATTAGAATCTGACTTTACTGGCCATTCTGAGGTAAAAACGTAAAGAAGCTGATAGTGGATTCAAGCATGCACAAGCTACTTGCCACATCACTCAATGCTAATTTTCTAACTTCTCTAACAAAATGTATGGCTCATTAACTCTTGGACTACCTGTTTTGAGGTAAACCATGTGGCATGCATGGCTTCACTAGCTGTTGAAGTCACCTGGGAAACAAGTAAAGGCATTTAGCTCCATGCTTGGGACAAGCAAAGGACATTATTGAGGGAGGGATTTATTTTGTTTTCCAGTAAGGAAAATGTACACTATATTGACCATTACAATTAACTGCATTTATTTATGAGAGTGTTTTGCCAAGATTAGAATGGAAAATAATAGCTTTTCTCCACAGTAATCAGGAAAATGGCCACATGCTATATATATGCTCTCTGTTCTTCAAAGATGTATATTTCTGCCCCACTTCCATCAACATGTTTCAGTTAACAGCCCAGTTCCCAAATGGATTTTTGATACTAGCAATCACCCTGTTGTTCTTGCTTGCTGGAGCCATTGCACCCAACCACTGTCCCCCCAACCAGTTTAGAGTTTTGGGAGGTCTTGACAGACCTTCACCGAATGTGCTTGACTGTAGTCCTTAAGCTGCGATGTTTTATTTTAGTTTCCTTACAACCAGTGGTATATTTAGATTTTTAGGAGAGACATCAGTGTTACTCTATGAAGTTGTTCTGCCATCCCATCCATTGCTGCCTATCTATCTCTTATTGGCTGGGTCATAGCTTGGCAAGACATTTCATGACCTCATGATGCCATGTCAGAAGAAGCAGCACAGCCTTTATTGCTGTTTTAAGATTAAAATAATTTAAAATTTAAAACTAAAACTGCTCTAGTTGGGCCCCATGAGCAGGGAGCCCCCAGCAACAGCAAGGTTTGCTAGTACCTAAAACCAGCTATGCCACTGAAATGCCCAGAGCAAGATCCCCAAGATGGACAAACTCAGAATCTAGACCCTGTAATTCAGGACAGATTTGGTCACCATCTCAGAGACATGGTTCGGTAAAACTTTTGGAGGAAGATATCTTCTTTCCTGGTTATAGTGTCCACAGACCTTATTGGGGCAAGTGAGGGGGAACAGTAACTATATATATGCTGTACAGCCTTATCTTTTGGGTGTGCCACGTCCTCCAGTCCTAAATGCCACAAACTCCTAACCTGAAAGATCTCCTTCCACCACCCCTCCTAATATTCATCAGCAGCATATACTGCAACCCTTGTATTGCTCCTGATCCTTATTGAAGGTTGTAACCATCTCTGTTTTTCCTTAGCACCTCACTGGAATTCCTTCTCCTGGGTGACCTCAACACAAACGAGTTATGGCTATCCTCCAAGAAAATCATCATAGATATCCAGGCCCTATGTCTAAATGATGCCAGTCTCTTTGAAGCATGAGTTCCCAACTTAACTCCTCATCAGTAGGATCCTTTCACCCCTCCCCATAGAACAGTCATAGCAGATACCTTTCTAATATCTTCAGGGACCTTTGGCCCACTATCTGTGTGAGAAAGATCCACAGGCCCAAGCCACCACTTAGGATTATTCTCAACCACTCATTTCGTAATTTGAATCATTCCCTTATTACTGGGTAGCTTCTCTAGTACTGGCTGGTCCTCCGTCAACAGCTCCCATAATGTTGAAGGCTCTGCAAGTATCTTCTTGTGAATACTCTTACTGTCCATACACAGGACCCAAAAATGTATTTATTTATTTAATTCATTCAGAACATACCTTTGAGCACAGGTGCTCATTTACAAAGTTTCCATGTCTGAGTCAGAAGGTATGGTTACAAATAGTCACAAACCATAATTCCAGAGGAATGTAGTCAGAATAGCAGGATGCATAGCTACAGAAATGGAACATTACTGTTACAATATCAATAACAGTATTACAGTACAAGTTGGACATACAGATTATACTGAAGCAGGTTCATTTGGAACTCAAGGTGGCGCTAGCCGCAGACTTTTGGAGTGAGCAATTTTTTGGGAGACTTAGTAGAGATTCGGATAATTTATTTAGCCACTTGGCTGCCTTACAGCAAAAGAGCATTTTCCCTGGTTTGTTCTCCGGAATGGTATTCCTTAGGCATTCCTAGCCATACTCCTGATATTATACTGATTGATAACGGGTGTAAGAAATTTTGAATAGCCAGGGGTTAGTTCCAATGGCACCTTTTTTTTGCAAGCAGACAGGTTTGGTGCTTTAATCTGCCCTGAAGGGTAACCAGTTGGAGAGAATATAAGGATCAGTTATGGCCCAGCTTGTCAGCCTCTAATACAGGCAACATACCTTGCTACATACCACCTTGTCCCTGTTTAGTACAGAGTCACATGCAGCTGCATATACTGGGAGGCCATAGTCAATGAGTGACAGAACCATGCTGGATACAAGACACTTGGCTTTGGTGTTAACACTGAGGTGTTTCTATACGGTGTGAGTTGGGTGTACAGATTAACTGAAGCAGGTACATTTGGATCTCAAGATGAAGGCTAATCACAGAACTTTTTGAAATGGGCAGTTTTGGGAGACTTAGTAGTAGATTCTGGTAATTCCTTCAGCACATATATGCCCTTACAGCAAAGGAGCATTTTCACTGGTTTGTTCTCTGGAATTATATTTTTAGGGCATTCCTAGTCATACTCCCAGTATTATACTAATTAGTAATGGAGTGTAACCAATTTTGTATAGCTGAGGGGTTAGTCCCAATAGCGCCTTTGTTTTGCAAGCAGACAGGTTTAGTCCTTTAATCTGCCCTAAAGGGATAATCAGTTGGAGAGGAATATAGGGATCAGTTATGGACCAGCTTGTCAGACCCCAGTACAAGGCAACATGCTTTGCTATATAGTATCATAGTGGTTTTACAAGCTCAGGAGGCAATGCCTTTATATGAGCTCACCACCCAAAGGTGGAATTATTTCTATAAGTGTTCAAATTTTGAATTGCCCATATGCTGATCTAATCTATGTTTAAAGGTGTCCATATTATTACTTTGAATGATTCTCCAGGAAGGACGTTCCATTTGTTAATTACACGCTGAGTATACCAATTACTTCTCTTTTTTGTTTTACAATAAGTACCTTTTAATCTAAGGTTATGAGATCTAGTCTGAGTTATAGTGAAATTTGTTTCTAGACCTAGAGATTCAGTAATTACAGGATCTTTTAAAGCTTTGTATGTTAAGCAAAGGTCTTCACGTGTTTGGTGGTAGTTCATGGAGTATAGATTTAATTCTTATAATCTTTCAGCATAAGTTTTGTTAGACATACCTGATGCTCTTTTGTAAATTTCCTTTGTACTCCCTCTATTAATTTTTTCTCTGTTTGTATGTGGAACACAGAAAGGTGCACAGTAATATAAGTGTGTTCTGACCAGTGTCTTATACAATGGTAAAACAACTTGAGGTTGTCTACCCTTTATATGTTTAAATATACATGCCGTTATTTGTTGACATTTCTTAACCTTATTGATGGTATTATTATCAAAATCTAATTTATTATCTATAACCACTCCCAAATCCTTTTCATTTTCTGTCTCTTGCAATAAAGTTTGATTTAAAAGTATTTATTTCTTTTGTTATTGTGACCTAAATGCATTATTTTACATTTCTGTACATTGAATTTCATTTTATTTTTGTATCCTATGACTCTAGTGCTGATATCTCCCTCTGTAGTCCTGCAGCAGCCTCCAAAGTGTTTACAATGCAGCCAGTTTTACAATCTATGCATATGACATCCAGGTGTTACTGGATGACTGTATTGATGAAATTAAGATATTGAATAAAACAGGGCCCAGGACCGAGCCCTGAGGTACTCCACTAGTGACCTCTGCCCAAGAAGACATATACCCTTTAATAGAAGTACATTGTCTACGATTGGATAACCATGTTTGATCCAGTTTATTAGATATAGAGAAACTCCATCTTATTCATGTGCTGTAATAGAATATCATGTGAGACTTTATCAAACACCTTTTCAAAGTCAAGAAAAACCAGATCTAGGGAAGACCAGCATCAAGTGTCGAACTAACATTTTCGAAGAACTGCAGATGATTAGTTAGACAAGATTTACCTCTAGAAAAATCATGCTGTGTAATATCATGAAGATTTTTATTTTATATGGTCTTCTAGTTTTGCAGAATTAGCCTTTCCAAAGTTTTACCTATTACTGATGTTAGACCTATGGGCCTATAATTAGCAATAATGCCCAACAGGGTGTGTGTAAGTGCTGGCAGAACATCATGCCTCAGATGGTTGGGCACGCAGGCCGCAGGGCCGAGTGCATCCTAACAAATGAGGCGTGATATTACCAAACGACACACACCCTGGAGGGCATTATTACTATTATACAATGTTGTTGTTAAATATAAAATAAAAAATAATTTTAAAGTGTTTTTAGTGTGGAAAAATATTTTGTTTCTTAAGAGAGATGTGAAAAAGAGGTAATCTAGCTCATCATATAGCTCATCTACAGGTTCACAGTGAGGCTGAGACTAGACCCTTGATGTTGTACTGGGATAACATCACGGGTCCAGCCCAAGACTGACCAATCAGAGACCAGGAAATTTTCTTGCCATTGTATAATTAGTCACATCTGTTTTATTTCCTGTTTTGTGAATAGGGTGACTAGTACATCTTTCCATGCTGTAATACATTCTCCTTCTTCCAAGGATAGGTTAAATAATTTATTCAGACGACCAGAGATTGGTTTGGCTGTTTTCTTCAAGAATTTAGGATGTTTTCCATCAGGACCAGTCGAGGAATTAATATTTAATTTTTGTAATGCCAGTATGGTTTCATCTCTGGTAATGTAAGTCACTTTGGGATTGTTATTATTAATTATCATGGCAGAAGTATCTATTTTTTCCTTTGGGAAAATACTGTAATGAAGTAGTTATTAAGTTCAGTTGCCATTTCAAGTTCATTATCAATAAGCCTTGTCTTAGTTTGAATAGGTCCCAGTATAGATTTGGCACCTCTTAATGAACCGATATAGGTGTAAAACTTTTTTAATTATTGACTGTATCAACAGCTAGTTTATTTTCTATTTTAATCTTGGTTTTTTAATACTACGTTTAACTTTGTTTGAAAGTTTTTTATATTTGTTCCAATTTTGTGTAGATGGTTTCTGTTTATATTTCCTATAGCTTTTATACTTTTATTAATTAGTCTTTTGATATTATCGTTCCACCATACAGGAAATCTGTACCCATTAGTGTATTTAATTTTTAAAGGCACCCATTGATCTAAACAATAGTTTATTTTGTCTAATATGAGAGTCCAGACTTGGCAGGCACTAAGGTTAATTAAATCTGACTCCCAGTCCATATGTTTAGATATACCATCTTGTCTCTGTTTAGTACAGAGTCACATGGAGCTGCATATACTGGGAGGCCATAGTCAATGAGTGCCAGGACAATGCTGACTACAACAAGATGCCTGGCTTCAGTGGTAAGACTGAGGTGGTTCCTAAACAGTGTGCCTAGTCTTCTGTTAGCCATGCTAACAATGCTGTCCACATGAGAGGAGAATGATAGGGTATCATCTAGGATGACACCAAGGCACTTAAAGGAATCTACTTGTTCTAGTTTATGCCCTTGTCATTGAGGACAACTAGTAGTGTGGCCTTTTTTTCCCCCTTTGCGAGCTTGAGAATAACATGTTTTCTTTTTGTTTTGTTTTTGTAATTCAAAATGAATTTGTTGTAGGTGAACTATTTCTCTACGACTCAAGGTTGATCTGGAAGTCTAGAGCAAACAATACAGTTCCACTGCTTACAAAGTGTGCTTGGTAACCAAGCGTTCAGTTTAGAAAAATATCAGCACCACTTTGACTGCATAAAAAACATCTTTATTCCAAATGACATAATGCCACAGAACAACACCAATGCCAACACCAACACTGGTATTGTTCTGTGGCAGTATTCATTGGAATAAAATGATTTTATGCAGTCAAAAATAGTGCTAATGTCTTTACCTAATCTGATCTGAGAATCTGTATTTTACCCATGTCAACATTGCTGGTATAAATGACTGCATCATAAGCCCACATTCAAGTTCATTCTCACACCACTTTCTAGAAATTTGGAATGTCCTTCTTCCATTCGTCATGCTGCCTCCCTGCATATCCTCACCTCCCTCCTCTAGGACAACCCCGTAGATGTGTTTAAATGATGAATGTATTATTTTTACCATATTTTGCCTCTGCTCTCATTTGCAGATTAGTACCTATCCTTTTTAATATGATACTGTTTGGTTTTGTTTTTATTTTGTCTCCTAGCACCTTTCTTGCTATTGTTGCAGTTTATTGTAATGTACTGTTATCTATTTTGTTCCTTCCATGTAACTTTGTAGTCTATTCACCACTATGCATTGTATTTGATTTTGTTGCTGTACTTACTGTGTATCCCTTTCAATGCTCACCCAGGATGACAAAGAACCCTTGCAGACTGGCAGACCTTTGGAAGGATGTTGATGAACAGACCAAATAGGAGGGTTCAAGAACTGATCCCTGGGGCATGCCTGTTGAGACACTCCTGTCATCTGACAGAAGCTGTCAATCTTTACATGCTGGCAGCAGTTGGTGAAGTAGTTTTCAAGCCAAGCTACTGTGTCCTAAGATAGCTCAAGGGAGAGAAGCCTGCAAAGCAGCAGCTTGTGACTGACAAGGTGGAAGACCGTCGTCAGATCGATGTAGATGGCTCCCACTAGGTGGCCATTGTCAAGTTTCTCATGCAGGTAGTTAGTATACTCTATCAGGACAGTACTGCTGCTGTGGAGCTTTCTGAATCCATGCTGTTATGTGCATTAGATATTGTATTTTCCCAAATAGGTGGTTGGTCCAATAAATGAACATACAAACATACAAAATTTGCCAGCAGAAAAAGGCTATACAGTCTATCAAGTCTACTCAATTTTGCAGCTAGCAGCCCTATTCTGCAGCTGCCCCACACACCCTCCACTTATCCTCCCCTTGCTCTGTTCCAGCCCATCTTGAAGCTGCCCACTGTTTTACAGGCTACCACCTCTGCTGGTAGAGTGTTCCACCCTGCCACCACCCTCTCCATAAAAAAGTGCCTCCTCATTTTCCTCCTAAATCTTCCCCTCTCCAGTCTCATGTCATGGCCTCAAGTGTCCCTCCCCACCCTTACCATGAAAAGCCCTTCCGTAACAATCTTGTTTATCCCTCTCATGTACTTGAATGTTTGATCATATCCCCTCTGTCCCTCCTCTCCTCTAGCGAGTACATGTTTGGCTCCTTAGCCTACTCTCATACAGTAAGTCCACCAGACCCAGGATCATCTTAGGTTGCTCTGCACTGCACCCTTCCATTAATTTAATGTCCCTTTTCAGGTATGGGTAGCAGTACTGCATGCAGTATTCAAGATGAGGTCTAACCAGTGATCTATACAGCAGCAGAATCCTCCTCCTCCTCGATGTTATTCCCCTTGTGATACAACCCAACATTTTGTTGGCCCTTGATGCCACCTTCCTACACTGAACTGAGCTGTTCATAGATCCCATGATGACCACCCCAGATCCTTCTCCTCCTCCATTTCTGCCAGCTGCACACTTCCCAGTTTATAGTTTCTTCTTGGATTCTTTGCTCCAAGATGAAGGACTTACACTTTTGGCATTGAACTCCAGCTGCCAAGTGTCTGACCAAGTCTCCAGCATATTCAGATCTTCCTGCAAATCCCTCCACCCTCTATGTCATCCACCACCACCCCTATCTTAGTGTCATCAGCAAACAGGCTGATCCTTCTCTTGATGCCTATGGAAATGTCTGCAATAAATACCCCAGATAACACTGGTCCTAGCACGAGCCCTGTGGAACCCCACTCATCATCTCCCTTGGGATGACAGTTCCCCTTCCACCACCATCCTCTGCTGTCTTCCCTGTAACCAGTTTCTTACCCATCCCACCATTTTTGGTCCACGCTGTGCCTTCAAGTTTTGTTCCAAGTTTCCCATGTGGCACTGAATTGAATGACTTGCTGAAATCCAGGTACAGACATCCACTGCATGGCCCTTGTCCATCTGCCTAGTTACCCAGTCATAGTACTCTACCAGGCTGGTTTGGCAGAATTTTTCCCATGACAAAGCCATACTGTCTCACGGTCCTGCAACTCATTGGGTCTTCAGCAGGGCCACCAGCCTCTCTTTCAGGATCATTTCCATTAGCTTCCCCACAATGGACATGAGGCTCACCAGTCTATAGTTCCCTGGTTCATTTCAGGGCCGCTCTTATGCAGATATGATTTGCTCTAGGGCCTTGGACAAGGGAGAGGACTGAAACTGATCTGTAATAAGCCACGCTAAAGTAGTCACCATTTTAAAAACAGCATGACTAGTGCAGTTTTCCATACCCATGGGGACTGAGAATACCATGAGGAAAAATTGAATATTTTGGTTATGGAGGCAAGTACCTGGAGGGCCAAGGCCAGCAATTTTATATCTAGCACATCATCCTCTACCCTGGTTTTACCTCAAACTCTTTTGACATACCTTAGGGTATCTTTTGTTGAAACATGCTTGAAATAGAATTTAGGGTGCCCTGGTTCTGGGTCAGAGCTACATAAGACTCTAATGCCACCACCATCACGTGACCCCAGCATGAAACTGATAGTGATAATAGAGCTTAAGACCATAAAGGCTGTGTTAAATATGTTGCTATCTCTGTTGGGTCCAGGATCTCAGCCCCATCAATTCTGAACATTTTAGAGGGCTGCTTTTCACCCTTACTCCCAAGCTGGATGTGTTCCCCAATTCTTTTCCCATTGGTCCAGTTTTTGGATTGCTGGTCCTTGCAGTATTTAGATTTTGCCTTCCTTATCTTACTGGTGCACCTATTTCATGCTTCTATGTACCTTTGTAGGTCCACTGGTGACTCTGTTTCTCTCACCTGATACCACAGGTTGTCCCTTTCTCACAAGTGGGCTAGGAATTGGGGTGAGCCAACCAATTGAGATACTTTGTATCTGCGCTGTTTGAGAGGGCAAATTGTTGCAAGCTCGATATTTAGAGATGGAATAACTATGAATCACAAAGTATTGTTTTGAGTTTTTAGAAATAGTTTTATGGTTTCCTTATTTGGAGTCCTTGTTAACGCTGTCTTTTTCCTGCCAAATATTAATTTTTGTATTATTTATTCAGTTATGGAACAGTGACTTCAGTTGAGTGAAAGCCTAAAATATGTGTACTTTTGCAAATTAGCCATGTAATAAGCCATTCCATCACTGCTGACTGAATTATCTTGTAACTGGCTAGACATTTTCCACAAAACTGAATTGCAAATAGATATGTTGTCGCTGTTCTTAATCGGGTGTTCAGTTTATTTCTGTATCATTTGTTTGTCCTATCCAGAACCTCCTTGTAAATGAGCATTGATCAATGGAGCTTTCTCCTTGTAAGCAAATAAATGCAAAATACAATACTTCTGGTGAGATGAAGAATTGCAATATGCAGGTATTCTAGGCATCTTAGGGGTCTGTCAGTGTCAAGTAATCCCCTTGTTGAATTTCATTGATTGTAAAACCTGAGCATCTCCATCTTGAACCAAGGAGGATTTATTGATTTAAGAATTTTAAGTCTAAAACCAGGCAGAGGTCACCTGTCTTCCTTGATGCTCTGAAGTATGCTGAGTACTGAAATTGGCTGTGTTATTGTCGGCATGCTTTATTGTTCTTTATAGAAGGAAAGGAGCAGGAATCCTAACAGGAAAAAACATACAAATAATATAACCCTAAGTCATCTTCTGAGTCACACAGCAGGGCTGACTCTATTGTACTTATAGTTCTGAGAATTCAGTATTTGTCCCTGTAAACTGAAGGGCTTGACCCTCGTCTGAGAGACCTTACCTGTTCCTCCAGTCTTCAAAATGCATGTGAAGCACAGGAGTACTGGAGGCTCCCAAAGGAAGAGTCAGAGGGCTTGACATTTTGATTGGCACATGCATCAGTCTATATGACTGGACTATACTACCCATCCTTTAATGACTACTAGAATGCTATAAAGGATGCAAGAGATAAGAATATGTTTCCTCATCTGGCTGTATCTTTCTCTGAAGGAAGAATGACAATGTAAATGCTTTGTAGTGTTTTATGTTAGAATGATCAGAGCTGTATAGAAACACTAAAAGTGTATAGTTTGAGCATCTAGAATTATCTTGACTGTATCCTAGATTTCACACAAGTCTCTTATAGATAGTCAATCTGGCAATGCCTCCAGAAATGTTTTTCTAATTGAGACTTTAACATCTTTATAGGTGACATTGCAGAGGGTCTGGAGGAAAGGTATGCCTCTTTGCAGATGACACAAAGATCTGTGTCAGAGTTGATACACAAGGGGGTAGAAAGGATGAGAAGGGACTTGGCAAGGTTGGAGGAATGGTCAGACATATGGCAACTTAGATTCAATGCAAAGAAGTGCAAGTAATGCACCTGGGAAACAAAAACCAGGAGAAGAGTACACAATAGCAGGGAGTACTAACAACAACAAAATGGAAAGGGACCTGGGGTAGTCATATCAGATGATCTAAAGGTGTTTAAGCAATGTGAGAAGTCAGTAAGGAGAGCCAGGGGATACTGGGATGCATAGGAAGGGGCATCACAAGTAGAAAAAGGAAGTGGTTATCCTCTGTACAGACAGTTGGTAAGACCCCATCTGGAGTACTGTGTGCAGTTTGGAGACCTCATCTACGCAAGGACATAGACAGAATGGAAGCAGCCCAGAGGAGGGCAACTAAAATTGTGCAGGGTCTACATCAGAAACCATATGAAGAGAGACTGAGAGAGCTTAATATGTATACCCTCGATGAAAGAAGGGACAGGTGGAACAGATAGAAACATTCAAGTACCTCAGGAATCAACAAAGTCCAGGAGGGTAGCATCTTTCAGAAAAGAATGTGCAAGAACAAGGGGCACAATTTAAAGATAGAGGGACAGCTCAGGAGTAATGAGAAATGTTTTTCATGGAGAGAGTGGTGGATGCATGGAACCTCCTTCCTGGGGAGGTTGTTGGGTCTAAAACAGTGGGGAATTCAAACATGCATGGGACAGACATAAAGCAATTATAGTGGGGATAGCAGGAAGTAGGCTGTTGGTTAACTAAAATCTGCAGCTTATCCAGTAGGTAGGGAAATGGGCAGACTGGGTGGGCCAAGTCTTTATCTGCCGTCCAAAGTCTATGTTTCTATGTTTCTATAAAGTCACTACTCGACACATGATGTGGGGCATACAATAGCTGTATTGACTGCAATATCCTATAACATTACATATAGTTAGAGAGATGATAGATAGATAGATAGACAGATAGACAGATAGATAGATAGATAGATAGATAGATAGATAGATAGATAGATGAGATAGAGGGCTAGAGAGAGTAGAGGCTAGAGAGATGGAGAGATGGAGAGAGAGAGATGGATAGATAGATAGATAGATAGATAGATAGATAGATAGATAGATAGATAGATAGATAGATAGATAGATATGTTGAAAGGAAGGATATGGGGATATGCAATGACCTGTGTGTGTCTCTCTCTCCCCCTCACACACTCTCTCTCTCTCTCTCTCTCTATATATATACATATATATATATATATATATATATATATACACACACACACATAGGAATATGATATATAGGAATTAGCATTGGCCTGCCTCAAAATACGCATTTTATTTTCAAGGGTGGGAGGGGCCATAACTCCTAGTAACAGAGTCACAAATTAGTTATTATAGCCCTGCCCATTCACAAGAGATGATAAACTGTATAATAACTGATATCATTTTTCCCTAAGGAAAACCAGTTTTATTGCTGTTATAACTGACCAGTTATAACGGTGAACATCTACCAGGTTTCCCCTCCTTCAACATATGTGCCAGCTGCCGCTCTTCTCTACCTGTGCCCAGCCGCTACTCTTCAACATGGAGTACTTCACCGAAGTACATAAAAGAAATAACTGGGCTAAAAGAAAAATGTGCTTTTTAACTTGTATACTACTGCTTTAAAAAAAAAAGTAAATTGTTTTTTCAAGAGCTTATGGACTGCGGTGAAACCTGACCATTTCTTGGCTCCATGATCCCCAACAATTATATAAAATAAAGGCTGGGAAGGTGTGTAAAACTTGGATTTTACACGCCTTTAGTGCAAGGATGCTGTCACAAATCCTTGAGCTTTGCTCTCGGGTTTTATAGCATCCACACCTCGGTGTGTGTAAAATTCACATTACAGCCACTTACATAGCCATTATTCTATATATCTTGGGTCAGACCATTAAGTATTTAATTTATAAACATCAGTTTACTAGTTATAGCTTTTAAATCTGCTGTTTGTTAAAATATTAAACTGTTTTTATTTGATTTTAACTACTGGAGTCTGCTGCACTAGGCAATTATGATTCCATCAGCTTTGTGTCTGGTTCAATACTACATCATGACACAACTAACCTTTATGCTGTGCAGAAACCAAATGGGAAAGGTAAGAGTGAACAGTACTATCTTGGATACATTTTGTATTTTGAAAGTCACTAGGCGGGGAGGGGGCCTTGTCCTCTTTGTTGTTTGCAGTTAGCATGGAACCTTTGGTAGTGACTATTATCATCGAGATACTGTGTCCAGTTCTGTAGGCTACATCTCTGGAAAAACAGATAGAGTAGAGGCAGTCGGAGGAGAGCAACTAAAATGGTGCAGAGTCTGCATCAAAGACCTATGAGAGAGACTCAAGGACCTCAATATGCACACCCTGGAGGAGAGGAGGAGGGGTGGATATGGCAGAGACTTTCAAATACATCACAGGTACAAGAGGAAGCATTTTTTGGAAAGAAAGATGTTCCAAGAACAAGGGGTCATGATATGAAGATGGCATGGGACAGACTCGGGTACTGTGAGAAAGTATTTCTTCACAGAATGGGTGGTGGATGCATGGAACAGTCTCCCAGTGGAGGTGGTGGGGCAAAATGGTGATGGAATTCAAAATGCATGTGATAGGCATCAAGTAGGGTCTGTGGTGTTGCAGTAGGTAGAAAAATTGGCAGACTAGGTAGACCAAGTGGTCTTTATCTGCCCTCCGCTTTCTATGTTTCTATTAGGCAAATCTCTGAGATAAGGTGTATAAAGGTGGATGGATATGAGAATCAGATATCACTCTATGCAGATGATATGTTCATATATAATAAGCGACTTGAAACATTTTATGCCCTTTTGAAGCTTATGCAAGAATATGGTAGCATTTGAGTGTAAGTAAACCAAAAATAAAACCAAGGTGCTCGGAGTCAGTGGGAGACTTGGCGTTGACATTGCAGATGTCATTCCATATAACTGGTAATGACAAAGGCCATATATTGGAAATTCAGATATCAGTCTGGCTGACTTTGTCGCATGCTGTTAACTATAGTCTACTAAAACAGACAGTGTTCACAGTCCTAAATAGATGGCAATGCCTGCTCTTGACATTTATAAAATGGTTGCAAGTGGTGAAGATGAGCGTCTTACCACAGTTTTGCTTTTATTTTCCACTCTTCTCATGTTACTGGTTAAAAGACCAAATCACAGCCAGACAGTCAGCAGGTTTATTTGGAATGGGAGGAGGCCACAGAGTAAGTGGGAAATCCTGATGAGAAATAAGGATGACAGCGACTGGACTTCAAAATTTAAACAATACTATCATGCGGTGCAGACTGCTGCAATCATGATAATCAGTGATATTCAGTTATCAACAAACACTGTAAACGGTGCACTTATTTCAACTGTGTTCTGAACTAGTAATACTATGTCTTATATCACATTTTTGCCCATTTGTCACACAACTGGTCATACATTTGAGTGATGAAAGTTTGAGAGGTATGGGCAACAGGTTTGCATAGATATATGTGGCCATTCACTATTTCATTGACCTCGTCTTTGTCATGGTTCTACCCAAGCTTTTTACTGTCTTTCTAAAATATTATTTGTTTTGGGCACAGATTTCAAAATGCAGTAAATTTCTGTTATAAAAATACTTGTGTATGTCACTAGAACAACAATATTGCAGTGCAATAAAGAATCCTAATTCAACAAAAAAAGGAACAAAGACAAATTACTTAAGATTCTGTATAACTTTGTTTAAGCAGAATATCTTTACTGGATTCTAGCTTTGCTAGGAGCAAAACTGGATTTTGGAAATAGATATTAATGTCATTACCTGGAAGTCCCAGGTCCACCTCGAGAATGAGCCTTGCTCAGCGGTGACTGCCTGGTTAAATAAAGATTTTGATTGATTGATTTGATTGAAGTACTTTTTCTTTTATCTGTTGGGATTCTTACTTAGCTGCTAGAGTCTACATCTGAAGAAAAACAACCAAAACCTAATTACTGATTTCATGTTCATGTTACTAAGGTTCACTTATTACACTAACTGTAGATAAGACCAGGGTCACACCTGAAACAACTCTAGACCTAACCAATTCTATTTAATTATGCCGTAAAACTGTTATTCAAGTCCTTAAAATCATGTGTAGAAATGGTTCGGTCAGTAACATTGTGGAACAAAATAAAGTGGACAAAAATAAAGCGGCAAAACAGTGATCAACATCAATACTGGAGCACAAAATGTAGCATGCCAGAACAATGCAGGCCACACAACATGCAGGTAGCAAACAACGTCCACCATGGGCGCTGCACTGGAACCACAGGGACCAGGAGCACAAGCCAGAATGCCATCTCCCTGTCCTGTGTGTTGTGTGTGTTGCTGGGGACATGCTGGCTTGTGCTCCTGGCCCTTGCATTATACACAGATATCCACATGGTGGCCATGGTCCACCTGTCCTCCAGTGGTTACCCGGCTGGTGCACATACTCAATCACTCAGCATTCTGGGTGAGGGTACCCACCATGTGAGTGCCTGTGCCATTAGATTACCATGGTGGGTGTCCAGTGGCATACTTCCCCAGTGATGGTTGCACCTGCCCTGTTCTATCTCCCTGCACCCCTGTGCTGTGTGTTCCAGTGCAGTGCCTCCATGCGATGGACGTTGTTTGCTACCTGCATATCATGTGGCCTACATTGTTCAGGTATGCTACATTTTATGCTGCCAATATTGATGTTGACACTGTTTTAGCTGCTTTATTTTTGTCCACTTTATTTTGTTCTGCGATGTTGCTGACCAGAACCATAGAAACAGAGGCATCTTTTCACCTTTTTGTTTCTTGAGCAAAACAATGATAGTCTCCAAAATGTAAGCTGAATGTATACAATGTAGACTGTCAAAACAGCTAACTTTTAAATAAATAATAACTTAAGAGCAAGGCAAGACATTCAAATGGATCCAGTCATGAACACAAATGCAAGATATACTTGCATCTGTGTCTACCAATTCATCCACTGTCCTGTTGCTACAGTAGCTTCAACATTTGTCAGTATCAGTGGCTCAGCAGGTTGTACACTTGCCTCTAAGGCCAGAAGATCATAAGGCTGGGAGTCCTAGCCCCACAGGAACCTGGGGCAAAATCTTAATACTGGCGCTATAGTGCAGTACAGGGGAGGGCTGCACTCCTGAAGTGCCACCATTCAGATGAGACATTAAACTGAGGTCCTGTGTGCCGCCTGTTCTGGAGGTGGTTCAAGTGGATATTAAATATCCTATGGTACTTCTTGAAAAAAAGTTTGGGAGTTTCCTGGTGTCTTGGCCAAATTTCCTCCATTCACTGAAACACTACCGCAAAGTTTAATCTGGTGCAATGTTAGTTGATTTCCATCTGTATCTCCCCTCCGGGGCAACACTAAAAATTTTATTTTATTTATTTATTTATTGGTTTTGTTACCTGGGTAAGTGAGCTAGCCATAGAATGACTATTTTCAGTCACGACCTGGGAGGATTACAACATGAGAAAGAAAAAAAACAATATTACAAGTACCGTATAGACAAGATTGAGAAATACATGAAAAGCAAATTACAAATAAAAGTAAATTACAAATTGGCTGAGTAAGTATACATGGTGAAGTCAAAGAGAACATGTAGGGCTGAGTAAGCATATAAAACCATAAAATCAGCTATCTAATATACAGGAAGAGCTGGGCAACAATTACAGTAACCCAGTGAGCACATAGTAAATGCAGAGTTTAAGTAAATACAGTTTTTACATTGAAGTGAGGCAGGAAAAGCAATCATTCTTATGATGCAGATTGTGGAGAAACACTGCTGTCCAGTGAGAAAAGGATAATACATAAACACTGGATGGAGCAATTAGGGAATGGAGTGGGAAGGGACGTAAAAGCAACCAATCGTATTGGAGGGAGGAGTAGGAGAAAGAACAAAGAGACAGGTTAGTTGTTAAGAACACAGCAGGCAGTTGGGAGGGTAGGCAGAGGAGAGATCAAGGGGTTGAAAACAGGTGCATGAGTTTGAGGCAAATAGGCTGGCATGAGTTTTTAAAGAGTCGTCGTGACGGTGCTTAGCGGAAATATTAATGGTAAGGCGTCCGATTGTAGTGGGGCATAGTGGGAGAAAGCTTGGAAAGCCTTTTGGGGTTTTACACCTTGGTACCTGCAGCAGGGACTTATCAATAGCGTAGCCCATAGGAGGTGTTTGAGGAACAGTAGCTTGGCTAGACTATCAGGAGTTTGTGACCTAATAACATTGCCACTAGGGAGCCAGCTGAGTAGTCTCAGTGCAGTAGGTGATAGCCATTTTAAGCCTGAGTAGGGTTTGCAGTGGTGTTTCAAGCCTAGGGGATGAGGAGACATAACGGCAAATGTTATTGTAGAGGTGTCCCAGGCGCATAGCGATGACTTAGGTATGGCTGCATATTTATTTATTTATTTAAAAGTTTTACCAGGAAGGCATGCTGAGCAGTGCAATGTGGCGACTCCATAGGTCAGGGCTGGTAGAAGGATGCCACAGGCAACAGCCAGCCTGGCAGATGGAGTAAGTGTATAGCTAGATCTATAGGCAATGCCTAGCTTAGAGTTTACTGATTTGTAAGTGGATTTGACATGGAGATCAAAGCTGAGACTGGTCAAGGACAATCTCAAGATATCTGAATGAGGTAACTGTGTTAATGGGAGGAGCCAGGACAGGAGACTGTGATGCTATTATTGCAGGATTTTAGTTTGGTAGCAGATCCAAACAGCATAGCTTGGTTTTCATTACATTGAGGACCAGTTTATGGTTGGATAGCCAGTTTTGAGTTTTCTGGAAGTCTGATGAGAGGACGAGTTTAAGTCGGACAGGTTTTGGAGCTTGCATATAGAACAGTATCACCTGCATATAAGAGTGATGAACAGGAGGTGAGATCAAGGTGATGCTGTTGATGAATATAGAGAAGAAGGGTCCTAGAATTGAACCCTAGGGTACCCCAATGTTTAGAATAGCTTGGTTAGAGAGGGTGGAAGCGTATTTCACAAATTGGGCATGGTTTGGCAGATAACTACTGAACCAGTCCACAACACCCATCAAGAAACTCATAGACTTTAATGTTGTGAGAAGAATAGGGTGGTCAACAAGATCAAATGCTTTGGTCATATCTATAAAGACTACCCTGTGAGGAGGCCTGCGTCCATGGCAGACAGAGTGTCAGTGGTGGATTTGAGCAGGGTCATGGAGTGCTATGGCCCTTTCTGGAAATCATGTTGGGCAGAGGATAGAAGATTGTTTTGTGTAGGAAAGCAGAGTTTGGGTAACAACGAGCTTCTCAAGAATTTTGCTTAATACAGATAATATTGCAATAGGTCTATAATTGGAAGGTCTTTAGAGTCACCTTTCTTGAATACTGACGTGATTCTGGCAATTTTCCAGATATCAAGAACATGACTTTGACAAATAGGCAGAATCACCTTAGCTCACCTTTCCTAGGCAACAAAATCTAAAAACTAAAATAAATATATATGTAAAAGACCATCTTTTTCATAAAAAAGTCATGATTTGCAGTAAAAATGTGATGCAATTTTGTTTTCCATATTTTCCCCTTGCTGCTGCATGTTTTCTTAAAGAGCTAGTGTACTTCCTAAAACTAATATAAGTTTATGAGGCGTCAACCATTACCTTTTATATCTGAGGTAATTTTCTCTTCCTTTTGGTTAATTAGAAGATTGTTTACCTGATGTTAGTAGGTGTGGTGCAGTAGGACAGTATTTTGCCATGCAGCTGACATATCTATCTCTATCACCCACACACACACACACACACACACACTACATCATCAACATTGTGACCACACTGTGACATCACTGCTGCCTAGGAACAACCACTCAGTAGCTGCCTGGTCAGTCACGTGTTATGTCACTGTTAGTGAGATCGCAGTGCTGATGAGAGTTAGAGAAAGATATGTCAGTTGTCAGGCTGAAAGCTGTTCCACGCATCCAGCACATTATCACATAGAAGACTCTCTAATGAACAAAGAAAAAAGACAACTACTTCAGCAATAAAAAATTATAAATGACTGCTTCTTAAAATATGTATAATTTTCCTGTTTTCCCGTTTTGGTTCCACTAGCTCCTTAATGTTATCTTAGGACACATTTAACAGATGGTGTAACAGTCTGGATTAATATCTCTTTTGAAAATAGCGGTGGGCAGATTTCAGACAGATCTTTCTAAAAATCTTGCCCTAGATATCTAATGCATTTAAAGGTTTAAATCAGCAGTATTCAAAAATGTCATCATATAGTTTTTTAGCATTAATATATTTCTGACACAACTGGAATCATCATCAGTACATGTCTGCTTCTCTCAGATGTTATTTGTAAAACAGATTTTATTACATAAACAATATTACCTGACAAGGAGTGGGTGATATTGGGAAATACAAGCAGAGGGCCTTATAGCCCGGAAGGTCTGGTATTCCCAATACCCACCTAATGCCCACTACTTCACCTGAGCTCTTTCTTCTAGGTTGCTTGAAAGGACAGAGCAAAGAACCTTGAAACAACAATAAAATTAAGGCTTCTTTTGGCTAGGCAAGTTTACTGTGTGTTGTTATTTTATTTTGTACTCACAGGGATTGTTACTGTTTGTTGCTAACATTTTATTGCTTTATTTTCTCTGATTCAAATTGTTGTTGCTGGGTATACCTTCTGCTGCATTATTACAGGTGTGCCTACAGATGCGTGCTTACAGATTACTGCTGTAATCTTCTGATTCAAGTGTCTTTTGCAAGGTATATCTTCTGTTACTGCTTTATTTTTCTCTGTAGCAAAGTGTTTCTTACAGGGTATATCTTCTGTGAAATTATACAGGTGGTGCTTTACAGGTTTCATAGTTTTATCTGTCATTAGGATAAGCTTTCAAGGCTACTGCATTTGTTGCTAGCTGATTGTTTCTGCTCTTACCGCCTTGTTTCTTTAGTCCGTGGTTCTTCTCTTTCAGCAGGGGAGGGACCCAGCCACCACCCATCCCCAACCACCCCACGCTACATTCCTTTTATAGGGTAGCACAGTCGTGACATTTCCTGTAGCAAAGCAGGAAGGGGCAGATCAGAGAGGTATCCACACAGTGACCTCATTTACAAGGGCACAAGTAATTTAACTTGTTATAACAAGTTATGCAAAACAAACAATACACAAAATCAAACTTTTGCTTTCATTTTCTTCCTTCTAATTACTCTGCCCAGGTTATAAACCTAGCAACTTACCTAGCATGGATATCATTAACTGCAGGTACTGTAGAACACTTTTCAGAAAAGGGCAGTTTAGAGGATTTAGGACACTGTCATACATGCTGGGCCATTGGAGATCTAAGGGCTCAACTACAGGCAGCATGGGCAGAGATTGTGCACCTCAAATTGCATATTCAGGAGGAAATATATTATAAGTACAGCCGCCATTTCCCCAACACCCAACAAAGCACCTCGACCGCAGAGGATAGTTGGTCTGGGAGGTTGGCAGATGGTTGAGGGGGCAAATCAGGTGCCCATCACTCTCCAATATATCACCTCCCAAACCATATAAAAACTACAAACAGGTATCTGCCTCTATCTCGAAATCAAACAAAGGGGCAGAGGACACTGCAAACAGGACACTGCAACACAGGAACTAGCACAACAAAATTGGCCCAAAACAGGAACCAAAATGAAAGAAGCAAAAATCAAAAACTTCTGATCATAGGAGACTCCATGATACGGGAGTTGATCGTATCTCCAGCCAGAGTAATGGTCAGATATCTCCCAGGTACATCAGCGTGGAGAGACACTGACAGTGCTAAAATTGTTCAGGAAGCAGGAGAAAACATTGATGTCCTGGTACACATTGGGACTAATGATCTGCCAGCCGTTCAGTTGTGGAGACCAAGGAACACCTGACCAGGCTGAGTGACAAACTATCATCCATTTCATCCAGCATCTCCTTCTCTGAGATCCTGCCAGTCTGGGAGAGAGGGACAGATGGATGGAAGGTCAGAAAGGGAGATAGGGGAGCTAAACATGTGGCTCATGTGCCAGGAAAAAGGACACAAATTTGTAGGGAACTGACAACAGTTTTGGGAGCTAAGTTCTTTAAATTTGATGGACTACATCTGACTAAGGAGGAGTCAGTGCATTGGGGCAGAAGTTTGATGTCTTTGCAGAATATTTAAACTAGCAAAGGGAGAGGGTGTAGCACCCAAAACATTGAATGGAAGAACACCCTCCCCTCAGCTAGTGGTCAAACAGGAGTGTAGCATGTTTATAGTTCATTTGCATCACCAGGTAAAGAAAAGGTCCGTCTCCCCATACAATGAACAGGGGAAGCGCGGACCTCGCCCAACAACAAACACACTGAAATATGACCAATGGAAAATCATGTACAAATTGCTCACAGTCTGGGAAACAAGATCTCATACCTGCAGGCAATAATGACAGAGGCTAAACTGGACATAGTAGCCATTAGTGAGACATGGTTTACCAGTAACCACACTGGAGACTTCAGTACCTGGCTATGTACTGTTCAGAAGAGACCAAGGTGCAAAAGGGGGTGAAGTGGCCCTTTATATCAATGAAAATATCAAAGCTACAGAAATTCAGAATACACATAAGGAGCCAGAAGAACTGTGGGTCACCCTAGAAACAGAAATGGGACAGCCATTGGACTGGGGTTGTGTACAGGCATCCAGACCAGGGGAGGACATAGACACATTACTGTTAAAAGAAATACAAAACATGACAGTTAAAAGGGAGGGTCTGATAATGGGAGACTTCAACATCCCAGATAAAGATTGGTCAATACCAGCAGGAACATCTGCCAGACCTAGACACATGGTGGATTCCCTGCAGGGAGGGCCTCAAACAACTGGTACAACAACCCACAAGAGACAGGGCTATCCTAGATCTAGTACTGACTAACAGGGAAAAGATCACAGATCTCCAGGTAGAAGGTCACCTGGGTGCCAGTGACCATCATGGTATGGTTCAATTTGACCACTAGAACAAAATCATCCCATTCCAAAGCAAAATATGGGACTTCAGAGGAGCTGACCAACTATAAGATGGCCAACAGAGTTAAGCTAGCCCTGGCAAAAAGAAATACAGGTGAGGGGTACAGGCAAAGTGGGCAAGCATTAAAGATGCAGTACTTGAAGCAACATCCCATTGTGTTAGTGAGACAAGGAAGTGCAAAGAAGAAGAAACCACTTTGGTTCTCAAACACAGTAGCAGAAAAGATCAGAGCCAAAGGCTGGCCTTCAGGAAATATAAGGGAGCAGCAGGATGAAGATAGGGAGGCATGCCAAACTTCCCTAAAGGAAGCAGGGAAGGCAGTAAGGCAGGCAAAGGCCCAAACCCGGAAACACTAACACAAACAGTAAAAAAGTGACAAGACTTTCTATAGATACATTAGTGAAAGGAGAAAGATCAGAGGTATTGCTAAGATCAAAAGGGATAAGGGGGCATGTGAGGAGGAGAACCATGCAAAAGCATCTATCCTAAATAAATACTTCTGCTCAGTATTTACTGAAGAGAAGGTAGGGCAGGACCCACAGCTCTGCACCATGGACACAGGGGAGAGGGAGGTGTGCACTAGTCCCTTCACAAAGAAAGGTCCTACAAAGCTTGATAAGCTCCAGGGTGGACAAGGCAATGGGACTTGATGGCATACATCCCAGGGTACTAAAGAAGCTAAGGGTGGAACTAGCAGAGCCATTATCAGAACTGTTTAGTGAGTCTCTGAGCACAGGAGTGGTCCCAGAAGACTGGAGAAGGGCTCATGTGATCCCGGTTCACAAGAGTGGTAGCAGGGAGGAGCAGGGAACTACAGACCAGTCAGTCTTACCTCAGTAGTGGGCAAGATTATGGAGACACTCCTTAAGGAAAGGATAGTGCACCACCTGGAATCCATAGGCACACAGGATCAAAGACAGCGTGGGTTTACAAAGGAAGGTCCTGTCAAACTAATCTGAGATTTCTTTTACTGGGTAACCAGAGTGGTGGACCAAGGGGAGCAGTTGATGTTGCCTACCTTGACTTCAGCAAAGCTTTCAATACTGTTCCACATAGAAGATTGATTAATAAGCTGGGTAGGCTCGGGGTGGGTCAGACATTGGTCAACTGGGTGGCAAACTGGTTGACGGGCAGAAAACAGAGAGTGGTGGTAAATGGTATACAGTCAGAAGAGCTGCAAGTCACAAGTGGGGTGCCTCAGGGATCAGTCTTGGGGCCAGTCCTCTTCAATATCTTCAGTGACATTGCAGATGGACTGGAGGGTAAGGTTTGTCTGTTTGCAGATGACACCATGATCTGCAACAGAGTAGATGATCCAGATGGGGTGGTCAAAATGAGAAGAGATCTGGGTAAACTAGCAAAATGGTCAGAAGAGTGGCAACTGGGGTTTAATGCAAAGAAGTACAAGATCATGCACATAGGGAAGAGAACCCAAGCCACCTATAGGCTGAGAGGAGTTGCTAGCAGTCACAAGGGAAAAAAGAGACTTGGGCATCATCATCATCACTGATGACCTGAAATCATCCAAGCAGACCACTAAAGCAGTAGGTAAGGCTACAGGGATGTTGGAGTGTATTAGTAGGGAATCCAAGTTGGAAGAAGGAGGTAATAATCCTCTTTACAAGACACTGGTTAGGCCCCATCTGGAGTACTGCATGCAGTGCCAGGGCCACACCTTCACAAGGACATTAACCAAATTGAGGCAGTCCAGAGAAGGGCAACCAAAATGGCGAGGGACTGCATCAGAAAACATATGAGGACAGATTAACTGAACTCAATATGTATACCCTAGAACAAAGGAGGAGAGAGGTGATATGATTGAAACATTCAAACACCTTATAAGAAAAATAGCAAGACAAGAGGACACAGCATGAGATTAGAGGAGGCAGATTAAGGGTAATGTGAGAAGTTTTTTCACAGAAAGGGTGGTGGATGCATGGAATGGCCTTCCTCTGGAAGTGGTGGATATGAATACAGTGCAGGGTTTCAAACAGGCATGGGATAGCCATAAGGGAACATCACGGATGAGTATGAATAGATAGGCCATTGCGGACAAGGCCTAAGGCACATTCATAAGGTAGAAAAAGAAATGGGCAGACTGGATGGGCCTTGCGGTCCTTATCTGCCATCAACTTCTATGTTTCTATGTGGCATTTTTATGTAAGAAATTTAAAGTGTCAAGAAAATTAAAAAAATATTGTAGAAATGACTGCAAAGCTGTTTTTTTTCCATAAAATAGTCCCTCCACTGGTATGTCAGTCAAGGGCACTGGAATCATTTATAGTTGCTGCTGTGGTGAGATGTTCTCCCCACCCCCAACTGTTACAGTTGGTTTGCTTGAAAAAGTGTTGGTCCGTTACCACCCTTCCCACTCTAGTTGTATGGGATGGCAAGTCTCAAATGGATTACACCAGGCTGGAGAAGGCAGCAGCACAGAAGAGGTCTCCTTTTATAAACAATGAAGCTGCTTTCCTTGAATCATTTCTAGCTGTTTGTCAGTGGGAAAGAGAGAAGCCAAACATAGCAGTAGCACAGAGGAACAGGTGACTGTGTTCTAGTGACTTTGTAGATGAAAATAGATGGCTGTGCAAATTTTATTTTACATTTGTATGTGCTTGTTTTGTTTTGGGGCAGTCATGGTCATATTTCATTGCTAGGTTAATGTGACTGCCAGAGCGTTCAGTTATAAGTCGCCTCTGCCTTTAAAAACCATGCTGCCAGCTTCCTTTATGTGAAGCCGATTGAACTGGCTTTTTTCCTTTCTTCATTTTTTTAATGTATAGGTGTTGTTTAAGAGACTAAGAAGGGATTGGGGTTTGGCCAGGTGCCATCTCATCCACATTTCTCTCCAGCTGCTGCTTCCTTAGCTGTTGCTAGGTGTGTTTGGGTGTACGTCACCATGATACCTTTGGGTGATGGGACACCCTTTCCTGGCAACTGCTGGGTCTAGTTATTTAGAGGACTGTATTGAAAATACCTGCCCATTAAGCTCAGTGTCCCAGCCAACCAGAATGCTAAGATTCTATTAGCCATTTTCTAATAATTTTATAATTCATGACTTAGGTCATTAAAGATAGCCACCTCAAAGTTACTTTTGTCTTTTCAAATGGTATTTATAATTTATATGTATAAGGAGGATGCTAGCACACATTTCTGATGGTAAACAATACAGCACTACTCCAAAATGTTTAATGTATTCATAGTGGGCATGAGCAGAATGCAGGGACTTCTGAAAATTTGAAACCCGACAGAGGAAATTCAATGAAAAGAAAAATAGGTATTTTGATGTTTGACAGAAATAAATTATTATTACACAATTATATGACTGTTTTCTGTTAACAAATACTGCTGCTTCAAAACTGTAGTATTTACAACAATTATGTTTATCTTTAATGTTGGCTAAGGTTTTATTTTCTTGTTATTGGTGCTCTAAATAATTCAGCTAATGCAGCTACTATTTCACAGTGTCTTTTAAAAAACAATTGCCATCCCAACTGACCTCAAAATTGCTGTGCTTGTAAAATCACAGGCTGTTGTCACGGGAGCACTATGATGTTATAAGCAAATGCACTATGAGGTCAGTTGGGGACAGTCAAAGGCTTTATATAGACATTGAAGATAGGCCATCAAGTTATAACCTGAAAATGGAAACAGAAAATTAAAAATGATGTATTCTCTAGTAAAATGAAATTGCTGAAACATTATGTTTATATTAGGACATGGTAAAGTGCAGAGTTGCTCATTAAGGTTTAAAACAACAATTTCCTTATCGACCTATACATCAAATTTGGAAGTCTCTAATTATTGATGACCCTCCAAGTGAATCTGGGACAGAGAGAAGTTGTGTATATACATGTTGCATCTTAGGTTTGAGCTATAACTTGGATAGGAATTGATGCAATAGTAAGTGCCTGATTTTCAAATGTAATTACGTCTAGCAATTGAGACAAATACTCATTTTACTGCTGAGCCATATCTGAACAAGAGTGAAATGCCAAATCGAACATTTAGTTGTTAGATAGCTTCAGGAAGTGGCTACATGCTATAGGAATGCAAATGTTCTCTACATTCAGAATACAAACTCCTTATTTGTTAAAACAAATCATTTGGGTTTGTCATTCTTATTAAACTGGAATTAGGGTTGAATATAACAAACAGGAGTTGTCTGAGCAACAGTTTAACAGCTCCCAGTAACAATCATACTATAAGACTATGCCCACTGTGGAAAAAATATTAAATTTACTATTCTATAAGTATAAAAGTAAACTGCTTCAAAACTATATTTTGTTAATGTAAACTATGTGTGAATATATCTAATTGTATCATAAACATATTCCAGATATCTGTACGTTTAGCAGGATATATTTTAGATACTTCAGAACTCTATGAAATGTATCTTATACTTGGCACAGATATGTTAAATATATATTTTGTGTTATGCTATGAACAAATTTGTTTCTAATTTTGTTTTAATTTTTAATGTTTTATGGACTCTAATAAAATATTCTTATATCTGTATGAAAATTAAATTTTACTCAAGTGTATATTAACATATATATTCAATATATTGCACATATATATATATATATATATATTCATTCTATGATACATTTTATATATAGTTAAACTAGGTTTGGCCTGATGCACATCTGGAAAATATTTGGAATATATTTATTTATTTATATTGTATACTGATAATAAATGTTAAATATGTTTATGTTTTACATTGCAAATTAATATATTTTATAATTAAATAAGATTGGTGTATATTTACATATACATTTAAAATATGTATTGACTACATTCAAATATATATTAAATGCATTATTGCTACATATCTTCTTAAAGCAAACTGTATCTGTTTACGTGCAAGATACAGTATGTGTAGAATATATGTAAAATATATTTTCTATACATGTTAAATATATTTTTAAATGCTTACTTTAGTGCTATATACACATTGCATTACTAATTTGTATATTTCAAAAGTACAGTTTCTTAACAAAATCATGGTAATTTCTATTTTTAAATAATTTTGAATTAACAATATCAGCATACAGGCCGACCCACTGATGCAGCAACAGCACTACCGCTGTAACGCTGATGACCCAGGTTCGGGAATGAGCCTGGGAAGTCGGAGGGCCAGCCAGAGGAGAAGGCTGAGTGTCCCAGAACTGCTTGTCTTCTCTGGAGAGGGAGGGGCATTTCGGCATGTCTGGCCCCAGGCGGAGGCCCGGTACAGCTTAGTGCTCAGTCACATGCGTGGAAGATGACGGATTAACGACGGGTTCACCTTGGATGGCTGGGGCACATGTCACATCAACAGAACATGGAAAATGCTCCAGGCTCCAAGAAGAAGCTCTGGAGCAGACTTCTGATTGCTTGTACCTACCTGGCCGGTCGGATCCGATGAAATCAGAAGTGTTCGGTGCAGGAGCCCACCTTATCCCTGCCTGGGGTAGAACTTTGGCTCCATGGGGAGCTGGGAGGCCAAAGGTAGGTGGCAGAAGCAGAGGCAGACTCCACTAGGGCTCCTGATGATGTGGGGGCTGGAGAGACAGGGGAGGATAAAACACAATAAAAATATATACATATTAGCTTACAGACCAGAAGGACAGTAAAACAGTTTAAATCAAGTACATGTAGGAACTCACCCCAGCCTAAAAGGGAACCAAACATGGGAGGTATAAATATCAACCAGGAAGGGAAAGAAGGAGAAAGAGCTGTAGATCTGCAGGGGTTTGTGGTAATAGGCAGGAGAAATGGGCAGACTGGATGGGCCAAACGAGTCCTTATCTGCTGTCAAACTTTATGTTTCTACCAATCTGAGCCTTTATTAAGCATGAGATCAATAGGTAAGTGCAATGTGTAAGTATACCTTTAAAACAAAAAAGAGAGGGATGATCTGCAGTGCAGAACATGGTGGACACTTTTAGTATAGCACTCATTAACCAACTTTTTTTTTACAAATTCATACACAGTTTTCAGGATTGTGATCTACTACTAAAGATCAGTTAAGATCGCAGATGCCCCTCATCACCCTCCTAATTGAACTGGCATCCCTCAGGGCTCCGTGCTTGGTCCCTTCTATTCTTCCCACCACCACAACCATGAACCAAACAATGCCTACCCCTCTTTCCACCTCAGGGTTATACCTAGAAGGGATGCAAGGCAATACCTTGCAAATGCCCGTGGGGGTTCAAACTACTACAAAGGCTCCTTTGACATGAAAATCCTTAACTTGGTACTAGACTTGGTACTTTCACCACTGACTTGATCTCCTTAACCCCTCCCTATGTCTGCAGCAATTTCCTACAGACTGGAAGTTGGCCACTATCACACCAATTCTGAAGAATGGAACCCCACCTCACCCAATAATTACCAGCCAATCTCCATTCTGTCACCACTCTCAAAAGCCCTGGAAACAAATTGTTGCCACTCAACTCTCCAAATACCTAATAGCTCACAACATACTATGTAGAGAACAACATGGATTTAGAACAGGGCATAGCTCTATAACTGCCCTCACAGAGTTCTCCAACTCGCTTCACAAAGCCCTGGTTAAGAAACACTTAGCAGGAGCAGTATTTATTGACCTCTCAAAAGCTTTGATACTGTCTCACAAACCCTGCTCCAAAACAGTCACGGGCTATCTTCCCAATCCATCACGTGGTTTGCAAGTTACCTCTCAGATAGGTCTCAATGTGTTAAGATAAACAACACTCACTCGACTACCCTGCCTGTCTGCTCTGGTGTCCCACAGGTTCCATCCTCAGTCCCTTATTATTCAGCATCTTCCTGAATACCCTGCCTAAAGCCTGCCCAAGTAAACTTCTGCTCTATGCTGATGGTGCTGTTCTGTTTAATGCCCATCCAGATCCCACGACCTACAGTCCTCACTACAAATTGCATTCACCCACATTGAAAACTGGTTCATGGACCACAGATTGGTGGTCAATATAAAAAGACTAAGTCAATGCTCTTTGCCCACCGACAAAGCAGAACCACAGATGCCTAGCTAAAATCTTCTCCAAAGCCCACCTCCCTTGGAGCAGGTACATACCTACAAATATCTGGGCCTTACATTTGACCCCAGCCTCTCATTCCACCCACACATCGATAACCTCACCTCAGCCATAAATATTCACATAAGACTACTGTATCGGCATAGAGAATGCTTGCCAGCTAAGGCCCTCAACCTTGCAGTCACCTCCTCTGTTCTCTGTCTAGTAGATTACGTGTCTAACCATATATCGGCCGCCAACCACACAGCTCTAGAATAAAATCCAGTTAGCCATCAACAAAGCATGCAGACTCCTTGCGGGGTTGACAGGCGTACCCATAGCTGTACCCTGTCCATAACAAATATCCTCACTCTTGACGAAAGAGTCTTATTAAACAGCCCTCCTCACTAAAAAATTAATTAAGGTCTCACACCCTCTGGAGTATCTGCCACCTCTGCTCAGCTCATACCACAGCTAACACTGCTCAGCTAATAAACTGATATGGACTGTCCACAGAGTCACAACCTCACTAGCTCAAAGGTTCTTTCATTACAGAGCACCGTTATGGTACAATGAGCTCCCTCAGCTGTTTCCTCTATCACCAGATTGGGTCCTTTCAAAATAGCCCTCAGAGAACACATACTTTCCACCGCCACTGCCTATGCACTGGCCAAAATGAGCTGCGACTCAGTACCACTAACACCTGGCTACGAGCTCTGGCCAGGATGGCCAAGGTCCTGTCTTAGTCTGCGGGTCCTGTCTTAGTATCAGAGCTGTTCTGCAAGGTGCCTACAAGTGATATTGTCTCTTATATTTCTCCCTAGATGGACCTGCTCCAGCTACTATCGTTCATATCCTGTATTTTTTCCTTACCACTTTGAATTATTGTATTATACATGCTATTAGTATGTTGTGTATATGTTGATGTTTTGTGCTTTGGTGAGGAGCCTTTGCAAATGAGTCTTTGACTCAAAGGCTGTAAATCTGATTTACTCAATAAATAAAATAAAAAATAATGTCCTGCCATCTGTCTGCTCCCCCTCCTCTGCCATACACATATGCGCTGATGATACTGCCCTGTATGCATCTGACTCATGCCCAGCTGACATTACATCCAGATTGCAACATGACTTCAACAAGGTCCAACTCTGGTTTACAAACCATCAATTATTCCTCAACACCAAGGAGACAGTCTCCATAACCTTTGGCACAAGGCAGAGACTCTCTAGGCTTCCTCCGCCCACTTTCTGCACTTTTGACAGGACTTTACTTGAAGACACCTCATCCTTCAGATACCTTGGGGTTTGGTTAGACCAACACTTCAACTTCTCTGGGCACATTGACGCCCATCCAGAAAACATTGCACCCTAGCTTGGTGCCTGGTCAGGAACTGCAGTTGCATCCCTCCTGTGGCTAGGCATGAGCTTGTCCGAAGATGATCCTCCCATTTCTGACTAGTGCGGACGTAGTCTAGGGTGCTGATCCTAAGTCCTCCCTGACCAGATTGGACACTGTCTTCAACTCCTACTGCCACTTTGCCCTTGATGTCCCTCTCCACCACTACTGTGACCTCTATCAAGCCTTTCCCCTCCCTCCCTTACAAATAGATGCCTGTCACACTGTGCTAAATTCACTGCTAAACACTGGCTGGGTGAACTCCTTCCTACCTCTCCTCCTCATTTATAACACCCTCCTTCTTCCCACTCCTCAGATCTACTGACAGTCGCCACACTAACTGTTCCCCACTGCTCCACCCTCCCGCCTGTCTGGTACTCTCTCCACTTCCCCAAAATATGGAACTCTCTACCTCCCCAAATCCAACCTCCTCCTCCTTCTATTCTATCAACGTCGCTCCAACTATCTTGCATGTAACTGTTCCTGTTATGACCCACCTTAATTTCCTTCATCTTGCTCCTTACAGTTCGTCTCCCCTTCGACATTTACCCAATGTCTCTATCGACTCTACTGCCTCTACTGACCCTAGCCCTCCCTAGGTGCTAGTTCTCATACCTTTCTCCTTCCCCTACTCTCCCCCTTTTCCCTAGTCTTCCCCTCCTTTGCAGGGTTCTCAGCATCTTGAAGGGTCCTATAGTGCCTAGGCTTGCCACCTTTTATTTCCCCATCTACCTATCCTTGGCCTTCCAGGTCCCTTTGCAGAGTCCCCAGCATCCTGGAGGTTTCCTTGGATCAGGCCTCATCCACCCCAGTTGTTATTTCTCATTCCTCCCTCTCACTATCCCTCTATAACTACAAAGCCTAACTGCAGGAGGGTTTACAATCACCTGAACTTCCATGTCCCCTTGCAGGGTTCATCACATCCTAGAAGGGTTCTCTTTTAGGTCAGGCCTTATTTCCCTCCTAGGTATTAATCACACTTACTCCCTCTCTGTCCCTCTCTAATCCCTACTCTAGTCCTCTGTCCCTTTGCAGGGTTCCCGCATCCTGAAGGGGTCTCTCTGGGACACAACTCTGCACTATCTGTCATCTCATCCTCTCTCTCCTTCATCCCTTATTTCACAATAGCACTTGTTCACTTATTACCATTGCACTTATTAATTGTTCTCACAAATTACATATAGTATGCAACACTGTTTGTAACAACTGCCTTAATTAATTGTATGATATGTTGATCTTTGTAACTTGATTGTAAAATGTCTCATCCCTATTGTACCCTTTCCCCAGGTTGCATTGGGAGATGAGCAACCTGTTGCTCAGTGTGCCTTCCTGGTGAAACATTTCAATAAATAAAGGGGGGAATGTATATAAGAAAAGGGTGGTAGGTAAAGGTTAGCTAATTCTATGAATAGAAGCAGCACTCTGTATAGCGTAGGTGTAAGGGGCATAACAAACAACAAAAGGGAAAATCTAGTAACATCCTATCAGGGTAAAGATACATATGGGCTATTTTCAAATAACACAGGAAGTGTAGGAACTGAGACTGCAGAGGTGGTAAGTACAGTGACTCTCTGGCAGCAGTTTTCATGACTGTGGTGCTGCCCATCTTCATTCACTCTCTATGGGTTGAAGGAGAGACTGCTAGGGCTCAGGCCAAGTTGGCTAGGATCGAGGCAACCTCTTCCCACCTAGGGGCCACCAAGTCTGGCACCATTACCTCAGAAGTGCCAAGAGATGGAGCAGCTGGACTATGGTGAACTCTGGAAGGATGGGGGTGGTGGATAAGAGGCACATTCCTCAGCCAGTGCCACTATGTAATTCCTGCACCATACTAGATGCCAGCAGGACTACCAGAAGGAAGCACACAGGAGGTGGACTGAAGAGAAAGTGGGGTCCTCCATAGTGAAGACCCCAGAGAGCCAGTGAAGACCCCAGCAGAGGAAGAAGCAACTTCTGGTGGGGACTTGATTATTATTAGGACAAGATCTAGGAATAAGAAGAAGGAGATGTAGGATGAGTGTCTACATGGAGCCATGGTCTGGAGGATGGGAAGCAGATCATGAGATTTCTAGGGCAGGAGGAAGGAGGTAGAGCTGGATGTCAGTGTCCACCTGAGGACTAATGACCTGGCTAGGGATATAGTTGGAATATTGCAGGAGTTCAGCAAGCTGGGAGAGGTCTTAGGCAGGTTGTACATTCAGTGGGTTTCCAGAGATGCCACCTGTCTATCACAGGGGAGAGAGGATCTATACCAGGACCTTCAACTCATGGTTAAAGGAATGGAGTGGACAAGAGGGTTTCAGCCACTTTGGGGACTGAGGTCCAACCTGGAGGAATAAGCACCTTTACAGGGTGGTGGTCTGCATCTATCAGGAGGAAACCACAGTCCTCAGTGGCCAGTTTAAATAATACTTTGATGAACATTTAAACTAGTCAAAGCGGGTGGTGGAAGAAAGCAGGAGGCTGAACCACGCCTCATAGGCTAAAGTAGTATGTATGGAGAATCTGAGAGGAGAGAAATATCTCAGGGTGCAAATTAATAAAGGAAATAGGGTGGTACAGATGAAGGTGAATAGAAATGGAGGATTAAAATGGGGGAGGAGGAAGGGCAAAAATGGAAAAAGAGGGGTAACAATCAGAGCTATAACAAAATCTTTAAGACCATATGTACAAATGCTAGAAGTCTAGGAAATAAGATTCCAGGCCTACAGGGCCATTATGGCAGAGGCCATCCTGGATATTGTGGCCATTACTGAGTCATGGTACACTATTGCCCTGTCCACTGATCTCTTTTGGAAAATGTTTTTAAAAACGTTTTTGTTCCATTTTAAGCATGGTTGTCAGTGCATCCACACCGCGATACTATTACCAGGTGCTTGCCCATCTCAGCTCCCAGGCACGCTGCGGCAATACTGGGTACTGCAATGCATGCTGGGATACTGTGGAATGGGCATGGTGACAGATTGGAGAACAAATAGCATCGCTGAAACCGGAGCCCTGCACAAGGTCTGGGATGTAAGTAACACTATCCCTTTTCTTCTGAGAATCAGCAAAAACATCACATAGGTCAGAGGAGGTTGCCTTAAACCATGTTAAAGCATGGTTTGCACCCACACTACATTAACACAGTCTAAGACAACTGTTTTGGTCTGAAACCGTGCTTAAACCTACTCCCATCAGATTTTGAGCACGGTTTTGAAACACAGTTTCGTAGCACGGTTTACTGTGCTACAGCGCGGACGCTAACAGGTTCGCTGGTCTTGTAATGTTATGAGCTGCGTAACGTTACAAGACCGTGAGTGTGGACAGGCCTAAAACCCTGACTGGGACAAGGCCATACCAGGCTATACTTTGTTCAGAAAGGACAGAGTGAAAAAAAAAGAGGGGCTGTCTTTATGTAAGGAAAGTAAAAAGCAACGGAGATACACAGAATACTTTGGGGGCGGGCAGAGGTGTATTAGGTCACCCTGGAGAAGGGGAACAGAGGAGAGCCACTATTCACTTTAGTGTGATCTATAGGCCTCCAGTATAGTGGGAAGACTTAGATAAGGTACTGGTGGAAGCCATTGGAAAGATAGCAGAAAGAGGAGATGCTGCTGGTGGGAACTTAAATCTTCCAGATGTAGATTGGAGTCAAAGCTGGTTTTAGGCAGCAGTGAACACTGCAGTTACTGGGGCCTTGCTCATGGGGCCCACAACCAAAGCAGTTTAGTTTTAAATGTTTTTATATTCCTAAAATGGCAAATAAAGTCTGTAAGCTCTTTCAGATGTGGCAGATGGGCAGCAATGAATGCAATGGGAAAATCACGCCCAAGACATAACATTGCTGCCAACCCTAAAAATATAATATACCAATGGTTGTAATGAAACTAAAATAAAATGTTGCATAAGGACTGCAGTCAAGTATTTGAGGTGAAGGTGTGTCAAGTAGGGGGCTCCATGACTTCTCTAATCCTGTTGGAGCCCCCAAATTCCTAAAATCAACCCTGAGTGAAGCCTCCCAGCTGCAGCTTCAGTTGAAGCAGAGAAATCCTGGACTGTCTGCAGGAGCATTCCTCAGGCAACTAGTAAATAAACCCATTTGTGATGGGGCAATACTGGACCTGGTACTCACTAACAGGGACAGTGTTCCAAACGCAGGTGGGAGGTGACCTGGGGACCACTGATCACTGTACAGTGTGGTTCAATATAAGGGGTGGTTGTGGAACTGAATCACACAAGGACAAGGGTCCTGAACTCAGGAGGGCAGATTTTATAAGGATGGTGAATGCCTCAGGGATGACCTGGTTGGGGGATGACCTGGAAGGAGTAGAGGAACAGTGAGCGAAGCAAAAGGGGCATAGTGAAGGCAACAAACCTCTGTGTCAAGTAAATCAGTAAATGTAAGAGGAAAAAGACCACTATGGTTCTTGAAAGACATGGCTGAAAAGGAAAAGGCTTAAAGGTAGCATTCAGAAGATATAAGGAGATGGAGAGGGAGGAGGATGGGATGTACCAGGAGAAACAAAGAGAAGCAGGAAAGTAGTAATAAGCACAAGGTGCAAACTGAAGAGAAATAGCCCAAGCAGAAATGAAAGGGACAAGAATGTTTTTAGTTATATAAGTGACAAGAAGAAGACCAGGGAGGGATAGTAAGGGTAAAAAGAGATGGGGGACTATGCAGAGGGGACCAAATAAAGGCAGACATCCTGAATAAATCCTTTGTTCAGTGTTCAGAGAAGGAGAGATGGGTAGGTGCCACAATAAAGTAATAGGAGCTCTGGAGGCAGGAGGAGGTAGACACTAGTTCTTTTTAGATGAGAGTCCCAAAGGGACTAGTTAATCTGAAATGGACAAAACAATGGGACCAGATGAGGTACATCCTATGGTACTGGGGAGCTCAGGGAGGTACTGGCTGCACATATGACAATCCTATTTAACAGATCACTGGAAAAGGTAGTTCCATAAGACTGGATGAGGGCAGATGTAGTCACACTTCATAAAATTCCAACTTCATAAAAATGGCAACAGGAGGAGCTGACAGTTTCAGGCCAGTCAGGCTGACATTGTTGGTGGGAAAGTTAATGGAGTCACTGCTAAAGGAGAAGATAGTGGAATATATTGAATCAGTGGGTTACAAGACCTGAGACTGCTTGGATTCAAGGTGAAAGTCATGTCAAATGAATCTGATAGATTCCTTTGATTGCGTGACCAAGGAATTAGATCAGGATGGAGTGGTGGATGTGGTCTAACTAGAGTTCAGCAAGGCTTTCAGCAATGTTCCAAATAGCAGACTATTAAGCAAGCTGGGTACCTGAGAAGTGGGTCCAAAGGTGGCAAACTAGGTAAGAAATTGGTTGGGGACAGGGGACAAAGGGTGGTGGTGAATGGAGTCCATGCCGAAGAGGGAGGGTGACCAGTAGGGTGCCTCAGGGATCAGTGCTGGGACCCCTCTTTAATATCTTTATAAGTGACATTGCAGATGAGCTGGAGGGAATGTCTGCCTCTTTGTGGATAACATCAAAATCTTCAGTAGGGTAGACACTTCAGGGGTGCGGAAAAGTATGAGCAGAAACCTGAGAAAACTGGAGGAGTGCTCAAGGGCATGACAGGTGAGTTTTAATCTATAAAAGTAGAAAATAATGCATGCTAGGCCAGAAACCCTGGGGAAAAGTATGAAATGGGAGGAGAGTTACTGATGATCACCAAGCATGAGAAAGACTTGGGGTAATCATATCGAATGATCTAAAGGTGGCCAGGCAGTGTGACAAAGCAGTTGGGAGGGCTAGTGGGATGCAGCGTGTGCATAGGAGTGGTATCACCAGCAGAAGAAGAAAGGTAGTATTGCCACTGTATAGATCATTGGTAAGACCTCACCTAGACTATTGTGTCACAGTCCTGGAGGCCACGTCTCTGGAAGGAAATAGATGTAGTAGAGGCAGTCAGAGGAGGGCAACTAAAATGGTGGGTCTGCATCAAAAGCTCTATGAGCAGACACTAAAGGAACTCAATATGTACACCCTGGAACAGACTAGGGTGAGGGGGCTATGATAGATACCTTTAAATACCTCATGGGTGAAAAAAGGTAAAGGAGGAAATATTTTTAAAGAAAGATGGTGCTCAAGAACAAGGGACATGCTATGAAGCAGGAGAGGTAGATTCAGGAGATGTGAGGAAGTACTTCATCACAGAAAGAGTGGTGGATTCCTGGAACAATCTATCAGGTGAGGTGAGTGGGCAAAAACAGTGGTAGGATTCAAGAATGCATTGGACAAGCATAAGGGAATCTTAGTGGTTAGAAATAGTGGGAGGGAGAAAGAGAGCGGAGATCATGCAGGGTCTGCAGTGATATTGTTGGTAGAAAAATGGTAAGACTGGGTGGGCCTAGCTCTCTAACTGCTGACAAATTCTATGTTGCTATGTCAACAATGTAAGTTGTTTACATGAGAATAATGGATAGGGATAAAGGTTGATATGAGAATTTAATACACTCCCGAGGTCGTGGGATGCTACATAAACCCGAGGCGAGGCCAGAAAGTTTATCACTTTGATCCACAATGAGATATTGCATTAAATTCTCAAATAATACCTCCCATCTTTTATTTTTTAATAACAACAGGCCAGCAATTTTTCTCCAGCAGTTTGTGAGACTGTTTGGCCCTGCCACAGAAATGTTGGCCAATGAGGCACAGCATGGTTGTGACTGGCATGGCCATTGAATGTCTGTAACAGCCAGCGGTTGTTATGAAAAATATCAACCTGGTCAGTACATTGGGGAGAAATTGCTGACCAGTTATTATATATGGATAAAGTATGGGGTAGTGTGTGTAGCGAGACATTTACACACCCACAAGGTGTTAGATGCTACATAAACCCAGAGGTGAAGATCAAGAGATTTATTAAAGCATTTAACACTGAGGGTGTTATGTAAACTTAGAGTTTAACACACCACCCCATATTACTACAATATAATTACTGGGTTCCCTTTTGGCTACACCAATTATATAAAATAATAAGAGGTTCTGGTGTGGTCGTGCTCTGGTTTTGTTTTGGCGGTTTCCAAATGTGATGTCAACTTTTAAAATGCTTAAAATGCTTTTCTTGTGCCTGTAAATCTCAAAAATGAGCAAAGTTTTCAGAAAATAACTTGCCTTGATGTTGCAGTGGTGGTTATCTTTTGGCGAGAAGGCAAGCGGAAGCGGTAGGGAAAGCGACGAAAACTGCAGAGGGCATGTACAGAGTAAGGGAAACCACACATGTGTTTGCTGCAATAAATACTCCTTATTGCTGCAAATAATGTCAGTAGTCCTATGGGAAAAAGGAAACCAGTAATTATAAGAACATAAGTTACATCACCCAGTTCTAAATGGAACTGACCACCAGCGTACATGTGGAACACTTTCTGAATGTATGAAAACCCTGGTTAAGATGCAACAACCAAATGTGAACCAGTATTTAAAACACACTGCTTCTGCAGAAAAACTGTCTTACAGATTCAAGCAGTTCTATAAAACTTTATCCAATATTAACTGCTCACACATGCTCATTCACAATCTATAAATGTGATTCTAAATGAGGTGCTGCTCTATATGGCATACATTAACAAAAACAAGTCAGAGCATCCTGTTTCCCCCAAAAAAGGTAAATGTAACAATAAACATATTTTTCAGGCTGGATTTCTAACTTACTAATTTGATTTCAAAGGGTGGGGTCTCTTGGTATTCACCTCAGGGCCCTGCTGTAAGTCACCTAGCTACCAACATTGAGGTAGACCACCCATCAGCTGAGTCCCTACTCTAAACTCGTCTGTCTCAAATGGCTTACCTTTATAGGGTGCATCAGCCTAAAATGGGCAATTAGGTGTGGTCCCCAGCCAATGTGCAGGTAACTGGTGGGAAGCTAACTCATTTAGCTGGGTGACTTCATAGTACGGCCTAGAGGTAATCCTAAGAGACCCAACTCTTTTGAAATCAAAATTAGTAAGTTGCAAATCAGGCTGAAAATCTGTTTATTGTGATGTTTATCTTTTTTGGGGGGCCGAGTGTGCTCTGACTGTTGTGTTTGTTGATGTATGACATAAAGTAGCACCCCTCATTTAGAATCCCATTTATAGTTTCCAAGAATGAGCACGGTGAGCAGTTAATATTGGATAAAGTTTGTAATGGAGAAGTATGGCTTTCTCATTTAGGTAGCTCCCCACCAGTTACCTGCACATTGGCTGGGGACCACACCTTAAGTAAGCCAATTTTAGGCTGATGCACCCTATAAAGGTAAGCCATTTGAGGCAGATGCAGTTTAGAGCAGGAACCCAGATGATGGGTGGTCTACCTTAATGTTGGTAGCTGGATGACTTCACAGCAGGGCACTAAGGTGAATACCAAGAGACCCCCACTTCTTTTGAAATCAAATTAGTAAATTGCCAATCTAGGCTGAAAATATGTTTATTGTTACATTTACCTTTATGGGGTGGGGGATCAGGGTGTATACGACTTGTTTTGTTGATGTCTACCTTAAGAACCCCTGGTACCATTGAGAAAACATTGAAAATATAAGATTTAGACATAATAACAGTTTCTATTTCCTATGTTTTCTGCAGTGTGTCCCCGCTTTTCTTTATTATGGAAGAGAGTTGCATAGAAAAGATCAATGTCCCTAGACTTTATCTGCACTCACAGTTCATCTACACGTGACATCATAATTTCCTGCTAATGTGTGGTTCATAGCTCAGTGCTTGTGCTCCATACTGCAGCTGAATAATATAGGTTGTGCTTGGATACAGAAGCCAGATCAGTAAGTAGGACACTGCTTGCAAGGTATTAGTTGTATGAAATGATTAGGTGCTTAGATACTTCAGCATAGACATGAGCAAGTCAATGATTACAGTACATGTGAACTGGATAGTATATGCAAGGTGCTTAGATGCTTGAACTGATGAGTAACTTATGACTTGATGTTTTGGCCTTTCTCTGTATCCACCATAGAAAGGATGCTTAGTCAATTAGGATGAGACCCCCCTCAGTGGGATAAGAGTGCCAGAGAAGGAGGAGGCAGAAGGGGAGGATGGAGGCAGTACGACTTGCTCTTAGCAAGAGATGGGAGCTCGATGTTTAAATAGGATGTGGGGAGGAGCTCTTCCCCAACATAACCACAGGCATGCGCCTTTCAGTTATGTGTGGTTCATAGCTCGTGCTTGTGCTCCATATTGCAGCTGAATAATGTAGGTTGTGCTTGGATACAGAGGCCAAACCAATAAGTAGGACACTGCTTACAAGCTATTAGTTGTATGAAATGAATAGTGCTTAGATACTTCAGCATAGACATGAACAAGACAGTGATTACAGTACATGTGAACTGGATAGTAAATGCAAGGTGCTTAGATGCTTGAACTGATGAGTAACTTGTTATGACTTGATGTTTTGGCCTTTCTCTGTATCCCACCATAGGAAGGATGCTAGGTTGAATAGGATGAGACCCCAAAAGAATAATGATACTGTATGATTATCTCCCCAACTCCGGAGGTGTGGTCAGTCACGTAGCAGAGGAAAAACTCCCTTGGGGAAACTCCCTGAGGACCCATGGCAACTGACCTGCCCATCCTTCTGGGCATACTAAAGGAGACTAATCTAAATTAAACATACTAAGCTGATGGCTAATCCGAAGTCCAATAAATTGTAAATCTGGAATCCAATAAACTGAAAGCTGGAATCAGAGCCCTGATGATGAGAGTCTATTGAGTTCGCAGCACATCCTCTAGTGAATTCTGAGTCCATTAGATAACCATGTCCAGGACAAGAATTGATATGAGCATGTTCAAACCACAGGTGAGCATAATCATTCTGAAATAGTCGAGTTGTACCGGTCAAAGCAATCCAGCAGGTGAGGAATTCTTTCCGAGGACTTGAGCTTGAAGGAATGACTCAATGATCTAGAAAAGGAGGATTTGTAGTCTTGGAATTGATAGCACGCTATGCAAGGATAAGGTCCTTGGTGAAGCAGGAAGCTAGATGCTGGCTATGAGTCTGGGGCAGAGCGATTGGAACCTCCGTCTTGAGCAGGGCAAGCAGATAGAAGTAGATTAGCAATAGAACTCAAGATACAGTAGATGGACAGTTTGAAAAGCCCCAGGCCCAGACGGGTGAAGCAGGTCTTGTAAGCAGGCAAGATATTCTCGATGAACCTCCAGGCCAAGAGAGGCGAAGCAGGTACACGTTAGTAATAGAAGTTCAATAGACTTTGGGTCCCGTATAGGTGCAGGTCATTCAAGTGTGATGTGGTGACACCTCTAGCCCGTGGGCAAGGCAGGAGGTAAAAGCAGTGGTAGAGAGTGCAGCAGTCATCCCAGAGGCCAAGCGAAGGATGGCAGTAGGAATAACGATTAGTGCATAAGCAAGAGTAGACCTGCACGAGGTCAGTAGTAGTAGTAGTAGTAATGGATGAACCTGCATGCAATGCAGAAGTAGTATCGAAGGAGTAAAGATTAGATTGCATATGGTACTGTAGGAAGGTAGCATATCCTGAGCAAATTTCTAGTCTGAGCCAACAATGTCCAGTATAATTATTGATAGAAGGTCATCAGAATCCAGTTGAATGCATAGTCCATCTTGGAGTAGCGGTCCAAGTTCTGATACACAAGTTATGAAAGCATTGAGACCTGGAAGGCGATGCAAAGCGGATGCAAGTTGTGAAACTAAAGAGGAGCAAATGAACCTCTGGTCCTGAGTGAATGAAGCAGTACTTGGGACGTAGGGTTAGAAGTGGACAATAGGTTAGATAGCTCCATATCCCCAATCGATTGGTGAAGTATTGCAAACTGGGTGAGGCAGATATAGAGTAAATATTTAAACCTCCAGGCCCCAATGCTGGGCGATGCAGGTGTAGTGGTTAAAGCAGGTGAGCAGCTGAATGAGCACTAGAGTGCTGAGAACAGTGTGAGCTTTGCTTGGTGCCACCCTGGAAGGAATAAAAGTAGTACTGAGTGCGGCAGGATCCCCAAGGTGAAGCGAGGGAAGGCAGTAGCATAAGCGACAAATCACTGAAGCAATGAGTAACAATGAAGGAAGCAAGCATGCATAGATTGAGTAAGAATAAATGGACCCACACGTAGGTCTATATAGCAGTGTAGCAATAATATTTGAATCGCCATGCCTGGAATTTGCAAAAGCAGGTGCATGGGCAAGGGCAAACTTATGAAAGCAGTATGAAGTCCTGTAGGGGTTGTGTGTCTGATGAGCGAGGATGGCAGGAGAATGCAGTAAACTGAATCAGAAGAGCCAGCAGCTCAACTAGGTTTAGTAATCTTCTGGGCCACTGGAGCAAGTTAATGTCCGAGGCCGAAGCCATGAGATAGGATGGCATAATAGCGCAGCTGAGAGTCCTGGCAAGAAAGCAGTAGTCATAGTAATACAAATGAACTGAAGCAGCAGAAGAAGAAGGATCCTAGGGAATGGTTTCGAATATCCTGAAGGCGTAGGCAGATGGAAGTCTACAATAGCCAAGGAGGTTATTAGTATCAGTGGAAGAAGTATGAGTAAGTGATGTGAGGGCTGCAGCGGCCAGACTCAAATAGGACAAGTGGAAAACAAGACATCCTGGCAATGTCCAATCCTGATGGAAGTGAGAGAGCGAGTTAGTGTTCGTGGAAAGAGGCTTCTAGCAAATGGAGGTTCGATGAACAGGGTGCTGAACACCATGATAGAGGGCAGCTAGTGCATAGCAGGTATCCTGGATAAAGCAAACCAGCTAGGCCTCTGACATGGTTAGATGGGCAGCTGGACCACATGTAGGTCTGCTGAGGAAGTGTAGAGAGCGGCAAGCTGGCCCCATGAAGGCAAGCAACCACAAACCCACGTAGGGGCTGAAGGTCAGCAACGCCCACTAGGCTGGCCCCGCTTGCCAGCAGAAAACACCAGACCCCACATAGGTCAGTGAAGGGAGCGAGAAGCCAGACCCCTACAGGTGTTATGGGGAGGAGAAGTGCTACATGCAAGGTAATGGCATAAATGGCTAAAGTACTGAGCCCAGGAAAGCTGAGGAAGGCCCCACAGCCAGCAGACAGGACAAGTTGATGATGCATGTAGGCATTAGCATAATCCACAAAATGCATGTTTGCATGTGCACTGAGGTATAATGGCTCTGATTTAAAGGGGATATCAGCATCACCTGTCATCCACAACGGCAGTTGAAAGGAGGTCTTCCTAACCAGCTGGCAGATAGGGTATGCTGTGGAGTCCACAACTACAGGACATGGGAACAATATATTTGTTTTGGTGGTGGTATCTTAAGCTGTAGACAAACTTACTGTACCTTAAGAACATGCTGATCACTTTAGTAATTATAGTGCTCACTGAGATGGTAAAATAAGAGAGCACAATCTGGGAGGCAAAAGAAAGTCAGTCTAATACCGCTAAGTCTTTCATAAATTGGAATAAGGCATAAATCAGGGCAAATAACAAATATGAGGGACACCAGTATAAGAGAAATTGACAGTTCAGAAAGCAAGCAGTTGTACGTTCAGGCATACAAACGGCATACAAGAGCTGCAGTTTGTAAGGAAAGCAGTGTGTGATATCGTGCAAGATTGGAGTAAAACAATTGAGCTGCATAGTGGAGCAACAGCTAGGACTTCAATTCCTGAAATGATGTTGCTTTAATGAAAGGCTGTATGGTCTGAAGTAACACGAGAACTCGTCGTGGAGCTCCTTTATAGGATCAGTGAGCGGAGGTACAGGGGCTCTTAAGGATGGAACAGAAATGTGGCTGGCAGATACCGGCGAAGGAGTGGTGCAGTCCAATGGAGGTTATAGGCTGGAATCAGTTCCCAGTAGCTAGCAGCACAGAGTAACGTGCAGAAGGCGTATTGGAAACCTGACAAAAAGCAAAACAGGTGGCCATTCATCGCAATATGGGTGCCTCAACATATATCTCCCTGGTACAAACTTCTAAGTCAGGCTACCCCACAAACATTCGGGGGAGATCTAAACAATGAATTACTGCAGATGGAAAGCAGATGGCAATGCCTCTTGGCAGCCCATGAGGAAAAGGACTAAATGTAACTTTTAGTATTGTCCTGTTTTGAAAGATGGAAGTCATGATTGATTGCTCAGTACTGTGTGTTCAATTCATTTTCTTATGAATTGATAGTGATTTTGTTTTCATTGTGTGCATTTATATAGAACTTTTAGCTTAAGATTTTTCATAATGTTGGTGTTGTATTGATATATTTGCACTGTAATGGGAAAGTAATATTGTGATATTAGTCATATGTAGATTAATTGTTACACTTTCTAATTGACTTTTTATTGAGGCTTGGCCATTTAAATTGCTGCCCTATAAAATGAGGTAATCTGCACTTGAAGATCATGCACTGATAAAGCGTCTGCTGACGCGAAACCTATGTTTGTGAGTATACAAGGGGTGCTGCGATTTGGCTTGGTGACCTGCTTGCAGCTATTTTACTCAATAATAAAAAGCTTTTTTATCGTGACCCTAGCTCAAGAGGTCTTTTTTTCAGCTTTATTGGGCTAGCCCGACTTTGAAATTTATATTGGAAACCTGTTGTCCAGCTGCTCATGGTAAATATGGCAGCAACAACGACGCAAGAAAACTGCCACCAAACAGGCATGACCTCCGGTAGAGACGGCATTCAATGCGATGTACAGAATCCCTGGGGCGAGGATGGTGAAGGCTTGCCACAGTACCGGAGGAAGAGCAGGAGTAGCGACAAGGAGCAGTGCAAACGCCGCCGTAAGCAGAGGAGGTCCACAGGGAGCTGAAGCAAAGCAGTGGCATGAACTATGATGCTGCAGCTGGGCAACAGAACCCCCAAAAAAAAAAAAAGAAAAAACAAATGGGGAGGGAGGGCGGGGAGCAAATGAGGCTGAAGGTAGGCAGAGGAAGCAGAGAGAAGTGGGGGGCAGAACAGAGGAAAGGGGCCAGCCTAGCACACAAACAAGGAGCGAGCGCATCGAGTGCGACTCGCTCTAGGCAGAGCAACGGGAGCTTCGATGTTTACATAGGATGTAGGGAACGAGCTCTTCCCCACATAACCACAGGCATGTTCCTTGCAATAATGATATCATAATTATCTCCACAGCAACAGACTCTGATGTCATCACAGAACTGTGATGTTAGGTGTATACAAATAGCCAGAGCAATTAGAGCAGAGATTCTGTTTTCATGCAGGTGTCTTTAGTAATAATGAAATAAGGGTGAGACTTGAAAAAATATGAAATATCAGCTGAATGGTATGTAAGCAATAATGCCCGACAGGGTGGGCGGTGATGGGCAATACCAGACCGGCCAGGGGCGTAATGAGGCCCGGCGCCGTGAGGAGGCCTATAGCTCGGTCCGGGTATTGCCCATACCACCCACTCTGGAGGGCATTATTGTTTAGGAAATGGGCACTGCAAAAGAAAAAAAAGTTTCATTAAAAAAAAAAAAAAAATTGTTTAACTAAAGTTTTGTAGTCATTTTTTAGTAAAGTAGTTCCTCCTCCAGTATGGATTTTGTCCCATTGCAGATTCCATGGGGGGTTGGTGTGCAGTTTGTGGAGTCCGTTGTTGCGATGTGGGAGTAAAGAGGAAGCTTGGAGAGTCCATGGGGGTTGGTGTGCAGTTTGTGGCGAGGAGTCTACGTTGTTGCGATATTGGGAGTAAAGGAAGCTTGGAGAGTCCATGGGGGGTTGGTGTGCAGTTTGTGTCGGGCTCTGCTGGTGTGGTTTCGAGACCGGGACGGGACGGAGGAAGCTAAGAAGACGGCGAGGCGGAGAGTCAGCAGTGCGATGAGTTCCGTAATGTTAGATTTTTTTTATTTTAAAATGGAAGAGTTTTTCTGTTGGCATGGGAAGAGGCAGCTTTATGTAGGCGTAGCGCTGCAGTTTTGAATTACCGTTGGTGACTGCGGTGATGTGGAGCGGACAGCTTGAGTTTTATTTAAAAAATTTCTTTTTTAATTGTGATACTTTCTATGGATGTGCAGGTCTGGGTTCATGTGGCAGGTGGCACTGAATTGGAGGGTAGGGGCAGGATGTCTGCTAAGCGAGTGAAAAAATGGCGTTAATTTGAAATAGAATGAAGTATTTTGGCCAATTAGGAGCCGAGGTGGGTACTAGGATACTAGAGTGGTTAAGGGGCAGTATAGGCTGGTACTTCTTACTTGCTGGTCATCTATTGAAACTTAATGTACCCCTATCTTGAGGGTACTGACCAATCAGATTGCAGCAAGTAAGCCCATTTTCTAACTAAATATAAAATGTTTCCATAGCTGCCCCAGTGGATCATGGAGCTGAATCAATAGCATATTATCACCTGAATGAGGATTTGTTCAATTGAGCACATTGTGTAGTGTGGCATTCCAAGTCCATTGTAGAAATCATTTGGAACAGATTTTATAACTGAGTTACGAGACTATGTTATGTCTAACACCAAATGTGACTTCTGATAACCCAGGTTCCTTGTAATGACGACAAGTCCCTCTGCTGGCTAGTCCTTGACCCTATTGTATAAATGTAGGGTACACACCTATGGTGTTGCTCTAAGTGTTTGTTATCAAATATGCCTCCGTATTTTATTCTCTGTATTTGTTCCCATTATCTCCTGTATTTGACTTTGTTTCCTTGTTGACATGGAGCCTTTGTAAATGAGTCCCTGACTCAAAGGGTTATAATTCCTTAGACTTTAATAAATAAATAAAAATAAGTTATTCATTTTCTTTCTAACTTATAGTCAAGTACACTACCAGTTTGGAGGCAAGCCATGCCTAACCCATAACAAAAGGTATAGCATCCCACGGGCAGGCCACCAACAGTTTCAAACATTTTTTCCAGATGGCATGTTGTAGTATACTTTTGCTCACTGGTGAGGTTCACAGCAGGCACAATAGCAGTATGGTATATTGCCCAGAAATTATACCTACAGTTCTCTAAGTGGTCACTTAACTATATTTGTTCTGCCAAAGGTAGGAATGGTTTATCAAATGTTACCCAACTGCTGGCCCAGTGCGCTGAGGGTTGAGGTGCTGGACGCCACACCTCATGCCACACTGGCAACCCACATTCAGGAATGAGCACAGGCTGCTGGGGTCAGCAAGGAGGAGATGGATCGAGCGTCCATCGGACTGCTCTCCATCTCCAGGGAGGAGTGTGACAAGTGGTTGGTGCATGCCTGACCCTAGCAGAGGCTGGGTCTCGATACTCCCTGCAACAAACATGGGGCGGTGCATGGCAGATGCTTTGTGGGGCTGTGCACAGGTGCATGCACACGCCTGCCACAGGTGTCATTGCACGCTGCGCTCCTGGGGAGCAGAAAACAGAAAAAGAGACCCTGGTGGCTGGTTGTTGCAACTTGATGGTTGTCTCCATGCTCCGCTCTGGAGTAACATCCCCAGAACTTGATCCAAACCTGGTGGGTGAGTAGGGGACTCCCTGCTGCCCGCCATGGGGAATAGCTGTGGGGGTTACAGGGGATGAGGGCCTGAAGGAGGCGGAGTGATGGGATGGTGGCTGGATGAGGAGTCGACCAGGGCCAGGGAGGGGAGAAATAAATAAGCAAAAAAAAATGTTACCCAACTAACCATGAAACCCTTTCACCTTGCATATGGACAACAGGGGCAGTAAAGTGTTTCCAATAAATTTCCATACTCTTTAAAAGTTTCTTTCCAATGATTCCTCTGGTACAAGGAGTCCATTCAAGTGATGGTATAAAACTCATCCACTCCAGTGTCTCTCTACCCACCTATGTCCAGTACTCCTGATGTCCATCAGTGCCCACTACAAGACTCCCTGTTGTCTAGTGGTACCTCTTCCTCTCTTTGTCCTGTTACAAGCACTCGCTGGCTCCTTTGACAACCCATCCCTGTCACTATCCAGTGTCAAGATTCCCTAGTGAACTTTAGTATTCCTATCCACTCCCTGTCCTATTTCAAGTAGCCCTGGCATCCTTTGCAACCCCTCCCTCACACCATCTTTAGCTAAGACTCTCATGCCTAATGGCTTTCCCTCCTCCCTCTTCCCCATCTATACCAAGCACTACCTGCTACCTAATTGTACCCCTTCCTCTCCCCATCCTATACCTAGACTGCCGGGTGTTTAGTTGTTATCTCTTCTTGTTCTGAGTCACATGCCAAACACTCTCTGATACTGATTCTGGTGGCCATCTTAAGCTGGTTCTGTACTAGGGGTTTCACGAAGCAGTGGGCATGTTTTAATTTTTTTTAATTCTTTGGTAACCAGGTAAGGCCCACTAGGCACAAGTGTCTGTTTTCAGCAATGACCTGGGAGCACTGTGATGGTTAAGTGACTTACTCAGACACACAGTGCATGAAGTGGAGGTTGTCTGAATCAAACCCAGGTCTGCTGGATGTACCAACCTCATTCATAGCTTGTTACTCTAGCCACTAGGCTTTACTGCCAGTGATACTCTAATGCTGTTTCTTTATATCACCATATGGAGAGTTTATGTCCCATTTAAATGTTCTGAGACTAATGGTATGTGTAACCCTATAAATATATTAGGTTTAGTTATAGTAAGTGGTATGAAGTAAAAGTGTATTAAGAAAGGAGAAAGTAAAGGGTATACTTTATTAGGGCTAGTCAGCATAGCTTGCAGTTCTTATTGTACAGTCACTTATAAAGTCAGGCACTCACCAGCACTATATAAAGAGACTCCACTAACATAACTAAATTTCTTAAATACCTAAAATTAGACATCCAATCATAACATCACCAGACACACTTTGAATTAATTGGTGCAAAAACATCACATGTGATATTGAGGATAATGTATGGGAAGCAGTTAACAACCAAGGTGTATTTGCATTGAGAGGTTACCATGGTTTGTAAACCTCAAAGAGTGCAGCTCGAGGGTTTTACAGTTATAGTAACCTCAAACAAATTCACCTTGGTGTCTTCTTCCATACGATATCTTATATAGTGTATAGGAACCAGTATGTGCTTTTACCCCCAAAAAGTCCCAACTGATTTGGAAGTAAATCTGTATGCAGAGGTCAAGAAGGGGTCAAGGTGAACAGCGCGTCTTCGATAGTGCCACAGAGAAAGTTAATTTGAGGAGGAGATTCTTCAGGAACATGCTTTTGAGCTTCAGGTACCTTGTGGGAGAAACAAATAAATAAATAATTATGTGGAGACATTTATTTTGCTATGTACTGGTTTGGGGTTTATTTTTCAAATCGCCACAACTGAGGAACCGCCATTTATGTTTGAATGCTGCCGAGTGCTAGGTGAGATGGAATGTTGAATCTGGCAGCATTCCTTCTTGTTATGGTATTGTTCTAAGGTGGTTAACAGCAAGAGAATGTCAGAACGATACCATAACAAGACTGTGTTTCTACTGAATTTTGGTGATAATAACGCTCTACCATACACTATATAACCTTAATTGATTGATTCATTAAAATCTAGCTCTTTAATTATACAAAAACACACTTCAAATGCCTGGGTAAATTTAAAACTAAGTGATCAAGTGACATATATCCCAGGCCTTTTGGGGGCACATTTTCTGGAGTCACAATTATAGTTGTGACTCCAGAAAAATGCCTCCAAACCTGAAATGTTAGTTATGTTGGTATAACAGCTTTTGAGAAAGGAAACCAAGGGGTTCTGAAATCAGTCAAGCGTGTATTACTCAGTGGTGCTTTGTCCAATAAAGTATGCATAAATCGTGAAATTTACTCATCTGGTGGGGTCTGTTTATATAGTGCTGGTGAGTGCCTGACTTTATAAGTGACTGAATGTGTTTTTCTCGTGAGCACCACCTCCCAGTGCGCACTGTGTCTGACGTTGTTTGGCAGTTCTTATTGTACTCTGACAGAGGAGTGGATTGCGACCTTTTGACAAAGGAATGCACTGGAAGTGAGAGCTGCATCAGGCTTATTGTGTAAAGCAAGTATGTGATGAACTTTACATTTATTGAGTCTCTTGTGGGTAACGGTGGTAAACAATAGTCTGAGTGTGCACCAGCAGTCTGTGGATGATTGTTGAACCTTTCTAGGACATGAGTGTTAACTGCACATCAGGAGGCTGTGAATATGTGCAAACATTCTCCTCCTCCCTCACCACTTCTGCCTGTCACAGTTTTTAAAACTTTTTTTTTTTACTTAACTCAGAATTTGCTGGAAAGATGTACTGTGGTCAGTTCTCTCTAAATCTGTATCAACTGTTATCCAGTCCACCAAGACACAACTCATACTCCTCTAATAATTTTTACTGGCTAAATCCTGTTTTCAGTTTGAATATTTGAAATGTCCGTGTTATAAAGCTCCATACCTACTGGAAGTGTGGAGCTGCCCTGATTTGCACTTTGTGTGCATAAATTAAATTTTACTTACAGTTAATTTGTCTTTTCAGTTATCTTGTCCATCTTGCCATCCCTCCCCCAAACCCTACATGCAGCCAGTTACTTGAGGGCTTCTCAAAATTCCATACAGCTGAAGTCATGGCCAGAGATAAGCCATTTGACCTGTACATAGTTGTGGGAAGGCAGCAGAACTGGTGGCCAGCTGGTTCGACCTGTAATAACTCTGATCCTCAGTGCTATACAACAAAATCAAGTGCTCTGTGTAGGATTTCACATTTTACTGCATGTCAAATTGGAATAATTACCATTGGATTGCACTGAGTTCCTGCAGTATTCTGCAAGACATCACAGGAAAACAGTGATAAGAGAACTTGATCCTGGTGGGTGACATTGCATATTGAGCTAATTGAATCTCCATAAGTGATCCCACAATGACATCAGCTGTGAAGATTCTGGGATGCTGCTTGACTGGGGAGAGGAGGAGGGGACATGATAGAGACATACAAGTATCTTACAGGAAGGAACAGGGTGCAGGAATACACTTTTTAAGTGAAAAGATGTTCCAGGACTAGAGGCATGGGATGAAGTTGGGAGGAGGACGATTCAGAGGAAATGTGAGGAAGAATTTCTTCACAGAGCAGGTGGTGGACAAGTGGAACACCCTGCCAGAGGAAGTGGTGGGGGCTGAAACAATCACAGGATTTAGAATGCATGGGATAGACATAAAGGAATTCTGGAGGTCAGGGGTAAGGGCAACAGAGTTCTAGGAAAACATAAACTGAAGTTACAAACTCAAATGGGCAGACTAGGTGGGCCATAGGCCCTTATCTGCCGACACTGTCTATGTATCTATGATTGGCTGCACATAATGCCATGGTGGGGATGGTAGGATCAAAAAAAAAAAAGACAAATCAACTGATAGTAAAAATTTTATTTATGCACACAAAGACTAAATCACTAGACCATCACTTACAAAAGGTACATCAAATGTTAAATTAGCAATAATGCAGTCTCCTGAATATAATTTTATGTAAATCATCTATTAAAATTATATTAACATGAATATCTATCTTACTGTGCTACATTTCTTGTTATTATTTCTCAGCTGCAGCATTAGATCTCAAATCCCTGCATGGCTTGGGACCTCCCTCTCAAAAGACCTTTTGGCTAGGTATGCTCCCAGCCATCCTGTTATTGCTAGTGCGCCCGCAATCCTGTCTGAAACAGTCTGGAGCCAGGGCCTTCTCCAGGTGGCACCTATAATTTGGAACTCTCTGCCATATCATCTTAGGTGTTCCTCTCTCAGTAGAGGTGTTTAAACAGTGCCTGAAAAGTCATCTCTTTGAACTTGCTCATGGAGTGGATGCTTGACTCTGTTCGACATGCGTCTGAATATATCTATTACTGAATGTGTTGTTTTTACTGTTTTGGCGTGTTATTGCATGTTTAGTGCCTTGAACCATTGGGATAGGGCACTATACAAAGTAAAATTGCCTTTCCTTGCCTTGCTTAGTGCTCTACTCCATATTGTGAAATGTACACATAATTAATGTCTGCATTTGCCACAAAATGCATTATGCTGCATAACTTTTAAAAGAATGATTGTTGTTATTATGAATATTATGATTACAATTGCTATTATAATTATATCATCAGGGCAAATTAGGAGATTCTATATTAGTCTGAAACTAATATGCCTGTCAAATACGACTCACTTGGGGTGAACCAATGCAGGAGCAAATGATGACATGTCATATTCTTGGCTAAATAATAATCCTGAGGCTGGCCCTAGTGGTACAGCCTTCCTAACTGGGGGATGCTTCTATCATTCTCCTGCAGTACATAATTGTGATGTTGCCTTGCTGTTACTGCATGATTCTATGACTTGGTACTGAATGTTCATCTCATTTGTACTCAAATTGTAACTAACTTATGTTCTCTGTAGGTAGGCTTTCTTTTTATTTCTCCGCTTATCGTATTATAATCTTGTCCTGCACTGTAATCATTGAGAAAGTTTTATTCAACTATATGTAACTAATTTTGGGTCACCTCTGAACAAGGGACTTGCATATCTCAGTGGTCCTACTAGTCATCAAAATTCAAATAAATAAATAAATTCAGGAAATTATATTGCTTCAGTCATATAACAATATGTTGATTAACAACATATTCTAAAAGTTTAGATAACACACGATATCCTTGTTGTGGGTCAGTAATTATTTACATGTAGCAGATATGGATTTAAATAAATGGATAATATGAACAGCATTCCAAGCTTGTGGTACTAAGCCAGAGATTAAAGAAGATTAATGATGTTGCAGCTCGGTTGACAAATAACATTCAACCAAGTGACAGTAATGAATTATCTAACCCATCTAGTCTTTTGGAGTGGCAATGTACTGCTTCTCCTATATCCATTTCTAACATAGAATGTTGTACTGGGAAGATTGTAAAATATGGCCCAGAAACAAAAGAGGCAATTGAGGGAGAGCATTGATCGACTACTGTGAAAGACATAGAGGATAATGGGTGGGAAACCAGTAATAATCACATTGTAATCACATCAAGTGGTTTCTATGACAATTAGGTAAACCTCGATAGTGCAGCTGAGAGGTTTATAGTTATCATTGAAACTGTGAGATGCAATTTCAATGCGGTTATTGTCGGTTTCCCATCCATTAGCTTTATAGTGTATGGGGCTAAAAACACTATAAAAGCTAATGGTGGAACCACTGTGCCACTGGTCAGAAGCCCCATGTTAGGGGCTGAAAAATCTTACTTTTTTTTGTTGCTCCAGGCTCCCTTGACAGTAGCACTCACCGCCATGGCTGTTTATCTGGCGTGTGCACTAAGGATCGTGTTGTTATGGTATCAATGTGACATAATCATGAGGGGTTAACAACCTCTTGTTGTCACATCGATACCATAACAACATAGTAAACTGTCTGAATTCAGACCGTAATAAGGGCTCCCATACAATATACAACAATTATTGAGCATGTGTGTTTTGATTGACATATAGAATATATCTTGACCATTCACATTTATTTATATTTATGTATTTCTTCAAAATGTTGCTTATTATGACAATCCCATGAGATGGAGCATCACATTTTATGTGGATTCTATTGGATGGCAGTCACATAATCAGATATTGCACAATCATACACAAATATGTAAACAAAAAGCAACACAGATAACATAATAACACAAAGGACCCCAATCCATGGTTAATAGTACTGAGAAGAATTATTCAGGTAATCAGAAAAATCATTTTTTAACTTGGTTAACTTAGGATCCAATTTGAAATTGGCTTTAAGATTGTTCCAATCATTTTGAGCAGGGTACAGTAAATGAAGGCATGCGTTCCCAAGTCTTTTCAATGAAACGGAGGATGTCCAGAGAGTGAACATTGGTGTGATTGAGTATATCTATACAGTAAAATTAGAACATTACTGTAAACACATTTCAAAGGGAAAGTAATCTAGTGTAACTTCAATGCACTCATCCAGGGGTAAATTCATTTCATTTCTATATAAAGCAGGAGTGGTGAGTATAGGAAGACATGCTAGAATAAAACATCAAACGTTGTATGTGATGTTTGATGAATGCTGAACATTACGGATGCAAACAAGAACACAGTACCTCCATAGCTGAAAACAAGCAGGAAGAACTCTGAAACAGTTTCCTTACCAGCACACTAAGATAACATTTCTCTCCCTCGCTGCACTCCAGGCGCCAGCTTCACTGTGCAAATCTCGTAGCAAAGTATACTGGTCTAACTCTCTCCTCCTATCTCAGCTCTGCCCTGGTAACCCAACCCCTCGGCCTACTCCCTGCTGGCCAATTCTAAACTCTACAAATCCCTTTTATGTGCATCTGCCAGGGCAATCTGCTTTCATATACAAACTGCCCAAACTCTGGAATGACCTCCTGGCTGAAATCAGGCTGTCCTCTTCCCAAAGGTCCCAAAAACTCTCCTAAGGGATCACTTCTCCGACACATGTAACTGCAACCTGCAGCCCAGATCGGTTCTCACAAGGCATCGTAATGTACCTTAAACAGGTCCACTTTTCAAAATTGTTTCTGCTATCTGTAACGTTGTTTTCTCCAATGTCTCCGTCGGTGATTGTATGGGACCATAACCACCAACTACTGCCCAGCTACTCAATCCACACTGCTCTTCTATTCAACTAGAACTACCTAACAAAAGCCTGGCCCAGCCTGTTCCTCTCGGACCTGCTGTTTTATCACTGTCGTCTTCTCCCATATGTACTGGTGTTGCCTGTCTTCGCCCCATTGCTTTTGCATCTGTTATACTATATTTGTATGTTTGATTCTATGCATTTATGTACCATTTGCATCCGTTATATTGCATTGTATGTGTGATCTATGTATTTATGTATGCAAATCCCAGGTCGCATCTGGAAATGAGTGGTTTACCTCTCTGTATGCCTATCCGTAAATCTCAGTATAAATAAATAAATAAATTTAGACCTGCTCACAGTAGCATACTCAGTTTACTATAGGTCATGGGGTTATTGTTATGTACTCAACATGGCTACAGAAAGTGAGGGTAAGTGGGTTTGAGCCATATGCGATGGTACTAGGGTAAGCAACTTGCTCAAGAGGTATACTGTGAGAAGTAATTATCTGTAGGGGGACAGATAGTTTCATCAGTTTGGAGGAGAGTCAAAGGCCATGGCTTTGGTTTTGGCCACATTATGGTCTAGTTCATTTAGGAAAACCCATCAGCCATTATTCCAAAAACACACTGCAATGCATTTGCCATTTCTTCTATAAGGGATATTACTGTATGTTAAGCACCTTGAGCCCTTGGAATAGGACACTATACAAATAAAATTACCTTGCCATGCCTAGGTGCTCTGCTTCATATTGTGAAATGTACATATAATTAATGTTTGAATTTGTTGCAAAATGTATTATGCTATGAAACTTTAAAAGAAAGATTGTTATTATTAGGATTGATACTGCTATTATTATATAATGAGGGCAAATTAGATAATTCTATTTTAGTCTGAAACCAATATGCCTGTTATTCAGGAGATTACAAGACACTGGTTAGGCCCCATCTGGAGTACTGTGTGCAGTACTGGAGGCCACACATTCACAAGGACATTAGCCAAATTGAGGCAGTCCAGAGAAGGGCAACCAAAATGGTGCAGGGACTGCATCAGAAAACATATGAGGACAGATTAGCAGAGCTCAATATGTATACCCTACAGCAAAGGTGGGAGAGAGGTGATATGTTGAAACATTCAAACACCTTAAGGGCACTAACAAGGAGAAAGAGTCTAACATGTTTCAATATAAGAAAAATAGCAGGACAAGAGGGCACAGCATGAGATTAGGGAGGCCGATTAAGGGTAATGTGAGGAAGTTATTTTTCACAGAAAGAGTGGTGAATGCATGGAGCAGCCAACCTCAGGAAGTGGCGGATATGAATACAGTGCAGGGCTTCAAACAGGCATGTGATAGGCATAGGGGAGCAATACAGATGAGTATGAGTAGATAGGCCATTGACAGAGCAAAGGCCGATGGCACATTTATAAGATAGAAAAAGAAATGGGCAGACTGGATGGGCCTTGCGGTCCTTATCTGTCGATCAGCTTCTATGTTTCTATTATACTGCTTCAGTTGTATAACACCATGTTGATGAATGGCACTTTCTAAAAGTTTAGATAAATATGATATCCTTGTTAAGGGTCAGTCATTATTTACATGTGTAGCAGATCTGGATTTAAATAATTGTATAACACGAACAGAATGCCAGGCATGTGGTACCTTGCCAGAGATAAAAGAAAGATTAATGATATTGCAGCTGGGTTGATAAATAACATTAGAACCACCTGATACTAAGGAATTATGGAACCCACTTAGACTGTCAGAGTGGCAATATACTAATTCTCAAATGTCCCTTTCTACCATAGAGCGTTATACAGGAAAGATTGTAAAATATAGCTGAGAAACAGAAGAGGCTATTGGAGGAGAGAGACCAATGGTAAACTCGAAACTAGCATTGATGCCACTGCAAGGAATAAAAGCAACAGAACAAAAGGGTAAACAGGGAGGAGAAGAAGCACTGTGGGTAAATTTGGAGACAGGCAATGGCACCACAATCCGCACAGGAGTTGTATACAGACCCCTTCTCAGGGAGGAAGTGGACAAGGAAATGATAGAAAGTATACTTAGAATGGCAGAAAAAGGGAGATATTGCTGATGGGTGATCTGAATATGCCAGATGTTAACTGGAGCGCAGTTGCAGCTGCCACTTGAAGATGCAGTTATTCTAGATGCCCTACAGGGGCATGCCTTAGACAACTAGTACTGGAGCCCACTCGAGAGGAGCAATATTAGACTTGATACTCTCAAATGGAGATGGAGAGAGGATCACAGATGTAGAAGTGGGTAGCCATCTGGGAACTAGCGACCATCGAACAGTATGGTTCACAATAAACACAGCAATAGAGTCAAGCCATACAAAGACAAAAGTACTGGACTTTAGGAGGCTGACTTTGCCAAAATGGTGAGTGCCCTAAGGAATGCACTTGTAAAAAATGGGCGGGAAAGGAGGGTGGAAGACCAATGGGGAATAATAAAAACTGCCATCACAGAGGTAGCGAGCCTTTGTGTTAAGCAAATAAACAAAACAAGACGATGTAGAAACTACTATGGTTCTCAAAGGAAGTGGCAGTGAAGGTTCAAAGAGAAAAGAAAGCATTCAGGAAGTACAAGGAGTCGCAGCAGGAGCAGGACAGAGAACTGTATCAGTTAAAGCAAAGGAGGCTGGGAAGGCAGTCAGAACAGCAAAGGCCCAAACTGAGGAAAAGATAGCCAACTCAGTTAAGAAGGGAATAAAACCTTTTATAGGTACATCAGGGAGCAAGGAAGACCAAGGAGGATAGTGAGGCTTAATAAAGGGAGGGAGGGTGGGCAGAGGAGAATGTGAAAAGGCAGAGATACTAAACAAATATTTTGCTCAGTATTTACAAAGGAAGAGGAGGTACATAAAACAAACAGTAGTAACACTCTGGATACAGAAGTTGATACCAGCCCATTTACAGAAGAAAGGTTCTGAAAGAACTCTTAAAACTGAAGGTGGACAAAGCAATGGGGCCTGATGGGATTCATCCCAGAATTCTAAAAGAACTAAGGATAGAACTAGTGACACCACTGACTACCCTCTTTAACAAATCATGGGAGGATGGGGTGGTACCCGAGACTGGAGGAGGGCAGATGTGATTCCCTTCACAAAAGTGGGAGCAAGGCAGAAGCAGGAAACTATAGACCTGTTAGTTTAACCTCAGTGATAGGAAAATGATGGAATCACTTCTAAAGGAAAGAATTGTCAGCTATCTAGAGGCCACAAGGGCACAGGACCCTAGGCAGCATGGATTCACAGCGGGAAGGTCATGCCAGACAAATCTGATAGATTTCTTTGACTGGGTGACCAAAGTAGTAGATCAGGGAGGGGCTGTGGACATGGCCTACCTAGACTTTAGCAAGGCATTTGACACAGTCCCACACAAGATTAATATATAAGTTAGCCAGCCTGGGTGGGTCCCAAGATGACAGCCTGGGTAAAGAATTGGCTGGAGAATAGGACACAGAGGTAATAGTAAATGGAGTCCACTCAGAAGAAAGGAGGGTTACTAGCGGGGTACCGCCGGGGTTCAGTATTAGGACCAGTCCTCTTCAATGTCTTTATAAGCGACATTGCAGAAGGACTGGAAGGAAAAAGTATGTCTCTTTGCAGATGACACTAAGATCTGCAACAGAGTTGATGCACAGGTGGGGTGGAAAGGATGAGAAGGGACTTGGCAAGGTTAGAGGAATGGTCAAATGTGTGGCAGCTTAGATTCAATGCTAAGAAGTGCAAGGTAATGCACCTGGGAAACAAAAACCAGGGAAGAGTACACAATGGGGGTGAGATACTAACAACAACAAAAATGGAAAGGGACCTGGGGTAGTCATATCAGATGACCTAAAGGTGGGCAAGCAATGTGAGAAGGCAGCAAGGAGGGCTGGGGGATACTGGGATGCATGGGAGAGGCATCACCAGTAGAAAACAGGAAGTTATTATCCTCTGTACAGACAGCTGGTGAGACCCCATCTGGAGTACTGTGTGCAGTTCTGGAGACCCAATCTCCAAAAGACATAGACAGGATGGAAGCTGTCCAGAGGAGGCAACTAAAATGGTGCAGGGTCTGCACCAGAGGACATATGAAAGAGAGAGACTAAGGAGCTTAATATGTATAGCCTCGAGGAAAGGAGGAGGGGGGACATCATAGAAACTTTCAAGTACCTCAAGGAATCAACAAAGTCCAAGAGGTTGCATCTTTCAAAAAGAGGTGTGCAAGAACAAGAGGCACAGTTTGAAGATAGAGAGGCGGCTCAGAGGTAATTTAGGAAGTATTTTTCACAGAGAGGGTTGTGGATGCATGGAATGGCCTTCGGAGGAGGTTGTGGAGTCAAAATCAGTGGTGGAATTCAAGCATGCATGGGATAGTCATAAGGCAATTCTGGGGGTGGGGGTAGGAAGAAGTAGGCTGCTGGTTAACTAGGATCTGCAGCTTATCCAGTAGGTAGGAAATGGGCAGACTGGGTGGGCCAAGCGGTCCTTATCTGCCGTCAAATTCTATGTTTCTATGTTTCTGCTGTACAAGACAAAACAATTACTGAACTTGTATGCTTTGACTGAATTATACAAAATATGTTGACTGTTCATTTAACATACTAACATACTATTTGCCAGCAGATTAGGCCTTATGGTCTATCGGTCTGCTCGAACCTAGATCCTTAGTTGGGTGCTGAGACCCTCCCATCCTTGTGCTCAGAAACCCCTATCATCCACCCCACCCCCTGGGACAGGCCATCATCTGATACATCCACTTTCTGTGTCTGTCCCACCTCTCTTGAAGCCCTCACTGTGGATCTCTGAACCAGCTCACCAGGCAGTGCATTCAAGGGTCCACCACCCTCTCAGTGAAAAACCTCCTCCTCTTTCCCCCTCACCCTTCCACCTTCCAACTTCAAACCATGTCCTCTGGTGATACCTCCTGCTTTTAGTCTAAAGATCCCATCCATGTTTACCCTATTTATTCCCTTGAGGTACTTGAAGACCTCAATCATGTCCCCCGCTCTCCTCTCCTCCAATGAAAACAGGCAGAGCTCCTCAAGTCTGTCCTCGTAAGTCAAATCCCCTAGCCCTCGTATCATCTTTGTTGCCCTCCTCTGTGCCCTCTCCAGGAGCTGTGTCCCTCTTCAAGTGTGGTCTCCAGTACTGTACACAGTACTCAGGTGTAGTCTAACCAGTCCATTGTACAGCGGCAGAATCACTTCCTTGCTCTAGAGGTGATCCCCCTTGCGTGCATCCCAACATCCTGTTTGCCTTGCTAGCTGCTCTCCTGCACTGCTCAGAGTTATTCATACATGTATCCACCATGACCCCTAGGTCTTTTCCCCTGTTGAGGCTTCCAGCACCTCCCTCCCAGGGTGTACCTGTGTTTAGGGTTTCCCGACCAAGATGCAACACCTTGCACTTGGCGATATTGAAATTAATTTCCATGTGTGAGCCCAGCTTTCCAGGGTGTCCAGGTCCCTTGCAGGGCCAACCTCCCCTCTTCTCCCTCAACTACTGCTCCCATCTTGGAGTCATCCATGAAGAGACTCATTTCACACCCTATACCATCCCTGATGTCCGATATGTATGCATTAAACAGGATTGGACCCAGGACCCAGCCTGTGGTACCCCTACCAACCTCTGTAGGGTTGAGAGCTCCCCACAGACCACTACTCTCTGAGTGCGTCCAGCTATCCAGTTTTCAATCCATCTGACCATCAAACCTACTCCTAACCCCATCAGTTTCTCCACCAGACCATTGTGAGGGACAGAGTCAAACGCCTTGCTGAAGTCCAAGAATAATACATCCACAGGCTTCCCTGTCCAGTTCTGATGTTACCCATTCATAGAACTCCACAAGGTTGGTTTGACATGATCTACCTGGCACAAACCCATGCTGCCGACTATCCAGACCTCCCACCTCCTCCAAGTAAACCCCCAATCGTTCCTTTAGTATACTCTCCATTAATTTTCCCACCACTGAGGTTAAACTGATGGGTCTATAGTTTCCTGGTACTTCCTTGACCCCCTTTATGGATTGGTACCACATGTGCCTCTCGCCAATCCCTAAATTTCAGCTGTCTCAAGTGACCTGCTGAAAAGCTCCGCCAGGGGTGCAGCCAGTATGTCCGCCAATTCCCATAGTACTCTTGGATGAATGCCATCCATTCAGAATTTGTCTTTCTTTAGGGCCTTGAGGGCAAACCACACCCTTTGGCGGGGATGGCATCATCCATCCCTCCACCTTACTGGTCTTTTATCCTTATCCAGATGTGACACCTCCTGGGGTACCTTTCCCTCCCTTTTGCTCCATTTCTGTTGCTCCCCTGATCCCTCCCTGCACTTCTATCCCCTTTGTGCCTTGCTTTGTAGATATCCCATCCCCTCCTAGTGAACACAGAGGCAAAGTACTCGTTAAATACTTCTGCCTGGTCCCTCGCCTCTTCCACCCACCCTCCTTCTGATCTCAATCTGCTGAGATGGCCCTTAGTTTTCTCCGCTCCCCAATGTACCGGAAGAACCCTTTTCCCTCCATGTATCCCTGTGCCAGCCGTTGCTCTTTACTGGACTTTGCTCCCCTCACCATCACGGGTGACTTTTCTAGATACAAGCTGGTACATTTCCTTATCCCTATCCCTCTTGTTGTTTTATATTTTTGTAAACGCCTTCTTTTCTCTGACTGCTACTGGACCTCACTGGACCACCAGCATGGTTTATGTGACCTTGCTCCCTTACGTTTCAACTAAGCGCAGATCCTGACTGCCTCATGAAGTCCCGTTTATGACCTCCCATCTCCTTTCCACACTTGCCGTTGAGGTAATCCCTTCAAGTGATCCTTGAGAATATTTCCCATGCCCATAAAGTCTGCCCCCTGAGTCCACTGCCAGTGTCCTAGATCTCACCCCACTCCCCAATGCTTATTTGAAACCAGACAGTATTGTGGTCACTCCCAGTCAGGGGTCCTGTACAACCATGTCCCTTACCAGATCCCCATCTGCCAGAACCACATCCAGGACATGCCCCTCCCTTGTGGGCTCCATCACATGCTGTGTTAGAACACATCCTGGAAGCCATCCAGCAGCCTCTGCTCCTTGGCCACCTTAGAGGACATGGTTGCCCAGTTTGTACCTGGCATATTAGGTCCCCATCAACACCACTCCTTCCCTTTTGGACCACACTGGGCAATGATGTTGTCCAGCAAACCATCCTCTAGAACATCACTCATCCCAGGGGCCTATATGCTACTCCCAGCTTGACCTTATCTCCTGCTGGGGATCGTGGTGACCCATAAGGCCTCCACGTTTCCCTCTGCCTCTTCTACCATAGCAATTTCTATGTCATCTCTAATGAACATAGCCCTCCACCCCTCTGCCCTCCTGTCTATCCTTCTAAGCATAGTGTACCCCGTACATTTAGGTCCCAGTCATGGTTTTGTTGGCACGTTTCGTGACTGCGCCACATCCACCCCGAACAGCATGGCCTGGAACTCTGGCAACTTGTTTCCCAAGCTCCTGGCATTACTAACACTAACCCCACCCCTTATCCCTGATCCTCTTTGTGAACCCCACCCAGATTCCTTATACTTCCATCCTCCCCTGCTCCTCCTGAAACCTCCACCTCCAGTCTGTTTCCCCCCTCCCCTTGGCTTGAAGGCTACTCCCCTCATCTGGAGGGAGGGCTAGTCAACCCCTCCTTATCCCTTCCCCCCTTACAAGTTTAAACCCCACCTTTCTTGTATGTAGTCAGCCATCCCTGTTTAGGACTTCCTTCCCTAATGGGGCAAGATGAAACCTGTCCTTGGCATATAGTCCCTTATCCTCCCAAACTCCATTCCAGTTCCCTAACACCCCAACCCATTCTCTTACCCCACTTCCTGAGCCATTCATTAACCTCTGTGGCTTCATTTTTCTCCACTGAGGCCTTTGGTACTGGCAATATCTCCAAAAGGAAATGTTGCATCCATTATCCCGACAGACTCTGGCAAGTTCTTGGAACCTTGCTTGGATTTCCATAATGCTATTTCCTCTAGATCATTAGTTCCCAAACGCACCAGGAGATCCGGTTTCCCTCCACAATCCCTAACCATTTCATACACCATGAACTTTGCTCTGTGCACTGTCAGCCCAGAGATACTCACTACCTTCACCTGGCTATGGCATCCACCCCTGTCCCTCCCAATGGATACCCTTAATCGCCGAGGTCTCCCAGTAACAGAACCTTAACACCGCCATCATCCTTATGGTTACCTCCACTATGCCCTCTCAGCCCCCATCCCCCACTTTATTCATGATCATGATTTCATGGAGTCTTCCTGCCTTATTAGAGACCCCTTGTCACCCTCCCTTTCTGCCTCCCTTGCTTTTTGCCCACTTAACTCAACCCCTCTGAATAGGGTGTCCCTTTAACCCTCTCTTATCTGAACCATTTATCCTGGCCCTTATGGTTTCCCTTCCCCGCACCACCATCCCCCCTTTGTAATAGTACCCCTGTCTCCAGAGCTCTCTGTTGGTCCCCTTTAGCTAGGGCCCCATCCTTGGTACTGACCTCCCTGCTGAAGGGGGCTCCTCCCATCTCCTTGTCTCCCAGTTTCTCTCCAATCATGCTCTCCTCCCTCATGTCTGGAATATGTTGCATCTCCCCATTTGCTTAACATATATGTTTCCCTTCTCCCTCTGGGACTATGTCTATCCTTTCCATAGCTGGTCTGTGATGCCCTATGGGTATCTGACTCCCTCCCCGGCCTCTGTATAAGTTTCCTCATTTCCATCAGCCCTTCCTCCCCTCTAGGATGCTTAGTATCTCAAATTTTGTGACACTCTATGTCAGCCTCCATCAAGTAACCAGTTTCCCCTGACTGCATATCTAAACTGACCCTCTTCTTCCTCTCTTGCACTGTTCACCTTGGAGCTCCCTTCCCACAGTCTGCTGTTTTAGGCTTCACTTAAGCCCCTCCTGACTCTTCCCCTCCAGTCTCCTTGAATTCAGAATTTTCACCCTGTACGGTTTCCCTTAGCATCAACTTCCCTATCTATGGGTCCTCTGTCCCTAATATCCCCCTTCTGCTTGCTGTAGCATATGTCCTGTAATTTCAGGCGTTGCCCCAGCCTCCCTCAGCCCCACACTTCTGCTGCCCATATCCACACCCCTATCCTTGGACAGCTCCCAGCTTACTCCTTAACCAATATACCTCACTCCTGATACAAGATAGCTGTCTACAGAGTGGGCAGCCTCCCTCTCCAGGCCCAATTTAGAATTATTGCCATCCCACAGCCTGTGCAGCCTACAACCCTTCCAAGATGCCTGCCATGGTGGAATATGGCCACCTGATTATCCCCTCTGTTTATAATAGCACACCCCTTTTCTCAGTCCCTTTCCCTGGGTACAGTTTCTCTCTATACTAACTGTAGTTATTTACAAACCCAATTTCAACCCCACCAACAAAAGTTCCCAAGTCTCACAAACACATACAGTCCAGTATGTGTTCGGTCCCACTAACAGTGTGTGTAGCAGACACCAGGTACCATATGATGTCACAGGCCCACCAACTCCTGTTGCTTCAAATTTCAGTCCCAAACAGAAATACTCAGCCCTTCAATCCCAACCCCAGTGGCTTTTCAGTATTTAAGAAAGCCTACAAAACAGGGTGGGTGGGAGGCTCTTACAAACACCAGGCAAACAACACATTTAAATTACCTTCTAATTTTCCCTGCCAAACAACTATCCCCAAACCTACAATATCACAGCCCAAGTATCAGTTCAAATTCAAGGTAATAATTTTTAACACATAGAACTAATTTCACTTACAAACTATTCAAATATTTCAGTTAAAAACAAAATATAACTCCTGTCCTCTTTTCTACCAACCTGTTGCTAAGCTCCCAAGTGAACAATGAAAGCCACAGTAATTCCTGTTTAAAGACAAGTTAATTTCAGCTAATGTCCCTCCCCTAACACCAGGCAAACAACACATTTAAATTACCTTCTAATTTTCCCTGCCAAACAACTATCCCCAAACCTACAATATCACAGCCCAAGTATCAGTTCAAATTCAAGGTAATAATTTTAACACATAGAACTAATTTCACTTACAAACTATTCAAATATTTCAGTTAAAACAAAATATAACTCCTGTCCTCTTTTACCAACCTGTTGCTTAAGCTCCCAAGTGAACATTTATTTAGTATTTATGTATTTCTTTAAAATGTTGCTCATTATGACAACCCCATGAGATGTAGCATCACATTCAGCAAAGAGATAACATAATAACATAAAAGAGCCCCAATCCATGGTTCATAGTACTGAGAAGAATTGTTCGGGTAATCAGACAAATTATTTTTAACTTGGTGAATTTAGGATCTAATTTAGGATTGGCTCACAGATTGTTCCAATCATTTGGAGTAAGGTACAATAAACAAGGCATGCATTCCAAAGTCTTTTCAATGAAACCTGAGAATGACTAGAGAGTGGATAATATAGGTGTAATAGAAATATATCTACACAGTGAAATTAGAACATTACTGTAAACACATTTCAAAGGAAAGTAACCCAATGGAACTTCATGTACCTTGCCAGAGGTCATGTCAGCTCATATTTCTATAAAGGGAGTGGTGAGTATGGAAACACTTGCCAGAATAAAACATCAAATGTTTTTGTACATGATGTCTGATGTATGCTGAACATTATGGGATACAAGCAGGAACACAGTACCTTCGTAGCTGAAAACAAGCAGGAGAAACTCTGAAACAAATTGTTTCCTTACCAGTGCTCTAAGACAGCCTGTAGATCAGCTCACAGTAGCATACCCAATTTACTGTAGGTCAGTGGTTATTTAAGCACTAAGGACCATAAAGTCAGTCATTTCTAGGGATTAACAACTAGTTGAGGGCCACCTCCTTGAGCTGGTCATTAATCAGGAAATGAACAACTTCAAGGTTGTCGTGATTATAAGCCTAACCACAATAACAACTTTTATTTTTCCCAGTTGTTTTACATACATTTAGGTTTTACTGTCTGTACGAGTCGTGTGTGCCACACATCATCAGCTAGCAGCTGGATTAGTCATTTCTAAGTCATTAATGACTGATCTAGTAGCCATTCGGAGCCTCACCAGGTTCATGAATAATTAATTAGACATAATGTTATGTTCTCCACATGTTTAGAGAAGGTGACAGTAAGTGGAGCTGAGCCATACCCACGGTAGTGGATAAGCAACCTGTTCAAGAGATATACTGTAGAAGTAATTACCTGTAGGGGATAGACAGTTTCTTCAGTTTGGAGGAGTCAAAGGCCATGGCTTTGATTTTGGCCACATTATGGTCTAGTTCATTTAGGAGAATGAGGCATCCATTATGGCAAAGACACACAGCAGTGCATTAGCCATTTCTTGTCTAAGGGATGAACTGCAATACAATAATAACTGGTGACCCCGATATCAACCTGTTTTTGAGACCTGTAAAAGTCGTATCAACCCACAAGTTGATATGGCAGTCATATCAATACAGGTTTACTTTTCTCCACGACCAGGTTGCGTGTACCTTGCTAGCCATGAAAACACTCCAAGGCTGCATGAGATGGTTCTAGTGACAGAACTGCCTCACAGTTTAAAACTCTTCACAATTCCCAACCTCCGGTTCCCAAGGTACTTATCAACTTGGAAAATTGAACTGTTCACAGTTTTTTTAAACTTTAAGCAATGGAGAAGCTGTTGAACCTTCACCTTGTCATCATAACAACCAGCATGCCACTGAGCCCACACAGTGGTTGAATTAACAATGCAGGAAGCATGTAATGCTAAGACTCTGAACTTTGTTTACTTAGTACCAGTTATTATAAAATAACACATATAAAGGTGTGTGATCTGCAGTTTTTCACATCATCAGTGTGTGATAATATATAAATCTCAAGCTTAGCTCTTGAGGTTTATGTATTATCACACTATAGAGTGGTAAAAAAACTGCATATCACTACCTACTATGCATTATTATCTATGTACTGCATCATCTGCATTCACAGTGACCAAGCAGGTTCATACCAGATAATATGGAAACTACACTACTCTTTAAGGAAGGTAAGGAAGTGATGTGCTTCCAGAACTTCTAGGATTTGAGAAGTGTGCATTTAATTCTGCTCTAGAAAATCAGATCTCAACACCAGCAATTCATTTCTTTTTTTCTTGACGGGTTAGCTCACTGGAGTAAAACCCTTTGTACAAGAGAACCATGCATATTCTTTCAGAGCGCATAGGACATAGGGTAATAAATAGGATAGTACAAAATTACAGTAGAGAAGATCATAAAAAAGTAAAAAAATAAGCTTGTATAAGATGTGTCATTTGTTTTCTCCATTTCTTAACTTTTCTCAAAAAGTAATTTCAAGATGTGGCAAAGAAACAAAGTAAACTAAAATCAAACGATGATCCAACAAAAGCTTAGAACATGCCCCTGCTTAAGAAATGTCTCTGCTGACCACTCAGCCAGATCACTTGGATAGTCCAAAAGGTATCGGATACCATATTCTAACTTAGCTAGTAAATTAACCTGCTTCCAAAGTGGCAGCTCATATATTCACGAAGGAGCAAGCAGGTGCATGCTATTAACAATGCAGTTCCTGTCATGTACATAACAAATGCAGTTTCTTGCACCTCCTGGACTGCTATGGAGACTTTTCATAAACATCATATCATGGTATTATAGTGTATTTAGCCACGCCATCTCTTATAGTATGTGTTAATGTTTGCAGTTGTTATGCTGTACATTAATGTAGGAGAGCTGAGTATCTCATATCTTGATTGCTTATGTATAGAATAATACATGGATGTTTTACAGTATGTTGTTTATACGAGATGTGTGATACCAGGAAAAGCAAGGCTGTGAAGCATGAGTGGTTTATATTGGTTTATAAAATGAGCTAAAGAAATCCAACTCTCTGATTGGCTACTACATCATCTGAGCCGTGTCCTTATCAGATGATATAGTGGCCAACCAGGACTACTGCCCACCAACATGCCCCATCACTGCAACAGATCAGTAGCCTTTGCCAAGCATAAACAAGTTGGACCAACAGAGTGCTACCAGTGTCCCAAACTGGCAACTAAAACAACAGACCCCCCTCCCATTTTCTCCACCAAAAAAAATGCACAGACTTAGTACCTGTTCATGTTTTTCTCCTTTCTGTTTGTCCCTGGCCAGTACAGATAGATGTCTCAATCCCTCCCAGCATTTTAAATCACCAACCAGGAACAGTAAACCCAACATCAGCTGCACTGCAACTTCACTCTCCATTCTCGTTCACCCCTCAACATCCATGACAGGACACAACACAGGACAACTTTTTTCCTACATGTAGTTTTCTTCATTTTACTATGTTTCACTTCCTTCACAGCAACCAACCAAGTGAAAACTGGTCAATACGGCAACCACAAACCAGGAAGTGAATACCCGGCAATCTGGGCTCTATATGACACATTCGCTCAGGAACTTACTCACTCCTGGAAAACTCACTGGACTGCAATCCACAAGAAATGGTTTCAATCTATACTTTGCTTTTAAAAACAAACCAGAAAATAAATAAAAGCCCCGACAACGAAACGCTCGCTGTCACTGAAATGACACAGTGGCGCACAGCATGCTTGCTCTGAAAGAAATGCCCACTCTACTACTTGGGAACCACAGATTTAATTAAAAATCACAGTGTGTCAGTTGGCAATACAGTATGAAGAGACAGCAAAATTAAAATCACTGTCTCTCAGATACAAATACAGTGACAGGAGACAAATCCAACAATTTGACCAGTACCTTTCTTTCTGTATCTGAGGCAGATGGCATCCTGTACTGACCATCAGAAATTACCAGTGGGGAATATTTTTTACTGGTTCAGTCTTAAACCTCAGTTTACATGTTTTGCTAATTTTTTATTTTATTTTATTATGAGCTAGTTACTTGGGAGCCCATTTTATAAAGCGCATATACACTCAGGTGTGGGTTCACGTGCTTGATAAGAGCATGCCCAGGGCATAAGGCACTCGGTGCAAGTGCCTCATGCCTTAGTACACCCTGGGTGTGCTCTTATCAACATGTAACCCACACCTCATCGTGTGTTATGATTGCATCACACACTGAGGGTGTTTAACAAAAATGAGAAGTGTACTGCACCACATAATCTATTTCTTTATAACTGCTGGCTTAAATTAATTCTCTCTCTCTCTCTCTCTCATGCTGTCTGCTCTCTCTCATCATCTCTCACTCATGGTCACTCCACCACCAGTCAATTGAGCCCATTGTGTTAGCCCCATTAAGCATCTGCTGGCTATGGCCCAGATTGGTCACTAATGTCTGCCACATAGAGCAGCTGTTGGCTATGCCCAAGATCATGCTTCTGGTGTTAGGCAAGGGGTGTGGCTGCTAGCTATGGCCCCAGTTGAGTCTCCAATGTTAGGCTCATGCAGCAGCTGCTGGGTATCACCCCAATCAGACTGTGATGTTAGTCACATACAATGGCTATTGGCAATGACCGTGAATGGACCTCTAATGTTAGTCAAGTGAAACAGCTGCTGGCCATGGCCCTGTCAAGCTCTCATGTTATCTTCATGGAGCCATTTCTGGCTGTGACCCATTCAGGTATCTAATGTTAGGCAGATGGGGTGGCTGCTGGATATGGCCCGACTGGGCCTCTGATGTTAGCCACATAGAGTGGCCGCAGGTGATATTTCAGATCAGATTTCCATAATACACAGCTATGTATTATAGAAAACCTGTGTATTACAAATTTTGAAAGTGATGGTAGATATTAAACAGGCTAACCAGTAATTGTATAGTAATCATCAAGAGCTTTATGCATGCCGATTTCTAATTTATAGTAACACCGCAATACATACATCTTTGTGATCTTAACATACACTGTAGATCAGTAGTCTATACAAGTAATAGAAAAGCATGCACTTTGGCTACTTATGTGGAAGAGAGTACTGACTCATCACCACCTCAGCATCTTCATTTGAAGCCATAAGTAGCTGCAGTTCACAGTATATTTTACAGAATAACATACAATATTCATAATATAAAGTAACTTATCCATTCATTTACACAATGTTTCAACCACTTTTTGTATTACGTATGCATTATGATCTTTTCCAGATGTGACACTTACCCTACAATTAGTTATATCCCTTCATTTATAATGGATCTTCAGAAAATTCTTATGAAATCCTATCGTTTTTGGACCCAAAGTTTAACTTGTTTCCATTCTGTGTTTCATTAACTCCATCCTGTGGTCCATGTGACATGCTCCCAGCCCCCTCACCGACCTTCTCGTGAACTTAGCATATATCAGCTCTTGTCCAGGATGACACCTAGTGGGAGTGGCCAGCCAGGTCATCTGATGCCTATGGGCTGTGCTGGATTTGGCAGGGCATTTTCAACCACTCAGTTCCTCCCCAAGAGTCAATATGCAATGAAAGGATATACATCGTGCACTGTGTGCTTGCATACCAGCATCTGCCGTCATCCCTGCTCTTGCTGCTGTTCATACCTGCACTCCACCAGGTGGCAATCATGTGGCAATGGACAGGATTCCCATGCGACCTCAAAGCTACAGAGCTGTCTCTGGGTTGCTCAGTGTTCTCTCTTTCTGCCTGACCCAAATGACCCATGCTCCTTCGTGAGCGCGGGTCACTAGCGTCAGAAGTGGTAGCACTACCGCTGCTCAATGGGCCAGCCATATTTAAAACATTCTGCCACACTGGTTGTGCAAACTAGGTTTGCCTGAGAGAGCCATATTAACAAAGTTCTATCAGGCCTTCCAGTATAAACAATACAAGTTGCTAGCACAGAGCAGCACTGCAAGAAAAGGGATGGTCTCATTATCCTGCAAAATCCGCCCTTTTGGAAATGACAGCACAGCACCCAAATTGCTGCAGGCGGGGTCCACACCAAGATGGCTGTCTACACCCTCTTAAAACAATAGACTACAGTGAAGTAAAGAATTATATAGAAAACTAAAGAACTAAGATGGCAATAAGGTTTGAGGGAGGACAGAGGGACTCCTGGGTCTGCTAGCACTGGCCCACTGAGGTTTCATAGTTCCTTTTGGGGAGGCCTTGAGTCCGATAATGACTTGTGCTAGCCCATATCTAAATACCCATGTCTGGGCTCTTTTCCCCTAAAGAAGAAACTAGTAACATGACCTATTAACATAAAATGTGCTGACACATGGGGACTATGAAATCATGCTATCTGTGCACCCAACTGAAAAAAAAGTTTTTGGGTGCAAAGCTGGATGCAGCTCATTCATTGCTTTCATTGATGATTGGTGTTATAAATGAGAAAGGCAGTCTGTGCAATGCAGTGACATCAAGCAGAAAAAGCTGTGAATAGCATTGGCCAACAAAGTGCAGAGCAACTGTAATACCAAATGGGACCTCTAGTGGGGCCAAGAGATTGTGCATATGAAAATTAATGGAGCTGTCTTACCACCCAGCTGGGGATTTACCTTTGCTGAATGTTTAAGGCTGCTGCCTTTGAGACTCAGGGTCCCAGATTTGATTCCCAGCCAGGGCTAGTGATGTATTTGCTCAAGGAAAGGGGGCAAATAAAACAGTGATGACTAGGGGACAGATATAATAGTGACAATGAAGAAGAGGCGTAAGTGGGTGGGATGCTTCACCTATAAAACAGGAAAAGTCATTGCTATAACGCAATGGTATCTAGTAAAACATTGTGAATAACAGAGTCAAAGCAGTGCTGAGTAATTGTAACAGAAAATAGACCCCCTACTGGTGGTTCATGAGATTACAAGTATGAAAGTAGATGGAGGTCAGTAAAATTACCTTCAGATAGATAGAATTACCCTTTAGCATAATGGTTGAGCTGCTGCCTTCAGAGCTCATGGTCTGAGTTTCAGTTCTCTGCAAGTTCTGGAGGTGCCTCTGCCTAATTAGGGGAGACAGACATAACAGTTGCAGTACTCCTCCCATTACAGGGCTGAATAGGCCAAGAGTGACCTGCTGTCCATCTGAGTCAGGTTAGAAATATAGAACCATAGAATTTGATGGCAAAAAGAACTGCTTAGTGCAACTAGTCAGCCCAGATGTTTCATACTTATTCTGTCTCCACAGACTCTATCTGGTCTTCATCGATCTTCCCACCTCCCTGAATCCTGTCTAATATACCCTTATATCAATCCCATGCATACTTGAAAACACCCACTGTTTTGGTCCCTACCCCTTCCACTGGCAATTTATTCCAAGTGTGTACAACCCTTTCAGTGAAGAAATATTCTCTCACATCATTCCTAAATCCCCATAATGCATTCTCCCTGGTTCTCATGTTTGTTCTCTTTTGAAGGACTGTCCACCTGCACTTTACTCCTTGAGATACTTATGAGTCTCTATCATATCCCTCTCTCCCTTTCTTCAAAGTTGTCGCAGGATCTTACAACCTATCTTCATAGGGCTCCTCGTGCAAACCATGCATCATTTTAGTTGCCTCCTCTGGACTGCCTCAGCTCTGTCTATGTACTTTCTGAGCGTGATCTCCAAAACTGTACTGCAAGTACTCAGGTGTGGTTGCTGTGAGTGACAGAATGGTAAAACCGCTTCCCTTTTCTTGTTGGAATACGCTCCTATTCACCTCAGCATTCCACAAGCCTTACCCACTGCTTTGTCACATTGCCCTGCCACCATGAAGTACTCATATACAGTATGATAACTCCTAGGTCTATTTCTTGCTTAATGTCTGTTAGTACTTCACTTACCATCTTTTATTCAACTCTGGGGTTTTATGTCCTAGGTGCATTATCTTGCACTCATTGAACTTCAACTGCCATGTTTGAAACTATTCTTTGAGTTTCTCAAGACCCTTATCATTTTCCACCTTCTTGACACTGGCACAGACACTGCCATATACGCAGATTTTGGTATCATCTGCAATAAATCACCTTCCCTTCCAGCTATTCCACAATGTCCCCAATAAAGATATTAAAGAGGACTGGCCCTAGTACTGAGCCTTATGGTATCCCACTCGTCACATTCCCTCTTTAGAATGACTGCCATTTATTACTTTCCTCTGTCTCCTATCTTTTAACCAGTTTCTAACCAGTTTACTACTATGGAGCCACTCCTAGATTGGTCAACATCTTAATTAGCCTTCTATGGGAACTGTGTCAAAAGCCTTGCTGAGGTTCAAATAGACCACATCCACTGCCCTACTAAAATGAATTTCCTTGCCACTGAGTAAAGAAATATATTAGATTAAGCTTGACATGACCTCCCACTGTGAATTTGTGTTGTATGTGATCTCAGCCCATTTGATTCCAAATATCTTGTAATCCTTTCAGTATTGTCTCCATCAGTTTCTCCTCCACTGATAGGAGACTGGCTGACCTATAGTTCCAAACTCCTCTCTGCTGCCATTCCTATGCAGAGGGACATCAGCCTTTCTCAGTCCCATAGAACCACTGCTGTTTTCAGTGAGCTGTTGAACAAGGTTATCAGTGGGGTAGATAGAATCTCCTTAGTCTTTTTAATACCCTGGGTAAATCCCACCCAGTCTCATAGCCTTGTCCACCTTAAGGTTTGTGAGTCATTTCAGCACTCTTTATTCTGTAAATGGACCTGTGTCCACTTCCCTCCCTCCATATCACTGCTTTTCCTGCTTGTCTGTCCCCTCCACTTTCCATTGTGAAGACTGAGCAGAAGTACAGTATCTGTTTAAAATGACAGCTTTTCCTCAGTCTCCTTCTGCACAGTCTTCCCTTCAGCCTTCTAATTCTTATTATACCTCCCTTGTCTTCTACTTCTCATTCATGTACCTGAAAAAGTCTTATCCCTGTAGTGAGCCTTTGGGCAATCCTCTGCTCCTCTGCCTGCACCTTTGCCCATTAGAAACATAGCATTTGTCAGCAGATAAGGACTGCTTAGCCTCCCAGTCTGCCTATTTTGTCTGTGAATATACTGTTACTGCAGACCCTACCTGATCTCCAACTACTCCCTCCCCCGCTTTCCTACCAAGATTCCTTTGTGCCTATCCATGTATTCTTGAAGCCCACCACTACTTCTGCAGGAAGACTGTTCCAGGCACCACCATTCTTTCAGTGAAGAGTACTTTCTCACATACTTCCTAAATCCTCACTTCCAACATAGCATGCCCCCTTGTTCTCATGCCTCTTCTTTTCTGAAAATACTTCCCTTCTGTACCTTATTCATGACCATGAGGTACTTACAGGTCTCTATCATGTCCCCACTCTCCTCTCCTCTCTTCCAGGCGTACAGATTGAAATCCACTCAGTCTCTCCTCAAGGGCTTAAGATATGCCCCTGCACCATTTTAGTTGCCCTCCTCCTGACAACTTTCACCTATTTCCTTTCTGAGATATGGTCTCCAGAACCAGACACAATACTCCAGGTGGAGTTTCACCAGTGATCAATGCAGTGGTAACATCATCTCTCTCCTTCTGCTAGTGATTCCCTCCCTATGCACCCAGCTTCCTGCTGGCCCTGCCCACTACCTTTTCATACTGCATCACCACCTTGATGTCATCAGATGCAATAATCCCAAGGTCCCTTTCCTGTTTGGTGACCATCAATACCGCTTCCCTCATTTTATACACTGCTCCTGGGTTGCTGTCAGCTAGGTGCATGATTTTGCACTTTTTCACATTGAAGCCCAGCTGCCATACCCTTGATCACTCCTTGAGTTTCTTCAGATCTCTACTCATTCTCTCACCCCTTTGGGCGTCTACTCTTTTACAGATTTTGGTGTCATCTGCAAGAGGTGCGGTAGTATATGGTTGCTATGCAACTGTAATCACGTATGCATGATAACACTTGGCCCGGCGGTCGTAACATGGCGGGCCACAGGATCTCACAAAACAGGCAAGAAAGCAGTATTGAACAGCTCTGAGGAAGAAGTACTTGATGGAATTACTGCTACACTGTTTATAAACAACACACCAGCAAGAGTAAATGAGCATTTGTGGAGGTCAGATAATGAATTTGTATACTTAAACAGAACGATTAGGCAATGAAACAAAACAGACCTGGAATAAGGCCTTAGTTGAAAAATACATTTGCATTATGTCTCTACAGGATTGAGACAACTGTTTAAAAACCCCACAAAAAGCAGCACAACCTGATAAAATAAAATATGCTGTTTCAAGATAAATGGGGGGTGTAAGCAAAAAATAGCTGCAATAAGAATGTTCTTTTCTTGTAAAAGCACTGTGGCAAAACAAATAAAATGTATTCACTTGATTGCAGGAAGTATAAAAGTGATCAAAGATTGAAGTATATAACCTGTAAAAATGTGAACAGGAAGGTTTATGGCAGACACTTATGGATGGTATGTGTATATGCTGAAATAATAGAAAATATATTTTTAAAGAAAAACTTAAATGAAAAAAGTGAAAGACAAACAATTGTAAATATATATATATTAACAGATAAAAGAAAAAGACAACCCTGTGATCAAAGCTCTACTTTAGAGCAAAGCGTGGGGACACAAATAAAGAAATTTTGAAAAACAGAATTTACTCAAAATGTACTACTTTAAAGGGCTAACATCTTCATATTATTTCCAGTTTTGAAGCCTGATTTGAGGGCTGAAGAAAATGAAGACAACAACCCTTACCCACTAACTCACTGCTATCTGACAAGAGGCATACCTTTCCTTCAGGTCCTCTGCAATGTAAACATAAATACATTGAAGAGGGCTGGTACTGAAACCCTGAGGGTTCCCACTGGTCACTTCATCTCAATGAGTTAGAGCTGTCTACCACCACCCTCTGTCACCTATCTGCAAACCAGTTCATACCCATCAAAGTCCCATTACTGCACTGTCCAGTTTCCTTATTAGCCATCTATGAAGTATGGTGTGAAGGACTTGTTGAAGTCTAAGTAGCCCATGTCCACGCCCACCCTGATCTAGAGCTCTGGTCACCCATTCAAAGAAATCAATTAGGTTCATCTCCATGACCTCTTCCCATGAATCTGTGCTGCCTCGGGTCTTGTAACCTGTTGGATTCAACACCCCTCACCGCCTTGCCTGCTTCCTTTTGTTTTCTAGGTATACCTCCCTCCCTCTCTCTCTCTCTGTGTTTCTTTATAACATTTGAACACAGACCTTTTTCCTTTGTCTTCTCTTCCTTTTGTTTTACTCACTTCCTTCCTGCACAGATTGGTTGCTTTAGTTACTTCCTCACTTATTTTTCCCCACTGTGCCTCTATGCCTCCCTGGCACTCCGCCACCCACTTAGGCAGCTCCTAAGACAGTCACCCATTTCTTAAAAATTAGCCCTCTTAAAGTCAGAACTCTCGTCCTTGTGTGGTTAGACTGTGTTCCTATTTTTATGCTGAACCACACTGTACCGATTACTGGTACTGTACCAGTGGGACTGCTCACTGTGACTTCTTCAATACTATCCCTCTTTGTAAGCACTAAGTCAATCACTGCCCTGTCCCTAGTGGGTTTCTTAACTAACTGCCTGAGAAAAGGCTCCAGGAACTAACTGTTGAGGAAAGCGCTGGCAGTTTATAGCCCATAGGTTAGAGTAACAAGCTGAAAATGAGCTTGGTACATGCAACAGACCTCAGTTTGATTCCCCAACCTCCACTTGCATACTGTGTGACTCTGAGGCAAGTCACTGCTCCAGTGCGCCTGGACTGCCCCTGGAAACAGGTCTTGAGCCTATTAGGCTTTACCGGTTACCAAAGTTAAAAAGCCTCTTGCAGTGAGTAAGGATGGCCTTGCTCCTTGCTCCTTGCTGAAACTGCTGTTTGAAGGATCCATTCCATGTCCAACATACTGAAGTTGCCTACTAGTAGCTCCACCCCTTACTTGCCATTCTGATTGAAGCTTCCCAAGTGCCTTACCATCTCTTCTCCCTGTGCTGGTGTCTGTGCACTACTCCAGCATGGATAGTGTGCCCAGAGTCTGTCTCCAGATTGATCCAGAATAATTACAGCCTCTTATTCTCATCCAGGTGCCCTGTACCTCTGTGACCTTGATACCCTTCTTCACATATAATAAAACCCCACCTCCTCTCTCTCTCTCTCTCTCTCTCTCTCTCTCTCTCTCTCTCTCTCTCTCTCTCTCTCTCTCTCTCTCTCTCTGGAACAGAGTGTATCCTAGTATTTATTTCCCATTTATCATGCACAGTACACCATGACTCTGTTATAGTCACTAAATGTAGATTAGCTTCTGCCATAGGTGACTTCAGGTCTGTATCTTTTTTTTGCAAGGCTCCTTCTGTTACTGTGCATCACTTTCCAAATCTTTCTCCCTTTTCTAGTACTCTGCCTCTTTCTTCCAGTCCTGTCTGTTTTGTTTTCTGGCTTGCCACTTAACTCACTCTTACCCTTACTACTTTCATCATCTCTGAACCCCATTGATCCTAAGTCCTCCCTACCTGCTTTTTATTCCCATTTTCTTCTTTCCTGTCCCTGTTCCTTTCCTTCTGCCCATCTGATCTAGCGGATTTTTCAATACTGTGGTCCTCCCTGCCTATCCTTTTAAAAGCAGGGCGAGGTAGTTTATGCCTCCTTTGGTTTCATCACCAGATTGTTGGAGGGGTGCAGCAAACAGCCACAAAGATGATCCAGGGATTGAGAGCAAGCCCCTACGAGGACAGGCTGGGAGAGCTGAACATGTACTCAAGGGAGGAGAGGAGGGACAGGAGGATATGATCGAGACCTTTAAGATATCTGAAGAGGATAAACAAGACCAACACAGAAGGATTTTTCAGATGAGAAGGGAGAGAGACAAGAGAGGGCATGGACTGAGATTGGAGGGGAAGATTCAAGAGGAGATGAGAACATTTTTCATGGAAAGAGTGGTGGACAAATGGAACACCTTACCAGATGAGACAGTGTCCTGTAAGGCGGTGGGCAGTTTCAAGAGGGTTGGGACAGGGTAAGGGGAAACTGGGAAGGGAGGTGAGAGGGAAGCTGCATGATGAGGGGCTAGCTGCACACTTGAGCAGACTCGATGAACCATAAAGCCTGTTTCTGCTGGCAATATTGTACATTCATATGTTTGTATCTCCCACTTGTCTAATTTAAATGCCCATCTATGTAGCATTTAAATCTTCCATTAGGACTATGGACCAATGCCTAGAAAGACACAGGCCATTCTTCCAATACAGGACCATAACTTTCCAAGTTGACTCCCAGTCCTGATGTATCAAAACCTTCCTCCATGCACCATGCCTTCAGCCATTCTATAAAAACCCTGCTGTGGTGTTTCCTTGCCTTTTCCCAACCATATATAGTATCACCTCAGAAAAAAACACCATACATGCTACTTGCTTGAGACCCTTCCCAGCTCCTGAATTTTCCCTTTACTCCCACCCTCCTCTTGTGCTATGTCATTTGTCTCACTATGGACAATGGCATCCAGCTCCCTCAGGTTCGGTGCCTGTTTACAAGCAGGCCACCTTTTAATTATCAGGCCTTTTGTTTAAACCTGTCACTGTTAACCATAAAAGCATCAGCATGGGAAGGCTGCAACTGATTCATGCTTTGGACTGTGCTGCTGGACTTTAACAAGCATTGCACCGAATAGCAGTAGCCAGTGTAGGGTTTCAAACCACAACTTTCCAGTCAAAAGAATAAGTTCTATATGGTGAGCTAAATGAATATAGCTACCATTTTAGCTAATAAGAGACTTTGTTTTTATTCAACTGGAGCCATCACAAGATCTTTCATGTGGCTAAAGCTTAGAGTGGTAGTTAATGTGATTAGGAATACAAGGCACTTGAAGTTTGGTTCATGAAATAAAGCTGAGATGCTTACAAACTTTGCTGTCTTCTTGATGTTCTGTATTAACAGATCTTGCTTGACACACAATAAAAGTCAGATTGGCAGTAGTCATAACATTAAATGGAGGTACAAATGACTCAGATGGACCATCAGGTTTATTCTCTAGAGTATCAGCTTCTGGTGCAATGTGTGGGAGCAGGCAAAATGTTTGTCTTCTCGCCTACAGATCTTGCTTTGTACACAATAAAAGTCAGATTGGCAGCAGTAGCTGTCATAACATCAAATAGAGGGTACAAATGACTCAGATGGACTGTCAGGTTTTCTCTAGTACCAACTTCCGGTGCAATGTGTGGGAGCAGAAGAAATTGTTGTCTTCTTGTCTGAAAATTCACTTACCAGTAGAAACCACTGGTATCCATTTATCTTAAGAGGACTAGAACAAGTTTAAAGAGCTGGTAACACATGCAGGAGAACTTTAACAAAATCAAATATTTAGACACAGGCCAGCTTGTATTTCCCATTAGTGCTGTATTCCTCCTCTGCATTATTTAGTAGTGACGTCATCTGTATGAAAATAGGATCTTTGCTCCTGAAGAGTTTGTCTACTCTTGCTGCTTTCTCCTAACTGAAGTCATAGAGCACTGCTTGTGACATCACAGTTACTCCCATGGCAACAGATTGTGATGTCACAACAGAGAATTATGACTTGAAGTAGGAAGTAAACTATAGAGGCACATAGACTCTAAATGAACTCTAAGGGATAAAGATTACATATTCATGTAAATTTGTAGTAATAAATAATGGGGAGGAGAAATATATAAATATAAATGGAATGCAGGCAGAGTTGTACCTAATTATTATGCTTTTTAAAGTTTTCTTTGAGGCGTCAGTAGTTCTTAAACATATGTTCTCTGGCTGTCTGACAGTTTAACTGGCATGCTTTGCAATATGTTGGAACTGACTTCTGTACTTACCATTTAATAAACTTCATGGTCTGGTGGGAAAGTCCATTAGCTGGATCCATTAGATTCTTCTAGTAGAACCATTTATTAGCTTGCCAGAATAATTAATAAATCTCTGTAGAGCACTAAAAGATAGGAATTGGTTCAACACAGTTAGGGCTACATTTACTGTTGAAATGCAGTGCTGGTTTCCACTGCTTCCAGACTGGTGCAAATATCAGTTTGGCCCCATGGGATTTGAGTTTTGTGATTCTGCCTCAGCTCAGTGTATACCACAAACAGCAGCACCATGCAAGAACACTTGAAACAGTTATTTGCTTAGAGGTCCCTCCTTGATAGAATAAGCACTAATGATGGACCCCATCAGTTCTGAGTGCGCTGGTGCAGATGTGTGACCACAGAAACATAAAACATAGAATCTGTCAGCAGATAAGGACCATTTGGCCCACCAGTCTGCCCATTTTTCCATGCCTATACTGTCACTACAGATGCTACATGATCTCTCGTCTCCCCACCCCCACCTCACTGTTTCCTAACAAGATTCATTTGTGTCTGTCCATGCATGTTTGAAACCTACCACTGTTTTGGTCCCATTCCTTCACTGGAAGACTGTTCCAGGCATCCACAACTCTTTTAGTGAAAAATACTACTTCATATCTCCTAAATTTCTCCCGTCCAGCTTCATTCGTTCCCCTTGTTCTACTACCTTCTCTTCTGAAAATGCTCCCTCCTGTACCTTATTTACTGCTGTGGGGTATTTATAGGTCTCTATCATATTCCTCTCTCCTTCCTCTCTTCCAGGATGTACATATTGAGATCCCTCAGTCTATTCTCATAGGGCTTATGATATAGCCCCTGCACCTTTTAGTTGCCCTCCTCTGGAAAACCTTTACCCTGTCTATGTGCTTCCTGAGATACGGTCCCCAGAACTGGACATGGTGCTCCACATGGGGACTCACCAATGACCACTGGTAAAACCACCTCTCTCCTTCTGCTAGTATACCTCTCCTGTGCACCTCAGCATCTCTCTGGCCCAGCCTACTGTTTTGTTGCTCTGCCTTACCACTTTGAGGTCATCAGATATGAGTACCCCAAGTCCCTTTCCTGTTTATTGACTGTCAGTACCTCTTCCCTCATGTAACACACTGCTTATGGGTTTCTAAGCCCTAGGTGCATGATTTACACTTTTTTCACTGAAACCTACAGTAGCTGCAATACCTGTTTCCACTCTTCAAGTTTTCTCAGGACTCTACTCACTCTCTCAACCCTTCCAGATTATTTACCTTATTGCAGATGTTGTGTCATCTGAAAAGAGGCATATTTTCCTTCTAGCTCTTCACCAATATCACTTATAAAGACATTGAAGAAGATTGGTCCCAGTACTGAGCCCTAAGGTACCCTGCTGGTCATTCTCCCTCATTAGAGTGAGTGCTGTTTAACACCACCCTCTGCCACCTATCAATCAACCAGTTTCATACCTAGATAACCACTTTGAGCACCTGAGGAACATGTGCAAGTGCAAACTCAATCTAGCCATGAGTTCATACTTTAAAGTGCAGCAAAGAGCCAACCTTAGTTACCCTAAAAACTCTGGATCTGTATCAGCAACACACTTAACCTAGAACTGCTGAGGCCCAAAGACTGTCAAAGTCAATGGTACTAAACACACTGATCCAAGGATGGTAGCAGACTTGTTTAACCTCCATTCCTACAATCTGCAAAAATTTAATCATCCTGCCACAGATGGGAGTCCCAAAATGTTGCATACAAGTCATAGTATAAATACCCTCTCCCTCTTTCTACATCAAAGTGTTCAAGTCATGGAAGTCCAGAAACTGCTGGTCAGCTTAAATACAGATAAATCTGCCTTTCAAATTTCTCAAGTTAACTGTACCATAGATTGTCCTACCAATCACCAAAATTTTTAATCTCTCATTCGAGACCAAAATAGTTGCGAGATCTGGACAATATCAAAGTAGTACCCCTGTTTAAAAAGGTAAATGCACTTCTCTTGACAACTACAGGCCCATGCCTCTCAGTCCTAACTAAGATACAGGACAAGCTGATTCATAACCAGCTCACCTCATACCTAGACCAGCACAAACTCCTCTGCATGGGCAGCATGGTTTAGGAAGGGTCATGGAACCTGCACCACACTGGTCAGCTTCACGGTCTCTCTGTGCCCAGTTATGGGCAAGGGTTGATGACTGGTAGAGTGTTCCTGGGCCAGACCAAAGTTTTCAATCTGGTAGACCATAGTCTGCTATTACAAAGACTTGATACTCTGAGGTTGGGACCAGGAGCAACACAGTGGTTCACAAGCTACCTACAAAATAGATCCCAAGCAAAAGTAACCTCTGGTGCCAACACCCTCACCCATTGTGTGCCACTTGCCTTATGCATGGACCCTCGTGTTCACAATTTTCATCAACAACCTGCCCAGGACCAGTTCACCTGCTAAATCCCTGCTTTATGTGGATGATGCCACAGTCTCTGTACATGGGAGAGATATGGCTGAAATCAACAATGATCTTGAACTAAGTTTCCAATGTCTTCAACATTAGTTCCTTAAAGAAAATTTGTCCTGAACATTCCTAAGATGAAGTTATGCTCCTTGGCTCAGTCTCCCAAATCAAGCGACTCCCAAGATCTTAACGTCAGCTACCTGAATGGTACCCAGCTGGAATCAGTTGTTGAGTTCAAATACCTGGGCATAATTCTTGATCCTTGCCTCTCTTTTGACAGTTATCTGAATGTCACTGTTAAAGCAGCAGTGCAACAAAACTGGGCATAACATTTATGCGCTACCTTTTTAGCTATAGAAGATTCCTGGCATCTTACAGTTCTATTTGGTGGTACAATTTTCTAATTCGATCAAACTTTGAGTATTTTATAAATGTTTCAATTTAATTTTTCTCAAGAAAAAAGATGGCAGTCACATTTTCCATGGCAATAGCTTTGTAAACCTGGAAAGGGTTAGGTATGAAAAATATAAAAGACTCATGCTACGCAGCATAGGAGCACCAAAGACAAGTACATTTGACAAGCATGCAAATATTTTACTTTCCCATAGCTGAAACTATGAACAACATTTGTCATTGCACTGCTGCTTTAAGATCGTCTGCTAGAACCTGCAGCAGCTTCACGCATCAAAAGGCCCTCACTGTGGACACTAAAGCATAGATCATGCAAAACAACCTTCTCCACTACTAGACTACGATGCCATCATAACAGATGCTGTACCAAAGACTCTATGGGCTAAAAATCCTTTTACCACAAAGTGGCCAGATTTGCCACCTCCCAGAGCCCATCACTGTACCAGTCATGAGCAGCTTGACTGGCTACAATTAGAACACAGGGCCAAAATTACGCTTGCCTAATCTTTGTATACAAGACTCTGCTATGGACATATGCCTCAGTGTCTTGAAGAGTTGCTCACACTTGTCAACTTCTCTATACTTCTGTTCCACAGCAATTTATTAAAGACCCCACTTATGCAGTGCTCCCAGATCGGCAAAGCATTTTCCTGTAGAAGACCCTAATTTTTCCTGCATTTTCCCTGTAAAACTTTGGTGAAATTCTTGTAGATTTTCCTGTATGCTCATTTTCTATCCTGCTTCTGCCCCTTCTCCCTTCCTATCCATCCCTGTCGCAGCCACATCAGCAACATCCCCCCAAACTCCCTCTTCTATCAACAGGCATAGAGGTTAAAACGATCTGTGAGCCTTAGACCAAGTGCCCCCTGTTGCCTTCTGCCCATCTCATTTATTAAGAATGTTACCATCAGCTTATTAAAGTCTGCATGTTGTGCATTTTGTGGATATGCAAAATATTCCAACCCCAAACCAGAAAAAATTACTAAAACATCTTGACAGCTTCCCAGGCATCCTCCCAGGTAAATATCCGATTGCACATCAATGTCCACCTGAAAATAATAAGCTACACAGCCAGAGTTACAACTAATATTATACAAAACGTCCTTGATCAACACAAGGTACACTATAGTTCTCCAAGTCGTGAGACTGGCTCCTGACCATGCTGCACATCATCTCTCCTCCACTGGGCTAAAGCATGATTCACAATTATAGGAAGAATTTAAAAGTCATCTCCTCGCCTCCCCCAAGTTGTTAACCTTACTCATAGCCAAAGTAGCCAACAGTGACGCATGATTCAAACTTATCTCCTCGACCTATCCGAGTACATGTCCCAGCCAAAGCAGCAGCAGATCATTGACTTATTAGGATTACCTCGGAGACAGGTTTGGTACCCAATTATTTTTCATCCTCCAATGTGAATGGGAGTTTTCTGTTAATATTCATGTTTAAAAACTAATTATCTCCTCGACCTCCAAGTACACACTGTCCCCTGGACACTTAGGAGGACACATATTAAACATTAAAAATGACATATTAAAACTAACAAATCTCCCTCCTCTACCTCTCTCCTCACAAACAGCACAGATTCATAGAGACCAAAGCAGCACAGGTTCATAGAGGTTTCAGCTAGTAGCTCGATTTAATTTTATGCCAGCCCAGACTCAGAGAGAGTTATTATTTTTTTTACCTTTTTGCAAATGATCGTCAGTGAGAAGCCAAGAAAGCAGCTCGGGATCTGATCAGGCTCATCTCTCTCACTCTGTTTTTGAATCCGAGTCTGTTACTGACATTTCTGCAGTAAGAAAGCCGAAGAAATGGCACGGACTGGTGGCAGGTCAGGGTCCTCTCGATGTGGAGGGTCATTTAAAAAAAAAATTATTTGCTGATTCAAGTCAACAGGCTGATCTCTCTCCTTATCGTCTCTGGCTGCGAAATTAAAAGCAGTGAAATTCCCGTAGCTCTGCTCTCTCGGATACTGGGGTCTCGGTCGGTGAAACAAATGCCGAAAACACATGGCAGGCTGAGGCGGTGAGCTGTGGATGTCTGGGGGCCGATATCTCCTCTCTCTCTTCTTTCTTCAGCAGTGGTGACAATAAATACTAAAGTGAACTCGAAGCAGGAATTAAAGCACTGGTAGCCAGTTTAAATATTCCCGAGCAACACTCTGCATCAAACACTTACAGCACAGCCAATCAGAGACCACAGTCAGTGCGTGATCAGAGCATGACTGGGGTCTCTGAACCAATTAGGGCAGGCTTGTGTGGTAATCATGTCTGGGAATTGATCCCAGGTGAACTCAAATACTCTTGCTGTAACTTCGCCAGATTTAAAGTGGCCTGTGGGTGCCAATTTCTCCCGTATATTTTTAAAATGACAAATTCCTTCCATTACCCATTTTGAGCCCTGAAACCCGTAAAATATAGGAATCCCCATAGATCTGGGAGCACTGCTTATGCAAACAAGGATGGATCAGAAATCCTTCAGCTACTGAGCTGCCTCCCTGTGAAACATCACACCTACTTCAATCAGACTGTCCCCCTCTCCCAGTGCTTTCACTCACAAAATGAAGGATCATCTGCTAAACCTTAATACATGCTTTTGTTTCTTGTAGACTTGCTTCCTGCATTAAATTATGGCCAGACCAGTCACCATTGTATAATTTACTGTACAACTCACTGCACATAATGTTTGCTATTAATAATCTGTATGGTTATTACCTCACTTTGTAAAAATGCAAAACTGTGTCTGAGTCATGCCTGAAAAAGGTTTCTAGTGCCAGTGTACCAAACTGGTCAAAAAGTATAAATAAATAAATTTATACATACAATAATGGAACTAACTGAACCCTGGTGATATTCAACAGTTCAATTGAAACAGGGGAGTTCCAAACATTGGATGGAAAGATATAGTCCCGCTCCATAAGGGAGGGGCAAGGAGGAACCAGGTAACTGCAAACCTGTCAGTCCTACCCTATTTAACGTAAACTGATGGAGACACTAGTCAAAGATGATTTTGTGGACTACCTGGACACCAATGGACTTCAGGAGACTAATGAGCATGGATCTGTGGCAGGAGGTCAGACCACCTAATAGCATTCTTTGACTGGGTAATGAGGTAGTGGATAAGGTCCATGCTGTGGATTTAATCTACTTTGATTTTAGAAGACTTTCGACTCAGTGCCTCAAAGAAGGTTGCTGAAAAACTAGAGGATCTGGGTGTGGAAAAGGACACAATTAGATGGGTAAGAAACTGGTTGGAAGGGAGATAGCAGAGAGCTGTACTTAACAGAGTCAAATTGGAAGAGAGAGGTCATCAGTGGGGTACCACAAGGATCGGTCCTGGGTCCAGTCCTTTTCAATATGTTCCTCAGTGCCATGGCAGAAGGAATCCAGGGTGAGATGTTTCTCTTTGCTGATGACACCTAGCTCTGTGGTAGACAGGGAGGAGGAAGAGGTGAAGGAAATGAAAATAGGCTTGTAAAAGCTAGAGAGGTGGTCAGTGGTTTGGCAGCTGAAATTCAGTTCCAATAAGTGCAAGGTGATGTACACAGGAACAAGAACTCCAGGACAAGTACTTGATGGGGAGTAAAACTGTGCATGACATCTGAAGAAAGAGACCTAGGGGTCTCAGTGACTGACTGAAACAATCAAGTCAGTTTGGCAAGGCCTACAGTAAGGCAAACAGGATGCTGGGGTGCATAGGCAGGGGTATTAACAGCAAAAGGAAGGAGATAATACTGTCTCTATAGATCACTTCTAAAGCTACACTTGGAGAACGGTGCCCAGTTCTGGAGCCCTCACTTTAGGAAAACAGGGACGGGCTAGAGATAGTGAGCATATAGCAACAAAATGATTTATGGTCTGCAGAACAGATCCTATGTGGACTGGCATAAGGCACCAAACAATTCCTCACTGGAGGCCAGAAGGCGGGGAGGGGATATGATAGAGATCTTTAAATTCCCAAAAGAAATAAACAAGGTAAACTGCAAGGAACTATTCAACAAGAGTAGAACATGGGGGCATGGTGGAAACTGGTGAGAGGAAATTTAGGAGGGGCATGAGGAAGTTCGTTTTCACAGAGAGAGGACTGAGCATGCACCGTGACTCAATAATAGCCACAATATCTAGGTCAGCCTCTGCCATTATGGCCTCTAGGTCAAAAATCTTATTTTCTAGACTTTTAGCACTCACACACATGGCCTTCCAGGTATTGTTCCTACTCTGCTTGTTAACCCCTTTCCTTTTGCCCCTCTCCTTCCACAATCTCTTTTTCATGCTTCCATTCCCATCCCCTTCATTTCTACTGCTATTAAGTTCCAGCCTGAGGAATGCCATTCTCGGGTTCTCCCTACTTTCTACTTTAGCCTATGTGGGAGAAGTTACTGCCACCTTGATTTCTTCTGTTCCCTTGGCTAGTTTAAATGTTTATCAAAGTAACATCTAAACTGCCCACTGAGGACCGTGGTTCCCTCCCAGATGGATGCTGGCCATAACCCTGTAAAGGCCCTTATCTCTCCAGATGGATCCCGGTCCCATGTTGCTGAACCCTTCTCTGCACCATTCCTTCAACCATGAGTTGAAGGTTTTGTGTGGCGATCCCTCCTCCTCCCTGTTATAGACAGACAGCACTTCAGTAAAGCCACTGAGCACACCACCTGTCTAAGACCCTCCCAGCTCCATAAACTCCCCTGCACTATCCCAGCCCTATTCCTAGCCAGTTCATTAGTCTCCAGGTGGACAATGACATCCAGCTCTGCCGCCCATCCTGCTTCCACAGTAATCCTTTGGATCTTCTTCCCATCTCTCTGGGCCATGGTGCACATTGGCAACAAACCTCTCTCCCCTTGCTATCCCCAAATCTATCCCCTCACAATCAACTCCCCCACCATAAGTTTCTTCCTCCTTCTCTCAGCTTCTCTTCCTCCCCTTTGGGTCTCTGCTCTGAAGAACCCCCACATCATCCCTAGCACTACCACAGGTGCCTCTTCCTGTGATTTATGCTCCTAAGAGCAGTGTAGGAACTGCATAATGGTACTGGTAGAGGAATGTGCCGCTGACCCACTTCCACTGCGACTCCCTTCCAGAGCCCACCATAGCCCAACTGTTCCTCTCCTCCCTGGCATTCTCTGAGGTAAAAGTGTCAGACTTAGTGGCCACTGGATAGGAAAGATGTCCCTAAATACTAGCCAGCGTAGTAGTAGTAAAAGTAGTAAAAGTTTTATTTCTGATATCAGAAACAGGATAAAACCAATTTAGCATCAACTAATTTACAATGGGGTCCTACTGTACAAAAAGAAAACATCAGTTTCATGTTAAATACATACAGATACACACAAATTACACATTCATAAAACACAATATATATGCCAAAACAAGTAATTAGAAACAATTAAACCATGTATACAAACATCTCAAATACAACAAATTTTTAAAAACATTGCTTCCTTTACAAGCCATGATTTTATTTCATTCAAGATATTTTATTTTTACTTAACCTCAAGTGACCTGACAATGAATTCCACAATTTTGGGCCTTCATATACATAACAATGTTGGCTCTTCACTGTTCTCATAAGTGGTACCCTAAATTTTACTTCCTTGACCTGGGTTTGCAACTCCTCCCTCAACAGAGAGCTTCATGCAGATAGGGCAGCAATGCACTGCACTGCACTACTCCTAGCATCCCCAGCTTCTATACTCCTGTGTTACCTACCCTGATCGGTGTCCCTAGTTTTCCCTTTTTGTTTGTTGCTACTTGTGTTCCCCCATACCTGGTGTAAATCCTGTTATACTGTTACTCTCGATAGGGTGTTACTCCTATTCCCAATTTTAGACCTATCTTTTACCTTCCACCCTTCCTAGCGCTCTCTTTTTTGTGTGTTGCTACTTGTGTTCCCAGATACCTGGTGTAATTCCACTTATACTGTTACTCTAGAGAGGTGTTGTTCCTATTCAAGTTTAGGCCTATGTTTTGCCTTCCCCTTCGCAGCAGTAGGCATGTGTGAAAAAAACTTTCACAGGCAGAATTGAAGTGAAAGTCTGACTTTTCTTCTGTAAAGCTCAGAACTATTTTCATTTCTCTTATCAGACTCCAGGAGGATTAGCACAGCTCCTCCTCTCTCCACTATATCTGCCTGTTCACTGAGCTGTCAGTGAATGAGTGCATTGAACACACTCATTCATTGACAGCTCAGTGGATGGGCTGGCGGTGGCAGAGGGAGGAGGGCTGTGCTGGTCTGCTCACTTGGATTTACGATGGGGTGGGGTGTGGGTGATGGGACACCTGCTTGGGGGGGGACACTAGACCACCACAGAATAAAATGTATTTGGGGACTGTTGAGTGGGGATGGGGAGGGGGTTGATTGAAACCACTAGACCACCAGGGATTTTTTTTAAACAGTACCAATGGAGATAGGGATGGGGTTACTGTACACTTTGAGGGGTGACCAGGTGAAGGGGAGGGACCACTAGCCACCAGGGAATTTGTTGGGCTGTGGGCACTTTCGGGGGGAAGGATCACTATTGAAAACCAGGGAATTTTTTTTTTTTAAGTCAGGCAGGTGATCGGTGGGGAGGGACCACTAGCCACCAGGGATATGTTGTTTTCATGTGAGTGGGTGAGGGAGGGACCACTAGCCACCAGGGCTTATTTTTAGGGATTTCACCCAAAATGTTTCTGAAGTTTTCTGATCCACCACAGGTGGAAGTTCAGAAACGTCAGCAAATGTTCCAGATTTTTGCAGAAGTTTCGCAAAGGTGGAAAAATCCACTTTGCCCACACGACTACCCAGCAGTGAATGCAACAATAGGAGTATACAGGTACCTTACCTTAGTCAACTGGTATAGCCCCCACTTCCTTGCTTCCTTCTGCTGATGCCTGCAGACAACTAAGATGCCAAGCTTATACCAGTTCCATTCCTTTGCTGTTCCACTCAATCGCTGGAACATGAGCGTAATATTAGGGGACATGTTAGGGTGGCTGCCTTTTATCCTTCCTGTGCAGTCTCCTTAAGGTGGTACTTCCTGTTGGACTACTGAGTCCCTGATTGGTCCCCTGGCTTCCATGTCACCCTGCCACAACCATCCTATCAGAAATCTGACTCAGCCCGCCTCCAATTATCAAATAACTCAGGCCCCAGGTCAGACAATTAGTATTGCTCCCTCAAACTACAAGGATAGGCACAGTTCTTATAATTATTAGGTGGGAAAATGTCTGCATTAATATAGGGTCTTAAATAAGGTAAAAATAGGACTATTTGAAAGAAAAGCACAAACCAATACACTGGGTGACAAACAGACTTTACGTATCTGAATTTACAATTACATTAACAAATGTAAACATCATTATTTATGTTCCTTTAACAAAACAATAGTGTGACTTTTCAGATGCTCTATGTTCATACCACCCTTAATGAAATTAGTAGGAAAAAATCTTTCTAGAGACACTATATGGCAAAAATAAATACACTCCATAAAATAATTTGCCGTGCTTTATATCCTTCAGTAAAATAAATTATGCTTAAATGACTGATGCTGACCTTCAGTCACACTTGTGGTTTTGTTTAATTTTAGAGGAAGTTCTAAGAGTAGGTAACTAATGGGACTGCAAAAAATGATGTACAATGCAATTAAGATTCACCCTTCCTTGATTTTCTGTTTCTTTTATATATATTTTCTTATCAGATATAAAGTGATGATATAATAACAGTGATCTGTATTTGGTCAAAATAAATGTCATTATAAATGAGAAAAAGAATAAGCCCAGAATGCAGTGACTAACTGCATATAGATTTCTAGCTAGGCTAGTTAAGTGTTCATTTGAGAATTACTATAGTTTGACTAGGTGCGTTTCTCTTCTTTTTTCTGAAGGACAATGACCATTTTGATTACAAAGATGCAGAATACAATTCATATGCTGTTTTGTATAACCATTAAACAAAACATCTGATTGATCTTGCAAGGCCTGTGATATTATTGTTGATGGCACGCTAGATGAGTCTGGTATTTAAAAAGGCAATGTTTAATCTAACTGTAAACAACCTGCAGAGAATAAATTTTAAAATGTATAATTCCAGGAAATGTAGCCTGAAACTGGTATTTACAGCTGTTTCATGATGACTAAACAATATAAAAGTAATTAAATAACTATAGTAATTCTGCAGTGTATGATAAGACATTACTTCCGGTGATTATACGCTTTATCCCTGTGCACACCTATGCTGTAATTGTATTCACCCCAAGCACTAGAACACAAGCCATTAATTGTTATTGTGCATGAGTGAAATCAGCAGTTACCAAAAGCTGGGTATTCTTACATTTCCTACTTCTTCCTACTCATCTATAAAATAACTTAAAGAGCAACTGACACCTCAGAAAAACTTTAAAAAACATAATAATTAGGTACAATTCTGCTTGCATTCCATTTATATTCTGTATATTTCTCCTCCTTGTTATTTACTACTGAGGAAATGTTCATGAATATGTAATCTTTATCCCTTAGAGTTCATCTGCTCTCTAGCTTACTCCCTGCTTCATGTCATGATCCTCTGCTGTTACATCACAATCTGTTGCCATGGGAGTAACTGTGATGTCACAAGCAGTGCATTATGTCCTCAGGTAGGGAGAAAGTAACAGGAATAGATGAACTCTTCAGGAGCAAAGATCCTGTTTTCATGCAGATTACCTCAGTAATAAATAATGGGGAGGAGCAATACAGGACTAATATGAAATACAAGTTGAATTATGTCAAAATACTATGTTTTGTTAAAGTTCTCCTGAAGGTGTCAGCTGCTTTTAATGTATAGTGTAACGATTATGCATGCATAATGTATATTGGCAAATAGTTGAAGTAGCTCTATTTTGTAATTATATTGGAGATAGAGATAGATTGATAGATAGATAGATGATATGGAGAACTGGGTTTGATTCCCACAGCCTCCACTTGCCATATCTGTGACCCCGAGGAAGTCACTTAACTTCCTGTGGGACACACCTGGAAACAAGCCTTGGCTTAGTGGATCTTTCTTGGTCAAAAATAGTAAAATAAAAAAAAAAAATATATATATATATATATATATATATATACACACACACACACACACACACACACACACACACATATCTTCTGAGAAAAAACATATTGAGACTCCCAGATTCCCTAAACAACACCTTCTGTATTTTGTTGCATATAGGAGGCCTTTAGAATTAAAGCAGAACAAAATCTGGGGACCGATACACTGTTGCAGTCAGAAGGATGACAAATGTCAAAAGGTGCAAACAGGCTCCACAGTCTGCCACCCAAAAAACTGCATGCAAAAGCCCTTACTCAGCCTCAAGTAGAGATGTGCGCAGCTGGAAAACTTCACTTTGAAAATAATTTGTGAAGTTTGCTGAATTAACAAAGTGCCAACTTTACAAAGTTTTGCCAGGCAAAGTGGTATTTTAAGGAGAAGTTATGCAAATGTGTTGGCAAAGTTGTAACCTTCCCATAATTCCACCTGACTTTGCCTGAAAAGTGACATTTCCCAGGAAAACCCAACGTGAAGTGGCAACATTTGAAATGGGCATTTGTGAAGTTATTCATGAAGAAATTTTGCAACTTTTCCAGAACTTCATTGGCAAAGTAAAACTTCACAACTCTCTAGACTCAGGGAGGCACCTTTCCAGCAGTTGTCACAATACAAATGATGCTTCCCAGAAGTTGTGTGGCAAAAACAGGGTTTTCAACCACAAACAGCACACTGCGACCACTAGGGACTATAGCTGTGCGAATTTCTAAATTCGCTTCCACTGAAATTCTGTGGAATTTCAAAATTACCCCTAGTTCCACGAGATTCTGTTAGAAGCAGCATTCTGAAATTCTGAAGAAAAATGTTAATTGTGGAATCACATTCCACAGTTTCTGTAAACTGATATTTGTTTCCACAAACTGCAGAATAATATGTCAAAGATTACTTGATTGGCAGAATATTATTTCTCTGTTTACAAAGAAATGCTTTTCTGAATTACACTGCAGAATTTGAAAAGAAGTAGTGAGAAGCATTTCAGAAATGGAATTGCAATTTTACACAAATTTCATTGGTAGAATTCCACATTTTACCCTGCTCTACCATGGACTTCTGGGCATAATACTGCACCAGTCACATGATGTGATACCATGGTTGGAGACCACGAATGATGTGCTACTGCCTCAGTTGTCTATTAATCTCCTGAGCCCTATACCTTATATCCTGCTTGTGGGCAGCATAATTCTGATTCATGCCATCCTCACTGGTCATCCCTTGTGGTCAGTGGCCCTGAGCACTCAAAATATGCATTATCATTTCTGGGGCAGGATTTTCAAACATTGGCATAAGAACTGTGGCAACAGAAGCAGTCATGGACCTCAGCACAGCTGTTGCCGTAAACAATTGACATACTGTGTTTGCCATATTTTCAAACCTTAGTTAATTTTATAGCACACAGATGTGCTTTATGGCAGCTGCATCAAACCGTGGGTGCAAATTACTTGGAAGATGCATGCAAGAGCACCAACTGTGACACACACAGTAATCCATAACAGAAATGTGGTGCAGAAGAATGTCTCTAAGCTGCACCAATTAAAAGTCCCAATTCTTTGGCGTAAGTATCATGCACCAAAGGCTGACATAATGGGGACATATCTTACATATACTGCTATAAATATCCTGCCCTGGTGTCCAGTGACCACCCCAGCCCACTTCCCCATACAAGGCTTGTCAATCACTTGTCCGTTGTGGATCCTGGTCCTCATTGACTCCTTACTGTCAGACACGTGCCTGCACTGACCCTTTGAGGTGTATCACCCAGTGCTATAGGTGTCAAGGCACTGTGTCATGGGGCTGGCTGTCCAGAGTGGGAAAGTGACTGACTGTATAGCACTGCACTTCGTTTACATTCTGGACCTCCCTCTTTCCCCTTTGTTGGGAAAGGCTTGCAGCATTTTTGTGTATAGGACAAGGGGTTCAAGTTTGTACAGTGTCACAACATTGTTCATTGTGACCACTTTGGCCACCAAATGTGACTGTGTATGGGGCCCTGGGAATTTATCAGGAACTCCTGCTCCCTGTACAGATATCACTTTTACATGATGCTAACCCCACTAGCACAAAACTGGCTGTTCATCACATACATAAACTGTTATCAGTATAGGGTAACTTTCTAAACACTTAAAATACTTTCTCAAAGTCAGTTTTAATAATAATGATGACTCTCAAGAAAAATCTCTTCATCTTTTAAATCAGTACAATAATAACAAAAATAAATCTGTACTTACAGTTAATAATGTAAGTTTCCTCTAGGTATTCATATTACAAGCGGTTATGTCAATATCATGTGTCGTTATATTTGCACTGTGTCCTCATCAAAAAGTAATCATTAGCACCAAAGTTATATTGATTCTAACTCGATATAAATATCAGCTACATCAATATCCATGTCACAATTAATAGCTTACTATGCAGATTGGTATGGTTTACACTACACTGTGCTACCAATCAAATGGATGTGGCTTATCTGGTCAGCATTAACATTTAATAACACTATATCAACAGATGACAAGACAGTGTAATAAGCTGAGCTTCATTCATGTTTTTCTAATTAAGCAATAAGGCATGAGAGGGTGGGTTGTGGTGGGCTAACAGCCACCTTGGGTGGAGTTATACAAAAGGCTACAGGCCGAGTGCTTACTCTGCCCTAGAGGGCTGTTTTCCACCACAGCTTACTCCCTGGAATACCTTCTTGTACAATGAATTCTTTTAGTCATTTTCAGTCAACAATAAATAAAACTAAGTTTTTTCAATTAAAATTACTATTTTTTTTTAAGAAGTGCTGTGTACTGCATGTAGTGTTAGGGTTTGGACACTAGAGGCCCCATACTGCATGTAAACTGTTTAGGAAAGTAAGGGCAGCACTTTTATACAGCATGACATGGTTATGCATCATGGCACAATTTGTTTTTTGCAGGTTGAAAGGATGTGTCGGAATGGGAAGTTGCATCCAGAAGTTACAACCACCACTCCAACAAACCCAACAGACTCGTTCTCCATTTTGTGACTTTGTGACTTTGTGCTCTAACCACCATTCCCTAGAAAAGTGCCAGTATATAAACATCAAAATGGAACTATAGTTCATCAACAAGAGCTCAACAGGGACTCCAGATGTGGCCTTACACGAACCCTTTAAAGGGGCACAGTGAAATCACTTTCAAGGCATGTTATGCACTTTTAATGCAGCCCAGCATCCGGCCTAAGTAAAGGAGCACAGTACAATTTGGGTCTTAGAACCATTGAGTTTTTATGGAGTGGAGTTAAATGAAGCCAAGAGTTGGTTTTCAAGAGACACAGAGAGAAAGAAGGTAGAAGAGCATCAGAAAAGAGTTACAGAAGACAGAAAGTTGTGTATCATCTCTGTAGAACTGATACCCAAGGCTGAAAGATAAAATATGGTGACCAAGGCAGAGGAGACAAACAGAAACATAGAAGCACAGAATTTGTCAGCAGATAAGGATCACTTGGCCCACCCCGTCTGCCCATTTCCTACCTACTGATTAACTCCAGACCCTAATTGCTTTAAATAGAAAACAGGAGCAAGCCAACGACAAATCCTTCATGTATACCATAGAGGAGAGTGCTTAAGGCAAAGGAGGGTCCACTGCCAGAGATAAATAAGGAAAGACTGAGTGGTATGAGTGGAAGTTGGAACCAGAACAGGAGAGTAACAGAACCCTGACACAGCACTCAAGCCAGTTATATATGATAATGTGGTTTAGGCTGTGAAACACAGTAATATATGAAGATTGGCATTACTGTGCTGAAAGAACAGATACTATTGGGCTCTCTACTTACAACGTACTCTATTCTTCTTAAGTCTAGATGCTCAAATCAATTAATCCTTTCCGTAACTACTATAATTATAAGGGTAAACCAAAGGTTTGGTAAATTTTTAAATCTAGTGTTGCAATCACACACTTTAGGTGCACTACATTTCATGAATCAATAACTATATCAAAATTTGGTAGTAGAGTATTTTCCTTGTGTACCATTACTATGGAAAAGACTCTCATCAGTCTAGTAAACCTGTCAAATTTAGGCACTCAATGTAATCAGGAGAGAATGATGAATCTCTCAAAACCTTTATTATTTCCTTCAATCCCAATTATGAATTAGAAACAAGTTCAATCTCTTAGCTTTGGTGAAAGATCATTTCAAAAGAAGAGATCAAATTGTTTAGCAGAAAACATAGCCCATACGGACCAGCAGAGTGGCAGTGAGTACTACAACAATCAAACCTTGTGCATTCTTTACAACAATAATTTTGCACAATGGGGCTATGTAACGAATGTGTTTGCAGTACACGCAAAGGGCTTACCTGGCCTGGTATAGCTCCACATCTATGGACAGGCATGCAGGGCACAGCACGCACTAATGCAAGCTACTGTGTGTGCCAGTACACCACCCCCAGTGCGCTGCTGCAGGAGGGCAGATTGAAGGATACAGGTGAGCATCCAATCAGATGCCTGACCAAGTCTATAGCAGATCCCCTCCTCCATGCACAGCAGAGTATTCTGGGATGGTGGGATGTCCAAATGTATGAAGAAGGATGACTGCCCAAATGGCTGCCCCCATAGCCCTCCCAGTCAGCCTAGAGGGCCAGGGCAGCATGGTGCCAGGATTGCTTTACCCACTGTAGCTAGTGGGTGTAACCTCAGAGGAATGCAAAGATATGTGAGAGTCTCTGCTGAATCAAGTGCACCCCTTGCCCGACACTCCGCACCTCCATCCATGAATGGCATGGACTGCAGGCATGCCTCCAACACACTCATGGACCGTCATGCACATAGCTGCACAACCAGCTGGTGGATCCTGTGCAGGAGGAAAGCACGTCCCTTCCTGAATGCAAGCAGGGGTCTGTGGGACCCCCAGTTTATGACATTTGGATATAGGATTGCCTTACTGCTGTGAATCCACAGTGCATAGGCAATCTGCCCTTTAATGCATAGGAGCTAATATTTGCTATTAAAGTCTTTTAAATACATACTACCTACCAGATCAAAGGGGATTCATTTTCCATATTTCACTGTTTTAAGCCACGGCTTCTATTAAATGTTTCTGTTTTGGCCATGGCTTCTAAATGGTGGTGGTTTCTAAACAGTGGCAGCTTTAATTATTAGCATGCCAAATGCTGTCCTTGTACTGTGCTCCCTTCCATAATTTCCCCAGTGGGCAGGTGAATTCTTTGTCTGTGGAGGTATGTTGTAATGAATTCTCAGCTTTCCCAACAACAGTGTTTGTATACCCTATTTTCAGATCATGAGACAAGAGAAAGCAAAATACAGACCACAAGGCAGATGCCAACTTGAGAGTGCTAATGGCGAGCAAGTCGGGAGCAACTTAGTTCCTTAAAAGTAGTCCACCCAAAACTTGCAAAAACATATGTTGTGCAGAGTGCTTTGATTTGTATGTTAAGTTGTTGTGTGTCCTTCCGTTGTCTGCTATTAAGAGTTTTTCCTAAATTAGCCTGCTAGCTTTAGGGAAGTTTACGACCCTGGAGAACTCCATCTGAGACAGCTTAATTGCATTCCTTTGTCCTACAATGCACCTTGTTTCATGTGAAAGTGATGTAATAGAGACCATAAATCCAGCAGAAGTATTGCTTTACAGTCGGTTCACAACAGTAGAGATGGCTATTTTCTAAAATCTAGAATTCAGCTTAGTGACTACCTCATCATAAACGCGTTTATTGTCCTGAAGAACTTTGCTGCCGGTAATTTTAGCGGCTTGTAAAGCTTTCAAGATACTTACTTTGTTTGGCATGTGTATGTTGAATGTTGGGTCTCTGCTACATCACTGTCACATGAGACCAGCTGCACTGTGGGAACAAGGAATACAATTAAGCTGCCACAGATGAAGATCCCCAGGGTCGAAAAGTAGTGTAAAGCTAGCAGGCTAATTTAGGAAAACTCCTAATAGCAGTCAGAGGGAAGGAAACACTAGAACTTCACATACAAATTAAAACACTCTGCACAACATATATTTATTGCAAGTCTTGGGTGGACTACCTTAATGGGCATCTGTAAAAGTATTTTAAAATCAGTGACAGTTCCAATGAATGGAGGTGGCTTTAATTATTAACATGCCAAATGCTGTCCTCATACTGTGCTCCCTTCATAATTTTCCCCATTGGACAGTGAATTCTTTGAGAGGAGAGTGCAGGTCCTCATCTTAAGAACAGCTGACACCTTCAGGAGAACTTTAACAAAACACAATATTTAGACAAAGCTCAGCTTATTTCACATGAGTTCTGTATTTTTCTCCTCATTATTTAGTACTGAGGTCATCTGCATGAGAACAGGATCTTTGCTTCTGAAGAGTTCATCTATTCAGTTGCTGTCTCCCTACCTGAGGTCATAGCACTGCTTGTGACATCACAGTTACTACCATGGCAACAGATTTTGATGTCACAACACAGAATTATGACTTGAAGTAGGGAGTAAGCTAGAGAGGCAGATAAACTCTAATGGAATGCTAAGGGATAATGATCATGTATTCATACGAATTTACTCAGTAATAAATAATGGAGAGAAAATATATAGAATATATATGGAATGCAAGCTGAATTGTACCTAATTATTATGTTTTCAAAGTTTTCTCTGAGGCGTCAGTAGCTCTTTAATAATGTATGCCCCTTCATTTACTACTTCTGTTCTGAAGCCCTGCTTCTTTTGTAAAAGGATCATAAACTGCAGTGAGGAACTGTCAAACCGAGACAAAATGAGCAGTAACTCTTGAAATGAGATAGAGTGTGGGACTGTGAGAAAGCACTTCTCGTCCAGTTCTTCTTTGGCAGTTTGGGTAGGCATCGGAGATGGGAGGCAAGCACAGAGACCATCACTGTCTATGACATGGCACTGCACATAATTTCACAGTTTGCTTGTCTCCCTTTAGAAGCTACTGCACAAACCAGGGCTGGCTTCTATAAATAAACAATTTTTCAGCTGCAGCTTTAATTTGGGGTGGCTTCTAAATGGAGTAGCTTCAAAACTGTAAATACAGTATACTTTTATTATTCATATAGGTAGTTTTAATCTTCAGCAGGCATTTCAGGCAGACACGTGAACATCAATGGAGAGCTCCCTCGCCTGCACTAAACCACTCCTAATTTGGAATGGCAGTTTTTCCATCTCAAATCCTACAATCTTTTACTTCCATACAAATATCCTCTTAAGACCTACATTTTATAGCAGCTGGGCTGCTTGGTGTATATTGACATCATTTCAGGTGTTTTCAAGCATTATATACGTCTCTACTGGGTTGTGATTTCTGCTCAGTTCTGGGAGCAGTACAGGTTTCTTATCTGGGCCTATAATCTAAGTTCTAAGCAAGAGGTCTCGTTCACTACAACTAACAGAATGCTTCCTAAATTCACTTTTGTTTGCCTTGAAGTGGGTTCTAGATAGTTTTAAAGGAAACTGTCAACTCCTCTGTACTTCCAGTGTGTCTTTATTTAAAAAACATGTGTAATGATAAATCACATTCTCTAGAGATTTCTGATGTAGCTGGTAGTTGGAGTCTGGTTCATTTTTTTCTTTTAAAAGTGAAAAATAGACTGCCCACCATACTGAGTGTTACCACAAAAAAAAATGTTTGTTTATAGTCCTTGATCAACTCCCACTGCATCTTTCCTGGATTTGGGAACACACTAACAGTCTATCCACTCATGATGCAGTGAGGAGCAACAGGAGACTGTTGAATCATGAGTGGCTGCTGTTTGGGGATGTTCCTAATGTTCATGAAGTATGTTATAGAAGTTGATCAAGGATTTGAAACAAAACAAGGCTGGGTATAATTACCGCCATTAGCATGCATTAGCAGGCATTTTGGTTCTACTTAGAGGAAACAGGTAAAACAACAAGCAACATCAGTGAATTTTAGACAAGGCAAGCAATCATAAAATGTTCGGTTTCAACCAGAAATAAGACGATGCAAAAAGTTGACAGCGTCTTTTAAACTTGAGTGAGCAACATCAGAAAATTGACAAATAAGGGAAGCCACATGCCCAGAGTCCATCTGTTTGAATATGTGGGAGTTGTTTCAAACAATGAAGCTGTATTTTGGAAAATGCAAGCTTTTCTTTTAAAAAAATTAAGTTTCAGTCCAGTTCCATTCTAATTATATAACCTCCCAAATGCAATGTAACATAGCTCGAACTTGCTGAATCTTCCATTCATGAAGTTCATTGCTAGAAGCTAAATAAAAGGTATTAATATGCTGCATTCACCTTAACTGAGTTCTAACTTTATAGCTTTCATGTAGGTTTTATGGTACTTTTTTTATTGAACGCTGCTTTAAATTTGAGTACATAAGTGTTTTTTTATTCAGGTTTACTTCATGGCAAACATTGTTCCAGACATAAGGTGCTCTGAATATTGTATTTAAACAGAAAATAGCCATGCATACTGTATAATGTATACAATTAGTAATTTAAGATCAAAGGGAATTTTGGTCCATCAAGACACCTCCTGCTTCATAAGTAAAATGCAAACAAATGCTGCTTTTATTAAAAGGAAAAGTCAGCACAGTGGGCTCCACACTCAAGTGTGGGCTGGTCCCAATGTGCACTTTGTGTGCCTAATATATTGGTTTACTTACTGTTTATTATAGTATAGTGTATTGTATCAGGCTAATGTGGTTTAGTTCTAGCTTGATATTTTATGTTACTACAAATCCCAGAAATCCTACAACAACTGACATCACAGCAGTAGGCAGCAGCGGCAGATTCAATACTACAGTGCATGTTAGTTCTTATAATCTCTGATCAGATGTTTTCTTGGTCTGCTTTTTTCCAGGGGCTAAGTACAGGCCCCTGTGACTGTGTATGTAGCCCAGAGAGGACAGTGGGACCAGCAAACACAAGATCAGAGCTTTAGCCCAGAGAGAACAGCAGGACCAGCAAACAAAATATCAACGGTTATATAAATTCCAGCATGCACTGCAGGCTATTGAATCTCCACACGCCTGTTGCTCTGATGTCAGCTGCAGGAATTCTGGGATTTGTAGTGACAAAAGATGTCAGCCTATAACTAAATTAGTCTGACACAATCTAGTATACCACAGTAAACAGTTAGTAAACCAAAATGTTTTTACTGCAGAAGTACACTAGGATAAGCCCACTTAAGTGTGGGGCTCTTAATACTGATTGTTCCCCTTTAAAACTGTGGTCCCATGTTTTAGTTGTCATGTGTTCAATGTTCATATGCAGCCCAGTTATCAGAGGCCTGGCAAGGTCCAGGGTCTAAGTTCCTCTGTGCACTCAGTAGTTGTAAGAGAAAATCCTCACACTAGGGAAAATGCTTGTTTTAACATGTTTTGCTCATAGGCAGCAGATTCCTTTGTTGTGCAAGTGCACAAAAATGGTATGCCTGGTAATGCTAAGCATAGCATTTTTGCACAGCTGCAGAAAAAGTCTGCACAAGTGTCTTTCTTTCTTTCTTTCTTTCTTTCTTTCTTTCTTTCTTTCTTTCTTTCTTTCTTTCCCTCTTTTTCTTTACCTGTCTTTCTTACTTTGTAAATTGTGTGTCTATTTCTGACTCTTTTCCTCATTTACCTCTGAATATTCCCTCTACTTGTGTTTCCATTCATTCTTACCACTCCCTCCTTGCAGCCAATCCCTGGTGCAGTCTTTACACAACTCTTCCCACCCTGTGGCTGATCTCCTCCACAACAGCCATCCATGTGACCAAGGAAGAGGTATGTCATTTGAAGTCAAGTACTGGTGATGTCGACAACTGCCAGGCAATCATGCTTGACTCAGTAACACTAACATGTGACTCCAAATCTGAATACAAATATTAGGACCTGTATATATTCCTAATTTTTGGCCCCATCTACAACCCTCGTGCCTTCTCCACTCTGCTGAGGAGAACCCCTGGTAGTTCAGGGGCAAGGTTGAAGACCTTGTGGGACTAAGCTTTTGAAGTAGTGAGTCTGATCCTCTGAAATTTTGGCAGCAACTTTGATGGAGGCCCCTCGGTGGAGGCTCTTTAAGTGGGGTCTGAAAGCCCTTTTTTTTTTCAGGTATTTGGGGCTTAACTTTCCCACAGTTGTGTTACCCAGTTTTAAGCACTGAGTAATTTATTTATTAAGAATGCAGTATTATATTTTAAACAGTTTTATTTCTTGGGTATTTGTTTCCTCTTTGAGATGTTTTATTTAATTTGCTGATACTGCTTGATATTGTAATGGCACCCTATGATTCCAGGTAAGGATGTCGATAAAACAAAGACTACTACTGCAACACAAACTGTTACATGTACATACTCTGGAAAGGAACAGGCAGAGAGGATATCTGGCAAATGTGCATGACATGTGTATTCTTGTAAGGATGAGTCAGATGGTCAAATGTATGTGTAAGTTTCACCTGCTGAGGGACAGGTGTAACTTTATACCCTCATCAGAAATAAAGAATGTTTTTATTTATTTTGAAAAATACAAGAGTCTATCAGACTTTGCCTTTCTGCAGCACTTTTAACTGCATTCTTAAAGAAATAAAAATATAGACTATTAAGTGAATATGGCAGTTGAACTTTCATATCCCACAGTTCAATAGGGCAGCTCACTGTGCCACTTCTACATATTGATTAGATCAGTTTAACCTGTCGGTGTTAGTGGCTCAGTAGGTAGCACACTCGCCTCTGAAGCCGGGAGATCAGAGGCTGTGGGTTCAGTTCTCACATCTGGCACTTGGTTATATCCCAGTACTGACACTGTAGTGCAGCATGAGAGGAGTGCTGCACTTCTGAGGTGCCATCTTTCAGATGAGACGTTAAACTGAGGTCCCATCTGCCTGGATTGGTGGTAGTTCAGGTGGATGTTAAAGATCCCATGGCACTTACCGAAAAAGAGAATTTCCTCGTGCCCTGGCCAAATTCTCTCCATTCACTAAAAATACCACCAACAGCTTAATCTGGTTCAATGTCAGTTGGCATTCACCTGTATCCCCTTCCCCAGGTCGTGCTGAAAATAGGCAGGCTATGTCTAGTGCACTTACCCAGTCAACAAAAACTAACTAAACTAACTAAACTAGACATGAACATCAGATTGAAAGTCTCCAGTAATGCTCCCCCACAGTTCCATAATCCCAGTGCATTTTGTTTATTGTTCTGCATCTGGAGGAGAGGGCACAAAATGTAGTGTGTCACCATCCAAGGAGGAAGCATAAATCTTAGGGTTGTTCATACACAAAGGGCACTTTGTCACATGGGGTAGCAAAACCTTGTTTAAAATTCTCAGTGCTAGTCATTAGCACTTTCTATTTCATAAAATGTTATATTATGTTAGGATGAACACGATGAGGGCAGTTTAACATGAATTGGGTGATGCCATTATATAAACTGATCAGTTTGTATGGAACAAATTATTTCAACAGTTTATAAATGGAGTCATGTGTAATCCATAACCTGAAGGAACAGCTGTTGTAAAGACAGACTATATTCATGGCACTACAGATACCAATAGGGAGCAACTATTTGAAAATAAGACCCAAATGCATTCATGCAATTCAAACCAACAGTGCCTCAGTACCAGAAGCAAGTTATCTCAGGGAGTCAAAGAGACATTGGAGGGACAGCTTGCAAGAACTGGGCCTGTTCAACTGGATATGCAGGATATGCAGGAGTAAGGTTGCAGATGACTCAGGGTCAATCTAGTGTCAGTATTTCAGAAGGGAGAAAGAATGCCCCTAAGCTTCCATCCACCTACCATCTAGGACATGCAATATAAGGTATTAGAAGCCATACAGAGATGCAGGAATGAGCAACCGTACATAGCTATCCTGACACTGCATATCTGGCACAGATTTGGAAACAGCGGCTCTTGACTGACGATCCTCCTTGACTATTGTTCAGATATTATAACAAAGTAAATTTTGGCATTCAGTACTATATGGATTTTCAAAATACCTTCAGTAAAGATCTGTATCACAGAGTGCATGTGAGTGGTATGGATAATGAGCTAGTTAAAATGGAAAACCCAAGAATATTTGTAATAAGTGTAACATCAGAATGAGGGAAGTGGGTGGGTCTCGCAAGGGCCAGGGCCTGGGCAAACACTGTTTTTCAAACTGTTAAATTGCTCTGATGAACAGATCAATTATGAGCTCATTCAACTCCCAATTTTTCCACATTTCCTACAAATAATGCAACAGACAGATAACAACCATTTATTTCAATATATTCTACAGCAGATGAGCAATTACAAAATGTATTTAGTAAACTGGAAACAATTTGCACCTAATGGGTTGAATCTTGTCCTTTTAAGTGAAACATACCATTTAAAACTTCATCACAGAGCAATGGAAACTTAAGAAGAAACACATCCATGATTATTAGGAACCCTTGTTCACTCTGAGAGCAATACATGTAAAATGACATCAACATGATCAGGAGTATAAGGGACAAATGAAATGAGGAGGTCCTCTTGGGCCTTAAAGGAACACTACATGCAAATCATAAAACACATGTTGTGCATTGTGTTTGTTCTTCTGATGTACATGGTGTTCTGTTTCATATGTCTTTGACAAGTTTATTTTTTGTTGTTGTTACTTTTTCCTGCCAGTTTTATGACGCTGGGGTAGCCATTCAGGCTTCTTTTATTGCCTTTGATCTGTTGAAATTTTCCCAGAATGCCTCTGCTAATTATGTGAGTTAGACCTAAGTCCTTCAAAGGTGTATTGGCTTTATTATCACCTAGTGATAGCACTTTACAAAGAAAATTGCCACACATCCAGAATAACAATAGCTGGCACTTAGACAAATCTGACTTCAGCTGGGGAAACACAAGCATTATTCTCAAAGCAGTTAACTTTCACAAGCAGTTGCAGTTAGATGGTATGTATAGATTATAATTAGGATCCCAGGCTCTTAGTTCTAATGCAAGATCTAATTCACATCATTCCCAGAGACATTCTGGGAAAATTCCAACAGATCAAAGGCAATAAAGAAGTTATATGTCACCCACAGGGCCATAAAAAAAAACCTTGCTACAGACACACAGATAATAGAAATCTAGAGATCAGTAAATCAGTAAAGAAACAAAACCCAATGCACAACATGTGTTTTTATCATTTTGCACCTGGAATAAGAATTAAGAAGAGCATGTTCCCAGTTTGTTGCATACTCATGGGTATCGACAGGATACACAGCAGATAAACATTATGTTACACTGTACTAAAAGTACATCAAAGAAAAAAGATATGGAAATCATAATATCCAGCAATATGGATTCTGACACACAATGTCATTGACCATCTCTAAAGTAAACAGAATTTTATGAACAATAAAAAATACATTAAAAGTTGTGACAGAGAAACTGTAAACCCTTATGTAGAGCATACAGTGTGTCAGTCCCATGCAAGTCAATGTTGGTGTTCATATAAAAAACAACAGATAAACTGTTTCAAACAATTTCAGCATAAAGAGCTAAATTAATATCTGGTTTAAAGATTTATCCTATGAGGTGAGGATTTCAGAATAAAATCGTATGGCTTTGATTTTAAAACCAGCCTCCACATTAATATCTTAAAGAAGTACTTCCCATTCATTCATTCATTCATTCATTCATTCATTCATTCATTCCTCACTCATTTCAAAACCATGCACATGGATCAAACTGCTCATCTGCAAATCAAACCACAAAGAAACAACATTTTACTTCATCATAGTCAGAATTTAATGCATTGCAATTACAGAGGATAGCGAAGTGCAAACATTGACAGCTGCAAATGTGTTCCTACAACTGGAACCACAAACATTATGGGGAGTGAGTATTTTCTGAGTACAGAATTCAACTCTACAAAAAGGATTTTTTTTGCTATATGCAGAGGATAGTAAACCTTTGGAATAAATTACCCAAAGCGTTATTATAAGTAAATCAAAATCAGAATTCAAATCACGATTACATAAACTTATATTAGAAGCTACTTACCTGAGACACTATCATTAACTGGAACAGGAGCTACCTATGGCTTACACCTTCTCAGCTTCTTAGAACCCTAGTAGTATAAGTAAAATACAGACATGTTTGATCTGATGCCATGTACTCCCGGAAGCTCAGAGGTAGTAAATTTAGGAATACCGTTAAAAGGCATTGTTTTTACCAGAGGGGTGGTGTCACAGGATGAGGAATAAACTTCAGACAAGGCAAATTTACAGATTTAAAACACACCGCAGTGTGAGATTTATTTTCAAGAGTTAGAAAATAATAAATGAAAACACAAAATTAGAAAGAAAATCACTACTTAACATCGGTAGTTTCTCACATAATACAGTCCTGGATCTTAGAGCTATGAAAACCCTTCTTATCTGCCTCCAACTGCTTGTCTGCACAAACAGTAGAACCTCTCTCCTCCTCTCTCAGGGCTCAGCCCGGCTACACTGAACTGAAGTGAACTCAGTGAAGAGATTTTTATCTTTTGGTGGGGTCACCTGGCTGAGCCCTTTCTATTTATAGTACATGTCTAGACATGCTGCTTCAAAACCAAGTTTTTATTTTGTTGTTGTTGTTTCAGGAACTTCCTGATTCAGTTAAAGGTACAGTGCATATCTCCACAGATATTGGCTCTCTATCTCTGATCCACAGTGACTAAGTACTTTTATAAAGCATACCACATTCTTTTGTTCAGCCTCATGCATAAAACCTTATACAGTAACAGGTTTATAGTGTGAATTTGAGAAAATACCTTAAGGATTTCTTATAACTTTACTAATCATGAAATTATTATTGTTTTATATGGCTTCTGAATCCTTTTTATTTAAAAGGCATTATTGACTGTATATATTCCTATTTAAAATAGCCTTCATGCTTCAGACAAGAGCAAATTTACAGGTTTAAAACATACCATGGTGTGATATTTATTTTCAAAAGTTAGAAAAATAAATGAAAACAAAATTACTAAGAAAATCACTACTTAACATTAGTAGTTTCTCACATAATACAGTCCTGGGTCTTAGAGCTCCTAAGACCCTTCTCATCTGCATTCAACAGTAGAACCTCTCTGCTCCTCTCTCAGGGCTGAGCCCCACTGCACTGAACTGAAGTAAACTCAGTGAAGAGGTGTTATATCTTTTGGTAGGATTACCTGACTTAGCCTTTTTATTTACATGTCTAGACATGTTTCAAAACCAGTTTATTTTTATTTTTGTTGTTGCTGTTGTTTCAGGAGCTTTCTGGTTCAGTTAAAGGTACAGTGTATATCTCCACAGATATTGACTTGCTATATCTCTGATCCACAGTGACTAAGCACTTTTACAAAGCATGCCACATTTTTTGTTCAGCCTCATACATAAAACATTATACAGTAACAGGTTTATAGTGTGAATTTATAAAAATACCTTAAAGTTTCTTATAACTGCATTAATCATGAAATTATTATTGTTTTATATAGCTTCAGAATCCTTTTTATTTAAAAGGCATTATTAACTGTATTCCTATTTAAAATATCCTTCATGATTTTTGTACACAAAATGCACTTATGCACGTTACACAACACCTCTCAGGTGTTTGGCATCATTCAGGGACTGGATGAATGGAAATAGAAGAAGAATGAAAAGAGAGAACTAGTAGGAAGTTTAGTAGGGACAGTAAAGAGCTACACTAGATGGCCAACCTAGGGTAGGGGGAAAAGAAGAAAGCAAAGAGAAAAGCATTGTTTCGCAACAGAAGTTTTGGTAGCTAGAAATGGAGATAGAAAAGTGGTCCATCAGTCACAGCTGAGGGTGTAGCCTAACTCCACAGGTAGTGATCCTATGAAACAGTTGCCCAGTGGAGGCAATGGACATGAAGAGCACTGCCTTCAAGGTATCTTGGATAAATTACCAAGGGAATCACAGGATAGCATGGGTGGTAGTTGTGTGTGTGTGTGTGTGTGTGTGTGTGTGTGTGTGTGTGTGTGTGTGTGTGTGTGCATGTGAGGGAGTCTTTAAATTAATATACATCTGCATAGCATACTAAATTATCCCAGGTTATGAAGCAAAGGGTGGGCATGCTAGATCTAGAGTCCTATCAACCTTAAATGACTATGTTACTATAACTGTAATGGCTTGCCAGGCAAATCTGATGACTTAGATATTGTGCTCTTGCAAGAAAGAATCTGATGCCACACAGGAGGAAAACGTATATTCAAAAAAGAGACACGTCTTTATGGACCAAATGACCTTTCCTCACTCAACAGATTGTGTGTATTCTATTTTGTAATTAATTGTATAATGCATCAAAATTTGTATGCAGCCACCTTTTTTCAGTGACGTGAATGCTTTCTGAATGCAGTACCCCACTGTTATGAATTACTTATTTTATTTCAGACATCGCTAAATAACTTGACTTTGCCATCGTGAACACTTTCATTGATGCTTCACTTGTAATCAGTTCTGCTCACTGGGGTTCAGGTGTAAAAATGCCCTGGGAGCCTGAACTGCTAATCTCAATTCTGTTGGACAAATATCTCTTGAAACACTTCATGGCAAGGAATGAGTGATCACAATTTGCAGTAGACACGGGTAACTCAGGGCTACCAGCTCACAGTTGCATAAATTCTGCAGAAGCTGATCAGGCAATGTTTTGGTGACCTCTTGAAGCAATATGTGTCTTTTCTGCAGCAGAATTACTTAGCCGTGGCGGTAGGCTTAAATTGCAGCAATAAATAGCTAACTAGAAGTGTTGCCTCACACAGTGTATAAATAAGTATTACAAAGTATATCAAGAGAGAAGGAATTCAACAAACACATTTCAGTTTATTCTGACAGCTATTTTTGCTTCCTCTGCAGAAAATACATCATTTCTGCTATCTTAAAGGTTTATCCAAAACAAGTAACTGTGCTTCTAAATGTTATCCTCTATGGGTGACTGGTGGAGACTGAGATACTGTATCAAGCTGTTAAACTAAGCTTTCATTTCATTTCATTTCATTGTTTTTATTCTGGTTAGCTGATGAGCAAAATTGCCTGTTTGCACTAGTGACCTGATACAAACAGAAAACATAGAAACAGATAAAATAAGACAATGTATAAATGATGCGCCCTGGTGCGATATTCAAAGGAATATAGTGGCACAAATCCCAATGTGCCGGAGTGCATCAGTAATATATGTGGTGCAAGTAGTGAGGTCGTGCCCATGCATACACCGCACATCTAGATATTCAGCCCAGGATGTGCTGAGAAGATGCAGGTGCAACCCGTGCCTGCCGCACACAGTTGGCGAAAAATAAAGGAGCAACAACTGGCCACCCACAGGTGAGCTGCCATATTGCAGGGTGCAACACAGCAGCTGCCAGCTGTGGGTGATCACCGAGCTCGGCGGCACAGCAACGTAGTGGCGCCCCCATGCCCGATCATTGGCATTAGTATTGTAGTAATGGTCCAATAACCCTGGTGGTCCAGTGGACCACTCGCCTGATCGCGGGCAGAAGCATAATTAAGTATGCCTCCTATATCTGGTTGGTCCAGTGGACCGCTCGCAGCCCGATCGCGAGGCAGAAGTATAATTAAGTATGCCTCCTATATCCCTGGTGGTTCTGCAGCACCACTGGCAGCCCGATCACAGGCGCCAGTTATAATATTATATTGTCCAATCCATCCCTGGTCATCCAGCAGTACCCTCCCTTCATACGGCTTACCAGCCCCACCACCCCACTCCCGCCCGCCTGTGGGGTGGCAGTTCTCGACCGATCATCGCTGCTCGCCGCTCACCACTGACTTCCATACAGTAGGGCTGGCTATTGTTCACAGCGTGGCCAATAGGCATGCAGCCCATATTGTATTTCACAGTTCAGAAATGAATGCATCCATTCGCCACCCTGATTGTATAGTAGTAGGGTTGTACGCCCATTGGCCCATGCCGGGGCAATGTGTGCAGCCTCGCTGCACAGAGTCAGTCTGGGAGGCATGCAGGTGTGGATGCCCACCGCTTGACTGGGGGTGGCAGTGGTGGGCTCAGTGAGGGAGGGTGGGGAGGGGTACCGGGCTGGACCACCAGGGATGGATTGGTTGTTAATATTTTATAACTGATGCCCACGATCGGCTGTGAGTGGTCCACTGACCACCAGGGATATAGGAGGCAATTTAATTATACTTTGCTCATGATTGTCGTAGTGGTCCACTGGACCACCAGGGACATAGGAGGTACCCATCATACTCTGCCCACGACACAAGGTTGTCCACTGACCACCAGGATATAGGACATTTTACATCTAGTACATATGCTCACGATCGGGCAGTGGGGCACTTTGCCACTGTGTAGGCGCCGGGTCCCCCCCGACGGCTGGAGCCTGGCAGGGCTCAGGTGAAAGTCACCAGGGATGGGCACACCTGCATGCAAATGGAGCCATAATGACATGCAAATGGTCCCAGTTGCACCTGGCATGTATTATGGCCCCATTTGCATCGCAGCACTTTGAATATCATGATGATGCACCCAGTAACGGCATTGCGCCGGCGTATCCCCTGCCCCTCTCTGGCCCCTTGCGCTGGAGCAGGCCACTGCACCATGCACATTGCAGTGGCCTGGCACAATATTCAATGGTGCTGAGCCATGGTGCAGCACCATTGAATATCACCCTGTCAGCACCCTGGCATCGGTGCGCTGCACTCAGGCTTGGCGCTACAACCTGGCATAGTCTGAATATCTCACTAATCGTATACAAATAAGAAAAATTATGAAAAAACATTTGCAGTTTGTAGAAACAAAGAGGCACTTTTCAATTTAAGCCGAAAAATAGACATTCACGCCAAGCTCATGGTGCAGCCAGTAATTACTGGAGTGGAATGTGGGGTACTCAGCAGCACTTCAGATATGAAGTAGTCTCATTTCTGTCACATAGCTGTTACTGTTCTCCAACCACCTGTGGATGCATGACATCTCAGATGCTTCAGTAGATCTTGTGACACACTGACTGGCCTTTAACACAGCTTCTAGTTTATAGTTTCGCTAAGGCGTCTTGCCTAGATGACGTCCCTGAGAATGACATTTTGAATGGGGATGGATCAGGACCCAACTGATGAGATGGCCTCAACAGGTCACTGGGCTTAACTGTTAATTTAGTTCTAAAGACATGGGACCAGAGCCTCCGGAAATTGCTTTAGGATCTGCTATGTTTAGAGAAATGGTAAAGTAAAGCAGTGTCAGTTTTGGAATTGTCTGTATCTGTCTTAACGAATAAGTAAAAGATCAATCAAGTTTATGTTCAACTTTATTTATTTGTTTGTTTATTTATTCATTCATTTTTATTAGCAGTTACACACCCCAGGATAACCTCATTAAGATGATACATCTAGTCTCACAGGGCCAGTGGAGTATTAGAGCAGCAAGGTGCAGCCAACTTGTCTGGATCCCACCCGGCACCCCGCCTGGTTAAGGGATGAGGCAGTAGCCTACCCACAAAGGATGCCTATGTGACCATTATAAAAAGACTGGGAGAGCTGGAGGTGCAGGTCATGGAGGCTGAGAAAGGCACATTCTCCTGTGACCCCAGGTCCTTAAGTGATCACATCACCTAGGTCACTAAAGAAAAGTATTAAAAGGGAATTCATTGATACTTTTACTTTGCTTTATAAAATCAGTAGGCACAGTTTTCTGATCTGATTGGCTTAGGCACCACTCCAGCCATGTTCTTTATATTGACTATACCATAGTGGAAAAGAAGGACCAGTAAATGTCATCTATTTACAAAGCAGAATCCAAGAGTCAATGATCCAGGTTGAAAAGCTTATCTGGCAGCCATTTTTTTTCATCATGACCTTCAATGTTTTCCTCCATTCAGGTAAAAAAACAAAAAGCACATCACAGCACATGAAATGCATATTTTATTTTAAAACTCCTGTGTTGCTGTCCCTCCTGACCCAAAGACCTCACCTTTTTGTCCCTGACTCACCACCACTCTTTTATCTCCTCTGACCTGCAAGAGTGGGACCACCACCACTTTCTCAAAACTCATTTTAATTTTTTTCATTTTGTGTTTGCTTTGCGTGTGCAAGAAACATTATGTGGCAACTTAGGAGAGGCACGGGTTGTGGAGGTGTGGCAGTGTGTGACCAATGTCAGCACTGCATTTGTGGGCTTGGCAGTGTGAACTGATGCAGGCCAGTGTCCTGATGACACTGGTTCTGCAGAAGTGCCACCAACCTTGAAAGAACAAATTTGGCGCTGCAATGAGGGGCTGCCTCGTCATTTGCAGCATCAGCCAATCGCTGCAATGAGGGGCGACCCATCAATTGCAGGGTGAGCTACCTCAACTGGTGTAACAGTATCAGGAACATGGCAGCCTCTATGTGGCTGCCTCAGAGCCGACAGGGGTGCTAAATCCCCTGTTGGCATGCCTCCTGACCCACTTCATTTGCTGACAGGGCCCACTTCCCGTTGGCACAATGTCACCCCCAAATTTCTGTTGTGTGCTGAGGGGGTGCCCAATCCCCTCAGCATCATACACCCCAACAGTCTTCCTTTCCCAATGGGGGCCCAATTCCCGTCAGCTTCAATCCCCCTTCCCAGTTCAATTTGCTGACAGGGGCCCTCCCCACCAGCATAATGTCCCCTCCACCAATTTCTGCTGCTGTGTGCAAGAGTGCCCAATCCCCCTCAGCATCATGCACCCCCACCTGTTTCTGTGCTGATGGGGCACCCAATCCCTGTCAGCTTTGGTCTCCCTCCCCACAATGCAGATGGTACACTGGGAGCCCAGCCCAGTGTACAAACACACCTGCAAAAAGAAAACTGACCCGTGTTGTCCGTTTGGTTTTACCTGAAAAAATGAGAAAAGGTCCCTCAAGTGTTTTCGGTGCCCCTCCCCCAACCCGCCCACTCTCTGTGTACTCAACCTCCCCACACTCCCTCACCCCATACTTACCTCTGGAGCCCAGCACAATGATCCTCAGTGGACCAGGAACATGTTTACACTCTTCCAAAGCCAACCACGAACTGAAGAAATTCCAGTAAGCTGTATAATGGCATAAATAGGTTTCTTCAACTTTGGTGCATATCTTGGCATTTGGAGAATTTTGGCACAAATTTTCAGCATGGGGTTATTAGGACCCCTCTCCTCATGAATTCAGTCACTGTCATGGCATTATTCAGTCCCAAAAGGTGATTTTTGGGGTCACTGCGCGGAATCACCTTTAAGGGACCGGTCATGAAATGACAGTGCCATTGTTCATGAGGTGGGCTCTCAAAACCTATGTTGCAAATTTGGTGAAAATCAAAGAAATGACTGTTTTACAACCATGCATTGTGCAGTTTCCACGCACACTCATAACTTCGCAAATTTGTAATATTTTCACTCCAGATTTTCAACATTTGCATTTTCCCACACCTCCTTATGAACAGTATAGCTTTCATTTTACACATCCTCACGAAATGTGTTTCGCACTTCCAGAACAGAAGAGCGAGTCAGCTGTGGGAAATCAGCGTTCGGACAGATTAAGAAAATAACAGTAACACTGTTCATGCAGAGGTCCTAAAATGCCTATGTTGAAAATTTGGAGACAAAAGTCCATAAAATGACTGTGTTATATACATGCACGCAGTTTCCACGCACCCTTGTAACTTTGCAAATTTGTAATATTTTCATGCCAGATTTCAACACTGGCATTTTTCACTCTTTATGAACTGTACAGCTGTCATTTTCACATCCTGACCAAAATGTGTTTGCACAGTTCTGACACAGAATAGAGCGGTCAGCTGTGGGAAATCAGTGTTTGGGACAGATTAAGAACAAGCAAGTAGAGAGGGAGTGAGCAAGCTCAACGGAGCTCTCTCGGAGTGCTAGATTTCTTTGTGGGCAGAAGAAGGCGCCAGCACAGGCAGGAGCCCAGTACAAGGGCAGCCTGCGCATAGAAGAAACAGAATCTTGCGCAGTGAGAGAGGAGTGAGCGACAGTCAACGGAGCTCTGCCAGGACTGCTGCGGATTTCTTTTGGCAGAAAAGATGCCAATGCAGGCAGGAGACCAGTACAAAGGGGCAGCATGCAGTGCCAGGAGAACCAGAATGAGCAAGTGAGAGATGTGGAGTGAGTGAGCTCAACTGAGCTTTGTCGGGGACTCAGAACTGCTGCAGATTTCTTTGTGGGCAGAAAAAGGCGCCACGCAGGCAGGAGCCCAGTACAAAAGGGCAGACTGCAGCGCCGGAGAAACAGAATGAGTGAGTGAGAGAGGAGGGTGAGCAAGCTCAGCGGAGCTCTGTTGGGACATTAGAGTTGCTCACTGCATCCCAGGGTCTGTGCGGTCTTATATTACAGCAGGGTCTCTGGGGTGGAGACGGCAATGACTGGATTATTAGATTGAGGTAATAATGCAGATTTAGTTGTTCTGTTTATTTCTCTAACTGATCTAAGTACTGAGCTATACTGTTAGGATTGCTGTAATAATACATATTTATTTGTTCTGTTTATTTCTCTAACTGAGCTGAGTAATACTTGGAGTGCAATAGGATTTCTAACTGGGCTAGTGAAACCATATGAGGGCTGAAAACAAAAAGTGTGGTAGCTGAGGGTGAAAACTGGGCAAGAAAGCTGTAGGATTGCTATAGTCATACAGTATCTAACAGATGAGATTTGAGACTGAATAAACCCGTCGCAGGGGCAGTAGGGGGACTACTGTGGGTGGGAACAGGAATTTGAGTAAATAGAGGTCTAACAGTTGTAGTAGGGTACACAAACTGGGAGTAAGAGCCCGTAGCATAAGATGGGGCCAAAATGGGGCAGGTGCTGCATGTCAATGGGGCAGGCATTTTGGAAGGGTGGTGGGGTGTACAGGGTGGGTCCACCATGATCCTGGACTGGGCTTGGAGGATGGGGGGTGTAGGGTCTGTAGATCAACTGGCTAGTTTGAGGGAGGAACTGTGGAGGCTAGGTAGGAGTCTAAGTGGCAGAGCTGATGAGTATGGTAGGCATCCTGCCTGGGGGGTGGGATAGGGATGGAAGAGGACAGGGGGTAACAACAACTAGGGACTGAAATCGACCCAGTGTCAGAGGAACTGGCAGAAAGAGAGGAGAAGGAGGGGGTCCCCAGACAAGGGGGGGCCTCCTAATGGGGAGGAAGAGACCATGAGGAGTACCAGGAGAGAGTAGTTGGCTGCAGGTAGGGAGGACCAGGGGGCACAGAGGGGAACAAGTAGGAGGGGAACCGATAGGGAAGAGATGAGGAGGGGTATCAACTAGGAATAAATTCGAGCCTCTGCTATGGGAGAGAGAGAGGGGAACAGGAACATACTGGGGAGGACAAGCTGGGCATGAGAGGGATGGCAACAGGTAGGGAAAAGATAAAGGATGAAAGGGTAGAAGGGGGGCTCATAAGGAAGGAAGAAGGGAGGACTGGAGGAGAGACACAGGAAGGGAGGTATGGGAGGGGCACTATTGGGGTCAAAGGAATGGGGCCCTAAATAGACAAGCAACGGGATAGGAGAGGGGTTGGAATCAGCAGGGAGGAGGAGGTCGACATGTGAGCCCAGTTGGAAGTAGTCCCTAGTGTGCAGCAAGTGGGAGGAAGAAACCTCATTTAGTGTTGCATGTGTGTCAAATGACTTGGTTGGGAGACTGTGGAAGTAGTTAGGGGAGTTTGAGGAGTTGGGCAGGCAGTGTGAGGGGTGGGAGTCAGTGGCATTCTCAGAGGTACTCCTGGTACCATGTGCAAGCACGGGAAGAAGGGCAGGATTGAGGCGCCCAATGAGTGGCTGAGGATTGGTGCCACACCAAAAATTATGGGTTAGTGACTAACTGGGTAAGGTCTGGAGGAATAGTGACTTGTACACGAGCGGGAGGACAGGCTACACTGAGTAGGGAGGGAGGGAGTATTAAAGGTGGGATTAGAGGGTATATCTCTACTAAGGTGGATTTAAACTAGTGGGGGGTGGCCAAAAGACTGAGGTTGGGAGAAAGGTCCAGACAGGGGAGCCTAATGAGCTCACCCCCAGATATAGGCAAAGGCAGAGGTAGAAACCTCGGGAGAGGGCAGGAAGATAGGTCTTAGTGTAATACAGAAGGCACCACCACCTGGTTAGAATAAGGAAGAGAAAGGTGCAGACTGCCTGGAGGAGGGACACAGGCCAAGGAGAAGAGTGAGGAGAAGGAGGGTACGGGTGTAAGGTGGTCTCTCTCAATGCAAGAAGCCTGGAGAACAAAATTGCAGAGATTCAGGCGCTCCTTTCAGTGGGGAGGTGGACATGCTGCAGTGACAGAGACTTGGGCCACAGAGTACCATGACTGTGACTTGGCAATCCCAGGATACAGAATATACAGGAGGGACTGGGAGGTTGAAGGGGTTGCACTTATGTGAGGGAGGGATCAAATGCATAAGGGACAAGGAAGAAGAAAAGAGAGAGGACAGAACAGAGGCACATTGGGTGCAGCTCCTGACCCAAAGGCAGAAAGCTGAGGCTGGGAGTGGTGTCAGACCACCAGCCCAATCCAGGGAACTGGATGGGGAGTTCACAGAGCAGATATGGAGGGTGTGTAAAAGGGGAGTGTGGTAATAGTGGGGGATTTAACTCTACCAGGGGTTGAAGCACCCGGCCACTAACAGGACCAGGAGCAGGTACTCTTGATGCATTCCGGACAGCCTTCTCACACATTGGTAAGGGTCTACAAGGCTTGGTAGCAGCACTCTGGACCTGTGTACTAGCAAATGGGGAGGTGGTGAGGGGAGGTGTGGTGGAAGACCACTAGCAGGTACGACCACCAAACAGTGTGGCTCATTTTCACACTGGTCAGGAAGACAGGAGGCACGGGCACTAAGGTGGTGGACTTGAGTAGGGTGGACTTTGGAAGGATGGGAGCAATACTGCAAGGAAGACTCCAGGATATAAGGCTGGGATAGATGCAGAACGAAAGTGGGAGTCATAAGACTGGGCTAACAGAGGCCACAGTAGCCTCGCACCAGGGCAGAAGTAAGAAGAGCAGAGCCAAGATACCATGCTGGCTGAACAAGGAAGTGCTGCAAGGGATGAGGGCAAAGAGGGCTGCATACCAGCAGTACAGGAGAACAGGGAAGAGAGAGGATAAGGAGACTTATGGGACTTGGTCAAGGAGGTGGCCAGGAGGGTGAAAAAGCTAAGGCCTCCAGGGAATAAAGGTTAGCACAGGGCATAAAGGGAGGGAAAGGGCTTTTTAGGTATGTCTGGAAAAGAGGCAATGCAAGGAACTTATTGTGAGGATAAAGCAGGGAGGGGATTGGGTGGAAATGGGGAGGAGCAAGGAAATTCAAAATGAGTACTTCTGCTCTGTTTTCACTAAGGAGAGGATAGTCCACTACCAGCATGGGTTGGGGAGGAGGGAGGAGGTAAGGCAGACAAAGTGATCACAAGGAGTAGATTGCTAGAGGGGCTGAGTGCAGTAAGGTGCAGACAAGGCACCAGGTCCCGACAGCATCCACCCCAGGGTGCTGAGGGAGATGGCAGAGCTGTTGGCTGAGCCACTGGCAGATCTGTTCAACACCTCCCTGGAAAAGACTGTGCCCCAGGACTGAAGGGTTGCCCATGTGTGCCCATACACAATAGTGGGCCTAGGGAGTGAGCCAGGAAATTATTGGTCGGTCAGTCTCACATTCATAGTGGGTAAGCTTATGGAGGTTGATATTGAAGGAGAGGCTGCAGGCATTCCTAGAGAGTAATGGCCTCCAAGATGGGTGGCAACATGTGTTTGTCTGGGAGGTCTTGTCAAACCAACCTAATAGAATATTATGACTGGGTGACAAGGAGTTGGACAGGGGCTAGCGACATGTCCTGTACTTGGACTCTGTAAGGTCTTTGATACAGTGTCTCATGAAGACTGGGGGAAGCTGATGGCAGTGGGAGTCGAAAAAAAGCTGACTAAATGGATAGAGAACTGGTTACAGGAGGGTGCAGAGGTGGTGGTGGTGGGGGGCTCTTGGCATCCAGAACAGTGACAAGCGGTGCTGCAGGGGTCAGTGCTAGACCCGGTGCTATTTGGGCTCTTACTCTGATATGGCATGTGGAGTGGGGAGCAGGGTTAGTCTGTTCACAGATGATACCAAATTGGAGGCGTGATGGACAAAGAGGACAGATAGGAAAAGCTGCAGGGGACCCTAACCTGAGCTAGAGACATGGTCAGTGGGGTGGCAGCTAGATTCAACGCAAAGAAATTTAAGGTGATGCATTTCATGTCTAAGAACTAGAAGAGGACTATTGGTTGGGAATCACAGAGGAGGAGAAGGACCTAGGGTGTTGGTAACTGGGAGCATGAACAACTCGGCCCTAGTACAGGAGACAGCAGCGAAGGCAAACAGGATGCTGGGTGCATTGCAAGGGGTTCTTATCCAGACACAGGGATGTGATCCTACCACTCTACAGATCATTGGGCAGACCGCACCTGAGTACTGTCTGCAATACTGGAGGCCATACCTGAGGACAGAGATTAAGTTACTGAAGGCAGTGCAAAGGAGGGCAACAAAATGTTAAGGGGATGGAAGGAAAGGCATATAGGTTAGACTGAAGGAGCTGAACATGTACACACTGGAGGAGAGGCGGGATGGGGGATATGATTGAATCATTTAAATACTTGAGGGGGTAAATAAACCTAGCACTTGAGGGGTGTTTAAACTGAGGAGTGGAAGAGAGCGAGGACCGGACTAATGTTGGAAGGGGATGTCTCAAGAGGAAAATGAGGAGGCACTACTTCACTGAGAGGGTGGTGTCTAGTTGGAATGCGCTGCCACAGAGGGGTGGTAACATGTAGGACAGTCAATAGCCTTAAGAAGGAGTGGGATAAAGCAAGAGGAAGAGTTAGGGGGCAGGAGCTGAGACAAGCTGGGGAGGAACTGAGGGGACGAGGCTGGGGCAGCTGCAATCTAGGGTGCTATCCTGCACACTGGCAGACTTAGATAGACCAATTGGTCTGTTCTGCTGGCAGATCTGTATGTTCATATATGTAAAATCACAGTGATTCTGTTCATGAGCAGAGGTCCTAAAATGTCTATGCTGAAAATTTGATGACAACGCTAATAAATGACTGTGTTACAAGCATGCATTGTGCGGTTTCAACACACCCTCATAACTTCACAAATCTGTTGTATTTTCACTCCCAGATTTTCAACATTGGCATTTTCAGACCTCCTTATGAACAGTACAGCTTTTCATTTTTCACATCCTGCAAATATGCATTAACACATTCTGGCACAGAATAACGTGGTTGCTGTAGGAAATCAATGTTCGGGACAGATTAAGAAAATCGTATCGACAGTGTCCATGAGCAGAAGTCACAAAATTCCTATGTTGAACATTTGGTGAAATAATTTCACTAAATGACTGTGTTACTTAGCATGCATTGTACAATTTCTACGCACGTCAGAAGTTCGAGCATTTTAATATTTTCACTACAGATTTTCAACATTGCCATCTCTTCACACCTCCCCATGAATTGTACAGCTGTGATTCTTCACATCCTGCCCCATCTGTGTTTTCAGACATCTGTCACACAATGGCACGGTTGCTGTGGAACTCAAAGTTTGGGACACATTCACAAAATCACATTGCCACTGTTCATGAGAAGAGGTCCCAAATGCTTTCATGAGGTGGGAGTTAGAAAAAGGCCATGTTGAAAATTTGTAGTGCAAATACCAACAAACACCAGGGCATTCGGGTTTCTAACCATATGTCCCACCCTGTACAGACTGACAGGCATCAGGGGTGTGCCTTTGGATTGCCGATCGTAATGCTCATGCCATTCCACCCCCACCCTCAAGTACCAGTGAGACAGGCATCAGGTGTGCCTTGGACTCTTTGACCCCAGAGTTCACCCCATTCTCCTATATTGCACCCATTCCAGCATATGTCCTATGGAGTGGGTGACTGTAAAGCCAAACACCCCAAGGCACACCTCAACACTTGTCTGTGTCTGCAGGATAGGGTGAGGTGAAATGGCACAGAACGTTATGGACGACGACCCAAATGCATACCCCAATGCCTGTCCATCTCTGCAGGGTGGAGTGGGGTTGGCATGAAGTTCACTACTCATCGCTATTCCTTCTCTGCATCTGTTCAATTCCTGCATTTCCAATGCTAATACCAGCAAGGAAACATTCAGCATTGACAAATGCTTGTTATTTTTATACCTGTAAACCAGATGAGCAAATTGCCCATTTTTGCAGGTGACAAGTCACTATTATAGATGGTAGTGTGCTGATGGCAATTTCTCAAGACTAGAACAAAATTGTATTCTTGTCAGCAGCCTAACATAGTGACCTGGCAGGTCAGTTACAGGCACATTGGCATAACACAGCACCCCAGTGGCAATTTGTCTGCCACTGTATAGGTCATTAGTTAGAACACACCTGGAGTACTGCGGCAGTACTGGCGCCTGTATCTGAAGAGGGACATTAAGTTACTGGAGAGGGTGCAGGCATACAAAGATGATCAAGGGGCCGGGGACTTATCATCAAGAGGAGGCTGAGGAGTTGAACATGTACTCACTGGAGGAAAGGAGGACAGGGGACAGTGATTGAAACCTTTAAGACATGAAAGGAATAAACAAGACAGGTACAGAGGGGCTGTTCAAAGTAAGGGACAGGAGGACACCAGGGGCCATGATATGAGACTGGAGGGAGGAAAGTTCAGGAGGGAGATGAGGAGACACTTTTTACAGAGAGGGTGGTGGCTGGGTGGAATGCATTACCTGCAGAAGTGGTATCCAGTAGAACAGTGGACTGCTTCAAAAAGGGATGGGACAGGACAAGGGAGGGTCAATGAAGGGAAGGGTGGAAGGGAGGGCAGCTGCAGAATAAGGGTTCTAGCTGCACATTCGAGCAGACTTGATAGACCTCTAGGCCTTTATCTGCTGGCAAATTTCAGTATGTTCGTAAGTAGCATAGTGGCAAGCAGAGGACTATTTACTCTAAAATTAAGCATTTTAATAAATTGCACATTTTAATGTTCATTATGCCGCAGCGCAAGCAACGTATTGGGACAGCTTGCTGAGAAGCAGGCTGTGGAGGCAGGGCACTGTTTTGGCCAATGCCCCGACAGCCTACAAAGGCTTGTCCCACTTCCCCAATGCCATGGCAGGCTGCTGGTGACACAAGTTTGGAGCGCTTTGCACCAGCTTGTGGCAATTGCTGCTGCAATCAGGGGTCCGCCTTAACGTGCATGTAGCCATCCGCTGCAATGAGGAGCTGACCCGTCATTGCAGGGGGATGAAACCCTGATATTGTTTGTTCACAAACAATATTAACTCTCCACCATGTTTTTCTGTCGATGGGGAGCCCATTCCCCATCGGCATAATAGAGCCCTCCCCTGTTTAACTGTCTGCCAACGGGTGCCCAATCTCACGTTGACAAAAAGAATCCCCTTTTGTTGTTTGCCGATGGGGTGCCCAGTCCCCTGCTGGCACAAAGGAATGCCCCCCATTTAACTGTTTCGGTCGAGGGTGCCCAATCCCTATCAGCACAAAGGAATCCCCTTTGTTGTTTGCCGATGGGGTGCCAGGTCCCCGTCGGCTACAGCTGGCTCCCAAAAAAGAAAGCAATTGGTGGCATGCTAGAAGCCACTCCAGTGTGCCACATGGCCCTGTAAAGGGAAAACGGCCCTGCAAAGTCTTTAGTTTTTTTTTGTACCTGAAAGGAAACTGTCCTTGTAGTCTCGGCTCCCCACCTGCAACCCGCACCCATTCACTGCACACCCTGCCTCCCCACACCCCTCACCCCATACTACTTCCAGAGCTGGGCGCGATGATCTTTGGTGGACCGGGAACACGCCTGCACTTCTTCAAAGCCGCCTCGAGCTGAGGAAATGCCGTAAGCTGTATAATGTAATAAATAGGTTTTCCAACTTTGCTGCATATCTCTGGCATTTTGTGAATTTTACACAAATTTTCAACACGGAGTTTTGGGACCCCTCCTCATGAATACTGTCACTGTCATGGTGTTAATCAGGTCCGAAGGATGATTTCGCAGTCACTGAGTGGAATCACCTTTGGGGCTGATTAATGAAACGACAGTGCCAGTGTTCATGAGGTGGCTCTCAAAAAGCCTATGTTGCAAATTTGGTGGAAAATCAAAAATTACTGTTTACGATTGTATGCTGCACAGTTGTTAAGCAACCTCGTAACTTTGTGAATTTGCAATATTTTCACACCAGATTTTCAACATTGCCATTTTGTCACACCTCCTTGTGAACAGTATAGCTGTCATTGTTCACATCCTGGCAGAAATGTGATTTTGCACTTCTGGCGCAGAATAGCGCGTTGCTGTCGGAAATTAGTGTTTGGGACAGATTAAGGAAATGACAGTGACACTGTTCATAAGTAGAGGTCCTGAAATGGCTATGTTGAAAATTTGGTAATGATACTCCATAAAATGACTTGTGTTATGAAGGCGTTGCACAGTTTGCACGCACGCTCGTAACTTGCAAATTTATAATATTTTCTGTCCGATTTCAACATCGGCAATTTTCCCACACCTACTTAATGAACAGTGCAGCTGTCATTTTTCCCATCCTGGCCGAAATGTGTTTTGCAGTTCCGAGCAGAATAGAGTGGCGCTGGGAAATCACTGTCCGGGACAGATTAATAAAATTACAGTGATACTGTTCATGAGCAGAGGTCCTAAAATGCCTATGTTGAAAATTTGGTGATGATAGCCCATCAAATGAATGTGTTACAAGTGTGCATTGCACACTTTCCACACACCTTGTAACTTTGCAGATTTGTAATATTGTCGTACACATTTTCAACAGTGGCATTTTCACCCTCCTTATGAGCAGTACAGCTGTCATTTTCACATCCTGACTGAAATGCGGTTTCACAGTTGCCGCACAGAATAATGCGTTCGCTGTGGGAAATCAGTGTTTGGGCTGATTAAAAAATGACAGTGGTACTGTTCATGAGCAAAGGTCCTAAAATCCTATGTTGAAAATTTGGTGACAAAACTCCATAACATGGCTGTGTTACAAGCGCATGCTCAACTGTTTCCACGCACCCTGTAACTTTGCAAATTTGTAATATTTTCACGCCACATTTTTAACAGTGGCATTCTTTCACACCTCCTATGAACAGTACAGCTATCATTTTTCACATGCTGGCCAAATCCTGACAGAGAATAGCATGGTCGCTGTGGGACATCAGTGTTTGGGACAGATTAAGATGGAACGAAGTGAGAGGGGGAGGACTGAGCTCAACTGAGCTCTGTCAGGACTGTTCCAGATTTGTTTGTGGGCAGAAAGGCTCCAATGCAAGAGGCCAGTACAAAGGGCAGCCTGCAGCACTGTGAGAAACAGAACGAGAGAGCAAGTGAGGGAGGGGAGGAGCAAACTCACCAGAGTGCTGTCAGGACTGCTGTGGATTTCTTTGTGGGCAGAAAGGCATCAATGCAGGCAGGGGCCCAGTACAAAAGCCAGCCTGCAGAGGTGTGAGAAACAGTACGAGTAAGTGAGACAGGGGACTGAGTGAGCTCAACAGAGCCTCTATCAGGACTGCTGCAGATTTCTTTGTTGGCAGAAAGGCTTCAATACAGGCAGGAACCCCATACAAAGGGCTGCTTGCAGCGCCAGGACAAACAGAATGAGCAGAGGACAGAGGGAGATTGAGCGACCTCAACAGAGCTTTATCTGCACAGCTGCAAATTTCTTTGTGGACAGACAAAAGTGCCAATGCAGCGAGGAGCCCATACACAAGCCCTGCCATCAGTGCCAAGAGAAACAGAATGAGTGAGTGACAGAGCGGTAGGTGAATTGAGCTCAGCGGAGCTCTACTGTGATTACTGTGGATTTCTTTAGAGAGTGAAAGCAGCAACGCAGGCAGTGAGCCCAGCACAAAGGGCCAGCTTGCAGCTGGGCAGAAATGGAATGAGGAGTGAGAGCGAGGAATGAGTGTGCTCAATGGAACTGTGTCGGGACTGCTTCAGATTTCTTTCTGGCCAGAACAAGCCACCAATGCAGGCAGGAGCCCAGTATAAAAGGCAGCCTGTAGCGGCAGGAGACACAGAATGAGCGACTGAGGAAGGGGAGTGAGTGAGTTCAACGGAGCTCTGTTAGGACTACTGCAGATTTGTTTGTGGGCAGAAAAAGGCAGCAATGAACACAGGGACCCAGTGCAAATGGCAGCCTGCAGTGGCAGGAAACCAGAATGAGTGAGTGAGTGAGAGAGGGGAGTGAGCGAGCTCAACAGAGCTTGTGTTGTAACTGCTGCAAATGGCAGTAACGAGGCAGGAGCCCAATACAAAAGGGCAGCCTGCAAAGTGGGCAGAAATGGAACAAGCAAGTGAGAGAAGAGGAGTGAGTGAGCTCAACAGAGCATTGTAAGGACTGCTGCAGATTTCTTTGTGGGCAGAAAAGTCACTAACAGAGACAGGAGCCCAGTACAAAAGGGCAGGCTGCATCGCCAGGAGAAATAGAATGAGTGAGTGACACAGGAGGAGTGAGCAACCTCAATGGAGCTCTGTCAAGACAGCTTTGGATTTCTTTGTGGGCAGAAAAAGGTGCCAATGCGAGGCAGGAGCCCAGTACAAAAGGGCAGCCTGCAGCACCAGGAGAAACACAACAAGCGACTGACAGAAAGGGAGTGAGCAAGCTCAATGGAGCTCTATCATGACTGCTGTGGATTTGTTTGTTGGCAGAAAAGGTGGCAACAGGCAGGAGCCCAGTACAAAAGGCCAGCCTGCAACCCCGGCAGAAACGGGAATGAGTGAGTGACAGACGGAAGTCAGCAGGCTCAACAGACCTGAGTTGGGACTGCTGCAGATTTCTTTGTAAAAAGGCCACCAACAGAGGCAGGAGCCCAGTACAAAGGGCAGCCTGCAGTGGCAGGAAAACCAGAATGAGTGAGTGAGAGGAGAGTGAGCACCTCAACGCAGCTCTGTCAGGACAGCTGCAGACTTCTTAGTGGGCAGAACAAGGTGCCAATCGGCAGGAGCCCAGTACAAAAGAGTAGCCTGCAGCACCGGAGAAACAGACTAAGCGAGTGAGAGAGAAGCAGTGAGCGAGCTCAACACACCAATGCAATCAACATTCAGCATTGACAAATGCTTGTTAAAATTGTTTCATATTTATAAAAATATACCTATTTTATAGGAGCAATACCATACTCTGTGGTGTGGGTTCATTTAGAAAAATGCACTTCTAGGGCATAGGCATTCAGTCTGTGGCTTTATGTGTCACTGCACCCCTAGGCATTTGTTTATTCAACCTAAACCACACCACATGGTGTGTTATTACTACTTAGTTATAGGGAACATGCAAAGAAATTAACAAACAGTTTTACAAATGGTCTTAGAATCCCTGCTTTGGGTCCCAGGCTGGCCAGAAAGTTAGTACAGTAATTTGACATTGACTGATTGGAATCCAGCAGTCTTAACTAATAAACTCCAGAAGCTTATGAAACTAGGGAGGATTGCTGGTCCCTTTCCAGAATCCCTAATGTGGAACTTGTGGGTATCACCATTGGGGCTGGTGGAGGAGTGGGTTCTGGGCAAATTCTGATTGGCACATCACTGTTTTGTTTTCCAAAAGGGCACTATAGTCAGTAAGGGCATAACTCTGGAGTTAGCAGCAGTATCCAACAAATCTTTTGACAGGGCAGTTTGACTGAATGAGAGCCTACTGCCCGAGGGCCCTGATGACCAAGGAAGATATTGAATTGGCTTTCCAGCTTATTCCTGTACAACCAGAAGACTACTATATATTAGGTAGGAAGGAGGGGGAGAACTAGTTTTATGACAAATACATCAAATAGGTTGCAGGTTTTCTGGATGATTTTTGGAAAGTTTTGTTTGTTTGTGAATTGGGTTGTTTGTTGGAGATCAGGGTGATGTCAGTATTGCACTAGTTGAATGACTTGTTCAACAGCCCTAAAGGGAAAGTGTGCTGGAGGAACTGGTGGTCTTTGAGGCCATGGCCAAGGAGTTTTGAATTCTATGGCAAAGGACAAAACAAAGGGCTACACACAGCCCTGACATTCCAGGGATCAAACTAGACTTACTGACTGGGGTTCCTAGGTTGCAGCAAGAAAAGGGTGCACCTACTCCTGTTTGTACAAAGATTTATGAGAGAAAGGAAGGTGACACTGCACCTTTTACAGGTTTTACATGGCCACCTTAAAAGGATACTCTCAACCCTTTTGCATCAGATTATTTCTAGTTCAAAACTCACTATGATTGCTTATCTTCTCTAAAATTCCTTGACAGTTCTGGTTGTTTTATCTGCTTCTTTCCTAGTAGAACTTAAATGTATGCTAATGGTGTAATTATACCCAACCTTTTGTTTCAGAGTCTTGATCTATTCTTATTGTATACCTCCTGAACATTAGGAACATCCCAAACAGTGCAACCACTAATGATGTAGTAGTCTCTTGCAACTGCATAATGAGTGGCTAGACTGTCTTGGGGGTGTTCCAACTCCAACACAAATACAGAGGAAGTTGACCAAGGACTGTAAACAAACACGCTTTTGTGTGGTAACACCAGTATGGTGGGCAATCTGTTTTTCACTTTTAAAAAGGAAAAAGGAATTATAATCAAACTACCAGCTATATCATCACTCTCTATAGAACGTGACCAATCATAACATATATTTCTTCAAACTAGGGACACTTTGAGGCCAAAGAATGCTGATAGTGTCCATTCAAATTCACATTCTGGTGATACAAATGGGACAGCCCTTCTGTAGGCAACTGGCAAGAACTATGACTGGAGCACTGACCCTACATCATTATATCAGTATCACGGCGACATGAGGAGGACCATCAGGTGTGGGCTGATTTCCTAGAGTATTTCAATGGTGTGGCAGTGTGTGGCAGGTATGGTTGGCCTAAAATAGGGAACTGAATTTCTTCACAGATACATCTGGACAAAAGGTTTGGGATACACTGCCAAAGGAATGTAGCACCACCCATGGCCAGAGGAATGGCATAAGGAGGGTAGAAAACTGACCTTTCTGGAATTTTCCCATGTGCCATATCATTTGAGATATGGGGAGAACAACTGAGTGCTAGAGGGTGAAAGTTTGCAAGGATAACCTAATGGTTATCCAAGTGATCGAGATGATTTGCAAATTGGGAGGATTAGATTATCGAGCTATTGTGGGTATTCACCTTGAGATGTCTACAGCTGAACATGAACTCTTGAGCCTGATGTGTACCAGGGGCAGATAACTAAATAGGAGATGCACTCCTGATTTTCAGTGAATGATATTATGATTGTTTGCCCTTGGGGCTAAGGAAATTCCCAGGTACTGCCGACCACCTGCAGGAGTGCAGATGCATAGGGCTTGGAAGATAATTGCAAGGTCAGTCACCATGAGACATTAATGGCAGGTCTCCTTCAGGTATCATCTATGAAGAAAAATAAGCAAACATATTTGTATTTTTATTTGGATACCATTTCTTGGTGGCAAATCCAATGATCAGAACCTTTTACAACTTTAACTGTGAATTAGTTAAAAGGACGTTCAAAATGACATATTTTAACAGAATATTAACTTATTTTACAAACATTCTTTACCTTAAAATTTAAATATTTTGCTTGAAGGGTCAAAACTTATATTTTGACAAACTCATGTAGACAAACAGCATTTTTCTGTGGAAAATCATTCAGCAACCATTTCTGCAGAAAATATTGAGATCCACAGAATAAAATGCTGCAGAAATGTTGCAGAAAAATTAATACACGTTTTCTGCTGTGGAATTCCACCATTCCATTTCTGGCAAAATTCTTCAGAATTTCAGTGGAATTTTGAAATTCCATGAAATGTTCTGCTGGAATTCAAATTCCACACAGCACTACTTAACCTCATAAAGTGCAAAATGCCGACTTTGCACATTTTTGGCAGGCTTAGTGGCACTGTTTCAATTGAAGTTATGAAAATTCACCTAACTTTGCCTGTCAAAAGTATCACTTTGCCAGGAAAACTCACTGTGAAGTGGCGAAATGGAAACTTCACAAAGTATTTAATGAAAGTGAATTTTGCAACTTTGTTAGAGTTTCGCTGGTGAAGTAAAACTTCACAATGTCTCTACTTATTTCATTCTGGGTTCATACATGCCTCTGTATGATTCTCTCACAGGCTCTGTGCCCATTACTCTGCCACCATTCTGCCACTGTGATTAATGCTGCTCCACCATTCAGGCTCCAAGGTGCTCTTCATTGGGATCCATGCCTTTTGCTTTCAATGGGTTTCATAACCCCAACAGATTTTCTAGACTTCTAACTGGGTGCAGGGGAATCTCTGTAATGTTCCCATGTGTACATTGCTTGTAGTAGTCCTTCTCATAAGTCAGAGAGAATTTCTTCTGAGTTTGAGTCCCACAACCTCCACTTGCATACTGTATGACTCTGAGCAAGTCACTTAACCACCCCAGTGCTCCCAGGCTGCCCTAAAACAGGCACTTGTGCCTAGTGGGCAATACTTGTTACCAGAGAATAAAAAAGAGCAGTCAAGCCTTTCCTGTGGTTGCTACTGTTGATATGGACTTTTCTCTCTCATTAGGGCTTTTCAATGACATACCAAATAGTTCCTTTTTGTATAGGTCAGGTCCCTTTGGCACCTTCAATGCTGGAACTCTCATGGAGGTTGCTTTAGTTATATGGCCAAGTCCGTGTCACATTGAGAGAGGAGTAGTAGTCTTAGTCAGAAGACAGAAGGAGCAGATGTCCAAACAGTTCTTCAGTAATTTACTGGAAGAAGTACATCCTTATTACAACATTAGTATGGACTCCACTGTTCTTGGAGCATCAAATAATTAGGATGTTATTGTCATATTTCTTTTAATTATAAATAAATAAGAATAAGTGTGAAATGATGCTAACCTAATTCATTGGGCCCCCAGAGGTTTCTTCCATAGGGGTTTCTGCTGTGCCATGCTGAAGATCATACATTCTATGATAAGATAGGGTTGGGTGGCACTCAAAATGTTGATCTTTGTGCTGCCATTACACCTCTCTCTTTCAGAAAATCACATCCAGTGCAATCCCTAAGGTTGGGGTGGGGGAGAGAGATATCAGCCAAACCTTTACTGAGAGTAGTATAGCCTAGAGGTTGGAACACCAGGCTGTGAAACCGGAGACCCAGCAGAACTGGCTTTGAAACCTTGACTACCATTTGTATACCATGGTACTGTGTGACCCTGAGCAATTCATTAAATATTCCTGTGCACCTGGGATGCACTTGGAAATGAGATACACCTCAGTGTATCTATCCTGGCCAACATTTTAAAATAAAAATACCATACAATACTCCACATTAAACAACATTTGAACATACTAAGCTGTCTTTTGACCCAGTGTAGTGAAGAGAAGTCCCATGCTTTTAGACGGCAGTGAGCAACTCTTGCTCTGTCCCTCCACACCCTGAACTCCATAAAGGGCACCTCTCCTGCATCCTGCACAGATTATCATGAATCCTGACATTCAGAATCCTGAGTTCAGTAGCCCAAAACACACACACACCTGACAGAAGGAAGCTGGTGCCAACGGGTAAAGTAGCCGATGTGACAAACCACTACCCTATCCCTAGTCAGGCACCACAAGGGAGGGAAAATTTACAAGTTGGACATGCTGCTCCCATGGCGTGGAGGGCTAGCAACTAACAGCTCAGCTAGGATGGCGCCCAGACCGGATTCTGTTCCTAGGATGAATTGTTTTGCACAGTGCTCTTCTGCCCCCATATTTTTTAACCTACTCTGGTGTGCACCCCTCGGAGTTGGTTATTTTAGTTGAGGGGTATGGGAACTTTCCCACACACTTCACTAAGATCCTGCAGTCTCCGAGCTCAGGCTTATGGAGTTCTGGGAAACTGACTATTGTGATTTCATAGTGAATCCTATTGATACATAGTGTCACATTTGTAGAACCTTGTGATATCACTGATGATCAAGCTGTGGCTAACCACACTGTAGTCAAGCACAGCTTCAGTGACATCACATGGTTCTAAAATGGGGGCAATGTAGTATCAATGTGGGGCAGACATAGTCATCGATGTCTCTGTACTGCTGCTAGCTACATGGAAACCCAATGCCTCCTTTAAAGCAGCAGTGCAACGAAAAAGGTTAAAATTTTACCTTACCTTTTCTTCTTCCTAATTGATGCCAGATGTTTTCCAGTTTATTTTGGTGGTGAAATTTGTAGTTTTCATTATCATTTAAGAATTTTAATAATGTTTTAAAGTAATTATTTCTCAAGAAAAAATGGCCACCTCAATTTTACATAGCAATAATACTGAGGACCCGAGGAGGATAAGAGTCAAGACAAAATGCAAATGTACAGTACACAGCACAGGAAGCATCCAGAAAACCAAATCAAGAGTTCTGCCAATACTGTTTATAACCATAGCAGAAAATTTGCTTTTGAAAAACATTTTCGTTGCACTGCTGCTTTAAGAGAGTTTTCATGGAGTTTCAAACTGTGATGGGCACTTTTCATAAATGTTTCCATACAGTATAACTAACTACTGCAGACTAAAACTTCACTGGCCATCATCTTTATGAAGCAATCTTTTGATGTTTCCTTCATCCATCACCCTAAAGTTTGAGTCATGTATACTCACCAGCTCAAACAGCTCTACATTACACAGTTCACCCACCCTCCATTACCCTCTAATTTCAATTAAATGGGAAACCTTGTTACCCACACTTTCACACTACTATTCGTAGAAGTGATATCTCTTCTGTGAATAGCACAGTGTGTACTGTGACTCACATATTCACATTCTGACGTAGAACACTGTAACACCAACAGGACTGCAAACTTTGGAAAAATGATTTAACACATCAAAACTGAATGAAATAATAGACATCCCTGAAAGAAGAACAATACGAAAGTACTGTTACAAAATAAAATTGATCCCTTTCCTTAAGACCTTCCTAAGATCTCATGAGACCTTCCACAAGACAGAACTCTCACATTGGGCTTTAGCCCAAGCCCACACAGACCACACTCTATAGTTGCCAGGTTCTTATGTACAACTATAAAAAAGATGTACTCACCGAAGGGAAAGCTAGGAAATTCATTATGAGAGAAAGCGTATCTTTTGATGATGATTAACTGGCTTTTGCAGACGAGGAGACAAGCTGATTTGACTCCCATGAAAAATGCTAAGAGCAAGGTCTATTGTTCTTTGCCCATTATTCAGCAAATATGGTGATAAATTTCCAAGATGGCCAAAAGAATTTCTTAATAGCAGACCAGGTGAAGGAGGAATTCTGCACTAATAGAAATTCCTTGACCCCTGAGGGAGAAACCAGTCTCACCATCTCTTGCTTCCAAAGTAGCCTGACAGGCAAGGCAGGTCAGGGCCATGGATGCCAGATCTAAGCAGACGGTGGTGACGATACAGCTGATTATCCAGCATCTCCATGGGAACCGTCCTGTCCCCAGCCATTCAATGGATCCTGTTTGATTTTCTGCATGCAGTAAACCTGGAGACGATATGCAGTCTTCTGAAACACCAGGATGCATCAAGTGAGCTGGCTTGTTTCTCCCACTGTCTCCCTTGTACTCCTGGGCCCCATTTGATGACTCTGCTGCCACAGTGGCAGTCAGTCACTTGTGCTCCCACTCCCTTTTTCCCTGGAGGCCTCTGTCTGACCAGTGCCTCCTCCATGGTGAGTAGATCTTTAGTTTTCTATACTACTGCCTATCATATTTCTATAGAACCACTCAATTCTAGGGTGCTGCTTTCAAACCAGCTCCCTGAGCATGATGCAGAGTATAGGACTACCTAGATCTGCACCAGGGGGCCAGGTATATCACACAGCGGCCTATGAGTCATTGAGAGAGGGCCTCACTTTCAGCATAGCTGTCCATTTGGGGCTTTAGATGGTAGGGGGCCCTGCTCTCATTTACCTGCCATTGGAGGGAAGCAGACATCTAGCCAGGATCTGGAAGCCTAGGACAAAAGCTTCCATCAGACAATAAACATGCAGACCTAGGCTGAGGCAAAGTTGAATGCTCCTAAATGGGCTCTGAAGCAGCAGCAGCAGCTCATTTTATAGATACTGAGGTCTTGGCTTGGGGGCTAAATGGCTCCACTGTGGAGGGGATATGGGGTCCCTCAGGGGTGTTAGGGGATGGGGACTCAAGGCACCCAGAGACCCTTGCTTTCTCCCATCTCATACAACCATTGCATTTTCTGACCTACGGTCTTTTTCCTGCATATTGACAGAGGACTGGACTCCTGAAATAAAGGATAGTTTGCATGGGGATGGTTTCCTTCTTTAAGTCCCATGGTTTCCTATGACCTTGTAGACTATCAAACACAGGGCCAGAACCATCCCTTTTCCATGACTAATTAAATTTACCTGATGGTGGGGCACATGCCCTGGGAGATGGAGAGGTGTGGGGTACTGCCTCACGAAATGAGAGCCTGCCATATTACCGATTATGGAGACTACTGCTATCCTTGTACATTGCTGAGGCTTACTGAGGGTATCTACTTCCTGATGTCAGGAATGGCAGGAACATGTCGACTGCAGGGAGTGCTTGGCTTGATTGATACCTGTAAAGATCCCCACACCCAACTCTATCTTACCATATAAATTAAAATGTTGTATATTGGCTTCCATGGGGTTACTCTGATGTGAACTGGCCTGTTCCAGCCTTCTAGACCAGGGTATATGGTCTCAGAACTCACAGCTCTAATTGTGATGGCTCTGTTTTTTGGAACATTAAATATTTGGGACTGACCAAACTTTCCCTCTAGTGTTGGGCATAAGCACAACCAGCTGATAAATAGTAAAATTAAGGGTTGGAGAGTCATGCAGCCCACCACGTAACAGCGGCTTCCCTACTACCTCTTTTCCAGATAGTTATACTATGTGGGCCCATTCTCTATAGTGAGTGATATCCCTAGCTGCTGGGTAACCTGCAGGCACAGGGATAACTAGTGAGCTCCTACCTTAGAGGTCACTTCTGCAATGGTTGAGCAGTGGATGCCCAGTTGGTACCTTACCTACCTCCCCTACCTACCTACCTAACTCTTCCCCTTTTTGTTTTCTGTTTTGTTATGATGTTTCTGGTTTGTCAGTTAGCCAGGTATTCCCTGGATGGTACCCCATTGGCACCTCTATTTACCCCTTGAATCCCTTTCTTGTTTAATTATAAAATATGCTTACAGTGTACTATGTTTTTATCTGCACAGAGGAGGTTAAAATGTCTTGAGGAGCGAGAATGGCAAAGAAACCTGATTAATCTGCACAATAGGAAGAGACTTCTCTGGTACTCATTGAATGTCAACAGGCTTAACAATTCTATGAAATGGGCCAAGGTCCTCTCACGTATAAGAAAAGTATGACCTGATTTAGTGTATTTACAGGAGACACATATAGAATACGTTGAGCATGGGAAACTCCTGAAATTTAGGTTTAAATCTGTGTATAGCTCGAAATGCCAAATGGCAAGCATAGAGGGTGGAGTCATACTTACACCTTACATCACTTCATTTCAGGAGACTAAAGCAGTTCAAGATAGGAAAGGTATATTGGTCAGTGTTCAAGGTGTTCTGTACCAAAATGAGGTCACACTGACATGTATCTATATCCCCACAGACTTCAGCACTCCTGGAAATCAGGCAACTTCTTGACTTCCTTTTGGTGACACATAATGGATTTTATAGTTAGAGGGGATTTTAATATGTTGCACTCTAACATCTGGCACATATCTAATTCTGCTCCCCGTGGAAGTCGGCACCCATAAGGCCTGCACCAATACCCTACAATCCCTAAATGGACCGATATTTAGAGGAGCAACACCCTAGAATAAGAAATTACAACCATTATTCAGTGGTTCATGGAGTCTATACATCTACAGACTACAGCTATATGCAGAAGGAACATTTGCACCATGTCTCAGATTGTAAACTTAGGGATATTTTATTGTCTCATCATGGCCCCATCCTAACATATCTGCCTTAGTGAAAGCTTCTAAATGCTTGCCACCTCAGATCAGAGGAATTCTGGGAATTCCTGGCTGACGGAATCCCAGAAATTCTGGACTTTAATCAGGAGAGGGCACATGGAATCAGTAATATGTGACACCCTAAAGACACCTGTGGGCCATATTATTGAATATAAAGTCAGAAAACACAAGGAGAAGCAACAGAGACCTCAGACCTCCATGACACACTCCATTTTATACAGGAGGCAAATGACTGAGGGATACCTCAGTTAAGCCACAGATGGACAAGACTAAGCAAGAACTTGACACAATCTATTTATACAAAACCAAATTAGCACTCACACACCTTTGACATAATTATGAAGTGGGTCCCAGAGCCCCATGGCTCATAGCACACCACTTTAGGTGACAGAAGACCAGAGCCACAGTGCCTAAACTCAAAATCCTGTAACTAATCGACTCCTCAATAAGGCGGCGGAGGAGATGAAGGCATTCTACTGTTCTATGCTGCCCTCTACACCAAGAGAATACCCACAATGCAGAGACAACAAAGGTATTTTTTGACTCCCTCCCATTTCTGAAACTAGCTAGAGGGCAGGTAGATTTGCTTAGTAGGTCTTTTTAGCTGAAGGAGCTGGATGGGGGTTTCTGCAAGGTGAAATGAAAAGCACCAGGGCTAGAGGGCATGCAAGGTGAAAATTCAAAATTGCCAGGGCCAGAGGGCTTCATTACATAATTTATAAATCCCAGCTAGAGCTTGTGATGCTTTTTATGTTATGGGTCTGTAATGAGGTTCTAGAGGGAGGGGCCATACAAATACTTGGCAATATGCTCCCATATCCATACCCAAACCTGGCAGAGATCCAATGGAATGTTTTGCATATAGACCGATTTCAGTCCTAAATACGGACTACAAGTTATTTATGGAGGTCTTAGTGTAGAGACTAGACCCTGCTACTGTCATTGTTCCACCCAGATTAGATGGGATTTATACATGCCAGATAGACACGTGATGACACCTGGTGTACTCTCCATATACTTCAGCATAGTCACCTCCACCACACCATTCCTCTTAGCCAGTCTAGATGCTGAACAAGCATTTGGTAGAGTGTCTTGACCCTAACAGTTTGTGGCACGTGAGAAGCTGGGTTTTCAGTGGATTTTTATTTCCTTATTGCAGAGAGTATATCACACCCAAGTCTTCATTAAGATTAATGGCCACACCTCTCCATCCTTTCAGCTTGGAAGAGGCACACAAAGCTGCCCTCTTTCATCCCTCCTGTTTGCTATATACATCAAGCCCTTGTCTATCAGTCTTCATTTAACAGACAGGTTGCCTCTGTCTACCTGTGTGACTCTGAGGTTTTATAAGTCAATGCCTAAATAATTATGTAAATAGTCTTCAGGCAGCTTACAGGAAACAATATACATTATTTTTCCATATAAGATTGAACAAAATATGAATTGCATACCCAGTTGAACTCTATAGTTGAGACATGATGACTCCACAAAACACCGCACTTGTGATGTGACAGGCAGCTAGCAACAGATGTGGAGCCAAAGGATAAATAGAGAAGCACAGGACAGAACAGGAAACCTCTCAAGGGATTAACATGCACTCCACTGTCTCACACCATCCCCACCCCTGAAATGTGCACAAGCATGTCCCATTACAGACCCTTTGGATGGGAGACAATGAAGACACAACGGAGGCGATTATTTAAAAATTTTTTTTTTTTTTTTTTTTTTACAAAACTAAGACCCATTTCCATTCACTACAAAAATACCACCAACAGCTTAATCTGGTTCAAGGTCAGTTGGCATTCATCTATATACCCTCCCCGGTCGTGTCTGAAAATAGGCAGAATTTGTCTAGTGCACTTACCTGGTCAACAAAAACTAACTAAATAAATAAATAACATTTCTGAAGATGAAGTGATGCCCAAAGGATTGGAATACAGCACGGCAGCAGGCATATGTAAGTACCAAAATGAACTGCAAACCTGACAGTGTCCCTTTAACCTCCTTCCATGTCACATAACCTCCCAGTGCTTGTGCATGTGTCTATGACTTGTACAGAGTTTGGGGATATAGTGCATTTGAAATTTACTTTACTCTGTAAAGCTGTACAATATAAATGTTATTTTTATAGCATCTTTCATACAAACTTATCTCAAAACCCTTTACATTAGGGAAGATACAGTGATACCTATGCACAGTTATGCAATTATAATAAGAAGAATACAGAGAATATGAATTTTCCTCTTCCTCTCATAACCTCATATTTTACATTACATAAACTACAAAATGTATTGCTAAGTACCGTATTGGAACTGTTAGCATATCAAATGTCAACTGTTGAAGTTACCTCCCTGTTCAAAACATATATCTTTAGATTTGGCATGAACTGCATTTAAATAAAATCAAAATAAATACTTCGAAACTTTATATAAATGATTTTTTCTTTAAATAATTATTGGAACTTCTTCTACTATCATACTGCCCCAGAAATATGTCCTGATTTTTTCTGTAATGAAAGCATAAACCTGGTATCTTGTTCATTAATTACAATATTTAATTAACCCAACATGGCTACCTGTGTCTTTCCCTGTGAATCATTGAGTTTGATGAGAATGACATTTAAAATGAAATATTCTTGGCTATACATGGTATAATAAAATCAAGTAATGCTCTGGGGGCATTTAACAACATTCTTGCCATTGTTAATAAATAATTCCATAAAAAGCTTACTGATCATTAAAAGAGTTTAATTATAGGTGACAGGTTTTGCATTTTCTAAAATCAATGACAATTCACATGTTGTAAAGATAAAAACATTATGTTAAGAAAGAATAATGCCTATATATTAATTTAGTTATCAACAATGTGATTTCCAAGAATATATGAACAGGGTCCCAAGCCTCATTTACACCCATGCTGTGGTGCAATACAAGAAGAGCTGGCAACACATCATTACAAACCCACTCTGTTGTATTTTGTTTATTCTATTTTATCTACACTTTTAGTCTGTGCACTTTGTATACTGCTTTTTAAATGTTAAACTATGCAACTGGTTATGTCTTAGGACTTCAAGTAAAAGGGCCACTGTCTCAATAATGTTTTCATGATGTATACAAAATATAAATATGTTAGTTGAAATATTTTATTAGGAGTCCTTTCAAGAAACATCTCAACTACTTTCTTTTTTTTCCATTTAGGTTTTTACAACCCTGGCGGACTCTGTCTCCAGCTGCACCGTTCCCTGATCTGACACCCCTAATTCCCCATGGGTTCCCCTGTGGCAGAGCCAGGGTAAAGGGATGCCAGCTTTACCTCCACCCCAGAGCAAAATTGAGATGTTAGGGGCCAGCTGGGGTGCTGTTGAGGCCATTGTAGAACCTGCCAGCTCATTTTTCCTTTTCTCCCATCCCCTCCCCACCGATGTAAGGACACCAGCACGTGCCCTTCCTGGCCTGTACTGCCACTGGCCACTGCCAGAGGACAGTCAGTGAGTGGGATGGCAAACCTCCCTCCCCGAGAGAAGAGAGCAGTCCTCCAGACACTTGATCCTCTCACCCCTGCTGATCCCCAGTGGCCGGGCTCATTCCTGATCTCGAGTCACCAGCATGGCATAAGGTGTAGTGAACAGCATCACCGGGCTAGCTCAACTACTTTCTAAACTGCAACTGATGTGGATTGATGAAATGGAGACATTTTGTGATGTGAGTATTACAAACAAGCAAGGCTGGGAAAATTTTACTTCCACCAGTAGAATTCAGTAAAAATTATGATTCTGCTTCTGTGAAATCTTTGCAAAATTCTGCTAAAATGTCACAAAGCTTTACCACAATTTACATTTCTATTTTTGTCTACTTTAAAACTACTTTGGCAAACTACGAGATTTAGTATGTTTAAAGTCCTCTACCTCATGGACATACAGCTTGTGCTCATTTTCAAATCTCTAGCATTAAAGGGATTGCATTATAAGCTGACAAATATTCTGTAATTTTTATTAAATTTTACAAGTATGTAAACTGCACAAGCCAGCTGTAACTGTAAACTAAAAGGTAATCTTACTAATTTTAGTAGGTTCATATCTCCTAAATAGTAGGCTGTATGTGTCAACTTTCTGATCTCTTGCTTAAAAGACAGCCATGTTATAAGCAGCTGAAAATTGCAAAATAACATCATTAATTAATTTTATGAACTTTTGTGAAATTTGTGAGATTTTGTGATAATTTTGTGGAAGCCATATCCATAAATTTTGCACAGTATACACATAATCTCCCAATGAGGAGGAACAAAAAGGCTGGGAAGAGTTGTAATAAAGTAGCATATATAGAGGGTTCCAGAGTAAAAGTACAGTGGTGCCATCAAGAATAGTCAAGGCTATCATTTTGCACTTTTCAGTCTTCTTGTAATTTGCCAGGTAACTACTAGGGACATAGACTAAACAGCTTGTGGAGGCATACAATGAACAACATTGTTTTTATACAATTCCACCTACTGACTCTTTAACAACCCTGCAGATCACAATGTTTAGTTTTAGTTTCTGAAAATAATGATACCAAGCACAACTAGGTACAACAGGTCATTGTGACAGAAGTATCCAGATATCCTCCTACTACTGTCAAGTGGTGTTGAATTAAACCTGGGGCCCAGTAAGAGGCAACCAAACCACAGTGAGGGGCTACCCTGATCCCAACCTCCTGCCCTAATTGGCTTAACTCCAAAGGTCTCAAAATAGTGCATATGAATATAAAGAGCATTAGGGGAAAATGGCAGAATTGGAATCCTGGATACTGTACTACAAACCAGACATTATCTGCATTACGAATCATGGTTAAAACCATCCATACTATCTCTCAAGGTCGCTCTTCCGGATATACCTACTACAGCAGGGACTGGGTCCCCAGAAAGGGAGGGGAGTTAATTTATGCTAGAGATAGATTGGTAGTCAATGAATTAACTGACTTAAAGATCATCTTGGCTTCAGAGTCTGTCTTTATCACAGTCACCCTTGGCCAATTCAAGAATGTAACAGTAGGGTGCATCTATCTCACCCCAAATCAAGCGTCCTCCTATGCTGAATTTTCACTAGTCTGGACTCTCTCCTAAGAAAGACATTATAATATTCAATGACTTTAACCTGAATTGGTTTGGGCCTCTTAAAACACGGTACCATGCTGCCCTACTGGATGCTAAACTGGAGCAACTCCTCGATGATCCCACAAGACTGAATATGAAGTAAGGCAAGCACACTCTTCTAGACTGGATACTAACTAACAATCCAAATTCTATTAAGGCCACTGGAATCCTCCTGATCCACTCAGTGACCATTTTCTGACTTTTGCATCTGGAAGAACAGTCCTCCGTATCCCCCAAAAATCCTTAAAACTAGGGACCTAACCAACTTTGTTGCTGAAGCCTTCTGCTCAAGTCTCACCACAGCTGACTGTTCACCAATAACCTCCCTTCCTGACATAAAACTAGCATTAGAATATCTGATCAATACCTTCACCACATCCTTGACCACCATGCTCCCCACAGACTAAGAATCTCAAAAGTCACCCACTCTCCCTGTCTCACACAGGAACTGAGGCACCTCATGCTCTCGTGACAAAGCATAGCATGCCTTCAAAATCTCTAGACTCCACTCTGACTGAAACACCTACAGCCAGCTATGCAATATTTGTAAATCTAAGATAGGCAAAGCCAAAAGGAGCATCTCCTATCACTACAGGAACAACACCTCTCCAACCCCAAATGTTTCTGGAAGGAAATCAACATGCTACTAAAGGGTAATGTAAGGATCTTCCACCAATCAATGACAGCAAAAGGTCCACACTATCCTGACCCATGGAGATAGCAGCAGGGCTGAACCACTTCTTCTACGGACCTTGATGTCTACAAAACTGACTTTTCTGTTAATTGTCCTGTGCCACCAGCTAGTCGCCTGGAATTTCCACACCCACTCTTCCATTTAAAACTACCTCTCGAGAAGAGATCTTTAGTTGCTAAGGGACTTAACCCTAACAGCTTACCAGGGTTTGACTACCTACTACCCACATTTCTTAAAATAGGTGCATCTGCACTTGCCTACCCATCTTCTGCCTACTCTAAAACCCTTCCGCATGCAAACTATCCAGACAAGTGAAAACTGCAGTTGTTGTCCCAATACATAAAAATGGTCCAACCAACCTTATTGAAAACTATAGATCCATATCTATCTTGTGTCCAATTGCTAAAATCCAGGAAAGAATACTTTATAATCAACTATCATCCTACCTTGAACAGACCAATGCCCTCACTAGTAACCGCATGGCTTTTGGAAATCACATGGGACAGACACTATTCTCCTGAGGTCACCACTGATATATTCCAGGCTATGGACCAGGGCAAAGCACTGGTGCAGTCTTTGTTGACCTAACAAAGGCATTCAACCTAGTGAACCACTCAGTCTCATCTGTAAGCTTCGCCACCTTGATCTTGACAAAAGCGCTCTCTCTTGGGTCTCTAACTACATAGAGAATAGGTTTCAATTGTCAAATGGGCGGTACCATCTCAACCTTATCTTCTATCACTGATGGGGTTCCCCAGGAATCAATCCTAGGGCCTGTCCCTGTCTCAATATTCATTAATGACCTTCCTCTGAATTGTGAAGGGGCATCAGTTCAGCTACATGTGGATGATGCCATTTTATATAGAACTTCCTGTGATGTCTCAAGTATTAACTCTGACCTAACAAATGACTTTCAGACTCTAGAAGCATGGCTTAAAAATAATCTACTAGTTCTGAACACAAAAGACTAAATTTCTGTTCCACCATACCTGCTTTGACACAACCTCACAGTCCCCCTGGTTATCAAAACATCCAGTAACATTCAACTCGAAAATGTTACCCCTTTAAATACCTGGGTGTAATACTTGACAAGCATCTATCCTTCAATGAGCACATACCCTGTGTCACTAATGTTACTAATTATAAACTAGACCTTCTATATCACACTGCTCCCTACCTCTCAAGTAGTGCAAGAGCACTATTGCCTCTGCCCCTTCCAGGCCTCTTCTACGGTGCCTCTATAATCCACTCCTCTAAGACTACACTCTGAACAAACTCAAAATGGCCTATCACAGAATTGCCTGATTTGCTATTAAGGCCCCAGCTCACACCCATCACTGTGACATGCTGAACATTTGGGTTGGCCATCTTTCATGGCCAGACTTAACCTCTCAGTATATTGTGCCACCTTCAAGCTAATACACCTCCCACCTCCTCCGAGTATATCTAACCTACTAACCCTGAAACCCTTCCAATGATCACTTAGGTCCTCACACCTCCCAATGCTGGGTCTGCCCAAGATTTACCCAGGTGTTGAAAGACAATCCTTCTCCTTCACAGTACCACAAAAGTTGAATGACCTCCCACACTCACTACTCTCATGCAAGACCATTAGTCTCTTTAAAAGACAATATAGGAAATATTTTACAAGCCTCCTGTCTGTAATGGGAACTGTACCTAATCTTCTCTAAACTTCACCTGCTTGTCTATACTGTCCTGGTGTGTATGATCAATGTCTAGGGCTATGTCTGTACACAGCCAATTGTCTGTACTCTGCACTTATGTACCAATTGACTCTACTACGATTATATTGTATGCACATATCAACCTTACTGTTTGTTCATCTATGTTGCAATTGTAATCTGTAATTTGTACTGTCTCCCAATGAATGGGATGGCTAGTCTAGTCCATGAATGTATGAAACTGTCCAATGATATTTGTACATAATTATTTGTATCTGTACTGTTTTCTTATGTTTGGAACATTTGGTTCCTTGAGTTGCCCCTGAAAAGGGACTTGACTGTCTCAGAGGGCCCACCGTCATCAAAATTTAAATAAATGAACAAATAAATAAATATCCTTAGTCATGATGAAACTTGATGCTGAAGCACCACTGTAGGGGTTCCATGTGATAACCACAAGCACTAAAGGGTGAGGTGAAAATGGCAAAGAAAACAGCATGGCTACATAGGGTGAGTGGCAAAAAACAGTGATCGCGAAACAACAACAACAGTGCCACAGTGACTTTCTTGGCTCTCTCTTGCTCCCCTTTACTGAATATAACCAACTCTGGGGGACGCAACTTGGGGAGGGGAAAACAGTAGGTCACTGTTTCAGTGATCACTGTCCTTTGCCACTCACCCTATATGGTCACACTGTTTTGTTGCTTCGCCATTTTCATCCTCCTTTTCTGTGATTGCTTGGTCTTCACGGGATACCCTGTAGCAAGAATGTTAGGGGTCATTGCAAAACCATGCTGCTACTGCAGGTGAAGTGATTCACCTACCTACTACAGAAGGCAAATGAATTTGATCCTTACATAGCTAAGATGGACTGCATTTCTACCAAGAGGAAATGTATGGTCATTTTAATGGAAAGGACAGTCAGAGAAATTTAAACTAAAGGATAGGAGAGGCAGCTAGTGCAGTGATCAGTTCCAGGAGCTAGATGCATGGGTTTATCAAAGGAAGGGCAGGAGAGCTGGATAGCACAAGAAAAGTAGACCCAGCTGGAGCAAGGAATCATAGAAGCACAATTCTCACTTGAAAGCAGGTCATATAGAAATCATACCCAACAAAATGGATTGGTCTGGGGAGCCCAATGCATGTGAAAGTCCAGCACCAAGAGGCACTCACAGAGACCTGATGGTGAGAAGTAAATAACTGGGGCCTCAAGGAGGAGGAGGAGGATTTTGGCTGTTCTGAAGAGACGTTTCAGACCAGAAAATGAGTAGGGTTTTTCCTGTGAAACACAAGGAGAAAATCAGTGTGGCAACCAGTTCCACTGAGTATATCTGATCAAGCTACCAGAAACAATTAGGGGAAGGGACTACACAATTGCAAACAGCTCAGTATAGCTAAATGGATTTAGTGGTGATAAGTACTTTGAGAAATCTAAATTTCACAAATAGAATTCTAGTGGGATTGGGTAAGAGGGAGGGGCAGCTGCAGTATAAGGTTGCTAGCTGCACACTCAAGCAGACTTAATAGACCAAAAGGCCTTTATCTGCTGGCAAATTCATATGTATTATGCTTCCATAGATTTTGAGCAACTTTGCCAACTAGTAATCTGCAGTATTTCCACTCTCAGTTGTAAACTACTAAACAATAGCAACAAAGCTACAAACATCTGAGTCATTGAAAACCTTTCATAAAATTTCACAAATAATTGAACTGTGAAATTATGTATCCCTGCAACCTACAATCTTTTAACCAAACATCTCCACATTTAACCATTCCTAAGACACCTCCAAGAAGGTTATGCATGCAGATTGTCAGGCATCTTATTTATTTATTTTATTTATTATTGTTCAGTATTACAGACCTTTGAGTCAAGGACTCATTTACAAAAGGCTCCTCGTCGTACACAGTACAGGACAGAGCAGGTGTAACAGACAGTGAGTGGAATAACAGACAACAGTGCATGTACATACATTATGTATGCTAAGAAGTGCAAGTAATGCACCTGGGAATCAAAAACCCAGGGAAGAGTACACAATGGGGAGTGAGATACTAACAATAACAAAATGGAAAGGGACCTGGGAGTAGTCATATCAGATGACCTAAAGGTGGGCAAGCAATGTGAGAGGGCAGTAAGGAGGGTTGGGGTATACTGGGATGCACAGGGAGAGGCATCACCAGTTGAAAACAGGTTGTTATCCCTCTGTACAGGCAGCTGATGAGACCCCATCTGGAGTACTGTGCAGTTCTGGAGACCCATTATCTACAAGGACATAGACAGGATGGTGGCAGTCCAGAAGAGGGCAACTAAAATGGTGCAGGGTCTGCAGCAGAAGACATATGAAGAGAGACTTAAGGAGCTTAATATGTATAGCCTCGATGAAAGGAGGGAAAGGGGTGACATGATAGAAACTTTCAAGTACCTCAAGGAAATCAACAAAGTCAAGAGGGTAACATCTTTCAGAAAAGAGATGTGCAAGAACAAGGGGCACAATTTGAAGATAGAGAGGGATGGCTCAGAGGTACTGTGAGGAAGTATTTTTCATGGAGAGGGTTGTGGATGCATGGAATGGCTTTCCTGAGGAGGTTGTGGAGTTGAAAACAGTGGGGAATTCAAGAATGCATGTGACAGACATTAGGCAATTCTAGGAGGTGGGGTAGGAGAAAGTAGGCTGTTGGTTAACTAGGATCTGCAGTTTATCCATTAGGTAGGGAAATGGGCAGAATGGGTGGGCCAAGCAGTCCTTATCTGCCATCAAATTCTATGTTTCTGTTTACATTATATACAGAAATGTAGCAAAAGTAAGCGAGAAAAAACTCCTTTGCATGTGACAGGCCTATACATGACTGTAGCTAAGCAAGAAGGAGAACCAAGCACCAAGGGTTGTTGAGTTGAAAGAAGATAACTCTTTAAAAAGTTCACAACAAAATACATTAGCAGAACATTGGCTCATAGCTAGAGGAGCCAAATATCATGAAATTTAGCATTCCTTAGGATGCCTTACAAACATATGTATACCACTCTTTAGGTTTCTAGGTGCAAGAACAGCTGAGTTATGAGTTCCCTTGAACAGATCCACTCCTTCAGATACCTAGGGGTCACTGTTGATAGCTCACTCACCTACTAGCAACATATTGATAACGTAGCTCAAGCTGTCAATATAAGGATTGGCCTACTCCACATGCACAAGCATAGCCTCACTTCCGAGGCACTAAAATAGCAATTTTCAGCTCTGTCATTACCATCATCGATTATGGCTGGTTGTTTATGGCTCTGCCTCTGCTATATCCCTTCACAGGATCACTGTTGCTCTTAACAAAGCATGCAGACTCCTTACTGAGGCTGCCTGCCTCTCACACACGTGTGACCTACATGCTTCAATTATTCAGCGGATCAAATATCAAACCTGCTTACTTGCCAAGAAGACACACCTTGGTTTGTTACCCCTGGGTCCAACAGCTCCTTAGCCCTTGTCACAGTACCGAACATACGCAGCTTGGCAACTCGGGTCTTTACTGTTCCCAGATGCACCACCAGAGGTCAGAGGTCTTTTGGTTACAGAGCCCTACTCTGGCTCAACTCCTTGGTAGGGACATCTCTGCTGAGTCAAAACTCAGCCCTTTCAAACACAAACTCTGACAACATCTATTAGCAAACAGTATGTGCGACTGCTGCCCTTAGCAGCCTTCTGCTTATTTTATCATTGTACTTATACCTTTCTACACTTTTAACTCTTGGCACTTTATTTCAAACCTACCTCGAGACTTTTCCCTCTACCCCTCACTGCTGCTTCTTCTCCTCCTCTGCTCACACATCTCCAAGTTCTTCCCTTGCTTCTCCTCACCTTCCCTCTTCCACCCTCCACCCATTCTCTTATCTCATGCCACCTCTTTGCAACTTCTTCCCTCCTTCTCCCTATGTTTCTTTCTCTTACCTCTCTCCCACACATATTACTCTCTTTCTTGGGTTTTGACAAGGCCTGCTAGGCTGCCCCCTCTCCTGACTAAACACCACCTCTTCTCCTTATACTATTAATTTGTCTTCCTCCCCACCACTTCACCAGCACTCCCCTTTCTCTCTGCACTCACCCCATTTCCTCCTTCCACCTCCCCATCCTCTCATCTCTATCCCCATTACCTCCTTTGCAGCTCCGCCCTTCCTCTCTCCACCTCCTGTGCAACTCATCTCCTTCTCCCTCTTGTTTCTCCCATCCCCCACCTTACAGCCCATTACTTTCTCTCCTAGATTTTGACAAGGCCTCACAGGCTGCCCTCTCTTCTAGCCCACTCTACTGTTATATTGAGCAACATTCAGTGCTATTTTGATTGCTTTTGATGTATTAATTTGTTTAAAGTATATTCTTGATATCTGCCATTTACTTATCTGTTGTTTACCTTGTTTTTTTTTGTTTTGTTTTTGTTTAACCAGGATTAGCACACTGCATAAATCTTTTTACAGGCACCACCTGGGAGCACAGGAAGTTAAGTGACTTGCTTCAGGGTCAGAAAGTATGTAAGTGGAAGTTGTGGGATTCAAACCCAGGTCTGGTCTGCTGGATGTCACCAGATTTACAGTTCAGAGCCTTAAACCACTGCGCTATGACTGCCTTTTGTACTACTGATGTGGAACCGTTGTAAGTGAGTTGTATTGCTCAAAGGTTGTAATCCAAGACTCTATAAAGTTGTAAAGTTGTAGAGTTATAACTAAATAATTTTGCCAAATTGCATGAAAGACTGCAAAATTAAGCAACATGATTTAATAATATCTCTCAACTCTATACACAAGTGTCATGCTCCTGTAGGATAGGGCATACTCCTAGCTGACTACAGTACAAGACACCACTACCTTACACCACCACCCGGCTGCTGTAGATGTTTTGGTGGCTCCTGGGTTCTTGTCTTACTTAGCAGTGAGGGGTGTCTGCAACAGACTGAGAAAGAAATGGTGCTGCCTCCATTTAGAGAGAGACTTACGTGGGCCTGATGACATGTCAATACAAACCCCTGGGATGCTGTACTAACCCACCTCCCACTGTGGTCTCACATTCCAGAGAGACCCAGAGCAATCACAACAGTTCCCCAGAATGGCATGCACAGTGCTATGATGGTCAATAATGAGAGAAGGTTTAAAGAACAACAACGCAACTGTATTTCAGAAACCAGGCCCTGAAAGAGAAATAAATTAAATGAGTGCACCAAATTCTATTGCCCTTTAAGCACCCTCGTAGGCAGTGCTGTGCCACCCCACCACACTGGCAGCTATTCAGGCCACACATGGGTAAGGCTGGGTAACACAGTTGAGGGTGCCATTTAAATTGCCCAGCAATGTTCAGCCGACTCTGTCTGCCCTCATACCACAGCAGCACAGCAGCCCTCTGGTCCCATACAGGAGACTACCACCGCCTCCCACCCACTAGTTCTAGAATGCTATTAAATAGAGAACTCCCTTAAACATAGCCCCTGGTGACCTGAGGTATAGGATCGCCGCAGGCATGATGGAGTTGCCATGGGTTGGCCAGCACTGATGTATTTTCACACAGAAGTAAAGTGATCAAAATAACAACACCCCACAGTCTGTGAAATCACTTAAATGGATCAGATGGACCCCACAACATGTGTGTTCTGACTGGGTGGCCAACTTGCATCAATCTCTAAATACAGAGCAAATGGAATGTCCCCTGAAGCAGGGCTGCCCTACAGGGTACTCACTGTTCCCCTGACCAACTGGCTTCTCCTGACTCTACTGCCTCTGGATCTCTGCTCCCAGTAAGGTTCCTTCTTCAGATCTCTCTCTCTCTCTCTCTCTCTCTGGTTGGTGGCTGGCTGTCTCTGCTCCCCTGGAGGTTCAGCTAGCTCTCTCCCTCTCTCAGCTGCTGAGGCCCCATGTTGAACCACAGGTACAGGCTTTCAGACCCAGTACAGTATACCACCCTGACGTTGAAACTTGACATTGACAGACACTACAGTGACTACAGTGCCAGACCGCTGTAGTGTCAATGCTGGACCCCACCACTGTTTTTGGTGGTCTTGCACCCTCCCTAATCAGCTCTGACTCAGAGTTAATTAAATTTAGTGGGGGATTCAGGGGTGAAGCCCCCAAGTAAACATGGTAGTAGTGAGATTCTTTATGCCGACCACAAAACGGTCAACATAAAGGTTTCCTGTTCAGTTGTTTGACACAATTTTTGTCAACAATCATTTCTAGATCCTTCAGACCCTCAGAGCAGTGGCAGCCTAGCACTTTCCTGAAGTGCCTACTATGAGACCTGGACCAGCAGCTCTGGACGCCACAAGAAAGCTTAACCCGAATAGATATGGGGACAAAACAAAGCATAAACGAGATTTAAAACCAATGCTCACACGGTGGTCACACAAAAAATACAAAGCAAATCTTAGACTTGACTGTCTGTGCACTTGGAAAAATTCACAGAATGTCATGAAACTGGGCATTTTATACCAAATACTACTTTTATTTTGCTTTATTTAGCGTGCTGTATATATGACTTTCTTTCATCCTGTAAATTCTACACATAACAAATACTAGACAGTTGAATCCTGGTAAAATCCAAGAATTAGACTAGCTGTCATAACTGCAGTCTTGGAATTTCAATCTTGAAGTGGAATTTCTACATTTCATTCATCAGACACCAGTGGCTCTGGCAATGGTTAAGGAAAAGATGCTGTCTGGGACCAACGAGCACAGTGCTTCATGATAAGCTAGTCATGCGGGGTCTAATAAGACTTAAGGGGAGGAAGCTCTGATTGGGGAACAAAGAAAAGCAGACTTGCTAAACAGGTACTTCTGCTCAGTTTTCACAGTTGAAAAGGAGGAACGGGATCAGAGTTACAGGGGAAAAGGTATGGAGGGCTAGGGAGGTGGACACTAGCCACTCAAGAAGAGCAGGGTATTGGAGGAAGTGGGTAAATTTAGGGTAGATGAGGCAATAGGTCCAGATGTCCTACATCCCAGAGTATTCTGAGAGATTAGGGAGGAGCTGGTGGCACCATTAACAAGGCTGTTTAACCTATGATTGGACACTGGGAGAGCTCCAGGGACTTAAAAAGACAGACATGGTGCTATTGCATAGCGCGGAGGAAAGGAGGAGCTGAGTAACTGTCACCCAGTCAGTCTTACCTCAGTGGTGGGTAAGCTGAGGAGGCACTCCTGAAAGAAAGATTAGTAAAGTACCTTGCGGATAGTGGAGTATAGGATGACAAACAGCATGGGTTACGCTGAGGAAGGTCATGCCATGAGAACCTGATCAAATTTTTGACTGGGTGAAAAGGGTGCGATCAGGGAGGAGTGGTGGACATGACCTATCTGGACTTCAGCAAGTCCTTTGACACCATCCCTCACAGGAGACTGGTGAGCAAGCTGGGCAGTTTAGGGATGGGGAAGAAATTAACAAACTGGGTAGAATACTGGCTTGGTGGCAAAGTTAAAGGGTTGCTGTAAATATGGTTCACTCCAGGAGGAAAGGGTGAAAAGTGGGGTACCCCAGGTGTCAGTATTGGGGCTGATACTGTTTAACATTTACATTGGGGACATAGTGCAGCATCTAAATGGGAAGGTGTGTTTGTTTGCAGATGATACAAAGATCTGCAATAGGGTGGACATGACAAGGGAGTGGAGCAAATGACAGAGGACTTGATAAACCTGGAGGGATGGTTGGAGAGTTGGTAATCGAGGTTTAATGCAAAGAAATGCAAAATGATGCACATAGGGCACAAGAATCCAAAGGCCACTTACACATTGGGAGGGAGGAGGTTTGGTAATAGAGCAGGAGAGGGATATGGGGATTATCATATTGATAGCCTAAAGGAGGCAAACCAGTGCAACAAGGTGGTTGGAAAGACAAACAGAATGCTGTCATGCATAGGAGGGGTACTATGAGTAGAAGCGAGGTGATCATTCCCCTATACAGGCCCATGGTTCATCCACACCTTGAGTATGGGGGTACAGTTCTGGAGACCTCACCTACAAAGGACTAGATAGGTGGACAGGGTCCAAAGAAGAGCAACAAAATGGTGCAGGGCATGCACAAAAGGATATATGAAGAGAGGACGAGCTTGACCTGTATCCTCTGGAAACAAGGAGAGAGTGAAGGATATGATCAAAACCTTTACGTATCTGAATGGAATAAACAAGGTAAGGGAAGGGAGCATCTTCAAGATGAAGGAAAACCCCCAAAATAGTGGACACCGCTTAAAACTAGACGATGAAAAATTCAATGGAAATTGGAGGGACACTAGTTTACTGAGAAGGTGGCATATCTCTGGAATAGGCTACTGGAAGGGGAGGCAAAACTGGGGTTAAGAGGGCATGGGATAATTACATGGATTTAAGCAAGAAATGGAAGGCTAGGTACCTGATGGGATAAAGGGATTGGAAGCTACAATGGGATGGGGATCAGAAGCGGGAGTAAGGTGGAAGGGTCAGGATACCTATGGGGAGGGGAAAGGGGCAGACTGGATGGGCAGATGGGGTCCTTTTTGCTGACAGATTTCTGTTTCTGTGTTTCTATATCTAGCTGCTCCATCATCTAAGAGCAATGTGTCCAAGGACGCTGCAGATGAACTAGAAGAACATATCTACTAAGAGTTCAACCGCTGTTGTAAAGAACTATGTTTATATTTTCCAAAACATGAATGTTTAGCTCCAAATATGTTTTGCCAGATTCAATTTAGTAGGCAATTTTGTGTATCATCTTTAATGCAGCACTTCTAACAGCTCTGCTAGAAGAAACCTCAGCACAAACACTCAGTGATGTGATAGAGAAAGAAAGCACCATTGAGGAAGACACAGATGGACAGGGAGTGTCAAAGGCAAGTACACCTTTACATTCCACTTATGGTATTTGCAAAAGAGAGACATATAGAAGAATATATGGGACGGTGTGCATTATGAGAATTTAACATACATCTCAGGTGTGTGATGCTACATAAACCTGAGAACGAAGCTTATGAAGTTTATTCAAGCAACAGACACCAAAGATGAGCATTAAATTCAATTATGCCACAGGTATCTATTCTCAGCCAATCAACAAGACAGGAAAAATAGGAGTTATTATCCCACAAACTACTAGCTTCATGCCCACAAGTAGGTTATCCATATGCAACCACTCCCACAGTAGGTTATTCATATTCCCTTCTACTATCCCGCACTGCCCATACACTCACACTAACGCTTCTGACATTGTTACATGACCCATTGTATTTCAACTATCTAGCAAACTCACCAAAAGAGAGCACCATCCAGACTGAACTTGACCGAGCACCAATGGACAAATTTCTTGTTCAAGTGAGCTGCGAACGATGGCACAATGACGCGTGAAGGGGGACGAGCAACTGACAGAGAGACAAAGAAAAATACCTCGGCATTTAATCATCCACAGAAGCTGGTTATTGCTTTGTATATGCTTCACAAGATGGGTGTTGTCACATAAGTAATTACACCATCCCATGTTTTATTTCATATAATCACTGGCCATCATTCCCTCCAAAACAAATTGTTACCTATTTTAAAGAAATAATGAAACACTCACCTTGCTGTTTACCACTGTCCCTAACGAAGATCTTCACTGAGACAGAGCTGTGCAGGTTATGAAAGATTAGTTTTATTTTTTTCTTAAATTAATGAAACTGGGCTCTCTTACATGCTTGAATTTCACCATCTCAGCTTTTCTGCAAATGGTCGTTGTACAGGAAGTACTGGGCTCAAGACAGAGACACAGCTGTGTTTAGGCCCTATTTATTTCTGCAGCTGGGTTATTGGTTTAATTTATGTAAATTAGTTGAACGAATCAATTTTATGATCTACTTTCACTTTTAAAGTAAAACTGTTGTGATCGTGGAATGGTCTGCTGCGCTCAGACAGAGTGACACAGCTGAGTCGAGATACATCTCTTGTGTTGAAAGGTGTGTATTTGCCATAATAACCATTTGGTTATGTAACCAAAGAACCTCTGACACCTTCTGAAATGGACATAATTCACAGTATCAACATGTTAGGCAATTACCAAACTAATTAACTGCGTGAGGGTATGGTTTGGTAGGGTTGCTCACTTACATATATTTTGTTTGCACTCCTGTACCACCATTATATTTCAGTCCATACCTCCCAAACCTCTGAATGACAAATTACGGATAGCAGTCCTAAAATAAATCAAATCTGAACACTATGTAAAAGTGTTAAAAACGCTGCAGCAGCAATAAGTGGCTGCAACAGGAGGCCTGGTATTTCTTGAATGATTACTTAACAACCATACAGCAGGAAGAATGTATTTGTCCTTACACCTTGCATTTCATTCCTATTGCTTAATATGGGATGACAAAGGCTGAAAGGAAGGCACATAAATTCTGAGTGCCATCATGTTTTGGTATGTCCCTGAGAACCATAAGAAACTGAAAGATACAATATCCTCCATTTCTGTAGCCTGTGTATTAGATCAAAACATGTAGTTGTCATGCAACACTTGGCATTGCATACTTGACCTAATATATCTTGTCTTTTTGTCAGAAAATTCTTTGGGAAACAATTTTTGACAAATCATTGTGACATTTACCAAACTACTGTAATAGATCCTAGGAGGATCTCAGAAAGAAGTTTTTTATTATTTTCAATTAATTTACTTAGAATAGCTCAACTAAGATGCAATATCCTGCTTTTAGTGAGGTCTTGCTTCTTTTGTTTTCATGAAGGTTTTCATTTTGTCAGTTCACCAACCAGTCCCATTTTCCCGATCCTCCAGCCACTTCATCCTCTTTCTGTATGGCTTATCTCTCTCTCTCTCTCTCTCTCTCTCTATCTATCTTCTCTCTCTCTCCTCTCTCCTCTCTTCTCTCTCTTCTCTCTCTCTCTCCTCTCTTCCTCTCTCTCTCTCTCCCTCCCTCTCTCTCTCTCTCTCTCTCCAGCAAGTCCTCTATGGATTAACCCCCATGGGCATCAGAGCTGTCAGACACCCTGCTGCACAATCCAGATTCCAGAGGAGGAAGAGTCCAGTTGATGGTACAGGTCCAATGGAGGACCAGCACACCATCCTGCTCAGTTGGGCGTTTTCCAACAGTTTTCTTCCAATGGCTGCTGATTACACAGTGATGTACACTCATGCATGCAGAGGCATGCACATATCAGCATCTGATGGCAAGCCATCCCTGAGTCAATGGTCCTGCTGTGCTGCCAACTGGCCTACACCAGATGGCAGGCAAGTAGCCAAATTACCTGTCTTCCTCCTTGAGAGGAGAGAGCAGTCCATGGGATGCTCTATCCTCTCTCTCCCATCTAGCTCCCATGCAACCCAAGTCCACCTGAACCTGGGTCTGGCGAAGTGAGCATTAGCGCTACCACAATGCTACCATGCCAACTGAGCTCTGCTTCTTTTTCAGTTGGTCCCTTCCCCCAGTGTGGCCACCTTCATGCTAGTCCAATCCCATCACCCAGGCTTCCATCAGGGCTTACTGGTCTGAGCTCCTGCAGCCTGCCTCCCACAGTGGTATGGCAGAGAGAATGCCTGACTCACTGGGCAAGGATCCAGTTTTCTGTGTCTGAGTCACCCAGTGTGGGGTCTGCAGAGGGCAGGGTCATCCTGCCACTCAGGATGTTTCCTCTGCTTCTACTGCCCCTCCCCTATTGATCAGATGATCAATGGCAGCACCACATACTCTCATGTGTGGTGTGCCAGACACCGTCACATCTCCACTGCCTGGTGAACTGTCCCCAGCTATCACTAGAGGCAGTATGACTCTGGGTGATGTGCCATCCCTCCCTAGAGAAGGATACTAGAGCCTCTCTGCCGCCAACTGGCTAATGACTCAGGTTCATTCCTGAATTGGGTCATTGACATTGCAAATGGTAACATTACTACTGCACCAGTGAGCCAGCACTGATGTCTTGCTTCTAACCAGTTTTATGTCTGGAAAGACTGAAGTGCATGAAGATCAAAGTTTCTGCTGAAGTACACAGCATGAGCCTATGGCTGTGGTGAAATCTAATTTTGGAATTTCATGGTTTCCAGTTCTGTCTCTAACCACTGGGCCACACTGCCTTCACACAGTTGTAGAAATACAATCTTCCATGTGTTAATTTCCACAGTCTTTCAATGTTCTGCCTTTATAGCACTGTTTAAAAATTGTTTTCTTTCTTTTCAGTCTATGCCACCACTGTGAAAAAGTTACACACAGGCCTGAATCAGGTTCCATCTTGATCAAAGGTATCTGATAATATTGTCCTAATGTCATCAGCCATAACTAGCAGTAATACTTGGTGCCATTGTTTTTACATGCTATAACTGTACATCACAGCCGGCAGGTTGTTAGAAGTTAACACATGCTGTTGTACAAACTCAGTGCTGCATGTGTGTCCCTATAAGCTCTTTTAGCCTGCAGGCTCCAGTGGTCAGCTGAAAACTGCAACAAGATAGGCAAGTGCAATTCAAAGTGATGGCCTTAAAGGAAAACTACACCCTCATATCATTTAAATTTTATTTGTTTCCATGTCAACAGACAGCTCTTTTCCTGTAGCTGTTAGGGTTATTAGTCAGATGTCAGTGGCTCAGTAGGTGGCCACTCACCTCTGAGGCTGGAGATCGGAGGGCTGTGGGTTCAGTTCCACATCTAGCACTTGGGTTAATATCCCAGTACTGAGACTGTAGTGCAGCATGAGAGAGTGCTGCACTCTGAGGTGTCTCTGATGAGATGTTAAACCAAGGTCCCATCTGCTTGGATTGGTGGTAGTTCAGGTGGATGTTAAAGATCCCAAGGCACTTATCAAAAAGAGTAGGGAATTTCCTGGTATCCTGGCCAAATTTCTCATTCACTAATAATACCACCAACAGCTTAATCTGGTTCAAGGTCAGTTGGCATTCATCTGTATCCCCTCCCGGTCTTGCCTGAAAATAGGCAGGATTTGTCTAGTGCACTTGCCCAGTCAACAAAAACTAAATAAATAAATAATTTGTGTTAGTTCTTAGTTTGTTTTCACTGCTCATGGTAGACCCTGTGATTGCCCTGGGGGTCTCCATTTCATGGTTGTTGAAATCTCATTGTCCATGAGAACTGCATTAGCATATGAGAACATGAGGTCAGCTCAACCATTTATATCATGTATCTCTGTGCTGAAAGAACTACCACCATGCAAAACTCTCTGGAAACTCATAAACTGAATGGAGTTTAAAGGGGAAAAAACTGCATTATAACTCTGATAGTTTGCAAAGCTCACTAAAAGTAAATGTGGTATTCCACGCCTTCTTGCAGCTTGTTTATTTGAAGACTAATTAAGCAGACCATGTTCTCAAATGCTAATGCAGCTCTCAGGGACAATGAGATTTCAACAACCACAAAATGGAGCCTCCCGAGACAGTAACAGGGCCTAGTATGAACTGTGAAAATCTGACTCAAGCAGATGCGACATCTTTAACAGCTACATGAAAAGAGTTGTCTGTTCAAATGGAAACAAATAACATTTGGAAGATATGAGGTGTAGTTTTCCTTTAACTCCTGCCAATTGTTATTCACTCAAGAAACTGAATGATCATGACTAGAATGGATTAATCTGACATTGGGCACAACTCTAGCCAGGCAAGAAACAAAGCAGGTTTGGTAGTCTACAACAAAATCTCATATTCAATGGACGATTCTGGTTCACTGGTCCTGTCAGACAATTCCCGGGCAATTCTGTTCATTTTGAAACATGAGCACTGCTGGATAAAAGGCAGAATTAATTTAGTACTAACCTCTCATGGGGCAACATGTACTGCCTGGAATTTTGTAAGAGAGGCACAAATTTATTTATTTATTTACACTTGGTGATATTTGTTACTGGTTATGCATATTCACTCTTTTCTCAAGATGTTGAAAAAAAGTTGATAGGGTACTTCTTATCAAGTTAAACAGTTTCATCAGACCACCATATCTGTATTAAATCACAACTAGGAAAGAAAAATATTTTGCCACCAAAAAGTGTTGCAGTTTTTGCTAAGGTGAATGCAACTGACCACAAAGGGTCTAAAGAAGGGTGTTTTAGTCTTGCATGCTTCTGTTTTCTTACTTGGTATTTCTTGATGCACAAAAGGTGAGACTTGATAAGATAAAAATTAGCAGTGTCAAATGTAGGCACCTGGACCCATTCAATCCTTGGCATCTCATATGAGACTGCCAACAAGGGTGGTAATTAGTGCCAAAATGGTGGTCCCTCCATGGCAGAGTTGAGGCACATTGGTGGGGCAGTGGGGAAGCTTGCATTGTGATTGCCCATGCTGTACCTGTCATGTGGATAAACAGAGGACTTCAGGATCCAGTGCTGTCAATTCAGCACCTTTCATGAGCACTAAATTCACACACAGAAAAACAAAATAAAATAAAAATTAGACATCAGCCATCTTCATCTGCAAAACATGGTATGGAGAGGCAGTATCAATGGAGGCACTATGGCTCCAATATGTAAGAGGGAGAAGCACAGCAGGGGAAAGTGTGGGCACTAAATGTAGTTTGGGGGAGAAATAGGAAGCAGTGCATGGAGGTGCTAAAGGCACTACAGCAGGAGTAAGTTGTTGAATGAGGTTACAGGAACTGAAGGTTCTGCCACCTTTAGTAAGTTTAGGAGGTGAAAGAAGCTACTGGTGCTTTGGGAAAGCAAATGGAAGACAACACTGTTAAGGATGAAGGTACAGTGCAGGGCAAGCTAAGCAGAAGTTGAAGGATACTGTTAGTGCCGACCTGTAGCAGCAGAAGATGTGGATGACAAGCTCGGGTGGGGGCTGCTTGCACTCTTGGGTAGAAGGTGTAGAACAAACCTATAAGGAATAGAGGAAGAAAAGTCATTTGGAAACATGGGAAAGGAAAGTAGAGGGCAAGCTAAGGAGGAGTAGGAGGCTACTGATGCTGATGAAAAGGCAGAGGTTGTAGGGAAGCCCAGTAAGAGAAGAAAGAAGTTAGTGGTGCTGTAGAGCATGATGTTAAACTCTAGGTTAGAAGGAAGAAGCTGTTGATGCATTAAGGGCAAAAGGAAAAAAGCAAGTCTAGGAGAAGTGAAGAAAATTTCTGGCACTGCATAAGAGACAGCCATCATAAGCTATGCCAGGGTCAAGGAAGAAGCTGTCCACCCTTGGCCAATGATCTGGACAGCAGATGGGAATTTCAGACATAAGAAGGCCCACCAAAGTTTAATGGGGCTATTACCTTCCTTGTCTACTGTGCTCCGGTTGCAAAGTATGATATTTGCACCTGTTATATAAAATAAGGAATATACTTGATTGCTTTTATACAGGAGTACCCATCTTTTATATTGTTAATAACTAAAGAACAACTCAAAACATTAAAGCCATTTAATCACTTTTAAAGTTTCCTTTCAATGAGTAAGGAAATAATTCAACCAAAAGCAGTTGACCCTAGTCCAACTGTTGTTTCTTAATCCTTTTATAACACAGACATTTTGTACTTCAGACTTGTTGTGCCTGTTGGCCTGTTGTCTGTTTGGTATTTTCTATATGGCCTATACATTTACATTAGTACAAATAAATCAACATTTTAAATTATGACTCCTATATATGGTCTAAGAACACAGAGATGCATTAGCCTATTAGACATTTTATTTTTCATCTAGAAATGCCATCTTGATAACTGCAGCTTTAAACCACTTTGAAACATCTCAAACTTATTATTCTACTACTGATAGAACAGAAGTGAGGCAGGCTTTAGTCTGTTACTCAACAGTGCCCATGTCCTCTGCTCCTTAATAAGTCATTCAGCTTGATAAGACTGATATTTAAAATGCTGGCTTAATTTACTTTCATTTAAAAAATCAGCATACTCTCTCTGGTAAGTATGAGCTGCATTTTCTAATTGGTTAATTTGTTTCTCAGCTGAACCTCTACTTTGAAAATTGCACTATGCGAACATTTATCCATGCACCTTAATTGTTACCATAAAGAATGGTCAGAACAAAAGGTCAGGAAAACAAAGTACCAGACATTACAAATTGATTGCCAGTCTGAGCAACTCAGTTAATTAAACTAGGATGTCTATTTTCTGCACTTAGACTACTCTGCTTTAAGACAAAAGTATGGCAAAACACTAACATGATTCATATGAAAACTTAATTAAGTCTAGAATTATGAGTGTCTACAACAAAATTACAATTCACGTTTTTCTATAGTCCAATGTCTTTCATGTTAGAGCACATAAAGTAACTAAAATAACTGAGAATGAGTTTTGTATTTAGCCATTACATTTTACTTTTTTTTGCTTGATTCATTTTTCATAAACAAGTGGCAACTGTATTTTTATCTCTTATTATGTAGCTCTTGAAGTACAACATGGGTGTGCAAGGGATCTAGCCACAAAAGGGCATGTTTACTACCATGGGATAGAGGCAGCAAAGATGCACCAAAGGGTTCTGCTTACAAATGTGATTTTCCTAGCTATACCACTGATTTCTCCACATTGCTCTGCTGCTATACCTCACCATTTAGTTCAGCAATCCCTTTATCAGGAAAATGGGGATATTTAGTGTCAATAAGGTTGTTTACATGCAGTTGACACAATGTTATGCTACGCCACTAATGCTACAGAGTTTGCATGCAAGCAATACATCTCACAAATCAGGTATGTTAGAAAAGCTTTCAATACTTGCTTTATTTCTCACTTTTGTTAACTCATAATTAGAATTGCAAGTCTGGTTTTACCAGAAGGTAGTAGGAAGGCCCTCACCTGACCTCTCCATCCATAATTTTGTGAGACCAAAGGTAGTCAAATGCCTGGCTAGTTCAGACTCCCACACTCTAATGCGTGTCAGGCACAACAGTCCTATTCAGTTAGTCTGCCTCTATAGTGAATGCTAGCAAGGGAGTGGGGAAGAGCAGAGCAGTTTGCATTACTGATAACAAGTCAGTCTGCCTGGCATCATTAATGATGCAGACCGCCCACCCCTCATCCTTTGAGTGCACGCTTACTGTTTTTCACTATAATCAACACCCCCTACTTATGGATTGGAGTCAGAAGGGCAAACTCATAAACAGTGGTATTTTGGAGACTGGAGGGTGGGCTAGGAGAGGAGCTTGTTAAAACATAGCATTAGCTCCTGGCATTGTGCCAGGACATGGTGAATGTTTAAATGTGCATAGGTTTAGGAAAATGGGAAAGGATGGTGAAGGGTAGAAAACAGATGGGTTTGGGGATGGGGTAGAAAAGTGACTAGCTCTGGCCACGTGGTTCATGCAGGCTGCTTTATTTATTAGTCTGTCTTGCTAACTGGCCTTGCAAATGCAAATCGATTTGAACTATTGCAAACTTTGCTAGATCAATGTTCCATTATCCCAGTGTCCATCTTTAGGAGGTTTGCAGAACTATTTTCGTAATTATGCAGGTTTATGAGCAAAATCACATTAAATGTTTTAATATATGTTGTATTATTCTTTAGGAAACTGTGAATCCAGTTATCACTGAATGACAGCAACATGTAAACTGCTGACAGACACCTATCTACAGTATATGCTGTTGACATTCACTGACAAAGTGTTTTTTATGAAAAAACTACAAAACACTGAACATGACTTCACTTGAAACTTGTATCAGTATGAAGTTAACAAAACTAAGAATTGAATAGTTTTAAAGCTTGTCTATATTCTGTTTGTCATTTATTTACAACTATCAGCCACACTGAATTTACGTTATATTTGCGCTGAATGTTGGGGTGTACTGGAAGGGTTTTGATAGCAGAAGGATACAGGTAAAACTACTTCCCTGTAGATCACGGTTCCATGTCAAAATAGTGAATACAAAATAGCTAATGTCAAAATAGCGAATGCCAAAACACATAACAGCTACTACTACCAGTTCTCTCAACAATTGTTCTTGGCATGATCACTTTTGACATATGTGGGGGCTGAACCCTCCCCCCCCCATTTTAAATATTCTAACACCACGCCATTCATTGATGGTGGTAAGAATGACATATTCGAGCAATGTAAATATGAGTCACTACTTTGTGTTCGTTATTTTGACATTCGCTATTTTGACTTTCGCTATTTTGTGTTCGCTATTTTGACTGGCTACCATAGATCACTGGTGAGACCCCATCTGGAATATTGTGTCCAGTTCTGAATCCCTCATCTGAGAAAGACAAAGACAGGCGGCAGATGGTGCACCATAGAGCAACCAAATGATTCAGAGCCAGTAGGTCAAATCCTATGAAGATCAGCTTAGGGCACTCATAATTCCTCGCTGGAGGCCAGCAGGGAGAGGTCTTGAAAGGACTAAACAAGGTTTACTGCAATGAACTATTTAGAAGGAATGGAGTGTCAAAACAAGGGACATGAATGTAAGCTGATGTGGGGTGATTCAGAAGGAATGGGAGGAAGTTTTACTTTATGGAGAGAGTGGCTGAGCAGTGGAACAGCCTACTAGCAGATGTGGTGAGCACAAAAACATTAATTGGTCAATCATGACTGGGGCACAGTATACGGCTTCATAGCTACTCAGGAGATAACAGTACGGCAGTGAGCAAAGGAAGTCAAGGTGAAAACCCCATCTAGACAATAGGTCATGGAACAGAGTACTGGCTAGACTGCATGGATCAATGGTCTATTTCTGCCAACACTAGGTTGCTGTGTGTTACATGTAAACTCTGACGTGTAGCATGGGATAGCATAGCAAAATGTCCTGTAGATGTAACCACCTTCATAGTTCTTTCAATCTAGGCATCCTCTGTTGAGCAAAATTGACTATAAAACTATCAGCAGATAAACTAATTGTATTTTTTGTTTTTATTTGTTTTGTAGTACTGCGATTTGGCAGTCTTGAAGGATGCCAGATTGATTGTTGTTATCCCACATGACAGCAAATGTCAAGTGTTCCAACACACTACCTAACCAAAATGTTTCAGCCATGTCATTGAGTGACCTCCTCAGGGTAGTTCAAATTCCATGCCTGTTTAGTCATTGGCTTCTTGTCTGTAACAGCCCCACAAGGGAGCCAATTAGTGCAGTGGAATCCTGACAAGTGAACTGTCAGTCATTGCTGACTCTGGCCATTTTCTAATCAGTTTTGACCCCTTGGAGTTATCATCAGTAACTCCCTCACACAAGCGAGTCAGTGTATTAAGGTATATAGCAAAGCCAGTAGGATGCAGGGATGTACTGGGAGGGGTATTGATTGCAGAAAGGAAGAGGTAATACTTCCCATATAGATCCTTAGTGAGTCCACACCTGGAATACTGTGCCCAGTTCTGAAGCCCTCACCCCAGGAAGGATAAGGATTAGCTGGACACGGTGTAGTGCAGGTTAACATAGATGATTCAGGGTCAAGAGGGCAGGTCCTATGAGAAATGTCTCAAGGCACGGAACATGTACTCCTTTGGAGACCAGAACCAAGAAGGGAGATATGACAGAGACCTTCAAGTTCCTGAAAGGCATTAACATGGTGAACTGCAGGGAACTATTTAGCTTGATTACTAGTTTGCATATGTGGACATCAGTGGAAACTGACAGGAGTGAGGTTCAGGAGGGACTTGAGGAGGTATTATTTTATAAAAGGGTGATTGAGTCATGGAACAGTCTGCTGGCCGAGTGATGGGTTTTAAACCCATTGGTGGTTTTAAGCATGGTTGGGACAGAATGAAGGATATAGTGGTTTCTTGTGATGGCAGAACCTGGGATGAGAATGGGGAAGGATAGGCAGGGCAAGGACCCTGGAGGGACAGTAAGTTCCAGGGCTAAGTAGGGAACTCAGGCAGACTGGATGGACCATTGCTCATTTTCTGCAGTTGCTGTCTATGTTTCAGTGACAATACACAAGACTCAGTGCCTTCAATTGTGGTAAATCAATGTTCTCATCTTTTTAATGCATCTTTGTCAAAAAACTTCGGTACACTATGTAACATCTTGTAATTTACAGGTGAGAATAAGGCTCAACACAGACATAAATAACCTGATTGTCCCCTTCAGTTTATTCTGCATTTGCATAGCACAAGAGTCACTGTTATTTTTCTTCCCTAAAATGGATGCCAAGATTGATTTAGAAAGCTGTAATCTTGTCACAGATTTAATAAATGACTTGATCTATCCAGCGTATTATTTCTGTATACAGTACCACTTCCCATTCTGACAGCCACCTAGGGAACCTATTAGTAACTAGTGACATGCAAGCATAATATTTCAAAATAGTAGACAATAAGTGTAAATATTACAGAGTGAAAAGCTGTGAGGTCATAATCTGTGAAGCAGAGTATATATTCATTTAAAAATGTAAAAATCTTGCCTGACTTTTTATTTGATCAAGACTTTGGTCCTCTGTAAGTCGTTCTTGTCCATAATTTTCACATAATAAAATATAACCTGTGAAATTAGTGTACATGAGGGTCAATGAATGAATTTATGCCATGGTAGCTATGCACAATTTAGAGACTCATTAACACATCTGAAACATCTTTAAATGGACACAAATCTATTTCCATTGCCTACTTACCCATTTAAAAATCATCTGCTTCTCTGAGTATTTGGTATTCTTTTAACTCTTGTCCACTGCTTCCATCTCCTTACTTCCTCTGCATTCCACCCTGCTTCCTTAAGGAACAAAATTATTTACCTTTGGAATGATAAATGCCACCCATAGTGCCCATTTATAGCCACCATAATTAAAGAATATTATCATGACTGCAAGTGGCTGCAACATCTTACAAGTATATAGCGGACAGTGCAGTCTTTTTTTTTTTAAATCCTGCATGGCATCTCCAGACCAGTTCCACACCATGAAACCTGGAAGCACTCTTTTTGAACTGTGTTTTAAGAAATTCCTCAAAATGAAGAACCAGTGTCCACCCAGGACCTCCTTGCAAACGAGTTGTCTCAATGGTGTTCTCCTGGTAAAAAAATTGAATTGTACTGAATTGAGTTGCAGGACATTGCATGAGATTTATCAGCTGAAAGGGTGAAAACGCTGTGAAACGTTTGGAGAATGTCTTAACAGTACAGGGATATTATGGAAATGGGACAGTATTTATCAAGCCAAAGTTAATCAATTTCTTCCCTCAAGGAAATGTCTTGAAATATAAAAGAAGTATGGATATAATCAATGTTATGCAGCCAGAAAGGCAGGCAAGATGGACCCTAACTCACTTCTGGCATTACAGTACAATGTTACTATGTTATGTTAAAGTAGCAAAACATGACAGTGGTGAACATTTTGACCAGTACTTTTTAATCTGTTGTAGAGCGGCCCTTGTCTCATGACTTGTATGATACCCTTTTTCTCTATTTTCAGTCTGCTTTACCACTATTTTTTACAGTTGAAAAATTAAAGGAGCACTCTTTTAGTATTGCTCAGTCCAGCTTTCCATCAGTATTCCCTGTTGTTTTTCAATACCCAGGGACGGATTTTCAAAGACCCACTAGATCGCTGCAATTTGTAATGATCTAGGGCTTCACCACATCACTACTGTGTTGGGGACCGTGTGCTATATTCAGAAAGAGCAGGGTCCTTGCGCCAGAAATCTGGATTTGCCACACCCGCAGGTGTTCGCCAAAGCAAGTGGCACACCTGCAGTACGCCGCAGAGAGATCCAGCTGCTTCCCCTGGCTGGCACAACTGAAGAGGTTCCAGGATGTCTGGGAGTGAGGGGCACACCCACATGCCCAAGAGTGGAGTACAGGGGCAGCATGGGGTGGCACATTGGCGATTACTGGGTAGGGGTGGGAGTCAAATCAATGCAGCTGCACCCGGGGAGGTGCTGATTAGTACATTACTTGCACGGACACAGAACAGTGAATGAGGGGTAGAGTGACAGTCAGTGTCATGGCCCCATGTTGGCACAGCCCTGACAGTAGTCCCCAGGGCCATGCCCACATGGGGCCTTGGCACTGGTGTATGGCTCAACCCTCATTCACCATTCTGTGTCCATGCAAGTAATGTGCTACAATTGGCACCCTGCCAGGTGCAATTGCACTCATTTGATTGCCCACCCCACCCAATTGCCAATGTGCTACCCCATGGCCATGTCACCCCTGTACATGCCTGTTACAACCCACTAAACACACTTCACCACAGTGTCTGCAGTTGCACAAAGGGCTTAGACAAGGTTTTGCTGGTCTGTCTCTAGCCCTTGCTGTAACCATGGTGGGGCTTCTTGTATCCCACCCTGGCACAAGCTCCTTTGCAGCATGGTGCACTCTCATTTTGGTTGCAAGGGTGGCACAGCACCACATGGATGCAGTGGCTCCTAATTCAGAGGCAGGCCATGTTTATGAATCGAATGCCACATCTTCTGATACAAAGTGCAAGTTACATCACAATTGTTTGACGCAAGCACCTTGCTTCTGTCATAGGGCTTTGAAAATCCAGTCCCCACTGTTTAAGAAAACTTTCTTGTGACTAAAATGAACTAGCATGCAGTAAACACTGCTCCCTGACCTTATGGGACAACAGATGTACAAAAACAGCTAAGACTACTAATGAAAACCTGGTTCAAGACCTATTAAAAGAATGCTCCTTTTATTTTTTCAAATGTGAAAAAATATTAAGGCAGACTCAAAATAGGTAAAGAAGGAGTCATACAAGTCAGAGGATGAGGGCAAACTAAAATAAAAGGGAAAAGTATAGGTCAACATTTTCACCACTGTCATGCACTGCTGCTCCAAAGTGACATGCAAAGCTGGAGGGCCTGTTGACGTTGAAAGAGTTAAAGTAAGAAATAATGATGCAGGAAGGGCTGAAGTTTTTTTATGTGGAACTTAAGTCTAATGAGACAGCCCTGTAAACAGCATTAGAGAAACTAAAAAGAATTAAAAAGGCTGTGATTATCCTTGCCAGAATACCGCTAGCATCTTCGGTGCAGTTTTCAGTGTTATATCATGTATTGTCCACCTCAATTGAACAGTTTGACACCTATTGCTGCATGAAAACTGAATCGACATGGCATGGCCATGAAACATTACTCCAAGCTTATTAAAAAAAGCTTAATTTCTAGCCCAAACAGTTCCAAAGTTAGCCCGTTTTTAAAGAAATCAAGTACCATTCTAAACCCTGAGTTCGACGCAAGTGTGCTTGCATCAAACAAATTTGACACAAGGCACTTTGCATGAAACATTGCGGATGCCACAATTCTAAAAAGCCAGCTGTGGCAACTGGGGACCCCTTGCACCAGACTGGCTGTGCATCAGGCCTGCAGCAAGGACAGGAGTACACCAAGCATGACAGGGTTTGCAGCGGATGTAAGCTGCACCATCCCCATGTATGGGATTCAAGAAGCTGGCCAGACCTGCCAGGGCTTAGACCAGCAATAAGCAGGTCTAACAACCCTTGTGCCACTCCTGCAGATGGTGCTAGGTGGGAGAATGGGCCTTTTGGTGCCTGGTGTAGTGGGTAAATGCAGAACAAGTACACAAGCACATGTAAGGGCCAGGAAAGCGTCTCACATACCATTACACCAACATCAATGTAGAGGACGATTCTTTGTCCATGGTAATGCCCAGGGTGCATTGTACTGACTAATGCTTCAGCACAGATGTAGCCTCAATCTGCTTTCCTTTCATTCTTCAGTTTCCATAGCGTTATTTCCAGTCACTTCACTTTTGCCAGGTTCCAGGCAGTACATAGGCTCAAGGGTTGTTCCTCTCACTGCAGCCAGATGCCCATTTGCAGCACCCTCCACCAAACTCCTCCCATACACCATTTGTGTGGAGCATGGGAGTGGCTACTGCAACCGGTGGGTGTTTTGTGATGGACACCTCTCGTACGGGAATCGGGTGTCTGGTCCCTGGCACAGTGGTGATCATGCCAAGCTGCTGTTTGGCACAGATTGCATCAATCTTTGAGCTGGTCTGAGAATCAGGCTCCTTCTTTTAGAATGGGCTTACTTTGGAACCATTATGACCAGGAATCTACTTTTTCCTTAAATGAAAGCTTGGTGTCATGCCAGCATAGCTGTGGCATGTTGATGCAGTGTTCATACATATATCAGTACATTCATTTTCTTCATCTTTGGTTGTCTTAATATCAGTAATGATAATACAATTTTACAAGATCGTCTCTTTTGTCCCAGCATGCTAAAAGCTCATGCTATATTACCCTGGAAAGAACTGGCCTCACATCTCCAATGAAATGTAGCATTAGCTTATAGCATGTATGGTGGCAGAGGTACTGGCCTATAATGCTACATCGATGTAAAACTAATACATCAATGCACTAAGTACATTAATATACCATTACAACACATTGATTTAAACATGCAATAGAAGGTTTCTAAACAAAAACATTTTCTTTAATGTTTTTCATTTTCTAATTTTGGTTCATATACATGAAAATTAAATAGTAATGGCATACATTTGGACATGGTAAGGTATTTCCAAAATGTTCGAATTATGTTACATAAAATCTTCAATTTCATTGACTAAACAAAAATCTTCCTAATTAGCTAAGCGTTTGGAGAAATGCACACTGGCGGCCCAAACAATTTAAAAAATGAACAAAATGCTTGAATGTTTATAAAGAGCTATTGTTAGCAGGAGTAAAGATGTAATCCTTCCATTTTGCAACTCTCTGGTGGGACCATATTTGGAAAATAGTGGTGTGTCTGAGGACTTACAGGAGAGACACAGACTGGGGATGGTCCTGAGAAGAGTACCAAAATTATAACAGGCATGGAACCAATGATTTACAAGAACAGGCTGGAGGCACTGAATCTGATCTCATTCAAGAAAAGAAACCTGAGAGAAACTTTAATAATGACATAAAATTTAGTGATTAGGAACCCAAGGAGAAGCAGGACTGATTTCCAATTGTTAGGAAGTAACAGGACAACAGGGCCCAGCTTAGCACTAAAGGGAGCCAGACCTGAGATGGAGATAAAGGAAACAAGACTTCTCTCAGAGGGAGGTGAAAGCATATAACAGCCTGTCTCTGAGGGTGGTAGAGGTATACAGTGTGTAATCATTCAAAGGCTGACTGGGCAGGTAAGGAAACACAGAAATACCAAAATTTGAGTTGGCCCAGTGGCGTGGAGGGCTGAAGAGTTGCATATGCCTCACCTCCTGCACGCCAGTGACCTGGTTAAGGAAATGAACATGAGTCACTTGGGGCCAGCTGGGTGAGAGCATTGAGCATCTGTAGGACTGCTGTCCTCCCTCGGGGAGGGGGTTGCTGTGCTTGTTGTTTGACTGCCACCCAGCAGTAGCTGGTAGCAGTGCATGTTATGACTCCAGAAAGGAAGAGAACCCACATTCAGGGGGCCAGGGGTGTCTCCACAGAGGTGGACCTCATACATTGCACCCATTGCCCATCCTAGGGCCCAGGCCCTCACAGGCCCCTAAACCGGTGACCAGCCCCCTTAGTCCTGTGGTAGAGGATGACTGTGGGAAGGTAAGTCCCACAGATGTTGGGTGACGGGCTGGGGATCAGTAGGAAGGAAGCAGCTGGGGCAGCTCAGGAGATAAACAAATGATGGAAGAAAAGAAATACAGAATTTGCTGGCAGATAAGGACAGCTGAGCAATATACAGTCACTGAGCAATAATACAACCACTGATTAGCAGGATAGAACACTGGATGGGCTACGGTCTCCATTTGCTCCTACTTCATATATAATCTGAAGAAATGATTAAGGAAGCTCTCACATGTTTCAGCCCTAAGACTACAATAATACCAAGTACTGCTAGTAAATTATGTGATAATTCTCAACATTAAATGCACAGAATTTCTGTACAGAAGAAATTCTGCAGCCTGCCTTATTTTATGTAACTTTCTGATTTAGTAATAAAAGGATTCCATGAGTATTGCATTTTAAAAAATAATTGGGCTGACAACTACTACACTAATCAAATCATAACTACCTAGTTTATTTTAACAGAGTCCTCCAGAATGTGTACCTCTTTGAGTTGGGGATGAATATCATAACCATTCTGTGACCATCCTCAACATCTCTCATCATCTGTGGCAGCTTTCATAAAAACTCTTTGACTACAAGTTCTTCCAGTGATCAGAAGCTACGGTTTGTAATCTGCCGCATGAATACAAGTAGGAAGCGGGTAAGGCAGTCAGAATAGCAAAGGCCCAAACCAAGGAAAAGATAGCCAACCTGTTAAGAAGGGGATAAAACCTTTTATAGGTACATTAGGGAGCAAAGAAAGACTAAGGCAGGGATACTGAGGCTGAACAAAGAGGAAGGTGGTTGGGCAGAGAGTGACAGTGAAAAGCAGAGATACTGAACAAATACTTCTGCTCAGTATTCACAATGGAAAAGCAGGGGAAATACCTAATCCAGTCAATAGAAGCACTCTGGATAGGGGGTTGATATTAGTCCTTTCACAAAAGAAAGGGTTCTGAAAGAACTCTTAAAACTGAAGGTAGATAAAGCAATGGGGCCTGATGGGATTCACCCAGGATTTTAAAAGAACTAAGGGAAGAACTAGTAACACCACTGACTACCCATTTTAATAAATCATGGGAGGATGGGTGGTACCTGAGGACTGGAGGAGGGCGGATGTGATTCCCTTCACAAAAGTGGGAGCAAGACAGAGGCAGAAAACTACAGACCTGTCAGTTTGACCTCAGTGGTAGGGGAAATGATGGAATCACTTGAAGGAAAGAATTGTTGAGTACCTAGAGGCCAGTGGGGCACAGGACCCAAGGCAGCATGGATTCACAGCAGGAAAGTCATGTCAGACAAATCTAATTGATTTCTTTGACTGAGTGACCAAAGCAGCAGACCAGGGAGGGGCTGTGGACATGGCTACCTAGACTTTAGCAAGGCATTTGACACAATCCCGCACAAAAGATTAATAAACAAATTAGCCAGCCTGGGAGTGGGTCCTAGGGTGGTAGCTCGGTAAAACACTGGTTGGACAACAGGACACAGCAGGTAACAGCAAATAGAGTCCACAGGAAGAAAGGAGGGTTACTAGTGGGGTACCACAGGGTTCAGTACTGGGGCCGGTCCTTTTTAATGTCTTTATAAGTGACATTGCAGAGGGACTGAAGGAAAGCATGTCTCTTTGCAGATGACACAAAGATCTGCAACAGGGTTGATACACAAGGTGGGGTGGAAAGGATGAAAAGGGACTTGGCAAGGTTGGAGGAATGGTCAAATATATGGCAGCTTAGATTAAATGCAAAGAAGTGCAAAGTAATGCACCTGGGAAACAAAACCCAGGGAAGAGTACACAGTGGGGGTGAGATACTGACAACAACAAAATGAAAAGGGACCTGGGGTAGTCATATCAGATGACCTAAAGGTGGGCCAGCAATGTGAGAGAAGGCAGTAAGGAGGGCTGGGGATACTGGGATGCATAGGGAGAGGCCTCACCAGTAGAAAATAGGAAGTTGTTATCCTCTGTACAGACAGCTGATAAGACCACATCTGAGTACTGTGTACAGTTCTGGAGACCCCATCTCCGCAAAGACATAGACAGGGTGGAGGCTGTCCAGAGGAGGGTAACCAAAATGATGCAGGCCTGCATCAGAAGACATATGAAGAAAGACTAAAGCAACTAAAGATGTATAGCCTCGAGGAAAGGAGGGAGGGAGGACATGATAGAAACTTTCAAATACCTCAAGGGAATCAACAAAGTCCAAGAGGGAACATCTTTCAGAAAAAGAGATGTGCAAAACAAAGGGCACAATTTGAAGATAGAGGGGACGGCTCAGAGGTAATGTGAGGAAGTATTTCCTTCACAGAGAGGGTTGTGGATACATGGAACAGCCTTCCTGAGGAGGTCATAGAGTCAAAAACAGTGGGGAAATTCAAGAATGCATGGGACAGACATAAGGCAATTCTAGTGGGGTAAGAGGAAGAAGGCTGTTGGTTAACTAGGATCTGCAGCTTATTCTTAGGTAGGGAAATGGGCAGACTAGGTGGGCCAAGCGGTCTTTATCTGCTATCAGAGTCTATGTTTCTATGTTTCACTTAAAAGAACAAGAACCTCAAGGCAAAAGCATTGAAGATGTCTGGCTAAACGTGGATTGGCTGCGAAAGTAGGTGTTAAAGAAATACATAATTACACATACCCTGTAATGAAAGGCAACAAGAGTAATATACACAAAGGATTTTAGGCTGGTTAGGCTTTAAGCAGGACAGTTAGGTACAAACTGGCTTTATAAACTATCTTCAGTGGGCTGAGAACAGCAAACCACAGACACATTGCATCCTTTTTTAGCTGGGAGGTTACCTAAGTGGCCCTTCTGGAGGCTAGTATTCAGGGACAGGTTGGGCTCTTGGAGTGCCCAGGTTAGAGGTCCTGAGGGTCTGGAAAAGCCCTGCTAGACAGTGCTAGCAAGATTTATCATAGATTCTTATTTTGTGTGTATGTGTGTGTGTTTTTTGTTGGAACCCACCACTTTTGTTAGGAAGCCTAGAAAGCCCCACTGCCAACTGCAGTGGGAAATAAAGAGGCTCAAAAGGGTATGGAGCCCATTTTAGCTGCTCCCAACCACTTGCTACTTGAAGCTCGACAGATTGGTGCACTCTTCCTCTGAAATTGGTGGCTGCTGTGATGATGTTGACCAAGTGCAGGAGAGAGAGGAAGCCATTCAGAAAGACAGGCCAGCTGCTTGCGCAGTGGGTGAGTCCCTGATACCAAACATGTTCCAGTGTGACACCACCTGGCATAGAAGACAATGCAGATGGTCTCAAGAGATGAGGGAGTCACTGGAGGCTGCTGGATGGGGTTATTTTGTCTGCCAGTGCCTCTAGAGTCAAGCACACCCGGCCATGTTACCAGTAGGGTATTTAAGTTGCGCTGATTGCCTTGGGTCGGGGAGTGCCATAGTAGATGGAAGGTTACCAGTGGTGTCGGCAGGCTCAAAGCAATGAGTGAATGCCTTTTAAAAAAAATATAAACATGTACTTGGAGATGGGGAATGAAATGAAATCTCCTCCCCATACAGATACAAATAACCTTCTGTGGGCCCAAAGGCAGGCTGGGGCAGGTAGGGAGAGTCAAAGCAGCATGACTGCAGCCTCAGGGACTCAGGTACTTCCAGGTTCCTTAGTCAATACCACATAGCCAGCTCTTCCTGCATTAGAAGGGACCTGCACTTAAAGGGACCTGCACCTGCCCAAGTGTAGTCCCAACTTTCCAGTATGGTGGCAGGAAAACCAAATAAGGTTTTCTGCTGCTTTTCTCTTCTGTAAATATTTTTGTATGTGGGGTTTTGTAGTGTTTGTTTGTGAATGTCTAGAGGAAGAATTTGTAGTATCCAGCTGGTTTTAAAAGGCCAATTTTGGAATTATTTAGGGTTAATTAGTGTGTTATGATAAATAAGTCTGCCATAAAATAGCAACAGACGTCCCATTGTCTGGGGTCCTCTCCCAGCAACCTGACATTCAGGTAAGGTAGGACCTCCCCAACATCTGGAGGTGGAGCTGGCTAGGAGCTACTCCTCCAGGTGAGGGACTAGTAAGACCACCCACAGGGTGAGGGATTTGGGCTGATGGGAGGAGAGAGTGAGGTTAAAAGAAGCCTGGCCTGGGGCTCCCTCACTTTTACTCTCCAACCAGAAGATTACTCAACCACCTGCCCTCATAAAAGCAGAGTTTAGGGGCCAGAGTAGGTAGGAAACCCCTCATTCCCACTGGGAGATCACACTTAAGGGTCAGAGAGGAATTTTCCTGGTTTTCCTAAAATGTTTTTTTTTTTTAATTTTGCCTCCCAAGGGACTTAAAACTTAGTAAGGTCAAGTTGATTTAGTTTGTCAAGATCATTGTAAGGGCGATAGCTTGGGACTCTCGCAAGATGATGGTACAAGGGAAAAGGGAATGGAGTCACATTCTTCCAAAAGGCTCTATTCCCCAGTAAGCATGAGGCAGGAGACATGGTACTCAGTTCCCAGTTTGGGGCCCCTGGCCAACTTTTTATTTATTAGCTTTTGTTAACCAGATAAGTACACTAGACAAGACATTTGCCTATTTTCAGGTAAGACCCGGAGAGTACAAGGAAATAAGACTTCAATACAGAGGGCAACATTATACACTTTAGGCAGTTTCACAGAGTAAGGGAAACATAACATAACATATTCAGTAGGTACACACAGTTAAAAATGAACAGAGCATATACATTGAGTGCACAAGGCTATGAGCAGCGATTATTTACAATTATATACAGGTCAGGACCCCAGAAAAGCAGAGCGACAGTCAGAACAATACTTGATACATAGAGTGGAATATTATATACAGGGCAATTCATCAGACTTGTCCACTAGATGGGGTGGGCACTCAGCACCTGGCCAGATGACCACTCTACTCGCCAGGGGTTTGAAGTTCAACCCTGGGAGGTACATCTTTCTTTGGTTCATGCAGCTCAGCAAAGAGGAGGTCCCTTGGTGAGATTCCGAGCTGCACACGCCACTCCAAGTCTGCAATAACATTTAATAAACACATGGCTGCAGCCATTTCTTCTACATGATTGTTGTGTGTTTCTTCAGGGCAGGGGATGTAGGTACCTATCATACAATTATACAGTGGTCAAGTGATTTCTCTGGTTGGTGTATATGGCTCATTCGAGCCCTGGGAGTCAGTCTGTTCCAGGCAGCCAATATGGAAGGTTATACTGAGCCACATATCCTGTCTGAGGATGTTTCCCATCTGTGCACAGCTGCAGAACCTGATGAAGCAGAGGAGCTGATGACAATGGAATCAGTGGGAGGATTTAAGAGAGGCTGGCAGGTACATGGGCATGGTACAGGTTGGGAGGAAGTGAACAGCAGGGAGTTCAGGGGAGGAACCTGGGAGCAAGGGATTCAAAAGGAGGGGGGAAGCAGCAGAGACATAATTGTGAGTTGTATCTCAGGCAGACGAGATAGACTGTTAGGCCTAATCTGCTGGCAACTTAGCATGTTAGTATGTTTTTTGTGTTCGGATACTGCTGGTAGCTCAAGGTAGTTGAATTTTTAATGCAGCAATGTGGGTCTATCCCTAATACCTGAGATCTTCTATGTAATAAATAAACTGTTTATCTGAGCTGATGCCATCTCTAGCTTGGGGATCCTGGCAAAATAATATTAATAAAGCTGTGTTTTAAAAGAGCTCCAGTCATGGCCAAGTCACTCCCATGGGCCTCTGCCCAAAATCAGACGTGATATTTGGATACAGTTACATCAGTTACATCTACTGAATTACCATTACTGCATGTACTAGTAGTAAGTAAGGTGGCCAAGCTCTGAAGGTGACAACAGTGATCTGTATGGCCAGCTTAATCACAATGTGGCTTTATTCCCTATGTCCACAGACATAATTCTAGAAACCGACTGACTGGTATGCAATCTAAAATGTCCTAGATAAGAAAGATTTTTATTCTATTTTACTCCATCTGCTGCAAAAGACTATTTTCACTTCAGTGATTTGCTGATGTTTCCTACTGTGTCTTCAATCTGTTTCTCTCATCACTGCATGACTGTAATATTAACATGCTGAAACAAAGAAAGCACAAGGAAAATCATGTTTCAGTAAATGTAGAATACTCCATGATGTTCTTTAAGTAAATGGTTTTCCATTTTGTTATAACGATAATAAGCATAGGGATAATATGAAATCATTCTTCCTTTTCATGTAATTTTCATACTTCCCAGTGAAAATCCTGATCAGTCAGACTTGACTTAGACTCCAACTACAGTATATGATTTTTTTTTTACTTCTTGACACCCTTTGGAACCACAAACCCTTCCTGCCCTCTGACAACCACCCAGCCCTGATCTCCCCACCTGCTGCACTCCTTACCACAACACCTTTGGCCCAGAAATCTTGGCAAGCTTCTGATATCCCCCACCCCAGGACAGGGAGGGAACACCTGAGTCTATGGCCAGGTTTAAGGCAGTGGAGATGGGAAGCGGACTTGAGTACACCTGGCGCCATCCTCTCATGGTGGTTTGTTTCTTTGGTTACCCCAATCCTTTGGGATGTCACAATTGAGGATATCATAGGCACGGTACACTTTATATGTTCACACACCAAAGTCAGTGACGTCCTACCCACCTGAGGTTCTACAACTGCACTATCACCTGTGGTCATCCAGGTGGTAGTATTGCGGTGGAAGACATTACCCCTTCTTCTCAGAGGAAGAGAGAGTCCACTGGGATGCTCAATTCTCCTGCTCCAAGCTGGCTTTTGATGGCAATGGCTCATTCCCAAACCCTGGTCATTGGCAGCAGCCCTACCTCTGCACTGACAGACCTGCCATACATAAGGGTTTTAAAGCGTAACTCTGGCAGTGCAGGCTAGGAAATTGCAGTGGATGGGAGGTGCTGGAATGGTATATTTAGCTTGCTGGCACCGGACATGCCTGCCTGTCTCATGGGGGCAAGAGAGAACAGAGGAAAGAAGCAGCTGTAGTCAGCCAGATAACACCCACCCTGACCCCATATCTAACAAATACTCTACCCCTGACTCCTGGTAACTCTGTTTGACATCTTCTCCCTTGTTGGATGTCTCTATCTTGAAGGGAGGAATTCACCCACCAATGAGCTGGTAGGCAGGCCCTAGCCAAGAAGAAAGTCAAGGAGATGGATGATGCAGCAATGGCTTGGTCAAGTGGTGTCTTGCCATGACCTAGCAGTCAATGGAAAGGTTTCCAGGATAGGCAGAAGACAGTGGCAGTGAGCTGAAAAAGCCTTGACCAGTATGGACCATGGAAGTATAAACAGGAAAAGAAGCTCTGTATCTGTTGAATGGTCTTAAATTTCTTCTACACCTCCATGATGGCAACACTCATTGTTTCACCCAGCTGCTTAGTCATGACAATATGTCAGCTGGATTCAGAACTGTGCTGTACAACTGATACAAACTAGTATACCATCCATCTACTGGTGATAGCAGTTCAAAGACTGGTTTGTTAAACAAGTAACACTATTGACAGAGGAGGACCAATCCAAGTTAGGTCAGTAAACACTTCCACAATAAGACCCACTCAGGATTGTTTGTCCTTGTTCTAGCACAGCCTCTGAGGGCAATATTATTCCTTTGGTTTTTATCCATACATACCATAGTGATTGTGAAGAGCATGAAACGTGAATTCAACAGACACAAGGCTGAAGAAGAGGCACTGTGGAACATTTAAGGGTTGAGAGGCACAAGAAAAACATTGAAAGTCACACAAAAGAGGAAGGCAACAAAAATCAATAGAGTGGAGAGAAAACATAGTCACACAAGCAATGACAATCCCTTGGAGGGCACAAGCCATTGGTAAGGAACAACTCCTGTACTGTACTGTACTGTACAATGCAACGCCCATACCATGTGACTGGAAAACTTATAAGGTACCAGATACTGTCCATAGTTTTGAGTTTCTTAATAGAAATTATTTTTCCCTTTAGTGCAGTGCTGTGCTTTGTTCATCATCGTCATATCCAGACCCTCCCAAACCATTATATGGAACCATAATGAAAGTTACTGCCAAGATCAAGAGAACACTAGATCAGAGATAGAGTAGGGTGGATGGGACAGCATTGACTTAGTCATGCTTTTATGAATTGGATGTACTGTGTCCACCCATGATAGGTAAAAGAAACAGGCACTAGCAAAAGTATGGTATAATTGATTTAGCAGATTATAGCTGACTTTTGATACGTAATCTTTAGTTGTATGATTCCATATACAATGGAACATGGAAGTGATATTTCAGAAAATACAAGACAATTATGGTTACATACAAGCAGTGTAACAAGTGTATCTTAGACAAGACCACTATAATGATTTTAATTATTTGAGAGGTCCTTTAAAAAGGACTCATCTTATAAATCGTATCCATCTAATCCAGTGTTAAAGCAGCTAATGTTTTAAAACTGGTTACCTTTGCCATGGCATGTAGCCATTCAGCTTGTGTGAGCAAACACTAAGTTCTCCATTTCATTAGCATAAGCCTCATCACAACTTCCATAGCGACTGGTATAACACAGGTACTGCATCCTATACGGGCTGGCCAACGTGGTATTGTTTCCTGATATCCAGAATTGGGGTAGAGAGAAATTTAGGATGCCCAAAATATTCTCAAATAATTTGTGAACATCCAGCCAAAGTTTAGGCTATGGGGAACAACTCACAAGATATGAATAAAGATGAGTGAGTATTGGTTACACCTCCAGCATAGAACACTGAATGTTAAACCCAGAAGATGATGGATGGTTGGAGTCCTATACAAGTTATTTAAGATCTAATTACAGTATATTACTTGATGCATAACAGCTCTGCAAATTGATGAGGATTTGACAAACATTATTTCAATTTCTGCTCTGCAAAATGTGTTCCTAACTCAGGTTCCCACTTTTGTTAGTGGATGGCAATTGTAATAGGTGTACCTATCATCTATGCATATTGGGTTTCAGATCCTTTAATACTGGGTCCAGAGTAAACGTTGCTAACTACCAACTTCAGTCAGAATTTAAATCCCTAAATAATTTATAACTGAGGGGACTGTATTACATTTATTGTTCAGTGAGTTTTACCCAAATCCACCTTAGGGCTCAAAATCAGTCTAAGCGCCTCTAGATTTCATTACTGGCTTCATGGACTCTGCTGTATTGGCTATAGCTAGTGGTAAGTCATCTACATATATATTTGTGGTATACTGCCATCACCCACCTGTATCTCCAGTATACTTATATGGTCCATTATTTTGACTGCCAGTGGTTCCAGAGCTATGAGTATTAGTGGTGCTATGGGCATCCATGCCTCTTTCCTCTATGTAATCTGAAGGAATTTCAGTTTAGCCTGTTGGTTATAATGGAAGCTGTGGACATGAAACACCTTAACCCTTTCCTGAAACTCTGGTGCTATACCCATGAGATCTATTACACTATGAACATATGTTCACTCTACTGAGTCACTGGCATTCTCTGAGTCCATTGAAATTGCAGCTATGGGATCATTTCTTTGGTAGCTTGCCATGTTCTGTTTACCAGATTCCTAATATTCCCTGCCCCAATCCATCCTTTTCGCTTTGTTCATAGAGCTTTTCCTCCCAGCCCATGGTCATATCCCAGGGATATACTCTGTTCACAAGGATATACTCCAATCATGCCTGCTGGCCCCTGTCCTCCTCAGGACCCACCTCAGCCTGGCATCTCCCACAGGTCTGCTTTCCCAATGGTGGGGGCCCTGGGGGCTGTTCTCCTCTTGAAGCAGTCCACCACATGGACTAGGATCCAGTGATACCCAGCACTAGGGACCCAGAGGAGATGTAAGCCCAGGCTGTCATATACATGGCCATGGGATTTTAACTCTGGTTTTATCCCTGGCTCCTACCACCACCCCAGACATGGATGTAGCCTCCATTGGCCTCGCTACAAGCAGTGATGTCCTGTGGAGGAAGTAAGCTCCTTTACCCAATGCAAGAAGCACTGTGGCACCATTGCCTGATGCATTCCCACCCTGACCACAGCACAGCTGCTGTGGCCAGGCCTGCCTCTAACGCAGTGACCCAAATCACTACCAAACTCATGTTGCCTGCACAGCAGCACAATATGCTACCAGTGGGCCATCGGTGTGCTACCCCGGCCTTTTCTGAAACATGTTTTGTAACAATGTATGATTTCAGATATCAACCAGAGAGATGAGAATTGGAGAACAGAGACTTTGTCTTGTATGAAAGAAAAGGAATAATGTATGGGTGACCATATAATAAGCCTATGTTTTATCGAGTGGGTGTGATAACAGGATATGGACCTCAAAAGCAAAGCTCAAGAAGTTCATACTTTTATCAACCTTGAGACAGAAACAGTGGAGAGGCAGTACAGAGCAGTGGTCTAAGGCTCTGAGCTGCAAATTTGGGTGATATCCAGCAGACCAGACCTGGGTTTGAATCCCACAGCTTCCACTTGCATACTGTGTGACCCTGAGCAAGTCACTTAACTTCCTTGTGCTCCCAGGTCGCTCCTGTAAAAAGCTTTCAGCTTAGTGTGCTATACCTGGTTAAACAAATAAAAAAAGAAAAAGAAACACATGGTGAGTTGTAAGGGCACTCATACTTTATTTTTATAGTTTATGGATTTGATCTGAACCTTGATTGTAGCGGTCTTTGACATGTGTCCATTCTTTGACCCTAGCCTAGGATGCTGCCTGCTGCATGATGAATCAGAAAATGAATTTCTTTTTTCAGCAATTATGAGGCTTACCACCCTGGCCGGGTTTCCTACAACTGGTGTGATGTCTATCTTGCTGGGTGGTATCTAGTTCGTGACAGAGATGACTTCCTGTTCTGACCACAGCTGTTCTCATCACCATAGCTTGTCAGGGAAACTCAGTGATGAACGGAGCCATGCTGTCAGAAGGAATGTGGTGGGAGTCTGTGCAAGGAACACAGCTGAAGGTGCTGATTGTAGAACTTGCACAACAGCATTTTTGAACTCCATACACAATAAGTCCCAGCCATATACTGTAAGTGGAAATAGTGTGTACCCACCTCAACTACAAAGGAAACACAGACACAAGCCAAATTATGGTGTGGCTGATAACCAAACATCCTTGTTAATTGTATTCTTCATCTGCCCATAGCTCACTCCATATATATCAACTTCTGACCAATAAAGATAAAAGATGAATTGTGATATTGAAATCCAGAAAAATAGACTTTTCATTACAGACGCAAGTTCATAATGCTATGATATGAGCTGCATTTTAGTATCTAACACAATAATATATCAGGCCAGTAGTTGCAATTATAAAGCATGTAATCTGTCAGAACATTCTCCATTGCTTTTATCTACTGATGACCAAAAAATACCAAATACAAAGCTGAAAATTTATTACACAATTAGCACAGGACAAGAATTTGTACAAGCTCTAATGCTACTGCATTGAAATGTTTGTAGACATTAATATAATCTCACAGACAAAACCAATTATTCTGTGGGACTCCCTTAAAGCATTCATGTGTGACACAGTTATTTTATATGAAGATATAAAACTGAAAAGGGAAAGTGTCATTAAAGCAAATAGAAGATGAAAGGATGAGATTAAAACTGCTAAGGTCAAGTATATTCAGTATATCCAAACCAGCTCATTAACAGACATTCACCAACTGACCTTGGAAAACTAAAATGAAACCTGATTGCTGCTTCACAAGCCAAGAAAGCAAGAATATGATCTAAGGCAACATTTCATAAATATTATGAGAACACATATCTAATTATTTTGCTTATTAAGCACGATTCATAAAAATATCAGTGTGCTGTTCATCACAAAAATACAAAATCAAAACAAGTAAAAAAAATTGCAAAATAATAAAATATGGAAACATACATACTGCTGGCAGAAGATGACCAGCAGTTCATCCTCTCTACATGGATATTTTACTTAAATCACCCAGTAACCTATTGTCCTAACAGGGTTCCCACCCTATTCCCTCCCCCTACTGTGTCTTTCCCTTACTCATGTCCCTTGGTGTAAGATCAGCCCCTTACCCTGTCCCAGTCAAGTTTCAACTGTTAACAGTCTTCATCCATGTGACAGGGTTGAATAAGACCTCTCCCATTTGTTATACAGAAAGAGTTAAAAGCAAAGATTTGTTCTATACTCTCCTTTTCTGTCTCTTGTCTGCACAATCAAATTTTCTTGTGAGACCTAGGAACCGATCACTTTTACAGTCTCACGATTCCCTCCTTCTGCTATCTCCCTGCCTTCACTTGCTGTTTCTTGCTGTTTCTGTTTTTCTTCCTCCTTGCTTATTTGTGGTTATAAAATACTGTAATACTGCAAATGTGAATCGTTACGTGAAACTGGGTTCTCTGGTTTGGAAATATATACAGTATAGTTATATTGTTGAAATGATTGCAGAATGCTGTTTGAACTCAGGTGGTTACTCTTGAGATGCAGTTTGACTTCCACAAGCTCATTTGCAGAGCTGTTAACAGGAGAGTAGTTCTCATATAATAATGTTCTATTTCATTGCACCTGCAAGGAAAGAAACTGACAAAGTTTTGGGACATTGTATAAAACAGGACATATATCTTAACAATCTCAGGATGCAAAGTTAATTATCAGGAAAAGACATTATGGGCCAGATATTCAAAGGGTTGCGCCATACTTAATGTTGCTATCATAGAGTCCAAACTTGCTCCATTCTGCGATATTCAGCAGGAGCAGTTGCGCCACTGAAAACAGGCTGAGCAACAGCACAATGCAAAATGAATGCATGCTGAACTGAGGGAGGAACCATGCATAAACTGCACAGCCCGATATTCAGCGGGCTGTGCAAGTTGTGCAGGCGCAACCCCAACCTGCGCCTGCACAACTTTGAGCCCCAAAAAGGCTTAAGTCGAGGGTCACCCACAGGTGAGCTGCTGCATTGCAGGGTGCAACACGGCAGCTGCCACCTGTGGCTGGCCCCCAACCCACCCTGTGCTCCCCTCTGCAGCCCGATTCAGGGCAAACAGTGTAAAACTCCCCACCACCACCCACCACTGGCCCGATTGAGTGGCATAGTTTAATCCCCCCACCAGCCCAATCACAGGAGCAATGTGTCTCCCCTGAACGTATCCCTGGTGGTCCAGTGGACCGTGAAATCCAGATCGCAGATGGAAGTAATAAAACACACCCCAAACACATCCCTGGTGGTCCAGTGGACCGTAAATCCGATCACGGGATGGTATAAAGAAAACACTCCCAGACACATCCCTGGTGCCTAGTGTCCCCACCCCACCCACCCACGAAGCCTCACCATCCCGCTCCTCCCGGCGGCGGCGGCGGCGGCGCGCCAGCATCCCGCCTGCCGCCCCGGCCCGCCAACTGACTGCCTGGTAGGGCTGCAGCCCATTGGTGCAGAGCAAGAGCCACGGGTGTGCAGCCCATACCGCATAAGACAGTCCAGTTTTGTGAATGAACCATGCCCGCGATTGGGCTGGTGGGGAATTAAACCATGCCCGCGATCGGGCCAGTGGGGGTGGTGGTGGGGATTCTACATCATTTTGCCCACGATCGGGCTGCAGGGGGCGTTGTCCTCGATGGCTGCTGCCTGGCAGGGCGCCAGGCGCAAGTCCTCAGGGATCGGTGCACCTGCATGCTAATGGCATGCAAATGCGGCCATAATCAGATGCAAATGGTCCCCTGTGCCTTGCATGAATTATGGCCCCATTTGCATGTCACCTTTGAATATCAGGATTTTGCGCATGGCGCAATGGTACTTGCAAGTTGAATGGTCCACTCTGACAACTTGCAGTGGAGAAAGTTCCACTGCGCCATGCACAGTGGCTGTGGCGGGGTGATATTCAAAGGAGTTGCTCAAGCAACTCTTTGAATATCGCTCTGGACTACACACCCTCGCATAACTATTTTGTGCAGCGTAAGGGCTTGCTCCACAAAATAGCTTAGTTTGAATATCTGGCCCTATATATATAGTGCAATATTTTGTTGGCTAGAGAGAGACTGACATTTAAAATTAGAGATACCCTCTGATGAAAAGACTTTGTTTTGTTTGAACTACCTGTATAAGAGCTATTCTGCACAATTTTATTTTTATTTTATTTTATTGGTATTGATAATAATAAAATGCTACATGAAAATTTACAACTGCTTCTGGTTCTCCTATGGTTCCTGACCTGCACCTCAACAGCAACCCATACCCCCCAACAGACTGTTTCGCAGCTCAAACACCCTTTCTGTGAAATAAGATTTTCTCACATCCCTCCTTAACCTTTTTTCAGTCAGTTTCATTCTCAAACCCTATTTACTGGCTCTGTTTCTATTGAATGGGTTCCACAATGGTTACTTTGCTTATTTCTGTTAGGAATGTGAAGGTCTCATTCATGTTTCCCCTCTCTTCCAGCCTCCAGCGAGTACATGTTCAGAGCCTTCAGCTGTTCCTCAACTGATCTGCCCTGTTGGCCTGAATCATCTAAGTAACCCTTCACTGCACCATCTCCAGTTTATCCCTGTCTTTCCTCAGGTGTAGACTCTAGAACTGAGCACAGTACTCCAGACTTGGCCTCACCAGTGACCTATACTCGGGCAATATCACCTCCTTTCTTCTGCTATCACAATCCCTCTCAATGCATCCCAACACCTGGCTGCCTTTACTGTAGGCCTTGTTACATTGACAAATTGGTTTGAATCTCTTATGGTGACTCCCATGTCTTGTTCCTCAGCAGTACAGTACAAGTCACATTAAACTGTTCATTCAATGAGTTGCTGTAGCATTTCTGATTGAGTTACAAAGTGTTGATGGATCCAGCACAAAGCTCTGCAAAACAGTTTCTTGAAAGTTAAAACTCAGATTTGCATTGCACTGTGATTGGACTGTAGATACATTCCAAATGAGTTGCAAAACATTTTATAAACATTACTCTTGAGCTCGTTAAGCACTGAAAAATAATGCAGTATGAGTTGCCAGTGCATTGCCAACTGTGAAAAACAATGCTAAACCAACTAATTGGTGGAACAGTTTAATGTGACTTGTACTGTAGTTATCAATCTGATCCCTGTCTGGTATTCTGTGTTACGTCTTCTTCTCTACATGCATTACCTTGTATTTCTTGCCATTGAGTCTCACCTGCCATATTTAGACCATTTCTGTAATCTTTACAGGTTCTGTTTCAACTCCCTCACTCCCTCTTCGTTGTCCACCCTGCTGCAGAGCTTTGTGTTGTCTACAAAGAGACACAGCCTTCCTGTATACCCTCCCATGTCACTGACAAAAATATTGAAAAGGATAGGTCTCAGGACTGACCACTGCAGCACCCACTTGTGGCCTCTCTATCCCTCAATTTGACCCTGTTAAAATCCACCCTCTGCTGTCCACCCCACAGCCAATTTCCTACCCACCTTACTAGCTCTTCTCCTACTCCCAAGTCTTCTAGCTTCTTCAACAAGTCTGCAGTACCAACACAAATGAAAACAATTAAGTTTTAAGAGCACTGTGAAAGCTCAGAACACTGGGAGATTTGTAGACTATTAGCAGGGAGTTTAAGACAAGAGACTAGTAAAATTATTACAGAGATAAATTGATCTTGGGATACTTCAACTCACCAGTACCAATTATTTTATTTATGGAATTTTTTTTCACAAAATCATATTCCTCTAAATCTCATGCATCCCATAACCAGATTGTCACCTTTCTCAGTACTATTAACATCTCTACACCTGAAGAGCATGTGAGGATAATCTTAAAAGGGATATCTCTACTAGTAATACCGAAAAAATGGGTCCAGGACTGCAGTGTGGCAGCAGCACATTCCACTGCCTCCTGGAAAATCGAGATTGCATTAGAGCCCCAGAACCACACTAGAGCTGGCAGCAATGGCCATCCCCTGTTTAGCATGCCCTACTGGCCCCTGACACAGGAACTGTTTTAATGGTTCCATTCATTCCTCAGTGGTACAGAGCAGTTGGTCACTCTGCTCATACTGGTCATGCCCAGTGGCTCTTCACTAAAGTGTTCCTCATGGGTCAGTGCTGTCACCCATGCTGTTGGCAGTGTATATGCTACCACTGGGTAAGGTCATTTGACTGTACAGCATGAGTTTTGACTGTTATGCAGATGATACAAGCTGTACCTGTCTTTTGCCCTGACAGCGGGTTGTCAGTGCTGAGGTTAGAATAGTGCCTGGAGGAAATCAGAACCTGAATGACCTTCAACTAATTGGCACTTAACCCTGGCAAGACCAGACTGCTCCTGTTGGGGAATGATAGACAGTTATCAGCTTTACATAGTGGCCTCAGGCTCATTGTCTTGATGAGGCATGACTGAAGGCAGTTGGGAAGGTTTACAGTCTGGGAGAAGTTCTTGATAGACAGTTGACATGTGTACCCAGGCTGTCTTTTGTTGTCAAGGATTTTGTCATCTTAGAAATATTGCTATACTGTGCATCCTGTTTGCCGGCACATCTCCTCACTTTGGTTCCCGCATCTTTTCCTCTCAGTTCAACTACTGCAATGCACTCTATAAAGGCATACGCTGTGGTCAGATACATCATCTAAATCTGGCTAGGCAGTGCAACAAAGCAGCTGGGAGGCCTAGTGGGATACTGGGGTGCATAGGAGATGTATCACCAGCAGAAGAGGGACTACGGTGCTGCCTTTATATAGTTCACTGGTACAACCTCATTTAGAATACTGTGTGCAGTTCTGGAGGCCACATCTCTAGAATGATACAGACAGAGTGGAAGCAATCCAGAGGAGAGCAACTAAAATAGTATGGGATCTGCATCACAGCCCTATGAGGGAGAGGCTGAAGGAACTCAGTTTGCACACCTTGAAAGAGAGAAGGAGAGGGGCACATGACAGAATCCATTAAATACCTCACAGGGGGTAAATAAGGTACAAGAAGGAAGTATTTTCAGAAATGAAGATGCACAGGAACAAGGGAATATGCTGTGAGGGGGTAGATTCAGAAGAGATGTGAGGAAGAAATACTTCTTCACAAAAAGGGCAGTGGATTTGTCAAATAGCTTACCAGCTGTGGTGGTGCAGGGGAAAACAGTGATGGGTTCAAGAATGCATAGGATATGCATAAAGGATCTTAGTGAAAAGAAATTGAGGGAGGGAAAAAGCCAGAGATTAGGTAGAGTCTACGGTGATACTGTAGGTAAGGAAAAATGGGCAGACTGGGTGGGCTGAGCAGTTCTTATCTGCCAAAAATTCTATGCTTCTATGTCTGCAGCTTGTCTTGAACTCTTCAGAGAGGCTTTAGCTTTGATCGGAAGCCAGATCACATTACTCTCACACCTGGAGCCTTGGGATGCTTGACCATCAGTATTTCAGTGATCATCCTGACCCCTGTGCCTCAACTAGGGTGCTGGGGTCTGCTAACACTACATATTGTTGAACATGTGTGCAAACTTTTTTTAATTTGCACAGTATAATACAAAAATGCTATGCTTCCATGTACATCAGCCCATCATCTATAATGTGGCTGTACAGAACTTTAAATAAATTATTAATTTTACACATAGAAGTTGTCTGATGGCTGATCTAAAGTAATGAAAATGGTCTCTGCACTGTAGGCATGTTAATGTGTGTCCTGACATTCTGGTCAAAGGCCTTTAGCCTAGTTCACTGTCCCACGTAGCCAGTATAGTGTCATGCTTGTGCAGCTGTGTTAGTTTGATTTTGGCTGTTCACACCTCTGTTCCAGAGGAATTACCACCTGTAAGAGTACGAAGCAAGGAACCCACGGAGATGGTCCCCCCAGAGGTGCCAGGGGACAATTTCGGCTAAAGGTAAATTTAGGAATCCCCCTAAGGAGAGAAGTGCTGCTGCTGGAGGAGGAGGGAGGATGGAGGGCAAAGAAAAATGCTTCACAATGAGGCTGAGAGGAACTGCTTATATAGCTCAGAAATGGGAGTGGCTGGCTGCTTGGCAACTGAACTCCAGGCAAAAGCCTTTCCAATTCACTGTCCTATGCAGCCAGTATAGTGTCCTGCTTGTGCAACTGTGTTAGTTTGGTTTTGGCCATTCGCACTCTCTATTCCAGAGGAATTAGCACCCTATGGGGTACGAAGGCAAGGAACCCTCGAGAGGTTCCACCCTGAGGGTACACGGGATGATTCCTATGGCTAAAGGTACCTTAGAATCCCCAAAGAAATGTAGTACAATCATATCCCCCAAAAGAAATGTAGTACAATCATACCCCAAAGAAGGATGTAACATGAAGCATATGAGCAAGCAGTAACTTGTGATGGAGTAGCAACTGTGACATAGTAGTAGAGGAGCATAGAAGTTTGACAACATAATGAGATGCTCAGGTTGACAACATAATGAAATGCCCAGGTTTGCGTAGCATGATACTAAGGGTTTATGTTGAGATTAAGGGATCCCTAAGGAGAGAGGGAATGACAGGACATCCTCCACCTCCATCCAAAAGCGGAACCTACCTAAAGAAACTAGGGGACACTACTATGCTAACTAAGAGTTATGACCTGAAGCAACAGAGGAGAGAAAAACCCTATGAGGAGGAAATCTCTGGGATCCAAGGCCTAGGTCGCCTTCCTCCAGGCTCGGGATAGTTTAGTTAGTGATGGCTTTGCAGCTGCAATTTGGAAAACCCAATTAAAGGGAGGTTGAAAATATTCCAATTTGGAGGAAGGCTCTCACTCAAACCCTCTAGCGGAACGCTGTGGAAGGTTGCAAGAAAACTCTGCAACAACACGCAAACCAAGGCAGGAGGAGAGCAACAACTGCTGAGGCACTCACCTGGCCTACCCACCTCAAATCAAAGCAGGTGAACCAGAGGCAGTCGTAGGGAGAATGCCATGAAGGTGCCTTGCTAGGGAAACCACTAAAGTCAATGGCTAACGTTCATAGTGGAACACATAGAGCCAAAGGAGGTAACTTTTCCACCTTTCACCGCTAGTCTTAAATTCTACACCAGGAGCTGCTGTCATGTAGCAGGCAGCTAAATCTAAGTCCGGGATGAGGATATTCCCAGCTATGGACCAGGTGAGAAGGATCCCACCCCAAGTTGGACACACTCAAGATGCGGACTAAATGCAGAGCAAGACCATCGGCTGCAGGAACCCTGCACCAGACTAGAATGGCTGGCATGCCCCAGAAATTGATTGAGAGCTGAAAAGCTGGTGAGCTGAATGAGCACAGCGTGCTTAGATTGTAATGAGCATTGAGTGCTGAGACCTTGCAAGGTCAAATACAGAATTGAGTGCAGCAGAATCCCAGAGGCTGAAGCAGAGGGATGGCAGTAGACCTGAAGCAATGGTTTGCATAAGCAAGGAGCAATGATTGTGCAAGTGTGTGACATGCACGAGGTCAGTAGACAGCAGTAATAAGTGGACCTGCATGTAGGTCTGCATAACATAGGCAATGAAACAGCACTGAATAGTGGTGCAAGCCAGCCAGGCATTTCTAAAGCCAAATCAAAGTGACAAACTGAGGATTTTCAGTGGTAAAGACAGGATTTAGAACAGAAATAATTAGCCACATTGGCCACGACCCCCAAACACCTCCCAGTCCCCACCAGAGGACAAACAAGGAAGCTATGGAAGGGTCAAGAACCACATGCAGATATTAAAGCTAATTTAATAGCCTCAGCAGGAGCTTTAGCTAACCTCAGAGTAGAACAGCAGTGCACAAAAGGAATAACAGGATTGAACTGCATAGCAAAGTTCAGAGCTTGAAGCAGGTGTACAAACATAGAAGCAGCATCTGTATTGAGTACACTAAGTTGCAAACTGTAATAAACATAAAACAAAGGAGGCACAAGACTCTGAAAGCAGCTGTCACAGGCAATGCAATGAACTGCAGTAATGATGCAAGTAGAATGAGTAGAACATGATTCAGCTGTGTAGCCAGGATTCAGTGTGAGCCAGAATCAGGTGAAAGCAATTAAGTATGCAATATGGAAAACAGCTATGACTGAGCTGAACACAGATAATGGTTGCAGTTGCATTGCAAGGCAGTTGAGTGTTGTAACTGAAAGCAATTCAAGTTGTGAGTAACTGAAAGCAAGTAGTATGAGCTCTGGAGCAGCAGTATGCCAGGAGCTTAGAAACAAAGCCCCAAAAAAAAAAAAACAAACAAAGACACACAAACACAAAACAGGGAACAAAGACAGGAGAAGCATGCACAGCCAAAGGCAAAATACAAACCAAAAGCGGAAAGAACACAGAAGCCTGCAGACAAGCAGGAGCAGCGGGTAGGTCCCAAGCAGCTCAGAGGACATACAGACAGAGCCTTCAGCTGCAAATAAAAATGCTTCACAATGAGGCTGAGAGGAACTGCTTATATAGCTCAGGAACGGGAGTGGCTGGCTGCTTGACCACTGAACTCCAGGCAAAAGATTTTCCAATTGTATGTTGAAGATGTAGATGTTCTGAAAGTGGATGCATGAAACTGTAAAAGTAAAATTAAGGCACTTATTTTTATTTTGGTAATTTGGCACCAAGTGTTATTCAAAGACCTACTGAAGTACAAAAATGCTATATTATTCTGCCTAGGCATTAGCGCTCTGCTGGAAAAATAAACCTAATCATAATAACACTGTACTTTAAATCAAACTGGGAAATCAGGTTAACCTTTTATTTAGGGACCAGCATGCTTCCTGTTTGATAAATCAAACTGACCTATTTCCACAGATTCAGCAACTGTTTTCAATTCATCAGATGTGACCCTGCAATCCTGACTGAATGGTTATTGCAAGTAAAACATACAAATGTCACAAAGCCTGTTAGACTGAAATGACAGCCACAAATACAAAGAAAATGGGGTCAGACGTTGTCAGTGAAGCCATACTGTCCAAAATGAATTGTCATAGTCGGCATTGATGGATGGCATTCTTGTCTTATAAGAATATAAACAATTTTGGTTCATCCTGTTGAATATCAGCATATCAGCTTAATCTGTTTAACAGCTTAAGGCATCAAGCAGTTCATGATAGAAAAAGACTGGAAAAACCTACTTGGTATTTAGAACAAACAAAAAACTTAAGGATAGCAGTTTATCCAACAGTGTCATTCAATTCCAAGTCCAAATAAGTGTTTTAAACTTTTTTTAAAAGATCCTTTTCCTTCCCAGGCCCATCCTGATAAAGCTTATTTTATTTTAATTTTTTAAATTCTATTTCTTCGCTTCTACATCCAGGCATCCTTTCAGGGTGTCCTCTCGATCACAGCCTCTACTCCCAGACAGAACCCTGCATCCTCAGAGGGACTCCTCCAACCACCCAGGCAGACCTAGACCCTGGATCACCCCCCAGTGAGCCCATCCTCCCGTGATGGCCTTTCCGGGATTACAGAGGCCTTACTGGATGGAGGGTCGGCTGTGGAGTACCCCAAGCACAGGGCCGGCATTGGGATGTGAGCTGCATCCCTGGAACCCCCATCATCTCCACGGATGTGGTAGGGGTTTTTCTGCTTTTTGTTGGTCCCCAAGGAGCTTGGATGTGCAATGGTGGCTGGGAACAGCATGCTGCTGCCTCAAGCTCCTCCCCCGTACATGCCACTGCTGCTTGCACCATCTCGACCATCACCAGGTGCCACTGCAGAGTAGTGCAACCATGGAACCCTCCCCAAGGAAGGAGAGCCATCCTCCAGATGCTCGATCCCTTCCTCCCCTGCTGACCCCGATGGCCCTGGCTCATTTCCGAACCCGGTCACCAGTGTGGCACGGTGTGGCATCCAGTGCCTCAACCCCTCAATGCACAGCAGGCTGACTCCACCCCTGATAAAACTTAATTGGTTAGATCTGCACTATGCTGTCAGCAATCATAAAGCGTTCTTGCTCCATCTTGAAATATGTACAATCTAAATATAGCTTTCATGACTGAAGAGAGATACCTTAGGGAAGATAAACGCCTAGGGCTGCTATGAAACCAGGGAGCGAAGGTTGGACCATTGTTGAGGAGATCCAGGACCCAGGAGGAAAACTGGTTCTGATGTCTCATTATGATGAGTATCAGAAAGCAACCACGCTTTCTTCTGTTGGGAGAGATTGCTGGGAGAAACCAACTGGCTCAGCTTCTTTCAGATGGTAGACCTTCTTTACATCCAGCTAGTCCAGACCCCATGAGAGCCTCTTCACTAGCGGAATGCAAGCAGCTCACTCAGTTCTTCTCAGACAGGGTGTCCCCATTAGGCTGGAATCACTCTAAGTGGGCCATCACAGCCCAGTAAAGTGGATCCTGGGAGTCAGGGTTATGTTTAGTGGTCCTAGGGGAGTTCCGACTGGTGATGGTGGATGAGGTGTGAGGGTGATCTTTGAGCTGTAGTCAACATTTTGTAATCTGGATCTAGGTCCAACGTGACTACTGGTGAGCTGGGTTGGGCATCTGTTGTTCATTGAGATTGTCCAGTGCTCCTTGCTGGAGGTTTTTTCCAATGTTGCTGAAAAGCACTTTGGTGAAGCTTCTTCTGAAAAAGCTATCATTGGACCCAGGCGTCTTGGTGAATTACTGCCTGTCTCTAACCTCCCTTTCTGGGAGAGGTTACTGAGAAGGTGGTTGCGCTACAGCTTGAGGCATACCTTACCACCTTTAACATCCATGAGCCCCTCCAGTCTGGGTTTAGGTCAATGCACATCACAGAGACTGCACTAATTAGGGTGCATAATGACTTGCTCAGGACGAGAGATAGAGGAGAATGGTCAGTTCTCGTTCTCCATGATCTCTCATCAGCCTTTAGCATGTGGACCATGGGCTGCTGTTGGACTGGCTGAGGAAGTATATAGGACTCACTGGCAAAGTCATCAGCTGGTTTGAATCCTATCTCATGGACAGGACCCAGAGTAATGTTGGGAGAATACTGCTTGTGCCAATGGCTCTGTCCTGTGGAGTATCCCAGGGCCGATCCTGTCACCCATATTGTTCTCAGTGTTTATGCTGCTCCTGGGTGAGATCACTAAGTGCTATGGGCTTAGGTTTAATTGTTATGCTGATTATACTCAGCTCTATTTGTCCTTTGCACCTGGGACATGGGTGCAGTCGATCATGCTAAATAAGTGCTTGTCTGAGATTCAGACCTGGATGACATGGAGCTGGTTAAGACTAAAGCCAGAAAAACTGCAATGCTAGTGGTTGAGCCAGGTCAAGGGGAGGGGCTGTGGAGGACACTGTGAGGGAGACTGGGTTTGGCTCAGCCCCTCTAGGTTATTTTCTTCCACCAATGTGAAAAATCTGGGAGTCATTCTGATGATGGGCTGACACTGAAGGCTCAGGTGTCTGCAGTGGTCTGGAGTGGCTTTTACCATCTATGGAATATTAGCTAGATTAAATCCCTTGTCCTGCCTGATGACCTGGCCACGCTGTACATGTGTCCGTGACTTCGAGGCCCAACTGCAATGCTCTATATCGTGGGGTCAATGGAGGTACACTGTGATGGCTGCAGCTGCTGCAGAACGTGGCTGCCAGACTACTGACAAACCTTTCTAGGTCCTGTCATGTGCTGCGTGGATCTGCACTGGCTGCAGGTGAAATGGCATATCTCCTTTAGAGTTGGTTTGCTGTCCATAAGGACCTACAGGGGCTGGGCCTGACTACCTATAAGAGCTCCTGCATCCTCACATACCTGTGTGCTTTCTCTGCTCCCCTGAGGAAGGCCTCCTGCTAGTTCCTAGGGTGAGATTAAAATTGTCCAAGGACCAGGCATTTGAAGTAGCAGCCCCAGTCCTCTGGAAATTCCTTGCCCAGGATATTGAGGGAGGCACTCTTGGAGGAGGCATTAAAACATGGTCTGAACACTTTTATATTTATGCAGAAGTTCAGTGTTTAGTTGGTTGTCACCATTCATATAGATATGTATATATATGCATTCTGCTACTGTTTTACATTTGTCTAAGTTTAATGGGTATTGTTTAATGTATTGATACATTTTAATATTTTTGTATTTCACTTTTTGTAATGGTGCCCTGAGCTCATGGAAGGTGCCACAAACAATAAAAGTCTACTACTATCTTTATTGAAGAGCCACACTAACTATAAAACTAATAATACACAGAGAATAGTGGATGGCAACAATGCACAACCAGCCAGTATTGCCACTGAGTGGTTCTGATTACATCATTGACCTCGAGAGCAAAGCTCAAGTGACAAATTGACAACGGTTTGAAGGACTCAAGTCACAGTGTTATGCATAACTAACTCACAAATATGTAGTGTTTAGCTGTACCAATATAAATCTTTAATTAAATGTGGATGAATTATATACAGCTGTGCTTTCATAAATGTGATGTATCAGCATTGATATTGACATAATTACTCTAACATATTGATATTCTCCTATTATGCTATGCAGTATTTTAAGATTTTATATACATATATATATATATTTATAAATATATATATATATATATATTTATAAATATATATATATATATACACACATATATATATATATATGTATAGTTATAATTATGGTATAGAGTACTTACTATTTTTATTGTGCAAATAAACTTTCTAACTAACTTTGGTACACAACTGTAAGTTTGGTTCTTTGCTTTTTTTTTAATTATATACTAGCCAAGGCTCAAAATAAATGGAGGATAAGATGATAACATTGATGGCGAAATTGGCTTTAAATGTGCAAGCTGTGAAATGTACAAGTTATTTAATATATTGCCAAATTGCTCTAGCTTTATTTGTGACAAATGTGTTAACAACAGCTTTTGTCTGAAGATATTAAAACTTTTATATGAAACTTGACCTCTTGAAAAGGGTCAAACTGAAATGGCAAACAAAATAAAGGAAATAAATAAAACAAGTAAAAGTGTTACCACCCCACCCCTATGATGAATCTCCAAATGTACAGTTTCCTCCGAAGACCTAAATACCACAGTTTGCCAGTTTTGTGATGACACTTCTGATCAAAACAACCAAACTGTTTTGGAGGAAACATCAGACAACTTGTTGTCAGTCGCAGATCCTTCCAACAAAAATGTATGAGAACAGAGAACAACTTGAGCCAAATGATCTTCTAGATAGGACTGCAGTAAATACAAAAGGACATTTAAAAAGGCCATAAAGCCAACGGTTTTGAGTTAAGCACAGCAAATAGATTTGATCCCTTAATCGGATGTCTGATGATACACTGTTGATCCCCTTAACATCTGATACTCTACCTCAATGCAGTGACAAAACTAGCCTCCCATCATAGAGAGCAGTCATACTGTATCAAATATAAGTAAACAACAAGATGATCATGACATCATTTCAATGAGAAATGCCCCTAAGTCAAACACCTGTATCAATGAATTTAATAGAGGAAGGACTACACAAACTGCTGTCGAGAGACAGGTTCAGCAAATGCAAATGAACAGAGTCATCCTGTTGGTAGAAATCTCCCTACGCTAGTGTCAGATCCATCTCCTAATATTAGACAGCTTTTGTTCTAGGAGATTCAATAATCAAATTCACAGACAAGTTAATATGCAACCCAGACAAATTAATAGAATGTGTAGTAATGTCAGGGAGCAAAATAAGTGACATCACAACTATGTCAAATGATATATTAAAAAACTCTGGAGATGACCCCATAGTGATTATACATATTGGCACAAATAACATACACCACTCAAGTATTGAGGAAATTAAAATGATTTCATAACTCTTAGCAAATCACTGACTAGGGGGTGAAATAATTTTTTCTGAAATCTTGCCAGTTCTGAGAGCAGGCCATTATGTGTGTATATTAGTGCTTTTTTCCCATGGTCAGCACAACCGCTGCCATCCTGGTGCACCCTGCCCCATTAAGGCCCCACTCCCAGTCATACCGCCATAGCTTGCTTCCCGTGGTGGGAAGCAATGAGCTCCCTTAGTCACTGCCAGGACCGGATCCAGTGTACTGAGGTGATACCTTAGAGCCAATTGTATCCCAGGATGGCCATCAAGCTGCGTGACCACATTTTTCCTCTTTTCCCCTCGAGGTGCAGCATGCAATACGCCAGTGGAGGCAATTTACATGCTTCCATGCGTGCTCCTCCAGGTGTCTGCCCCATCCCTGCCCTCCTTGTCAGCATTGGTGCTCTGTCCCCAGCCTCCACTAGGGGCCAGGCAATCACTGACTACTGGAGTCCCCTCCCAGAGAAGGAGAGCAGTCCTTGGGATGCTCAATCCTTCTCCTCCCTGCCGACCCCTGGTGACCCATGCTCATTCTCAAACATGTGTCGCCACTATGGCACGAGTGTGGTGTCCAGCATCTCAACCCTCAGTGCCACCAGGCTGGCTAGGGCAGGCCATTATAAAACAATAAGATCAAAGTCATAAATTAATGGTTGTGAAAATGGACACTGGAAAATGGTTTCCACTATATACCTCACTGGGAAAACTTTGACAACTACAGTTTATTCAGTTGGGATGGTCTTCATTTGAGTCACAGGGGAGTCAGCTGCTAGGAGCAAATTTGAACAGATAATTTCAAATGCTTTAAACTGATCAGGTTGGGGATAAGGGAATAAATGCTACAGCAAAAGCATACAGATAGTAAACCAAATTCATGCACTTTTCTGTTTGCCAATGCAAGGAGTCTGAATATCATTAAGAAAGTGGAACTAGAAGCCATTATGTGTGTCTATAAGGTATACAGTGCACTAATAAATGAAACCTGGCAGAACAACAGTACCTGCTGGATGAGTGACATATTGAGTTTTCAACTATTTCATAAAAACAGATTAAATAGGAGGGGTGGGGTGCTGTTATGTTAAGACACAGTAAAATACAGCAAATTCACATTATTACAGAACACTGCAGTAGAAACAGAATCATTATGGTTACAACTGCAATTCAGGAATAAACCAAATATCATCCTGGGAAACTGCTACTGGCATCCTTCAAGTTGTTTTGAATATAATGACGCTCTTATTAAAAGAATTAAATGCAGCTGCAAATTTGGGTGACTTTAATGTACCAGGAATTTCATGGCACTCTTCCATGGGTCATGTCAGTTCAAACAGGATTTTCTAGACATTCTAAACATTAACTCATTGGCAACTAGTAGATGTACCAACAAGGGTAAAATATTCTTGACCTTGTTATTATAAACATTGAAAATGAAATATCTAAACCGGAGGTAATGAGTCCTCTGTGTGCAAGTGATCACTTTATGGTTACTTGCAAATTGGTGGCATGTACATCTTTTCCTAAAAATACTTGTACCATTAAAGATTATAATCAGGCAAACATGGATGCAATTAGGAACTCTTCAGATTCTATCGATTAAGATTCAGTCCTTCATGGATTGGACACTGGAAATTGTTGGAACAAAATTAAATATATCATACTCAACTTGGAGGACAGATCTGTTCCACAGAGACATAAGGATGCAATTAGGAACTCTTCAGATTCGAGCAATTAAGATTCAGTCCTTCATGGATTGGACTCTGGAAATTGTTGGAACAAAATTAAATGTATCATACTCAACTTGAGGACAGATCTGTTCCACAGAGACATAAAAATAACAATAAAGGAAAAATGCCACTATATAGAAAACATCCAATGACTCCATAAACAGTTATAGATCTGAGTTAAGGAAGAAAGAAAGATCAAAGTTGAAAACCATAAATTAGAATTTAAACTTGCTCATGCAAATGATAATCATTTTATTCATACATAAACAGCAGTAAAAAAATCAGCGTAATAGTGGGACCTCTTACATCAGATGGAACAACAGTATTAGATAACTATGAGATGGCCAATCTTTTAAACACATATTTATGTTCAATATTTAGTGTTTGCTCACTGTTGAGTTTACTTTTAAAGAAATCAAAACTGGCATTTCACAGAATCTGAGGTCTCTGTGTTAGAAATTATAAAGGGCAATACATCTACTGGACCGTATGGAGTCAGCCGATGATTTCTAAAATGTATGGCAGCATCACTAGCCTACCACGCCATGATTTTGTTTAACAGATCCATGGCAAAAGGGTGGTTCCAGGTGACTGAAGAGAAGCTACTGTGATTCCATTACACAAAAGGGTACTAAAAGCACTGTTCTGAACTACAGACCCATTAGTCTAACTTCATTATGCAGTAAATCAATGGAGAGACTAATAAAACAATCCTTGATATGGAAGCTGAAGCACAGGGATGAACTGATATCACACAACATGGCTTTAAGACAGACCTAGTCAAATTCTAAAGTAGTTGCCTACTCTTGTAAAAAACATGCTCTGACACCTTCTTAATTTATAAATTCCTTTTCTTTATTAGTGCCAGTGCACTTAGTTACTTCCCAACGCTTCCTATAAAGGCTTCTTCTGAGAACTATAAAATTGAAATCAAAAATATTCTTATTTACAATGTCAATCCTTGTGTTATGTACATTTTTGCAATTATTTTCAATGTAATTCCACATTTTCAGACTGTGCCATCCTTGGTAATATGTAACCATCTGACTCCTTATTACACCACTGTACCCAGCCACCATTATATTTACGTGTGCTAATATAACACTATCTGCCTTTCACATGGCCTTCACGGCTCCTTGGCCGCTCAGTAAATTCAACATAATATGTGCTCTTTCAAAGCTATTATTAATAATATGGAGATAAAAAACCTCTTAAAACCAGTATTATAATAACGAATTAGAAAGTGACAAATATTGGTGTTTAGGTAAGTTATGTGCCAAATGGATATTTACCTGAGCTAATATATCATTTCATCTTATGGATTCTTCAGTTGAAAAGATTTTTTCACAGTCTGTTAAGAAAGGGTGCAAAGTGAGAATAAACAGCTGCTATTGCTTTCAATAAGTTCTCAAAATATCAATTTATAAGAGAAACAAAGCTCTTATATGTTTCTTCTAAAATGAAGTTACATCCAAATACATACTACTGAACTGATGAGTGCTATTATCTCTTATCATTCAAATTCGTGTTGAAACAACAACTTTTATGTTTTTCTCTAAATTCAAATTACAGCTGAATATGTACTATCAAACAAGTAAACACCATTGCCTGTTTCACCTCCTCCTTAATATTTAAATAATGTATGGTAGAACGTTGTTATGCATAAAAATCTATCCCTGACAAAAGTTGTTATGCTGCAGTAGCTTGCTGTTATGCTGCACTAGATACGTAGCTACTGCAGCATAACAACTTAGAACCTAAACTGAGATCTGATAGCTCGAGCTGCATTCTCAAACCACAGGACAGCACCATCATACAGTTAACCGTGTGGTAATTTCAAAATGAGTCCCGTAAAAAACTATGTCGATGGCTGTTTTCTCTCAGGAGCTATCCATTCGTGAGAAGTTTATCCAGGAAACTAATTTTTCCAGCAAGGGACTATTAATGTAAAAATCATCAATTACCTTGCAGGTGGACAGCGGGCTAACTGCAATGTCACTCCCAGCTAAAACGGTGAGTAAATCACTCTTGTAAACCCCATAGTACTAACTTCCTGTGACCTTTGGCTCAAAAATATTTTTTTGTTCCATTTGCAGGTCACGCTGTGGTTTCCGGTAGGCGTACAGCTTCAGACTCACACATATCCGTAAATTATGACTGTAGATAGCAGCCCATACACATATAAAAGAAAATGTATGAGACGCTATATCTATGTAAATTGAAAACTCTTCTTGAGGTCATCATGGTGACGGAACTCTTGAGCTCGCTTCTCAAGGTTCGAAACATCGCCATGACACCTCTCTAAGAGTTTACATACTTGAAATACAGATAGCCCCACATTATCCTCTATTTATATAACCTTGTTTTAAAACCTGTTAACTACCTTAACACTGTGAAGGTTTGTTCCATTCATTGTTCAATGTTAAACTAACTTTTCTGGCTGTCTCAATATTCACTTTAATGTCCTGTAGTATGTCTTTTTTCAGGTGCTCATCGCCACATTCACTGTTTTGCTTTCATTATCACTGCTTATTTTACTTAACCAAAATTTTGTAATATGCTCACAGTTTTAACATTTAATTATTTGGCTTACCTCGCTGTTGACAAATGTATTCCTAGCTGTATTTTCAAACTGGCAGCACCAAGAGCGACCTGTGGCTAACCTCTTATACCTGCGGAGAGTCCATGTCATGACGCTGCCATATCATGACACATCACCTAGGTGATGGGGTTGCCTAAGCAACCTTGTGGTTTGTCTCTGCGGGTATTTGGGCAAGGAATGAACACTAAAATCAGCATGGACATCTCATGTGTTACTACAAATGATTTAACTAAGATGTTCTATCAATACAATTCCTTTAGAAATCAGTAGTTGAATTTAAGAAAAAATAGCTCTATTTCTACCGGCTACTACAAAATTACTTCCTTTATTTAATCCAAATTTATATATGAAACTTTCACAGTCTCACATCCTGTATTCTTACAGAGATACCCCACTTGCTAGTCACTTTTATCTCTTGTTTACTATACCTTTATTTGAAGTCTATATTATTTTTTTGCCTATTGCCTATACCTTATATCCGATTTGCAGTTTAAACTGTAACGTTGCATCTTTAGCGTTAAATGGATATTCCACTTTAAAACTTTTAGCTTTCTCATTCATAATATTCTGGTGTCCTTATTACTAACATGCTTGCCAGTTAACATCCTCATTAATGCCCCATTTTTCGTAGATTACTCTCATTTCAAACATCCATTTCATCTTTTATATTTTCTAAAGGTTATTATAATCTCCCCTCTTAGGTTTAGGTACCTGTTCTAGACCCCAAAATCTTAACTGGACTGGACTATATGTCTACTTTCATTGAAATGCCTCGCTAGAGGTGAATTGGGATCTCTATTCCTGATCCTACTTTTATGTTCAAAAATTTGTTTTTAACCTCTCTCAGTGTTTTCCTACATATAGTTGATCACATGGGCACTGTATAATATATATTACTGCTTCAGTTGTACATGTTATATGTGATTCTATTGAAAATTCTTATTCGTATGTGGGTGCCTATATGATGTTTTCTTTGATATATGTCCACATGCTGCGCACCTGCCACAAGGATACATTCCATTCTTTAATGGTCCCAGCAATAGCTGAGTGCCTTCTTCCCTCCTTTAATAATGATCCGTGTGCACTAATTTATTTTTAATTGTCAGTGCCCTTCTAGATATCATGAATGGTTTCTTTTTAAAAACTCTGACGTTGTTGGATTTTCTAGCAAAATGTTTCAATTTTTCAATAATGTGTTTTAATCTCTGGAGTGTATATATTATGCTCAGTATTAAATGTTAATGGTATCAACTCTTTATCTTTTCTTTTAATAGCAAAAGGTTCGCTCTATTTACCATTGAAACCTTTCTTTGGCTTTCTCTAGTGTTTTTTTGGCTGTAACCTCTCTGTTTAAATATTTTTTCTAGCAGATATTCTTCTTGGTGATAATCTATTTCACTACTGTAGTTATGCTTAGCCCTTAAAAGTTGTGAGTATGGAATACTCTATCAGTCTCTTAGGATGGAAGCTATTCCAATGTACTGTGGTATTTCTTTCCGTACTTTTTCTAATTAGTTTACTTTCTGGTTTGTTGTTCTTAACTATAGTGATGTCTAAGAAGTCTATTTGATTTTTATCACTCTCAAATGTAAATTTCAGATTATAATCTCTAATGTTAAGAAATACTTGAAATTATTCCAGCTGTTGTTGAGTTCCTGTCCAAATGAATAAGATATCATCTATAAAACATTTCCAGAGAAATATAGCCAAAAAAGGGATTACATGTTAAAAATGCGTGTCTGTTCAAAATAATGCATATATGCATTTGCGTAACTAGGGGCCACAGTGCTCCCATTGCTGTTCCTTTTATTTGACAAAAATTGTTTTCAAATAAAATAATTGTTCAAGTACAATGTCTATTAAGTCTTGCAGTACCCTAGTTTTTGGTCTTGATCCTTCCGATCTTGTGTCCAACAACTTCCCACATTACTCCACACCTCCATTATGGGGATGGAGGTGTATAGATCTTTTACATCTATAGTAACTAAAATACTATCAATGTATTGTTGTGTCTCATTAACTTGCTTTAACAGTGTCAAGACATCCATGGTGTCTCTTAAGTATGTTGGTGTAGATTCTATTAAAGGCTGCAGATAATAGTTCACAAATTTTGAAATTGGCTCTAATACTGACCCTATGCTAGACACTATTGGTCTGCCAGGTGTTTTTAATTCTTGTGTATTTTTGGCAGAGCATAGAATATTGGTGTTCTGGGAAATGTTCTTTACAACATTTCTGCTTCCCACATCTCAACCATCCCATTGTTTCCATTTCTAACACTGTTGACCTAATCATTTCTGTTATTTTTGGTAATGGATCTATATCTAATTTTTGTAATTCTCTTCTACTTTCAAAAGTGTGAGGCACATTTTTCTGTGGTCCTCTCTATTCTGTAGAACTATAGCTCCCCTTTATCAGCCGGTTTTACTATAAGATTTGTGTCCTTGGCCAGACCTCTAGAGCTTTCCTCTCTGCTGTTGTTAGATTGTATTTATTTATTTTAATTTGTGTTTCAAAATATTTCTATCTGTGACCCCACAGTCTGAATATAATTCTTTACTGTGTGGTTCGATCTTGTGGAGGCATATATTTGAATTTTATGCCCATAGCTTCTTTCAAGTTTTTTCTCTATATTTGTCTCTTCTATATTTGAGAACTGTATCTGTAGCCTTAGTCTTCCAAAGAATTTTGCAAATCAGCTTCAATTTGAAAATGATTGATCTCTTGAAATAGAGTAAGACAGTCCCAGAATAATACTTTCCTTTCTAACTTAGTCAGTCATCTATTGCTTAGGTTAAAATTAATGTTCCCCTGTATTCTTTTGGATTTTTACATGGTGCTTTTCCTTTTCCGCCTCCAGTTAAATCTTCTATTTCACTGCTTTTTGTATTTGGTCTTTTCTCTGGAGGTCATATCTGTCTGCTGTCCCTTGGCCTGATGTATTTTGCACTAAATCCTGTATTTGTGGAACTTGTTCCTGTTGTTTCTCTGTTCAAAAAAGGTTTCCAGTTTGTTGTGCTGGTCTAAAGCTACTTCTTGTGTAACTCCCTGAGCTAGACAGGCCTATCATGTACAACAAATTTAATTGTCTTCTACAACAAGATCAGTGTTAGCTTGGACAACAGGTTACCAGTGGATGTAATTCTGCTGGACCTGGGGAAGGCCTTTGATATAGTCCCCATGACCTCCAGTATTTAAATTGTTTAACATGGGCCTTAGTCATGATATTATAAGATGGATTCAGAAATGGCTATCTGATCATTCCCAGAAGGTCAGAGTAAATGGTAAAATATCCAGTACAGGTCATGTTGGGAGTTAGTGTTCCACAGGGATCAGTGTCGGGACCATCCCTGTTTAGTATTATTTATAAGTGATTTTAAACTATAACATAACTAACATAACAAAATTCACAGATGACATTAAGCCTGGTGGGGAAGCTGACTCTATTTCTAAATAACATTTATTGATAAACCTAAAACCATTGACAATTGAGCCATTACTAACAAAAATTATATTTAAGCAGATAAATGCAGCATTCTACATCTTGGGAAAAATAATCAAAACTATTCCAATTGGCACTGTCAAGTTGCACTCTGTTACCCAGGAAAGGGATCTTGGTATTATTATAAATAATCAACTGACCTCAACAGATCACTACATACAGGTTTCAAGGAAAACAAATACCCTCCTAAGGTCAGTCAGATGGACATTCACTTCTTGGAGCCGACATTGCCTGCTACTGATATACAAGACTTATGTTATTCCACATTTAGATTTTGGTTCACCATTTTGGAATCCAAACTTAAAAGAGATATAAATCTTACAGAAAGAAATCAGTGACACACAACCAAAATGATAAAGGGTTCGAGCACATGAGTTATGAGGACAGGCTTGAGTCATTAAGCCTCTTTAGCTTAGAAACTAGAAGGAAAAGAGGTGATTTGCTATTGCTATATAATACCCTCAATAATCCTGACCTTGTGATGCATTGTGGGTTAAATTCAATGTCCAAAATAAATTCTGAGATCCCATAATAAACAATTGAAAATACCTAGGGTAAATACTAATATGAGGACATTTTTTCTCCATTAGCTCCGCTGCCTATTAGAATAAACTTCCTGTTGATCTGGTAAATGCACCTTCATTTGCCTGTTTTAAAGGATTGGATGACTGCAGTACAACCTTGATTATCAGACCCCATTTATCCAGATCCCCTCCTATCTGAACTCTGACATTGTCACCCAACTCTCATTTGCCTAATGTTATGGACTCGATTATCCAAACTCTTGATTATCCGAACAAATCTGATGTCTCCAAGAGAATTTGGATAATCGAGGTTACGTACACTTGCTATTTAACAATGGATCTGTTTCATTACCCCACTGGTGTGGGGAGACAATCTCGATGGGCCATAAGGCCTCCTTTTGCCTGAACTTACCAGACTACCAAGTTGACTGATTAACTAACTAACTAACTGTGTAAACAAGCCACCAGAGCAGATGGAGACTAAAAGCACAACAGTCCTGTTTTCATGTTGATGTGCATATTGTAAAAACATGTATGGTAAATGCAGTTAATATGTGGAATGCTGGCTGGAATGTGTCTAAACCATTTTATTTCTCCAAGTATGTCCTGAAATTTAATGGACTGTAAAATATGAACATTTCCCCATGGGAGACTAAAAGCAGGACTAACTGAGGTTGCAACTCTTCATCCCACTCCTGGAGCTCCTGTATTCATGAATGATGGTCCCACTTGCCACTTGTGTATTCAGAATGATGGTCCCTTGCCACTTGTGGAGATAACTTCATATTTCATCTCAGAGTCAGGACATTACATATGTATACTTATATTGATGCCATTGGATCACATGTAAATATAATCAAATTAACACTGCAATTAAGGCTGATGATATGTCTATAGTCCTTCCAGGGAGGTAGTGGGAATGAATTCAGTGATTGGGTTCAAAATGCCTAGGACAGGCACAAGGGAAGCATAGCAGTAAGAACATGGAGAAAGGAGCCTGCACCATAGATCAATAGGGTCTGCAACAAAAAATGAAGGTTAAAAGGAAAACAAAATGGCAGATTGGGTGGGCCCAGTGGCCTCATCTGCCATCACATTCTATGTTTCTATGTCCATTGTCAGTACTGCTATTTCATCACTATTTAGTTTCACTAGTGTTATGACATTTAGCAACACTATTGGGAGTGCTGGACCAACAGGTTTAATCTTGAATCTTAGCAAACGTTGGCTTGTTAAATAGGGATTCAGAGGTTGTGACAAATATCTTGGTGTAGTATCATCCAAACCTTTATTAAAAAGAAAGAAAAAAGAATATAATTCCCAAAGTTACTGGAGCCTCTTTAGTTTACAAAGTAATAACAAAATGTGTTCTGAAATGTGCTAGAACATTTTGATCAACCCCCAAATGCACACATCCAGTTTTCCCCAGTAGGTCTCCTTTTGGAAAGCTCTGTAAAGAATAAAATAAACTATGAAAACAGAAAGTTTCAAAAAACATTGAAAAAAGTTATATGATGAAAGGTAGCATGGCTTTGTTAAGGGCAGGTCGCCCAGAGGAAACTTATTGACTTATTCAACTCAGTGTCATGGGCAGTGGACAACAACCAGGCTGTGGATGTCCTCTACTCATACTTCAGACAAGGCCTTTGACTCTCTGTCTACTGTACAGGATGCCCTGAAGAAACTGAGGGACAAGGAACCGGAGAAGCATTATCTGATTTGATACACATACAGCTAAGTGACAGGACAAAGAGGATGTTGGTAAATGGTCCTTACTTCGGGATCTGGAAAGTGACAAATGGGTTCAGTTCTTGGATTGGTACCCTTTAATATATGCATCTGTGACATGGAGGAGACATACAAGAAAATATTAGCTTATTCACTATGACACAAAAATAGGTGGCAGGGTGGACATAGAGGAGAGATTGGGAATAAGAAGGAACCTGCAGAAACTACAAAAATGGTCCCGGTCTGGCTGCACAAATTCAATGTGAAAAATACAGAGCATACATATTGGCAAAAGAGCACTAAAACAGTACTGGATAGCAGTTATCAGAGTGGACAAAACCGTGAGGAAAAGGACCCAGAGGAAATCAGTAACAAGAATTTCAAAACATCAGCCTGCTGCAGTAAGACATATGCTAAGACCAACAGGATGCTGAGCTGCATTGGCTGGGGCTTCATCAGTAGATATCAGGAGGTGATCCTGGTAATGGCAATCCTAGAGTACTGTGTGCAGCTTAGGAGCTCTTATCTTAAGAAAGACAAGTAATCTGAAACAGTACAGAGGGGAGCACCAAAATAATATTTGGTGTGCAGAAAAGGCCTTATGTGGAAAGGGTGAGCAGGCTGAACTGCTTCTCACCTATGGCCAAAAGGAAAGGGAGATATAACAGTAATATGTAAGCGCCTCAAGGGATCAAAAGGGTGGATTTCCAAAACTGTTCAAGTGAACAGACCTGCATTAGGTGGCATGGTTAGATATTGCCAAGGGGTATATTCAGGAGAGATATGAGAAACTACTTTGTTATGGAGAAGGTAGCGGATGAGTGGAATGCTTGGCAAGGGAAGTGCCTGAGGCAGATACGGTCACAGGGATTCAAGATGGGGTGGGCAGGTACAAGGGGTTGATAGCACTGGGATCAAAGAAAGTGGGAGAGGGTAAAGTTATTAAATGGTGTGATCTGCTAACGGGAGATCAGGCTATGCCCACCTAGTGACAGGCTGGAGAGAAAGAATGTGGGACATAGGACAAGCACTCACTGGATGGACCCTTGGTCTTTTCTGACTGTATCTTGTTCTGCCTGTAATCATTTCTGTATTTCTATGTTTCAAAGGCTGGCTCCATCGTAATCTGCTGTTTCATGCACAGTTCCATACAGTCAAGGAATTAAATCAGCATGTTTTAACAATTTTACTCAGCAAAATGTAGCTTTATCTGTAGAGACTCTCTAGTTAGCTCTTCCCCAGCTCACTGAAGAATCTGAGTGAAATGGCACTGAATCACTAATGAAAAATTGAAGCAGATCTAATGCTCTATTTTCTGATCCTCAGCTGTTCATATTCTTACTTCAGAATGGATAGTTCCATTAAATACTGTATATCTGATCCCAGGATACCATCTACCAAAACTGGATTATATTTGGTCTTCTATCCAACAATATGCAATCCATGCTACAGAAAGGCTCTATGGATAGAAAAACTGCACAACATCAGTAAACTGATGAGAAGCACAATTAAACTTAAGTATACACTGACCAAGTAGTAATATAGAAACAATCAACAAGCCAGGCAGTCCACGACCTCCTTACACAGCCACAACAGTAACAGGCACAGCACAGGTCAACTTGTTTTCACTGAAACCATGTCAGGTAGCCCACATACTAGGAACTTATGTGATTGCCTAACAGTAGCTATGAGTTGGTATAGGATGATACACTTTATTGCTGAAATTGGCAAAACAAGGAACATATGATGTCCCCATGAGGTTAATACTTATGGAAACAGGACACAGGAGAGATCAGTAATGATGTCACAAGAATAATACATTTACTTAAGAAATAACAAATTAAATGTTATCCACTAAGGCAAAGCATCTGATTACAAAACTTGTTATACAGTTTAAATATAATGCAAAGTTACGATATTACTGCAGGGGATTTAATCAGCAGACCGCATGCTCAGAAAAGCACTGACCACTATTAACACTGAAGTGTTTAATTTTCCTGAATTTGCATTGATGTTAGCCAGGAAGAAATAGTTTGAGTTATCATTTGTACATTTCAACCAGAAAAATCTTTCTAAATCAACCACCAGCTCACCAATGGTGCACAATAATTTCCTAATGAAGAAAGTGATAAAGTTTGTGGAAGAAACTGAGACCTCCGTTTTTGCCAAGGAAGCCCTAGGGGTAAAACATTGGGTGTGAGGTACATTGTAAGTCTAATAAAATATAGGAAAGGATTATGACTGTGGTGAGTGGGTAGTTGATTTACATAGATTTTTGAACTGCACCTGTCCACAGTAACCACTGTCTCATACAAATATTAATGTTTCTCCAGTAGGGGATGAGGGATTACCTGGTAACTATATACAATTCCAGCTGCCCACTGTTATCTTAGCAGCATCAAACTGACAATCCACTGTATTTTAAATAGAATCTGATCTTCTGATATTGGCTGAAGTGTACAGGGCTGATGCATAGAGCCTTCTGTAGCCAGAGTCTCTTCCATGAAGTTCTGAGCCTGGCATCACTAAGGTACTGAGCTACTAGAGTCAGGCTTGTCTGTTCTACATCCTCCTTGTGGGGGTGTATTGTTTTGTGGGGTCTTGTTTTTAGCTTTTGCCATTATTTTGTGCAAAGGAATCTCTTAACAACAATCAAGGCAATGTTTAATTGTCATTACTTATGCAATCAAGGGAATGTTGCTGAATGTATTTCAAAGAGCATAGATACATAGACAATGACAGCAGAAAATGTCCATCGCCCATCCATGCTATGTATGTACGTATATTGTATTTCAAAGTGATAGATCAGTAATAAAATGTAATATTTACCTTCACTGTCATCATGTCTGTTGCATAATGTCATTAGTTACTGAAAACTGCAACACTGAAGATTGCAGTCTGTTAGGAGGTTGAACAACCCCATGGATCAAAGTACTGGGGTCAGTCTGGTCTACATAGTCCTTGCTTGTCTCTGTGTTAGAGAGATGAAAATATAACACTAGCTATCAGCTCATTTGTTTTAAATAACATCATTGTGCTTGTGCACTGTACCACAATCCACTTTTGATATTTGTCCGGCAGTATAAATAGGGGCACGCGTGATCTGATGCTGGAAAGTCATGACCTTACATGTCTGCAGAGCTTTGCTGAACCCGTCTGCTAATCATTTCCAAATTCTAACAATTGCCCCAGAAAGCTAGGCAAGTAAAGTGTGACATATGATATGATAAACAAACACCCACGACCTTTAAGACCTAAATTCACAAACATTAGATTTATCACCATGTCCCAAGCAGATGTTCCAAGAATCTTTGGTACTGCCTCTGCAGAGCTAATTTAGAAGGTGTCAGCTTGTTAGACAGTATTCTAACTTGTTGCAGGTATCTTTCAGCACACAGAATTTATCCAGATTATCAAAACAGCTTTCTTACCCATATATCGTAGCACTCTGCAGCTAGAGTTTGTTCATACAGATAGACAGAGATAAATAGCTAGATAGATAGACAGATAGATAGATAGATAGATCACATTTTATCCATAACAAAATATGAACGAGGCTATGATTAATTGAGCCAGAGATAATTTACAAGGTCCCATATGCAAGCGGTTAAAGAGTAATACAAATGTTTTAAAATTCACATATAATTTACAAAATAACAAGATAAACAGTCAACAAAAATATTTCCAACAATCAATAATAGCAAAGGAAACAGATATAAAAACATACATACATCCTTGCAACTGATCCAAGAAGCATCCTCTAATTACTTTCTGGGTTCTATGAAAACTTCTGTCATTAACAATGTGTACAGCAACAGATGGATTTGTTTTATACTTGCATGCCACATATCAGTCATACCAGTATCAAGAAAATAATAAACTGTCACCCATGCCACCTATGTAATATTGGCACCTGCAACTTACCTTCCATGCAGGTAATATGACTACTAGTGCTATTAACCAACCTAGTAGGTACTATTCCACAAATCCAAGAATTAAAGGAATCTGGTTCTTCATTTTGCACCTTCACTGTCTCCTTGGGTCACATCTGTTTAAGTCTGGTTTCAAACAGGAGAGAAAATAATTAATTTCTGCATACAAGCACTATTTACTTATCACAGTGTAAAACTTTGCATCACTGGTCTTGTATTTTCAGCTCTATTTAATGTAGCCTTTCCAGTATTGTACAGTGCTGGTAATGTGGGTGTCTTGACTTACTGGACTTTATCTAGTTACACTTTATGCATCATTTACATGCCTGTTTCCTAAATATTTTATGAAGAAAAGAGTGTATAGAATTTTCACAGAGCAGAATCCTATGCATTTCCTGTAGTCTGGAAAACTATCCTTATCTAGTTACACATAGTGTAGTGGTCCATTAGTAATTTTGTTTAAATTCATCTTGCACTCACTATTGCAAGGGCTAAGGAGGCCCCTGGTGCATGCTGTGGTGGTGACTAGGACTCTTTTCTCATAACAGACGCTTCCATAAGCCCTGGCATAGGAACAGACACAAATTATTTTACTCACCCTTTTTCCTCTTTGTAGTCTGCACTGTTCTTAGCAAGAAATGCTCTCCTATCACAGTCATTCAATGCTCAGGAGCTAAAGATTTTGCAGGAGCGGAATAACCAGATAGAAATTTGCAACCAGAAGCCTCTGTACCACCAAAACTGGATTCCAACAATGCAGGAAGTGGATATGAAGCATTAGTGATTCTGGCAGCAGCACAGAATGGCAGCATAGCAGCACAGGAAATACTAGAAGAAAAAAGTCCACCATGTTCACCTCCTGCCATCCAGGAAGCCACAGCATTCAATTTAATGTGAAATCCCTGCACATATGCTTAAATCAGAAGTGCCAACAGTAATGTAATGGACACTGGCACTATGGAGAAGAAAAGTGCCAGTGGCAGAACCCTTTGTTTACTCCAGGGTATACTACTTTAAAGCACTGATCATAAGTTTCTCTGCTCGTAATGCTGTAGCAAGTGAAGCAAGCATGTTGCTGTACCGCCATTGTTTTCCTGAGGTGCTTTAAGGCATGCTGCAGGGATTGATTGATTGATTGATTGATTGATTTTCATGATCAGTGCGTAATTTCTATTAGGTTATCATATCCCCATTTTAATTGTGTTTTGTTAATTTAAAACAATTTTAGAAAATAAAATGCCTGCAAGAAGCAAGAGAAGGATTTATTTAGGCCCATATTGCAACTGAGAGGAGTTTCATACAACTTCCACCTGTGCTACTTGGACTCAGCTGAACGTTTGAGGCAGACTTTCATCAGAATAGTCTTGCCAAGCCAAACTAAAATGAAAGATCGATCCATAAGGATTGCTTCTTCCACTAGCAAGCCACTGAGTCTTATTATTGCAATATGCAAGGGTCAGATGAGCATCACGTTTCTGGCATCAGCAAATTAAGAGCTTCAAAGCCGTTGATCAGCAGAAGAGCAGTTAGACAGGTATACCTGGGCTTGAACTGAGCCTGCAACACTGGAGGAAGAGTGGCAAGAAGGCGTTTAAGCACCACTGAGGATGATTGTCCTCCGGGAGGGGATGGACCAATCCCTGCTTCAGCAGCATCTCCTTGGGGCCCACAGATGGAGCAGGTATCCTGGGGACAGCAGTAGGTGGGAGAGATGTTTGACTCAGCTGGGCATGCCCATATTGTGTATGTGGCAGCCAGTTCTGGCTGACATCTCTGGCAGATGGAGAAAATGAGACAACACCTCCAACTTGGCAGGATAAAGCTTCAGCATGCTTTAGCCTCAAGTCATCTGTCCACCCAGCATGGAGTGGTCCCTGAAACAAAATTCAGAGTTTCAGAAGGAGGGAGTAACCCCAAAGGCCCTATAGTAGAGGGTAAGCTGCAGAGCAGGTAAGGGATACCTTCTAATGAAAACCTCACTGAGCGGAAAAGTGCTGGGGTAGTTTTGTCCCTTTCTGATTTCATTTGTGGCTCAAATTCATTTAAATGCACATTCTTTCATGCACTAGTTTTAATATTTTTGGTTCCTGTGGGTCTCCAACTTTGTACTAGTGTTTTTGGTCAGACAGGATCCAGTTTTCTGTAGCACAGTCAGTTGTGTTTGCCAGCGGTAAGAGGCCTCCCTGGGGTATAGGGTCAGATGACTGGGCTCGCAAGTGACCAGAAGGCAGTAAGGTGACATGACTGGAGATGTAAGGATTTGAAAGAGTAAATAAAACAAGAACTGCTTTGATTGAAAATAGAAATTGTTTGCACATCTCTAACTGAAATAGATGACAAACTCATAGCATATGCAAATAGGCTGCATTTCAAAACAAAAGAGATAACGAGTAACAGAATGTCACATTATCGTTCTTCATTTCCCATTGTCTGAATTTTTCAACTGGCTATAGCACTGCATATTTCAGTGTGTTCTTGCCACAATATATATATATATATATATATATATATATATATATATTCCTTGCAAATGGTACAGCTAATTGCCTGCAAAAATATGCCCATAAACTAATGGAAGAACTGGATTATGGAAATGGATTAACACCCAAAACACCTAAAATATTGTAATTTATTGTGTTTTGAAGATCAAAAATAGTTGGCAAAGTACCTGACATTTTTTAGTGGATGCTCAACATTCTCTTTCTAATTCATTCTGTTTTTGTTGTTTCCATTTTGTCCTCCAATTCTGCCAGGCAGCCCTAAAACCAGCCCCATCCCTGCCCCATCACCCAACCTCCCAGGGCACTTACCCCAACCTCCAGTGTTCCCCCTAAGCTTGTCCCCTATGAAGGGCCCATCCCATGAGGACCCCTGTCCTCAGGGTTGCAGGATCTGGTCTGGAGATGAACATGTGGTTAACACTCAGTGCCTACAAGGGCTGGTCACTATATTGCCGCTTTGGTGGGTTTTCCCAGCATTTTCTCCCCAGGCAGTTGCTAGCATGCAGTGACACAGGGTAAAGACAGAAGAGAGAAAGAAGTAACTGCCTCACCTGGGACTTGAACCCAGGCCACCTGGAATACTGGTTCAGTTGTGCTACCAGCTGCACCACTAAGTCAACTGGAAACTAAGCCATCCCAGAGCACATTACTCTTTCACCATGCAAAACTTGGTGCTGCACAGATAATTACATTTTCAATCACAAGAGTATGGTGTGCATATTTATGGAATACATACAAACCCGGACAGAGAAAAGTAAGTGCCTCAGCTGGAAACTTGAACCCAGGCCACCCACGATACCATTCCGCTGCACTACCAGCTGCATCACCAAGGCAACTGGAAACCGGACCATTTGGAGCACATTATTTTCCCATGCACAACCTGGTGCTGCACAGATAATTACATTTTCAGTCACAGGAGTGGTGTGCATATATATGGAACACAAACAAACAGAAGAGAGAAAGAAGTTCATGCCTCAGCTGGGACTTGAACCCAGGTAACCCAGAATACCATTCCTGTTGTGCTACTAACTGTCACCAAGCCAACTGGAAACTGGGTCATCCTGGAGCACATTACGGTATTCTGGGTGGCCTGGGTTCAAGGCCCAGCTGAGGCACTTACTTCTTTCTGTCTTCTGTTTGTATGTGTTCCATAAATATGCACACTGCACTCTTGTGATTGAAATGTAATTATTTGTGCAGCTCCAGGTTGTGCACTGGAGAAAGAGTAATGTGCTCTGAGATGGCCCAGTTTCCAGTTGCCTTGGTAGCACAGCTGGTAGCACCACCAGAATGGTATTCGGTGGCCTGGGTTCAAGTCCCAGCTGAGGCATTGACTTCTTTCTCTTCTGTTTGTGTGTTTGACATAAATATGCACACTCCACTCTTGTGATTGAAAATGTAATTATCTGAGCAGCACCAGATTGTGTACTGGAGAATTAATGTGCCCCGAGATGGTGCAGTTTCCAGCTGCCTTGTAGCACAACTAGCTTAACCAGAACAGTATTCTGGGTGGCCTAGGTTCCAGTCCTCACTGAGGTATTGACTTCTTTCTCTCTCTTCTGTTTGTATGTTTGACATAAATATGAACACCCACTCCTGTGATTGAAAATGGCACATGTGGAATTGTGCATGTGCATGCAGCAACCCCTGATCCCTGAGAGAGCCTCGCATGTGCTTCCTCCCAGCCACCACCTCCTGAAGAAAGAGAACTATCCAGTGGGATCATCATCATCTCCTTCCCCAACCAGCCACCAATGATCCAAGTCCACTTCTGAACCTGAACACTAGAGCTATAGCCGGTTTTAGGCACCAGTGAACCCTGAAGTTGCTGGGGGCCCCTGCTAATGAAGGGCCCCAGCCAGATCCAGAGTACCACTTTAATTTCTTTTTTAATTATTATTATTCATGTTGAATGTAAAACAGCACCAAAAGGCATCACTGGGCTCTGTGGAGCCTTTTCTTGTGGTGTTATAAGATCATGAAATGATTCGCTAAGGTATGCCCTGTCAACTCAGAGGCTAATGAACAGACATTGATTGAATGGATAGTGGGGCCTCAAAACTAACATTGCTACCACTCCTAAAAACACAAATATACCTGGTTGTATTGAAATTAAAATGTTGTGCATTTTAGACAAAGTAAAATATTAAGTATGTTTGGATTGAGGAAGGGCCCCATGACTTGTCTTGTTGGGGGCCCCACAACTCTAAAGCCGGCCCTGACTAGAGCAATGAGCAGATGCCCTACCACTGTGCTACCTGGCCAGCTTATTATTCATCCTTAATGGGGAACTGTACTGAATCTAGAAGTTATTTTTCCAGTAGAAGCTGCTTTTTTATGAATTAGTTCACATTCTGTTATTGTTCCATCAATCTGGGCCTATTAGTAACCTCCAGGGTGTGCTTCTGATTTAAACTCTGGTGTTAAGTATCATTTTAGAACTGTATAATGTAGTTTATGTCCCACTCAACCACAGAGCTCTGTGGTAGAACATGGATGCATTGTCCAACAACAGAAGACAAGAACATGGATATAACCTAAATCAGAAACTTGTGTAGCTAGAAAAATAGCAAAATAAGGATCAGTATTAAAAAAACCGCTTACTGGAAAAAAATACTTAAAGATTCAATGCAGTTCTCCTTAAGAGAAGCACAATGTGCGCTTTCTCTCATAGCCCAAAACTTCATAACAGTTTTTTCAAATGATGTGTTGAATTTACCTGTACATTTTCTCAGTTGCAACGGACTGATTCTTTCTAGGAAAGTTGCCTCCACAGCAGCCCTGCCTCTGAGGCACCACTTTACTGCTGCACTTATTCTTTCTCAAATTTAGGCAATTTTTTCCTAAATATTTACTGTTCTAACTCCATTCTGAAATGGATCACTACTCTAGTGAAATTGTGATGGGTTGGGATGGGGACCTGGCAGAATTCAATTCCACCAGCACATGTGCCACAAAATTGGCATTTGCAGCAATTTCACTGGCAAAATGCCACTTTGCCAGCGAAATGCCAGTTCCACTGGCCTTTTCAGGTGAAATTGAATTTCACCAGGTCCCCATCCAAACCTGACATCATCCTCAGGATAGGATCGGGAAGGGGACCTGAGGCTGTGTGAGGGAGGGGCGATTGCACTCCACCACATCTGTACAGTAAAATCCTGCCTTACAGTACCTCTGTTTGTGGTACGTTCTGTACCAGGAGGTACTGTAGGTAGGGTAGGGCACTACTGGCATGTCTCTGCTGAGATGTGTCAGTTGCTCTTTTAAGCATTGCTATCTCTGGACTGTTGACATCTACAGGTTAGCCCAGTACCTGGATTAAAAAACTTTGTACAGTCTTTCAGATTTTGAGAGACCCTGTCACCAATATTGCCCTTTAGGCAACAATGTGCAAAAATAAACCCACAAAAAGAAACTGGTGGGCCTGACTAGGATAATCTGCAACTTCTCATTTTCAAAGAACTAGATTTAGAAAAATAAAGCAGTACTGTGTATTTAATATATGTACAGTAGTTGTGGAATTACAAAATGCATTTATTTAAAATATTTTTCCAGATAAACAAACAGAGTCCCAGAGACTCATTTTCAGTCACAACCTCGGGAAGGGAAGGGAAGGGAAGGAAGAGAGGGAAGGGAAGGAACATAGCATGGCATAGGGAATACTTGCACTCAGTTACCAGAATACATAATACAAAAGATATGCATGTGTACGTAGTGTGAGTGGGTATTTTACAACATAGCCCCTGGACAGCTTCAGGGAAGGTACATACAGGTTCATCACTGTGGGCTGCTAATTTTAATATGACTTTTATATAAAAAATTGAGCTGATTTCAACAACATGACTCAGCCAACCTCATTTGATTCCCTTTTATGAAATAATGCAGTCTAGTCATTAGATAATTTGATAGGCTGACAAATAATATTTTAAAATTCAGCTTCTTTTGTGCACACATACAATGACAACTTTCAAAATCTCGTTTTATATAAATGTTCATCACGCTATGTTGTCAGAGGAAATGACACTGGATTTCATAACATAGACTGCTCTAGATACTGTTTTACACTCCGGCTTATCTAAAGGTTAGAAACATCTGCTCTGGCATACGATTTTAGTTGACTACCCTTTTAAATGCACGGACAGCCAGCTGACATTGGGGTTTGTGACAGCACTTTAATGGCCTATTCTTTTCCCATCCCTGTCAACCTATACAAAAGCTTTGTTTTTCAGACATCACTGTCATTCACCCACCCACCCACCACAATAACATGTTCTGAATGGCAATATATGACATCTAAAGGAAAACTATGAAATTTTTTGAAGGTTTAAATATTTTGCAGACAGCCTTGTGTTTATTTATTTACTCTGTGTATGCTCCATACCCAGAGGACTGAGGCAGTCTTGTGGCCCGATGTTTGTCTTGCAGTCTGACACTTGAGTGCTCACAGCTTGCCTCTGAAACCACTGGACAGCCTTTCTCCAAGTCTCTGTGAACTTAACCCTTCAAGACTTGGCCAGAGCTACCACAGAAATGCATCTGGTAAGCAAGATCCAAGAGGTCAAAGTGGTCTAACTGGATGGGTGCGTTATAGTATTATCTACATGGGCACTCCATATTTTTCTGTGTCCTTTCCACCGCTCACTCTTGGGCTCAGCCAAAGCCACTGCCTACCACAAGCCTCCATCACCTACTAGGCCTGCCAGCAACAGCAAGCTTCCTGGAACACTAGGGTATTTAGTACACTCATATGTATAATACCAAGAGGCAATTTGCAGGAAGAGCAGAGCATTTGATCCATAAAAAGGATACTAGGAGAGAAAAAATATGCAAATTTGCTTGTTTTAGTGTATCTCTCTAAACCACATAATCATACATTTCTAGGAGGCGGCAGTGCTGATTACTCCCATTCACCCCAAGGAAGGTGAAGATCCTGTTGGATACTCTGCCCCCAACCAGTCTAATGCACTGCTCAAACCCAGATCACAGGCATGGGGTGCAGATCCCTAGCCACTGTCCTATTAGCCCAGTCCCTTTCTGCTTACTTTGAATGTTGCTTACTATTCATATAGAAGAACAATCAGCAGCAAGAGCTCCACACTCAAATATGGGGTTGGACCCAATGTGCACTTTGTGTGCAAAAATATTTTGGTTTATTTACTGTTTACTGTGGTATAGTATATTTCATCAGACTAATTTTGTTTAGTTCTAGGTTGACATCTTTTTTCCTACAAATCCCAGAACCTGACGTCAGAGCAGTAGGTATCAATAGGAGATTGAATAGCTCACTGTGCATCTTAGAATCTATATACGCTCTGATCTTTGTTTGTTGGTCCTGTGGTCCTCCCTTGGTTAACTACAGTCACAATCAATCAGTCAATCAGTCAAACGTTATTTAACAAGGCATCATCTTTGAGCAAGCTCATTTGCAAGAAGAAGCATTTATATTGCACTTTCATACATCCAAAGCTTTACAAGCAATGC